>JALAZF010000508.1:1095000-3495000 GCA_022829125.1 Lathyrus tuberosus | reverse complement strand
TACGGTTGCATGTATTGGCCGTTGTGGTAGCTTGATAATATTATACACTCCTAGTTAGCTTGTCTCTTCAGTATCCTTTTTTGTCATTGCAAATAGAAACTAGACGAAACATTACACGATTTCAACCCAAACCCTAACCTTCAATACTATGAAACATTACACAATTTCATCCAAAACACCATCGTTCACCCTTCACTGTGTATTTGTCATTGTCGTCAGCATCATCAACCAAGTTGACAAGACCATCACGATCAACCAAGTTGTTACCGTCCAGAAGGAAAACAACAACAACACCGTCGTTACCACAAGGAAGGAAGACAACACCATCACCAACATCATTTACTTAGTCATCACATTTAGGGTACGTAAAATATTTTCCCCATGCATATACAGTAAACTTCAATTGCCATTGTTGTGGTTATTGTTATTTTATTTTGTGGTTGATGTTTATGATCTTGTTGTTCATGTTGTTGTTGTTGTTGTTGTTGTTGTTTTTGAACTTAGATGTCGACCTTGTCGAGTTCTACATCTGAAACTAGCGAAGAAACTCAAACAAATGAGAGGTTAGCCAATGAAACTCAAACAACTGAAACTTAAATGAAAAGATCACAAAGAGGTGTCACAAATATGTCCCAATTCACATCATTCCGAAACTCATCAGGTGAAAAAATTCCTATCCAGTTTGATTCGTTGTATAGAGTAGTCGATTGTGAACATTACTCTACTTTTAGGAGTTATGTTTCATTCCTTGCACGTAGCAAGGTCAATATATTAATTGATGATTGGAAAAAAGTTGATGATAACGTCAAAGAAAGCATATGGACTGACGTTAAGGTATTACATAGTGTAATTTTCATATATCGCTGATATCAATATCTATAATTTTTAATACATACTTATATATTGATTTAAATGTAGTTGAATTTTGAGTTTACCGATGACTCAAATTTATAAAAAAAAAGTGGATATCATATGCTGGTACTCGTTGGAGGGGATTTAAGGCACAACTCACGGCTGATTACATTAGGAGGCCTAAGAGCGGTCTTGCTCGTCCATGGATTCGATATAGTTTTATATCGAAGAAGCAATGGAAAAAGTTTGCAAAAAAACGTCGTTCTGAGGAATTCAAGGTTTGTAATATTCTCATGTAACTGATAATGTTATACTAATGAGTTATAAATATCATATATTTTTTTCACTATGTTCATAACAGGTTAAAAGAGAAGTCGAAATACTCAATAAGGCCAAGAACATGTACCCCCATAGATTATCTCATGGGGGTTATAGGAAACTTGAGAAAAAAATCATGCTTGAAAAAAATTAGAAACAGGAGATGATTGTATCCTATCTCCACCTTCAAGACATGAGAAATGAAAGAGGGCTCGATTAAGACCAGATGGAGAGTACACCTCTGAGGCGTCAAGAGTAGTTGCCGAAAAAATTGTAAGTATGATTTGTTTTGCTTATGTTATTTGTTATTTAAATGCGTTGGTAACAATATATGTAAGTTTCTTATGTTGTGTAGGATAAGTTGGTTGAGGCAGCCTGTGAAGGAACATTTGTTCCGGAAGCACGACATGACATATTAGTAGAAGCTATCGGATCAGATGAGCATGGTGGGTGTGTCCGTGGTGTTGGAGAAGGTGTCGGCTTGAGGTCATTCTTTGGGTCTCAAAGAAAAAGTACCGAAAGCCCGGAAATTATTGCACAAAGACAAAAGATTGAAAATTTTGAGAAGCAATTAGAAGAGCAACGAAGAATGTTAGAAGAGGAGAAGGAAAAAAGGGATAAAGATATGGAAAGGTTTCAAGATTTATATTCGGTATGTACTTTACTTGAGATGTTAGTGTTTTATCGAAAATGTATGATATATATTGTGCTTATTTTTGTTTTATGTTTTAATTGAATATTATAAAGTAGAGATTAAGTGAAAACCTTGAACACCGGACAAATGAAGATCACCGTAATGTTGATGGTGATGATGATGATCGAACTCCAAGTAGAAGTGTTGTACGTCATGCTTCTACAAAAGGAAGTAATTATTCAGCCCATCCCCCCCGCGGATAACCACAATGATATAATGGACCCTAACCCAAGTGAAATCACAATGTTATACTTGAAAGTTGCAGTGATAAAGGAAACGCAACTTCTCCCGCTAGAACATTGTCCACGTTTGGATTTATTCTATTATAGTCCTGAAGATGTAAGGGATTTTCTTGGTGGGTATAAGTGGTTGGACATCGGGATTTTGCAAGTTTGGTGCACGTAAGTATATAATTGAATATACATGTCATTATAGAACATTATCATTTATAGAACATCACCCCTAATTTATTCATTTTCTTTAACTATTTAGGTACATTCACCGTCTTTGTATAGAGTTGAATAAATCGAGTACTTATGAAATCTTGGATCCGCTTTTTATTCGACGGGCTTTTAATCAACCAAAAGATATCCGAGAGTACTTGAAAACACGGTTAAATGAGGGAGGAAAAGAATGTTACTTAGCACCATTCCTCTGTTCGTAAGTATTTTTGGAATTGATGTTTGTGTATTCTATATTTAGTTTTGTTTTAGCAAATACCATTAATCTATATGCTTTTGTTTATTCAGTGGTCATTAGCAATTGATCATCATATCGTTTTGGACGAATACAATAACTTTTCTGTGTTCCTTGCATGATCCACTGGAAAAGAAAATGAAAGATATTATTAATTCGTAAGTGTATGCTTAATTCATTTTCTTTGACATTGTAATTAGTTTATCATGTAATATGTTTAATTCAAATTCAATGTACAGTGTTGTGGAGCAAGTGAATATGATGAACAATGTTAGAAGAAAGCCCACATGGATATGTCCTAATGTAAGTGACCCGATTACATGTTTATTTAATTTACATTCATGTGTGGTTGTATTCATGTCATTTTTTCTTAAATTTGTAGACAAGGAAACAACCCGGGACATACGAGTATGGTTATTATGTCATGAAACACATGTTAAACATTGTCCTTGTCGGCATTGTTGATTCATGGGATAAGGTATACATGTCATAAAATGTTTACATATATTAATATATAAGTTGACTATTGAATTATTATCATACATGTTATTGGCTCTTTCTTATGTAGATGTTTAACGACGAAACCCCATTCCCCGTTGAGGACTTCGTAGATCTTCGTAAACGTTGGGCGTATATCCATAATGTTCTTAAGGATCCTGCTGATTGATGATGGGAATAACACTTTTCTGTAGAGATGATGTGAATAACACTTTTCTGTATTGATGACATGAATATAGTGTTTGGTGTAAATATGGTCATAATAGTTACAATACTTTCAGAATTAATAATAGGAAGATATTTTAGCTTTTGTCAATGAACAATGTTAGCTGTATTTTATGCTCTTTATGCATGTATACCTTATCTGTTATGGTTAAAATGGTTAAAGGTTAGAAAATGTGATGAATTTGAATTGCTGAGAAATGCATATTTAAAACATAGGAAGTTTTGACAGCGGTTATAAAACCTAGCCGTGATTGTATATTTGTGTCTGCAGAATATATAATGACGGTTATATAATTTAACCGTCATAATATCTTGCGCGCTGCGCAGAAAAAATAAATATCAAAACGTCGCAGTTGGGAATCGAACCAAGGACCATTATATTTATCACAACGGTTCGTTTGAATAACCGTTGTGATAGGGCGTGCTGTTTCTAAGTTATTACAACGATTTATGGGTCGTGATTATAAGTATCAGTTTACAACGACACTCTACATAACAACGCCTGCGCCAGCGCATTATATACCTTTCCCAACCGTTGTTAATTGGTTTTTACGTAGTATTATACATGGATAGTGTACAATAACAAAATAAAATACAATAATATTAAAATAAATAGCAATGATCAAAAGCTTAAATAGAAAACTTCACTTTGTAGCACACAAGGAAGTAAGCTTAAGATCATGCTCAAAAACAACAATCATCAGACTAATCAGCATCGATATTGGAATTTGTCTCCTCAGCATCATCGTCAACATCATCATCTTCATCCTCATCCTCAGCGTCAGCTACACCACCTGCCTCGTCTCTAGTAAATGGCCTGGCCTCAGGCCAACTAGCATGTGCTAGGAACTGCTCCCTAGACATGATAAAGTGATCAACTGTGGGCTCGTGGTACTCCAGCTGCATAAGCTGCATAAAATCATGAATAGAAATTATAGCCCGCTGGGTAGCCTGCATCTAGTCCCAATTATAGTTACAAACCTCCCTCTGATTTGGGTCAAAGCCCTGAAAGTTCGCAGCCTCAGAACTAGAACATGTACCTGCACCTGCAACCTGTGTAGTTCTACCTCTTTGTCCCTTTGGCTTGCAGTTCTTGGAGACATAAGCATCATCAATAGAAGCAGTCAAAATAATGTAACAGCAGGATGGTAATCGTGCATGCCCGTGCACACATAAGGACATTATAAGGCAAGGAAAAAGCAAGGGACGATTAGCTCTTGCCCCTAGTTTTATTCCACTCTCAATCACCACCTGCATCTCGTCCGCGATGATGTGTCCTACATCAAAATGTGTGCCAATCAAGATGCTATGTACCAAATGTGCAATATCAATAGGAATGGTGGAGGAATGCGTCATTGGATTTATATTATATAAAACCAAGAGTAGCATCAGCTGTGCCAAAGGACACATGTCCTCTCTGTTGTAACAGATTGGAACCTCAGATGTGTTCAACTGAACAGACTTCCCTTCCCTAAAAAAAGCTCATGTAATCTCACCCACATTCATATGCAAACACAAATCTCTATGGTACTCATCAATCTCTTCAGCTCCAAAAGTAAGAGGTTTACCCAACACCTCATTAACAATGTCCCTGCCAAATTTAATCTCCCTTCCATTCACCTGTGTGGTCCAAGTGAAAACCGCTTCGTCATCCGAGAGGGTGTTCGCATAGAACTCTCTCACCACATCCACATTGAAGCTATCAATAGGCCGAATCAACTTGTCCCACTTCTTACTATGCCACACTAAAACTGCTGCACGGAAAGGACCCTCGGGGTTAATGCTAAAGCTCTTCTCAGAATGAATTTTTCTCTTTTCTAGGTTGAGATACCTTGATGCTTGCTTCTGACCCCTAAAGTGATTGGTGTCGTAAGCACGCTGTTGTGGTTTATGAGAGGTGGAGCCTCCGGTGGTATTTTTTCTTTTAGAAGTAGTTTATATTTGTTTTAGGAGCCATCTGCATCACACAATACCAAACCAACAACAGCATAACAAAACATTAGCAAGCAGGGAAAAGTGAAAAGAGAACATGTACAATTAAGCATGAAACAAGAAAACATAAAAAATAGTTGCTGTCTTATTCGCCTTGAGTTTGCACTGCGAATTGAAAGCGAGCCCGCATTGCGAGCTCAAGGCGAACCCGATAAAATTTTGAATTCCAGGTTCTGCCTGCTGCAACAAAAATGCTATAAATTCAATTCACTCAATGCTTTCATGGTTCCTTACGAATCTTAACATTCAACAACAACAATTTTATAAAGAACAAGTTGCATGTAATCCAAAGCTTTTCTAAAGTAAATCAAAAAAAGTTTCTAAATTGAACTACACAACGAGAACATGCTCTATCAATCATGGAAATTTCATTTTCAACACAAATACAAGTATCCTAACACAACCAATCCTATTTATTCATTCAAACAACATAGTATACTTAGAAGTTATTTTCCACAGAATTTATCATAAACCCTAACCACAATGTTCTAAAAACACAAAGAAATTGTAATAAAAATTCAAACCTGGAACAAAGTAATGAGAGAATAAAATTGAAATTTTGCAACTTGAAAATTTGCTTCTTCTAAGCTTGGTATGGTTGGGAATGAAAATGAGAAGTGTTTGTGCTTTTGTGAGAGTAAGACAGAGAGTTTGGAAATGAAGAGCGAGAGGGAAAGGTGGGAATACCCCACTAAATCTGAATAAACGTTATTGGGCTCAAACACAAATGGCCCACACCCATAAAAAAACTAAACCATAATTGATGTGGCAGAAAAAGTGAAAATCTATCCAGATTCGCACATTTTGCACTGCGAACACTCGCCCCAGGTTTCGCACTGCGAACTCAAGGCGAATGTGACAGAATTTTTAAAAATTCAGGTTTTCTTGGCAATCTCCACCACAAAACTTTCTTATACTACACTAACAATAAAAATAACCATAAAGATGAAAGAATACATACAATGTTGGGCTCTACGGTCCGAAGATGAAACCACAGAACGCACAAAGAAGCTATTAGCAACCGGATCAAACTCTCCACACACAAAGGTCTTCAACCATTGTCATGACCAATTTTTCTGCCACTTTTTCTCATAAATGAAAAATCCCAACAAGATCTCATCATTGCCTCCTTAGCCTCTTCATCTTTCTTTTTCATATTTGCGACCGTTGCATCTTCATCTTTCTTATTCATATGATGACCATCTTCCACTTGATTGGAATACACCACACGTTTAAAAAGTGTGAAACACATTTCATCATCTTGAGTATCCACCTTCATAATGCCTTCATCAACATCAATCAACATTTTTGCAGTTTTCATAAAGGGTCGACCAAGAATTATAGGTGTATCCTCGTCCTCCTCCATATCCATGACAACAAAATCAACCAAAAACAAGAACTTATCAACTTTTAATAACACATCCTCTACAACACCATGAGGACGAGTCCTTGACTTATCCGCTAATTGCAAAGTCATGTTCGTTGATTTTATTTCCATGTTTTCAAGTCTTTTTTACCACGGACATCGAAATCAAGTTTATGCTAGCACCCATATCAACAAAAGCTTTACAATTTAAATAATTACTATAGTTATAGGTAAATCTACTCTTCCCGGATCACCTTCTTTCCACGGAAGAACACTTTGGATGATAGCGCTACAATTCGCATTAAGCGGAATGGTTTCTTTGTCCGTAAATCTCTTCTTTCTTTTAGTATGTATTTCATGAATTTGGCATACTTGGGCATTTGTTCAAGAGCTTTCGAAAATGGGATGTTTATTTGCAAACAACTAAAAATATCCAAGAACCTAGAGTAATGCCTCTCATTATCTTTTTTTAGGAGCATGCGAATATGGTAACTTTTTCATTGGAATGTCACTTACATGATCCTTCACTTTTCTAATCTTCTTTATCTCTTGTCTTATTTTCTTTTCAACTTCTTCAACTAAAACATCCTTCACATTTTTTCAACTTTCTCCTCAATAATTTCATTTTCTTTTTCAACTACAACCTCTTCTTCCACAACTTTCTCACCAATGCCCATATCAATCTCCCTTCCACTTCTAGTGAAGATAGCTTTGCAATGCTCTTTAGGATTCACTTGAGTGTTAGCCGGAAAAGACCCATTGAGGCATACCATGGTTATGTTGAACTTGATGGTCATTGAGTTCCATCCTATCAATGATAGCAATTGTGTCCTCCGCACTCTTTAACATTAAAGATCTACCCGAGGTAGCATCTAAGAGAGTTTTGTGAACTGGTTGGAGTCCATTCTGAAATATATGCACTTGTGTAAGATCATCAAACCCGTGGCCTTTACATTTCCACAATATTGATTTGAACCGCTCCCAAGCTTCATTTAGAGATTCACTACCACCTTGAGCAAATACGAAAATTGCCGTCTTAGACGCTATGAATCTATTGTGAGGAAAGAATATTTCAAGAAACTTCTCCTCCAACAAATTCCAATTCGTCATAACAAGAGTAGATTAATCAAGATACCATTCTTTAGCTTTCCCTATCAATGTGTGTGGGAATAGTCTCTTGCACAATAATTCTTCTTCCGCTTCCGCTGCTCCCGTTGCTCCTGGAATTTCATAGAATTTAGTAAGATGAGTGAACGAGTCTTCATGATCTAGCCCTGTAAAAGGATTTGAATATAAAAGTTGAAGAATTTTCGTCTTCATCTCCGCATGCCTTTCGTTGTTTGCATTGCAAGCAAACCGAGCGTTGTGTCGCAGACTATTAGTGCATGGAACTCTGGGAGGTGGTAGTGGTGGCACTTCTGCCATGATTGGCGTAACAATGGGTGTAGTTGGTGGATTACTTGAAGAAGTTCCTTCGCGCTCCCTTCTTTCTTTAGCTAGTTGCCTTCGTCTTCTAGTTTTGCTATTAAGCTTCCGCACAGTTCTATAAATCTCAGGATCAAATAGAAGTTGGTTTGCGGACACACTTCCTCGCATAAACAGATATCTGAAACACTAACCAAACAAATTAACAAGCACAAGGAATATAAAATGAGGTGAGAGATAACAATACAAAGCTTAAAACAAAATAAACTATTGCAATGCTTGCCATATAAATCAACAAATCCTGGCAACGACGCCATTTTGTTCAAATTGGTTGTAAAGGGGGTTTTATGTAGGGTTTTTAGAGTTTGTTTGTTTTAGATCATACGTTTGCCACAATTTTAGTAGCAAAAATTAAATTCTAAAAGATGTTTTTTAACAAGGCATATCAAAGATAGATTTCATCAACCTAACTTGTATATATTCAATTAATCTAGCATGTGAATTCGTTTCCGATTAATATAATCACGTATCCTCTCAATACTGTCTATGTCTAGAGCGGTGTCGTAAATATTACTATATCCATCATTAGATGATGTCTCATGCTAACAACAAATACAATAATCTTTAAGATCAACACAAAGCAAATATTAACTCACAAATCTATGTCTAGAGTTTGTTTGTTGATAGATGAATATTTTAGATCAAGGTTTGTAAAATCTATGTCTAGAGTGATACAAATCATAAATAGATCTTTTAGAACAAAAACATTCAACATATATTAATCATCCACTTGTTCACATACAAATAGATCAAAAGAAATACATACAAGCTAAGTTAGACTACATCTACCTTTGATACAAAGGATTTAGCTACCCATAACCATGGTAGCTTGCTTCACAAGGAAATGTAGAAGATGAATGAGCATCCAAGATGAAAAATCGATCTAGGATGCGAATCCAACTTCTACTTGTAAAATATCACTCCTTGATGAAGAAATGAAGAACCTAGGGTTTTTTCTCCTAAGCCAATGTTACAATATCAGAAAAATGATGTTATGAGGTTATGATCCCCAAAAAAGTAATAAAAAGTACATAAATATCTAAACAAAATAAGCCTCGCTTGCACTGCGAGCTCTCTGTTGGAACTGCGAACTTCACTTATAGGCACATGAAGTGCCTCTGAATAGTTAAACCTCCCATAAAGATTCTCTGACTTCACACTGCAAACTTCTTCGCTCAGGCATCACACTGCCATCAGCAAGGGGTTTAGCTACTGCCATCCAAATGTTCCAGCTCGCTTAGGCCTTGCTTTGAGCTTTCACTACGAGCTTGCCTTGACTTCGCTACCTACTCACACTACGAACTTATTGGATTCTTCATCAATTCTTTGGCTTCCTTGTCCATTCAATGGTGCATTGTTCTTTGATAATCAGGCCTAATACCTACCCAATAGCACGCATATCAAGGCATCCAAAGGTAAAATCAATTTCATTGAAGAATCACAAGAGAACATGGAATAAATTAATTAAAACTTGAGAAATGAGTTGAAAATGCCAAGAATAATGGTTCAAATTAAGACATATTTGGCATTCAACATCTGTATATTAGTTATTTTCTAGAATTTGCATTATTTCTTGAGTCTATTGGTCTGATAAATACACACTGAGGCAGTTGTTTGTTAAAACTCTAGGCTATTTAAGCTATTCTTTCCGTGACATAGCCTGTTATATAGTTATTTGACTTGTAAGATTAAATATTTCAACCCTCTTTGGAGTTAGGTATAAGAATTTATGTTTCTTGTCAGATGCAAATGTATAACTTTGGGGTTGCTTTTTTAAGCTAGAAAAGTTTAAGTTTGGGGTTAAGGTACTAGAGAAATTGGTCAAAATAAATAAAAAGAAAAAGAAAAACAAGAAGTTAAAAATGACTTCTTCAAAAAAAATTGTGAAAAAAAAGGAAGAGGAACAGGACAACCAAAAATGCACTCTCTAGTATCGATTGACCAGACAAAGAGAGATATTAAAGGAATCCTGTATCATAAGGAAAACTAGGTACCTAACTCCAAAGATTTAAGTATACTATCCCACAATATCCTACCCTGACATAAGCCACATTACAACCTTGAAAAAACCTCAAAAGTGTGTGTTTAAATATGACTTTGATAGAAATTTTACAAACTCGTTGTTAAATGCTTGTGTACATTGATTGTGTGATTACTCTGCCAATTTGAGTGAACAAAGGTAATATGAAAGACAGGTTGAGTACTTGTGTTGTTAGAATAACTTTTTAGAGTTATTTGTATTGAAGTAGTGGAGGGACGTTAATAAGAAAAAGAAAGGTAATTTTCATTGGTAAGGGTAAGCATTTTATTTTGATGAAATTTTTTGTTTGTAGACAGGTTACTTGAGGACAAGCAACAAAGTATGCTTGGGATTATGATAACACTTGGTCATTACGTAATATTTGTGAGCGATTTTGGACAAATAAGTGGAATAACGAGCAAAATCCAAAGGTGAAGAAAGTTGGGGCTTAGAAAAAATAATAAGAAAAAGGAAGAAAAGAGAAGATTTTGCCACTATTTTTCATGCGGTCACTATGCATCCATCGTGGGTGCGATGAACACATATCACGATCGTGACGCAAGATGACGCATACATAATGACAACTTTTTATGACGCGATTTTTCTCACTTTAAATACAAAAAGGTGGAAAAAATTTTAGGGTTACGAATTTTATCGAGAAAGTGACGACTTGGAGCTTTTGTGTGCGAATTTTGAGAACTTATTTTCCATTGATTTTGATGAATACTTCTTATCAACTCATGGTAATTGTTATTTTCATTATGAGTAGCTATGTTATTTTAGATTAGGTCTTTAAATATGACCCTAATTGTACTCTGTTGGATCATATGAATGTTTGAAATTTTATGAATAATTGTATGTTATAATTATTATTTAGTTGTTCTTGTTTTCATTGATCTTTGTGTGTTGACAAGCGTACAAATTGATTTTATATGAGTATGGATTATTGACCATAAGTCAACCAATCTAAATTAGGGAAATTGTTCAACTTAGTAATTAACTAGGAATAGGTAATTATAAGTTGTGACTATAGAATCAACAAACTTAGAAACGCCTAGTTTACCTTTGAACCGGACTAAAGAATTAGGGAATTATCGTTTAAATAAGTGAGCTACACACTCAAGAATTGGGTGCATTGGTCTTATCAATCAGCCTTATAATTATTGCATAAGTGTTATTCTTCTAATACACATTCATCAACAGTTATAATTAGGGGATTCGATAAAAAGGCCAGATCGTTTTTCCTTATCTAACTTTACTCTGAAAGTTTTCTCGTCTTGTCTTTGAACAAAATCATTATAACCCCAACCCCCCCCCCCCCCCCGGTTGTTTATTTTAAATCGTTTCAACTTTCTTTTTTTCTTTTTCTATTTCAAAATCTTCCTACATCTCTTGCTCAGTAGCTTCTTTGAGATCACCTACCTCAACTCTTTCTTACTTAATGGGCTCATGGTCACTCAACTCTTCTTTATTTATGCTGATCTCCTTGATTATATCATTGCTGTTTTGCTCATAATCCAATTCTTCTTCCTCAAGTGGTATGTGCATATCTGAGTCTTTTATTGGGCTCACCTTCTCAACATTTGTCTTCACTAGGATTTTTAATTTCTTTGCTATCTTATTCTTCTTTTTCTATGTGGGGGGAGGGGGGGATCTTCTTGATTCACGCGTGAAATTTTCCATGGCCTTGTGTCAAAAGACACCTTCTTCTTTGAACTCTTTTTCCTTACGACATTTTTATCTAGGTTTTCAGGTGGTCTTGCAATCCTTTCGGGATTTTCTTTTCTTGGACACCCCGTTCATTTTCTTTAAGGAGTTCCCCTAATATATGTTCCAGAAAAATCTGATATTTGTTCATTATTCCACCTTTGTAGAGGTATTACATTCCTTTTATGCCACTGTCGCAACTGCGAAAATCAACCGGCAGAAAAGACAGAAGATTCGCCACTGAACGTTATTTATCCCGACGCAGGGAAAAGAAATGATCAAAGAAAACCTGAAGAAGGGAAAGACAAGGTCATCACAATCATGGTCTGGGTTCGGGAGTCGGTTACACGAGAGGAAGGTATTAGCACCCCCTCGCGTCCATCGTACTCGATGGGATCCACGCTTGTTGTCTAATCAAAGGGTGTGGGTATCTGAAGCTCAACTGCTAACTGGAAAGGAAAAGAACGAGAAACAGAGAAACGAGGAAAGAAAAGAAAAGGTGACTCGATAGGACATCATCGTCCTAGGCCTACGTATTCCCTCGGGAGCGGGAAAGTCAGAGTCAACGTAGTTCGGAGGACTACAGGTTTGTGAGAAAGGTTGCTCGCCAAGACATCACCATATTGTGCCTACGTATCCTCAATCAGATGGGAGAGAGGAAATCAGAGCAGTCGTAGTTCGACCTCGGGTTAAAAAGGTATCGATTGCAGTGGGGCGAGAGAAAAGGTTCGGTTGACTGGTTTGTTGGTCTTGATCGCGCTAGGGCGAGAGAAAAGGGAAGTTAGTTGTTAGTGTGCTCGCCAAGGATAGGGATCCTCGTGCCTACGTATCCTTATTAGGGAATGAGGAATCAGAGCAACCACAGTTCAGAGGACTACGGGAAAGCAGGATCTCGATCACACTGAGGCGAGAGAAAGGATTCGAGAAAGAACGCATAGAAGGTCTATGGGAAACTCGATCCTACAAGTTATCATGCATTGTGGCCCTAAGGCTAGGATTAGGAGGGAAATCTACCTAATGTTGTCATGCTTGGATTGAAAGCCTAATGTGTCTCCTACCTCCAACTTAATCAGAAATTAAGTGGAGCTAGGAATCCTAAGGGATCATTGAACAAACACAAGTAAACATTACACTAATCAATCACAGAATAAACGATGTTGTGATCTCAGCTAAGGAACAAAACTGAGTGACTCCTCATCCTCGCCTAAAAGGAAATAACAAGAAAAGGGTGACGTCGTGATCTCAACTATGAGGCAGTTGAGTGACTCTTCGTCAACCACAAGATGAAAACGATGTCGTGATCTCAACTATAAGAAAGTTGAGTGACTCTTTGTCCATCACAAAGTAAGACAAAAAAGTGAAGCAAACAACATCAAAGTATCAATGGATCGGCACCCAAGCCAAGTGTACAACTAGGAGTGAAAACTCCTCACTCAACCACATGTAGTAAGTGAAAATGCTAAACCCTAAGCATTCTTCATACAAGGGCGCAAGTGGTACCTAACGGAGAAGGTTTGTTGCCTCTTCAAAGCACGCAACAAGCTCAAGACTCGAAGGAAGAAAATTCCAAGGTGGAAGAGAATCCATCCATCAAGTACTTCAACAAGTAAGAAGGTCCAACAGTCAAGTATCTAACATCAAGTTCAAAACATGTCATAATCTAACAAGAATCAAATGTAAGCAACTATCATCCAAGGTAATCAATAAGGAGAACCAGAATAAACATCAAGGATTGGTCCAAACAATATCAGGGACTAAGCATAACTGCATCAAGAGATCTCATCAGTCCAAACAAGGTCATGAAAAATATTCCACACAAAATCTCCACAAGATTAATCACACTTATATGACAAGAGAAGCAATCAAAAAGTTCTAAATAAAACTTCAATAAACTCTAATTAACACTTAACAAAAATATCTAATCAAAGTTAAAGTCAAGAGTAATATCAAAATAATATCTAATTCTAATTATGAATTATTAACATCTACTCAAACACTTTAATAAAAAATTAACCAAGAACTAACGAAGCCTAAGCAAATGTTGACAAGAATTCTAACCAAAAAGTTAGTAAAGTTCTAATCAACAAAACAAAATGTCAAAAATTAGAATAAAAAATCAAAATAAGATTGAAAAGTTAAGTCAACAATTAGAATTGAAATTCAAAACTAAAAATCCAAACTAAGAGCGATTAGAATTAAAATTCAAAGTTAAAACAAAAACTAAGATCAATTAGCTTTAAGATTAAAAAAAAACAAAACTAAGCCAGTAGGGGTGCATTAGTGAAATTGAGGCGTGGTTGAAATGCACATGGGCTTACAAACCCGGTTCGCGACAACAAGACTTAACCCTAAGAAATATCAAAGAACCTCAAACCATTACCCTCTTCTCCCTGCGTCATTTCCTTCTTCGACTCCGTTCAAAACTTCACCGCCGACAATCACCTCTCCAAAACAACCTTCTTCCTCTCCCAACCTTCTATGGCTTTGCCGCACCATCTTCTTTCTCTCCTTTCCCAGACGTCAACATACGTCCCTCTCAACCACACCATCTCTCCTTTTCGTCTCGCTCGCCTCCTCACTGTGAAGACATGGCTTCTCAAGAATTTTGATGAAGACAACATTGCTTATGTCATATGCTATGCTTGCTTAAATGGAAATTGGATCAAGGACTTTGAAGCTACATTGAAGATTGAACAAAATTGCACATTGGTTCAAGTATTGAAGAACTCTCAAGGATTGATCAAAGGTATAATCAATTACTCCTTAGCAATGTGTATACAAGTGTTCAAACTGGTCTTTATTCATGTCATGATCATTAGAAAATATTTTAGCATCAAAGAAAATGTTTCAGCTCTATTTCTAACCAATTTTCTCAAATCTGTCTGCAAGTAACCGGTTACTGACAGAGTGTTAACCGGTTACTCTGAGCTTTTTTTCAAAAATAAAATGAACGTTACATGAAGTAACCGGTTACCCACCTGGTGTTAACCGGTTACCACTGTTCCGATTTGAAAAATATTTGCATCTCTTTAGAAAATTAATTTTAAATTATTCTTCTTGAAGCATGGCATCCTTTGACATATTACAACCATTTGAGGAGGTGTTTGTGTGTTACATAAACTCTCATTGTTCAAATTTCATTTCACCTCCTTGCTCAAAAATTTCAAACAATCATTCTTTTACTAAAATATTCATTTAATCAAAGTGTTCTTAACAAACCTTCTAAAAGTGAAACCCTTGCATAAAATCTTCACACATACTGCATTTGTTTCATTTCAATTGTGTTGAACACTTGTATAACATTCTTAGAGTGATTGCTACAAAGGAGAAGATCAATTGTTAAATTGATATACATTCAAGAATCCAACTTTCTGCACTTATTCAAATAAAATTCAGATTTGTGATATTTTGTTTACAACTTATTTTTAGTATTGTTAAAGATAAGTTTGTAAGGGTATCCTTGTTATCCGGATTGTGGATACAAGAGGTCCATTTGTGAGATTTTTAATCTCGATTGGACTTTAAACATTTGTAAATCCAAGAGGAGTGTTCTTGGTTGTTAGAGTGGTATAGAAAGACATAGTTTTGTCTTGTCTAGGAATCTAACATTATAGTAAAATTATCTTTCAAGTTGAAAGGGGAGTGGAGTACTCTCGACGTGTGAGGGGAATCACTATACGTCTCGGTGTTCATTTACTTTCCATATTTACCATTTCAACACTTAGAAATCTTTAGGAAAGTAAAAATAAAAAATCATCAAAAATCGGGATAATCTTCTAAGAGCCTAATTCACCCCCCCATCTTAGGCACATTTATAACTTACAATTGGCATCAGAGCAGGTTAGGTAACCTGTTCCGACAAGATCCAGCATGGCTTCCGCAAACACGAACCCGGTTTTCAAAGACGGTGGAAGTAGTAACAAGCCCCCACTTTTCTCTGGAGAGTATTTTGATTTTTGGAAGATTCGTATGAGAGCACATCTTGAAGCACAAGGAGAAGGTATATGGGAAGCTATTGAGAATGGTCCACATAATCCTGTGAATGTAGTCAATGGTGTTGGTACTGCAAAATTAAAAAGTACATATGATGAAGAAGCTAAGAGAAAAATTCTAAATGAAAAGAAAGTTATCAATCTTCTTCAAAGTGCGTTAAGTATTGATGAGTTCTTTCGTGTTTGTCAATGTAAATCGGCAAAAGAAATATGGGATACTTTGGTAGAAACACATGAAGGAACGACTGAAGTTAAAAGATCTAGACTAAATACTCTAAGTCAAGAATATGAAATGTTCCGAATGCAGCCCAGAGAAACCATTGTTGCATTACAGAAAAGATTTGTCCATTTGACTAACCACTTAATAGCACTTGGTAAGACATTCTCAAATGATGAACTAAATCTCAAAATTATAAGATCTTTGACAAGAGAATGGCAACCAAAAGTAACGGCAATATCGGAAAAGAAAAGCCTCTCTAAGATGACTTCCGCATCTCTATTTGGTAAACTTCAAGAACATGAGTTAGAACTTGGACAACTTGAAAAACATGAACTTCAAGACAAGAAGTCCAAAGGTATTGCTTTAAAGGTAGATGCAAAAGGAAAACAAAATGACGACTCATCGGAGGAAGACGAAAATTTCATGCTTCTAGTAAAAATACTTGGAAAATTCTTTGGAAATAAAGATAAGTCTTTTTATGCTAAAAGGAAGAAACACTTTAAGAAAAAGGATACTTCAACTTCATCTCAAGACATTACATGTTATGAATGTGGGAAGCAAGGTCACATAAAACCCGAATGTCCACAACTTGCAAAGAATGGAAGTTTTAAAGGCAAGAAGGAATCAAAAACTAAGAAGGCATACATTGCATGGGAAGACAACGAAATTAGTTCATCATCCGACTCGGAGAGCGATGAAAGCGCAAAACTAGCACTTATGGCTACACATAACTCCGAAGATGAAAATGACGAGGTCAGTACTAAATTTTCTCTTCATGATAATGATGCACAAGAAGCCATAAATGAACTCTTAAATGAATGTAAGGTCTTATGTAAAACAATTTCTTCACAAAAAAGACAAATAACATCTTTAGAAGAAAAAGTCGATGTTATGGAAAAAGAGTCAAAAGATGAAAAACAAAAGAAAGCAAGTGAAGAAAAACAAGAGTTGTTGTGTAAAAATTATGAATCACTTTTGATCGTGAATGTTGGATCAGATCCTATTGAAGTGGGCCACCAAGTGCGTCAGGGATGTTGGTTGTATGGAGAGGAGGGGGTGTACCTACAAGGTACTCCGACGCTCGAGTAAGAAAGGGTCACAGAAAAAGGGCAAGTACAAAGTATGAGTTCTTAGGATGAATATTAGATACCTAACCCTCTCAAGCGAGAGGGTTTATATAGAGCCCCCAGCGCGTGGCCAACGATCCTATTTTCGGGGCGAAATAACCGTTTTCCCCAAAGAATAGGTAACTACCCAAACTAGCCGGTATGTCGGGCAGGGTGCCCAAAACTAGCCGTTATGTCGGGCATAGGCATGGTTCTGGGCACCTGTCCACAGCTGTTCAGGGAGTAATGAAGCCGTGCGTAATGGGCAGTGATTCCGGGGAGGAATGTTGCATTCCTTGCCCGGTTGGAGGGGCAGAAAGGTAACTTTTGCCCCTCTGTGGGTTCGACTTAGGCAATTTGGGCCGCTCTGGAGCAGAGGCGGATTGGGCCATGTCTAGCCATTGGTCCAGTCCAAAACAGGAGCCCCGCAAGTCGTTGCTCCCGAGCATGGGAGTGATGACTTAAGGGCAGTTTGTTGCTCCGGGGAGCTAGCATGGAGCCGTCGTTTGAAGACGAGGAGGATTGTTTCGATGTGCCCGTGGTCCCCGGTGTCTGTGAAATTCGTGGTCGTGACATTGTTGCCCGATGTTCGGGGAGACTAATGGTCAGACAGAATTGGAAACGTTGGGACGCCACGTGTGCCTAGGGCTCCATGTAGCAGTTACTAGGCAATGATGGCTAGTGGATAGCCATCATGGCCTACGAGCGCGTGTTCGCACGTGCCCCTTTGTATAAAAAGGAGAAAATCGTTCCATTTGGAACTTTTTGCTCTGATTTCTCTCAGTTTCCCACAGCATTCTTGCCCGTAACCGCCGTCTGCCTACTCCGACCACCGCCTCGAGCTTCGAGCATCTACTCTCGTCTACCTAAATCAAGTAAGTTTTCTGATCCTTTGCTTGTTTTACTACTTTTTATTGTCAATGGTAGGTTGCATGTGGTTAGGGCTAGGTTTAGAGGACGAAATGGGTGACTTTCCGGCGATTGTTGGTGGTGGACGGTGGTTGTGCCATTTTTCTACCTCTAACATGTCGCCGGAGTTAGTAGTATGTTTCAGCGAGGAGGGTGGTTCAAGGCGATGTCGCGACAGCTATGCATGTGTAACCGCCATGTCTGTTCATCTTCTGAGTGGGTGATGAGTTTTCCGGTAGAACATTCCCAGATTCTGGTGAAGCTTTGCGATTTCCGGCGAAGCTTCAAACGAAAACTAGGTATGAGTGCGGGGAAGGTCCTCGCTCGGGGATGATTAGTTTCGAGCGTCTCCTCACGGGGAGGTGTCAGCTTTTCCTTTGATGTTAGGGCTTAGGCCGGGGACTTTGTCCTCAACCCTTTGCGCGCCCTTTCACTTGACTTAGCGGTGGAATGGTGGATTTGATTTGTTGTCGAATTCACTTTCTTCTCTGCTTTTCAGGTGATCGTAATGGCGACGAGGCCAGATAGAGAGGTTATCATAGATACGTCAGAGGAAGAAACCGGCTCCGAGGATAATAGTAGCTTGACGGCCACGAGTTCGGCGGCTTCGAGTTCTCCCAGCGATGATGGGGAGGAAAAGGAGATGGACGACATGGACGAGTACATCGTCGTGGATTCTGCCGAGGAATGGGAGGTGGCCGAACCCGCTGAGCACGTGTCTTCTTTTGCGAAGTATTTGGGGGATGTTTTTACGGAGGTTGGACCGGAGGGAGAGTGGAAGGTGCACTTCCCTTTCGTGGATGAACGGGTCTGCACGAACTTCAGGGACCGTTTCACATTGTACGAATATGCCTTTAAGGAGCTGGGCCTGAGGTTGCCGTTCACTGATTTCCAGCAGTCAGTGTTCGTGCATTTGAAATTGGTCCCCACGCAGCTGCATCCTAACTCGCTGGCCTTCATCTGGGCGTTGGAGCTGGTATGAAAACATCTTTCCATATGGGCTACTCTCCCTCTGTTCTTCACTATCTTCCATCTTCAAAGGCAGCTATCGGGGAGGAAGTATGGTTGGGTGTCTTTGAAGCAGCCCCGCAAGTTGTTTAAGCCCTTCTCGGAGTCAATACAGACGTTCAAGGAGTGTTATTATGTTGTCGAGCCCCTGTCCGAAGCTGCCCAGGACAGTACGTACGTCTGGGAGATTGAGGTGGGTGAAGATGGGAACGACCTGCGTGACGAAGAGGGGAGGTTTATCGGGCGGAGAATCTATAAGTTCCCCATCCAGGGGGCACCCGATCATTTCGTCAAGAAGCCCAGTGACTATGTTTTCCAACCGAGTGAGCTACGCGGGCAGGACGCCGTGGCGTACGAGTGTAGCGAGCGATTTTGGACGCGGTTCTTAAGCGCTGGTCGCTCTCTGCGGTTTGAGCTTTGACTACAGGTCGATTCATTTTTTATCCTATTGTGAGCTGAATAAGGAAGGGAAATAGATGTCTCCAATTAACCCTGCTTGCATACTGAGTTTAAACAGCGGTCTGTTAGGTTACAGATGCTATCAATGTGGGGGGCCTTTGTACTGGTTATTTGTATTTTCGCCAATACAGGTTTTCTTTCTTTTTATCTAGGCAAAGGGTTTCTGGCGGGGAATAAGGATTAGGATGTTAGGACTGGTGCTTTTGAATTACTGCTTTTGATTGACGAAGATATGGGATTTGGGTTTTTTGTTGATTGCGCTCGCTAAGATCTTTTCTTTCGATCTTATGCCTACGTATTCCCGTTTACCGAAACCGGGAAATCAGAGCATTCGTAGTTCCTCCTATTCTATGGGAGGAAAGGGGTGTTTTGGTGTCTTGTTCAAAGCCCAAGACATGAAGCGAAAGGTGATTTGTATCTTGTTCGAAGCCCAAGATGTGAAGCTAAAAGGTCTATTTGTGTCTTGTTCAAAGCCCAAGACGTGAAGCTGAAAGACCTCGACTTTAGAGAGAATTTGTCATCTTTAAAGAGGGGGAGGAGAATTACTTTAACTGGGATACGCGGATCCGAGCAATGCCATAATTTCTGAAGAAAGGGTTTTAACCTGAAGGAGAAGACTTTAACTCAGTGTAGAGCAATGCCATCTTTCCTTAGGAATTTCTCATGCTAAAAGAGGGACAGTGGCATGGATGTAGATGATCCATAGGCTTGCCGCTTACAGCAATTAGATGAAGGGAAAGGAGTTGTTGATGTTTGTGTACTGCGAACGAGGCACAGCTTTGATGCTAAAAGGTCGATTGGATCAACCAGTGGTTTTCTTATACAAAGCCTAAGAGGAGGCTAATTTCCGCTAGGAAAATCATTATACAAAGCCTAAGAGGAGGCTATTTTGTGTCTCGTACAAAGCCCGAGAGAGAGGCTAAAAGTTTTTGACCCAGTCTGGCATATCGTTATACAAAGCCTAAGAGGAGGCTAGCAAAGAGTTGACTCAGTTGGAGAATCTTTTATACTCAGTAATAGAGTGTTTTTGTATCTCGTACAAAGCCCGAGAGAGAGGCGAAAAGGTTGTTTTGACTCCACTGGGGAGAATTTTGGTATCTCGTACGAAGCCCGAGATGGAGGCTATTGTAACTGTTTCAGTTGAGTGACAGATCCAATATACTGATTTAAAAGAGAAAATCAGTTCTTATATGAGCAACACTGCACACAGGGATTTAATTTGAGGATCAGGGATATTTCCTTCTCTTTGAGGAAACGGGAAATCCAAAGGGTATTGAGACTATCCGAGTCTGCGGGTTTCCTTCCTATTTAACGAAGGGTGCTTGAGAATGTCTTTGAGACTCAAGGAAGTTAGACTGTCCGTGTCTAGAGTTTTTTTTTCTTTTGTACTATGCTTCGAGAAACAGTAGTAGACTCTATGAAAGGACTGTTCTATGAGGATGACTAGGTTCTGTTCCTATACCTCTAGGAGGTCGTCGGGACAATTTGTACGAAGCCCAAGAGGAGGCTGGAAACTTTTAAGAAGCCGACGGGTCCTTGTACGAAGCCCAAGAGGAGGCTATCATTCCCGGAGGAAGAGATCATTATACGAAGCCTAAGAGGAGGCTGTGAATACTTCTAAGAAGCCGACGGGTCCTTGAATAATGCCCAAGAGGAGGCCGATGCTTTTAAGAAGCCCGCGGGTCTATCATCTCATTTCCATTAGGAGAGATAACTCTTTTAAAGATGAAAACCACTGGTAAACGTGCGAGGTTTACTATCCAGCGACTTTTAGCTTTTAAAGAGGGTTCCTTAGTTAAGGTCCAAGATTATGACCGTAGTGGGTACCCAAACCCCGAGACATTCAAGGCAAGCTATCCACAAGGAATAGATCAAGTCAGGAAAGTTCGAGAATTGGGAAGAAACTCAAAGATGCCATTCACGGAGAATACATTCATCTTGGGGAGTAGAGCTTCTTGACGTTTCCTAAGGAGGACAGCCGAAGAGAAGACTGTATCTGGTGCTCCTATTGGGGATCTAGGCGTCTATTTCTACGAATAAATGAAGCAGCGTCACCTAGTTCTTGACGTAGTTGCCGGGGAAACTCAAAATATCTATACTATTATTACACAGTAGATATGAGTTTATGAAAGGAGACTTACAGTGAGCAGCCCCACAATACAGTTTATAATATGAAAGCAGTAAATGAAAGCGATAACCACTTACTCGGTTGTAGTGCTTCCATGCTGTTTGGTTAGTTGTTCAATAAAGAAAGATTAAAACAACAGTATATTCAAAATCAAAGGAGAAAGTGCTTTGAAAAAGAAAGATCTGGGGCTTACAGCTCAAGAAGAGGCCCAGGGTTTTATCAGTGAGCGCACTGTTTGAATTTGTACAAAGGGACTTATACAAGTGACTGGGGCCCAAAAAGGTTTTCTGTACAAAGAGATGGGTCTTACACTCTCTCAAGAGGCCCAAAAAGGGTTTAAAGAAAAGAGTGGGGCTTATAACACGAGGGTAGGCCCAAATGATTTTTCGTTTAAAAAATGACGATCGCGCCGAGGTTTTCTTTTAACGCAGAGGGACTTATACAATAAGTGAGGCCCAAAATGTTTTTGGTTAAAAGGGGGATTGGGTCTTACACTCTAATAGAGGCCCAAAGTGTTTTGAATGGGTCTTATAGCTCAAGGAGAGACCCAGATGATTTTTATTTTTAAACGGGCGACGATCGTGCCGTTTACTTGTACAGAGGGACTTATACAATGAGTGAGGCCCAAAAAGTTTTTGTACAAGGGGGGATGGGTCTTACACTCTCTCAAGAGGTCCAAAGTTTTGAGATGAATAAATGGGTCTTACTACTCGAGGGTAGGCCCAGATGATTTTTGAAAAGGCAACGATCGCGCCGTTTGTTTTTTGACGGTATCGGGACTTATACAATAAGTGAGGCCCAAAGATGATTTGGTCAAAAAAAGGATTGGGTCTTACACTCTAATAGAGGCCCAAAGTGTTTTGAAAATGATTTATGAGGGTTGAATTAATCCAAAACCCTAATTTGTTTTCAAAATGTATTTAATTGAATAAAAATTCAATTAAAATGATCAAAAATTGTTTAACACATGGAAAACAAATTGTGATCTTGGATTAATGCTTCAAAAATTAAGTATTGACCTACAAAATAATTAGAAAGCATTAAAAGTTGCAAAATCAATGTAGAAAAAATATTCAAAATGCCAAAAACAATCAAAATATTAATTATTTACAAAAATATCAATTATATGAAATAAATGATATTTTTGGGATTTTTTGATAAAATAAAATATTTTAACATTTTTGTGAATTATTAAAAAAAGAATCAACTCAAAATCATTAAAACTCAGAGAGAAATTAATTTTTGAATCAATTAAACAAAATCACAAAATTCAAATATTTGAATATATGAAAAATGGCGCCAAGAACAGCTGAAGAACACGCGCGTGTTCTTAGTTTCTCAGATTTGCATTTTCTATCCAATCTCCATGAATACGTAATCATATCATGCAATCCACATATCATTATGCTCGTCTCAACCTCACGATCATGTCTATGTACTTTAATTTCATTTAAATTAAACATACAACAAGAAATCACGAAGAGACCTCAAGAACCCTAATTTCTGCATGAAGGCTAGGATTTTTGATACACGATTCAAACAATGCAATTAATTGAGGGAAAACATTCCATGCATGATTATGAACATATGGCCAAATTATTGTGCGAGGAAATATGCATAGATTGAGAGATGACCAAGTATGTGCTTACCTCCAAGCCGTGACAGCAAGTTCAATGTGATTTTTGATTTGGAGGTGTTACAGATGAGTTGTGATGATCTGGACAGCTTCCCTACACCCTATGGATTGTGTTTGGATGGTTGGACTTGATTGAAATTGGCTGGATCATTTTGTGGTACCTCAGCTGCACCTTGTTTGAAAATTTGAGCAACCAGCTGGTGATTTCATGAAATTGATGTTTCAGAAGTTATGTGAGTGTTTGATCAGCTCATATGTGATGTATGTGAGGTGTGTGAGTGATTGGTTTGTGCAGAATTGCTCTCAAACTCAAAACCCGATAGCTACCTTGCTAAGAAAGGCATTTTTGCCAAGAGAAAGAGATTTTGAGGAAAGCATCTGTTAGATGGCTTTGGTGTACTTAAACTGACCACAATTGAGCTCTATTTATAGTAGAGCAAGTTTGTTTTGCAAGGAATAGTGCATGGCAGCTGGTAAGTAGGTTTGGCCAATGTTGGCAAATGAAAATCCAAGTCTCCTCTAGCCATTGACTAGAGGTTAGGGCACAGAGCTTTGGTCCCCTTGGTCTTGGATAAGTCTTGACTGATTTCAGATGAGAATGGCTCAGTCCATGCCACCTTGATGGTTCCATTGAATGCCTCATTCCAAATTTGAAGTCTTGTCCCTATTTTGGCAACTCTAGGTTCAACATGCTATTCCTTGTTCCTTGGACCTTGGAGGCTTGGCTCAGTGATTGTCCCCTTTAGATTCAATCCTCTGAGGTCTCCAAGTGGATTGGAGCAATTGAAATTGGCTGATTTTGGCAAATCGAGCCAAAATGCAAATTCTGCCTTGCTTTGACAGATTTCAGCAAGGCAACTTGCCAATGTTGTATGTCATGATGTAGGTTGAATTTGGCAATGTTCTTGGCCATTTTGGAAAGCTCTTACATGATACAACAACTGTTTGAACAAGTTTGGTTTTGATCTCTTTTGATTCCAAGTGAAAAATCCCCCTACATTTGGCAAAAAGTGAAGGCAAATTCTGACTTAGTGAAAATTTCACTAAGTGTTGGAAAAAGTGACATTTTCACTTTTCAGCCACTTTGATCACTCCATAACTCAAAATCCTTAATGAATTGGAATGACTTGTAGTTGAAGTTTTTGTAGGTGATAATGAGGGCTACAAATCCATCTTTGGATGAGAAAAAATGGCCTTGTGGTTTAGGAATTATGGTCCTCCAAAGTTGGTACCTTTGCCACTTTATTTTTAACTTAGAAAAATTTCTAAGTTTTATGGTTACCCCTTTTACAAGTTATCTCACTTTTCTTGATTTTTCTTGATGAATGATGATTCAAATCATACATTAACATCATTTTAGGGTTAAAAATCCATTTTGGTGAAAAATCTCAAAAAGTCAAAGTTGACTTTTGTGCACAGTTGACTTTTTATCAGATGAATTCCAAACTGTGCAATTCTTCAGGAAATCATGTCCTTGACCTAAATCAAACTTGATGGACATGTTCCATGGGGTCATAGGGTATATTCAATCATGTATTAGGGTTTGGGAGCATGTCCTGGTCAAAAGTCAAAGTTACAGTTGACTTTTCCCTTAAAACCCTAATTGTGGTGCAGATGAAAATGAGACTTGTTGCTCAAGATTATTGGATCAATCCATTGTTCCAAATGGATTAATATGGTGTATTAGAGACCCTCAAATCATCTCTTGAGGTCTTGGCTCATGGTTTGTCCCAAAAGTCAACTTAGGGGTGAATTAGGTCAAGAAACCCTAATTCCTGATTTTTGATGAATGCATCCCCTGAGGCAAAATTGACTTGATGCATGGGTTCATGAGGTTCCATGAAGCATATTAGGTCATGTTTTGGATCCTTGCCTTGTGCCCAGATGAAAATTTCCATCTGGAGACCCTGGTCGACCAAAACCCTAATTTGGTGACACTGTCGATCTTGAGACTTGATCCACCTAGAAGGGAGCAGCCTTGTGCTTAATCCTTGAAGTGGGAGTCCTTTTTGATCCATTGTGGATGTTTAAGAGATTATACAAGTTGAAGATCATGTCATTTCTTGATTGATCCTTTGTCTAAGCAACCAGAGAGGGCTTGAAACCCTAATTTTGATTGTATTGGATGCTCACCCATCTTTGGGGAGACTAATGAAGCATGATGGTTCATCCATATTGTGATGATGATTTTCACAATGATGGGAAATCTAATTGGTCAAAATTTGGGGTATTACAGATGCCCCTATTTAATATTCTTGGACCCGAAGGTATGAATGACGAAGGGATTCGAGCATTCGGGGTGCAAGAGGATTAAATATCGGAATATCCAAAATTTTGATGGTGGTTATGCATGGTAGCTTACGCATTCATCTTCTTTAGCTAAGCGATGATGCTTAGAAAAGGTAAACTTCCCCTCGATCCTGGTCTTCAGCCAAGGAACTGGTCTTGGTTTCTTTTGAACTTCCCCTCGTTCTTGGTTTCCTACCAAGAACTGGTCTCAGTCTCTGAAATGAACTTCCCCTCGTTCCTGGTTTCCTACCAAGGAACTGGTCTTAGTTTCTGATTTAAACTTCCCCTCGATCCTGGTTTCTTACCAAGGAACTGGTCTTAGTTTCTTTTGTCAATAAACTTTACTGACAAGGGACGCTATTCGTAGCGGCTTTCCCTCAAACTTCTCGCCGAATTTTCCTGGGGAGATGCCATTTGAGTGGAAAAAGTTTTGATGTCAGACTTGCTGGGGAACCCATTCGTCTGAATTGTAGAGGTACACAAACTTCTCTGTTTTGGAGACGCCATTTGTCGATTCTACTGGGGAAAACGAGTCTCTTGAGAGACTGTTTTCATTTGGGATCTTTCATCATACTTTTCTCGGGATCTTCCCGGAGAAACGCCATATGATGGGGTCCAATTTTGTGGGGCCGATGACCTTTTCATCAACGACTTTTCGGAGAAAAACTGGCGTGCTGCCGAATCTCTGATCATGAGGCTTTCTCTGTGGATTTTCTTTAATCTGGGAAAGCAAGGGTATCATCTTCAATGGCGAAGAGTGATGTTTATTGAGAGTTTTCTCTGGCTTTTCAGAGGTTCAAGTTATCAAAGTGGCCAAGTGCCGACTCTGATCTAAAGATACACTGGTGGCGAGATTGTGCAGACGCAACACTTCCTGACGAGGAAAGAACTGACAAACTCGATTGAGAAAACTGTTTATCACTAGGGGACAAGACCGACTCAAGTGATAGTGATGCAATACGAAATGTGAACGCAAATAAAATGCATGAAGTATATATGTATATGCTGACAAAACAGACGCGGCATACAGACTAATGGATGAACACAATTGGATACTCGGCCATCGCGGGGCGAAGAGGTACCGTTGATTCAAAATAGCAATTCCACCTTGCTTAGGAGAGATAGTCCCGTTGGGAGCTATGTTGATCGGGCTTAGGAGATGAGAACTCGGCCGAGGATGTCAGATGAAACAAGGTCTCTGACATTATTGATCCCTTCATTCAGGCATACTAGTCTAGAAGGAGTACTTTGATTCCGCACTTTGAAGTTCGCTTACTTCGGGAGAAGCGATCGATGTTCTTCTGATGTTCAACAGTCAAAAGAAATGCCATCTTTATTTTAAAAGCAGAAAAAGTTTTAACAAGTAAATTCATTTTTGTTTTATTTCAAGAATCGCTGATTAAGTTTAAACAACGTCGTTCTGTAAAGCTAAAACAAGCAAGAATTACAAAAAGAAAGCACAAGGGCTCAAATTTTATTGATAAGATGGAGATCAGCCAAACGCGTGATTCCAAAGAGTATATACAAAGTTAGAAAACGGTAATTTACAGGGAAAAGGGCTACGTTGAAACATAACGACCACTATCCTTCTACCAACTTTGAATTCGGGGCATCCTGAGCTTCTGTCGAAGATGACCTTTGACTGGAGATTTCCTCCGATAGATGATGTAACTACTGCTGAGGGACTTGCCTCTGTTGAACATAGTTACTTGCCATTATCCCTAACTTTTGCCTGGATTGTACTATGAGATTTCCAATCCATCGGGATGATTCTTTTTTTTTTCATGTCTCTAACTTTTGCCTGGACCGCCCTTTCGGGTTTTCAATCCACCGAGATGTTTTTTTTTAGTTTAGGCGAAGTATTTCTTGACTACATCAACATTCGTGGGGTAGGCAAATTCCTCTCCGTCCATGGTTGCAAGTCTCAAGGCGCCGCCTGAGAAAGCTTTCATGACCACATAGGGGCCATCATAATTTGGGGTCCATTTGCCCCGAGAGTCAGTGAGAAATGATTGTATCTTCTTGAGCACGAGGTCTCCTTTCCTGAAGACACGAGGTCGGACCTTTTTGTCGAACGCCCTCTTCATTCTCTGTTGATACAACTGACCGTGGCATAGTGCCGTGATTCGCTTCTCTTCGATCAGGTTCAGTTCGTCGTGTCGACTTTGACACCATTCAGCTTCGGTGAGCTGAGCTTCCATCATTACCCGGATTGACAGGATCTCTACTTCTATGGGAAGCACTGCCTCCATGCCATATACTAGAGAGAAAGGGGTAGCCCCTGTTGAAGTGCGGACAGATGTACGATAACCATGAAGAGCAAAGGGTAGCATCTCGTGCCAATCTTTATAGGTTACAACCATTTTTTGAACGATCTTCTTGATGTTCTTGTTAGCCGCTTCTACCGCCCCGTTCATCTTGGGTTGGTAGGGAGATGAGTTATGGTGTTCGATCTTGAACTCTGCACACAACTCTTTCATCATCTTATTGTTCAAGTTAGATCCATTATCAGTAATGATCTCGCTTGGAACACCATAACGGCAGATGATATTGTTTTTGATAAATCGAACCACCACTTGTCGGGTTACATTGGCGAATGACGCTGCTTCGACCCACTTGGTGAAATAATCAATGGCTACAAGGATGAACCGATGTCCATTTGAAGCCTTGGGCTCAATCATACCAATCATGTCGATTCCCCATATGGAAAAAGGCCACGGGGAAGAAAGAACTTTGAGATGTGATGGCGGTACATGAATTTTGTCGGAGTATATCTGACACTTGTGACACCTTCTCATGTACTTGTAGCAGTCGGATTCCATGGTCAACCAATAATACCCGGCCTTGAGAATTTTTCTCGCCATTGTGTGTCCGTTGGCATGAGTGCTAAAGGATCCTTCATGAATTTCTTTCATGAGCATGTCTGCTTCTGGTCTGTCGACACATCGGAGCAAGACCATGTCAAAATTTCTCTTATAAAGAGTGTCACCGCTCAGGAAGAAGTTTCCAGCCAATCTTCTGAGGGTTTTCCTGTCTTTTTTGAGTGCCCCAGATGGGTACTCTTGTTTCTGAAGGAAGCATTTGATATCGTGATACCAAGGTCTGTCGTCTATGACTGCTTCAATCGCGAAGATGTAAGCGGGCCGTTCAAGGCGCATTATGTCGATCTTAGGTATGTCATTCCATCGACCTACACTAATCATGGAAGAGAGAGTGGCCAATGCGTCAGCCATGTGATTCTCATCACGAGGGATGTGATGAAAGTCGACTCTGTTGAAGAAGGGTAACAACCTTCTTACATAGTCTTTGTAAGGAATCAATCCTGATTGGTATGTGTTCCAATCTCCTTTTATTTGGTTAATAACCAGGGCTGAGTCGCCGTATACGTCCAAGTTTTTGATCCTTAAATCAATCGCTTCTTCGAGACCCATAATACATGCTTCGTATTCGGCCTCGTTGTTCGTACATTTGAACGTAAGTCTGGCAGTGAAAGGAATGTGGGAACCCTGAGGGGTAACAATGATTGCCCCAATTCCGTTTCCATAATGATTAACTGCTCCGTCAAAGATGAGTCCCCACTGGGAACCTGGTTCTGGCCCTTCACTGGGTAGCGGTTCATCGCAATCTTTCATTTTTAGATACATGACATCTTCGTCTGGGAAGTCAAACCCGATTGATTCTTGATCGTCAATCGGTTGATGAGCCAAATGATCGGCTAAAATACTTCCCTTAACGGCTTTCTGAGCGTGGTACTCTATGTCATATTCTGATAGTAACATCTGCCAACGGGCAATCCTTCCCGTGAGAGAAGGTTTTTCGAAAACGTACTTGATTGGATCCATTTCGGAGACCAACCAAGTAGTATGACGAATCATGTACTGGCGAAGACGTTTGGCTGCCCAAGCCAAAGCGCAACAAGTTTTCTCAAGCATTGTGTACTGAGTCTCGCAATCAGTGAATTTCTTGCTTAGATAGTAGATGGCAGACTCTTTCCGTTTAGTTTCGTCTTGTTGGCCAAGTACACATCCCATTGAGTCCTCTAGGACTGTGAGGTAAATGATCAGTGGTCTTCCTTCCACTGGAGGTGATAGAATCGGCGGATTCAACAGATATTCCTTGATACTGTCGAAGGCGGTTTGGCAATCTTCTGACCAAACGCAATCCTGGTTCTTTTTGAGTAATTTGAAAATCGGCGCGCATGTCGCGGTCATAAGGAATATGAATCTGGAGATGTAGTTCAAACGTCCCAGGAATCCTCTGACTTGTTTTTCAGTTTTCGGAGAAGGCATTTCTTGAATGGCCTTGACCTTATTAGGATCAACCTCAATCCCTTTCTGGCTGACGATGAACCCTAGTAGTTTCCCTGAACGGACACCAAAGGCGCACTTGTTGGGATTCAAGCGGAGCTTGAATTTTCTTAGACGTTCGAACAATTTTGACAGATGTTCAACGTGCTCATCCTCTGTTCTTGATTTTGCAATCAAATCATCGACATATACCTCGATTTCTTTGTGTATCATGTCATGAAACAGATTAGTCATGGACCTTTGATAGGTTGCCCCGGCATTCTTCAAACCGAACGGCATTACCTTGTAACAAAAGGTACCCCATGGGGTAATGAACGAAGTTTTCTCCATGTCTTTCAGCGCCATTTTGATCTGGTTATAGCCCGAGAATCCATCCATGAAGGAGAATACTTTGAACTTTGTTGTACTGTCTACCAGCATGTCAATGTGTGGTAAAGGAAAGTCGTCCTTTGGACTTGCCTTGTTTAGATCTCTGTAATCAACACACATTCTGACCTTTCCGTCCTTTTTGGGAATGGGTACGATGTTGGCTAACCATTGAGGATATTCAGATGTAGCGAGGAAACCCGCGTCGATTTGTTTCTGTACCTCCTCTTTGATTTTGATGGCCATGTCCGGGTGAGTGCGTCTCAACCTTTACTTTACTGGCGGACATTCCGATCTCAACGGTAAGTGATGTTCCACGATGCTGGTATCCAACCCTGGCATATCCTGATAGGACCAAGCGAACACATCGGGGAATTCTTTGAGAAGCTTTATCAAACCCTCTCTAGCAGTTGGACTGAGCAATGCTCCGATCCTGATTTCTTTTCTCTCTTTTTCTGAACCCAAGTTTACCGTTTACAACGGCTCTTTGTGAGGTTCAATGGACCTTTCCTCTTGTCTGAGTAGTCGGGAGATCTCTTCTGGAATTTCGTTGTCATTTTCTTCTTCAGCCTCGAATACCGGGAACTCAAAGTTGGAAGAAGGCATCGGATCGTATGTTTCAACGGGGTATAAAACAAGCAATCTGCATGACGTGATGATTCGTGTTTAGAAGAGATAGAGAAAATGCAAGTGTGTGCAGTGTATTTGTTTTTACTGCTTGTTTTTATTATTGAATGTTTTTTTTTTAGGATTACCATTTTCTGAAAAAGCAAAAAGAGAAAACAGCAATTAATGCGGAAATTACAGAACGACGTTATTTTATTAATGAACAAGTCGAATCTTGAAACTACAGCCCTATAAAACAAAACTCTGTCGCTTTGGGCGAAGCGAAGAGGGAAATTTACAAAAAGCGAGCCCTATCAAAACATCTGTTTCACCTGGGCAGGGTGAAAGGTTTAAAGATGGCAATTACTTTGTCTGATGAACGACCTTCGGAACCTCGACAGCAACCCATTGGCGGCGAACTCCTCGGTGAATCACAAAGTCTAGCACCTTCCTTGATTTGTCTTCAGAAATGACGCTGATTTTTGGTGGAGCAGGATCGTTGGAATCTGTCTCCCAAGCAGAATTGCCGTAGGAGGATTCCTCTGTTGCATTTTGCATAGCATTGGTGCTCTCAGCTGTATCTCCTCATCCAGTTGGCTAGATGTCTTCGAACCTGATATGAGAGCTTTTGGGAGCGGTGTACTTGACCATGAAGTCGTACTTTCCACTTGGTTGTCCCAGGGTGTCCCAAACTTCTTTGGAACTAGAGGAGTAATCTCTCTCGATGACGTTGACCTCGAGAAAAGCATAGTTGATGAATTCAAGTCCTGCAAATGTTGCGAATTCATCTTCATGTTGAGTAGTTTCCGAATGACCTGAGTGTTGATCCCATGACATGGTGGGGACACAGGTATTCTGTTCAATGATGCTCAGCTGAGTTTCGTTACTCGGCTGACTTTCTTGCCCCAAGTTTCCTGGGTAAGGCTGCCACATTGGCAGACCATCCATCGGGCCATAGTAATTGTAGTCAAAGTTTTCTTTCATCAGAGTGTCTTCCTCTAATGAATTTGGCGGAGCACGGCATCCTTCCGGATCACAATATCCGTAGATCATTTCGACATCTGATCTTGGTATAAATCTCGGACTTTCTGTAGGAAAGCAAAAAGGCATAGGCACCTCTTCCTGAGACATATAGCCGTCCTTGTTAAGGTAGGACTTCCATTCTTCATCTGTGTCAGAGGGATCTTCCTCGTTGATAGCATGAACTGTCTGAGACACTGGGTGAAGAAAACCTCCACTGTGGAAGAAGTTTTGAAGGGGATGAAGACTTTCATCGTTGACGGCTGTCTGGGTACAGGTTGCAGAAAAACCAAGACCCTTCTTTGTTTTATTGTCAATAGGAATGACAAGCCGTCCCCATCCTGTCGTATCGGTACTCTCGACCACTTTGATAGCATCTTTGTATGAAGAAATTGAAGTTCCTTCTTTGTACTGATCGTTCTTGTTCACCGATAGTGCTTGGAACTGAGTTCCAATAACCTCCTCGGGTTCCGCACAAGTAGATGATGATAAGTTGCTCACAAGCAAGGCTTGTTCCCCACAAACCGTGACAAGTTGATTATTCTTGACGAACTTTAGCTTTTGGTGGAGGGTTGAAGTAACCGCTCCAGCCTGATGTATCCAAGGTCTTCCTAATAAACAACTGTATGTTGCCCGGATGTCCATGACCTGGAAAGTGATTTGGAAAGTGTGAGGACCAATAGTTATGGGAAGATCAACTTCGTCGATAACTATTTTTCTGGATCCGTCGAATGCTTTGACGACGACCTCGCTGACTCTCATCGGAGGGCCCTTAAATGATAATTGCATCAAGGTGGACTTCGGCATAACATTCAGGGCTGACCCTGTGTCTACCAGTACGTTGGCTAAAGCATCGCCCTGGCAGTTAATTGTAATGTTGAGCGCCATGTTATGACGACGACCCTCTTCAGGTAATTCTTCACCACTAAATCCCAAATTATTGCAAGAAGTGATGTTAGAGACAATGCTATCGAACTGTCTGATTGTTACATCCTGTTCCACAAAGGCTTGCTCCAAGACTTTCTGTAGAGCCTCTCTGTGTGCTTCTGAACTGAGTAACAGTGATAATACTGAGATCTTTGAAGGAGTCTGTAACAGTTGATCAACGATGTTATATTCACTCCTTTGGATGAGCTTTAGCATCTCATCTTTGTCTTTTGAAAAGTCGGGATTACCAGATTGACTGACTGGCGGATCAGGAATTTCTGCCTGAAGTTCCTTTTCTTTGTTAGCTTCCCCAACCCCTTGGTTGAAGATTCTACCACTCCGTGTTACACGACTGACGTCTGCAATATTCACGACGGAGGGTAATGGAATTTCCTTTCCATTCTCAATTGTTGCACCGTATTTGTAAGGGATTGCCTTAGCTGATTCATACGGTAGTGGTCCCGGTAGATAGATGACTATGGGAACCTTCTGATTTTTCTGACCATCGTAAGTAACCTCGATCCATTCCCGATTGGGAACTCTAGATTCGTCAAGTAGAGGGACGATGGCAAAAACATCCCTGATCTGGTGATGACCAGAGATCGTGACAACATCCTCAACTTGATCGGCAAGGTAGTTCGGCGACCAAATGATGGGTCCTGAACCTGGATATGGATGAATTTCTCCATGATCGATCTGACCCTGAAGAGCTGCTCTCACAAGGTAACACCCTTGGTTACTTTCCGAACAGACGCTACAACTGTCATAGTTGTGTGGTGGCACCTGGCCACGCCCACTTTGAATACAATGTAACCTCACTAGGTTACCTTCCATTGATCGGACATCCTGACTTTGACGACGAGTAGGATTCCTGTTATTGATACTAATTTGCTGAGTATCTTCGTCCATATAGATTGGCATCCACCAGTGATTTAACAAATGCTGAAGTGCCTCCTGGACAAGGGTACAACCTCGATCGTTTTCGCAACCCGCTTTACAGTTTTGATAATCATGTGATATTAAGAATCCGAGTCGGATCTGCTCAGCATGTAACTCTACCAGGTTGGTATTCATCACGCGAATGTCAACGATTTGAACCATGTTGATTTGATAGGAGTTCCTATCATGGTAGTCTTGGATCCATCCAAGATCCATCTGACGCTGGAGGGCCTCTTGTATGAAAGAGCATCCCTGTTTGTTTACCGAGCAAATCAGACAGGAACTATAATCGTGCCGCGGCAGATTATGATACTGGCTTTACCTTGAGTGCATCGCCACCAAGTTGGCATTCATCGCACGGATGTCGTGGTTTTGAATGACGTTAGAATTCGTAGAGACCATGTTAACTCCACGAACTCGGTGCTCCTGGATCCATCCGAGATCCATTTGTTCCTGTAGAGCTGCTTGCACTACAGAACATCCTTGGTTCTCTTTAGAGCAGATATCACACTGGTGATAATTATGAGGTGGCACATGGCCATATCCACTCTGTCTACAATGCATCCTGACCAGATTGGTCCCCAATAAGAGTACATCGTGAATTTGATAGACATTGTTAGTCTCTTTCTCAATCAGATTGACTGCAGCCTTCTCATGTTGAGGCAGCAGGTTCGTAAGAACATTAGGGTTCGTATCTTTGAAAGATAAGAGCCCGCTCCTAACAAGCTTTTGCACGTCGGATTTGAAATTGAGACAAGTCTCAATGTTATGCCCTGAACCTCCTTGATGATAAGGGCATGTTTGATCCACCTTAAACCAGAAAGGCAGATTTTCCAGAACTGAAAGGGGAGACTTAGTCGGGATGTGCCCCTTGGCTAGCAGTAACGGAAACAGTTCTGCGTACGTTACAGGTATAGGATCAAATCCTGGTGGCCGTGTTGTACGGTTGTTGTTATATGGAGGATGAGCCTGCTGAAGAGGCTGTTGTGTCCTTTGTTGGTCAGGTTGGCTCTGCGCAATCTGAGGTTGATACATAGGAACAGGCGCGGGGCCGATAGCAGGAGTAACAGCTGCTACTGGTTGATAACGTCGCCTTTGCTTTCCGAGAGAGATATTCCCAATATCTTGCTCTTTTTTCTTAGGGAGAGCACTACCGTATTTTTTAGTACCGCTCGTTGATCCAGTGTCTTTTACCAAACGTCCTTCTCGGACGGCTTCCTCAAGACGTACACCCATGCCGACCATTTCGGTGAAATCACTGGGTGCACTGGCAACCATTCGGTCATAGTAAAATGAGCTTAAGGTCTTTAAGAAGATTTTTGTCATCTCTTTTTCCTCAAGAGGTGGACAAATTTGAGCGGTAATTTCACGCCACCTTTGAGCATACTCCTTAAAGGTTTCCTTGTCCTTTTGCGACATTGATCTGAGTTGATCTCTGTCGGGTGCCATGTCCAAATTGTATTTGTATTGTTGGACGAAGGCAGTACCAAGATCTCTGAATGTACTGATCGTAGTACGGTTTAAACCCATGTACCATTTGAGTGCGGCACCAGTTAAACTATCCTGGAAGTAGTGAATCAGCAGGTTCTGATTCTCCGTCTGGGCTGACATCCGCCGAGCGTACATCACCAGATGGCTCTGAGGGCAAGAGTTACCCTTGTATTTTTCAAAGTCGGGCACTTGGAACTTGTGCGGGACTTTTACATTTGGGACCAAGCAGAGGTCTGCGGCGTCCTTTCCAAATAGATCCTGACCGCGAATGGCTTGCAGCTCTTTCTGCATTTCCAAGAACTGCTCCTGGAATTCATCCATTCTGTCAAACATAGTTTCCTTCTTACCAGAAGGTGTCTGTGGAATCTGTCCTTCCGGGACAGTGTACACCACAGGGGGTGGTACTGTGACTACGGCAGTAAGTCTTGGCGCCTCCCGAAGTTTGTAACCTTCAGGAGTCTTGAGTATGCCCCTGGCATCTTCGTTTTCCCGAAGTTTGTAATCTTCAGGCCCAGCGGCTTCTATTGCGATTCCCTGATCTTCAGTGATCGGCGGAACATATCCTTCCGGGATATAGTTAACAGGCATGCCCCAAGGACGATCTTTCGGCATCTGATACCTAGGATCATACTTTTCTATAATGGGCGTTGAGGTGATCTCTGAGATCACAGTTCTTTGTAGCTGAGCTTCTACCATGGCTTGCATGTCGTTACGAAGCTTTCTCATATCCTCTCTCAGAGTGTCGATCTCTTCTTTCAACTCTCTGTTTTCTTCCTCAAGATCATCCATCTTTTTCTGACAATTGGCCCGAGTATTATACAAATGAGACAGTTTGACTCTAGAATCGAGACACAAACGTGAGATTCGTAGGGAAGAAGAATACGCGATGTGAAAATGATGAATGCAATGATTATATTAATTGTTGTTAGGTTTAATTAAAATAAACTTTGACAATTAGATTGCAAATATCAAACAGTGGGGAAACCCCTTTTTATTGAAATTCAAAGGATTACAGAAATGGAAATACAGTAGATTACAAAGTGCAGAAACAGAAACCTAAACTAATGGGTCCCGAGTCCTCTTCTTTGACCGGGGCGCTTGGGCCGTTGTCGGGTTGTCATTCCTTTGCCAAGTGAAAGGAGTGAGCAAATTCCTTTGGTCATCTTGATTCTCTACAGCATGCTGCTCCAAAATTTCAATCAGAGCATCTTTCTCTTTCAGTAATTGCTGTATTTGGATGCACTCTACGTCGAGGGTGCGGTACTTGTTCTTCCAAGATCTTCTTTCCTTTTGAACTTTGTTGAGAGTAACCTGAAGCCTTTCAGTTTCCGTCATGAAGTACATGACAATTTCCCTCGGCGGAAGAATTCCGTAACGAGGATAAGGCATCTTTAGCTTAAGAGCTCTAGTTTGTACCCAATGGAGATAAGGCTCCACCGAGACACAGTCCGGTTTTCCCAGAGACTCTCGTCCTTTCTTATGAACATGTTTCCAAGCTTGCACTATTTCCATCTTTAGTGCTCTGTCACTTTCTCCTTCTTTGAAGAAAAGACCTTCTAGATGAACACCCAGTGGGATGTGTCTCATCGGGTATCCAAATTGACGAAGAACCAATATCGGATGATAGTTGATTCCTCCCTTAGTTCCTATGAGGGGCACGCTGGGGAAGTTTCCACAACGGTCAATGATTCTGATTCCCTCATAAATCCTATTACACCAATCTATATCGAAATTGGTGAGAGACATGATCTTCTGCAACCAACGTAAGACACTCTTGCAATCCCAAAAAGCAGCAGACTTGGGCAAGTGAGAGATAAACCATTTGTAAAGCAGAGGTACACAGCATGTGATCTCCCCTCCGCTGTACAAATTTCCCAAGTGTACAGAATGATACGCATCCGCGAGCAAAGTCGGCACAAGGTTTCCAATGAGAAAAACCTTAATAGCGTTGATATCGACGAAGTTATTGATGTTGGGAAACAAAAATAACCCGTAGGTGAGCAAGACAAAGATGCTTTCAAAAGCAGTCATGTTCCCTATACTAGCAAAGTACAGAGCTTTCTTGGTCAGGAACTGGGCTGGCAAACCTTGGGTGCCACCCTTAGTGGTCATGTGAGCTCGGACCTCAGACTCGTCCAAATGAATTGCTATTGCAATAGTCTGATTCTTTGGAATTTCTTCCAGTCCAGAAAATGGAGTTCGATCCGTGATATGTAAATCAGTCAGATGAGAATACTCCTCCAACGTTGGTTATAGCTGGTAATCCGGGAATGTGAAACAATGATAAACCAGATCGTAGAATTGAATGAGCGCGTCCATGATCCCCTTAATCACATGGACTCTTAACAGTGGTAGCAAACCACCGTGCTTGGCTCTGAAAGCCTCTGGGTTAACGATCATCCTCGCTAACTTTCTCAAATCCCCTAGTTTTGGAACCTTGAAGGTATACTGGTGAGTTCTCCTTCTACCGAAATCCATTAATGCAATCTTTTTCTCTGATATTTGCAATCACAGTCTTAGTTTAATTTGAAAAACAGAGAGACTAGAAGAGAAATTTTTTGAATGTTTTAATGTTTTATTAAATGAATGCATGAATGCAGCACACAAAAACATAGAAAAAACATGGGGTCAAAGGGTCGTTGTCATGAAGTCAAGGCTCTACCCATCCCCAAAGGTTTATACTAGGGTGATTTTTGTACCTGTACTCATTATCATCAGCTCCTCCCAGGAAGGCAGACAACAAGCGGATCGCCAGCGAGTTGTGTGCAATTTTAGAGTAAGTGCCATTCACCGAGAATAGATCACCAGCCTCAAATGAGGGTAGTATCGCGTAACAACTATTTCCGATAGTTTCCGCACTACAAAAGAGTTTGGCTCCTCAGCTTCTCAGACTTAACAACCGGCCCATTGGCTATAAGAGTGAATGGGTTGCGTTGGTCAGCCTCCACTGAGGTTGATGGTCGACCCCGTCGCCATCACTTATCTTAAGTGTATACTCATTCTCACCACATGCGGCATCACACGCATTCCCAGTAGCAGAAAAATAAACACGTATAGCAATTAGGAAAAGCAATATATATATTTGTCCTAATCATCCTAGACTTATAAAGCTACGATTCTTAAGTTCCTGACAGAAATGGGTTCCCCGGCGGAAGCCCCAATCTGTGGTTCCCTGCCTAAGAGATGGACCAGCATAGGTCAATCTTTCTCTTCGGTAGAGTTCCCATTTTCTGTAGAAAACGGGGATGATGCCCTAAGGCAGAAAGATCTTGGCAATGACTCCCCAGCAGAGTCGCCATTTTACAAGGAAAACAGAAAGAAAGAAAGATAGGCCCCACGGTGGGCGCCACTTTTCTGTAGCGAGCGATTTTGGACGCGGTTCTTAAGCGCTGGTCGCTCTCTGCGGTTTGAGCTTTGACTACAGGTCGATTCATTTTTTATCCTATTGTGAGCTGAATAAGGAAGGGAAATAGATGTCTCCAATTAACCCTGCTTGCATACTGAGTTTAAACAGCGGTCTGTTAGGTTACGGATGCTATCAATGTGGGGGGCCTTTGTACTGGTTATTTGTATTTTCGCCAATACAGGTTTTCTTTCTTTTTATCTAGGCAAAGGGTTTCTGGCGGGGAATAAGGATTAGGATGTTAGGACTGGTGCTTTTGAATTACTGCTTTTGATTGACGAAGATATGGGATTTGGGTTTTTTGTTGATTGCGCTCGCTAAGATCTTTTCTTTCGATCTTATGCCTACGTATTCCCGTTTACCGAAACCGGGAAATCAGAGCATTCGTAGTTCCTCCTATTCTATGGGAGGAAAGGGGTGTTTTGGTGTCTTGTTCAAAGCCCAAGACATGAAGCGAAAGGTGATTTGTATCTTGTTCGAAGCCCAAGATGTGAAGCTAAAAGGTCTATTTGTGTCTTGTTCAAAGCCCAAGACGTGAAGCTGAAAGACCTCGACTTTAGAGAGAATTTGTCATCTTTAAAGAGGGGGAGGAGAATTACTTTAACTGGGATACGCGGATCCGAGCAATGCCATAATTTCTGAAGAAAGGGTTTTAACCTGAAGGAGAAGACTTTAACTCAGTGTAGAGCAATGCCATCTTTCCTTAGGAATTTCTCATGCTAAAAGAGGGACAGTGGCATGGATGTAGATGATCCATAGGCTTGCCGCTTACAGCAATTAGATGAAGGGAAAGGAGTTGTTGATGTTTGTGTACTGCGAACGAGGCACAGCTTTGATGCTAAAAGGTCGATTGGATCAACCAGTGGTTTTCTTATACAAAGCCTAAGAGGAGGCTAATTTCCGCTAGGAAAATCATTATACAAAGCCTAAGAGGAGGCTATTTTGTGTCTCGTACAAAGCCCGAGAGAGAGGCTAAAAGTTTTTGACCCAGTCTGGCATATCGTTATACAAAGCCTAAGAGGAGGCTAGCAAAGAGTTGACTCAGTTGGAGAATCTTTTATACTCAGTAATAGAGTGTTTTTGTATCTCGTACAAAGCCCGAGAGAGAGGCGAAAAGGTTGTTTTGACTCCACTGGGGAGAATTTTGGTATCTCGTACGAAGCCCGAGATGGAGGCTATTGTAACTGTTTCAGTTGAGTGACAGATCCAATATACTGATTTAAAAGAGAAAATCAGTTCTTATATGAGCAACACTGCACACAGGGATTTAATTTGAGGATCAGGGATATTTCCTTCTCTTTGAGGAAACGGGAAATCCAAAGGGTATTGAGACTATCCGAGTCTGCGGGTTTCCTTCCTATTTAACGAAGGGTGCTTGAGAATGTCTTTGAGACTCAAGGAAGTTAAACTGTCCGTGTCTAGAGTTTTTTTTTTCTTTTGTACTATGCTTCGAGAAACAGTAGTAGACTCTATGAAAGGACTGTTCTATGAGGATGACTAGGTTCTGTTCCTATACCTCTAGAAGGTCGTCGGGACAATTTGTACGAAGCCCAAGAGGAGGCTGGAAACTTTTAAGAAGCCGACGGGTCCTTGTACGAAGCCCAAGAGGAGGCTATCATTCCCGGAGGAAGAGATCATTATACGAAGCCTAAGAGGAGGCTGTGAATACTTCTAAGAAGCCGACGGGTCCTTGAATAATGCCCAAGAGGAGGCCGATGCTTTTAAGAAGCCCGCGGGTCTATCATCTCCTTTCCATTAGGAGAGATAACTCTTTTAAAGATGAAAACCACTGGTAAACGTGCGAGGTTTACTATCCAGCGACTTTTAGCTTTTAAAGAGGGTTCCTTAGTTAAGGTCCAAGATTATGACCGTAGTGGGTACCCAAACCCCGAGACATTCAAGGCAAGCTATCCACAAGGAATAGATCAAGTCAGGAAAGTTCGAGAATTGGGAAGAAACTCAAAGATGCCATTCACGGAGAATACATTCATCTTGGGGAGTAGAGCTTCTTGACGATTCCTAAGGAGAACAGCCGAAGAGAAGACTGTATCTGGTGCTCCTATTGGGGATCTAGGCGTCTATTTCTACGAATAAATGAAGCGGCGTCACCTAGTTCTAGACGTAGTTGCGGGGGAAACTCGAAATATGTATACTATTATTACACAGTAGATATGAGTTTATGAAAGGAGACTTACAGTGAGCAGCCCCACAATACAGTTTATAATATGAAAGCAGTAAATGAAAGCGATAACCACTTACTCGGTTGTAGTGCTTCCATGCTGTTTGGTTAGTTATTCAACAAAGAAAGATTAAAACAACAGTATATTCAAAATCAAAGGAGAAAGTGCTTTGAAAAAGAAAGATCTGGGGCTTACAGCTCAAGGAGAGGCCCAGGGTTTTATCAGTGAGCGCACTGTTTGAATTTGTACAGAGGGACTTATACAAGTGACTGGGGCCCAAAAAGGTTTTCTGTACAAAGAGATGGGTCTTACACTCTCTCAAGAGGCCCAAAAAGGGTTTAAATAAAAGAGTGGGGCTTATAACACGAGGGTAGGCCCAAATGATTTTTCGTTTAAAAAATGGCGATCGCGCCGAGGTTTTCTTTTAACGCAGAGGGACTTATACAATAAGTGAGGCCCAAAATGTTTTTGGTTAAAAGGGGGATTGGGTCTTACACTCTAATAGAGGCCCAAAGTGTTTTGAATGGGTCTTATAGCTCAAGGAGAGGCCCAGATGATTTTTATTTTTAAACGGGCGACGATCGTGCCGTTTACTTGTACAGAGGGACTTATACAATGAGTGAGGCCCAAAAAGTTTTTGTACAAGGGGGGATGGGTCTTACACTCTCTCAAGAGGCCCAAAGTTTTGAGATGAATAAATGGGTCTTACTACTCGAGGGTAGGCCCAGATGATTTTTGAAAAGGCGACGATCGCGCCGTTTGTTTTTTGACGGTATCGGGACTTATACAATAAGTGAGGCCCAAAGATGATTTGGTCAAAAAAAGGATTGGGTCTTACACTCTAATAGAGGCCCAAAGTGTTTTGAAAATGATTTATGAGGGTTGAATTAATCCAAAACCCTAATTTGTTTTCAAAATGTATTTAATTGAATAAAAATTCAATTAAAATGATCAAAAATTGTTTAACACATGGAAAACAAATTGTGATCTTGGATTAATGCTTCAAAAATTAAGTATTGACCTACAAAATAATTAGAAAGCATTAAAAGTTGCAAAATCAATGTAGAAAAAATATTTAAAATGCCAAAAACAATCAAAATATTAATTCTTTACAAAAATATCAATTATATGAAATAAATAATATTTTTGGTATTTTTTGATAAAATAAAATATTTTAACATTTTTGTGAATTATTAAAAAAAGAATCAACTCAAAATCATTAAAACTCAGAGCAAAATTAATTTTTGAATCAATTAAACAAAATCACAAAATTCAAATATTTGAATATATGAAAAATGGCGCCAAGAACAGCTGAAGAACACGTGCGTGTTCTTGGTTTCTCAGATTTGCATTTTCTATCCAATCTCCATGAATACGTAATCATATCATGCAATCCACATATCATTATGCTCGTCTCAACCTCACGATCATGTCTATGTACTTTAATTTCATTTAAATTAAACATACAACAAGAAATCACGAAGAGACCTCAAGAACCCTAATTTCTGCATGAAGGCTAGGATTTTTTATACACGATTCAAACAATGCAATTAATTGAGGGAAAACATTCCATGCATGATTATGAACATATGGCCAAATTATTGTGCGAGGAAATATGCATAGATTGAGAGATGACCAAGTATGTGCTTACCTCCAAGCCGTGACAGCAAGTTCAATGTGATTTTTGATTTGGAGGTGTTACAGATGAGTTGTGATGATCTGGACATCTTCCCTACACCCTATGGATTGTGTTTGGATGGTTGGACTTGATTGAAATTGGCTGGATCATTTTGTGGTACCTCAGCTGCACCTTGTTTGAAAATTTGAGCAACCAGCTGGTGATTTCATGAAATTGATGTTTCAGAAGTTATGTGAGTGTTTGATCAGCTCATATGTGATGTATGTGAGGTGTGTGAGTGATTGGTTTGTGCAGAATTGCTCTCAAACTCAAAACCCGATAGCTACCTTGCTAAGAAAGGCATTTTTGCCAAGAGAAAGAGATTTTGAGGAAAGCATCTGTTAGATGGCTTTGGTGTACTTAAACTGACCACAATTGAGCTCTATTTATAGTAGAGCAAGTTTGTTTTGCAAGGAATAGTGCATGGCAGCTGGTAAGTAGGTTTGGCCAATGTTGGCAAATGAAAATCCAAGTCTCCTCTAGCCATTGACTAGAGGTTAGGGCACAGAGCTTTGGTCCCCTTGGTCTTGGATAAGTCTTGACTGATTTCAGATGAGAATGGCTCAGTCCATGCCACCTTGATGGTTCCATTGAATGCCTCATTCCAAATTTGAAGTCTTGTCCCTATTTTGGCAACTCTAGGTTCAACATGCTATTCCTTGTTCCTTGGACCTTGGAGGCTTGGCTCAGTGATTGTCCCCTTTAGATTCAATCCTCTGAGGTCTCCAAGTGGATTGGAGTAATTGAAATTGGCTGATTTTGGCAAATCGAGCCAAAATGCAAATTCTGCCTTGCTTTGACAGATTTCAGCAAGGCAACTTGCCAATGTTGTATCTCATGATGTAGGTTGAATTTGGCAATGTTCTTGGCCATTTTGGAAAGCTCTTACATGATACAACAACTGTTTGAACAAGTTTGGTTTTGATCTCTTTTGATTCCAAGTGAAAAATCCCCCTACATTTGGCAAAAAGTGAAGGCAAATTCTGACTTAGTGAAAATTTCACTAAGTGTTGGAAAAAGTGACATTTTCACTTTTCAGCCACTTTGATCACTCCATAACTCAAAATCCTTAATGAATTGGAATGACTTGTAGTTAAAGTTTTTGTAGGTGATAATGAGGGCTACAAATCCATCTTTGGATGATAAAAAATGGCCTTGTGGTTTAGGAGTTATGGTCCTCCAAAGTTGGTACCTTTGCCACTTTATTTTTAACTTAGAAAAATTTCTAAGTTTTATGGTTACCCCTTTTACAAGTTATCTCACTTTTCTTGATTTTTCTTGATGAATGATGATTCAAATCATACATTAACATCATTTTAGGGTTAAAAATCCATTTTGGTGAAAAATCTCAAAAAGTCAAAGTTGACTTTTGTGCACAGTTGACTTTTTATCAGATGAATTCCAAACTGTGCAATTCTTCAGGAAATCATGTCCTTGACCTAAATCAAACTTGATAGACATGTTCCATGGGTGTCATAGGGTATATTCAATCATGTATTAGGGTTTGGGAGCATGTCCTGGTCAAAAGTCAAAGTTACAGTTGACTTTTCCCTTAAAACCCTAATTGTGGTGCAGATGAAAATGAGACTTGTTGCTCAAGCTTCTTGGATCAATCCATTGTTCCAAATGGATCAATATGGTGTATTAGAGACCCTCAAATCATCTCTTGAGGTCTTGGCTCATGGTTTGTCCCAAAAGTCAACTTAGGGGTGAATTAGGTCAAGAAACCTTAATTCCTGATTTTTGATGAATGCATCCCCTGAGGCAAAATTGACTTGATGCATGGGTTCATGAGGTTCCATGAAGCATATTAGGTCATGTTTTGGATCCTTGCCTTGTGCCCAGATGAAAATTTCCATCTGGAGACCCTGGTCGACCAAAACCCTAATTTGGTGACACTGTCGATCTTGAGACTTGATCCACCTAGAAGGGAGCAACCTTGTGCTTAATCCTTGAAGTGGGAGTCCTTTTTGATCCATTGTGGATGTTTAAGAGATTAGACAAGTTGAAGATCATGTCATTTCTTGATTGATCCTTTGTCTAAGCAACCAGAGAGGGCTTAAAACCCTAATTTTGATTGTATTGGATGCTCACCCATCTTTGGGGAGACTAATGAAGCATGATGGTTCATCCATATTGTGATGATGATTTTCACAATGATGGGAAATCTAAGTGGTCAAAATTTGGGGTATTACAACGAGGTGCTGGTAAAGTGGGTCAACTCCTTCCGGCTTGCTGAGTGCTGGACGAGCAAGGGTAATCTGGTCTTCGAGGAAGACGGGAGTCAGAGGGTTGAGCGTCGATTTATCAATATTAAGGCACTGCTGGAGTGCAAGACTCCCGAGGACGCCGAGAAGCTGCTGGGTAGTCTTAGTTATTTAGCATTGTTTGCGTTATTTCTTTTCCTTGTGTCTAACGTGCTCGTATTTTGTTTGTGCAGGTGAGATGCCTCTGGCTCATGACCGAGTTGTGAGGAATGCTCTTGCGAGAAACAAGGCCGGAACGGCTCCTCCAAAGTCTCAGTTTGCTGGTGCTCGTGCTCCTCTTCCGGTGTAGTCTGCTACGGGGACCTCTTCCTCTCCTACTCCTGCTCCCCGGGGGTCTCCTCTTCCTTTGGCCGGTCGATCCAAGTGGCCAAGAATTACGGACGCCGTGGATCTCACTCGGGTACCTGAGAAAGGGAAGTTTGAGCTCCCTCCTTGTATCCTTGACAGGAAATTCTTCTAGGGGAACTCTCTGATTGTGCCTCGGGCGGAGTCTCTTCGCTTGGAAAGCATGGATCGCCCGAGCAAGAGGGCGCTGGTGGCTCAGGACGCTTCAGCTTTGGTTAGGATGCTGGAGATGGCGGCCGTTTACGCCGAAGGGGACTCTGCAACAGAGGCCGAACTTACTGCTGCTCGGGCTTCCATGGCGTCCCTCAGAGAAGAAGCTAAGGTTGCCGAAGATGCTCGGAAGAAGGCTGAGGAGGAGGTGGCTCGGTTGAAGAAGGAGAACTCCACGCTGGTGGCGGAGAAGAAAGTTGCCGAGAAGCTGGTCCAGAGGCTGAGGGCGGCCAATGCCCCTGGTGATGATGAACCGGAAGATGTGAAGGAATTGAAGACGAGATCCGAGCTGGTTGCCCATTTGCTGATGGCCGAGGATGATGGTATTGTCTTCGCGGAGGAGTCTTTCGGAAATGCCGTGGCTCAACTGCGGGTGGTGAACCCTGATCATGACATTTCTGTCGAGGGCACCCAATATCTGGCGCACGTTGAGGATGGTCAGATCATCATGCCGGATGCTCTCCTTGAAGGGAATAACGAGGATCGGCCCGCGGAGGACCAGGGGCCTTAGTCCGAGCCTGCCGAGCATGTGGATGAGTGAGGAGTTTGTGTTTTGATGTTGTTGTAATTTGTCCGGCCTGCGTGCCGAGTATCGTTGTAATTTATTTTTTGGGGACGTGGCCCCCGTTTGATGTAACTCAGTACACTCGTGGTCCTCGTGGCCACTTATTATGTTAAGTTATTATATGTTCGATCCTGTTATCTGCATGAATTCACTTGCTTTTATTTTTTGCTAAGTGTTGTACTCATGCTCGTTGTGAATGTATATCTTCCCGTGATTGGGAGTATTTGACTTACACAAATATTTTAGGGGGATTGCTCATTGTAGATGTGTTCGGCAGTGAGGGGAACTGGTCGAACGGCCGGGGGATATCATGGCGGGGGTGCGGAGCTTAGATCGCGAGCTAGGGTTCTGCCAGTCATGGTACTTTGATGACAGCGATGCTCGATCGAGGACCGCTGTTGAGCAGTTACCTGGCTCATTACTGAGCGAGGTTCTGCTTTATTTGTATGTGACGCTTGTACCTAGACGTGCATAGTGGTCGGTAGCTGACGTTCGTCGTTGCAACGGGTCGAACCGAGAATTTAGCTGTAGTATTGTTTTAGCTTTTCAGCGTTCCATGGTCGAGCAAGTTCTTCCTCAGTGAGATGTTCTAGGTAGTAGGCCCCATTTTCCGTTTTTGCTAGGATGCGGTAGGGTCCTTCCTAGTTGGCTGCTAGTTTTCCTTCGCGAGAGTCTTTGTGGTTTCTTCTTAGAATAAGGCTTCCCATGTCGAACTCTCGTCGTATCACCTTGGCATTGTGCCTGATGGCAATTTTTTGTTTTAGTGAGGCTTCGTAGAGGGCTGCCCCGGTTCGGATTTCCTCGACGAGGTCGAGTTCTTCTCTTAATGATTCGGCATTCCTCTCCTCGTCTAGGGGTGACTCTGTCCGCCTGGAGGGTACGTGAACTTCGACGGGGATTACAGCCTCGGTCCTGTATGCTAGACGGAAAGGTGTTTCCCCGGTCGTTGAGTGTGGAGTTGTGCGGTATGCCCATAGTATGATGTGCAGTTCCTCGACCCATGCCTTCTTTGTTTCGTACAGCCTTTGCTTGAGGCCTCGAAGGATGACTCGGTTGGCTGCTTCAGTCTGCCCGTTTGTTTGAGGGTGCTCTACAGATGCGAAGTGCTGTTTCGTGCCCAGTTGGGCGACGAAGTCTTGGAACTTCCTATCCGTGAATTGCATCCCGTTGTCCGTTACTATCGCTTGGGGGATACCAAAACGTGCAAGGATGTTTCGTTTATAGAAACGCAGGATGTTGAGGGTAGTTTTTTTGGCTAGAGCTTCCGCTTCTATCCATTTTGTGAAATAGTCTACACCCACTATTAGGTATTTGTTCTGACTTGATCCTACCACGAAGGGTCCCAGGATGTCTAGGCCCCACCAGGCGAATGGCCACGGGGAGGACATAGCCTTGAGCTCGTTAGGCGGAGCCAGGTGCATGTCCCCGTGCCGTTGGCATTTATCGCATTTCTTCACGTATTCTTTCGCGTCGTGCTGCATGGTCGGCCAATAGTATCCTGCTCGGAGGGTCTTCTGAGCAAGCGACCTTCCTCTGAGATGTTGGGCGTTGATTCCTTCGTGGATTTCACGCAGGATGTGCACGACCATCTCTTCCTCGACGCATTTGAGCAGTGGAATGGAGAATCCCCGCTAGTAGAGTTTATCTTCGACCAAGACATAAGAGCAGGCTCTTCGCCTGACTGTGCTGGCCTCCTTTGGGTCAGACGGAAGTTTGTTTTTGGCGAGATAGTTATAGACAGGGGTCATCCAGCAGTTGTTGTCGCCGATCACCTGCACGTCGAGTGTCGGGGAGGCTTTCTCGATGTTGGGTCGAGGGAGTACTTCCTGTATGACGGATTTGTTTCCGCCTTTCTTCTTTGTGCTGGCTAGTTTGGATAGCACGTCTGCTCACACGTTATGTTCGCGGGGAACATGTTTTACTTCCACTGTTGCAAACTTCGCCATCTCCTTCTTGACCAGGGCCAAGTATTCGGTCAGGTTGTCATTTTTGGCTTGATATTCTCCCCGGACCTGGAGGGCCACGAGTTGTGAATCCGTGCAAATGACGACTTCTTCTGCGCCCAGGTCCTCGGCAAGGCGTAGCCCAGCGAGGAAGGCCTCGTACTCAGCCTGGTTGTTGGAGGTTGGGAAGGACAGGGTGAGTGATACTTTAACGATGATTCCTTCGTTGCTTTCTAGTATGATGTCCGCGCCGCTCCCTGCCGAGCTTGAGCCACCGTCAATGAAAATGGTCCATTTGTGCGCTTCGCTTATGGGGGAGTCCGCGAATGTCATCTCCGCGACGAAGTCGGCCAGAGCTTAGGCCTTGAGGGCTTTTCTGCTTTCGTATTGGATTTCAAATTTGGACAGTTCTAATGACCATTTGAGCATTCGGCCGGCCATATCTGGTCGTCCAAGCAGATGCTTTATGGGTTGATCTGTTCGAATCACGATCGTGTGAGCTAGGAAGTAGTGTCTTAATCTTCTGGCTGCGTTGATGAGGGCAAGTGCGACTTTCTCTATCTGTTGGTATCTTAACTCTGGTCCTTGCAGTGCTTTGCTCGTGAAATATATGGGCTTCTGCCCGTCAGGTGTCTCGCGGATGAGAGCGGTGCTCACTGCTTCGGTTGCTACGGCGAGGTACAGGTACAACGTTTCGCCATTGTCTGGGAGAGAGAGGACCGGTGGCTCTGATAGCGCTTGTTTTAGATGTAGAAGGGCCTTGTCACACTCCTCGGTCCATTCGAATGCTGCCTCTTTGCGGAGGAGTTTGAAGAATGGTAGGGCGTGCTGTGCGGACTTGGCCACGAAACGAGATAGTGACGCGAGCATCCCATTAAGGGACTGGATGGATTTTTTGGACTTGGGCGTAGGAAACTCGGAGAATGCCCGACATTTGTCGGGATTGGCTTCGATCCCTCGTTCCGTTAAGTAGAACCCAAGGAATTTGCCTGCCCGGACACCGAACGTGCACTTCTCCGGATTAAAACGCATTTTGTATTTCCTGGCCTGTTCGAAGACTTTTCTCAAATGGGCAGTATGATCGGTTTCCTCATGGGATTTTATGATCATGTCGTCCATGTAGACTTCGAGCATGTCGCCTATTTCTCCCCGGATTACCTTGTTCATCATTCGTTGGTACGTTGCCCCGACGTTCTTCAGGCCGAAGGGCATTACGTTGTAGTAATAGTTGCCCGATTCAGTTATGAAGGCCGTATATTTTTTGTCGGACATTGCCATCGGAATTTGATTATAGCCCGAGTAGGCGTCCATGAACGATAAAAGTTTAAAACCAGCTGAATTATCAACGAGTTCATCAATATTGGGGAGGGGGTAGGCATCCTTCGGGCATGCCTTATTGAGATCGGTGTAATCAATGCACATGCGCCATTTTCCATTAGATTTTTTAACTAGTACAACGTTGGACAGCCAAGTGGTGTACTTGGCCTTCGAAATAAATTTGGCCTCAAGGAGGTCCTTTACAGCTTTTTCAGCAGCCTCCGTTTTCTTCGGAGACTGCTTTCTCCTACGTTGTGCTACGGCCTTGACCACCGGGTCGATTGTCAGCTGGTGACATGCGACAAATGGATCTAAGCCGGGCATTTCGGTGGCGCTCCATGCGAAGAGGTCGGAATTCTCCTGGAGGCATGTTTTGAGCTGCTTCCTCGCAATGTCGGGCAGGTCTGCTCCAATCTTCACTCCCCGTTGGGGGTCTTCGCCGAACAGAACGATCTCGAAGTTGCCATCCGGGATAGGGCGCATCGGATGGGAGCTACTGCTGGACGATGTAGACGGGTTGGCAGAAGCTGCTCATTCCTACGGTTGGTCTTCTTCGGGGAAGCGACTTTCGAGGTCGATGGAGTCGACCTGGGGCAGAGGCTTGGCTTCCTCGGAGCTGCTTGGCAATGCTGGCTTGCCCGACGCTTTCGGCTTGGATGCAATGGCGTTGAGCCCCTTTGTAGATGCCTCGAAACACCGTCGTGCAACTTCGATGTCGCCGTGGAGGGTGGCGACCATTCCCTTTGAAGTGTAATACTTCATCTTTATGTGGACTGTTGAGGGCACCGCTACCAACTCGGCCAGAGTTGGCCTTTCGAAAATGCATTGATAAAGCGACGGGCAGTCGATTACTAGAAATTGCACCTTGATGGATCTGGCCGTATCAGCTGATCCGAAGGTCACGATCAGTTCGACGTATCCCCACGGCTTGGTCACTGACCCATTGAACCCCTGTAAATCGGACCCTACATAGGGGGTAAGGTGCGATTCGTCCAGCTGAAGTGTTGAAAACAGTTGGGAGTACATGATGTCGACTGAGCTGCCCTGGTCGACGAGTATTCTGCGAACGTCGAAGTTCGCCATCCGGGCTCTGACGAGCAAAGGTATGCTTGAGTTCGAGGAACCCCCGAGGAGCTCCTCCCGGTAGAAGGAGATGGGGACGAAGCCTTTCTGGGCCTGGTAAAGCGTGGTCACCTTGTTGGAGCTTGTGTCGATCAGGTGCTCGAACTTTCGTTTCACGGAGCCCACAGTGACTTTGTTGAAACCCCCGCCAGAGATGACCATGGCGGAGGGAAATGTCTCCCACGGGCTGTGGTCCGCGAAATAAGCAGGGGCGCTGAGCCCGTCTGGGACGTAGAAGTCCTCTGGTTGCGATATGGACATAGCGACCTGTATATTGGCGTCTTCCGAGGAGGGTACCTCCTCCTCTATCTTCTTAGACTCCTGGGCGTCCTGCCGAGGAGTGTCCTTCTTCTTCGCGAACTATTTCAGGTGGCTGTCCCTGATCAGTATCTCAATGGCATCCTTCAGATGGATGCAGTCCTCCGTAGTGTGGCCGTGACTCTTGTGGAAACGGCAGTATTTTGATTTGTCCATGTTTGGCCTGTTCGGCAGTTGCTTGGGGAACCGGACCCCCACCTGCTTGAACTCCGAATTGGCACATTCGGACAATATCTTTTCCCTGGAGACGGTCAGGGGGGAGTAGTCATGGAACCGCCCGGAGGGTCCCTTGTTGTCATGGGAGTCATGAGGACGGTCCTCGCGCCTCCGTTCGCCCCGACGAGATGTCGAAGCTTCCTCTCCTCTGGATGCTCGAGCATTCTCACGATGTCATGATGCTCGGACGTTGCTGGCCGCAACCTTCTCTTCGTACTGAATGTGTGATTGGGCTTTGAGGAGGAGGGCGTCTAAGTTCCTCGGTGGTGCGAGGCCAATGGCTTTAGAAAACTCGGAGCCTGGGCAGAGCCCTTGCTCGAGCAGAAACTTCTTCATTTCGTCCGTTGTAGGGACTTGTACAGCTTCCTTGTTGAACCTTTCGATATATGCGCGGAGAGGTTCGTCTTTTCCTTGGATTATGGCCCCAAGGGAGGCCTCAGTTTTAGGGTGGCGGCGAGATGCTATGAAGTGCCGTGAGAACATCCTGCCCAGTTGTCTCCACGAGGTAATGGACTCCTCGGGCAGTTACTTGTACCATGTCATCGCTCCCTTTCGGAGCGTGGTCGAGAACAGTCGGTATTTGATGGCGCCTCGTACGCCGCGGTAGTCTAACAGTGCATCGATGTTCTCGATGTGCTTGTCGAGGTCAGTGGTTCCGTAGTACGTGCCCAGTGACGGGGGTTTCTCCAAGCCTTTTGGGAGACGGGTAGCCAAGATCTCTTGGGACAGCGGGCCGCGAGGCTCGTCGTCGATGCTAGAATTGGTGTATAATGGGGACTGAAGGGGATGCTCGCGGCGGCGGTTCCTTCGGGGGGAAGGGGAGCAGTTCCTTCGTGGAGAAGGTGAGCGGTTCCTCCGAGGAGAAGGTGCTTGGGCTCGACCTTTAGACTTGATCGGGGGAGATTGCTCATTCCTTTGAGTCCTCTTATGGTCGTGAGCGTGCTGGTCACGCGGGGAGATCTGGTCGCGGTTTCGGGCTGCGCGAGGATCAGGCTCTTGGCGCAGTCTTCGGTCGATGTCTCTCCGGGGCTGCGGGCTCCTTGATCGTCACTGGTTCCTCCGCGGAGGAGGGGATCTTGGACAGTTGGACTCTTCTAACGCCCCGATCGTCTCGTTTGCTCTAGGATCAGGGTGTTGGTTTTGTTGATCGCCTCCAGGAGGGCTGCCACGGCCGGGTCGGCGTTGGACGGAACAGGAATGGGATGGACGTCAAGTGAAGGCTGATCGTTGTTGCGATCAGCATAGGTAGGGGAAGGAGAAGCGGTGGCTCCGTCCCTGAGGAAACGGGTATCTCGGAGGAGAGATGAGTGGCCGTCAATGTCAGATTTATTGACAGGGAGGATGGTGGTTTGAAGAGCATCCTTGGTGCGATCTTGGGAGGCCATGATCGTGATGATGTTTGAGAATTTTTTTGATCTTCGGTTTCTAAGGAAAGGAAGATGGGAAGAACAATGATTCCCACAGGCGGCACCACTGATCGTGAAGGCTGGATCAGATCCTGTCGAAGTGGACCACTAAGTGCGTCAGGGATGCTGGTCGTATAGAGAGGAGGGGGGTGTACCTGCAAGATACTCCGACGCTCAAGTAAGAAAGGGTCATAGAAAAGGGGCAAGTACAAAGTATAAGTTCTTAGGATGAATATTGGATACCTGACCCTCTCAAGCGAGAGGGTTTATATGGAGCCCTCAGCGCGTGGCCAACGATCCTATTTTCGGGGCGAAATAACCATTTTCCCCAAAGAATAGGTAACTACCCAAACTAGCCGTTATGTCGGGCAGGGTGCCCAAAACTAGTCGTTATGTCGGGCATAGGCATGGTTCCGGGCACCTGCCCACAGCTGTTCGGGGAGTAATGAAACCGTGCGTAACGGGCAGTGATTCCAAGGAGGAATGTTGCATTCCTTGCCCGGTTGGAGGGGTAGAAAGGTAATTTTTGCCCCTCTGTGGGTTGGACTTAGGCAATTTGGGCCGCTCTGGAGTAGAGGAGGATTGGGCCATGTCTAGCCATTGGTCCAGTCCAGAACAACTTTCATTCCAAATTGTTCAATTAAAAAGAGTCTTAGAAAGATATGAGAAAAGACAAATTGGTTTAGAAGCGGACCTTAGTCAACAAAGATATTCAAATGATAAAAGTGGACTTGGTTATTCAAAATTTTCTAAACCAAGTTCTAGTAAAACTATCTTTGTTAAGGCTAGTGACCAAACTTCTAAGGAGAAAGTGAACAAACCTAAGAATGTGCATCCTTATCCTAAAAAGAAAAAACCTCCCATTAAGAAGAGATTTCCTAAAAAGAAATCATATGTTCCTATATATAAAAGCAATTTTGTTCCTACTTGTTTTTATTGTGGTATTATTGACCATACACCTAATGCTTGCTATGTAAGAAACTTTAGTGTTGCAAGTGGGCATTATGTGTGGGTAAAGAAAGGTACTAATTATGAAGGACCCAAGGCTATTTGGGTACCTAACAAAACTTAATTTGTTTTGTAGGTTTGCTTGAAGACCACTTTAAATCTATGGTATCTTGATAGTGGTTGTTCGAAGCATATGACCGGAGATATAAACAAAATTTCAAGTCTAGTGCTTAAGGCCAAGGGTTATGTTACTTATGGAGATAACAATAAAGGAAAGATTCTTGGCGTAGGCAATGTTGGTGCACCACCTTTCACAACAATTGAAGATTTGCTTTATGTTGAAGGCTTAAAGCATAACCTTATTAGCATAAGCCAACTATGTGACAAAGGATTCAAAATCAAGTTCACTAAAGATGAATGTTTGATAGAAGATGAAGTCACTAATGAGGTAATGCTTAAAGGTAATAGAGTTAACAATATTTTTATGATTTCCCTTGATAACACTTCTTTGAAGGTTAAATGTCTTATAGCAAGCAATAATGATTCGTGGCTTTGGCACAAAAGAATTGCTCACATTCACATGGAGCATTTGAATAAATTAATTAAGCATGATTTAGTTATTGGATTACCAAAGATAAAATATGTCAAAGATAAGTTGTGTGATGCATGTCAAAAAGGGAAACAAACCAAGTCAACTTTCAAATCTAAAGATGTGGTGTCCACTTCAAGGCCACTACAATTGTTACATATGGACTTATTTGGTCCATCAAGAACAAGAAGCTTCGGAGGTAATGTATATGCTTTAGTTATTGTTGATGATTTCTCTAGATATACTTGGACTTTCTTTTTAGTGCAGAAAAGTGATGCATTTAAGGCGTTCAAGAGATATGCAAAGCAAACTCAAAATGAGAAGTCACTTTCAATTGCCTCCATAAGAAGTGTCCATGGTGGAGAATTCCAAAATGCTTCCTTTGAAGATTTTTGTGCAGAGCATGGAATATCTCACAACTTCTCGGCACCAAGGACTCCTCAAAAAAATGGAGTGGTGGAGAGAAATAATAGGTCATTGGTGGAACTTGCAAGAACAATGCTTAGCAATTCAAATCTTCCAAAATATTTTTGGGCGGATGCGGTGAGCACGGCATGTTTTGTAAGTAATCGTGTTAACATTAGACCTATTCTAAAGAAAACCCCCTATGAACTTTTCAAAGGGAGGAAACCAAACATTGCTTACTTTCACATTTTTGGATGCAAGTGCTTTGTCTTAAACAATGACAAAGACAATCTTGGTAAGTTCGATGAAAAATCGGATGAAGGTATATTTCTTGGTTATTCTCTTACAAGTAAGGCTTATAGAATTTATAATAAAAGAACTTTAACAATTGAAGAATATATGCATGTTAAGTTTGATGAATCTAACCCCTCCAAGGAGGATATTATTTAATGTGATGATGATGATGAAATTGTAGAAATTCCCCAAGAAGATACTTCAAGAGAGAATCAAGTGGAACTCCAAGAAGAATCAATTCAACAAGAGTCAAATTTAAATGATCTACCTAAGGAATGGAGGACTCATAGAGATCATCCAATTGACAAAGTTATTGGTGATATTAGTCAAGGTGTAGCAACAAGGTTAAATCTTAAAGATGCTTGCTTAAATATGGCGTTTGTCTAACAAATTGAACCTTCCAAAGTTGGTGAAGCCTTAAGTGACGATCATTGGATTATTGCTATGCAAGAAGAGTTAAACCAATTCGAAAGGAATCAAGTTTGGGAACTTGTTCCTAGACCAAGTGATAAACACATCATTGGCACAAAATGGGTGTTTAAGAACAAACTTGACGAGAATGGAATAATTGTTCGAAACAAAGCAAGGTTGGTTGCACAAGGTTACATTCAAGAAGAAGGTATTGATTTCGAGGAAACATTCGCTCCGGTTGCAAGGTTAGAAGCTACCCGTTTATTACTTGCTTATGCATGTTCATTAAATTTTCAACTATATCAAATGGATGTCAAAAGCGCATTCTTGAATGGCTACATCAATGAAGAAGTATATGTCAAACAACCCCCGGGCTTTGAAGACTTCAAGAATCCTTCACATGTCTTCAAATTAAGGAAAGCTCTTTATGGCTTAAAGCAAGCACCAAGAGCATGGTATAATCGTCTTAGCAATTTTCTTTGTGAAAAGGGATTTGTAAAAGGCAAAGTTGACAAGACATTGTTCATTAAGAAAGCAAAAGATAATACTTTGTTAGTCCAAGTCTATGTTGATGACATCATATTCGGTTCAACGAATGAAGATCTTTGTAAAGAATTCTCATTAATGATGCAAGGAGAGTTTGAGATGTCTATGATGGGAAAGATGAATTACTTTCTTGGACTTCATATCAAGCAACTAAAGGACGGTATATTCATCAACCAATCCAAGTATTGCAAAGAATTATTGAAAAGATTCGACATGGATAGTTGCAAGTTTATGGCTACACCAATGGGATCCGGAACCTATGTTGATCAAGATGAATCGGGTGCTTCCATTGATATTACGAAGTATCGAGGTATGATTGGTTCTTTATTATATTTGACGGCAAGCCGTCCTGACATAATGTTTAGTGTGTGTTTATGTGCTCGTTTTCAAGCAAATCCAAAGGAGTCATATCTCACCGCTGTGAAAAGAATCATGAAGTATCTCAAGGGAACAACGAATGTTAGCCTATGGTATCCAAAAGGTAGTATGTGTAATTTAGTTGGTTATTCTGACGCGGATTATGCAGGTTGCAAAACTGATAGAAAAAGCACGAGTGGAACATGTCACATTTTAGGAAATGCTTTAGTTTCATGGTCCTGTAAGAAACAAGTGTGTGTTGCTCTTAGTACAGCTGAAGCGGAATACATAGCAGCAGGTAGTTGTTGTGCTCAAAATCTTTGGATAAAGCAACAATTAAGTGACTATGGAATCGATCTTAGATGCATACCACTTCGATGCGACAACACAAGTGCAATTAATATTACAAAGAATCCCGTCATGCACTCAAGAACCAAACACATAGGCATTCGACATCATTTTCTACGTGATCATGTGCTTAAAGGAGATGTTGAAGTCACATTTGTGGATAGACATAATCAACTAGCGGACATTTTCACAAAACCACTCGCAAAAGAACAGTTTTTCAAGATTCGCCGAGAACTTGGCATTTTAGATGAAGGTGATCTATAACTCTTCAATATTTCTTCATTACACATTCAAATAAAGCCAAGGTACACAAAAGTTTAATTTTTTTAAATATTTCGAGTGTTATTTAAAAATTTCTTTATGTTGAAAAGGTGTTATTTCGTGTTTTTACACTTACTTAATCTAATTTTTATGAACTTTATTTTTTCCTCAAATTTGCCTTACTATGTCTATTAACATGTCAAACTTAAAATTTTTGGAAAAATCTCTTGAGTTATGCGCTGCAAAGCTGCTGTTTTTGGAAGTTTTGCCAGTGTAACCGGTTAACAAAGGGTAAGTAACCGGTTAACCTTTGTAATGTTTGCCCCAGAACGTCATTTTTACACGAAGTAACCGGTTAACAGATGGTAAGTAACCGGTTACCACTGCTACTTTTTGAAATTTTTTTGTTTCATTATTGGTTTGTGTTCTGAATGTTTAATTGTTTTATTTTTTTTGTTGGTCAAACATGTTTAAATAAAATAAGTTAATTGCATCTAATTGTCATAAAATTCATTAAACTTATTTCCTCCACTCATTCTTCCACTCTTTCCAACCTCATCTCCATTCAAAGGAAATTAAAACCCATTCTACTCTATTTCATTCTCATACACCTCTCTCTAATCCATTTTCGGATTCTCTCTCCAAACCCTAAAAACCTCATCCTCCAAAAGGCTTCCAAAGCTTCCATGGCTCCTTCAAGGAAAGATAAAGGTAAGAAGAAAATGGGAGAAAGTTCTGACTAGGTTGAAGATCACCACATGCAACCTGTGAAACTTCGGAGAATGGATTTCAATGTCAGAATCAGAACTCTAATGCAGGTAAAATATGTAAATTTCTCACCCTTTCCGGATCATAATTTTACCTTTGAGACATTGTTGAAAGAATCTGGTGTTAAGGATTTAGTTTGTGAAGTTGGACCTTATTATCCAGACCTTATTAGGGAATTTTACCATACTGTCACTTTTGGAAAAGATGAGTTAGATGAACCCTTACTTACTGCTACTGTTAAGAATAAGGAGATTTCAATGGATTTAGAAGAACTAGGTAAATGTTTGGGTGTTCCACATGATGGTGAGGAACATCGTCAAGGTATTTTACCTAAAACTAGGACTTGGAAAGATTTTTTATAGTTTGGCATACTTTGTGGAAATTTCTAGAGGAACGTATGATGAACTTATTGCCAAACAACCGGCAAATGCTGGAAGGGTTCTCAAATATGCTGCTTTCTTGACTGTTAGTGACCGTATGCTACACTATATTTTGGTATACATTTTGGTCCCAAAGTACTCAAATCACTCCCAAGTAAGGGAGTTGGAAGTACAACTCATTAGGGCAATGAAAATGGGTCTAAAAATCAAATGGGCATATGTGATTTTTCATCACATGGAACATCAACTATCTCTTTCTGGCGGGTTACCGTATGCGAGAATTGTGTCAAAAATTCTGGAGTATAATAAGCTATTGCTTAAAAGGGAGCCACAAAATCAAATGACTGCTAGGGCATGTGAAATCAATGCAACAACGGTTACTATAAACACCGGAATTATTGTGGCACCTAATGGAACATACCGTTACAAAGATGAAGTGGCTGCCCCGGCTGTTGCTCCGGAAGGTGGGTTTACAAATGAATTTCTCTACAATGAAATTCAAAGCTTAAGGACAACTATGACCCAAAACCATCAACAAACCACCCGTGGCATAAAGTCTCTCAAGAAGCTATTCCGGTCCATGTTCCGCAACCAAGCCACTCATGAAGAAGAAAGAGGAAATGATGATGGTGAAGAGGAAGGAGAAGGAGATGATGATGAGGAAATGGAGGAATATTCTGAAAGTGATTAATTGTTCTTGTTTTTATGCTTTTAGTTTCTCTAATTTTAAAGTTTAGTTCATTATGTTTCTAGTTCTACATGTTTAAAACTTGCTAAGTTATATTGTGTTGTTTTGTACTTGATTGATAAGTTGGTACTTTCTTTGAACAAGTTTAATCTATTTAATTATTTTGTTATAATTTGCGTATTCATCTATTTATGTGTGTTAGTAATCTTTGTCATCTCTAAATTTTGTTCATACAACTTGTGATAAATTGTTCCAAAGTCCTTTTCCCTTTCCTTTTTGGTAATGACAAAGGGGGAGAAGATTATATTATGTTGTATGGTTTCTCTAACAAATTGTGCAGAATTTTAAAAGCTTTCAAACATCCCTAAGAACATTGGATTTAGGGGGAGCATCATCTAAGGGGGAGCTTTCATTTGGTTAGAGAAACAATGGTGGAATTAACTTTCAAATATTGGGTTGTCATCATCAAAAAGGGGGAGAATGTGAAGACATGGCTTCTCAAGAATTTTGATGAAGACAACATTGCTTATGTCATATGCTATGCTTGCTTAAATGGAAATTGGATCAAGGACTTTGAAGCTACATTGAAGATTGAACAAAATTGCACATTGGTTTAAGTCTTGAAGAACTCTCAAGGATTGATCAAAGGTATAATCAATTACTCCTTAGCAATGTGTATACAAGTGTTCAAACTGGTCTTTATTCATGTCATGATCATTAGAAAATATTTTAGCATCAAAGAAAATGTTTCAGCTCTGTTTCTAACCAATTTTCTCAAATCTGTTTGCAAGTAACCGGTTACTGACAGAGTGTTAACCGGTTATTCTGAGCTTTTTTTCAAAAATAAAATGAACGTTACATGAAGTAACTGGTTACCCACTTGGTGTTAACCGGTTACCACTGTTCCGGTTTGAAAAATATTTGCATCTCTTCAGAAAATTAATTTTAAATTATTCTTCTTGAAGCATGGCATCCTTTGACATATTACAACCATTTGAGGAGGTGTTTGTGTGTTATATAAACTCTCATTGTTCAGATTTCATTTCACCTCCTTGCTCAAAAATTTCAAACAATAATTCTTTTACTAAAATCTTCATTTTATCAAAGTGTTCTTAACAAACCTTCTAAAAGTGAAACCCTTGCATAAAATCTTCACACATACTGCATTTGTTTCATTTCAATTGTGTTGAACACTTGTATAACATTCTTAGAGTGATTGCTACAAAGGAGAAGATCAATTGTTAAATTGATATACATTCAAGAATACAACTTTCTGCACTTATTAAAATAAAATTCAGATTTGTGATATTTTATTTACAACTTATTTTTAGTATTGTTAAAGATAAGTTTGTAAGGGTATCCTTGTTATCCGGATTGTGGATACAAGAGGTCCATTTGTGAAATTTTTATTCTCGATTGGACTTTAAACATTTGTAAATCCAAGAGAAGTGTTCTTGGTTGTTAGAGTGGTATAGAAAGACATAGTTTTGTCTTGTCTAGGAATCTAACATTATAGTAAAATTCTCTTTCAAGTTGAAAGGGGAGTGGAGTACTCTCGACGTGTGAGGGGAACCACTATACGTCTCGGTGTTCATTTACTTTCCGTATTTACCATTTCAACACTTAGAAATATTTAGGAAAGTAAAAATAAAAAATCATCAAAAATCAGGATAATATTCTAAGAGCCTAATTCACCCCCCTCTTAGGCACATTTATAACTTACACTCACAACCACCACAAAAGCTTTGCTCCCCAACAACTCCTCCTCCTTCCTTCGTTTTCCACAACGATACATCAACGATGCAAAACCTCGCTCCGCCGCGTCGTGGCATCGTGTCGGCGACGGCGGAGGCTTTAACGTCCTCATATCAACGACTGACGTTCTCGCTCACCTTCTTCGCACGACACAGTTTGAAACTTGTTCGAGCCAAGAAAACAGATGCAAACTCAATGAAGATACAAGACAAATTGATCAACAATTGTAGCTCCACTACAAGATTAACGTACCTACCGGAGAGAGTCCGACGCTCCTTCAAAATTAGTGAAGATGATTAGAAAGCCGAAGGTAACATCAATTCCGCTTCACTTCGAATCTCGCACAATCTTCTTCACCTCTTGCTATACGTTGTGAATCGTGGTTATCGTATTGTTGTTGTTTCTGCAGCTTGTGAATTGATGAAAATGAGTCGTTGAAGATGCGGTTCATGCTATTTTTTACTAGTGAATTAATGATGAAGTGAGTTGCAGATTTCGAATCGATGATGATGAGTGAATTTGCTACGAATTCGTGTCGTTGAATCTTGCTGATGCGGTTACGAATTGTGATTCACAGGTGAGTTGTTGACGAATTTGTGTCGAAAATTGAGTTTCGGAATTGATGCGAATTGAAGAATAATTATAGTGGTTTGAATCTTTTTTCACAGTGTGGGAGAATGAAGAAGAAGATTGAAGAAGAGTGAGAGTGAAGAGAGATTGTTTGTTGATAATTCTGTTATGGGTGAATCCTGTTAGAATTTTTTTCTGCTTTTCCGTTATGAAGAATTGGTTAGAGGAAAGAAAAATCTATTGGAATGTTGTGTAATTTCACACGTATTTGCAATTCTGTTGGAAGATTTTTTTCACTGAAATCTGTTGTGAACTTGGTTAGGGTTGTAAATACTTTCTGTAAAAATTCTGTTATGAGTTAATTTTTTTATCATTGAATTGTATACCGTTATGGATTTTTTTTGCTGCTATGCTTTTATTTTTCCTGCGGTGTATTTTATCTGTTTCAATTTTGGCAAACTGAACATTTCCATGTGGATCTCTTTCAAGCAACAATTCTTCTTGAATTGCTTGAGGTAAAAAGTCAAAAAGCTCCAATGACTGATCAATGAGTTTCTTCTTCCATAAACCAGCCTCATCTAAGGTATCATGAGCCAGGATTTCATTGGGTTCTACAATAAGATGCTGGACCTCAGGAATGAAATCAATTAGACCTTCAGGGATAAGAATGACCCCATAGTTACAATTAACTTAAGCCCTTTTACAGATAACATCGACAATATAGTCTGTGACATTTTTCAATGTCAGCTTCTTTGCAGCCACCTCTTCTCCAATAATAGTATTGTTTGGATAAGTTTGTAGAGCACACTTCAGCGTAATGTGGGAAGCAGCACGCCCCATAAGCCGTACAAAATGATAATATTTTCCAGTTGATCGGGCATCTATCATAACGTTTTCAATCATTTCTGCATATATCTTGCAAGCATTATCAAACCCAAAGCTTGTGGAAACTTCTTTACTTTTAAGATCACCATCAATGGTTTTTGGGCATTTGACTTGAAAAACGGTTATTGGTTTGAACTTGGATTTGATAATGGATCCACAAAATGGATTTTGACTTAATTTGGATAAATGGTTAATTGAATGAATTATATACGGATAATGAATTGAATATGGATATGGATACAAACTTGGCTATGAAATTGGATCAAAATGGTTATTTGACATTGGATAATGGATATGGATATGAATTGAAGTTAAAAGTGGATACGTGAATGATGTAGAAATAGGATGAATGGATATTGAAATAGATAATGACATAGAAGTGGATATATGTAGATGGTCAATTGGAATTGATTTAATGGACTTGTATCTTGAATTCCAAGTAATCCATATGAACTCTCTTCACACTCCATATGCTTAAAGCATTTGACCAATTGAACACCTTTGGTCCCCAAATCAAACTTGCTATCTTAATGAATCCCCAACTTCAATCTCAAGTTCACATTATCTTGCATTAAAAGTGACAAGCAATAAGCAAATGAGAGGATCTTTAACCACAATATGAGTTCACAATTGGATCTCTTCCACGAATACCAAGATTCCTTTATGACCACAGATCTCACCACAAGAACAATTCCTTGAAGAAACCTTGAAGATGAAGATAAGACACGAGGTAGAAAGAAACATGATCAGCCAGAGGTCCTTGTGTTGTGGTAAGAATCAGATATCAAGCTATTAATTAACTTGAATCACACATATTTGAAATTCACCACCGAGCTTTGATTTATCCAAAGGAAAGGGTAAAGATCGGAAACCCTAATTGCAATGTGAAAACAATGCAAGAGATCCAGGTTCGGGGGTTGGTTATACCTAGGGAAGGTGTTGGCATCCTAAGTATCTGTAGTACTCTACAAGAACCTCTTGTTTGCATTTGTGTTATGTTATGTTTACTTTCTAAGGGAAAAGGTGCTAAGGTAAAGACCTAAGGGTATATACACTAAGTATGCTCGCCAAGACGTCGCACCTCGGGCCTACGTATCCTGAATAGGATGGAATCAGAGCATTCGTAGTTCACCTCAACAAGGGTGAGGAACCATTGACTATGGTCAAAGTTCCAAGGGGAACGAGTATGATACTCATATAGAGTTAAAGAACTCTCTAAGTTTAAGTTGAAAGACTAGTCTAAGGAGATTGACTTTGAACAAAGTCAAAAGGGAAGTGAACACTCATTACGATGAGAATCACATAGAGTTTAAGAACTCTACCCTCATTCTAATTTGTAAGGTAAATGGCTCTAATAAGGCCAAAGAGGGAAGTAAGCAAATATGATGATAGTGCTTACATGAGAAGGTAAGGATCCTAACCTAAAATAGGTCAAGGAGGAAGTGACTCTAATGAGGCCAAAGGATTGATCCTAATGAGGTCAAGGGAAATGAAAGGCTCTAATGAGGCTAAGAGAAGATGATGGCTCTAATGAGGCCAAGAGGTAATGAGATACCTATGACATTAAAGTCAATAGAGAGACTTTCCTTTGGAAGGAGGGGAACAATCAACTTGTAACAACAAGTGTTGAGAGGATGAAATTAGAGGTAAGGATGATAATAACCAAAGTGTGGAAACTAAAAGGTTCAAATAAGGTGGTATACAAGAGTGGCAGCAACCATATCATATTACATTCAACACTTTCAAGTGGTCAAAAACAAAATCAAACACAAACCAAGGCAACAAAGGCACATTTGTTACAAACTTAAATAAAAAAGAGTGTACAAAGAATGAAACAAACATTGAGTTTCAACTCAAAGTTCACATGGGGTAGTATCATATAAATGATGTACAACTCAAATTCCTCCACTTGAAATCAAGGGAACCACTCAAAGAACCATGCTTAGAAACTAGGTTAAGGCACCCACCAAAACAAACCCAAAATGAACCCTAACTTCAAGTCCAAGTCAAAAATAGGAAAAAGGTCAAATAAAATCCAACTCAAGGCCTTGAGCTCTGTTAACAGTCAAGAAAATGTGTACAAAAGCTCACGACAAGATTGGTATCAAGACCACCTCAAATGTTACCAACAAACTCATAGTGCTTAAAGGAATCGAGGCCTCAAGAATCAAACCAAAAGTCAACTTAACAAATTCATTTGTGGCCGCCAAAAATATTTTGGACTCTTTACATTACATTAAAAATACAATATGAAGTTAAAAGAAAAAAAAAGAAAAGAAAAAAAAAAGACAAAGAAGGGCTAAGGGGTACGTTCAGCAATCAGAGAATCAGAAGGAACTTGTTATAACTTATTTGGGCCCTGGAATGAAGGGGGTATGGTTAGCGAAACCACTTAGGCCCAGTTCAAAATCCTAACAACACAAACACAGAAAAAGAAAAAGACAAGGGCCACATGGGCTGCCAACGATGCCATTTTAAATGATGTGGTGCTTAGCTGGAGGGGACGTGGCTTGGTCAAGGGATTCAAAGGAGGAAATGCGCAGGACGCCGGAACTAGGGCTCTGGTCGTCCTCTCCAGTGACATCACCGGAGTTGCAGCGATAAGACCTCAACAAAACTTCACAAATCTTATATCGTTCTCTTCGCCTTTCCACGTAGAATGCGTTTTCAATGTTAGTTTTCACGTTTGGTCACTCTAAGCTTCTAAAACAGGCTACGAAAAACAAACCTTACATGCTGCACACACTCAGAACGAAACAACAACACTCCATTTATGTTCTATACTACCTTAGGGTTCCTAATGTGCAAACAGCAACTTCAAGTCACGTAAAAAAAGGAGAAACAGGTTTGAGAAAAAGTTACCAAAAGTAGAGCTTAACAAGACGAGTTGAGTTTCAAGATGGTTGCTCTATGTGCTCCATTGACTCCTTTAAACTCCCAGGATAATGAAAGGATCAGGCAAACGAGTCAGAATCTCCAAGACCAAGAGGTTCGAAAGTTTGGAATTTCTTTGAAAAAGATGTTGTTCTCTTCCTCTCTCTTTTTTGTGTATGTTGATAATGTCCTCTTTTCTTCTGATCCTCCCCTTTTAATAGTCAGAAAATCTCCCTTTTTTCTTAAATGCTTTTTTTCTTCTTTTTTTTTTATTACAAGAGTGGGATAGCTTCTAAGCTAAACGCATGGCCCTCCTTTTCAATAAGCCTTGAGCCTTGTGTTGTACTTCTTTTCTTGTGTTGAAGTTAAAGTCAGAAGTGAGTTGATAAGAACCTAAAGATCATGGCATATGTAAATACTTTACAACATGGTCCATAATCTTTTCCAAATATGGTTCTTATATGTCCATTCCAAAGAGTAAAAAATAACATGTTTAGAGATCTTCTTTGACAGGTTATAGGGGCAAACAAATCTGTCTTGGATGCTACAAGAGTGTTATGTTTTAGTTCAGCAATTTGATCTTGGCATTGGCATATTTGGCATAGTGAAAAAACGGCCATGGTGCCTACTTTAACATGCTATAACTCCATAGTTATTGGATCAATTGGAATGGCTCTTGCTCCTTTGGAAAGAGGGCATGGAAGTGAGTCACTTTCATGTTTGAGGATCAATGAGATCAGGCTTGAAGCAAGATGAAAATGGACCCAAAACATGGCCTAGGGCTGGCTTGGTCGTGCCTTGGCAAGTGTTTAGACATGGCTTGGCACTCATGTTTAACCTATCATAACTTGAGCTACACAACTTCAAATGAAGAGTTCTACATATGCTTGGAAAGCTGAGATGGAGGGGAACAACTTTTATGTTAAAAATTTTTGACTTTGAAGCTTGGAACCATGAGAAAAATGTCTTGCAAGTTGAGCAAAAACATGACTTGAAGTATCTTGGCAACTTGGGCTTAAAAACTTCCAACCTTGAGACACCATAACTTTTGATTCCTTAATCCAATTAGAGAGTTCTACATATGCTTAGAAAGCTTGAAGAACAAGGAATAACTTTCATGTGGATGGAAAAGTCAAACTACGCTTGTAACCTTAAGAAAAATGGCCATGAAAATGATTCAAACATGCTGAATTTTGGTACTTAGAAAAATTTCTAAGTATAGAAAAACAAATCATGATTTCCTCCAACTTTGATCAAACATAACTTCAAATCCTTTCATCTTTTGGTCTTGATTCCTTCTACAAACTTGTAGTATGGAATGTTACCTTTAAAATGAGTACAAGTTTGCTTCATTTTGATTAATAATGAGTGAGATATGGTCATTGCAAGATAGCTAAAAACACGATTTCCACACTTAGTGAAATTCCTCCAAAACCCTAACTTTACCAAATCCTCTGATTTTATTGTGCCATCTTGATTTTTCTTGATCCAACTACATGAGAACATGTGATCATGGAATATGACTTGAAATGTTCATGGTTGACCAAAAAACTCAAAGGTTGACTTTTTTGGAGCCTCAATTGACTTTTGATCAGATGAATTCAAAACCTCTCCCCTTCACTTAAGAAGCCCCTGAAATGGGTTGTGTGGAACCAAAAAGTATCTTAGGAATCCTTGAAGTGTATAAGGACTTGTTTTGTTGATCTCTTTCTCAAATTTTGATTAATCAGAGCTTTCCTTTCTTTGTACAAAACCCTAATTCCACAAAATAAACAAAACCACAAAGCTTGATAATTTGGTTAGTTATGCAAGGGTGATTGGCCTAAGATGCTCATGCAAATGATGATGACATCTAAAGGGTAAAATTTGGGGTATAACAGTTGCCCCTATTTAAATAGCTTCACCGGATGGTACGAGTGATGATAATCCTCGTGAAATCAAGGTGAAGGGTGTTTAAATATAGCAAACAGAAAATTTTGCCCTTAGATGCAATGCTATGCTAAGGACAGACAAAACTATGCAAGTGCTGACATGCCATGAACTTCTAATATGATGATATGAGGGCTTGATGGTGCAAAAATGCAGACAAAACAAGACATAAAAGGGACAAAGGCCAAACACCCACAGATGAGACTTATTAGGGATGAAGGTCAACAAGCCACCGATGAGATTTACTGGGGATGACCAAGAAATCATTAGGGATTAGAAAATAAACTATGGGGAACTCCAAATATCCTCACCGGAGGTGGAATTCAGACAAGTGTTCTCCACTGGGGAAAGATCCAGGGAGATGAACGACGGGTTCAGATATGATCGAATGACTTCAGGGACAGCAAAAAGGGTAGACAAACTTTTTACTGGGGATGAAATCAGAAAGAATGCATGATCTTCACTGGGGATCAAATTAAAACAAGGGCTAGACACCCAACAAATAGATTTTCTGTGGATTTCTTATACTGAAGAGTTCAAATGGGATCTTCAAGAAAAACTAGAAAAGACAGAGACAAACACAAACTCCGCATGCGCCAAATGATGATAACCACATGGACTTTCAAAGGATATTGGGATTGAACTTAGAAAACGCGCCAATAATCACTGGACTTAGGATACCGATAATGATCAGACTTTCAACAAATGCCAGTAATCACAGGACTTTCACACGGATATTGGTAATGACCAAACCTTAGTTGGGGATAAGATTATAAGACGCCAATAATGATTGGTCTTAGAAAAACAGTAATCACTGGACTTGAATACCAATAATGATTAGATGACAATCGTGCCAGTAAACACTAGACTTGGGGTACCAATAATGATTGGATGAAACAATGCCAGTAAATACTGGACTTAAGGTATCAATAATGATTGACTTTTGAGGTAATGCCAGTGAATACTGGACTTAGAGTACCAATGAGAACAGGTCTTTAGACGATGCCAGCTGTAACGCCCCGATTTGTTTAATTGTATTTATTTATTTCATTTATGTGAATTTTGTGAAATGTGTGAATTTATTGTATTTTACCTGCTAATTGAGTTAATTATTTAATTTCCCTGATAAGTAAAATATTTGCATTACATTATATTTTTCTTTTTAACTTTTATTGCACAATATGTTTTTCATCGGTATGTTTATGTTTTATCGCATTTTGAGAGCGTTTGGGAGATATTTGAGCGTAAGGGCAAAATGGTCATTTGATTAGTTAGGTATTTATATAAAAAGAGAAATAGAGAGAAAAAGAGAGAAAAGAAAAAGAAGAGAAAGAAAAGAGAGAAAGAAGGAAAAGGAGAAGAACGAAAGAGAGAAGAGGAGAAAGAGGAAAATCGAGAAACCTCCGTTTCAATCGCGATTAATCGGGTAAGGGTGAGAAGTTTCGATTATATCTTGCTTGTATATGTATATGTATGTGTTGTGGTATGTTTTGGTTGTTAAATATATGTTTTTACTTTGGTTGAGATTGGGATCAATTCGATAGAAATCGACGTTTTAACGGATAGAATGCGGAATAGTTCGTGTAGAATAGTCGGGAAATGATAGGATTTAGTCGGGAATACTTGTTGGTATGATCGGGGGGTTTAAGGATGAGTTTGGGGGTTTTTGCATCATAAAATTCTGGTTTTTTTGCCCCTGCGCTGCGAGTAACCGGTTAACACCGGGTGAGTAACCGGTTACCACTGTTAGTTTCAGAAAAATATTATTTTCAAAAATTCATAACTTTTGAACCGTAAGTCGGTTTTGGTCCCCGTTCGAAGTGTTGGAAATATAATGATATATTATTTCTATTAAAAATGGTTTGGAGGGCAGTAGAGGAATTATTTAAGTCGTGGTTTTGTAAAAGTGTTGGGTTGTCGGGTTTTTATCGCGTTAAATGCGTGCGGTTGGTGTTTTACCGTGTGTTGTGTTATTGTTATATAACGTGGAGCTTTTATGTGGTTTATATGATGTTGAAGCATGTGATAAGTTGTTGTAATTATTGTGATGATGGTTTGTGGCCTAAGAGCAAGTAAATGCAATGTGTTGTGTTTGGTTGTATATGCATGATTATGGTTGCATATGTGTGTGCATTTGAATGTCATGAGTCATTGAATGCCAAGCATCATGATAAGCATTCTTGTGATGTCGTGTGCCCTAGTGGGTGTGAACGACGAAACGGTTCCAGAGGGAATCCGCTATAACACCGTGTGCCTTATACAAAGAGTTGTGAGCGATGATTATAGACGATCGTGTGCCTTATACAAAGAGGTGTGAGTGATCGGGTCGTGTGCCTTATACAAAGAGGTGTGAACAATCCATAAACATCGTGTGCTTTATACAAAGAGGCGTGAGCGACAGGGAACATCGTTTGCCCGATGGGGAGTTACACTAAGTAACAAGCAATGATTCCGATAGTTCCTGAGTGAACTGATGATGAGAATGATGGATGGATGGTACCGCATTTGCATAGAGTCGTTGTGTCGGTCTCTTTGCATTTGCATAAATCATGAATGGATTGATTATGTGTGGAAAATCATGAATGGATTGAGTATGTGTTGAGATTTATGTTTGAATTTGTGAATTGATGTGCATATGTGATAAATGCATTGGTTGTGGATAATATGTTTTATGCATAGACATATGCTATGTGATGTGGTGGGGTGTTTCCATATGTTATGACTTTGGTGTGCCTTATGTGTGAATATGTGATTAGGTTGGTGTAATTGATATATGCTATGATATTGGATTATCAGAAATATGTTATGTATTTGTGGCACGCTATATGTATTAGTATGTGATGCTTGTGGTGAGAATAATTATGCACGTGAATTTGTATGTGTTCACATATTATTATGCAATCTTGATTTAGTTGTTATTTCTCACTCATCTGCTGTGGTTTGTTGCTCTATGAGGAAATTGCAGATTAGTGTCTTGGAGGCTTTTGTGAAGATTAGTTCTTCATCCTTTTGTCGGTCTGTCTGCTCTTATACGTAACACGGGAGTCGGGGAACGCTTTTGTTATATATGTATACATTTGTTGAATATATTTTGTATTACCTTTGTATAAATATTTTAACGTTATAAAACAATTTATTTTGTAAAACAAGTCAGTTATGGATCTTTCCGCTTTATTCCATAATTGAACTTTCCTTTTGTTGGAAAAAGTTTCCCTTTTAGGTTTATTCCACTTTGTGTTATGTATCAAATTTATGAGCAGGGATTGTGTTTTCTATCTTTAAATGTGGCATCCTTGTTTCTGTCGGAAAAATAATTTTTTATTTACTCTGATTTAATTATGTATTATTTATTCGCGATGGGAATTAGGGTGTTACAATAGTGGTATCAGAGCAGGTCGGTCCGTCCGGCCAAGTTGTTGAGTCAGTTGGTGTGACAGTTAAATACTGTCGATGTTGTTTGTCCCTTAGTACGTGATATGTGTGTGAAACACTGTCAGTGCTTTCAGGTTTCTTAATCCTTTGTCTTCAGGTGTGAGAATGAGATAAGTGGGGGAGAAACTAGTGCTTCTCCAAGTTGCTTCAGTGGTGGAGCGTTGGTTGCAAGATTGTAAGTGTTGTTTGGACAGTGTTGTTCCCGATTCCAGAGGGAATGCGGAGGTAGGGTTCATGTCGACTAAGGATTTGTGCCTTAGGTAGTTGTGTGCACAAGATGCAGGAAATGCTATTATAGTTTGGTAAAAACGGTTTATGCCCCATCATGATTGTCGGCTGTCTATTGACAAATTGAGGAACTGATCACCCTTAATCTCTTGTTGATAGTAGACGGAATTATGTTGGATGGAATAGACGTGTCCTTCCGGCTTTGGTAGTGTGTGCAATGAATTGTTTTGAATTTGAAAATGTGTTGGTTTGGAAAAGTTGTATTTTGAGGTGTGGAAACCATGAAAAATGCAGCAGAAAATTCTGGTTCTGGTGCGATTGGCTAGGCGAATCAGGAATCACCAGGCGAATGGGGTCTCACCATTAGATCGTCGGGCGATGTGCTGGCGAAGTGGGATTCGCCAGGCAGAATTCTAAATCGCCAAGCAAAATTCAAGAGACAGAACATGTGTAGCTACTGGAAGTTTGGGTTTTCAGAAAAATCAGGTTTTGCCGCTGGTTCGCCAGGCGAAGGGCTGACCAAGAGGTATTCGCCAGGCGAAATCCTAAGTCGCCAGGCGAATCTGGCTGTTTCTCAATAAATTATTTTCTTTGAAAATTCATATCTTTTGACTCGGGGGTCCGATTTAAGCGTTCTTTATATCGATATGAAGCTATGAAAGTGTTCTATGCTGTGGAAAGTGAAATTATTGTGTATGAGACAGATTATAGGTTTTAGTATGTTGGTCCAGTTGGGAAGTCATTGAGAGAGAACGATTGGGTATCGTTAATGGTTGTTCTCAGAGAGTAGAGTGTGAACTCAAATTTGACGAAGGTGAAGATCTGAGGTTTGGATCTACTAAGTGAGTAGAAAACTCTTAGGCGATGAAACCAAGGTGTTTGTTATATTTATGATAATAGTGTTCTGGAATTGACAGGAAGGCCACAGTGAAGGGCTGCCAGTTGTGCGTGATTTCCAGATGTGTTTCCGGATGGAATATTGGATGTTGGTGTTAGAATTACCCAGTGAAGAATTTTGCAAAAACTTTAAGAATTTATATCTTTTGGAATTTGGTTGGAACGTTCGATAAGAGTGGTGAATTTTGTGAGTTGAGACTTTGATCGATTTCATGTGACTGGTTAGGTTTGTTATCATCGGAATAGGTTGTTATTTACTCGATTAAGCTTGTATGTGAGTCTGGACAAGTTTGGATGAGGGTTGGTTTGGTTGGGCATTACAATGTACAGTGATGTTATTTGGTGTTAGTAATGCGTCTATAATGTTTGTGGAGTAGAGGAGTCGTATCTTCCATATTTATTTAGATAAGTTCGTAATGGCTTTGATTGAGGATATTCAGATCTGTTATAAACTTAGAGGAAGAACAGGTAGAGTGTTTGAGATTTGAATTACAAGTGTTGAAAAGAGAGGAAGTTTTATGCTAAGTTATTCAAGTGAGAATTTGGGTTGAAAAAGGTTATTTTTCTTGGATATGTTATTTCAGATGAGAGTATGGTTAATGGATCCATCAGAAGTAGATGCCGTTCTACAATGAGAGGCTCCGAAGTTGGTTGAGGAGATTAGAAATTTTTGGGCTTAGTTGGTTGTTACTGCAGGCTAGGGAAGACTTTGCTAAGTTCTTACTTCTGTTATCTCAGTTGACTTGCAAAGGGTGAGTCGTTTGTTTGGGATGTTCGTTGTAAGGAAAGTTTCAGAGAGCTAAAGTAGAAGTTGTCTATGGCTCCAGTTTTGATTCTGTGTGATCCTGATAAACCGTTTGTGAGGTATTGGGATGTGTCTTTGAGGAGTTTGGTCAGTGTGTTAATGCAAGAGGGTAAAGTCGTGGCTTATGCTTTACGAAATTTGAGGATTCATAAAAGGATCTATACTATTCCGGATTTGGGATTGGTTGCGGTTGTATTGTGTTGGAATATTTGGAGGTATCATCTTTATGGTTCTTGGTTCGAAGTGTTTAGTAATCACATGAGTTTAGAGTACCTGTTTGGTCTGAAGGAATAACGTATGAGACAACGAGGAGGGTTTGAATTCGTGACGAGTTATGAATTTGGCTTGGATTATCCTTCGAGAAAAGCTAAGGTTATGCCTGAAGAGTTAAGTCGAAAGTTTTTATGCATATGGCTGTTTTGTTGGTCAGGGAGTTAGAATTATTTGAGCAGTTTAGAGACTTGTGTCTAGTGTGTGAGATAACACAGTGGAGTGTGAGGTTGGGTATATTAAAAGTGAACAGTGATTTTTGGTGAATATGAGAAAGAGTTAGACTTTGGACGTGAGATTAGTAGTTTTGATGGTTACGAGTAATCAGAGTGCGCAGCGGAAGCGTGATGTGGCACATTTTGTATTTGCGTGTGGGACTTGTAAGAGTTCATAGGTTGAACATTGGGAACATGTAGGAATGGTGAGACTATTGGACATTTTAGAATGGAAGTGTTAGGCGAAAGGTTTAAATATTATTCATGGGCTACTATGTAGATGGATGTTTTGGTTGATTGTTCGATCGGTGAATCGTAGCATTGTTGTAATATTGTTGTGTGACAAGGATGTTGGTATTGTGGTTATGTAGAGGTTGTTGAAACGATGTTAGGTCGTGGAACTTTAGGTTCTTGTCTTTGTTGTTGCCTCGTTTCCATGGTGCTGGTTCGAGTGCGAGTAGCTAATTCCTGTGTGGGGTATTAGGGGAGTGTTACCTGGGTGTTGGTAACTTGGGTATTCTTTGAGTTGTGAGTTGGTCGTCAAGTGCATTGTATGGGCTTTACACCTTGTCGTTGTAGTTGTCGTCGTTGTCGTGCCGTTGTTGTAGCTGTTGTTAGCAGGGTGGTTTGTCACTTGTGTTATTTGTGGTGTGCCTTTTGTTGGCATGATAGTTTATTAGTCGGATGCGAGAGTCGTATCCGGAGTTGTTCGTGTCAGTTATATTTTCGAGTACGAAAATGTCTATGTGGGGGAGAATTGTAACGCCCCGATTTGTTTAATTGTATTTATTTATTTCATTTATGTGAATTTTGTGAAATGTGTGAATTTATTGTATTTTACCTGCTAATTGAGTTAATTGGTTAATTTTCCTAATAGGTAAAATATTTGCATTACATTATATTTTTCTTTTTAACTTTTATTGCACGATATGTTTTTCATCGGTATGTTTATGTTTTATCGCATTTTGAGAGCGTTTGGGAGATATTTGAGCGTAAGGGCAAAATGGTCATTTGATTAGTTAGGTATTTATATAAAAAGAGAAATAGAGAGAAAAAGAGAGAAAAGAAAAAGAAGAGAAAGAAAAGAGAGAAAGAAGGAAAAGGAGAAGAAAGAAAGAGACAAGAGGAGAAAGAGGAAAATCGAGAAAACTCTGTTTCAATCGCGATTAATCGGGTAAGGGTGAGAAGTTTCGATTATATCTTGCTTGTATATGTATATGTATGTGTTATGGTATGTTTTGGTTGTTAAATATATGTTTTTACTTTGGTTGAGATTGGGATCAATTCGATAGAAATCGATGTTTTAACGGTTAGAATGTGGAATAGTTCGTGTAGAATAGTCAGGAAATGATAGGATTTAGTTGGGAATACTTGTTGGTATGATCGGGGGGTTTAAGGATGAGTTTGGGGGGTTTTTGCATCATAAAATTCTGGTTTTTTTGCCCCTGCGCTGCGAGTAGCCGGTTAACACTGGGTGAGTAACTGGTTACCACTGTTAGTTTCAGAAAAATATTATTTTCAAAAATTCATAACTTTTGAACCGTAAGTTGGTTTTGGTCCCCGTTCGAAATGTTGGAAAGCTAATGATATATTATTTCTATTAAAAATGGTTTGGAGGGCAGTAGAGGAATTATTTAAGTCGTGGTTTTGTAAAAGTGTTGGGTTGTCGGGTTTTTATCGCGTTAAATGCGTGCGGTTGGTGTTTTACCGTGTGTTGTGCTATTGTTATATAACGTGGAGCTTTTATGTGGTTTATATGATGTTGAAGCATGTGATAAGTTGTTGTAATTGTTGTGATGATGGTTTGTGGCCTAAGGGCAAGTAAATGCAATGTGTTGTGTTTGGTTGTATATGCATGATTATGGTTGCATATATGTGTGCATTTGAATGTCATGAGTCATTGTATGCCAAGCATCATGATATGCATTCTTGTGATGTAGTGTGCCCTAGTGGGTGTGAGCGACGAAACGGTTCCAGAGGGAATCTGCTATAACATCGTGTGCCTTATACAAAGAGGTGTGAGCGATGATTATAGACGATCGTGTGCCTTATACAAAGAGGTATGAGCGATCGGGTCGTGTACCTTATACAAAGAGGTGTGAGTGATCCATAAACGTCGTGTGCCTTATACAAAGGGCGTGAGCAATGGGGAACATCGTTTGTCCGACGGGGAGTTACACTAAGTAACAAGCGATGATTCTAATAGTTCCTGAGTAAACTGATGATGAGAATGATGGATGGATGGTACCGCATTTGCATAGAGTCGTTGTGTCGGTCTCTTTGCATTTGCATAAATCATGAATGGATTGATTATGTGTGGAAAATTATGAATGGATTGAGTATGTTTTGCGATTTATGTTTGAATTTGTGAATTGATGTGCATATGTGATAAATGCATTGGTGTTGGATAATATGTTTTATGCATAGACATATGCTATGTGATGTGGTGGGGTGTTTCCATATGTTATGACTTTGATGTGCCTTATGTGTGAATATGTGATTAGGTTGGTGTAATTGATATATGCTATGATGTTGGATTATCAGAAATATGTTATGTATCTGTGGCACGCTATATGTATTAGTATGTGATGCTTGTGGTGAGAATAATTATGCATGTGAATTTGTATGTGTTCGCATATTATTATACAATCTTGATTTAGTTGTTATTTCTCACCCTTCTGCTATGGTTTATTGCTCTATGAGGCAATTGCAGATTAGTGTCTTGGAGGCTTTTGTGAAGATTAGTTCTCCATCCTTTTGTCGATCTGTCTGCTCTGATACGTAACACGGGAGTCGGGGAACGCTTTTGTTATATATGCATACATTTGTTGGATATATTTTGTATTACCTTTGTATAAATATTTTGACGTTATAAAACAATTTATTTTGTAAAACAAGTCAGTTATGGATTTTTCCGCTTTATTCCATAATTGAACTTTCTTTTTGTTGGAAAAAGTTTCCCTGTTAGGTTTATTCCACTTTGTGTTATGTATCAAATTTATGAGCAGGGGTTGTGTTTTCTTCTTTAAATGTGGCATCCTTGTTTCTGTCGAAAAAATAAATTTTTATTTACTCTGATTTAATTATGTATTATTTATTCGCAATGGGAATTGGGGTGTTACACCAGCAAACACTGGACTTTACAATGCCAATAATGATTGGATATTTTTTCAAAACACACCCATGAAAACTGGGCTTATACGATACCGATGATGATCGACATTTGGAACAATGCCAGTAAATACTAGACTTTACAATACCAATAATGTTTGGGTTTAAAAGCATGCCAGTAAACACTGGACTTAACGATAACGATGATGATCGATATTAAAACACGCTAGTAAAAACTGGACTTTACAAATACCAATGATGATTGGCCTGATGACAGAGGTTAAACAACAAAGGGGGCATTACCGGAGTTGCATAGTGATGACTAAGCTTCCTGGGGAATATGGATAATAATCAAATTTGATGCATGCTGGTGACAACCGGACATAAACTGGACACGAATGACGATTCATGAACTCAAAAGAGATACTTACTGAGAACATGTTAAGGTAAAAGAGGTAAAGACTCAAAAGAAACACACCAAATGCAAAAATGTACATGATATGGTATGATGCGGATGCTCAATGATATGCAAGAGTCGACTCCGATGATAAGAGACTGGGGAAATGGGGAAATGGATAACGTATCCACTTCAAATAGCCACACTAAATCTGAAGAGAATGGTCGTTCAAGAGTGCACATCTTTCACCTGAGGAGATAAAGATTTTCCACATTTAACAAACATCTGTGGATGATACTGGGAGAAGTCCTTTGTATCATGGTAATCAGTTACTACTGAAGTGTTCAATCCAAGAGGCATCACCAGCTAAACTTGCTTCATTGGGGAATTACATGCCAGATGGTTTAACAAGGCTTTCGTCACAACAAGACCTACTGGGGGAGCATGTGGTTTTACTAAATCGTCCCAAGAGCCAAAGTAGATTATGTTTTCATTGTGTTTTCACAAAAGATTTGTTTTTTTTATTTTCAAAATTTTTCCACTTTCAAAACCATTATTAATAAATAAATGAAGTTTTGCATAACAAGGAAAGAGTAGAGAAATGATAAATATCCAACAAATGAATGGTTCAAAAATCTGATTTTATTAGAATGGAAACTTGCAAATGGCGAAGTTCCATGGAACATTACAATTAGGAAATGGCAATAAGAGAAAGGTTACATTGTATTCAATAACCACTACTATCCCTAATGACTATAAATCCTCCAAAGCCTTGTTGCTGATGAGAGCGAATGAGCTTAAACTTCTGCTTGAATTCCTTGGTATTGGTGACAACCCTTCTGACATAGTGAAACGCCTTTTGTCCCTAACTTTTGCCTGGATCGCCCTTTCGGGTTTTCAATCCACCGGGACGCTCATTTTTGCCTAGGCCGCCCCTTCGGGTTTTCAACCTAGCGAGCTCTTTATTTTTTTTTTATTTAATCCCTAACTTTTGCCTGAGTCTCTTTCATAGGTTATGACCCATCGGGATACCCTTTTCTTGCCTAAGTCGCCATTTCTGGTTTTCGAATTAGCGGGCTCTTTAGGCGTAATATTTTCTTACTACATCAACATTTACAGGGTGTGAGAGTTCACCATCCATCGTCGTAAGAATTAAGGAACCTCTTGAGAACACAGTCTTTACCACAAATGGGCCTTCATAATTAGGCGCCCATTTTCCATGTACATCCCTTTGAGATGGCAAGATCTTTTTGAGTACGAGTTCCCCTTCTCGAAATTCACGAACACTGACCTTTTTATCAAATTCCCTTTTCATCCTTTTCTGATACAAATGACCATGACACATCGCAATCAGACATTTCTCATCGATGAGGTTCAGCTGATCATATCTTTCTTGGACCCACTCTGCTTCATCAAGCTTGGTCTCAATCAGAATTCTCAAAGATGGTATCTCTACTTCAATGGGAAGAACAACATCCATCCCATACACCAAAGAAAAGGGGGTTGCCTATGTCGAATTCCGAACCGAAGTTCTATACCCATGCAAGGCAAATGGTAACATCTCATGTAAATCCTTATAAGTCTTGACCATTTTCTGCAGGATCTTTTTGATATTTTTGTTAGCAGCTTCGACAACTCCATTCATCTTGGGACGGTAAGGTGAATAATTGTGATGTTCAATCTTGAAGCTATCACACAAATCCTTCATTGTCTTGTTGTTCAAATTGGTTCCATTATATGTTATGATCCTATTTAGAATTCCATAACGACAGATAATTTGGTTCTTGATGAAGCGAGCAACCACTTGCTTGGTTACGTTGGTGTAGGAGGTAGCCTCAACTCACTTTGTGAAGTAGTTAATATCCACTAAGATGAACCGATGACCATTAGAACCTTTTGGCTCAATTGCCCCAATAATGTCAATGCCCCACGTAGAGAACGACCAAGGTGATGACAACACATTCAACAATGTTGGAGGTACATGCACCTTGCAGCATAAATTTGGCATTTGTGGTATTTTCTGGCATATTGGATGCAGTCGGTCTCCATAGTTAACCAATAATATCCAGTCCTCAAGATCTTCTTAGACATGGCATGCCCGTTGGCGTGAGTGCCAAATGCTCCTTCGTGAATGTTTTGAAATAAGAGGTCTGCTTCTCGTTTGTCAACACATCTTAGGAAAACCATGTCATGATTCCTTTTGTATAGCACATCATTATTGAGGAAAAACTTGGACGACAACCTCCTCAAAGTCTTCTTGTCAAGAGTTGAAGCATTAGCAGGATATTCTTAGTTCTTCAGATAATTTTTGATGTCATGAAACCGTGGTTTCCCATCCACCTCTTCTTCAATCAACTGGCAGTAGGCTGGTTCAGTCTTGCACTCAATCCTAATCAGTGGCACCTCATTAACAAATCTGACCTTCCACATTGAAGCTAACATGGGTAAAGCATCAGCTATGTGGTTTTCTTATAGCGGAACATGATGGAAAGTGATCTCATCAAAGTATTGGATCATCTCCACAATATAAGCACGACACGGGATCAACTTCTTGGCTCTAGTTTCCCATTCACCTTTGACTTGATAAATAAACAGAGCAGAATCTCCACTGACCTCCAAAATCTTGATTATGAGATCAATAGCTGCTTCTAACCCTAGAATGCACACTTCATATTCAGCAATGTTGTTCGTACATTCAAAATCTAACCTTGCTGTAAATGGGGTATAACCACCATCAGGGTTCATCAACACAACACCTACACCATGCCCACTGTAGTTAAAAGAACCGTCAAACATCATTTTCCAACGAGAACTTGGCTCGGGGCCTTCATCGGGACCTGGCTCTTCGCAGTCTTTCTTTATCAACATAATGTCTTCATCTGGGAAATCAAACTTGAGGGGTTCATAGTCTTCCATAGGCTGATCTGCGAGGTAATCTGATAAGACACTCCCCTTGATAGACATCTGAGTGACATACTGAATATCATACTCCGATAAGAGCATGTACCAACGGGCAAGTCTTCCAGTTTGAGCAGGCTATTCAAAGATATACTTTATTGGGTCCATTTTTTAGATCAATAAAGTAGTCTGACATATCAGGTATTGCCTCAAACGCCTGGCAGCCCATGCTAAAGCACAACAAGTCTTTTCCAAAAGTGAATATCGACTTTCACAATCAGTAAACTTCTTGCTCAAGTAGTAAATGGCATGCTCTTTACGTCCAGATTTATCATGTTGACCTAAAACACAGCCCATTGATCCTTCCAATACAGTTACATACATGAAGAGGGGTTTCCCTGGAACAGGTGGGACCAAGATTGGTGGTTCTTGCAAATAACTCTTGATTTTGTCAAAGGCCTGCTGGCAGTCAGAGTCCACTCTATAGTTTGGTCTTTGCGAAGCAGCTTGAAGATCGGCTCACAAGTGGGAGTCATATTGGAGATAAACTTGGAGATGTAATTCAAACGACCAAGAAAACCTCTTACTTGAGACTCAGCTTGTGAAGCTAGCATCTCTTGGATAACTCGTACTTTGTTAGGGTCTACCTCAATTCCTCGTTGACTAACGATAAAACCGAGAAACTTTCCTGATCTACTACCGAAGGTACATTTGGCAGGCTTCAACCTCAATTGATATTTCCAGAGTCTTTTGAACAGTTTCAGAAGGTGATCCAAATGGTCCTCCTCACTCTGGGATTTAGCAATCATATCATCAACATATACCTCAATCTCTTTATGCATCATATCATGGAAAAGAGTCACCATAGCTTTTTGATATGTTGCCCCTGCATTTTTCAAACCAAAGGGCATGACCTTGTAACAATAAGTCCCCCAAGGAGTGATGAATGTGGTTTTTCCCATGTTGGTAGGATCCATTCTAAACTGGTTGTAACCGGAGAAACCACCCATAAAGGAGAAGACTGCAAAACAGGCCGTATTATCCACGAGAGTTTCGATATTCGGCAGAGGGAAATCGTCCTTTGGAATTGCCTTGTTAAGATCCCTATAATCCACACACATTCGCAATTTGCCATTCTTTTTCATCATGGGCACAATGTTGGCCACCCACTCAGGATATTTTGAGACTGCCAGAAATCCTGCGTTAAGTTGCCTTTTGACCTCATCCCTGATCTTGAGAGCCATGTCAGGCCTACTTCTTCGAAGTTTCTGTTTCACTTGCGGGCACTCTGGTTTGAGTGGTAGTTTATGAACTACAATGTTTGTATCCAAACCAGGCATGTCCTGATAGGACCATACAAACACATCCACATACTCTTTAAGAAGCTTTACCAACTGTTGTCTGATCTCTGCCCCTAGCATTGCCCTAATCTTGACTTCCTTCTTATCCTCATCGGTACCAAGATTGATGGTGTCAACTTGTTCCTCGTGTGGCTGAAGATCCGTGTACTCGTACTCATACATTTTTTCCAACTCATCTGAGACTTCATAGTCTTATTTTCCCTCATCTTCAGCTTGGTAGATGGGTGAGTCAAAGTCAATGGTGAAAGTAAGGTCATCGAATACAACAGGTTTGTGGATTATTTCTGGCGTAGGGAACAACACATGGATCTCAATAGCTTCCCAATTATCTAGTGCAACGTCACACTGAAACACTAAATGGCTGACATCTTCATCTTCCTTGTCTTCTAATACAGAATTAACCTGATATCCTTTGCTAACGAACACTTCCTGGATTTTCTTTGGTCGCATTGTCATAGAAGCAGATGCATTACCACGTGTTGGTTTGAACGCAACCCTTGATACTTCTTCCTTTCTTAAACTTCAATAACCTTGCCCCAGCCTGCGGGAACACCTTCTTTCTGGGAAGACTGGATACTCTTAAATGATACAAGAGATGGATTACTCGGGACTACCGGTTCTTCAATGTCCAACATGACAACATTGGCTATTTCAAGAGCTTGGAAAGAAGTTTCCAAAGCATCTTCATCAGCCTCTATGTAGCGGAAGGAAGACAAATTACTGACCATCAAGTCCTCTTCGCCATTTATGATAACCAGCTTATCATCAATCACAAACTTCATCTTTTGGTGTAATGTTGAAGTTACGGCACCAACTTCATGGATCCATGGCCTTCCAAGCAGGCAGCTGTAGGCAGGATTAATGCCCAACACTTGGAATGTGATGTTAAAAACATGCGAGCTAATTAAGATTGGTAGCTCAACTTCACCCATTACAGATCTTCGTGAGCCATCAAAAGATTTGACAACCAGGGAGGTAGGTTTCATTTCAGCCCCTTTGTAAGCCAACTTTTCAAGTGTCCTCTAAGGTAAAACATTTAGAGAGGAGCCAGTGTCCATGAGGACTCTTGCCAAAGTGTCTTCTTGACATTTCATAGATACATGTAAAGCAAGATTATGATTTTGACCTTCTCTAGGTAACTCCTCCTTGCTAAAGCTGAGGGTGTTACAAGTAGTGATATTTGCAATTATACTGTCAAACTGGCCGGTAGTGATATCTTGAGCAACATGGGCTTGGGCCAATAACTTCTGTAAAGCAGCTCGGTGAGCAGGTGAGCTCATTAACAGAGACAAGATTGAGATTTTAGAGGGAGTCTGGTGAAGCTGATCCACTACCTTGTAGTTACTTCTTTTGATGATCCTCAGGAACTCAGCATCTTCATCACTTGTAACCAATTCCTTTTCCTTGTCCTTGGTAGGCATAGTAGCAACAGTTTCTTTGGGCGCGGTCCCTTTGAAGAGGGGAGTATAAATCGACCACTTCGCGTCATCTTTCCAGCCCTAGCTATATTAGTTACTTCCTCACTAGTAGTCCCACCTCTTTCCTTGGAACCACACTTCTAGACTCTTTTTTAATCACCGTAGCTTCATATTTCCACGACATAGCTTTAGAATTTCTGAAATGAAAAGGAACAGGTTGTCAAATGATTGTCGTCCTCGGTTGATTGGCAGCAGAAACAACAACAGATTCGGGTGTATTGAACACTGGCTTTAGTTTATTGAAAATAGGGACCACATAACTTGGCTTCGGTACATTAAAGATGGGCACCTTCTCTCTTAATTCTGGTAAGTTGAATATGGGCTCAATTACTGCAACTTACATTTTCTTCATTTTACTGATTACTTGTAGAAAACCTTCATTAATCAAACCTTGAATGTCATCCTGAACCAATTTGCATCCTCTGACACTGGCATCACAGTCTTCACAGTCATTGTGGCAAACCTTTACCAAACCAACTTCGAACAATCTTGAATGGAAAACCCTAACAGGAGTCTTAATCTTAGACGCATCCATAATCAACACCTTTTCACTTCCATCCTCGATAGCATTTACAGCCCCATGTGTAGGGAATGGGTTATTCTTCACATTTGGCTGATTATCTCCAAAGGACATAATCTTCTTCTCTATTAAACCCTTCACAATATATTTCAACACAAGGCATCCTTCTAGGTCATGACCGGAAACGCCTTGGTGGAATGCACAGTGGGCATTAAGGTTATGAAATTGTATTGAATTTTCTGTAGGTGGGCCCAAGGGTCTAATGGTGATCAAACCTTGTTGGACCAAAGAAAGGTAAAGCTCTGTGTAAGTCATTGGAATAGGAGGAAATGAAGGTTTTGCCACTTGTCTTTGGTAAGGAGCGTTTGATTGAGGGGCTGGTGGCCTTTGTTGTTGTTGGTAAGCTGGAGCACTGGGTGCTTATTGATAATTAGGGTGTTGTTGATAAACGGGCGCCTGCTGCGCGGGCGGATAATTTTAAGCTTGATGATTGAATGTTGAAGTCACAGCTGCCACATAAAGCTACGAGGCATACTGCACAAGGTATATTGGTTGTTGAACAAAACCTGGGTTAGATTGTTGTTGATAAACTGGTTGTTTCTAAACTTGATTCTTCTTTCTGCCTGTCATAACTGCATTAGTCTCCCCTTCTTTCTTTTTATGGAAATTACTGGGAGGTTTCCTGTTGTTGCTACTGCTTGAATTGCTTGAAGAACTAATCACCTTGCCACTCTTCAAACCGGCTTCCATTTTCACACCCACAGCCACAATGTCAGCAAAATTGGCGGTAACGCTACTAATCATCCTTTCATAAAACTCGGGCTTCACAGTGTCTACGAACCGATCAGCTAGTTCTTTCTCGGACAATGGAGGTTCCACTTAGGAAGCTGTTTCCCTCCAACGTTGAGCGTATTCTTTAAAGGACTCTTGTAGCACCCCAAAATTTGCTCTCCTACCTTTAGTACTAACTGGCTTATGTTTCATTTCATTTTTGCATTATCATGTGTGCATATCATTGGTTCTTAGCATGGGGTCAGGGTGCCTGAGGCAGTTCAAGAGGAGAAGGTGTTCTTCAAAGGGTCAAGCAAGAGTCCTTGTATTGTCCAAGAGATTAAGAGGTTCAATTGGTCAATTGATTGCAAATCAGGAGAATTGGGAAAAAGTCAACAGTGAGAGGGGAAGTCAACTGTGGAATTTTGAGGTTCTCTTCAAGGTTTTCAAGGTCTCACATCCTCATATGGTCTTCAAGGGTCAATTTTCATACCATTTATAAAGAATCAGGAGTTTGTGCAAAAGTTACTAAATATGGAAATGACCTATAATTTGAAAGTTTCCATTTAGGGCAAGTTTTTACACTACATTCAACTTGAATTTTCACAACCAAGGAAGCTTCAAATGAATTTTCCTCAAACATGAAAGTTGAATATCTTTTTCTCCCCTTTCCAACAAGTACTATATGGTCTCCATATCATTTGTGAAACTCAAGTTATGACCAAAAGAAGGCAAGGTGGTTTTTAGGGTTTTCTCATGGTTCCATTTTCACAACTTTTGCATTTTGGGACATAGTGACCTATATTTGGTTCCATTGCTTCAAGGCACATTATAACATCAAAGTACATTCCATAAGGATCATTTTTGGCCTTTGAACCAAGGGATTCCATGACAAATTCATCACTTATTTCACATTATGTAAAATTGCAAGAAGCATCAAGGCTCATGGATCAAGATGTTTCAAGGCCCAAATCCAATTCAGGTGTGATTAGCAATTGACAAATAAGTGATCCATCATAAAAGGTTTGGGTGTACATGCATGGAGGAGGGTGTATAACTTAAAGTACAAATTTGCCAAATTACCCAAAACTCATTACCCAAGGAATTATTAAGACCTAAATGATTATCAGTGGAATAACCTAGAGTATTTAAGCTAACTCATGCACTCAGTGGAGAGGGGACACGTGATTTTGAGGAGAACCAAGCTTTCAACCCTAATCCTTTATTCCTTCGAATCTCATCATCCATTAGGGTTTTTTCAAAAACTTCCTTCACAATGGTTCACCCATCGTTTGAAGCTAATAGCAAGGATACAAGTTGCGTGATCTCAGGTTAGTGATTTTTTTCATGGTCTTAGAACTCAGTTTTTTGGTGCGTGTCATGATGTGTGACATTCACTGATAATTCTGGTATATTTTGTTTTGAGTTTGGACGTATAATTTGGTTGTTTCGTGAGTTTGAAAGCTTTGGACCCAACTTTGTTTCATTCGAATCTCCTTATTGATGCATTGTTTGTGATTTTTGATGGCATATTATTGATCCTCGTGAAATTCTGGTCAAGAAGATACATTCGTTTGCGTGTTCTGGTATTTTTTTGGTTGCAGGTGGCCGGAAGTGACGACCGGAGCTAGGGCTCCGGCATCTGGTTTGATCGCCGACGAGATTAGGGTTTCCAAGGTAGGGGATGAAATCCCACCGTCCATTTGCTTGATCGTGTGGTCCACGTTGTGCCACATCTTTTAAAATATGTTTTTATTTTATGTTTTATGTGCGTGACGTCCTATGATAATTACCATGTACCTCAACCTGAATCCCTCATCATGCTTACTATTTGAAATGTTGACTGGTTTATATGCGTAAGATGAATCGTGTGGTTAGATGTGTGCCAACACATTAAAACATGCATGTGCTGCTCACGTGTTATTTTTTTATTCCTGAGTGCTTTGGTGTGTGCGTGTTCACTTTGTTATGGCGTGCGTGTGAATCCTGGCCTCTCATCATGAGTACACGCTGTTTTGGTTGACTTATTATCAAGCGTCATATTGATCCAAAGGTGAGTGTGGAGTCAACTGGTTGACTGGGTCCTTATGTTTTCTTTTTTATTTCACTGATGGGCTTTGTAGTGTGGGCTTGATATCCACACCCCCCTTGCTTGATCCATTTCATTTCCAACATGTTTAAGTTGCAGAATACACCCCCCATGCTTATTTCTTTATTTTTATTTTATTTTAGTTATTGTATTTCATTTTTAATTTTTAAAAATAGTTTTGTGCATCCCAAAAATCCCAAAAAAAATCATGAATCATGTTTAGTATTTTACAAAATTTTCTCAAATTTTATTTTATCATTTTATTTTATTTTTAGCATCTGAATTAATTATTTGAATAATTTCTTTTTGAATTTGTTTCATTTTGCACACTTGGCATTGTAGAATTTATTTCTCATCACCCATAAAACATTTTAAGTCCATTCTTTTTGCATTATTTCCTAAACATCTTGAAGTTCATTAAAACATTTTTTTCTTATTTTTAAAACTTTTTCATATTGCATTTTAGTCCCTTTCTTCTACATGTTAGTTCATAATTCTCATTTGACTTTGCATAATTGTTTGAGTGACCTATCTTAGGAATTTTGGCATGAGCTTTTGACATGTTGTTTGGCACTGGTTGAGGTGTGTTAATTTTTAATTTGGTAATTTTAGAAGATGTTTTGCTAATTGTTTGATTGCTCTTTGTTTGAGGCCTTCTTGTATGCACATCTTTGATCATGTCTGGTTACTTGTTTGAGAAGGCACTTGTGCCATTGTTTGGGATTGTTCTTTAACTTCATGAATCATGTTTGAATCATTATAGGTCACTTGATTATAATTATAGGTCATTGGTGTGAGGTTGTTGCATATTGTGTGCCCATGTTCAATGTTTGATCTACATGCCTCTTTTTTGACTTATTTTCTCACTTCTTCTCACCTGTGTCTCTTCATGATTTATGTTTGGTTTATGTATGCCATGCCATATCATTCATTTGAATTTCATTTGATGTATGTTTCTGACTTTGGAGCTTTGCATTAATATCATATGTTATTCATGTTTCATCTTGCATACTTGAACATGTTCCACTTATATGCTTCCTTCTCATTCCTCTATTGATTCTTAATGCTTGGATACTTGTTTGTGTGCCTCATGTGACACTTGTATAACATGTTTAGGCACATGTTTAGGTCATCCACATTCTGACTTGGATATTATTTGAAGCATTCTCGCATGACCACCTTGCATATCCACTCTTCCCTCTTCTACTCCTTCTTTGATAACTCTCTTGTTTGTTTTGCCACTTGTTTGCATTCTATTTGCTTGATTTTGTTTGGTAAACATTGTGGGTCACCTCTAAGGTGTATATTCTGGCTTGGATGAGTTTCATTTGGTTTGTAACTATTTCTCTTTGGTTTGTGACTTGCTTGGGGTTTCATTTGTCTTATTGTTACTTATGTCTGTTTTGTACTAACCTTTTATGCAGAGGTAGAGGTAAGTTATTTGAGGGTGTGGATAGTTATCCATGTCCACCCTCACTCTTTCTTTCTCTCATCTTTTCTTTTCTTTAGGCTTAGGTTGTTGTCAAACCTCCCCTTAGGGCCACCTTTGCATGATAACATTATGACTAAATTCCATAGGGTAGTCTCCCTCCAAACCTCCCCTTAGGGCCACCTTTGCATGATAACATTAGGATAGATTTTTCCCCGTAGTTTTTTCTTTTATTTTGAGTCCCTATTCTCATCTCATAACAATTTCTAAGATACTTAATAAGGTCAACTTGCCTTGCACACAAGCCTTAAACATAGGAAATGAAGATTGAGGGGCCCCCCTTCTCTCTTCTAGAGTGTTGAGCATACGTCCCATTGGGGATGACCATGCGACGCATTCGTTCCCGTGTCATAGACTTTGGTTCAAGTTGAGTTACGAACTAACTCAAGTCACTTCTGTCCTAAAAAATACAAACAAATTTCAAAACATTTTTGTCCTTCAGGATTGTCAAACTAAAGGCTATTTTCACAAAGGGCACGTTACTTTCCGTCTGAGTCGCAAACAGGCATCGACCCTAACTGCCAGACGCGAACTTAACGTCGCTCATAAAAAACACAAAAAGAACTTGGTCCGAACTACGTTGACTCTGAATTCCCCATTGTACAAAGGGGGTACGTAGGCCTAGGACGACGATGTCCTACCGAGTCCGTCTTTGTTTTCCCCTTCCCCGTGTCAGTACAGCCATAGATTTTAGGATAACTCACCCTTAGAATAGATAACAAGCGTGGATCCCATCGAGTACGATGGACGCGTGGGGGTGCTAACACCTTCCCCTCGCGTAACCGACTCCCGAACTCGGGTTATGGTTGCGATGACCATTCCTTTCCCTCTTCCTCAGGTTTATGCGGTGTTCCCTTTCCCTCTCTTGGGAAAAATATACATTGCTGGCGACTTTGTGTTCCGCGCCACTTTCGCGTTTGTACCTGGATGAAAATCCTGGGAGCGACAACTCTGAGTTGTTCTGAGACATACTTAAAAGCTGCCTGCGATCTGGGGCCAAATCCATGTTATACTTGTAATATTTCACAAAAGCATTTGATAGATCTTGAAAACTGTGAATTTTGGATTGGTCCAATCCCATATACCATTTAGCAGAGGCTCCTTTCAAGCTATCATGAAAACAGTGGATCATTAGCTTGTCGTTATCCACATATGCTGCCATTCTTCAGTACTACATAATCAAGTACGACTTTGGGCACGTCGTGCCTGAATACTGGTCGAAGCTTGGAGTCTTGAACTTCGGCAAAATCACTAAACCAGATACTAAACACATATCTCTAGCATCAGTAATAAAGATGTTTCTGCCTTCCATTGCTATCATCCTTCTTTGAATGGTTTCCACACTTTCTTTTAGCCTTTCATGATGCTCATCCCCTTCTTCAGACGCTTCGGGGAAGTCATAAACTGGTGGTGGATTATGGAAAATTGGGTGCACTTGAGCTTTCACAGTTGGTGGAGCAAAGGTTGGGATAGCTTGAGGATTCTCATGCCCCACAGGAACAGCCCGTTAAGTAGTTGTAGCAATTGGCAGAGGTACAAAACCATAAAGTAAACTAAACGATGGCACAACAGCAGTGTTGACATTTGTAGAAGGCTCCATATTTGGAGTGACAATCTCGGAGACCACGATGGTCTGAGTATCCATCTTTGCTTTGATAACTTGTAGGACTTCCATGACCTGCCCTACGCTTCCCCGTAAATCCTCCAATTCGTTATTGACCCTATCCAATTCGACGTTCTGCTCAGACATCCTTTGGCGAGCTTGGGCTCTAGTGTTGTATCTGTGTTGGAGATTCAGTGAGACGGTTTCGGAAGACAAGACGACGGGATGAGACACAACAAGAAATAATGCACATGTTATGACATGAAAGAATGATGCAAAGGCAAATGCAAACAAAGTAATCAAGGACTCAAAATTATAATTTGCAAACATTGTAGATATCGAGGATACGTCTTAAAACAACTCATTCATTAGTAAATTTGCAAGTTTTACAAAATAAGGGGTACACCTCCAAAGTCCATTACATAAGCAAACATAAATACAACATAAATGGAACTAAGAATCTAATCCACTTGATGACGGTCCTGCCTTGATGGGTCTTACTGTCAACTCCTCAAATGCCTTCTTCATCTTCAACTCCTTGCTTGTAGGGACTACAGGTGGCTTATGACGCGGATGAGGCATCCTCCTCACGAGAGTTGCTCTACGGGCCCAATCCAAGCAAGCTTCTGTGACAGTACAATCAGGGTTTCCTAATGCAGTCCATCTTTGTTTATGCAACACCAAGCATGCCCAATCTTAGCTCTAAGCTCAGGGTTTTCTCCTTCTTCAAGAAAAAGTCTCGTCAGGTTGTTAGGATCAGGTTCTTCCTCCATTGGGTGACCAAGTTGTCGGCGAGTGAGAACGAGGTTATAACTGATGCATCCCTTTTTGCCAACAAGAGGCACATTGGGGAAGTCCCCACAGCTGTGAATCATAAGGATCTCTACATATATCAGATCGTACCACTCGATATCTAAATGGGTCAGCTCCATGAGTCTCTTGGACCAAAATGAAATGTCCTTCACATCCCAAAAGGTTGCGGTCCTTGGTAGGTGCGAAATAAACCACCTATAAAGGAGAGCAACACAGCAAATGAATTGTTCTTCTTCTCGCAGATCCTTCGAGTGAATGGCATGATAGGCATCAGCCAACAGAGTGGGAACCGGATTCTTGAGCATAAAAATCTGAATGGTATTAACATCGACAAAGTCTTCGATGTTGGGGAATAGGAATATTCCATAAGCCAACAAAGCGAAGGTGGACTCAAATAGCACAGTGTTCTTTCTACCAGCGAAATACCGAGCCTTCTCAAACAAGAACTGAGCAGGGAAACCAGAAAGTCCTCCCTTGATAGTCATGTGGGCTCGAACATCAGCCAACCTTAGGCTCGTTCCTCTTGCAATATCCTTTTCACTGAGTTCATCTTCTAATCCAGAGAATGGAGGGAAATCATTGACAGGGAGACCCATCAAGGCAGAATATTCTTCCAAGGTCGGCATCAACTGGTAATTAGGAAATACGAAGCAATGATAAATGGGATGGTAGAGCTGAACTAGCGTCTCTAACAGTCCCTCAGCCCTTTGAAGCTTCAACAGCGGAATTTCTCTGAGAAAGCCAACCGATTTTCAATCAGTTCTCCTAGTTCCTTTAGTTGCTCAACATTGGGAACTATGAAGGTGTACGACCAAGTACCTCTCTTTCTAAAATCCATCTTACAATGTCTGCAAAACAAATTTTCAGTTCCTTGACAGGGTTAGCAAAAAATGCAAAATGCAATGCAAAAGTTTCATGAAACTCAACCATTTGTAAATATCAAGGAATATCAAAAGACTCATTCTCATTTAAGGATAAAATGGATTGCAAAAAGTCAGTACATCTCACAAGAGTCTTAAACATAAAGCTAAATAAAAGCTAACAAAAGGACCTAAGAAGACTCTCCTAAAAGCCTCGTGTTGAGCCACCTAATCTCTTCCTCCATCTGAGCTTTTTCCATAATGAGCTTATCAACGATTAACTTCCACGGAGTCGACTGAGGGTCATAGGTGCTTGGATCTTCCCGTGTCTTCCTCTTTTTGCAAGAGAGCACTTCTTTATTCTTTGCTTGTAGCTGCTTTTGGAGTTCTAGATTCTCTTCGACAACTACTTGATATTTATGCTTCCAAGCCTCTCCTGTCTGTTGAGCTTGGTTCAAAGCAATCCTCAGCTCCTCTGCTTCTGACATGAAAATTAGGATAGGCTCTTTCTTCAAAGCCATTGGCTCTTGACGGGAATAGAGCATCTTCAGCTCAATAGCCCTTTTTCGAACCCATTGGAGATAAGGCTCCAAGGATACACAATTGGGCTTCCCTATATCATTCTTTCCTTTCTTGTGCCTATGACCCCAAGCGCTCAAGATTTTTCCTTTTAGCTCCTCATGCTTCCCATACCCTTCGAAAAATATATCTTCCACATGAACATCGAGAGGGTTGTCCTTCAAAGGGTATCCTAATTGTCGACGAGCCAACACTGGGTTATAGCTTAATCCCCCTTTGGTGCCAAGAAAAGGCACATTTCCAAAGCCTCCACAACTATCAATGATCATCACCCCATCGTAAACGCGGTTGTACCAGTCAATATCGGAGTGAGTGTGAGCCATAATCTTCTTTGACCACCAACCCTTCTTAGGGTCCCAAAATGCGTTCGCCTTCGGCAAATGCGAAACGAACCACTTGTACAACAAAGGAGTGCAACAAGTGATTTGTCCTCCATTGCGAGCATTCCTCAGATGAATGGAATGATAGGCATCAGCTAGCAAGGTAGGTACGGGGTTCCTCTTCAAGACGATCTTGATGGCGTTAAGATCTACAAAGTTCTTGAAACTTGGAAAAAGAAAGATTCTGTAGATAAGCAATGCAAATATGGCCTCGAATACATCCATTCTCAGGTGTTTGGCATAATATTGAGCTTTCCCAACTAAGAATTCTGCAATCAAACCAAATACTCCTCCTTTGGTAGTAATGTTTTTTCGGATATCAACTAACTCCAAATCTGTGGCCTTAGCTATCTCTTGTTCCTTGGGATCTTTCTCAAAGATTAGGAATGGAGATTTGTCCAAAATAGGCAGACCGACGAGCTGACAATACTCTTCAAGTGTGGGCAAGAGTTGGTAATCAGGAAAGGTAAAACAATGATAATCCGGGTCATAAAACTGAAGTAAAGTGGAAAGGAGTCCTTCATCAACCTTCATCTTCAATATAACCCATAGCTTCCCATATCTATCTTTGAATCCTTCAGGATCTATCAGCAAGGTTCCCAACCACCTTAGGTCGTCCAGTTTAAAACTCTTGAAAGTATACTTCACGGTGTTCTTCCTTTTACTGTCCATGATAACCCTATGATATTCACAAACGAAAAGTCTAAGTTCCATGAAACTGTTATGAAATAAATGCTTATGAATGCATGAGTGCACAACCATAGATAAGCACAGATTCACATATTCACAAATATACAGACAAAGGGCCTAGGTTTAGGTCATGAGCATGGAGCCATGGTCTACCCATCCCAACTGGTATGTACTATGGGTTTATTATCTGTAGAACAGGGTTCTAAAAGTTCCCAGAGTTAACAACCCATCTTTCAGATATTATCAATTTCCCGAATGAGTCGGTAGTCAATAATATTCTCAAGAGAGTCTTGTCCGAGTGTAGTATCGCGTATCAACCATTTTGGGAATCGACTTCCTCATAGTCATCGCACTACATCCTAAAAGGCTGAGTGGGGTTAAAGGTGACTAATGGTCATCAGTGTCATGGGCTCCTAGGTCGAGAGTAGTAACGTTTTCACGAATAGACTCGTTCAACATGACTAACTTTCAAGAGGGCCTCAACTGAGTGGTGGTTTCTCAATTCGACTTTTTTGGGAATCAACTCCCTCAAAGTCTCCTTGAATGCACCACCTTCCTATCATAGGTGCACTCCAGTCCTGGTATAGGACATCCTCACCCCTCAAAGCAGCAACCCTGCATACAGAAAACCCAAGCACAGACAGATATATAGAGATATACAAATATACAAGCAAGCAAACACATAAAATAACACAAAGGCAAAACAAGGTGGGCTTAACCCTCTTGACATACTAACTCCCCAGTGAAGTCGCCATTTCTGTTGCGGTGACAATCGGGTATCAAGCTATTAATTAACTTGAATCACACATCTTTGAAATTCACCACCGAGCTTTGATTTATCCAAAGGAAAGGGTAAAGATCGGAAACCCTAATTGCAATGTGAAAACAATGCAAGAGATCTAGGTTCAGGGGTTGGTTATACCTAGGGAAGGTGTTAGCATCCTAAGTATCTGTAGTACTCTACAGGAACCTCTTGTTTGCGTTTATGTTATGTTATGTTTTCTTGCTAAGGGAAAAGGTGCTAAGGTAAAGACCTAAGGGTATATACACTAAGTATGCTCGCCAATACGTCGTATCTCGTGCCTATGTATCCTGACTAGGATGGAATCAGAGCATTCGTAGTTCACCTCAATAAGGGTGAGGAACCATTGACTATGGTCAAAGTTCCAAGGGGAACGAGTATGATACTCATATAGATTTAAATAACTCTCTAAGTTTAAGTTGAAAGACTAGTCTAAGGAGATTGACTTTGAACAAAGTCAAAAGGGAAGTGAACACTCATTATAATAAGAATCACATAGACTTTAAGAACTCTACCCTCATTCTAAGTTATAAGGTAAATGGCTCTAATAAGGCCAAAGAGGGAAGTAAGCAACTATGATGATTGTGCTTACATGAGAAGGTAAGGATCCTAACCTAAAATAGGTCAAGAAGGAAGTGGCTCTAATGAGGCCAAAGGATTAACCCTAATGAGGTCAAGGGAAAGGAAAGGCTCTAATGAGGCCAAGAGAAGATGATGGCTCTAATTAGGCCAAGAGGTAATGAGCTATCTATGACATTAAAGTCAATAGAGAGACTTTCCTTTGGAAGGAGGGGAACAATCAACTTGTAACAACAAGTGTTGAGAGGATGAAATTAGAGGTAAGGATGATAATAACCAAAGTGTGGAAACCAAAAGGTTCAAATGAGGTGGTAACCAAGAGGGGCAACAACCATATCATATTACATTCAACACTTTCAAGTGGTCAAGAACAAAATCAAACACAAACCAAGGCAACAAAGGCACATTTGTTACAAACTTAAACCAAAAAGAGTGTACAAAGAATGAAACAAACATTGAGTTTTAACTCAAAGTTCACATGGGGTAGTAGCATATAAATTATGTACAACTCAAATTCCTCCACTTGACGTCAAGGGAACCACTCAAAGAACCATGCTTAGAAACTAGGTTAAGGCACCCACCAAAACAAACCCAAAATGAACCCTAACTTCAAGTCCAACTCAAAAATAGGAAACAGGTCAAATAAAATCCAACTCAAGGCCTTGATTTATGTTAACAGTCAAGAAAATGTATACAAAACCTCACAACAACATTGGTATCAAGACCACCTCAAATGTTACCAACAAACTCATAGTGCTTAAAGGAATCGAGGCCTCAAGAATCAAACCAAAGTCAACTTAACAAATTCATTTGTGGCCACGAAAAATATTTTGGACTCCTTACATTACATGTAGAAACTTGACCAAAAATTAGGTTAAAAAGATTTGAAAAAGTCAGTCAAAAGGCAAACCCTAAAACAAGGGTGTTTTAATAAACATGCCTAAACAAAATATTTAAATAAAATACAAAAAATAAATAAATAAAAATTATCAAAAATTATTTAAGACATTAAAAGTATAAAAATATTTTTTGTATGATTTTTAGATGGTTTAAACATTAAAAATAAAATATGAATTTAAAAGAAATAAAAGAAAAGAAAAGAAAAAGACAAAGAAGGGTTGGGGGGTACGTTCAGCAATCAGAGAATCAGAAGTAACTTATTATAACTTATTTAGGCCCTGGAATGGAATGGGTGTGGTTAGCGAAACCACTTAGGCCCAGTTCAAAATCCAAACAACACAAACTCAGAAAAAAAAAAAGACAAGGGCCACATGGGCTGCCAACGATGCCATTTTAAATGGCGTGGTGCTTAGCTGGCGAGGACGTGGCTTGGTCAAGGGATTCAAAGGAGGAAATATGCAGGACGCCGGAGCTAGGGCTTCGGTCGTCCTCTCCGACGACATCACCAGAGTTGCAGTGATAAGACCTCAACAAAACTTCACAAATCTTATATCGTTCTCTTCGCCTTTCCACGTAGAATACGGTTTCAATGTTAGTTTTCACGTTTGGTCACTCTAAGCTTCTAAAATAGGCCACGAAAAATGAACCTCACATGCTGCACACACTCAGAACGAAACAACAATGCTCCATTTATGTTCTATACTACCTTAGGGTTCCCAATATGCAAACAACAACTTCAAGTCACGTAAAAAAAGGGGAAACGGGTTTGAGAAAAAGTTACCAAAAGTAGAGGTTAACAAGACGAGTTGAGCTTCAAGATGGTTGCTCTATGTGCTCCAATGACTCCTTCAAACTCCCAGGATAATGAAAGGATCAGGCAAACGAGTCAGAATCTCCAAGACCAAGAGGTTCGAAAGTTTGGAATTTCTTTGAAAAAGATGTTGTTCTCTTCCTCTCTCTTTTTTGTGTATGTTGATAATGTCCTATTTTCTTCTGATCCTCCCCTTTTAATAGTCAGAAACTCTCCCTTTTCTCTTAGTTGCTTTTTTTTCTTTTTTTTTTATTACAAGAGTGGGATAGCTTCTAAGGTACACGCATGGCCCTCCTTTTCAATCAGCCTTGAGCCTTGTGTTATACTTCTTTGCTTGTGTTGAAGTTAAAGTCAGAAGTGAGTTGATAAGAACCTAAAGATCATGGCATATGTAAAGACTTTACAACATGGTCCATAACCTTTTCCAAATATAGTTCTTATAATTCCATTCCAAAGAGTCAAAAATAGCATGTTTATAGATCTTCTTTGACAGGTTTTAGGGGCAAACAAATCTGTCTTGGATGCTACAAGAGTGTTATGTTTTGGTTCAGCAATTTGATATTGGAATTGGCATGTTTGGCATAGTGAAAACATGGCCATGGTGCCCACTTTAACATGCTATAACTCCATAGTTATTGGATCAATTGGAATGGTTCTTGCTCCTTTGGAAAGAGGGCATGAAAGTGAGTCACTTTCATGTTTGAGGATCAATGAGATCAGGCTTGAAGCAAGATGAAAATGGTCATGAAAATGGACCTAAAACATGGCCTAGGACTGGCTTGGTCGTGCCTTGGCAAGTGTTTAGACATGGCTTGGCACTCATGTTCAACCTATCATAACTTGAGCTACACAACTTCGAATGAAGAGTTCTACATATGCTTGGAAAGCTGAGATGAAGGGGAACAACTTTTATGTTCAAAAATTTTGACTTTGAAGCTTGGAACCATGAGAAAAATGGCTTGCAAGTTGAGCAAAAACATGACTTGAAGTATCTTGGCAACTTGGGCTTAAAAACTTCCAACTTTGAGACACCATAACTTTTGATTCCTTAATCCAATTGGAGAGTTCTACATATGCTTAGAAAGCTTGAAGAACAAGGAATAACTTTCATGTGGATGGAAAAGTCAAACTAAGCTTGTAACCTTAAGAAAAATGGCCATGAAAATGATTCAAACATGCTGAATTTAGGTACTTAGAAAAATTTCTAAGTATAGAAAAACAAATCATGATTTCCTCCAACTTTGACCAAACATAACTTCAAATCCTTTCATCTTTTGATATTGATTCCTTCTACAACCTTGTAGTATGGAATGTTACCTTTAAAATGAGTACAAGTTGGCTTCATTTGGATTAATAATGAGTGAGATATGGTCCTTGCCAGATAGCTAAAAACACGATTTCCACACTTAGTGAAATTCCTCCAAAACCCTAATTTTCCCAAATCCTCTGATTTTATTGTGCCGTCTTGATCTTTCTTGATACAACTACATGAGATCATGGAATATGACTTGAAATGTTCATGGTTGACCAAAAAACTCAAAGTTTGACTTTTTTGGAGCCTCAATTGACTTTTGATCAGATGAATTCAAAACCTCTCCCCTTCACTTAAGAAGCCCTTGAAATGGGTTGTGTGGAACCAAAAAGTATCTTAGGAATCCTTGAAGTGTATAAGGACTTATTTTGTTGATCTCTTTCTCAAATCTTGATTAATCAGAGCTTTCCTTTCTTTGTACAAAACCCTAATTCCACAAAAGAAACAAAACCACAAAGCTTGATAATCTGGTTAGTTATGCAATGGTGATTGACCTAAGATGCTCATGCAAATGATGATGACATCTAAAGGCTAAAATTTGGGGTATAACACCTTGACATGAAAACCATAATTCAATGAACCTCAACTAACAAAATTCCATAAGCTCAACCATGAATGAAAACCCTAATCCTCCTTGAGATACGCTGATAAATCTTGAAGAAGATGGCTTGAACTGAGAAGGAGCCAAACCCTGATTCACACTAAAGAAATCCTGACTCGATGCTTCTGAATAGGAAGATATTCTTGATAGTATGAATTCAAACCTTGCTTCAACTTGACCTGAAACAGGAACCGACTGAATCGCCTATGAATAAGGACAACGCAAGTAACAAGACAATCCTTCAATCCCATGTCTTAAAAGGCCAATGAACATGAATTATTATGAGTTTATGATCTAATGGGAGATGCAGATGAATGCGAAACAAAAGCCAGAAAAAGTCAGAAAAAGAGAAGGAAAATTTTGGGGTGCTACAGCTGCCCTTGTTCAATCGACTTGGACCTGAAGGGATGATAGCAATGGATTTCAGACATTCGAGGTGTAAGGTGATTAAATACAAAAAGAACCACGAAATTTGCATTATGTGGGAGAGAAAAGATAGAGATAAGGTGCCAGCCGAAGGTGGACTTAAGATACAGATGCCACTCAAAAGCGGACTTAAAAGGGATACCGGCCGAAGGCAGACTTACAATCGAAGAGTAAGAGAAGGAATACCGGCCGGAGGGGGACTCGCATCAAAAGAATTCCACCTGAATTCTCAACAGGGAATGCCGGCCGGAGGCAGACTCACCTCAAAACAAAGGTGAATTTTAAGAAGAACGTCGGCCAAAGGCGGATTCACATCAAAATGAAGGTGAACTTTTAAGAAGAATGTCGGTTGGAGGCGGACTCACATCAAACGAAAGTGAATTGTAAGAAGAATGTCGACCGGAGGCGGTCTCACATAAAAAACGAGGGTGAATTTTAAGAAGAATGCCGGCCGGAGGCGGTCTCACATCTAACAAGAAAGGGGTGTCGGCCTAAGGCGGGCTCGCAACGAATGATTTGAGAAGAAAGAATGTCGGCTGGAGGCGGTCTCACATCAAGAGGATAATAACCGAAAGTGACTTCTAATAGGAATGCCGGCCGGAGGCGGTCTCACATCCAAACACAAAGGTAGGCCGACACGAAGGCGGTCTCATAACCAAAAGTTACCATCACAAGATGGATTTCAAAAGGAAAGCTGACACTAAGGTGGTCTCACATCTAAACACAAAGGTAGGCCGACACGAAGGCGGTCTCACAACCAAAGGTTACCACCACAAGATGGATTTCAAAAGGAAAGTCGGCTCTAAGGCGGTCTCGCATCCAAACACAAAGGTAGGCCGACATGAAGGCGGTCTCACAACCAAAGGTTACCATCACAAGATGGACTTCAAAAGGAAAGCTGACACTAAAGTGGTCTCACATCCAAACACAAAGGTAGGTCGGCACGAAGAAGGTATCACAACCAAAGGTTACCATCACAAGATGGATTTCAAAAGGAAAGCCGACACTAAGGCGGACCCATAACCAAAGGTAGTAGAATCAACAGGCCTACAAAGATGATTCCGCTGGGGAAAATAGAATCCTAAACAGACAACTCTGCAGGGGAATACAGGCAAGATGAACGAATTCATCGGCAACTTCATTGGGGAATAAAGGTGAGCAAAGAACGAGGGATGTTACCCGAAGCGGGGGATTATAAAAAATACCAATTCCACTAATCAAATAAATGATGGAAGGAAACTTCACTATAACGACACATCGTCAAAGGGTTGACAGGAGGATAACATCTGGAATGTCGTCACCAAAGGGTTGATGGCAAGAAAATGGACCTCGTCAAAGGGTTGACGGGAAATAACCGGACATCACTAAGGGGTTGGTGGCAAGGAAACTGACATCATCAAAGGGTTGACGGAATAAAAAAAACTTCACCGAAGAGACACATCATCAAAGAGTTGACGGAGAGAAAATCTGACCGAAGGAACACAACGTCAAAGAGTTGACGGAAAGAAAAACAACATCACCAAGAAAAACCCGAACCGAGGAAACACATCTTCAAAGGGATTTGACGGAAAGAATACCTGACCGAAGAAACACATCGTCAAAGAGTTGACGGGAAGAAAACATGTCCGAAGAAATGTCGTCATTAAAGGGTTGATGGACGAGGACTGATCGAGGGTAAGATTGATGTATGATCTACAACCCAAAAGAAAGGTAAGCAGATGGGTTGATTGAAATGTCAACTGGGGAATGATTCGGCATTCTCTCTGAGGATATGTCACTGTCTTGACTGAAAGTTGATTCAGGCTTCTGCTCAAGGTACCAAATCTGGCTTATGCTTCGAATGCATATGTTTGAATTTTCTTTCCATGGCATAATGCTACATATCAAAATGGAAATGCTACGCGATTTGAGGATACAATGATTACTATATGCTGGATGTCGATGTATGCTCAGGCTGCCAGGAAAGAATAATGTCCCAAGTATGATTAGACTTTGTTGGAAGGATAGGTGAAACCTGATGGTGATTGTTTTTCGAAGGTGAGATTTTTCTAAGGTACCAATGGGGATTGGATTTGAGTAAGGTGCCAATACAGATTGGGCTTTGGGTGTTTGCTAATAGGGGATAGGCTTTGGATGAGGCGCTACACAAGGATGGGCTTCTGATGGTTGCCAACATGGATTGGGCTTTGCTTTGAAGGGGATACCAATAGGGATTAGGCTTTTGGATTTAGGAAGATGCCAGCAAAGTGGGCTTTGGAAGGATGTCAAGCAAGGCTGGGCTTTGGATTTTCTGTTCGGTTGTACAAGGCTTCATGATATGCTATGCGAATGATATGTATGGTAATGAGTATGCAATGATATGACGGCTCGACCAATGGTTTCGAGGTAGGTTAGGTACGGCTGATGTTGGAAAGTGTCTTGTCTGGCTACAAGGTTTCCGGGTGAAAGGTTTGGGAATGGTTAACATGACTTCCCGATATTCATCTTCAACTTAAAGATTAACAGAACTTGCCTGAATAACTCTGAAAGTACTGAGATGAATAATTCCTTTGTCTCCACTCTTGCCCTAGCCCGCAAGATCGCTGTAAGAATCTGCCTCGAAAGGAAACTTGGGACCTCTGTACCCTGATGGTTTGAAATGGACTGCCCCAATATTCGGAACCTTGGAGAGGTGGTTTAGATTACTTGCTTTCTAGAAAGGATAACTTCTTGCTCTTGGGGTGACCTGCCCCAGTTCGACTGAATCTTTTGTTCAACGGAGTCTTGAAACGATTTTGCCTCTGACTAGCTGATATGTGAAGGAGTGCCTCTGATTAACTGACCTTCAAGAGATTTGTTGAATCTCGACCTGATTGCCCCAGATTAGCTAAATCTTGGAATGGATTGCCCATTTGATATGACTTGCCCCTGCTCAACGGAGCACTCAGGCGTTTGCATCTTATCTTGATTAATCTTTTCATTGTAGAAACTCTCCTGATGTCAAGTACTTACTCGCGAGTAAAATAATTCATTTTGAAAAGATAATTTTAATGCAATTCATATGACAGTTTGGAAATCCAAGTCTGTTCACTGGAAAAATATTGTGACATATAGTGAATGAATCACTATTCAGAGTGTCATATTAATACCAACATGAATGGTAAGAAAAACCTTTTAGGAGTCAGCTTCGACGCGATCTTTACCGAAGTAAGCTTTCGAAACAACCCTGCTTTAGTTAGGTCTTTTAAAGGTTGTAACGTGGCATGGTTCACAGTTTAAGAAGGAAAGGATATAAGGCTCAAAGTTTTGTTTTAACCCACCCATTCTCCTTAATGTTCTCCAGTCCTACGTTCAGCTAATTCGACACAGGCGCTCACCTTTCAAAAAGTTTAATGAAAGGTAGGAGGATAGAAGGAACCCCCACGGTCTTCGGAGTGACAGTCACCCCCTTTGCCTTTGGTGTATGTAGTCACACGACTTGTTCTTTATCGAGGATTTTTCTTTTGTCACCCTTTTCGTTTTTTTTTTTTTTTGTTTTTGATTTCCCTGATTTTTGCCTGGACTGATTCTTTTTTGAATTTTTCGATTTTGAAGTCCAGCGGGATGCCCTAACTTTTTCCTAAGTCACTTGTTTTTAAGCTTTCGACTTTGCGGGCTTTTCCTTTTTCTTTTGATTCTTTCTTCTCTTTTTTTGAACAAATCCTGTGACACTGGTTTGTCTGACTTGTAAAGGTTGTGACTGCCTCATTCCTTGGTTCGTGAGGGATAACCATTGTGATTTATAAGGTACGACCTCAGGTAAGGAGTAAGATGTGATTGATACTCGAATAGGAACACTCCTCTTTTGAAATTTGAACGCTCAGTAAAATTAACTGACACCTACCCTGCCCCGGGTTAAGATTGAGGTTTTTTCATTTTCAGAAAGAAACTCCTACTTCTAGGCTCAACGGGGTTTACAAGGGAATATCTTCCTTATGTCTCTTGTGTTTAGGGAGTTGAAACAATGCTTGTACATCATCAGCAGGGTTTTATTTCAAAAGCATACAATCAAAAGTTTTGCGTCTTTCAATTTCGTCATCCTCCCTCAAACTTTTCTTAAACAATCACTTGACATTGATAAAAAAGTATGAGTAAACAAGGATGGATTTAATCAAAACATGCATATTCATTTCATTATCATTATCATTCGAAAACAAACAAGTTTTACAAATGAGTTTGCACTTTAACAGAAAAGAAACTACAAATGCAAAGAAACGATATAATCTAAAAGATTTCCAGCTTTGGGGAACTAGGCTTTCCAAGCTTGATTTGATACTGAGCTAGCCATCTTCAGAATTTCTCGTTAAAGTAAATCTGATAATCATCTGCACAACTTCTCTCGGTGACTTCTTCCATGACATGGACTGATGAACCCACACGACTGGATGAAGGAGAATTGTTGATTCGAATACCCTGAGGTGTGAATGAGAACATATTGGAGTCAAGCAGTGTCTGAACCTTTCTCTTGAGCACCTTACAGTCTTCAGTTGAATGCCCCTGTACCCCATCATGGTAGTCACAATGAGCGTTGACGTCAAAACCTGGTGGGTACGGAGGAATCACTGGATCTATCTCCTTTGGTACTATCAGTCCACCCTTGATCAAATCTGGCAACAGTTGTCTGTACGACATTGGCAACTGAGTGAAATTCCTCTCCGGCTTCCTTGATATCTGTCGGGCGTGTTGATGCAGATGACGGCGGTATGACCGTTGATTCTGAATAGGTCCCTGATTTGGAGAAAGATATTGTCCTTGTGGAGAAAATGGTATCTGATACGGAGACCTAGAAGATTGCTGATTCTGAATAGTTAAAATACCTGAGTATTGAGGATGAGATAGCGGATGTTCCCAAATGGAACTATTTTCTCCCTCTCATTCTTCTTGGGAACTGACAACTGATTCACTTTCACTAGCTGGGATGTTTGAGGCGCCTTGAATCTTTCCACACTTGATACCGCTCTCGATGCATTCTCTAATTATTACCAGGTCAGAGAAGTTTGATGCCCCATTTCCAATCATCTTATCTAAGTACGGGGCTTGCAAAGTACCCATGAATAGGTCAACAAATTCTCTATCCAGGAGTGGTGGTTGAACACGAGCAGCTAACTCTCTCCATCTCTGAGCATACCCTTTGAATGATTCATTATCTGCTTGAGATAAACCTTGCAACTACATGCGGCTGAGAGCCATGTCAAGATTATATCTGTATTACTTCACAAAGGCGTTAGCTAGGTCTGGCCATGATTGGATGCAATCACTTTCTAACTGCATATACCAACTCAGCGATGCCTCACTCAGACTGTTCTGGAAATAGTGAATCATAAGCTTGTCGTTGTGGACATATGAGGTCATTCTTCTGCAAAACATCAATAAATGTTGCTTCGGACAACTATACCCTTTGTACTTCTCAAACTTCGGTGTTTTGAACATCAGAGGTAACACAAGGTCGGGCACTAAACACATGTTCAAAGCATTCAGATCAAGAGTATCACGTCTTTCCAGGGCTTTAAGCTTTTTGTCCAACGCACGATATCTTTCGGCAAACTCAACAGATCGTGGGTCCTTAGGTTTCATCTTTGGAATTACCCCTTGGGTCATAAGGATGATCCAGCTTCATCTTCTTCTTCTTATTCCATCAAACCTAGACAGTCCTACTCCGCTGCCCGTGTTTTGGATTTTTCAATTTTTTTGTAATCATTTCCTTTCCATTTTTGTATCTTGCTCTTAGAGCATTTCTAGAATTTTGTTTTGCTTAAGACTTGTATGTTCTGATTCTTATTGTATTTTGATGTATTCATTCTTAGCCTCTAATAGTATAACCAAAGCAATCACTATGGTTAACTGGATGTATCAAATGAATCTGATGAAAAAGAAATATAAAGTTAAAAGCATTGTTCTTGTTTTGATTATAAACTTCTTAATCAGTTAACATTAAAAGAAATAATTATGATTAAAAGGTTGGTATGCAAATTAAAGCGGGAACAAAACTTCATTGACTTAAAGGAATTATTATAAAAAGATGTTTATAATATTAATCATAATCATCTCTAGATTTATTAGCATGGAAAAAGGTTTCCCATTCTAAATTCACTTCTTCTTCAGAAACGAGATGAATAACTTCTTTAAATCTTCTTTTATTGGACTTATTCTTCTTCTTAATATTCTTCTGTGGCTTTGGTGCCTGAGGAAAAGAGGTTGGAGGAACTTCTTTAAAGGGTATGACCCTCTGATCAGAAGTTTCCTCAGAGACTGTAGGAGCCTCTGGAACAATAGGTGTAGTAGATTGCTCAGAAGTTATATTCATCTTGAATCAGATATATGATGAAGTGAATATAGATTTGTGATTTGGCTTGAACAATGTTGTGTGCTTTTATAATGAAAAGTTTGGAAATTCAAACACCTTGCGTGTTTCAATTTCTGATCTTTGAAATTCTCAAAGCTAATCACTAATTAAGCATGCTATACTGAATCTTAATTACTTCTTGGAAACTGAAACGGTAGTGATTTTTCATCAGAAGTAAAGATTTTCTTTGGTTAAAATGATTTAATTGTTTTTCAACTTGGTATCAAATTGTTTTAAACATTTAATTATTTTTAAACATTTAAATTGGTTTTTGTGTGTTTCATATTCTGTCGTGTTTTTAAAGCTCTTCAAAAAATTTTGTGCATTTAAACTGTTTTTAAAACTTTTCAGCTTTATTGTTTTTCTCTTTCTTTTAAAATCTTTTTGGTAATGGCAAAGGGGGAGAAAATGTATAGAGTATTTAAGAAGAGAAAAACATCAGAACCTAAACAAAGTAGTTTATGCATTATAACAGCTTCTGAGTTATAAGATTTAAGTTATTTATATTATGTAATTTATTTTACTGGGCTTAAATGATAAGCTTAATTAACAAAGACAAGAATTAAGGAAAGCTTACAAACCTTACCTTAATGAACTATCATACTAAAGGAAGATCTTAAAAACCTCTACTTAAGGTTTGTCAAACTCAGGGGGAGCTTACAAAACTTAACCCGATGTTAGAATTTGTTAAGTAAAGTTATAAGATTCAATTAACATATATAAGGACATAAGAGGAGCTTACAAACCTCACCTTAAAGGGATGTCTAACTTAGGGGAGCGTACAAACCTTATACTCTGATGTTATACTGTGTTAATCAAATCACCAACCATTATTCTTAAATAAATTTGTTTGTCATCATCAAAAAGGGGGAGATTGAGAGAACAAGATTTGTTCATTCCCTTAAAAGGTTTTGATGATAACAAAGTATTTAAAGAATAATAGGGTTTACTAATGGTTATTCAAGTGTGCAGGATTAAAAGACATTAACCTTGATATAAATTAAGCGAATCACTATGAAAAACCATTAAAGAGAAGCAAAGTTATTCTAAATCTGGAGGATCATATCCAAGCTTTAAGACTCTGAATAGTCAACTTAAGTCTTTTAGATGCTAAAGCTAAGCTTACTTGGAATAGAAAGATCAGCTCAGCTCTGAAGACTGGAATCATTTGAAGCAAGCAGACTCTATTATAAGGAACTACTCTACATCTTCTAAACAAGCTTCATCATCAATTTTGAATATACTACTTCAAAGAACTTAGTCTAAATAAAGTCATAAACTCTGAAAGTGTTTATCCAGACTAGTTCTGATCAAGACTCTGATGAAGGCAAGACTCGGAACCTGTGAACTAAAGACTCTGAAGTCTCATTCCAACTAGGTTTTGAAGACATACTTTAGCTTCTGATCATGCTTTAACTAATTCTATAAAAAACCTCTAATTCAAAAAGCTAAGTATAAGGATAATAATAACTTTGAGCAAACTTCAAAAAAAACGTCTACAAGAAGACTCCAGTCAGAAGTTATCCAAAGGAAGATCACATGACATCGATACACTACTTTATTTCAAATCTGCGGAAGACCTTCAACGACTATCTGTGCCATGATAGTTTCAATCTTCAATGGATCTATTCTTAGTAAATATTTAAAGACGGAGATTAAAAACATTCATATGTTCTTGGAACATCTCTCTGAGTTGAATCTCTACCTCTTAAGATAATGAATATGAGTTGAGGATTTCGTGATTGTGTTCACATGGATGCGATACCAGTTCAGTGAAATAAGTTGAGAGAATTTGTGTTAAGTGTGTAAGAGTAGAGTGAGACATGTTCATATATATTCTGAAGGAATAATATGTGAATATGATCAAGAACAAAAAGGTACAACAAGATGCAAATTTGTGCAAGGAAAAAAGAAGAATGAAAAAAGCATGCTTATGCACTCAAGAGCAAACAAATTCAAATATGCTCAAGAGTGTAAATCTTTGTGTATCTGCTTGTCCATGAAGCACATACATGAACACAAGGTTATACCAGATTCCTCTGTTAAGAGAATCTGAAGACTCTAGCCTATGTGATTAGAGTGAGTCTCATTTTGGATAGATTGAGCAGAAAGTCCTGAATTGGATGTTTAGGTAGTGAAGTCTCATGCTTGCGGACAAAGTATAAAGTCCTGAACTGGAAGTTTAGGTGGTGAATTTTCATGATTTAGGCCAGAGCAGGAAGTCTTGAGCGGGTATTTTAGGCAAGGAAGTCTCGTGCTAGAGGTCTTAAGCAGGAAGTCTTGAACGGGTAGTTTAGGAAAGAAAATATCTTGCTTGAGGAGTTGATCATAAGTCTCTTTCCATGGGATTGAGCAGGAAGTATTGAGCTGTTAGCTTAAGAAATTGTAATCAGTCTGATTATAGTTAAAAGCTCTTGTGCTTACTGTGCGTTTCTTTATTTACTTTTGCATTTATATTCCTTTGTGCAATAAACTCTAAAGGCAAACTCTGATCTGATTCAGACTCTTTCTTGTATTAGAATTTGAGCTTGACGCCTTAGATTCTAAAACAAGATTAAGAAACAGAAGTAAACTTTTTACCGCTGATACTCACTTTGCTATCAGACTCTGAACGTGGTCAGAATCTGACGGTTCATAATTAGTTAGTGAAAAGAGTTTTCATATTTAGGAATAAACAATTCAACCCCCTTGTTGTGTATTTTTCTCACCTTCATCTCTCTCTCTCTCTCTCTCTCTCCCCCCATCCCTCAATCGCTCCATTTTAACCAACCGGGTGATCCCATGTTCTAAAACTTGGTATCAGAGCCTGGTTTGATCCACCAAGCACTTAGTGTGCAACATGAATTCTATCTCCAATGAAAAAATACCTACAAACCTACCCATCTTTGATGCGAAGAATTACGAAAAATGTTGCAAACAAATGAATGTGTTGTTTCTCTACCAAGATGTTCTTGAAGTGATCAAGAACTATGTGAATCCTCTTGTCAAAGGTTCAACCGATGCATAATGAGCAGCGCATAAGGAAGAAAAGAAGAAATATTTCAAGGCATTGGTTTTTATCCATCAATGTGTGGATGGTGACAAATTTGAGAAAGTTGATAACTGTTAATCATCAAAGCAAGCATGAGAAATCTTAGAGAAGGCACACGTATAGGGATGGCAACGGGGCGGGGCGGGGGCGGGTTTAACTATACCCGCACCCGCACTCGCCTCCATGTAACACACCCGCCCCCGCCCCCAAATCCAACCGGGGGTAAAAATTTACCACCCATACCCGCCCCTAGTAGTGAACGGGTGCACCCGCACCCGCCCCGCAAAAAAATAATTTCTTTTTAATTGCAATAAAAATTAATAATTTTAATTAAAAAATTAATTATTTTAATAAATTAATTAATTATTTAATTAAAATTTTAATTAGTAAATAAATATTAACTTGATAAATTTGATTATTTTAATTGCAATAGGGGTATTAATAATTTAATTAAAAATATAATTAATAAATGAATATTAAAATAAGTAAAATAAGGGAATTAAAATAAAATGCATTATCCGGGGGCGGGGCGGGTGCGGGTGCAGGCGGGTCTTAGTGTCTACCCGCCCCCGCACCCGCACCCGTAGTTAAGAACCGGGTTTCACCCGCACCCGCACCCGCACCCAATTAAATCTGGTTTTCCCCGTTAATTTCGGGGCGGGCCCGGGCGGGTCCGGGTTTGTTTGCCATCCCTACACACGTAGGGGCTTACAAAGCGAAGGTGATGAGATTAAAAACTCATAAACATCAACTTGAATTGATTTGAATAAAGGAGAAGGAGACCATCGACGATTTCACTACGAGAATTACTTAATTGGTGAACCAAGTAAAATCATGTGGAGAAACGGTCACAGAGCAGTATGTTGTCATGAAAATATTGTGTTCTTTAACGCCAAGATTTGACAATGTGGTCATAACGATTGAGGAATTGAAGGATCTGACGACGATGAGCAAAGAGGAGCTATAAAGATCTCTTGAGGCACATGATCAACGAATGGAGGGGAGGAATTGTGATAAGGCAAAGGTGCAGATTACTTTACAAGCTCGTTTCAACAAGAAAGACAAGAGATCGAAAGGAAAATGGCCCATTAAGAGTAAAGGGAATTTTCAGAATACTGATGGAAGAGAATCCCAAACTTCCAAGAATTAAAATTGTCAAAATGGTGAAAGCAGTAGCAAAAAAAATGGTGGTAAAAAAAACTTTAGAGGTGAAAGGAGAAGGATTGACAAGAGCAAGATGCAAGGCTTTGTTTGTCAAAAGTTCGGTCATTTTTCAAGGGAGTGCAATCCGAATAAGAAGTAACTGGTTATGTAAAATCTATAACTGGTTATAGGAAGAAGAAAATGTAATGGTGACTACGAAAGAGGCAATCTAATGCAGAGATAAATGGTATTTGGATTCTAGCTGATCTACTCATATGATAGGGAGAAAAGATTGGTTTGTCACAATTAAACATGTCATGAAGAACAAAGTGAAGTTCTTGGATGATACCACTCTAGCGGCTGATGGAATCGGTGATGTTTTGATCATGAGAAGGGATGGTGGACATTCTGTGATTACAGATATGTTGTACATTCTAAGAATAAAGTGTAACCTTCTAAGTATTGGCCAATTTCTTGAGAAAGGTTACAAGATTCACATGGTGAACAAGGTGTTATGGATGCAAACATGGTTTTGGTCCTAAATGCTCATATGTCTGCCAATAGAAATTTCAAGGTTGAATTGAAAGTTATAGAGCCTAGGTGTCTTGCTACAGTGGCTAGTCAAGAAAAGTGGATATGTCATTATAGGCTTGGACATCTCGACTTTAGATATCTCAATGCCTTGCAAAGGAACACAATGGTAATAGGGCTGCCATTGATCAATATACTGGCTGAAATTTGTGAGGAATGTGTGTAAGCGAAGCAACATAAGCGTAAATTCAACAAGGATGCAAGTTGTAGAACCAAGCATCAACTTGAGGTGGTGTATTCGGATGTGTGTTGACCAATGCAAGTTGACTCGATTGGTGGCAATAGATATTTTATCACATTCAACAATGATCAAAGTAGAAAGCTATGGACATACCTGATCAAGAGAAAGGATGAGGTATTTGAAGTGTTTAAGAAGTTCAAGTCCATGGTTGAGAGAAAAAATGGGTCACAAGCTCAAAGTTCTTAAAATGGATGGTGGAGGCGAATATGTCTAAAATGAATTTGGGAAGTTTTGTGATCAAGAAGGGATATCACATGTGATTTTACCATCTTATACACTGCATCAAAATGGTGTTTCCAAAAGAAAGAATTGATTGATCATGAACATGGTGAGAAGCATGTTGAAGGAGAAGAACTTGCCAAAAGAGTTATGGGGAGAAGTGGTATCCACATATGCTAATTTGTTAAATAGGTGTCCAATAAAGAAGCTTAAGACGATAACACCAGAGGAAGCATGGTCTGGATTTAAACCAAACCTGAATCACCCCGAGAGTTTTCGGTTTCGTAGCGTATTGACATGTTTCGGGGATGCTTAGAAAGAAGTTGGATGATAAGGGAAAGTTAATGATACTTGGAGGGTATCACTTATCCAATGGTTACAAGTTGTATAATGCAGAAAATAAAAGGATTATGATCAGTGAGATATCATTATTAACGAGACCTAGCAGCTGCAGCAGCCTGTAACCAGTTACCAGAAAGTTATAACTGGTTACAGCAACAAAAATTCAGTATCTGCGGAGTTTGGTAGAGCAGAAACACCCCCCGTCGAAGCCCGTATTTAAGAGAATGTAATAAGATAAAAAAGGAAGAGAGGTTTGCCTCCAAGACTCTAAGATTGTGAGTTATTCCAAGATAATGAAGTCAATGATGATGGTGATTTCGTCGATTTTGTACTTATTGCCAAATCTAAACCCATTAAAACACAAGAGGCCTTAAGTGATCAAAAGTGGATTTATGCTATGAAGGAGGAGTTGGAATCCATTGAGAATTACAAGACTTGGTAGTTGGTCGATCTACCAAACAGGAAGAAGCCAATTAGTGTAAGATGGGTGTTCAAAGTGAAGATGAATCCCTAGGGTGAAATAATCAATCATAAGGCTCGATTAGTTACAAAGGGATTATTTCAAAGAGAATGCATAGATTTTGAAGAGGTATTTGCACCGATTCCTAGAATTGAAACCATTAGGCTAGTTATTGGTATTACGAATAACATTAACTGGTCCATCTATCAAATGAATGTTGAATTTACATTTTTGAACGAACCGCTTGAAAAGGATATTTGTGTAGAACATCCCTTTGGTTTTTTTGTGAGAAACCAAGAGTCAAAGTTCTACAAGTTAATGAAAGTATTGTACGGTTTAATGCAAGCTCCAAGAGCTTGGAACAAAAGAATATATGTTTTCTTAAAGGAGATTGGCTTCAAGAAGTGTGTATCCAAACATGGTATGTATGTGAAGACGGATACAAATGAAAGGGTGATAATCCTTTTTCTATACATATACGACTTGTTGATTACGGGCAACGATGAAGAGTTCATTTCTAAGTTCTAGAGTGAGAATATGGAAGAGTTTGAGATGACCTACCTTGACCTCATGACATATTTCCTTGGCATTGAGTTCCACAATCCCAAAAGGGGATTGCTCAAACACCAAAGAAGGTATGCGCTTGAGATTTGGAAGAAGTTTGAAATGAAGCATTGGAATGCTGCCATTACTCCGACTGAACCGAGGCTACATTTGTCGAAGAATGAGGATGAGTAAGATGTTAATCCAACTTAGTATAGAAAGATGATTGGATCCTTCTGTTACATGTGCAATACACGGTCAGACTTGGCGGTTAGTGTCGGTATTGTGAGTAGATTCATGGAGAAACCGGAGGTGTCTCACTTGGCACCAAAAAAGAGGATTCTAAGATACACCAAAGAAACTATTGGATGTGGAATTCTCTTTCCCGCATAGGACAAGGGAGGAAAATACAATTTTCTCGATTTTACCGATTCCAATTGATGCGAAGATAAAAATGATCGAAATTCTACAACAGGATACATCTTTATGTTTGGTGAAACACCAATCTCATGGTGTTCGAAGAAGGAACTGGTAGTAGCACTCTCTTCTTGTGAGGCCAAGTACATTGTCGCTTTGTTGTGTGTGTGTGTGTCAAGTCGCGTAGTTGATGAATCTATTGAAGGATCTGGGCAGCGATGAGGGTGATGTTGTAATGCTCTTAGTTGATAATGTTTTCACTATAAACCTTGCTAAGAAACTAATTGCACATGGGAGAAGCAAGCATATTGAGATAAGGTTTCACTATTTGAGAGAACTTGTTAGTGAAAGGAAGGTTGAGATTGGGATATTGTAGAAATGAAGACCAAGTGACTGATTTGTTGACCAAGGGAGTCACAATTAAAGTGTTTAAGTGATTGAAGATGAACATGGGCATGGAAGACTTGGAGAACTTGAATTAAGGTGGTGTGTTAAGTGAAAACAATAATTCAAGTGTTGTAATCGGTTACCAATAGGGTGTAATCGGTTACTATTGTGTTGAAAAGTGACAAGAAGCTAAAACAAGTGACTTTTTCGAGGGTGTAACCAGTTACGCACTTATAGTAACCGGTTACCAGTGTTACGATTTTTAGTTTTAGAATTAGTTGTAACCGGCTATAGGTTTTGTTTAACCGTTTACATGAAGTTAATTTCTATCTTTAGCTTCTATTACTTGTGTCACAATCCACTTCTTGTTGTATATATACCTTGGAGATATTATGAATGAATGAGACGTGCATCTCTCTCTCTCTCTCTCTCTCTCTCTCTCTCTCTCTCTCTCTCTCTCTCTCTCTCTCTCTCTCTCTCTCTCTCTCTCTCTCTCTCTCTCTCTCTCTCTCTCCTCTCTCTCTCTCTCTCTCTCTCTCTCTCTCTCTCTCTCTCTCTCTCTCTCTCTCTCTCTCTCTCTCTCTCTCTCCACTAAATTGCTCCATTTTTCACTAATCGTGTGAGTCTAAATTCTAACAATAATGATAATACAAAATAACCAAAAACAATAAACAATAAAATGAATTTCCTTTTATGGATAGCAATTCAAAATTGCAGTGGAGATATTCAGAGTCTATAAACTCTATTGGATGAAGAAATGCTCGTAACAGACAAATAATACCACAAGCAAACATAGAAAGCAATAATGATGTATATATCTACTTTAAGGGAATCATCAAACAACAAGTTTAACACTCTTGTATAATGAGTTTGGAAACACAATAGTTTTGCAAATATCATTAAATAGTTTGAGGTTCAAGAGATGTTCTCAAAGCTTCACCTCTCCTGCATATTTCCCTTCATTTTTTGGACCTAAAATATACACAACAAAAATATTGTCAAACAATATCTTTTATCAAATTTATATCATATGTTATCATGTAATGTTTTTACTTACCACTAGATGCAGTTCTTTTTTTGGTTCTCGAAGTTGATGCTTTTCCGGTGTCATCATTTTTCTCTTTCATATCAGCTTTCTTCTTTGAACTACTATATTAATTGTACATAGTTAATTAATAAAGTTATGAGAGAATTTCATGTCGTATTCACATACAAAGTTATGCATATACAGAGTGTAACCATATATACACGATACATGCTAGTTGTTGGTATCAGAATTCCTAAACATATACCTATAAAATCTCCCAAAAACTATGCCTATAAACTCTCCTTTGACAGCTTGGTGAAACATAGAACAAATCAACATTAATTTTCTTGACAATGATTCTATATAAAAGGAAATAAATAACATATAATACAATTTCCTATTACTAACAAATATTGTTTCCTATTATTAATTCTAAGAAATCAATTTCTAGTGTTTTTTAATAAAAAAACTTATATTTATATATTTTGATTATACCTTGCACATGGTGATGGCATAATATCTGCACGTTTGGCCATACTACGCAAAGTCTCCAATTGTGTCATATATTCTGTGCTATCATCAGTTTTGTATTGAATCTGCATCCAAATGATTGTCAAATAACTAGTTAGTTAACACCGTCGATATTTGGAGATCAAATACATGTTAACTCTCTGACAATCACACATCATATATGGTTATATTAATTTATGTTATTTTCTCAAATTATTATCAAGTCAAATGTGTTACTATATGTGTTATGTTTGGTGCATGTGTATGTATCCATGTTGTTTAGGAGTATAATCAACATTTCAAATAATAGTTTTATAATATAGAAATTAAAGAAAAACATACTATGAGCTTGTTCATTTCAGGACTATAGCCAATAACATTTCCAAGGGATCTTATTCCATTACGTTCTTTGCAGATATAGAGTCCTCTGAATTGGTAAGGCTCATAAGGCTCTTCTTTAGTCGCATTTTCTCGCTTAGCATGCCATGGTCTGTGCTTTGTTTCTGGTTCTTTTTTGGTCTGTCAAAACATATATAACACTTTTCATCAAAATTCAAATAAAAAATAGACTAGTTTTATGTTAACCCAAAGTTGGAAAAAAAATATAACAATTTAAATCAAGAGGATAAAATGGCATACAAATTTGCCATTTTCATTCTTTTTGCTCTTAGCAGTCTTCTTTAGTGGTGGGGTTACTTCAATTAGGTCAATGTTGATAGCTTTTTTAGAAGAAGGACCACCTTTAACAATAAAAAACCAACTTTAGAAATCAGTAGAATTAAACTTGCATTGTACAAATTCAAGAATATACATTATTGATGTAATATAAAAAATTATATAAAATTGTCATGTAAGTCTATAATGTGTGTTAACACTAATAGTGCGTCTTGCCATTATTCTCCATATATTGTTAAAAACAAAATCAAATCCCCTCTAATGGTTAGAAGAATATATATATATATATATATAATTGAAAAAGAATTACAAGTGTGAGTAGTGTGGGGAAGTTCCACATTGCTTAAGAATGTGGAAACTTGACAATTTATAAGTGCGAGAACTCACACACCTATCAGCTTAAGGTTTTAAGTGAGTATGTGGTGTGTCTATCGCAAATGTCTTAAAGTTTTGGGTGAGTATGTGGTATGTCAAATCCCCAAAGTAAAATTTCTGCTTACATGAAGTTTTTCCCTTCTTGCTTAAACTTTTTCCCACAATTATTGAACTATCTTTCATCTTCCTCTTTGAAGTGATATGCTCTCCAAGTGCAACTTTTCCCATTTTTGTTTCGATTGCCTTCTCTAAACTGTAGTTACAATTATAAACAATTTATCAAAAATTAATACAGATATTGAAAAAAATGTAAAATTATAATTATGAAAAAATTGATTGGCATCCAATATCAAGAAAGGGATTTGCTTATTTATTTTACCATACCTCGGTGGTTCTACTAGTCGAACCTCATATATCTTATCCTTTTCTGCTAAATGGCTCAAAACTTCATTATGATTCAAATATTCTATGCGGTTATTTTTTTCGTAGAAAACCTTAAGATAAAAAATAATTAATGTTAATGAACAAGTTAATTAATAATAAGATAATAGAGAAATGAGTCAAATATCATATAAATTAAAGTTATAAATGATCATAATTTATCAAGCTTAAAGAGACCGTACTTCAAACAATTTGAGGGTTGTTATGTAGGCATTAACAGTCCCAAGGGTTTTGACTCCTTTAAACTCTTTGTAGAGATCACGTCCTATAAATTTTTTAGACTCTACCAGAGCCTTCTCTTTTTCATAGTTGTCATACTTATTTAGATTGACTTCTTTTGAATGTTCGCCTTCTTCAGTGATGACATACGGATTGACTTCTTTTGAATTCTTACCTTCTTTAGTGATGTCATACTCGTTTGGATTGACTTTTTTGAAATACTTCGGAAAAAAAAAAATCAAAAACTATATAAGATTTTTTCCAAGTAATTTTAAGTCATGATAATGAAGATTTCTTACAAACATATGAAAAAAAATTTCTGTAGTTTAGGTCTAACCTCAATTTCTCCAACAACGCGTGTTTTTTCACTTAAAATATTGTTTTGCACAATTCCAACGGAAGCAGAGCCAACTTCACCTATGACGTATATCAAATTCAAAAATTAATAGAATGATAAGCTTGTTGGAAATTCACCACAACCTATGGTGATTCCGCTTCAATCTTGATCTCAAGATTGATAACCAACCCACAAACAATACGTAATGACAATAAAAGAAGAAGAACAAACAAGAACAGCAAGGAAGAAAAGAGAGAGAAGAGAAATATTTGGAGGAGAAGTGTTACCCACGAACTGTGGGATTTCTGAATATATTGCACTTTCACTGCTAAATCTGGAACTGTGAATACAATACAATGTTATGGTTACAATGCAAAGATACTTCCTATTTATAGATATAGATTTGCAAAGGCCCAAAATTAAAAGCCAAAAATATCAAATCTAATCTAAACAAATCTGAATCCAATCAAATCAAATCTAACACGATTCTGTCGAAACAACCTAAACAATTCGACACGACACTAAGCTATGAATGCTTCGACTTCGACACTATGAATTACATTTAACACACCACCTAATTCATTGTGTCTAAACTATCTACATTCATCATGGCTCTTAGTCTTCTGAAGGCTTCGACCTGCACTCTCTTCGTCATGATATCTGCAATCTGATTCTCAGTTCTGCAGTGTTCCAAATTCATCTTCCCTTCTGCTACCTGCTCTCGAAGATAATGGAACCTCATTTCGATGTGCTTGCTTCGACCGTGTGCTATTGGATTCATCGCCAAGTTGATAGCTGGCATGCTTTCTATCTTCTGGTAATTGCTCCATGATTCTTTCCTGTAATCTCTTCGGCCAAGTTCACCATCCACGTTGCTTGACATGCACAAAGAGAAGCAACTATATATTCTTCTTCGCATGATGACAATGCCATTACTGGCTCCTTTCTCGAACTCCAAGCAACTGGTGCACCACCTAACATAAACACGTATCCAGCTGTGGATTTTTCTATCCTAGCATCACTACACCAACTAGAGTCGGTGTATCCCACTAACTTGCATTTTTTCCCTTCATCAGCTGCAGGAAACTAAATGCCATAGTCGAGAGTCCCCTTCAGATACCTCAGTATCCTCTTCGTCGCTGTTAGGTGTGATACCTTTGGCTTCTGCATGAATCTACTTACCATACCCACACTGTATGCTAAGTCAGGCCTTGTGTGACAAAGGTATCTAAGTGACCCAATAAGTCTTCTATATTGGGTTAGGTCGACATCATCTTCGTCTAGATCCTTCGACAGTTGTAGTCTGGTCTCAGCTGGAGTCGAAGTTGAGTTGCAATCTTGCATCTCAAATCTCTTGAGTATTTCGCATGCATATCTTCGTTGGTGCATCATCAAACCTCTACTAGTCTTGTAGAATTCAATGCCAAGAAAATATGAGAGATCTCCCAAGTTTGACATTTCAAACTCCTCACTTAGGTCATGTTTGAAATCTTCGATCTCCTTCCTGCAACTTCCTGCTATCAACAATTCATCGACATAGAGACATAGTATAAGCAATTCGCCATTGCTTCTTCTTACATATACTTCATGCTCAGTCGTACACTTCACAAATTCCTTTTCCCTTAAGAAGCTGTCGATTTTCTTATTCCAAGCTCTTGGAGCTTGCTTAAGTCCATACAGGGCTTTATGCAGCTTGTACACCTTTCCTTCTTCGCGTTGTTTCACACCAGCTGGTTGTGCGACATAAACTTCTTCGTCTAAGGGGCCATTAAGGAATGCACACTTCACGTCCATCTGACATGTGTGCCAATTGTTCATATTTGCTAGACCAACAACCAGCCTAATTGTTTCGATCCTAGCAACAGGTACGAACACTTCATCGAAGTCTATTCCTTCCTTCTGAAGAAATCCTTTCGCCACAAGTCTCGCCTTGTGTCGAGTTACTTCCCCTCTAGGATTTACCTTCACCTTGTAAACCCACTTCACATCAATTGCCTTTTTGCCTTGAGGCAATTCGACAAGTGACCAGGTGTTGTTGACTTCGATGGACTCTAACTCTTCATTCATTGCTTTCACCCACTTCGAATCTTTCAATGCTTTAGCTGCATTGAGTGGTTCGACATTTGCGTAGAAAGCATAATGTACCAGCTCACCCTCTTCATCGACCACATCATTTGATGTAATTACACATTCTTGCAACCTTGCAGGCATGTGTCTTGTTCGTCGAGGTCTGCTTGAACCTGCTTCATCTGCAACTGGTTCCTGTCGAACTTCTCTCTCGACTTCAGTTGCTGGTTCTTCACAAGATATTCTCACTGAATCCTTCTTGGCATTCTCAGTCCAATCCCATTCTTTAAGCTCATCTATGATCACGTCCCTGCTGATCACTACCTGCTTATTCACTGGGTTGAACAGCTTGTAACCTCCATTCGAATGATATCCTATCAAGATCATCTGATTCGACTTGTCATCAAGCTTCCTTCTCAACTGATCTGGCACATGTCTATGTGCTAAGATCCAAACACTTTCAAGTGACTGAGGCTTGGCTTGACACCAGACCAACATTCTTCTGGTGTGACTCCTTCAAGCTTCTTCGTCAGACATCTGTTCAAAATATACGTTGCTGTCGAAACTGCTTCTCCCCATAATTCTTTGGGTAGATGCTTTCCATTCAACATACTTCTCACCATATTCCTGATGGTTCTGTTCTTTTGTTCTGCAACTCCATTTTGCTGTGGTGTATAGGGTGGCACCACCTCATGCACAATCCCTTCTTTTTCACATAATGTATCGAACTCTTTCGACACATACTCTCTACCACCATCTGTCCTCAGAATCTTCAACTTTCGACCACTCTGTCTTTCGACCATGGATTTGAATCTGGAAAATACCTCAATCACATCACTTTTCTTCTTGATGAGGTAAGTCCACAGCTTTCGACTGAAATCATCTATAAACGTGACAAAATATCTGTTGCCACCAATCGAATCCACCTGGATTGGACCACATACATCAGAGTATATGACTTTAAGAATTGCCTTCGACTTCCTTCCTGCATCCTTGCTGAAGCTATTCTTGTGTTGTTTCGACTGAACACACTCCTCAAAGACTTCACTTGGAATGTCGATTTCTGGTAATCCTGAAACCATATTTCTTCTCTTCAGCTCTCTGATGTTATTGAAGTTGAGATGACCTAGTCGAAAATGCCATAACCACTCATCTCTGCTGGTTGCTGTTGCTAGACACTTGTGCTCCATCACCTTGAGTTCAATCTTGAAGGTCCTATTCTGAGACATTAGAGCCTTCAAGATCAACCTACCACCTGCGTCGAGAACTCTCATCATCTTGTCTTCGACAACTACCTTGTAGTTCTTTTCGACAAGCTGCCCTATACTGAGCAAATTACTCTTCATGCCTAGAATGTACAACACATTGGAAATTGTTGACCTTTTTCCATCTTTCCTCGTAATCAGAACATCACCAACACCTTCAGCTGCTAGAGTGTTGTCATTTACAAACTTCACTGTGTTCTTCGACGAGGGCTTCATGTTGACAAACCAATCTCTCCTTCCAGTCATGTGTGATGAGCATCCTGAGTCCAAGTACCACTGATCTTGGAATCTCTCTTCATCTCTCGTTGTGACCATCAGCAACGTCTCTTCTTCTACATGCTTCGCCAAATTTGCATCAGTTTCTTGATTTTTCTTCTTTTCTGGACAGTTACTAACATAATGGCCATACTTCTGACAATTGAAACATTGAATGCGACTTTTGTCAGATTTTCGATCACCACCTGTTCTTCTACCTGCAGCACCACCTCTTTGGTTGCCTTGGTTCCAAGGTTTCTTCTGATTCGACTGGTTTTCTCCTTTGTTGCCATTCCAGCTTCCTTTACCTTTCCTTTCCTTTTCTGACTGCGCCTGCAAAGCCATATCACTCTTCGACTTTCCTGCAGCTCTCTCAGCCATCCTTTGTTCATAAGACTCAAGCGTCCCTTGAAGCACTTCTTTCATCAATACTGACAAGTTCTTCGACTCTTCTATCGCTACTACCACGTGGTCGAATTTTGGAGCCAATGACCTCAAGATCTTTGTAACAACTGATCTTGATGTCAACACCTCTCCACATACTTTGATTTGATTCACCAGCTTTGTAACTTTGGTGAAGAAATCTGAAATACTTTCGTTGCCTTCCATCTGAAGCAACTCATAGGTTCTCTTGTGAGTTTGTAACCTCAACTCTTTCACCTTCTCTGCGCCTCCAAATGACTTTTCAAGAATCTCCCACGCTTCCTTTGCTGAATCTACATCGCTAACTTTTTCAAAGTTATCTGGATCAACACACTGGTGGATTATAAAGAGTGCTTTATAATCTTTCTTCTTCAACTATTTGTGTGCAGCCCTTTCTTGATTCGTCGCTACTTCTGCAAGCGGTGCCACTCCTTCCTTCACAAGATCCCAAAGATCTTGATAACAGAAAATCACCTTAATCTGCTTGCACCAATTCTCATAATTATCTTTCTTGAGAATTGGTAGGGTCGCCGAAAAGTGCCCATTTGAATGATTCATAGCCATCACGATTTTCCTCCTTGAATCGTAACCGGAGCTCTAGATACCAGATGTTGGAAATTCACCACAACCTATGGTGATTCCGCTTCAATCTTGATCTCAAGATTGATAACCAACCCACAAACAATACGTAATGACAATGAAAGAAGAAGAACAAACAAGAACAGCAAGGAAAAAAAGAGAGAGAAGAGAAATATTTGGAGGAGAAGTGTTACCCACGAACTGTGGGATTTCTGAATATATTGCACTTTCACTGCTAAATTTGCAACTGTGAATACAATACAATGTTATGATTACAATGCAAGGATACTTCCTATTTATAGATATAGATTTGCAAAGGCCTAAAATTAAAAGCCCAAAATATCAAATATAATCTAAACAAATCTGAAGTCAATAAAATCAAATCTAACATTATTCTGTCGAAACAACCTAAACAATTCGACACGATACTAAGCTATGAATGCTTCGACTTCGACACTATGAATTACATTTAACAAAGCTTAAGTTAATTGAGACAATTTGAAGAAATAATAATGTTTTGTTATCTTTCTTTACATCTTTCTAATGTGAAAATTGTTTCTATTGAAATGAAGTAACTTTTTCTGATAATAAAATTGAACTTTAGTTTTGAAAACTATACTAAAAATTGAACTGGTGAAATTTCTATATCATAGTTAAGTTGTTTCAACCATAGTTGAATCAAAGGACCCAAACAATAGTAATATAAGAATTAAAAGAAAAAAATTGAAGCACATTTAAACTAGTTCAATTTTGATTCAACTGGTCTCCAGCATAATCAAATATCAAAACAGCTAGTGAACTAGTTGATTCTCCATAAAATTAATTAATTTGATAGTTCTCTTACTTGAATTATTTTTCATCGAGCCTGAAATCAATTCGCTTGTCCTTTTTAAAGCTATTGGCTCAGTAGGTGTAGTCAATTCCATTTTACTATCCAGAGGCTTCTCTAAATTACTGCCACAATTATTCACACATTTTATTAAAAATTAATATAAATTTAAACATGAATAAAAGATTAAAAAACGTAATAATATACTAATAGATAAAATTTAAGGCATTCAAAGCCACAAACAAATTATAAATTAGCTCAAAAGCATAAATTAGCATCATTATCACCCAATAGAGCAGAACCAGAATTAAAAATTAAAAAGAAATCACAAAACTAAACTAAACAAACCTATAACTTTTACCAAAAAACAAACAACATATGTACTTTAGAATCAATAATATATATAACCCCCTTTAAGTATGGTGAATAGACGAGTAGCAATCTCAGATGACAGCATATGCAACGGCGACCACTATGCCATAGCAGAGATGTGCGCTACTATTCACGACATGCATTATTATAATAAAACTATGGAATGTCTTACTCTACTCCTGCCCGAGCTTTCCGATAAACCAATACCCTCTTATTTTAGTTTAGGGAATTTCTCAAGTGATGGTGGCTTGAAACTTTATGGTATGGGGCTCCCATATCTTATTAGAGAGAGGTTAATGGTCCAAAATCTCGATCTCTTTAGTGGGGTTGGCTTAGTGCTGGTGTTGTTGCTAACGATGGTATTCATATCGCTGAGTTGGAACACGAAGCAAGCCAAGCTTTTGGATTAAGTGAAGGCGTGAGGTATCAAACACAAGCTAAGGGTTAGTAAAGTGGCAAAGAAGGAATTTTAAGAGGTGCGTCAAGAAGTTCCATACCTTCTTGATAGAGTCCATAGCCATGCTTGTACTTACTTAAGTCAAGATTGGCTTGGTGTCACCTTCGAGGGGTTTCCTTCGATAGAGGATTAGGAAGGGCATGACTACTATTTTACTTGGCAGGTTTCATGATTCTTCCACCTCGAGGGAGAAGTAATCCCAATGAGCATGTGCCATTCATCAACACGTAGATGGCGATTATTGGATCCTCTAATTCCTTGAAATTCAAGCTCCTCTCCATTACCTTCAGGGACGTCGCGTTAAGGTAGTACATGAGCCTTCCACAACTCTTAGCCACCATGACCTAGTAAATCAGTTGGTCCATCAATTTTCAGCGAGTAGGCACCAAAGGATGTCAACCACCAACTTGTTGAACATTTGTCAAAGCCATTCAGAATCCTTGAGAGAATATCTAGCCTGGTTCAATGAGGCGACCATCAAGGTTATCCATCCAAACAAGGAGATGTTTATCGGAGCCTTCCAAAATGCATTGAGGTCCATGATTTTAATTAGTTCATAGCCCATAGGATTGCTATTTCCATGGAGGAAATGGTGACACACAAGAAAGGCTACATAAAGGGAAAGAAGAGTAAATCAAAGAAGAAGGTCGTGGATGCTAAATAGTGCACATCAAGCAACCCTGACTCCTTACAATAGTAGCACATGAACCATTTCACCTCACTTATTAGGGAGAGGAGAACCTTCAAGCAGATAGGAAGGCTTGTGGAGAGCTTTACGCCCTTAAACACTTGTCATGAGTAGATATGGCATGAGGTCCTTCACACACACACATGATATTCTCTTCCTCCAGCCCCCAAGTCAGACATCATGGGACCTAAACCTAGCAGGTAGTGTTAATTTCACAAAGGAAGAACCACTACATAGAAAACTACTAACAACTCACGAAGGATATTGAACGCCTCATTCAAGAAGGTCACTTGAAGAAATATGTGTGAGGAGGCCCCATCTAGTCACTAGGTGCTTCTAGAATATGAAGAGTTGGTCGCATTGTTCCATCGGAGCATGGAGTTGTCATATGAATAGGCCATGGCAAGGTTATTAACATTATTCTATTGGAGCATGGAGGTTTCATATGAATTGTTTAAAGATAGGTATCACCTATGCCAGTTACATAATTCATCTCAAAGAAAAAAATTTATTTGGTGGGGTGGAACTGTTTTTCCCTCAGGGCGTATGTGATCTTAATAAGGTGTGCCATGTTTCTTAATGAATTTTGGTAGACTTTTGTTCATGTTTTGCCGTATTTGATGAATTAAGTTTGGAACCTTAACAAATTCTCCCAAGTGATAACGACTTATGCTAGATCCTCATAGAGGAATCCTTTCTGTCCGCATAACAATGACTTATGTTGGGTCCTCACAGAGGAATCCTTTTTTCCTATGAGGAAATGACTGCTACTAGATCCTCGAAGGGGAATCCTTACTTCCCACAAGACTCTGACTTATGCTTGATCCTCATAAAGGAATGCTTGTCGCCAAAGAGGAAATACCAATGTTGGATCTTCTCTAAAGAGTCCTTGTAGCCCAAGAGGCAATATCATTGTTGGATCTTTTCTGAAGAGTCCTTGTCGCCTAAGAGACAACATTGATGTTCGATCTTCTATAAAGATTCATTGTCTCCTAACTGGAATTATCAATGCAACATCTTCTTTGAATGGTCCTTTTCGCCCTTAGGGGAAATATGGATGATGAATATGTACTAAAGAATCCATAGGCTTCATCAAGCAACTCACTATTGGCCTTCTTATCAAATTAGATATAGCTCTCCCATGGGGGAAATATGCTTAAGTAGGGCAACATAAGGAAATAAACCTTGAAACTAATAAAATTTGCAAAGAAATAGTGCCTAAATGAATTTGGGAAAACTACCACGGGCTCTAAACACTTTCATTAAAGATTTTTAATCACATTATTACATGGACAATGGGCAACGAAACAAATAGCATGGTGAAAAGTATATCTTCCACAAGGGACTAGACTTAAGTCTTGCTTGAGGGACTCGACTTAAAGTCTAACCTGAGGGACTCAACTTAAGTCTCTTCTGAAGGCTCAAAATACACAAACTAAATCACTTTTCCTTTTACAACACATCCTGCTTAAGGATGTGTGTAGTAAGATAACTTTATCAAGCCCAAAAAAAAGATGACCCAAAGATAGCAAGGCAAAGCTCACTAGGAGGGGCGAAAACCATGGGCCACCCAAAATAAGATGGGTCGATTACTAGTGTAGCTCTTGGGTCACCCCGGACATACCATTAGACGCCCAAATAAATCTTGGGATATCTAATGCAGTTCTCATAATCCACATGCCTAATGAACATGTGTGATGACGTGCCTCGTACACTAGAGCAATAAAAGAGTCAATTAAGGAGGAAATCATGTCCCTCATGTTTATAGGGAAAAAAGGCTCCCACATATCCCACTCTTGAGGGAAAGGGTAGAATAACTAATCCTTAGGTCCAAGGACTCATGCCCAAGAATTTAGCTTTAGGGTTGAAGGGGAGAATCATTTTTCACCTAAAAACCATATACACAGAGTTTCTTATCATTCTACATGAGTTAACTCTAAACACCATTAACAACCCAAAATACCATATAATACCCTCCAATTACACAGCTATCCATATACACAGAGTTTTGTATATAAATTTTTTTCATAAACTTTTAAATATTTTTTTCTTAGACCAATTTAAATATAATTGATATATTAATAAAGAATACAAAAATAAATATTTTTAAATTTGTCTAAATAGTTTTAAACCATGAAAATATTTTATATAAAATTAGAATTTAAATATGTAGTATTATATTCATAAGTTTCCTGAATAAGGGTGCCCTTGTCCAGAAGAAGTGTCACCTAGGAGCTTCCCCCACAAGGACAGAGGGCTCGCCCTTGGCACTAATGACATGTGCAATACCATTAGTCACAGAGGAGGGACTCCATCACTACCCCCCTCCCCCGAAGGTTAGGTGGTCAATAACTTCCCCAAACCACCAAAAAACATTACCATACATGACTTCTTGCCGTCGTGGTCAAGCCCTAACCACCATGCAACATATTATATCTACTAAGGCCTCTGAATCCCCCTGCCCTTACAAGAAGAACATTCACATATGTACTTTTTACCAGTACAGTGGCTCCCTGGTAAAACTAACCAGGGCGACACCTTTTCCACCACCATCACCCTACTCACTACTACCCTTCACTCCTACACCTAGCCACTTTCGATCATGGTTAACAGAAGAGCTTCATCCATTAGGCCAGAAGGTACCAGCGATAGTGGTGATACCGATGTCATGGCAGAGATGCGTGCCACCATGGACGATATACACAACATCAAACAATGCCAACAAGAGTCCAATCCACTAGAAGAGGTGAAATTATTAATCTCTAACCACTCTCAGACGAGATATGGGGGGCGTATGTCCCCAAGGAATTCATTCCTCCCTCATTAGCCAAGTTTGATGGGCTTAATGATCCCTACGAACACTTCACCTCCATCAACACACAAATGGCCATCGTAGGAGCGTTTAACTCCCTGAAGTGCAAATTGCTCTTTGGCACTTTTGGGATACAACCCTTCGATGGAATATGGGTTTAGTGTAATCCTCTATCAGGAGCTGGTAAGGAAGCTAGTGCACTAGTTCGCTTCCATTCGTCACAAGAAAATGTCCAAAACTAGCGTGCTCAATATACATCATGGTCCATTAGAGTCGCTGAGAGACTATCTCAGCTAGTTTAATGAAGCCACCATTAGGTTCGTCCCTCCAAACCAAGAGATGTTTATGGGTTTGTTCCAAAATATACTCAAGGTGGAACACTTCAATGAGTCTCTTTCCCAAAAGTCAGCTTCTCACTGGCGGAAGTGGTCACCTCAGCGGAATGATACATAAAGGGCAAGGAGAGCAACACCGAAAAGAAGGTGTGCGATGTCAAAGGAGCATGTTCCCCATGCTGAGGGTTTACACCACCAAAGAAAGATAAATTGTACCTCTGCCATAAAGGACAAGACCAAGATCAAGAGGATATGCAAGGCAATAGAGAACTTCACACCCCTGAACAGTTGTTGTGAATAGATCTAGCATGAGGTCCTCCACCTGCACAACATCCTTACACTGCCCGCTATAAAGGCAGATATAGTGGGCCCTAAATTGTGAAGATAATGCAAGTTTCATAGAGTTTAAGAATACCACACTAAAGATTTCTTCTGACTCAAAACGCAAATTGATAAGTTAATCCAAGAGGGGATGCTCAAGAAATATATGAAGGGAAACTCCTTCCATGCATCAGACAAACCTAAATTGTAAAGGTGAGATGACATAGGAAGCATTAGGCCTAACAAGACTAAAATAATGTCTCAATGCAAGGGCAGTAAATTTATACGTCACACATTCAACACTATAAGAAGAAGATTTGATGGGGGCGGGTAAACGAGATATGCGCATATAAGGTACACCCGCCAGATCCTGAGTATAGAAGAATTCCATATAGTCCAGACTAAGGCGAATCCTAAGCACCAAAAGCCATAATCTCCTTCTCTGAGAAAGATGCAGCTAGAATTCACCCTCACAATAATGGCCCCATGGTCATTATTGTCAAATTTGACAAATAGGTGATTAAGAGAGCTCTTGTTGGCCAGGGGAGTTCAGCAGATATCTTGTTGCTGGAGGTGTTTGAAAGACTTTGCCTCGACCCAGAAGACTTGAATCCTTTCAAAGGATCGTTGGTTGGATTCTCTATATAACAAGTTCAAGTAAAGGGATACATCACCTTGAAGATCATCTTTGGAGAGCAGAATCAAACCAAAGAATTAAAGGTGAGGTATTTGGTTACTAATTCTCCCTCTTCCTACAATATGATTATAGGGTGACAATCTTTTAACTAGATGGGTGCCACCTTGTACACTCTATATTTATGCATGAAGTAACCGCTCTTGAATGTGAGAGTAAGGGTTATCCAAGGAGATCAGGATATCTCTAAGAAATGTTATATAGAGAGTATCAAGTTGAAAAAGGTCTGTGCTCTACGCAGAAGAGTGAGGAGAATGGCCACTCATATAAGGCCACCAGGAGAAATCAGCAAGGTGTTAGGTGTGAAAATGTGTTTATTTTCATAGTTTATTTTGACACCTTTTAAGCTCTTTTAATTGCTTTAATCGGGAAATGACTTATTATTTAAGCAAGTCTTGCATTTTTGTGAATATATGGTGCTTTGATGTGTTTGCTACTTTTTGCAGAAATTCTGGTATTTTGATCGCTAATCGTTTCGACCGGATTTGGAATTGGTGAAAATTCTAAGTTTTGTTTCTGTGGCCTCTTGACCGCCCGGCGCAGCAGAGGCGGTTGGGCACCCCATTTTCTATTTCAAAGTTCTAGAATGGTGACAGTGTTGCGCCTCTGGATTCCGCCCGGCACAATTTTGCATCGCCCGACGCTTTTGAAGTTTCGCCCGGCACTCCACAGGCGATGCCTCATCCTTGAAATCCTCCAATTTTCCAGCCAAGTTCCAGAATGGTGACATTGCTGCGCCTCCTGATTTCGCCCGACACAATTTGCACCGCCCAGCGCTCTCATCCTTTTGCCCGGTGCTTTTTGGAAAATATCTTTGCCACTTTTGGCACTGTTGCAGTCACGTGGGCTGTAAGGTGGATTTCGCCCAGCACAATTTCTCACTGCCCAGCACTCCTTTCTAGGCTGAACTTCTATTTAGGCTTATGTTTGTGTCATTTTGGAAGTACACCCTACTACTTTTGATCTTTCACTTTGTACCTTAGATATTTTTGGAGAGAAAACTCCATTAAAACCCATTTTCTTGCTTTCTTAGTTTTTATGCTTCAATCCTTGATTCTTGAAGATTGATGCTACAAAACCTTTGTCCATTACTTGTTGTGCAAGCTACCATGAAGATGTGTAGCTAATTTCTCTCTTATGTCAAAGTTAGATGGTAGGTAAACCTCTCATTTGTATGTATATGGATTGATTCTAGGTTATGAACTCTTGGATGATGAATGTATGATGAAAAACTTTGTTTATATGGTTTATTCTTTGTGTTGGATCATGATTGAGAAATGTGTTCCTACTCTTTACCTAGGTTTTTCATCCATCAATGTCCATTAGCTAGAGATAGTAATGTGTGTTGATGTTCACCAAATATTGAACTTTAATGTTGTCATTTTGATAGTTTGTGTGAGAAATCAACAAAGGATCCAAATGACAAAACTCACAATATGTGTTAGAGATAAACATATTGGGAGGATATGTGATTGTATTTATCATTTAACCGAGTTCATTAGCTTATCGAGTATATACGTGCAAAGTGGTTTGTCGAACCCTAATCTTGACATGCTTTTATAAACCGTTAAAACAATCTCTTTACCGCTTTTAATTAAATTTGAATGCAAACGCTACGAAAACAACCAAAACCCCTTGTTACTTTAAGTTTAAGAAATTAACAACTGTAGAACGGCGGTAATATCACGAACAATCTCTGTGGAACGATAACACAAAACCCGAACTCTATTTGTATTTCAACAAATTGGCGTCGTTGCCGGGGATTGTAGATTGATATTGCAAGCATTGCAATAGTTGTGAAATTTTAGACTTTTTACAAATTTTTCTTGTGGTTGTTGATTTTTTTTGTTTAGTGTGCAGACTTTGTTTATGCAAGGGCAACTACCGGAGGACCAACTTCTTTTTGATCCTGAGATTGAAAGAACCGCTCGTAGACTCAATAGCAGAACTAGACGGAGGAGGCAACTTGCAAGGCAAAGACAAGAGCAAGAAGGAAGTTCTACTACAACACCACCATTCACACCAATCATGGCGCAACTACCACCTCCACCTCCCTCATCCACACCTTGTGTGAGCAGTCCACGACACACCACTCAGTTTGCCAGCAACAATCAAGGAAGGCAAGCCGAGATGAAAACAGGAACTTTGAACTTGTTGTATGGAAGTTCTTTCACCGGAATGGACCATGAAGACCCTTTTGCATTTCTCACAAAATTCTATGAGATTGCATTAGCGGCCGGTGTAGATCAAGCACAAGAGTTACCTCTCTTTAAAAGATTATTTCCGCATGCTTTGCTTGGCAAGGCAAAGGATTGGTACCTCGATCAAACTCCCGCCGTGATGACCGATTGGAATGTCTTGGAGGAAAAATTTATTGAACGGTTCTTCTCTCATAACCGTTTCATGGAGTCAAAAACCTCAATTTCGGTGTTCTCTCAAGGCACTAATGAATCCCTCAATGAAGCATGGGAACGATTCAAGTCCATGCTTCGCAAATGTAAAGGTAACGGGTTTGATGAGTTGACACAAATTCATATTTTCAAGAATGGTCTCCAACCGAATTGTAAGACTTTGTTGGATGCCACTTCGGGAGGAAGTTTTTTGTCAAAGAGTGCCGAGGAAGCAACGGATATTATTAATAGAATGGCTCTTAACGATATTCAAAGTCAAAGCCGAAGCAACTCTCAAAAAAAGCCCGGGGTACTTGAATTGGGAACTAATGATGCAATCCTTGCACAAAACAAGCTCATATCTCAACAAGTGGAACTTTTGACTCAACAAATAAAAGCATTGAAGGAACCTAGCAAGAGTAAACAAGTTGCTTGTTGTGAACTTTGCAAAGGAGAGCATGACACCGGATTTTGTCCTCCTCCGGGATTTGAAGAAGTGAACTATATGGAAAATCAAAGGGATTATCAAGGCAGACAACAACAACCTTACCAACAACAACAACACAATTCTCAACAAAATTATCAAGGAAATCAAGGATTTCAACCGAGGGCGAACTATCAACATAATCATGGTTATGGTGGCAGTTCTTCAAACCGGCAAAATCCGTATCAACCTCCACCACCTCCGGTTGCTAGCTCTAAGTTGGAAGACACTTTGACTCAATTCATGCAAATGTCTATGGCCAATCAAAAGAGTAGTGATGCGGCGATCAAGAATCTAGAAAATCAAGTGGGGCAGCTTGCTAAGCAACTTGCCGAGCAACAACCGGGTCCTTCATTCTCCGCAAATACTCAAGTGAATCCTAAGGAGCATTGCAAGGCAATCGTTACACGAAGTGGAAAGGGTTCGGTAACTAAAAATGAGAAAAAGGTTGAGGAAGAAAAAATTGATGGTATTGTGGAGGAGGATAGTAATGAAGGAGTAGTTGAAAATAAAAGTGATGAAATAGTTGAAGTTGAAAATAATAGTGGTGAGGAGTTGAAGAAAAAAGAGAGACTTAGGAGAGTGAAGAAGGGAAAGGAAGTAGTGAGCACTATTCCGATCCAACATTTACCATACCCTCATGCTCCTTCAAAGAAAGAAAATGAACGGCACTATGCGCGTTTCATGGACATTTTCAAGCAATTACAAATTAACATTCCGTTTGCCGAAGCTTTGGAACAAATGCCGTAATATGCAAAGTTTATGAAAGACATTCTCACAAAGAAGTGGAGGTATTCGGAACCGAAAATTATTGTTCTTGATGCGAGTTGTAGTGCCATCATCCAAAGAACTCTTCCTAAAAAAGAAGTTGACCCGGGGCGTGTGACTTTGCCGGTAACCATTGGTGACGTCTATGTTGGAAAGGGCTTAATTGATTTGGGCTCAAGCATTAATCTTATCCCATTGTCCATTGTAAAGAAGCTTGGGAACATTGAGATGAAAGCCATTCGTATGACTTTACAATTGGCCGAAAAGTCCACAACTCATCCTCATGGGTTAGCTTAAGATGTCTTGGTAAAAGTTGACAAATTTTTCTTCCCTGTTGATTTTGTTGTTATTGATATGGAGGAAGATGAAGATGCACCTTTAATTCTTGGCCGACCTTTCATGAAAACCGCCCGAATGATGATTGATGTGGACGACGGTTTAATGAAGGCGAGGGTTCAAAATGAAGAGGTTTGCTTTGATCTTTTCGAAGCTATGAAGCATTCAAAAGATAAACATGATAGCTTTCGGATCGATGCAATTGAAGAAGCAACTTTGGAGGTTTCTAAGCATGTTCATATATTATCTCCTTTGGAAATGGCTCTTGATAAATCTTTTGAGGTGTTTTCCTATGAAGAAGAAAGAGCTCTTGAAGAATGTTTAAAAGAGCTTGAATCTATCAAAGAGTTGTAACCGTGGGAAGTAGAATTGGAAGAGTTAAAGAAGGATGTGAAAGAGGAGAAATCACCGCTTGAATTAAAGATCTTGCCTTCGAATGTAAAATATGCGTTTCTTGATGATGGTGGTAACAAGCCGGTTATCATTAGCAACATTTTGTCCAAAAACGAGGAAGACCGTTTAATCCAAGTTTTGAAGAAATACCAAGATGCAATAGGTTGGGTTCTTTCCGATCTTAAGGGAATTAGTCCATCTTATTGTATGCACAAGATTCTTATGGAAGAAGATTTCAAGGCGGTTGCTCAACCACAACGCCGCTTGAACCCAACTATGAAAGAGGTGGTGAGGAAAGAAGTTGTGAAGCTTTTGGATGCGGGAATGATCTACCCGATCTCTGATAGTCCATGGGTAAGCCCCGTGCACGTTGTTCCTAAAAAGGGTGGCATTACCGTTATCCGAAACGATAAGAATGAGTTGATACCACCCAAGATTGTGACGGGGTGGAGAATGTGCACTGATTATAGAAGGTTGAATACCGCAACTAGAAAAGTTCATTTTCCCCTTCCATTCATGGACCAAATGTTAGAGAGGTTATCCGGGAAGCAATTCTATTGTTTCTTGGACGGATATTCGGGGTATAACTAAATTGCGGTTGACCCGGCGGATCATGAGAAGACGGCCTTTACTTGTCCCTTTGGCATTTTTGCGTATCGGAAGATGCCTTTTGGTTTATGTAATGCGCCGGCAACTTTCCAAAGGTGTGTTCAAGCTATCTTCTCTGACCTTATAGAAAAGACAATGGAAGTGTTCATGGATGACTTTTCGGTTTTTGGAGGTTCATTTAATTTATGCTTGACAAATTTGGAAACCGTTTTAGAGAGGTGTGTGAAGACAAATCTGGTACTAAATTGGGATAAGTGTAACTTTATGGTGACGGAGGGAATTGTGCTCGGCCACAAAGTTTCTTCCAAAGGCCTTGAGGTAGATCAAGCGAAAGTTGAAGTGATAGAGAAGTTGCCTCCTCCGACCAACGTAAAAGGGATCCGAAGTTTCCTTGGGCATGCCGGATTTTATCGGCGTTTTATCAAAGACTTTGCAAAGGTGGCTAGACCATTGAGCAACTTGCTAAACAAAGAACAGGTATTTCTTTTTAACGATGAATGTCTTCATGCTTTTGAAATTTTAAAAGAAAAGTTAGTTACCGCTCCAATAATAATCGCTCCAAATTGGACTTTGAATTTTGAACTTATGTGCGATGCGAGTGATTATGCTGTTGGAGCGGTACTTGGTCAGAGGAAGGAAAAAAGTTTCCATGCCATACACTATGCAAGTAAAGTTTTAAATGAGGCACAAGTTAATTATGCCACTACTGAAAAGGAATTACTTGCTATTGTGTATGCGCTTGAGAAATTTTCTATCCTACCTCATCGGGTCAAAAGTTGTTGTTTACACCGACCATTCGGCGATCAAGTATTTGCTAACCAAACCGGATTCGAAGCAAAGGCTCATCCGATGGATCCTTTTATTACAAGAGTTTGATTTAGAAATAAAAGATAAAAAGGGTTCAGAAAATTTGGTGGCGGATCACTTGTCTCGCCTTGTCAATGTTGAGGTCACCATAGCTGAAAAGGAAATCCAAGAGGAATTTCCTGATGAAAAACGTTTTAAAGTCCAAGTTAGGCCTTGGTTTACAGATTTTGCTAACCATAAGGCTACTGGTTGGGTGCCCGAAGACCTAACTTGGAACCAAAAAAGGAAGTTCCTTTTGGATGCTAATTACTACGTGTGGGACGACCCGTATTTGTTTAAATTAGGAAGTGACAACCTTTTGAGAAGGTGTGTCACGAGCGATGAGGCTCAAAGCATTCTTTGGCATTGCCACAACTCGCCGTATGGAGGCCATTTTAATGGTGCGAGGACGGCCACTAAAGTCCTTCAATCGGGCTTTTATTGGCCTTCTCTTTTTAAAGACGCACATCTCCATGCCAAAAGTTGTGACATGTGCCAAAGAACGGGTGGAATTGGACAACGTGATGAAATGCATCTCCAAAACATACAAGAGGTAGAAATTTTTTATTGTTGGGGTATTGATTTTGTTGGTCCATTTCCACCATCTTTTGGTAATGAATACATGTTGGTAGCAATTGACTATGTTTCGAAGTGGGTTGAGGCGATTGCCTCACCTAAGGCGGATGGCAAAATGGTGATCAAATTTTTAAAGAAATACATATTTTCCCGTTTTGGCACTCCTCGGGTGCTCATTAGTGATGGTGGGTCACACTTTTGTAATACACCTCTTGAAAATGTCTTAAAACACTATGGTGTATCGCATAAGGTGGCGACCCCTTACCACCCGCAGTCGAATGGTCAAGCTGAGGTAACGAATCGTGAGGTAAAAAGAATCCTAGAAAAAACAGTGTCAAGTTCGAAAAAGGATTGGTCGCAAAAATTGGACGAGGCTTTATGGGCATATCGCACTGCTTATAAAGCTCCAATCGGTCTAACTCCGTTTCAATTGGTTTATGGTAAAACTTTCCATTTACCGGTTGAATTGGAGCACAAGGCTTTGTGGGCTTTGAAAATGTTAAATTTTGACAAGGACTTGGCCAGTACCAAAAGAAAAGTGCAACTTCTTGAGCTGGAAGAAATACGTAATGCCGCATACCACTCAAGTTGGTTGTACAAAGAAAAAGTGAAAGAATACCACGACAAGAAGCTCCGGAAAAAGGACTTCAAGGCTGGACAATTGGTGTTATTGTTTAACTCTCGGTTAAGACTCTTTCCGGGAAAATTAAAATCCAAGTGGTCCGGGCCTTTTCGTGTGAAGGAAGTGAAAAACTTTGGAGCGGTTGTTATCGAAGACTTGGAAAAGAAAGACTGTTGGACCGTAAACGGTCAGCGTCTAAAAATTTACCTTGTAGGGAATTTCGATCGCACTTCAAGTTCTGTTCTCCTTGATGTTCTTAATTGAGCATCTTGGATCGTCGAGCTTATCCGACGTTAAACAAGCGCTTGTTGGGAGGCACCCCAACATTGTAAGTATTCCTTTCAATTTCTTGAGTTTTAGTATTTTTAAGTGTTGCTTTACCTTTTGATGTTGTATGAATTTTTCTGCATAAATTAAGATTGAGCTTTGGTGCATTTGCTAATTTGCTGCACCAAAGCAGAATTTTTTTTTCTGGTGTAAAGCGCCCGGCGCTTTAATTGCGTCGCCCGACGGTTTTGTGTTTGATGGCCCCTCCTGGGCCTGGCGTGAGAGGAGGGGGAATTTGAAGGGGTTTTATTTTGAATTTTTCTGAGGGTTTTTTATTTAATTGTTTTGTTTTATTAATGCTTTTACCATTGTGCCCCTTTTGCTTTAAAAACCTTGGAAAATGTTTTGAGGGTTCTCTCTCTCATTTGGAAAACTCAAGCGCAGAATTTTCTCTCCCTCTGCTCTCACGAATTCTCAACCTCAGTTTTCTTTTTCTCAACACTCAAGGTATGCATGTTATTGTTTTGCTTTGATTTATTCTCTTTTCATCATTGTGTCATTAAAAACCTTTTGGTTTGTTTGTTTTTTATGATGATTTACTCAAACCCTAACAAATTGCATGTTCTGATTGAGAAACAAATTGATTGAGAAGCAAATTGCATGTTCTAATTTTTCCATGATTTCTGTTTAATTTTTCTGGTGTGGGTTTGAGTAAATGTTGAATTTGTAACATCTTGCTGTTGCTGATGTGTTTTACTTTTTTCTGGTTTTCGCGATGTCATCCGGCGGTTGAGAGGTGCTGCGTCGCCTGCACGTCGCCCGACGGTTGAGGGGCATTTTTCCCTATTTCTGATTTTTGCTGCTGTTCCAGTTTTTGTTTTCTGAGAGGGCTGATGGTTTCTTTTGTCTTTGCATGCTGTTGTTGTTGTTGTTTTTTGTTGCAGATGGCTTCTTTTGCACCTCAACAGCGAAAAGCGAAGAAGAGAAGTGCAGCATCCACATCCAATGTTCCAACGGAATTCGACAGCTCCCGATTTATCTCCGCTTACCATGAGTCAAGGATCAAGTCTCTAGAGGGCAGAACTGTCCTCTCTGAAAAGAAATTTGCTATCAACCGTGAGGGGGATTATCGGCGAATTCAAGCCATCTTTGAAAAGAAGAAGTGGGGAATTTTGTTGAACCCTGCTGATTGTGTTTGCTATCAGCTGATAAGAGAATTTTATGCAAACGCGATTCAGCCCGAAGACGAATTTTACAGGTTCAAAACCTTCGTAAGGGGCAGGGAAATTAGCTTTAGCCGAGATGCCATCAACAAAATCTTGGGAAAGCCGAGTTCCTTGGGTAGCTTGCAAACCGACGATTACTCGAAACTCTTAACGGAGTTGCACGATCACAAGGTTGTTGGTAGTGTGCTTCTAAAACCGGGGTGCAAGGTGGATAGAAATGCTAAAGGGGAGCCGATTAAGTATAGTCGGGAGTACATGACGTCGGAGGCACAAGCCGTCCTCCTTTTGCTGTGCTACAATGTAAAGCCGCGACAGCACCGTTCTTCTGTCCCGCTTGATGTAGCACTCCTCATGTACTGTATTATGATGGATAAAGAGGTGGATGTTGCCCAGGTCATAGCGGGGGAAATGAAAAATTTTGTTGAAAATACCCGGAGGCCAGGAGTTCATGATGATGCTCATATTATTTTTCCTTGTTTGGTTCAATCTTTAATCTATCAAACAGATATCCTTATTCCAGGTGTGATTAACGAAAAAATGCAGTTTTTGGTTGATGACAATTATTTGGATTGGTTTTGTAAACCAAAGGAGGAAAGGAAGAAGAAGGAAGCAGCAGAGAAGGGCAGTAGTTCAGGTGTCCAGGCGGATACGAGTGACTCATCCGTTTTCGACATGAAAGCGGCATTCAACTACACTTGGGACATAGGTGAGTCACTCAACAGGTCTAACCAATTTAATTTTGATTGTAAGCAGCAGTTATATCATTATCAGACGCACCCGGCGGAGTACCTTCCTTTTCCTACAAGGGAGGCGTACGACGCTTATGCAAATTGGCCTGGGGACAGGCGCCCATTCTTTTTGGAGGGGGCAAGCACCGGTGGTGTTGTTGCGGAGGATAATGATGATGATGATGATGACGATGGTGATGATGGCATTGATGAGATGCAGGATGATCTCAATGATTTGATTAATTAGGCTTCAAAGGGAAGGAATTTAAGTTTGTCTTGTCAATTAATTATGGAGTTATTTTCAGTTTTAGTATGAACTATTGTTTCAGTTTTTGTTTCAGTTTTAGTATGAACTTTTGTTTCAGCTTTTAGTATGTACTTTTGGATCGCTTTGGCGAGTACATTTTTGGTGTTGTTAGCACCATAATTATAATATTTTAAGTTGGTTAAATTTGGTTTAGTATAAATTCTGTTTTTATAGTGTTAAATTCTGTTTTTATGATGGTTGTCCTTGAAATGTTGGAAAATTTTGTGTGTTAACACAAGGAAGAAAAAAGAATACCTTGTTGGCTTTCAACATGGATGGTGATGATATTAGTCTTGATGGTGTGCATAACCAAAGTTGGGAATTTTGTGTGGTAGAATCATTGTGTGAATGTGAAGTTTTTACTTTTTGTAAAGTTTGTCAATGCAATATTTGGTAAACTCTTGTTCGATGTGATTCAATTAGGACATAGCCATATATGTGAGTGCCCTCCATTGTTCATAAATTAATGAGGGATTTTAGTAATTGTTGCTTACTCAAACTTTTTATGTTTAATCTTACTTTTTGTTTTGAATTATGGAAACTTTGAAATGATCAAGGCAATTTTTGAGTACTATGAGTAGAACCATTTTTCCCAAAAATTCACTTCAAGATTACCTTGTGAGTGTGTGAACATTTGATACCTCTCTTGAGCCTTAAATGGAAAAATTTGTTTTCTTGAAGCATGAACCCTTACTTTAACCGTTTTGATGAGCATTTTGAATTGAGACATAATATTGTTGAAGTTGGGGAGATTGGTTCATTTTGATAAGAGAAGAAGGAATTGTGGGCAATGCATTCTCAAATGCTTGAAATAGAAAAATTGATAAAAAAAAAAGAAAAAGAAAAAAAAATTAATAAATAAATAAAATTGTGAAATTCAAAAGAAAGGGAAATAGAATGCATTGTGAGAAAAGTTAGGAAGTTTGAGCATGAAGGATTGTTTTGAAATAGAAAATGCTCTTCATAAAATGTACCCCTTTCGTGTTCAATGGCCGTGTACATATGTCCCTTATTTCTTAATCTGGCCAAGTTTCAACCTATAAAAGTCCTTTTGTGATCATTGTTTCCATTTTTTCTTGATTAATTGTGAGATGAGTGCATAAATTGTTTTGGATGTGGCACTGTTGCTTTGAGTTTGTTTTGTCCTTTGTATATTGAGCTAGGCTCATTTGAATAAGTTAGGTGATTCGTTTCGAACTTGATGATACTTTGTGTTGCATTGTATGATTTTATGATTAGGATGAAGTCATATTCATGTTTTGATCCTATGTATATTTTGAAATATTTTGCGCGTGCATCTTTCGAGTTTGAACCATTTATGGTTTCGGGTAATTTGGTATTTGGAAATCTTGTTTGTGTTTGATTAACACTTACTTTTGTTTGAGGACAAACAAAGATGCAAGTTGGGGAGAGTTGTTAGGTGTGAAAATGTGTTTATTTTCATAGTTTATTTTGACACCTTTTAAGCTCTTTTAATAGCTTTAATCGGGAAACGACTTATTATTTAAGCAAGTCTTGCATTTTTGTGAATATATGGTGCTTTGATGTGTTTGCTACTTTTTGCAGAAATTCTGGTATTTTGATCGCTAATCGTTTCGACCGGATTTGGAATTGGTGAAAATTCTAAGTTTTGTTTCTGTGGCCTCTTGACCGCCCGGCGCAGCAGAGGCGGTTGGGCACCCCATTTTCTATTTCAAAGTTCCAGAATGGTGACATTGCTGCGCCTCTGGATTCCGCCCGGCATAATTTTGCATCGCTCGGCGCTTTTGAAGTTTCGCCCGGCACTCCACAGGCGATGCCTCATCCTTGAAATCCTCCAATTTTCCAGCCAAGTTCCAGAATGGTGACATTGTTGCGCCTCCTGATTTCGCCCGACACAATTTGCACCGCCCGCCGCTCTCATCCTTTCGCCCGACGCTTTTTGGAAAATATCTTTGCCACTTTTGGCACTGTTGCAGTCACGTGGGCTGTAAGGTGGATTTCGCCCAGCACAATTTCTCCACGCCCAGCACTCTTTTCTGGGCTGAACTTCTATTTAGGCTTATGTTTGTGTCATTTTGGAAGTACACCCTACTACTTTTGATCTTTCACTTTGTACCTTAGATAATTTTGGAGAGAAAACTCCATTAAAACCCATTTTCTTGCTTTCTTAGTTTTTATGCTTCAATCCTTGATTCTTGAAGATTGATGCTACAAAAACTTTGTCCATTACTTGTTGTGCAAGCTACCATGAAGATGTGTAGCTAATTTCTCTCTTATGTCAAGGTTAGATGGTAGGTAAACCTCTCATTTGTATGTATATGGATTGATTCTAGGTTATGAACTCTTGGATGATGAATGTATGATGAAAAACTTTGTTTATATGGTTTATTCTTTGTGTTGGATCATGATTGAGAAATGTGTTCCTACTCTTTACCTAGGTTTTTCATCCATCAATGTCCATTAGCTAGAGATAGTAATGTGTGTTGATGTTCACCAAATATTGAACTTTAATGTTGTCATTTTGATAGTTTGTGTGAGAAATCAACAAAGGATCCAAATGACAAAACTCACAATATGTGTTAGAGATAAACATATTGGGAGGATATGTGATTGTATTTATCATTTAACCGAGTTCATTAGCTTATCGAGTATATACGTGCAAAGTGGTTTGTCGAACCCTAATCTTGACATGCTTTTATAAACCGTTAAAACAATCTCTTTACCACTTTTAATTAAATTTGAATGCAAATGCTACGACAACAACCAAAACCCCTTGTTACTTTAAGTTTAAGAAATTAACAACTGTAGAACGGCGGTAATATCACGAACAATCTCTGTGGAACGATAACACAAAACCCGAACTCTATTTGTATTTCAACACAAGGGCAACAAGGCTTCCCTCCAACCACTAAGAAGACTGAAGATTGAAGATCTATAGGGATGCCCTTTAGAGAAAGCTACATGTTTATTGTTTATTTATTTTTGTGTATTAACTGTTAGGCTACATCGTTATCAGTTTCTATAGGCGAGTGTTCCATCTCTGTCGATTGTAAAGGACAAGTTATCCCACAAGGTGCATTATTTTCCCTTTGCGTTTTTTCTTAATGCGGGGGTTTTTAATGAGGAACCTCTTTTTATTATTTTGAACAATCTATACTTGTTGACTCTTCCTTTCTTTGTAGGAAACCTGGAAGCTCAAGAACATTCCCAAGAGAGGCAATCAAAGTCGGTGGATCCTTAAGTGGGATCCTTGCCGCCCATAGAGGCGATCAAGGTAGTGAATTCTTAATTGGGATCCTTGTCGCCCACAAAGGAGATTAAGTCACTAGATCCTTAAGTGGGATCCTTGCCACCCATAGAGGAGATTAAGTCAGTGGATCCTTAAGTGGGATCCTTTCACCCATAAAGGCGAACAAGTCGGTGGATCTTTAAGTGGGATCCTTGTTGCCCATAGAGGTGATCAAGTCAATGGATCCTTAAGTGGGATCCTCGCAATCCATAGAGGCGATCAAGTCTTTGGATCCTTAAGTGGGATCCTTGTCACCCATAGAGGTGATCAAGTCAGTGGATCCTAAAGAGGGATCTTTACTGCCTATATAGGCGATCGAGTCGCAGGATCTTTAAGTGGGATCATTGTTGCCCATAGAAATGATCAAGTCGCTGTATTCTTAAATGGGATACATGTCACCCATAGATGCAATCAAGTCGATGGATCCTTAAATGCGGTCCTTGTTGCCCATAGAGGCAATCAATTCGATGAATCAATAAATGAGAACCTTGTTGCCCTTAGAGGCGATCAAGTTGCTGGATCTTTAAGTGGGAACCTTGCCGTCCACAGAGGAGATTAAGTCGCTAGATCCTTGAGTGGGATCCTTTCCGCCTTGAGTGGTGATCAAGTCTCTGGATTCTTGAATGTGATCCTTGCCGCCCATGGAGGAAATCAAGTTGTTGGATCCTTAAGTAGGATCCTTGCCGCCCTTATAGACGATTAAGTTGTTGGATCTTTAAGTGGGATCCTTGTCACTCGTAGAGGCGATTAAGTCACTAGATCCTTAAGTGGGATCCTTGCCGCCCATTGAGGCGATTAAAATTGCTAGATACTTATGTGGAATCCTTGCCGCCCATAGAGGAAATCAAAATATATAGATCCTTAAGTGGGATTCTAGTGCCCATAAAGGCGATTAAGTCGTTGGATACTTAAGTAAGATCCTTGTTGCCCAAATAGGCGATCAAAATTGTTGGGTTTTTAAAGGGGGTCCTCGCCACCCCTAGAAGCAACTAAATCTCCAAGGTACTAAAACATGATCTTTGTTAAGTTACATTGTAGCCAAATTATTGCAAGAGGAATGATGTTGATGGACGCCCTCAACAGTAAAGGGTTAATCACACAATGGTTCATTACAAATACAAAAAACCCTGAATGGGGCATACAAATACAAAAAAAAGGTCAAAATAGTAGGAACTATTCATTGTCCACTAGCTAACCACCTTGAATCTCCTGAAAGGGATCGATCGAGCATAAGTCCAAATCAGGATAAACAGAGGCAACCTGTCTTCTTGCTCTCTCAAAATGATAGATGGAGGTCGCCACAACTTCATCCTTGAGTAGAAAGACCTTATCCTATAGATTATCCAAGGTGATTCAAGACCTACTAAGCGATTGCTTCATACGTTCCACTTCTTCAAACTAGGCGACAGCCTCTGCGGCCATTTCCTGGGTAAGTGCCTTCACAACATCCTACTTCCCCCTCAGCAGTTTTATTATTGTTCAGCCTTCGTGAAATCTCCTATTTACATGGATCACCTTGGCCTTTAGTTCTAGAATCGTGTGGGAATACTTCTCCCTCTACGCTTTCTCCACTAGTAGACATCTTAAAAGTTGGACTTCTAATAAATCAGATAGCCTAGTAAAAGACATGTCAAGGAGCGACTAATAGTTAACTAGAAAATTTACAGGAAAGGAGAAGTGATGATCAAAACATACCATCACATTAAAGGCGTTGTTGTTCCACAAAGAGGGTTCAGGAGGAATGAAGTCACACTTGCTTTCTCCTCCCATTGTCCAGTCTCACGGCTCAAGGATGGCCTAGATATCCTAGAGGGGCACTCCTTTGTAGATTCCTGGGAGGGTGGGCCTCAGTTGCTCGTGAAGTTCCGCACTGCCTCACCCCCTGTCACCTGCCACATCTTAGAAGAGGGGTGGAAGAATCCTTGCTCACTGCCAAGCCATTTGCATTTTTACCAAGCCCTCCTTTCTCTCATCGAGGAGGATCTCTGTCATGTCCCATGCGAAGGGCTTTAGCAAGCATCCTACGAGAAAATGGTGCAACGCCACCCAACCGATGTTAGGAAGAATCCTTGTCCTAAAGAAACAAATGAATACCCCTACAATAGGAGTGACACCCAGGCTGCAACAGAGTATCTAAAAACCCTTGAGTATGCCCCCACACGTTTGAGGTAACTTGAGAAGGGACGATATTGATAGAAGTCGGGAAATACGCTTCGAAAGAAGTGAATAGGATCAAAAACCTCAATTGCTGAATGATAGGAAGTTGGAAGTAAAAATAAGGAGCAGATGGCTCGCCAGAGGTATCCTTATTGGCTCGCTCTTCCTTTGAACAGGGTTCCATAATCACATCTTCATCACGTCTTGTGCTGGATAATGTAATGCCATGAATAAACTTGTGGATCGTATATGCAGTAGAATACATGGACACAATATCTTAAAGATGGATAAGTTTAGGTTTCTTTCCCATGGTCGCTTCGGGGTAAAAAAACGATAGAAAATATGCTTTCACCCTCAGAAAAAGAGTAAGCTCTTCACTTTCCCTACCTGTGCCCTAGATTCGTATATTTTATGGAAAAGGATAAATGAAAAAAAAGAAAAAAAGAAGGGATTTTCCCCGAAACTATATATGGGAAGTCCGATAGCACAAGTCATACATTCACCAAATGGGATAGCTACCAAAAGAAGCAGGAAGGTCCCAACACAAGGTAGACGCGTTTAAGAAAAACTGGTTTTCCCAAAAAAATGCCATCATGATGTGCATTAAATCCTACCCACGCTATTTTCTACTAAAGAACTCAAGTTTTCAAAAGTGATTGACGCTTATACATCTCAAGGTCTAATCCAAATAAATAGAAAATATCCCCCTATCGTTTAGTGATTCAAGAGGTGTGTGTTTCAAAATATGTGTTTTCCTTCAACCAAGGGACTCGCCCTAAGCTGGGGGACTCACCCTTCAATAAATAGTCTCATTCAACTAAGGGACTAACCGCAAGCTAAGGGTCCCGCCCTTTAATAAATATGCGTCGTCACTAAAGGAATCACCCCAAGCTGAGTGACTTTCCCCTTGATAAGTAGTCGTCATTAGCTAAGGGACTCACAAAGAGGGCGATGAGTGAACTTCACAAATCAAAAAGGATTTAAAAATACTTTGTCCTTAAAAAAATTCTTCATGTTTGAAAGACTATGTAATGTTATATATTTAAAGTGTTCCAAATAAGGGTGCCCTCGCCCAGAAGCAGTGCCGCCTAGGCGATGCCCCCACAAGGACAGAGGGCTCACCCTTGTCACTAATGACGTGTGTAATATTGTTAGTCAAAGAGGAGGGAGTCCACCACTACCCCCCTAAAGATTAGAATGTCAATAAACTCCCTTGATCATGATGTAGCGGTTGGCGCCCCTAGACGTTACCTAAACCCAAGGCACAAGAGGTCTCTATAAATACATCTCCCACAGGGAAGAAAGGGAAAGATCTTAAGTCATACATATCACATCCCATATATGCGTACACTGAAGCATACCACTCTTTAACAAGGTCCCTTACCTCACGTGAGTAGGACCTCTAAACCACCACAAAAATACGAACATACATGACTTCTCACCGTCGTGGACAAACCCTACGCATCATACATCGTAATATACATAATAAGGCGTCTCAGTCTCTCTGCCCTTGAAGGGGGAACACACGCACATATAATTTTTAAATAGTACAAAATCTAAGTCACAACATTTTTCCTAAGTGAGCAAAAGCTCAATACAATAATATAATAGAATCTGGTAAAAGTGCTATTTAAATAAAATAAATTATAAAAATAATGGAAGAGCTTTTTAATTTATTTCTACCCGTCAATATGTTCCACCCAACTCCACTCATTCGCTGGAATTAACAGAAAGACTACTTAATGTGGTAAAATAATTATTTTTATATCATTTTAACATAAGATAAAAGGTATAATCAGGTAGCAGTGAATTATAACATGTTTGCCACTAACTATATAAAAGTATACCTTGGTGATGGTCTTTGTTCAGCATTGTCATTCAGATAGACTCCATTAAAATTCTGAATAAAGGAAACATAAACCTTATAAAATTTTAAATTTTTGTAGTTAAAATAAAAATAAAAATATATAACATTCAATTCAACTATTAATCTAATAGTACTTAGTTTTCAACAAAAGCATGCAAGCATATAATATTTATGCATAGTTTTAGGGTTAACCTCAGTTATGTTACTGACAAGCCCCTTTGCAGAAAAGCCACCTTCAAAAATAACAAAAATCAAATTAATAAATTGATAGAATATATAATGGTATGATGCATTGTAACAACTACATATATTTTTTAATGTATTTAATAATCTTAAAGACATGTTTTCTTTTTGCATTTGGTGAATTTAAATAAATTAATTTACATCTAGATATAATGATTCTATTTTGATTAACTAATATAAGAAGTTTATCTTCTAAACACAAATGAGTTCTATAACTTATGCTTTCTAATACCTTTGTTGTGATCTTTTTAAGATATCCCACTTCACTTTTTTTTCTAAAATTTTCCAAAATTCTTTTATTTTTACAAAGTTTTAATGGTACAATGATTTAGTACAATAGATCAATTTTAATCATTTGATATTATATTTAATTTCTCTACTTTGCCTCTCACGAGATAAAATCAAATCAAATTAAAGAAAATTTTAATTTAGTTTTTGGTACAAATATTTACGGTATAATCAAACACGAAAATCATATCCAACAAATATAAATTGCAAAACTTTTATTAGGAATAATTAAATTCATAAACTATATCATGATTAAAATTGTATGAATCAAACAAAAATATTATATACGTTGAATGAAAGAAATAGTTTACCTCCGATAGTGAATGTTTTAGCATTGTCCCCCATTTTGAAGTGAAGCTTTTCAAATCCCTAAAAATATTTCATGTAAAATCAAAAAAATCATATTGATTCCTATGGTTAATTGATCAAAAATATAGCGAGACAATAAATCTATACAAATGAATCAAGAGAAACATGCTATTAAGAATAAAACAAACAATACCTCTTCACACCCTTAAGAATTGAGAAAGAAAACGTACCCTCGCAAAATGAATATCTAAGATGAAGTATTTGTAACTCTCATTTCATAATTTTATATGTTTTATGTCTCTAGAATGTTCCCCAAATTAAATTTGAATTTCATAAATTTTTTCCAATAATGTTTTGCCATATGTAAATTTAATATATATATATATATATATATATATATATATATATATATATATATATATATATATATATATATATATATATATATATAATGAATTAATATTTTTATTTTCACTTAAAAACATGTTCATATATAATATTTTCTCCGGTCTTATTTAATGAAAAAAATTTAGATTCATTGAATATATAATGTATATAAATTATAAATATAAAAAATATATTAATTATTTAATAAATTTAAAAAAGTTATATATATATATATATATATATATATATATATATATATATATATATATATAGGAGACATATCTAGAGATGTAAATGGATATCCATGGAGACAGATACTAAGATATCTGTATCCGCCCCGTTGGATAAATATGATATCAATATCTGCCTCATATCCATGCAGGTATCCGTTAAGTGGGTAATCCACGGGTTTTAAGGTATCCGCAGATATTTACAGATATCTATGGATAACATTTTTTCTTATAAAAATTATGTTTTGGAAAAAATATTTTTAACTTCTTTTAAAGATACAAAAAATTATTACCTCATAACATCCATACAATTCGCTATTAATTTAACAATAAAATTTAATCACATTGATTTTCTTCTTATTCACAAAACATAATTATATCCAAGCATAATATCCATACATTTCATTTTTAACCAAACAAATAAAAAATATTGTGATTGTAAGTTATGATAAAAGAGCGGACGACAGAGGAGTAGGAAGGGAGACACTGGTTCGACAGAGGAATGACGACACGTTGGTTGGAATGTGAAATTGTTGAAATGAGGTATGGAGTATTAGAGAGTTTAAATACGAAATGGATAGTAAAATTTGAATGAAATTTAAAAGGTTTTTCTTCAAAGAAATTAAAAAAAAAAAAAAAAAGAAAGAAATATAAGAAGATTAATTTTTTTTAGAAGATGAAAAGATAAGGTATAATAAAGTAATGATATTTAAATGATTTTATTAATTTATTAACGGATATGGATATCCACGGGTACGAATATCACTAAACCCGTATCCATATCCATTTACAAATGGGTATTTAAATATCCATTTATTTTATCCGTGAATATACATTAAGCTATTCGCTCCATATCCATGACGAATTTTATCCGCGGATATTTGCGGGTAAGAATTTTTTTTCCATCCCTAGACATATCTAGTGAGAATACTACTTTTATATGAGAATGGTAAGAATAGTTATTCACCCTTAGATTTAAAAATGAATGGTTGAGATATGTGTGTCACTTTCATCATTTATGTCATGTTCAATTAAATGATGAAAAAGATACACATGTTCATTAAATGGATATTTTAATCTCAACAATTTATTTTTAAATCTAAGAGTTAATAATTATTCTTCAAATCTCACATAAAAGTAGTATTCTCACTATATATATATATATATATATATATATATATATATATATATATATATATATATATATATATATATATATGGGACGGGATCATTTGACACCGGTGTCAAAATATTAACTTTGACACCAAATCCTAACCGTTTATTATTATTAATTTAAAGGTTAAGATATATTCACTTAAAACTAACACATGAGTTTTTTAAGGGAATTTATCTTAGCCATTGAATGAATAACAATAAAGGGGTAGGATTTGGTGTCAAAGTTAATATTTTGACACCGGTGTCAAATGATCCCCTCCCTATATATATATATATATATATATATATATATATATATATATATATATATTCAATATATTAAAATGACAGTGCATATATTAATGAGTTAATATTTTATTTTCATTTAAATACATTGTCGTATACAATACTTCCTCCGGACCTATTTAAAGAAAAAAAATTAGATTTGTTGAATAATAATTAGGGCTGTCTTTAAGGGCGTCCAAAGCGGGCTACCGCACAGGGTCCAAAATTTATCACGGTTAAATAGTGCCTAAAAAAGGGCCTCATAGAATATTTGTCAGTTTAAACCATGAAAACACAAGGCCTCAATTTATTTTTCTATAGTTACACCATGGTAAACCTACACATGGCCCCCGAAAACTTAAGATGGCTCTGATAATAATGTATATGGACTATAGATATAATAAAGATATTAATTATTTAATAAATCTAAAAAGTAAAAACAAATATAAATAGGATCAGAGGTTATATATATATATATAAATTTATCACGGTTAAATAATGTCTAAAAAAGGGCCTCATAGAATATTTGTCAGTTTAAACCATGAAAACACAAGGCCTCAATTTATTTTTCTATAGTTACACCATGGTAAACCTACACATGGCCCCCGAAAACTTAAGACGGCTCTGATAATAATGTATATGGACTATAGATATAATAAAGATATTAATTATTTAATGAATCTAAAAAGTAAAAACAAATATAAATAGGAATATAAATAGGATCAGAGGTTATATATATATATATATATATATATATATATATATATATATATATATATATATATGGCCAGCCCAAACAATTCGGAGTGGCGTTCAAATCTTAAAAATAAAGTTACGAAAAAAAATAAAATAAAAAAATCAAAAAGGGAATTATTTTTTTTAAAGAATTTTATTAAAATGGACTGACAGTATAAATTTTTTTTACAAAGTCAGTTAATCATAAATGTTAAATATTGGAAAAATTTAACTTTTATTTTTACTACATATAAAATAATGCAAATAGATAATGATAATGAATAGAAAGTGTAAAAAATTTTACGTTGAAAATGCGTATTAATTAATCTCTTTTTTAAACTGTAAATAACATTATAAATTAAAAAAAACATGAATAATTGTATTTATTTATTTTTATAGAATTTAACTATTTATAAACTCTTTGCCATCATATTAATCATAACTTCTCTTTACAAATACTTAGACAAGATTCAAGTAGATTTTCAAAAAAAATATTTAAATCTAATAATAATAAAACTTTTTAAAATAAGTTAGACAAGATTAAATTATTTATTTAATTGTAATGATTTCATTAAAAATAATAATATATATTTTTAATTTTAAGCTATATTGAAAGAAAATATAGTATCTTTATAAAATAGAAAGAAAAAAAAACAGGTGATTTGAGAGAACCATGACTTTCATTCCCTCGAACTTCTCTTTTACTGTTGTGCTAATTTTAAATACTAAACAATAAATTACATTGAACTAAAATATTATATTTAAATATATTGGTTGTATATATACTAAAAGAAATTATGAGGCCCCTTAATTTTTGAGGCCCTGTGCTGTGGCACTGTTTGCACAGGCACAGGGCTGGGCCTATATATATAGGATACGTTTTTTTTTCTCTCTTCTCCATGATAAATTTTAGATTCATTATCATATATCTAATGGTTCAGATTCATTATCATATTCTCACATAAAAATGACATTCTCATATATATATATATATATATATATATATATATATATATATATATATATATCCTCGCGTATCACAAATCACAACATCGAGAGAACACAAATCAAGTAAACATAAATCAATCATTTGCCTAATATCCTCGCGTATCACTCACAACAGAGGTTATGTCTAACGCAACATCGAGAGAACGACCGTATTGTCTCATTGGTGATTTTTCACGCAACTCAACAACAAAGAGAAGTAACAACTGATACTCACACAAGTGTTAAGCCTAAATCTATGTCTAGAGTTCAGTCCTAACAGATATTACTATAACATCCATATCAAATAAATGATTTCTTCGTATTTAAGCAAGATCAAAATACGTACACACGCTTAACCCTTTTTACATGTATTCAACTAATTTGCCAAATGAATGTGAATATCCTTCTTCATCACTATGATCACACATCCTCGCGATACCGTACAGATCCTACTCATGCTACCCATGTTACTTAATCAACACAATACAACAAAATATAAAATGAATATCAACTCACAAAACCATGTCAAAAGCTTGCTCATTGATAGATGAAAATCTAAGATCAAAGATTTGTAAAGGTTTTGTCAAGACCACAAATAATCAACCAAAGACAACAACAATAGAAAATCAGAATTCAATTCACAAACATACATTAGATGAAATACATAAGGTATCAAGAGATTACATCCAACACCAACAAGAAAGCAAAGATCCTTCCTTTTCTCCCTTGGAAATGAAAGAATACAAAGTTTCTCTCTCTGAAATTACAACAACATAACCTAAAAAGTGTGAAAATTGTATTTATACAATTCAGGAATTCGCAGGTTCGCTAGGCGAACCTATTCATTCGCTAAGCGAATGGTTAAAATTAGGCACTTCAGGTGCCTCAAACAGTTAAACCCCCCAGAAATTCACGTGCATTCGCTAAGCGAAGGAATGTTCGCGAAGCAAACATTTGCTTTCTAGCTCGTAGAGCGAATTTTCTCTCTTTTTGCCTCTACCAAAATCTGGGTCCATTTGCTGGGAGCTTCGCCAGCGTTCGCGAAGCGAACGTTCGCTGGGACTCGCCTACATGTTCGCTAGGCGAACAACTGATACCATTCTCTTTTCTTTAGCAGCTTGCACCCTTTCTTGTGTCTTACTACATTTGATGTTTTATGCCTATTTTCTGCATAATAGCACACATATTACAAGCACCAAAGGTATTTTCAATGTTTAGAAGAATAACATCAATCAAGCGTAAAACGAATGAAAACATGAGAAAAGAGTGGAAAAAGTGAAAAGAAAGATATGTCATTTTTAGGTCAAATCTGCACCTAATAACTCTCCCCAACTAAACTTTTGCTTGTCCTCAAGAAAATCACCCCTCATTAAAAACAAGAGGATTTGCTCAAGCATAAGGATTAACCAAAACAAGATAAATGCGGACAAGCATGAAAATGCGCACAAGCAACGTTCACCACTCAATAGAATCGAACAATGATAAAGAATTAAGTTCTTAAACAAATATCATAATTGGTTCAAAGAAGAACTAAGTTTTCATACTTGAATCACTCTAACACTCCTCTTCAAAATAAGAATGAAGAAATTGACACATTTGCAACCGCGGGGAAATTTTACTCACCCGAAAAACAATGCAAATAACAATCAATTCATACAACATCTAACAATCAAAAATGAAAACATGGAAGCAAAAAGATCACTAAGGTCTTTTAAGGTTGTAGCTTGGTCGGGTTAACAACAAAGGGACATTTCTAAAGGCCATTGAATCGAAATTGCCGATAAATGGTATTTACACGTTACAACTTCATTCACCATTCTCATTCCTTTATCACAAACCTTCTCAAACTTCCATTTTGCACAATTATTTCGCTCTATTTTTCTCATCAAACAAGCATTCTTTTTCTTATGTTTTTCACATTCATATTTACACTTTTTCATTTCATGCTTGTTTGAAAATTTTCAAAAGTTGAAAGCAACTTACCATCTTCTTTTTCATTCTACCCAACTTGAATTCAACCAAACCTCAAGTGAATGTTCCTTACTTTTTAAGGCAAGGAAATCAAATTAAGACAATAAAGGTTCAAGAAGAAATTTTTAGAACCTCATAAAATTCAATGATGAACTACACATTCAAATTATATACATAAACCAAGTTCATCACTAAAATGAGATCTAAATAGTTTAGGCTCAAAGAGCTAACGAATTCTCACTACTCACGAGTAAGATACTTTGGATACGGTTGTGCTTAATATAAACAAATGCCTTGATCATTTGTAATGCTTACACAAAATCACAATAATCAAAAGATAAGGCATGAATCAAACGAATTAAACAAAGTTATCAGTCATCCAAGCATTTAGTAAACACTGGAGGTTTCCTCATAATTTGTGGCTTTTGGACCTAAGTGAAACAAGCATTCAAACAAGTTGAAAAATAAAACAAGAATACACATTTGCACAAAGAACAAAATTCTTAAGTCATTCTAGCATTCTATAAAGCAGTACAATTTACCAAGCATGCTTTCAACGCTCAACATCCATCCAGACTCGGTCGAAGCTTCATTGAATACTTTTATACAATTAGCAATTAATCTAGGAGTTCTCATCATTCCTGATTCACACTAGAGAAAAACATAAAAGAAGACAAATAGATCTAATATAAACAAATGTACAAAGCCTGAATATATAGAAACTATGCGATGCGATTCAGTATCTAAACACCGATCCCCGGCAACGGCGCATTTTGTTGTTGCTGGAATAGCAGCAAGCAAAAATATATAAGTAACCCAATTTATCGTTCTCCACAGGGATCAGTGCAAGGGAAAGAATGCCATTCAACGGTTTCTATATTTCTAAGCTCATGAATCAAAAGTTTTGGTTTAAAGTGGAACCAAAAGCAAATGCGGAAAATGTAAAGACGGAAAATATAAAGTAAAGACTTAATTGTAAACGGAGCCTTGTTGGAATTGGATCTCATCAATTTATAACACATGCGTTCTTCTAATCAAGTAAACACAAATTAATCATTTGCCTAATATCCTCGCGTATCATTCACAACAGAGGTTATGTCTAACGCAACGTCGAGACAACGACCGTATTGTCTCATCGGTGATTTTTCACGCAACTCAACAACCAAGAGAAGTAAGAACTGATACTCACGCAAGTGTTAAGCCTAAATCTATGTCTAGAGTTTAGTCCTAACAGATATTACTATAACATTCATATTAAATAAATGATTTCTTCGTATTTAAGCAAGATCAAAATACGTACACACGCTTAACCCTTTTTACATGTATTCAACTAATTTGCCAAATGAATGTGAATATCCTTCTTCATCACTATTATCACGCATCCTCGCGATACCGTACCGATCCTACTCATGCTACCCATGCTACTTAATCAACACAATACAACAAAAGATAAAATGAATATCAACTCACAAAACCATGTCAAAAGCTTGCTCATTGATAGATGAAAATCTAAGATCAAAGATTTGTAAAGGTTTTGTCAAGACCACAAATAATCAACCAAAGACAACAACAATAGAAAATCAGAATTCAATTCACAAACATACATTAGATGAAATACATAAGGTATCAAGAGATTACATCCAACACCAACAAGAAAGCGAAGATCCTACCTTTTCTCCCTTGGAAATGAAAGAATACAAAGTTTCTCTATCTGAAATTACAACAACATAACCTAAAAAGTGTGAAAATTGTATTTATGCAATTCAGGAATTCGCAGGTTCGCTAGGCGAACTTATTCATTCGCTAAACGAATGGTTAAAAATAGGCACTTCAGGTGCCTCAAATAGTTAAACCGCCCCAGAAACTCACGTGCATTCGCGAAGCGAACATTCGCTTTCCAGCTCGCAAAGCAAATTTTGTCTCTTTTTGCCTCTACCAAAATCTGGGTCCATTCGCTGGGAGCTTCGCCAGCGTTCGCGAAGCGAACGTTTGCTGGGACTCGCCTACATGTTCGCTAGGCGAACAACTGATACCATTCTCTTTTCTTTAGCAGTTTGCACCCTTTCTTGTGTCTTACTACATTTGATGCTTTATGCCTATTTTCTGCACAATAGCACACATATTACAAGCACCAAAGGTATTTTCAATGTTTAGAAGAATAACATCAATCAAGAGTAAAACGAATGAAAACATGAGAAAAGAGTGGTAAAAGTGAAAATAAAGATATGTCATTTTTAGGTCAAATCTGCACCTAACAACTCTCCCCAACTAAACTTTTGCTTGTCCTCAAGCAAAGCACCCCTCATTGAAAATAAGAGGATTTTATCAAGCATAAGGATCAACCAAAATAAGATAAATGCTGACAAGCATGAAAATGCGCACAAGCAACGTTCACCACTCAATTGAATCGAACAATGATAAAGAATTAAGTTCTTAAACAAATATCATAATTGGTTCAAAGAACAACTAAGTTTTCATACTTGAATCACTCTAACACTCCTCTTCAAAATAAGAATGAAGAAATTGACGCGTTGGCAACCGCGGGGAAATTTTACTCACCCGAAAAACAATGCAAATAACAATCAATTCATACAACATCTAACAATCAAAAATGAAAACATGGAAGCAAAAAGATGACTAAGGGCTTTTAAGGTTGTAGCTTGGTCGTGTTAACAACAAAGGGACATTTCTAAAGGCCATTAAATCGAAATTGCCGATAAATGGTATTTACACGTTACAACTTCATTCACCATTCTCATTCCTTTATCACAAACCTTCTCAAACTTCCTTTTTGCACAATTATTTCGCTCTATTTTTCTCATCAAACAAGCATTCTTTTTCTTATGTTTTTCACATTCATATTTACACTTTTTCATTTCATGCTTGTTTGAAAATTTTCAAAAGTTGAAAGCAACCTACCATCTTCTTTTTCATTCTCCCCAACATGAATTCACCCAAACCTCAAGTGAATGCTCCTTAATTTTTAAGGCAAGGAAATCAAATTAAGACAATAAAGGTTCAAGAAGAAATTTTTAGAACCTCATAAAATTCAATGATGAACTACACTTTCAAATTATATACATAAACCAAGTTCATCACTTAAATGAGATCTAAACTGTTTAGGCTCAAAGGGCTAACGGATTCTCACTACTCACGGGTAAGATACTTTGGATACAGTTGTGCTCAATATAAACAAATGCCTGGATCATTTCTAATGCTTCCACAAAATCACAATAATCAAAAGATAATACATGAATCAAACGAATTAAACAAAGTTATCAGCCTTCCGAGCATTTAGTAAACACTGGAGGTTTCCTCACAATTTGTGGCTTTTGTACCCAAATGAAACAAGCATTCAAACAAGTTGAAAAATGAAACAAGAATACACATTTACACAAAGAACAAAATTCTTAAGTCATTCTAGCATTCTATAAAGCAGTACAATTTACCAAGCATACTTTCAACGCTCAACATCCATCCAGACTCGGTCGAAGCTTTATTGAATACTTTTATACAATTAGCAATTAATCTAGGAGTTCTCATCATTCCTGATTCACACTAGAGAAAAACATAAAGAAGACAAATAGATCTAATATAAACAAATGTACAAAGCCTAAAAATATAGAAACTATGGGATGCGATTCAATATCTAAACACCGATCCCAGACAACGGCGCCATTTTGTTGTAGCTGGAATAGCAGCAAGCAAAAATATATAAGTAACCCAATTTATCGTTCTCCACAAGGATCAGTGCGAGGGAAAGAATGCCATTCAACGGTTTCTATATTTCTAACATGAATCAAAAGTTTTGGTCTAAAGTGGAACCAAAAACAAATGCGGAAAATGTAAAGACGGAAAATATAAAGTAAAGACTTAATTATAAACGGAGCCTTGTTGGAATTGGATCTCATCAATTGATAACACATGCGTTCTTCTAATCAAGTAAACACAAATCAATCATTAGCTTAATATCCTCGCGTATCACTCACAACAGAGGATATGTCTAACGCAACATCGAGAGAACGACCGTATTGTCTCATTGGTGATTTTTCATGCAACTCAACAACAAAGAGAAGTAAGAACTGATACTCACGCAAGTGTTAAGCCTAAATCTATGTCTAGAGTTCAGTCCTAACAGATATTACTATAACATCCATATCAAATAAATGATTTCTTCGTATTTAAGCAAGATCAAAATACGTACACACGCTTAACCCTTTTTACATGTATTCAACTAATTTGCCAAATGAATGTGAATATCCTTCTTCATCACTATTATCACGCATCCTCGCGATACCGTACCGATCCTACTCATGCTACCCATGCTACTTAATCAACACAATACAACAAAAGATAAAATGAATATCAACTCACAAAACCATGTCAAAAGCTTGCTCATTGATAGATGAAAATCTAAGATCAAAGATTTGTAAAGGTTTTGTCAAGACAACAAATAATCAACCAAAGACAACAACAATAGAAAATCAGAATTCAATTCACAAACATACATTAGATGAAATACATAAGGTATCAAGAGATTACATCCAACACCAACAAGAAAGCAAAGATCCTACCTTTTCTCCCTTGGAAATGAAAGAATACAAAGTTTCTCTATCTGAAATTCCAACAACATAACCTAAAAAGTGTGAAAATTGTATTTATACAATTCAGGAATTCGCAGGTTCGCTAGGCGAACCTATTCATTTGCTAAGCGAATGGATAAAAATATGCACTTCAGGTGCCTCAAACAGTTAAACCGCCCCAGAAATTCACGTGCATTCGCTAAACGAAGGAATGTTCGCGAAGCGAACATTCGCTTTCCAGCTCGCAAAGTGAATTTTGTCTCTTTTTGCCTCTACCAAAATTTGGGTCCATTCGCTGGAGCTTCGCCAGCGTTCGCGAAGCGAACGGTCGCTGGGACTCGCCTACATGTTCTCTAGGCGAACAACTGATACCATTCTCTTTTCTTTAGTAGCTTGCACCCTTTCTTGTGTCTTACTACATTTGATGTTTTATGCCTATTTTCTGCACAATAGCACACATATTACAAGCACCAAAGGTATTTTCAATGTATAGAAGAATAACATCAATCAAGCGTAAAACGAATGAAAACATGAGAAAATAGTGGAAAAAGTGAAAAGAAAGATATGTCATTTTTAGGTCAAATCTGCACCTAACAACTCTCCCCAACTAAACTTTTGGTTGTCCTCAAGCAAATCACCCCTCATTAAAAACAAGAGGATTTGCTCAAGCATAAGGATCAACCAAAACAAGATAAATGCGGACAAGCATGAAAATGCGCACAAGCAACGTTCACCACTCAATAGAATCGAACAATGATAAAGAATTAAGTTCTTAAACAAATATCATAATTGGTTCAAAGAACAACTAAGTTTTCATACTTGAATCACTCTAACACTCCTCTTCAAAATAAGAATGAAGAAATTGACACATTTGCAACCGCGGGGAAATTTTACTCACCCGAAAAATAATGCAAATAACAATCAATACATACAACATCTAACAATCAAAAATGAAAACATGGAAGCAAAAAGATCACTAAGGGATTTTAAGGTTGTAGCTTGGTCGGGTTAACAACAAAGGGACATTTCTAAAGGCCATTGAATCGAAATTGCCGATAAATGGTATTTACATGTTACAACTTCATTCACCATTCTCATTCCTTTATCACAAACCTTCTCAAACTTCCTTTTTGCACAATTATTTCGCTCTATTTTTCTCATCAAACAAGCATTCTTTTTCTTATGTTTTTCACATTCATATTTACACTTTTTCATTTCATGCTTGTTTGAAAATTTTCAAAAGTTGAAAGCAACCTACCATCTTCTTTTTCATTCTCCCCAACTTGAATTCAACCAAACCTCAAGTGAATGCTCCTAACTTTTTAAGGCAAGGAAATCAAATTCAGACAATAAAGGTTCAAGAAGAAATTTTTAGAACCTCATAAAATTCAATGACGAATTACACTTTCAAATTATATACATAAACCAAGTTCATCACTAAAATGAGATCTAAACTGTTTAGGCTCAAAGGTCTAACGAATTCTCACTACTCACGGGTAAGATACTTTGGATACGGTTGTGCTCAATATAAACAAATACCATGATCATTTCTAATGCTTCCAAAAAATCACAATAATTAAAAGATAAGGCATGAATCAAACGAATTAAACAAAGTTATCAGTCATCCAAGCATTTAGTAAACACTGGAGGTTTCCTCACAATTTGTGGCTTTTGGACCTAAGTGAAACAAGCATTCAAACAAGTTGAAAAATGAAACAAGAATACACATTTACACAAAGAACAAAATTCTTAAGTCATTCTAGCATTCTATAAAGCAGTACAATTTACAAAGCATACTTTCAACGCTCAACATCCATCCAGACTCGGTCGAAGCTTTATTGAATACTTTTATACAATTAGCAATTAATCTAGGAGTTCTCATCATTCCTGATTCACACTAGAGAAAAACATAAAAGAAGACAAATAGATCTAATATAAACAAATGTACAAAGCCCGAATATATAGAAACTATGCGATGCGATTCAGTATCTAAACACCGATCCCCGGCAACGACGCCATTTTGTTGTAGCTGGAATAGCAGCAAGCAAAAATATATAAGTAACCCAATTTATCGTTCTCCACAGGGATCAGTGCGAGGGAAAGAATGCCATTCAACGGTTTCTATATTTCTAAGCTCATGAATCAAAAGTTTTGGTCTAAACTGGAACCAAAAGCAAATGCGGAAAATGTAATGACGGAAAATATAAAGTAAAGACTTAAGTATAAACGGAGCCTTGTTGGAATTGGATCTCATCAATTTATAACACATGCGTTCTTCTAATCAAGTAAACACAAATCAATCATTTGCCTAATATCCTCGCGTATCACTCACAACAGAGGTTATGTCTAACGCAACGTCGAGAGAACGACCGTATTGTCTCATTGGTGATTTTTCACGCAACTCAACAACAAAGAGAAGTAAGAACTGATACTCACGCAAGTGTTAAGCCTAAATCTATGTCTAGAGTTCAGTCCTAACAGATATTACTATAACATCCATATCAAATAAATGATTTCTTCGTATTTAAGCAAGATCAAAATACGTACACACGCTTAACCCTTTTTACATGTATTCAACTAATTTGCCAAATGAATGTGAATATCCTTCTTCATCACTATTATCACGCATCCTCGCGATACCGTACCGATCCTACTCATGCTACCCATGCTACTTAATCAACACAATACAACAAAAGATAAAATGAATATTAAATCACAAAACCATGTCAAAAGCTTGCTCATTGATAGATGAAAATCTAAGATCAAAGATTTGTAAAGGCTTTGTCAAGACCACAAATAATCAACAAAAGACAACAACAATAGAAAATCAGAATTCAATTCACAAACATACATTAGATGAAATACATAAGGTATCACGAGATTACATCCAACACCAACAAGAAAGCGAAGATCCTACCTTTTCTCCCTTGGAAATGAAAGAATACAAAGTTTCTCTATCTGAAATTACAACAACATAACCTAAAAAGTGTGAAAATTGTATTTGTGCAATTCAGGAATTCGCAGGTTCGCTAGGCGAACTTATTCATTCGCTAAGCGAATGGTTAAAAATAGGCACTTCAGGTGCCTCAAATAGTTAAACCGCCCCAGAAATTCACGTGCATTCGCGAAGCGAATATTCGCTTTTCAGCTCGCAAAGCAAAATTTTGTCTCTTTTTGCCTCTACCAAAATCTGGGTCCATAAGCTGGGAGCTTCGCCAGCGTTCGCGAAGCGAACGTTCGCTGGGACTCGCCTACATGTTTGCTAGGCGAACAACGGATACCATTCTCTTTTCTTTAGCAGCTTGCACCCTTTCTCGTGTCTTACTACATTTGATGTTTTATGCCTATTTTCTGCACAATAGCACACATATTACAAGCTCCAAAGGTATTTTCAATGTTTAGAAGAATAACATCAATCAAGATTAAAACGAATGAAAACATGAGAAAAGAGTGGTAAAAGTGAAACGAAAGATAAGTCATTTTTAGGTCAAATCTGCACCTAACAACTCTCCCCAACTAAACTTTTGCTTGTCCTCAAGCAAAGCACCCCTCATTGAAAACAAGAGGATTTGCTCAAGCATAAGGATCAACCAAAACAAGATAAATGCGGACAAGCATGAAAATGCGCACAAGCAACGTTCACCACTCAATAGAATCGAACAATGATAAAGAATTAAGTTCTTAAACAAATATCATAATTGGTTCAAAGAACAACTAACTTTTCATACTTGAATCACTCTAACACTCCTCTTCAAAATAAGAATGAAGAAATTGACTCGTTTGCAACCGCGGGGAAATTTTACTCACCCGAAAAACAATGAAAATAACAATCAATTCATACAACATCTAACTATCAAAAATGAAAACATGGAAGCAAAAAGATCACTAAGGGCTTTTAAGGTTGTAGCTTGGTCGGGTTAACAACAAAGGGACATTTCTAAAGGCCATTGAATCGAAATTGCCGATAAATGGTATTTACACGTTACAACTTCATTCACCATTCTCGTTCCTTAATCACAAACCTTCTCAAATTTCCTTTTTGAACAATTATTTCGCTCTATTTTTCTCATCAAACAAGCATTCTTTTTCTTATGTTTTTCACATTCATATTTACACTTTTTCATTTCATGCTTGTTTGGAAATTTTCAAAAGTTGAAAGCAACCTACCATCTTCTTTTTAATTCTCCCCAACTTGAATTCAACCAAACCTCAAGTGAATGCTACTTACTTTTTAAGGCAAGGAAATCAAATTAAGACAGTAAAGGTTCAAGAAGAAATTTTTAGAGCCTCATAAAATTCAATGATGAACTACACTTTCAAATTATATACATAAACCAAGCTCATCACTAAAATGAGATCTAAACTGTTTAGGCTCAAAGGGCTAATGAATTCTCACTACTCACGGGTAAGATACTTTGGATACGGTTGTGCTCAATATAAACAAATGCCTTGATCATTTCTAATGCTTCCAAAAAATCACAATAATCAAAAGATAAGGCATGAATCAAACGAATTAAACAAATTTATCAGTCATCCAAGCATTTAGTAAACACTGGAGGTTTCCTCACAATTTGTGGCTTTTGGACCTAAGTGAAACAAGCATTCAAACAAGTTGAAAAATGAAACAAGAATACACATTTGCACAAAGAACAAAATTCTTAAGTCATTCTAGCATTCTATAAAGCAGTACAATTTACCAAGCATACTTTTAACGCTCAACATCCATCCAGACTCGGTCGAAGCTTTATTGAATACTTTTATACAATTAGCAATTAATCTAGGAGTTCTCATCATTCCTGATTCACACTAGAGAAAAACATAAAAGAAGACAAATAGATCTAATATAAACAAATGTACAAAGCTCGAATATATAGAAACTATGCGATGCGATTCAGTATCTAAACACCGATCCCCGGCAACGGCGCCATTTTGTTGTAGCTGGAATAGCAGCAAGCAAAAATATATAAGTAACCCAATTTATCGTTCTCCACAGGGATCAGTGCGAGGGAAAGAATGCCATTCAACGGTTTCTATATTTCTAAGCTCATGAATCAAAAGTTTTGGTCTAAACTGGAACCAAAAGCAAATGCGGAAAATGTAAAGACGGAAAATATAAAGTAAATACTTAATTATAAACGGAGCCTTGTTGGAATTGGATCTCATCAATTTATAACACATGCGTTCTTCTAATCAAGTAAACACAAATCAATCATTTGCCTAATATCCTCGCGTATCACTCACAACAAAGGTTATGTCTAACGCAACGTCGAGAGAACGACCGTATTGTCTCATTGGTGATTTTTCACGCAACTCAACAACAAAGAGAAGTAAGAACTGATACTCACGCAAGTGTTAAGCCTAAATCTATGTCTAGAGTTCAGTCCTAACAGATATTACTATAACATTCATATCAAATAAATGATTTCTTCGTATTTAAGCAAGATCAAAATACGTACACACGCTTAACCCTTTTTACATGTATTCAACTAATTTGCCAAATGAATGTGAATATCCTTCTTCATCACTATTATCACGCATCCTCGCGATACCGTACCGATCCTACTTATGCTACCCATGCTACTTAATCAACACAATACAACAAAAGATAAAATGAATATCAACTCACAAAACCATGTCAAAAGCTTGCTCATTGATAGATGAAAATCTAAGATCAAAGATTTGTAAAGGTTTTGTCAAGACCACAAATAATCAACAAAAGACAACAACAATAGAAAATCAGAATTCAATTCACAAACATACATTAGATGAAATACATAAGGTATCACGAGATTACATCCAACACCAACAAGAAAGCGAAGATCCTACCTTTTCTCCCTTGGAAATGAAAGAATACAAAGTTTCTCTATCTGAAATTACAACAACATAACCTAAAAAGTGTGAAAATTGTATTTGTGCAATTCAGGAATTCGCAGGTTCGCTAGGCGAACTTATTCATTCGCTAAGCGAATGGTAAAAAATAGGCACTTCAGGTGCCTCAAATAGTTAAACCGCCCCAGAAATTCACGTGCATTCGCGAAGCGAACATTCGCTTTCCAGCTCGCAAAGCAAATTTTGTCTCTTTTTGCCTCTACCAAAATCTGGGTCCTTTCGCTGGGAGCTTCGCCAGCGTTCGCGAAGCGAACGTTCGCTGGGACTCGCCTACATGTTTGCTAGGCGAACAACTGATACCATTCTCTTTTCTTTAGCAGCTTGCACCCTTTCTTGTGTCTTACTACATTTGATGTTTTATGCCTATTTTCTGCACAATAGCACACATATTACAAGCTCCAAAGGTATTTTCAATGTTTAGAAGAATAACATCAATCAAGATTAAAACGAATGAAAACATGAGAAAAGAGTGGTAAAAGTGAAACGAAAGATAAGTCATTTTTAGGTCAAATCTGCACCTAACAACTCTCCCCAACTAAACTTTTGCTTGTCCTCAAGCAAAGCACCCCTCATTGAAAACAAGAGGATTTGCTCAAGCATAAGGATCAACCAAAACAAGATAAATGCGGACAAGCATGAAAATGCGCACAAGCAACGTTCACCACTCAATAGAATCGAACAATGATAAAGAATTAAGTTCTTAAACAAATATCATAATTGGTTCAAAGAACAACTAACTTTTCATACTTGAATCACTCTAACACTCCTCTTCAAAATAAGAATGAAGAAATTGACTCGTTTGCAACCGCGGGGAAATTTTACTCACCCGAAAAACAATGAAAATAACAATCAATTCATACAACATCTAACTATCAAAAATGAAAACATGGAAGCAAAAAGATCACTAAGGGCTTTTAAGGTTGTAGCTTGGTCGGGTTAACAACAAAGGGACATTTCTAAAGGCCATTGAATCGAAATTGCCGATAAATGGTATTTACACGTTACAACTTCATTCACCATTCTCGTTCCTTAATCACAAACCTTCTCAAATTTCCTTTTTGAACAATTATTTCGCTCTATTTTTCTCATCAAACAAGCATTCTTTTTCTTATGTTTTTCACATTCATATTTACACTTTTTCATTTCATGCTTGTTTGGAAATTTTCAAAAGTTGAAAGCAACCTACCATCTTCTTTTTAATTCTCCCCAACTTGAATTCAACCAAACCTCAAGTGAATGCTACTTACTTTTTAAGGCAAGGAAATCAAATTAAGACAGTAAAGGTTCAAGAAGAAATTTTTAGAGCCTCATAAAATTCAATGATGAACTACACTTTCAAATTATATACATAAACCAAGCTCATCACTAAAATGAGATCTAAACTGTTTAGGCTCAAAGGGCTAATGAATTCTCACTACTCACGGGTAAGATACTTTGGATACGGTTGTGCTCAATATAAACAAATGCCTTGATCATTTCTAATGCTTCCAAAAAATCACAATAATCAAAAGATAAGGCATGAATCAAACGAATTAAACAAATTTATCAGTCATCCAAGCATTTAGTAAACACTGGAGGTTTCCTCACAATTTGTGGCTTTTGGACCAAAGTGAAACAAGCATTCAAACAAGTTGAAAAATGAAACAAGAATACACATTTGCACAAAGAACAAAATTCTTAAGTCATTCTAGCATTCTATAAAGCAGTACAATTTACCAAGCATACTTTTAACGCTCAACATCCATCCAGACTCGGTCGAAGCTTTATTGAATACTTTTATACAATTAGCAATTAATCTAGGAGTTCTCATCATTCCTGATTCACACTAGAGAAAAACATAAAAGAAGACAAATAGATCTAATATAAACAAATGTACAAAGCTCGAATATATAGAAACTATGCGATGCGATTCAGTATCTAAACACCGATCCCCGGCAACGGCGCCATTTTGTTGTAGCTGGAATAGCAGCAAGCAAAAATATATAAGTAACCCAATTTATCGTTCTCCACAGGGATCAGTGCGAGGGAAAGAATGCCATTCAACGGTTTCTATATTTCTAAGCTCATGAATCAAAAGTTTTGGTCTAAACTGGAACCAAAAGCAAATGCGGAAAATGTAAAGACGGAAAATATAAAGTAAATACTTAATTATAAACGGAGCCTTGTTGGAATTGGATCTCATCAATTTATAACACATGCGTTCTTCTAATCAAGTAAACACAAATCAATCATTTGCCTAATATCCTCGCGTATCACTCACAACAAAGGTTATGTCTAACGCAACGTCGAGAGAACGACCGTATTGTCTCATTGGTGATTTTTCACGCAACTCAACAACAAAGAGAAGTAAGAACTGATACTCACGCAAGTGTTAAGCCTAAATCTATGTCTAGAGTTCAGTCCTAACAGATATTACTATAACATTCATATCAAATAAATGATTTCTTCGTATTTAAGCAAGATCAAAATACGTACACACGCTTAACCCTTTTTACATGTATTCAACTAATTTGCCAAATGAATGTGAATATCCTTCTTCATCACTATTATCACGCATCCTCGCGATACCGTACCGATCCTACTTATGCTACCCATGCTACTTAATCAACACAATACAACAAAAGATAAAATGAATATCAACTCACAAAACCATGTCAAAAGCTTGCTCATTGATAGATGAAAATCTAAGATCAAAGATTTGTAAAGGTTTTGTCAAGACCACAAATAATCAACAAAAGACAACAACAATAGAAAATCAGAATTCAATTCACAAACATACATTAGATGAAATACATAAGGTATCACGAGATTACATCCAACACCAACAAGAAAGCGAAGATCCTACCTTTTCTCCCTTGGAAATGAAAGAATACAAAGTTTCTCTATCTGAAATTACAACAACATAACCTAAAAAGTGTGAAAATTGTATTTGTGCAATTCAGGAATTCGCAGGTTCGCTAGGCGAACTTATTCATTCGCTAAGCGAATGGTAAAAAATAGGCACTTCAGGTGCCTCAAATAGTTAAACCGCCCCAGAAATTCACGTGCATTCGCGAAGCGAACATTCGCTTTCCAGCTCGCAAAGCAAATTTTGTCTCTTTTTGCCTCTACCAAAATCTGGGTCCATTCGCTGGGAGCTTCGCCAGCGTTCGCGAAGCGAACGTTCGCTGGGACTCGCCTACATGTTTGCTAGGCGAACAACTGATACCATTCTCTTTTCTTTAGCAGCTTGCACCCTTTCTTGTGTCTTACTACATTTGATGTTTTATGCCTATTTTCTGCACAATAGCACACATATTACAAGCTCCAAAGGTATTTTCAATGTTTAGAAGAATAACATCAATCAAGATTAAAACGAATGAAAACATGAGAAAAGAGTGGTAAAAGTGAAAAGAAAGATAAGTCATTTTTAGGTCAAATCTGCACCTAACAACTCTCCCCAACTAAACTTTTGCTTGTCCTCAAGCAAAGCACCCCTCATTGAAAACAAGAGGATTTGCTCAAGCATAAGGATCAACCAAAACAAGATAAATGCGGACAAGCATGAAAATGCGCACAAGCAACGTTCACCACTCAATAGAATCGAACAATGATAAAGAATTAAGTTCTTAAACAAATATCATAATTGGTTCAAAGAACAACTAAGTTTTCATACTTGAATCACTCTAACACTCCTCTTCAAAATAAGAATGAAGAAATTGACGCGTTTGCAACCGCGGGGAAATTTTACTCACCCGAAAAACAATGAAAATAACAATCAATTCATACAACATCTAACTATCAAAAATGAAAACATGGAAGCAAAAAGATCACTAAGGGCTTTTAAGGTTGTAGCTTGGTCGGGTTAACAACAAAGGGACATTTCTAAAGGCCATTGAATCGAAATTGCCGATAAATGGTATTTACACGTTACAACTTCATTCACCATTCTCGTTCCTTTATCACAAACCTTCTCAAATTTCCTTTTTGAACAATTATTTCGCTCTATTTTTCTCATCAAACAAGCATTCTTTTTCTTATGTTTTTCACATTCATATTTACACTTTTTCATTTCATGCTTGTTTGGAAATTTTCAAAAGTTGAAAGCAACCTACCATCTTCTTTTTAATTCTCCCCAACTTGAATTCAACCAAACCTCAAGTGAATGCTACTTACTTTTTAAGGCAAGGAAATCAAATTAAGACAGTAAAGGTTCAAGAAGAAATTTTTAGAGCCTCAAAAAATTCAATGATGAACTACACTTTCAAATTATATACATAAACCAAGCTCATCACTAAAATGAGATCTAAACTGTTTAGGCTCAAAGGGCTAATGAATTCTCACTACTCACGGGTAAGATACTTTGGATACGGTTGTGCTCAATATAAACAAATGCCTTGATCATTTCTAATGCTTCCAAAAAATCACAATAATCAAAAGATAAGGCATGAATCAAACGAATTAAACAAATTTATCAGTCATCCAAGCATTTAGTAAACACTGGAGGTTTCCTCACAATTTGTGGCTTTTGGACCTAAGTGAAACAAGCATTCAAACAAGTTGAAAAATGAAACAAGAATACACATTTGCACAAAGAACAAAATTCTTAAGTCATTCTAGCATTCTATAAAGCAGTACAATTTACCAAGCATACTTTTAACGCTCAACATCCATCCAGACTCGGTCGAAGCTTTATTGAATACTTTTATACAATTAGCAATTAATCTAGGAGTTCTCATCATTCCTGATTCACACTAGAGAAAAACATAAAAGAAGACAAATAGATCTAATATAAACAAATGTACAAAGCCCGAATATATAGAAACTATGCGATGCGATTCAGTATCTAAACACCGATCCCCGGCAACGGCGCCATTTTGTTGTAGCTGGAATAGCAGCAAGCAAAAATATATAAGTAACCCAATTTATCGTTCTCCACAGGGATCAGTGCGAGGGAAAGAATGCCATTCAACGGTTTCTATATTTCTAAGCTCATGAATCAAAAGTTTTGGTCTAAACTGGAACCAAAAGCAAATGCGGAAAATGTAAAGACGGAAAATATAAAGTAAAGACTTAATTATAAACGGAGCCTTGTTGGAATTGGATCTCATCAATTTATAACACATGCGTTTTTCTAATCAAGTAAACACAAATCAATCATTTGCCTAATATCCTCGCGTATCACTCACAACAGAGGTTATGTCTAACGCAACGTCGAGAGAACGACCGTATTGTCTCATTGGTGATTTTTCACGCAACTCAACAACAAAGAGAAGTAAGAACTGATACTCACGTAAGTGTTAAGCCTAAATCTATGTCTAGAGTTCAGTCCTAATAGATATTACTATAACATCCATATCAAATAAATGATTTCTTCGTATTTAAGCAAGATCAAAATACGTACACACGCATAACCCTTTTTACATGTATTCAACTAATTTGCCAAATGAATGTGAATATCCTTCTTCATCACTATTATCACGCATCCTCGCGATACCGTACCGATCCTACTCATGCTACCCATGCTACTTAATCAACACAATACAACAAAAGATAAAATGAATATTAACTCACAAAACCATGTCAAAAGCTTGCTCATTGATAGATGAAAATCTAAGATCAAAGATTTGTAAAGGTTTTGTCAAGACCACAAATAATCAACAAAAGACAACAACAATAGAAAATCAGAATTCAATTCACAAACATACATTAGATGAAATACATAAGGTATCACGAGATTACATCCAACACCAACAAGAAAGCGAAGATCCTACCTTTTCTCCCTTGGAAATGAAAGAATACAAAGTTTCTCTATCTGAAATTACAACAACATAACCTAAAAAGTGTGAAAATTGTATTTATGCAATTCAGGAATTCGCAGGTTCGCTAGGCGAACTTATTCATTCGCTAAGCGAATGGTTAAAAATAGGCACTTCAGGTGCCTCAAATAGTTAAACCGCCCCAGAAATGCACATGCATTCGCGAAGCGAACATTCGCTTTCCAGCTCGCAAAGCAAATTTTGTCTCTTTTTGCTTCTACCAAAATCTGGGTCCATTCGCTGGGAGCTTCGCCAGCGTTCGCGAAGCGAACGTTTGCTGGGACTCGCCTACATGTTTGCTAGGCGAACAACTGATACCATTCTCTTTTCTTTAGCAGCTTGCACCCTTTCTTATGTCTTACTACATTTGATGTTTTATGCCTATTTTCTGCACAATAGCACACATATTACAAGCTCCAAAGGTATTTTCAATGTTTAGAAGAATAACATCAATCAAGATTAAAACGAATGAAAACATGAGAAAAGAGTGGTAAAAGTGAAAAGAAAGATAAGTCATTTTTAGGTCAAATCTGCACCTAACAACTCTCCCCAACTAAACTTTTGCTTGTCCTCAAGCAAAGCACCCCTCATTGAAAACAAGAGGATTTGCTCAAGCATAAGGATCAACCAAAACAAGATAAATGCGGACAAGCATGAAAATGCGCACAAGCAACGTTCACCACTCAATAGAATCGAACAATGATAAAGAATTAAGTTCTTAAACAAATATCATAATTGGTTCAAAGAACAACTAACTTTTCATACTTGAATCACTCTAACACTCCTCTTCAAAATAAGAATGAAGAAATTGACGCGTTTGCAACCGCGGGGAAATTTTACTCACCCGAAAAACAATGAAAATAACAATCAATTCATACAACATCTAACTATCAAAAATGAAAACATGGAAGCAAAAAGATCACTAAGGGCTTTTAAGGTTGTAGCTTGGTCGGGTTAACAACAAAGGGACATTTCTAAAGGCCATTGAATCGAAATTGCCGATAAATGGTATTTACACGTTACAACTTCATTCACCATTTTCGTTCCTTCATCACAAACCTTCTCAAATTTCCTTTTTGAACAATTATTTCGCTCTATTTTTCTCATCAAACAAGCATTCTTTTTCTTATGTTTTTCACATTCATATTTACACTTTTTCATTTCATGCTTGTTTGGAAATTTTCAAAAGTTGAAAGCAACCTACCATCTTCTTTTTAATTCTCCCCAACTTGAATTCAACCAAACCTCAAGTGAATGCTACTTACTTTTTAAGGCAAGGAAATCAAATTAAGACAGTAAAGGTTCAAGAAGAAATTTTTAGAACCTCATAAAATTCAATGATGAACTACACTTTCAAATTATATACATAAACCAAGCTCATCACTAAAATGAGATCTAAACTGTTTAGGCTCAAAGGGCTAATGAATTCTCACTACTCACGGGTAAGATACTTTGGATACGGTTGTGCTCAATATAAACAAATGCCTTGATCATTTCTAATGCTTCCACAAAATCATAATAATCAAAAGATAAGGCATGAATCAAACAAATTAAACAAAGTTATTAGTCATCCAAGGATTTAGTAAACACTGGAGGTTTCCTCACAATTTGTGGCTTTTGGACCTAAGTGAAACAAGCATTCAAACAAGTTGAAAAATGAAACAAGAATACACATTTGCACAAAGAACAAAATTCTTAAGTCATTCTAGCATTCTATAAAGCAGTACAATTTACCAAGCATACTTTCAACGTTCAACATCCATCCAGACTCGGTCGAAGCTTCATTGAATACTTTTATACAATTAGAAATTAATCTAGGAGTTCTCATCATTCCTGATTCACACTAGAGAAAAACATAAAAGAAGACAAATAGATCTAATATAAACAAATGTACAAATCCTGAATATATAGAAACTATGCGATGTGATTCAGTATTTAAACACCGATCCCCGGCAACAGCGCCATTTTGTTGTAGCTGGAATAGCAGCAAGCAAAAATATATAAGTAACCCAATTTATCGTTCTCCACAGGGATCAGTGCGAGGGAAAGAATGCCATTCAACGGTTTCTATATTTCAAAGCTCATGAATCAAAAGTTTTGGTCTAAAATGGAACCAAAAGCAAATGCGGAAAATGTAAAGACGAAAAATATAAAGTAAAGACTTAATTATAAACGGAGCCTTGTTGGAATTGGATCTCATCAATTTATAATACATGCGTTCTTCTAATCAAGTAAACACAAATCAATCATTTGCCTAATATCCTCGCGTATCACTCACAACCGAGGTTATGTCTAACGCAACGTCGAGAGAATGACCGTATTGTCTCATTGGTGATTTTTCACGCAACTCAACATGAAAGAGAAGTAAGAACTGATACTCACGCAAGTGTTAAGCCTAAATCTATGTCTAGAGTTCAGTCCTAACAGATATTACTATAACATCCATATCAAATAAATGATTTCTTCGTATTTAAGCAAGATCAAAATACGTACACACGCTTAACCCTTTTTACATGTATTCAACTAATTTGCCAAATGAATGTGAATATCCTTCTTCATCACTATTATCACGCATCCTCGCGATACCGTACCGATCCTACTCATGCTACCCATGCTACTTAATCAACACAATACAACAAAAGATAAAATGAATATCAACTCACAAAACCATGTCAAAAGCTTGCTCATTGATAGATGAAAATCTAAGATCAAAGATTTGTAAAGGTTTTGTCAAGACCACAAATAATCAACAAAAGACAACAACAATAGAAAATAAGAATTCAATTCACAAACATACATTAGATGAAATACATAAGGTATCACGAGATTACATCCAACACCAACAAGAAAGCGAAGATCCTACCTTTTCTCCCTTGGAAATGAAAGAATACAAAGTTTCTCTATCTGAAATTACAACAACATAACCTAAAAAGTGTGAAAATTGTATTTATGCAATTCAGGAATTCGCAGGTTCGCTAGGCGAACTTATTCATTCGCTAAGCGAATGGTTAAAAATAGGCACTTCAGGTGCCTCAAATAGTTAAATCGCCCCAGAAATGCACGTGCATTCGCGAAGCGAACATTCGCTTTCCAGCTCACAAAGCAAATTTTGTCTCTTTTTGCCTCTACCAAAATCTGGGTCCATTCGCTGGGACCTTCGCCAGCGTTCGCGAAGCGAACGTTCGCTAGGACTCGCCTACATGTTCGCTAGGCGAACAACTGATACCATTCTCTTTTCTTTAGCAGCTTGCACCCTTTCTTGTGTCTTACTACATTTGATGTTTTATGCCTATTTTCTGCACAATAGCACACATATTACAAGCTCCAAAGGTATTTTCAATGTTTATAAGAATAACATCAATTAAGATTAAAACGAATGAAAACATGAGAAAAGAGTGGTAAAAGTGAAAAGAAAGATACGTCATTTTTAGGTCAAATCTGCACCTAACAACTCTCCCCAACTAAACTTTTGCTTGTCCTCAAGCAAAGCACCCCTCATTGAAAACAAGAGGATTTGCTCAAGCATAAGGATCAACCAAAACAAGATAAATGTGGACAAGCATGAAAATGCGCACAAGCAACGTTCACCACTCAATAGAATCGAACAATGATAAAGAATTAAGTTCTTAAACAAATATCATAATTGGTTCAAAGAACAACTAACTTTTCATACTTGAATCACTCTAACACTCCTCTTCAAAATAAGAATGAAGAAATTGACGCGTTTGTAACCGCGGGGAAATTTTACTCACCCGAAAAACAATGAAAATAACAATCAATTCATACAACATCTAACTATCAAAAATGAAAACATGGAAGCAAAAAGATCACTAAGGGCTTTTAAGGTTGTAGCTTGGTCGGGTTAACAACAAAGGGACATTTCTAAAGGCCATTGAATCGAAATTGCCGATAAATGGTATTTACACGTTACAACTTCATTCACCATTCTCGTTCCTTTATGACAAACCTTCTCAAATTTCCTTTTTGAACAATTATTTCGCTCTATTTTTCTCATCAAACAAGCATTCTTTTTCTTATGTTTTTCACATTCATATTTACACTTTTTCATTTCATGCTTGTTTGGAAATTTTCAAAAGTTGAAAGCAACCTACCATCTTCTTTTTAATTCTCCCCAACTTGAATTCAACCAAACCTCAAGTGAATGCTACTTACTTTTTAAGGCAAGGAAATCAAATTAAGACAGTAAAGGTTCAAGAAGAAATTTTTAGAACCTCATAAAATTCAATGATGAACTACACTTTCAAATTATATACATAAACCAAGCTCATCACTAAAATGAGATCTAAACTGTTTAGGCTCAAAGGGCTAATGAATTCTCACTACTCACGGGTAAGATACTTTGGAACGGTTGTGCTCAATATAAACAAATGCCTTGATCATTTCTAATGCTTCCACAAAATCATAATAATCAAAAGATAAGGCATGAATCAAACGAATTAAACAAATTTATCAGTCATCCAAGGATTTAGTAAACACTGGAGGTTTCCTCACAATTTGTGGCTTTTGGACCTAAGTGAAACAAGCATTCAAACAAGTTGAAAAATGAAACAAGAATACACATTTGCACAAAGAACAAAATTCTTAAGTCATTCTAGCATTCTATAAAGCAGTACAATTTACCAAGCATACTTTCAACGTTCAACATCCATCCAGACAAGGTCGAAGCTTCATTGAATACTTTTATACAATTAGAAATTAATCTAGGAGTTCTCATCATTCCTGATTCACACTAGAGAAAAACATAAAAGAAGACAAATAGATCTAATATAAACAAATGTACAAAGCCTGAATATATAGAAACTATGCGATGCGATTCAGTATCTAAACATCGATCCCCGGCAACGGCGCCATTTTGTTGTAGCTGGAATTGCAGCAAGCAAAAATATATAAGTAACCCAACTTATCGTTCTCCACAGGGATCAGTGCGAGGGAAAGAATGCCATTCAACGGTTTCTATATTTCTAAGCTCATGAATCAAAAGTTTTGGTCTAAAGTGGATCTAAAGCAAATGCGAAAAATGTAAAGACGAAAAATATAAAGTAAAGACTTAATTATAACCGGAGCCTTGTTGGAATTGGATCTCATCAATTTATAACTCATGCGTTCTTCTAATCAAGTAAACACAAATCAATCATTTGCCTAATATCCTCGCGTATCACTCACAACAGAGGTTATGTCTAACGCAACGTCGAGAGAACGACCGTATTGTCTCATTGGTGATTTTTCACGCAACTCAACAACAAAGATAAGTAAGAACTGATACTCACGCAAGTGTTAAGCCTAAATCTATGTCTAGAGTTCAGTCCTAACAGATATTACTTTAACATCCATATCAAATAAATGATTTCTTCGTATTTAAGCAAGATCAAAATACGTACACACGCTTAACCCTTTTTACATGGATTCAACTAATTTGCCAAATGAATGTGAATATCCTTCTTCATCACTATTATCACGCATCCTCGCGATACCGTACCGATCCTACTCATGCTACCCATGCTACTTAATCACCACAATACAACAAAAGATAAAATGAATATCAACTCACAAAACCATGTCAAAAGCTTGCTCATTGATAGATGAAAATCTAAGATCAAAGATTTGTAAAGGTTTTGTCAAGACCACAAATAATCAACAAAAGACAACAACAATAGAAAATCAGAATTCAATTCACAAACATACATTAGATGAAATACATAAGGTATCACGAGATTACATCCAACACCAACAAGAAAGCGAAGATCCTACCTTTTCTCCCTTGGAAATGAAAGAATACAAAGTTTTTCTATCTGAAATTACAACAACATAACCTAAAAAGTGTGCAAATTGTATTTATGCAATTCAGGAATTCGCAGGTTCGCTAGGCGAACTTATTCATTCGCTAAGCGAATGGTTAAAAATAGGCACTTCAGGTGCCTCAAATAGTTAAACCGCCCCAGAAATTCACGTGCATTCGCGAAGCGAACATTCGCTTTCCAGCTCGCAAAGCAAATTTTGTCTCTTTTTGCCTCTACCAAAATCTGGGTCCATTCGCTGGGAGCTTCACCAGCGTTCGCGAAGCGAACGTTCGCTAGGACTCGCCTACATGTTCGCTAGGCGAACAACTGATACCATTCTCTTTTCTTTAGTAGCTTGCACCCTTTTCTTGTGTCTTACTACATTTGATGTTTTATGCCTATTTTCTGCACAATAGCACACATATTACAAGCACCAAAGGTATTTTCAATGTTTAGAAGAATAACATCAATCAAGAGTAAAATGAATGAAAACATGAGAAAAGAGTGGAAAAAGTGCAAAGAAAGATATTTCATTTTTAGGTCAAATTTGCACCTAACAACTCTCCCCAACTAAACTTTTGCTTGTCCTCAAGCAAAACACCTCTCATTGAAAACAAGAGGATTTGCTCAAGCATAAGGATCAACCAAAACAAGATAAATGCGGACAAGCATGAAAATGCGCACAAGCAACGTTCACCACTCAATAAAATCGAACAATGATAAAGAATTAAGTTCTTAAACAAATATCATAATTGGTTCAAAGAACAACTTAGTTTTCATACTTGAATCACTCTAACACTCCTCTTCAAAATAAGAATGAAGAAATTGACGCGTTTGCAACCGCAGGGAAATTTCACTCACCCGACAAACAATGCAAATAACAATCAATACATACAACATCTAACAATCAAAAATGAAAATATGGAAGCAAAAAGATCACTAAGGGCTTTTAAGGTTGTAGCTTGGTCGGGTTAACAATAAAGGGACATTTCTAAAGGCCATTGAATCGAAATTGCCGATAAATTGTATTTACACGTTACAACATCATTCACCATTCTCATTCCTTTATCACAAACCTTCTCAAACTTCCTTTTTGCACAATTATTTCGCTATATTTTTCTCATCAAACAAGCATTCTTTTTCTTATATTTTTCACATTCATATTTACACTTTTTCATTTCATGCTTGTCTGAAATTTTTCAAAAGTTGAAAGCAACCTACCATCTTCTTTTTCATTCTCCCCAACTTTAATTCAACCAAACCTCAAGTGAATGTTCCTTAATTTTTAAGGCAAGGAAATCAAATTAAGATAATAAAGGTTCAAGAAGAAATTTTTAGAACCTCATAAAATTCAATGATGAACTACACTTTCAAATTATATACATAAACCAAGTTCATCACTAAAATGAGATCTAAACTGTTTAGGCTCAAAGGGCTAACGAATTCTCACTACTCACGGGTAAGATACTTTGGATACGGTTGTGCTCAATATAAACAAATGCCTTGATCATTTCTAATGCTTCCATAAAATCACAATAATCAAAAGATAAGGCATGAATCAAATGAATTAAACAAAGTTATCAGTCATCCAAGCATTTAGTAAACACTGGAGGTTTCCTCACAATTTGTGGCTTTTTGACCTAAGTTAAACAAGCATTCAAACAAGTTGAAAAATGAAACAAGAATACACATTTGCACAAAGAACAAAATTCTTAAGTCATTCTAGCATTCTATAAAGCAGTACAATTTACCAAGCATACTTTCAATGTTCAACATCTATCCAGACTCGGTCGAAGCTTCATTGAATACTTTTATACAATTAAAAATTAATCTAGGAGTTCTCATCATTCCTGATTCACACTAGAGAAAAACATAAAAGAAGACAAATAGATCTAATATAAACAAATGTACAAAGCCTAGAAATATAGAAACTATGCGATGCGATTCAATATCTAAACACCGATCTCCGGCAACGGCGCCATTTTGTTGGAGCTAGAATAGCAGCAAGTAAAAATATATAAGTAACCCAATTTATAGTTCTCAACCGGGATCAGTGCGAGGGAAAGAATGCCATTCAACGGTTTCTATATTTCTAAGCTCATGAATCAAAAGTTTTGGTCTAAAGCGGAACCAAAAGCAAATGCGAAAAATGTAAAGACGGAAAATATAAAGTAAAGACTGAATTATAAACGGAGCCTTGTTGGAATTGGATCTCATCAATTGTTAACACATGCATTCTTCTAATCAAGTAAACACAAATCAATCATTCGCCTAATATCCTCGCGTATCACTCACAACAGAGGTTATGTCTAACGCAACATCGAGAGAACGACCGTATTGTCTCATTGGTGATTTTTCACGCAACTCAACAACACAGAGAAGTAAGAACTTATACTCACACAAGTGTTAAGCCTAAATCTATGTCTAGAGTTCAGTCCTAACATATATTACTATAACATCCATATCAAATAAATGATTTCTTCGTATTTAAGCAAGATCAAAATACGTACACACGCTTAACCCTTTTTACATGTATTCAACTAATTTGCCCAATGAATGTGAATATCCTTCTTCATCACTATTATCACGCATCCTCGCGATACCGTACCGATCCTACTCATGCTACTTAATCAACACAATACAACAAAAGATAAAATGAATATCAACTCATAAAACCATGTCAAAAGCTTGCTCATTGATAGATGAAAATCTAAGATCAAAGATTTGTAAAGGTTTTGTCAAGACCACAAATAATCAACCAAAGACAACAACAATAGAAAATCATAATTCAATTCACAAACATTCATTAGATGAAATACATAAGGTATCAAGAGATTATATCCAACACCAACAAGAAAGAAAAGATCCTACCTTTTCTCCCATGGAAATAAAAGAATACAAAGTTTCTCTATATGAAATTACAACAACATAACTTAAAAAGTGTGAAAATTGTATTTATACAATTCAGGAATTCGCAGGTTCGCTAGGCGAACCTATTCATTCGCTAAGCGAATGGTTAAAAATAGGCACTTCAGGTGCCTCAAACAGTTAAACCGCCCCATAAATTCACGTGCATTCGCTAAGCGAAGGAATGTTCGCGAAGCGAACATTCGCTTTCCAGCTCGCAAAGCGAATTTTGTCTCTTTTTGCCTCTGCCAAAATCTGGGTCCATTCGCTGGGAGCTTCGCCAACGTTCGCGAAGCGAACGTTCACTGGGACTCGCCTACATGTTCGCTAGACGAACAACTGATATCATTCTCTTTTCTTTAGCAGCTTGCACCCTTTCTTGTGTCTTACTACATTTGATGTTTTATGCCTATTTTCTGCACAATAGCACACATATTACAAGCACCAAAGGTATTTTCAATGTTTAGAAGAATAACATCAATCAAGAGTAAAACGAATGAAAACATGAGAAAAGAGTGGAAAAAGTGCAAAGAAAGATATGTCATTTTTAGGTCAAATCTGCACCTAACACCCACACCAGCTGGATTTAGGCAATTGGACCGTTCTGGGAGCAGAAGTGGATTGGGCCATGCCTAGCCATTGGTCCAGTCCGGAACAATATATATATATATATATATATATATATATATATATATATATATATATATATATATGTGTGTGTGTGTGTGTATATATATATATATTTATATATAAGATTTTACTTTGGTCCCATGTCTAATAAACGTTACTTTTTAGTCCTTAAAAGCTATTCTGTTAGCCAACTTAGTTAATTCTGTTAACTTATAACTTTTAATGTCTTAGATGAGACAATATTGTTGAGTGTCCTTCATAGAATTTTTTAAAAATGAATTTTATCTATCTAATCTTTTTAAAGGATTTTATACCTTTGAATCTTGATCATCTATTATTTATAACGGTGCGCCGGCAACACTTAATATTTTTTACATAGTTCCATCGTCTTCATCTTCTTCCTCATCTTCATCATCATCATCATTAAACTTCATCAAAATCTGCAAAAAGTTCTAGAAAAATAAATTTTAAAATTACGAAATTCATTCTCAGGATCTATCCCTTATTCAATATCTTTCCTCAAATCTCATTCTCTCTTATCTTCGTTTTAAATTAAAAATATCAACTTTGGATATGAGGAGGAAAACCTTGCTACAACCACTTAGCAGATTCCAAAATTCATAAGTAACAGAACCCTTTATAAAAGCCCTTTTGGGGAGCTACCTTGAGTTTCAAAATGTGGATAAGCTAGTTGATGTTGGTGGCAGTGATGGTTATTATCTCCTAATGATCTTGTAGAAATATCCCAACACTAAGCTTTTTACTTTAGCAAGAAAATGAAAGAGAATGTGAGTTATGGAGGGAAAATGAATCTGGGATAGAATTTTATAATGAATTTCATGATTTTTAATTTTAATTTTTATGGAATTTTGATGATGTTTGATGAAGATGATGTTGAAGATAAAAATGAAAAGGGGGAAGCAGATGAAGGTAAGTGATAAATATTAGGTGTTGATGGTGTATCATAATAATTAATAAACAATCAAGATCCAAAGGTGTAAAATTTGTTAAAAAAGACCATATTGTTAAAATAATAATAATAATAATAATAATAATAATAATAATAATAATGGTAATAATAATAATAATAATAATAATAATAATAATAATAATAATAATAATAATAATAATAAATTCTATGGTGGACACTCAACAATTTGTATCACCTAAGCCATTTAATTTTAAAAGTTAATATAATGAACTAAATTGACTAACAGAATAGTTTTATAGGGACTAGAAAATAACATATATTAGATACAACTTTTAAGTGAAACTTTAAATTAAGTTAAGGGACTACGAAACTAATTAATACTATATATATATATATATATATATATATATATATATATATATATATATATATATATATGTATATATATATATATATATATATATATATATATATATATATATATATATATATATATATATATATATATATATATATATATAGACTTGCCAAAAAGTACAGGAATATGTGGTATCCCTACATGGGTAAGGGATACTCAGAGGCCTTTGTAGTTAAGGATGATTAAGGCTTGCTGACGGTGGTGAGATACCATGTTTGGTGATGTTTACGGTGGCAAGAGAGGACCAACTCAGATGAGGTAAGAGGCTCTATGTTCATGCATTATGTTAAGGTAAGTTATGATATCCCCTTTACCCCCTATAGGGCAAGGTATTTATAGAAGCTCTTAAGACTAGGGTTTTCTATTGACTATAATAGCCGTACACTCAGTTAATGGTGAGTCGTTGAATCCTTGTTTCCTAGGAAGACATGGATCAATCTGTTGACTCTAACTCCCCTCTAACTAAGGAACATCCTTTCCCATGTTTCCCATAACTAGGCGAGTGCATGGTATTTAATGTTAGACGTTTTCTAATAGTGGGTGACATATAGGCGTCACCCCTCCTAAGGGTTACCACTCTCCCTCCCTTATTAGACCCTTTACAAATATATCACTACATAGTCTTTCAAAGTGTTGAGGCGTTAAGAGTCCCTAAGTCCCCCGAGTGAGATTACATACTAATCCTGACTAATGAGATTTCAAGTCCCTCAAGCAAGGTGGTATACCCCTCTGATGGGACTTATATGAAACCCTCGAAAAAGACTTTATGTTAAGTCTCTTAGGCTATACTTCGGTCACGCCTCTTGGGAGAGACTTTCTGTTAGATCCCACCCGAGGAATCTCCAAGCCCCTCAAGCAGGAAGTTTAGATAAGCATGTTCTATGGGACCCTTAGTCCCTCAGGTGAGGTTATATTGAGCCTTTATGGTGAGACTTATAGTCTCTCAGATGAGGCATTTGACCTCTCATACGAGACTTCTGTCAAGCCCTCGGACAAGCCTTTAAGTTAATTCCCTTTCGCGAGTAGTTTAAAAAAGCGTGTTTGATAGGATTCTTAGTCCCTCGGGTAATGTGATATTGATCCTGGATAATGAGATTTCAAATCCCTCATGTGAAGTGTTGGACCTCTTGGGCAAGACTTCTATCAATCCCTCAAAAAAGACTTTAAGTTAAGTTTCTTGGGCTAGAATTTGATCGCGCCTCTTGGGTGAAACTTTATGTTGGATCCCTCTCGAGGAAACTCCAACTTTGTCAGGTGGGAGTTTAGATAAGCATATTCGATGTGACTCTTAGTACCTCAAGCGAGGTTATATTGAGCCTGGTTGATGAAACTTAAAATCCCTCAGACATGGCGCTCGACTTCTCGGACGGGACTTCTATCATGCCCTTAAACAAGACTTTAAGTTGAGTCTTCTGGGCTAGACATTAGTTGCGTCTCTTGTGTAGTTGCATGTACTTAATTTATTCAATGGGAGCACATATCTGGTTATTTTGCTTCTTGTCTTACGGCTTTCATATTTTATTTTATTTAATTCGTTGAGTCTCCTTCATTATTGCACTTCTCGGAATCAAGTTTATAAAGATTTAATTTTAGCATGCATAAAACTTTGGTTAAATTTGATCTTGATCATGATATTTTTTTATCAATTGCACAATTAAGTGGAATAAAAATGTTTTATGTTTTTTATTTGAGTTTGATTTAAAGTAAAATTTCAAAAGTGCTTTTAAAACCTTAAAAATTTGAGATTTTACATGTTTGATTTTAATCATGGATTTACACATATTTTATGATTCTGATCAAATTGAACAGAGGAAAAACTGGGTCATTTGATTTGAATCAGTTTTTACACTTGATTCGAATCATTTTCCTAATGTCCACTTCTGTTTGATTTGATTCGAATCAAATTTAAAACATGATTCGAATCACACATGTTTTCAACTTTTTCCAGTCAAGGCTATGAAATTTGATATGAATCAATTTTTGTACATGATTCGAATCATGTGGCTCATGATTAAAATAACTATTTCCTTTGATTTGAACTGAGTGACACTTTTTCAAAATTCAATTTTCCTTTGTATTCCATTTCACTTGCTCATTTGATTCTAATCATAGATTGCTCTTGATTTGAATCTAACTGACTTTTTTGACCATTTTCTGTGCTTAATATCAAGCACATATAAAACCTTTTGTCATCATTTCTCACATGACATATATCATTCTGATCATAATTTTTAGTGCGATTTTAGCGAAAAATCAAATTCTTTGTTTTGAGTGTTCAAAGTCAGGCAACGAATTTCTTGCATCTTCAACTTCAATTTGGTTCAGATCTTGATAACGAGAGATTTTTAATTGATTGAAGGAGGCACATCCTTGAATTTAATTGTTCATAGAGATGTTTTTAATTTTTTCAAGTTGTTAGCAAGATTGAGGTGGTTTTTAATGGTGGTGGCAAATTCCATTGAAAATAAGTAGGTTCTTCTCTCCAGAATTGCCTTAGTAATGTCTGTGTGGTTGGCTCCTAATAAGGCAGAGTTCTTCTCAAATATTTGGGCAATACACCACTCAAGGAATTGTTAAGATCAAGGGGTTTAAGTTACACATGAAGGCTTGGAGAAGAATTGATGATATTGGAAGATTCAAGAAACACATTTTAAGTAAAGATTGCGTATAGAAGTTTGGTTGTGCGTTGTATACAAGTCAAGATCCAAATAGGAGATTTATTTTTCTCAGTTGTATTATGGATTGGTGATTATATTGACTCAATAAATAGTTGTCAAATAACAAAGAATTATTCAGGTTGCAATGGGAAACCATTGAAGAGTTCACATAGGCAAAGCAAGGACGAACGCCGAAGCACTATAAATCTCGGTGTCATCTTTCTTTCTCTCTCTCTCTCTCTCTCTCTCTCTCTCTTGATCATGCATTTAATTTCATAGTATTTGCATGCTTAGATTTTTCAACATCATCGCAGTTGTCGTTTGTCCTTGATAGCTATCTATATGAGGGAATGTGACGCCCCTAATCTATACCCCCAAGCTATTAAAGCGGTAAAAGAAAATTCAAAATTTCGTCAGAGTATATCTACATTATCATGGCATTGACCGAGGGGTCACATCAAATTGAAACAATACATACAACACCTGCTCATAAAGATATGCAACAGTGGGGTAGCAATCAACAGAGGAACTCAGTTCCTTAACCCACATTTCAGAATTTAGAATAAAGCGGAAAATCTAAAAACCGAATATCATAAATATATATATATATATATATATATATATATATATATATATATATATATATATATATATATATATATATATATCACTTGAAAAGTTTGTCATACATCTGGTTATACATGCACGAGCCAAAAAATATATATACATAATACACAAATAATCCTAAACGGCCTCCCTAACTACCCGGTGTCACATATCAGAGCCGACCGACAAAAGAATGAAGACGCAAAGCTTCACAAAACTACCTCCAACAACTCTAATCTGCAATGCCTCATAGAGCATTATAAAACAGCAGAAGGGTGAGAAAAACAACCATAATACAGTTGCATATAATTATATATATAACACCAAAAAAACACACACATATATATATACGGTTCTCACCACCACTCACGCCATAATTCAAACATAAGGCAATACAAGGAATAATTCATATTTCCATCCCCAACATATATCCATATATCAATTTTTATCCACGATTCCACACATAAACAACCATAATGATTTATGCAATGCAAGAGACCGACACAACGACTCTATGCATATGCACATGCGGCACCGACTTCCATCAATTCTCAACACCAGTTCACTCAGGAACTATTGGAACCATCGCTCGTTACTTAGTGTAACTCCCCGTCGGGCATACGATGTTCCCCGTCGCTTTCGGTCCTCTTTGTATAAGGCGCACGACGTTTATGGATCGCTTTCGGTCCTCTTTGTATAAGGCGCACGATCCGATCGCTCACACCCCACATGGGCACACGATCGTCTATAACCATCGCTTTCGGTCCTCTTATGTTTAAGGCGCACGATCCAATCAGATCGCTTTCGGTCCTCTTATTTTTAAGGCGCACGATGTTATAGAAGATTCCCTCTGGAATCAATCCGTCACTCAGGACGTCTCAAGAATGCATATCATGATGCTCAGCATACAATGACTCATGACATTTAATATGCACACATATACACATCCATAATTATGCATATATCCTCAATTATCACACATTCGCATTTTCTTGCCGTAAGACCACACATCATCATCACCACATATATTTCATGCAATTTCACTTCACCACAATACACAAGTCATACAATGTCCACACCAACAGCATATTGCATGATATACATCAATTACACATGATTACTACGGCAAAAGTCGACAAAACGACACTATTTCAAATTTACGACATAATTTAATCGGCCAACAATTCTCAAAACTATCATCACAAGCAAGAACATTTTATAAGGTTTTCAACGATATAAAGAACGCTTAAATCGGAAATACGGTTCGAGAGTTATGAATTTTTTTAGGAAAAGTATTATTTGGAAAACTCTCACTACCGCCCGGCGAAACACTCCAACCGCCCGGCGAAACACCCTTCGCCGCTACCTCGCCCGGCGAAGCATAGGCGACACTAATTCTACCAAAATAACTCAAAAGAGTCAGGAACTTGTAACCTCTGCGCCTCTCAAAACCGCCCGGCGAAAGAACGAATCGCCCGGCGAAACAAGCACACCGCCCGGCGCTTCACACCAGAAGCAGAATTTTCTGCTTGCGTTTACACTGTTCCTCACCCCCAAAAATCTCATTTTTCCATCCAAATCACTTCCAGCAGCAAAACCGTTAATAGCAATGGTTCATAAACATATAGAGATCATACAACACAAATTATACCAATTTCCGTCCGTGAAAACATCGATTTCTACTCGTTTACGCGTTTTCGATCTATAACCGAAAAAACTATCGTAAAACCAATACCACATACAAACACACATACATAATCATGCACAACGATAAGATAATCGAGTTTCGCACCCTTACCCGATTAAATAACGCGTAGAAAAGTCGGTTGATTGGTTTCCAAGTTTTTCCCAAATCTCTCTCTTTTCTTCTCTTCTCCTTTTCTTTTCTTCTTTTCTCTTACTATGTTTTTCTCTCTTTTTCTTTCTATTTCAACTCTTAACTTAACAATTAAATCAAAATGCCCAAAATACCTCTACACTCAATTATCTCGCAAACGATCCCAAAACCCGATAAAATATAATCACGACTAAAAATAACATATTTTCAGATAAAAGTCAGAGATAAAATAATATAATAATAATATAATAATAAAATACTCAAAACAACTCAAATAAATAAAACTACTAAAACTGGGGCGTTACAACTCTCCCCCACTTAAAAAATTTCGTCCTCGAAAATATACCTGAGACGAACAACTCTGGATACGATTCCCGCATCCGACTCTCCAACTCCCAAGTCAAATTGCCCTCAGCAGCGCCTCCCCACGCTACTTTCACAAGTGCAATCTCCTTACCCTTCAACCGCTTCACTTCGCGATCCAAAATACTCACCGGCAAAGCCTCAACCGTAAGGTTCTCCCTTACCTCAACCTCATCCATCGGAATCACAAGTGACGGATCCGGAACATACTTCCAAAGCTGTGAAACATGGAACACATCATGCAAATTCGACAGATTCGGCGGCAACGCCACCCTATAAGCCACAACACCCACTCTTACGGATATCTGGTAAGGACCAATAAATCGAGTTGTAAGTTTCTTCGATTTCAATGCACGACCAACACCTGTTACCGGCGTAACCCTCAGAAATACATGATCGCCCTCTTGAAACTCAAGATCTTTCCGTCTCCGATCATGATAACTCTTTTGTCTATTTTGAGAAGCTTTCATCTTCTCACGAATAAACTTCACCTTATCTGTAGTCTGCTGCACCAACTCCGGTCCTACCACCGAACTCTCGCCAGATTCATGCCAACACAACGGCGTTCGACACCTTCGTCCATATAACGCTTCAAACGGTGCCATTCCAATACTAGAATGGAAACTGTTATTATACGTGAATTCAATCGATGCAAGATAACTATCCCACACACCACCTTGTTCAAGAACACAAGCCCGCAATAAATCCTCCAACGAATGACTCGTTCTCTCCATCTGACCATCCGTCTGCGGATGATAAGCCGAACTCAATCTCAATTTAGAACCCAAAGCCTTCTGTAAAGTTTCCCAAAATCTCGATCCGAAACAATACTTAACGGAACTCCATGCAACTTCACAATCATACTGATATAAATCTCAGCTAACCTCTCCAAAGAAAAACTGATGTCAATCGGAATGAAATGAGCCGATTTAGTCAACCTATCTACAACCACCCAAATAGCATTATACTCTCCCTGAGTATTCGGTAACCCCGTTACAAAATCCATCAAAATGCTATCCCATTTCCATTCAGGAATGTCCAACGGTTGCAACAAACCACTAGGCCTCAGATGTTCTACCTTTGATTTCTGACAAGTCAAACACGCATACACAAACTGAGCCACGTCTCTTTTCAATCCAGACCACCAGAAAATCTTCTTCAAATCTTGGTACATCTTATTCGATCCCGGATGTATACTCAAATTACTCCGGTGTCCTTCTTCCAAAATCATCCGTTTCAACTCCGAATCATTCGGAATACAAATTCACCCACGGAACCTCAACACACCATTAACATCCACTTGAACATCACCATTCGCATCTTTTCCGCCAACCAACATCAAATCCACGAATTTCACATCCAACTTTTGCTTCTCACTTACCGTCATCAGAAAATCATTAGTAACCTTTAACATACCCAGCCTCACACTATCCAACGTCACTTCACATACCAAACTCAAGTCTCTAAACGATTCCAAAAGTTCCCACTCCTTAACCATTAAAGCGGACATATGCAACGATTTCCGACTCAATGCATCGGCTACCACATTAGCTTTACCAGGATGGTAATTCAAGCCAAAGTCGTAGTCCTTCAAGAATTCCAACCATCTACGCTGCCTCATGTTCAGCTCCTTCTGATCAAACAGATATTTCAAACTTTTATGATCACTAAAGACTTCGAACCTTGCACCGTAGAGATAATGCCTCCAAATCTTCAACACAAAAACCACAGCCGCTAATTCAAGATCATGAGTAGGATAATTTTTCTCATGAACTCTTAATTGCCTTGAAGCATAAGCCACAACCTTACCATCTTGCATCAGAACACCACCCAGACCAATCAAAGAAGCATCACAATAAACCACAAATGGTTCATTAGGATCCGGTAAAATCAAAATCGGAGTTGTCGTCAATCTTCTCTTCAGCTCATTAAAACTCTCCTCGCACCGAATATCCCAAATGAACGCTTGCCCTTTACAAGTCAACTGGGTCAAAGGAAGTGCTAGTTTAGAAAAACCTTCAATAAACCTTCGATAATATCCGGCCAACCCCAAAAAGTTTCGAATTTCAGTAACAGATCTCGGAGCCTCCCATTGTAGAACTGCTTCTACTTTAGATGGATCCACAGCAATACCATTACCTGAAATTACGTGTCCAAGAAAACTCACTTCCGATAACCAGAACTCACACTTGGACAATTTTGCAAAAAGTTTCCTTTCCTTCAAAACCTGCAAAACAATACGCAAATGCTCCGCGTGCTCTGCCCGAGACTTAGAATAAATCAAAATGTCATCAATAAACACAACGACAAATCGATCCAGATGCTCGTGAAAAATACGATTCATGTATTCCATAAACACACTTGGCGCGTTAGAAACCCCGAACGACATCACAAAATATTCATAATGACCGTATCGTGTCCTAAAAGCTGTCTTCTGAATATCTTCCTCTTTTACCCTTATCTGATGATACCCTGACCTCAAGTCAATCTTACTAAACACACACGCACCAACCAACTGATCCATCAGATCATCAATCCTTGGAAGAGGATACTTATTCTTAATCGTCACCTTATTCAAGTGGCGATAATCAATACACAACCGCATGCTTCCATCTCTCTTTTTCACCAACAAAACTGGAGCACCCCAAGGCGACACACTAGGCCTTACAAACCTCTTCTCCAACAAGTCATTCAACTGTTTCTTCAGTTCGACCAAATCAGATGCCGACATACGATAAGGAGACATAGAAACAGGTCTAGTACCAGGAACTAGATCTATCGAAAACTCCACCTCTCTCTCTGGCGGCACATCTGAAATATCCTCAGGAAACACTTCCGGAAATTCACACACAACAGGAAACACATCTAGTGAAACTTGACAATCCACAGTCAAAGATGCAAACAACCCAAACAACTGAGCTCCATCCGCCAAAAGTCTCTTCAACTCTTTGGTAGATAAGAAACTCGAGTCTTCGTCTTCCTCAAGAGAAAGAAACCTTACCAGCTTATGATAACAATCAATATGAACTCGATTGAATTGCAACCAACTCATACCCAGAACCACATCTAATCCTTCCAACGACAAACACACCAAATCCATCTCAAAGTCTTTACCATAAATGGTCAAAGGACAACTCAAACAAACCAAAGAAGTAGTTACCGAACCCATTGCTGGAGTATCAATAACCATCTCACCATCCATCGAAGACAACACAAGATTCAAACGCTTCGCGCACTCAGACGAAATAAATGAACGAGTCGCTCCAGTATCAATAATAGCAACTAAAGGAGTACTATAAATAAAGAAAGTACCTCTAATCAGACGATCTACACTTGAAGTCTGTGTCCCTGCTAATGAGAACACCTTCCCACTAGTTGGAGCTTGCTTCGGTTTCGGACACTTCGTACTAATGTGACCAGGTTCCCCGCAGTTGAAACACTTCACTACATTCTTCCTTTTACAATCAGCTACAACATGTCCGACCCCTCCACAATTAGAATATATCCTCAAATCTTTCCTACACTCAGACTGACGATGTCCCATATCACCACATCTATAACATCTCAGAGGACCAAACATTCCTCCTCCACTTGACCTTTTCTCAAAATTCCCCCTTTGTTTACCCTTATCAGCTGGTGTCACATACAGACCACCACGGAACTATTGCTTCCCTTTCCTCTCGCTCACACTCTTGTAATGTGTAGAACGAGCCTTACTGTCCTCTTCATAAATTCTACAACAATCCACCAAATCAGAAAACCTCCGAATCCTTTGGTAACTAATAGCTTGCTTAATCTCAGGACGCAAACCATTCTCAAACTTTACACACTTAGAAAACTCCGCAGTCACTTCAGCATAGTGAGGATAAAACTGCACAAGCTCAACAAACTTAGCCGTATAATCAATAACAGACATACTACCTTGTTTCAGTTCCAAGAACTCAATTTCCTTCTTCCCTCTTACATCTTTGGGAAAATAATTCCTCAAAAACTCTCGGCTAAACACTTCCCAAGTGATCTCTTCCTCCTCTGCAGCTTCCAACACATTACGTGTACTAACCCTCCAATCATCAGCTTCTTCCAGCAACATGTGAGTACCCAGTCTCACCTTCTGATCTTCATCACAATCCATAACTCAAAAAATCCTATCAATCTCTTTCAACCAAATCTGTGCACCATCAGGACCATATCTTCCTTTGAAGACAGGTTGTTTATTCTTCCTGAACTCATTATTACCCGCAGCATTCGGTGCACCCTGCACAGCCCGAGCCATAGCCTGCATCGCAGCAGCTAAAGCAGCGTCGTTCCTTCCAGCCATATTCTGTTCATTTCCAATAACAGCAACTATGGTTAAACAAATGGCTCACCCAAACACAACGACCAACAAGGACTGACACAACTGACACAAACTGACACGGACTGGCTCTGATACCACTTAATGTGACGCCCCCAATCTATACCCCCAAGCTATTAAAGCGGTAAAAGAAAATTCAAAATTTCGTCAGAGTATATCTACATTATCATGGCATAGACCGAGGGGTCACATCAAATTGAAACAATACATACAACAACTGCTCATAAAAATATGCAACAGTGGGGTAGCAATCAACAGAGGAACTCAGTTCCTTACACCCACATTTCAGAATTTAGAATAAAGCGGAAAATCTAAAAACCGAATATCATAAATATATATATATATATATATATATATATATATATCACTTGAAAAGTTTGTCATACATCAGGTTATACATGCACGAGCCAAAAGATATATATACATAATACACAAATAATCCCAAACGGCCTCCCTAACTACCCGGTGTCACATATCAGAGCCGACCGACAAAAGAATGAAGACGCAAAGCTTCACAAAACTACCTTCAGCAACTCTAATCTGCAATGCCTCATAGAGCATTATAAAACAGCAGAAGGGTGAGAAAAACAACCATAATACAGTTGCATATAATTATATATATAACACCAAAAAAACACACGCATATATATATATATATATATATATATATATATATATATATATACGGTTCTCACCACCACTCACGCCATAATTCAAACATAAGGCAATACAAGGAATAATTCATATTTCCATCCCCAACATATATCCATTTATCAATTTTTATCCACGATTCCACACATAAACAACCATAATGATTTATGCAATGCAAGAGACCGACAAAACGACTTTATGCATATGCACATGCGGGACCGACTTCCATCAATTCTCAACACCAGTTCACTCAGGAACTATTGGAACCATCGCTCGTTACTTAGTGTAACTCCCCGTCGGGCATACGATGTTCCCCGTCGCTTTCGGTCCTCTTTGTATAAGGCGCACGACGTTTATGGATCGCTTTCGGTCCTCTTTGTATAAGGCGCACGATCCGATCGCTCACACCCCACATGGGCACACGATCGTCTATAACCATCGCTTTCGGTCCTCTTATGTTTAAGGCGCACGATCCAATCAGATCGCTTTCGGTCCTCTTATTTTTAAGGCGCACGATGTTATAGCAGATTCCCTCTGGAATCAATCCGTCACTCAGGACGTCTCAAGAATGCATATCATGATGCTCAGCATACAATGACTCATGACATTTAATATGCACACATATACACATCCATAATTATGGATATATCCTCAATTATCACACATTCGCATTTTCTTGCCGTAAGACCACACATCATCATCACCACATATATTTCATGCAATTTCACTTCACCACAGTACACAAGTCATACAATGTCCACACCAACAGCATATTGCATGATATACATCAATTACACATGATTACTACGGCAAAAGTCGACAAAACGACACTATTTCAAATTTACGACATAATTTAATCGTCCAACAATTCTCAAAACTATCATCACAAGCAAGAACATTTTATAAGCTTTTCAACGATATAAAGAACGCTTAAATCGGAAATACGGTTCGAGAGTTATGAATTTTTTTAGGAAAAGTATTATTTGGAAAACTCTCACTACCGCCCGGCGAAACACTCCAACCGCCCGGCGAAACACCCTTCGCCGCTACCTCGCCCGGCGAAGCACAGGCGACACTAATTCTACCAAAATAACTCAAAAGAGTCCGGAACTTGTAACCTCTGCGCCTCTCAAAACCGCCCGGCGAAAGAACGAATCGCCCGGCGAAACAAGCACACCGCCCGACGCTTCACACCAGAAGCAGAATTTTCTGCTTGCGTTTACACTGTTCCTCACCCCCAAAAATCTCATTTTTCCATCCAAATCACTTCCAGCAGCAAAACCGTTAATAGCAATGGTTCATAAACATATAGAGATCATACAACACAAATTATACCAATTTCCGTCAGTGAAAACATCGATTTCTACTCGTTTAAGCGTTTTCGACCTATAACCGAAAAAACTATCGTAAAACCAATACCACATACAAACACACATACATAATCATGCACAACGATAAGATAATCGAGTTTCGCACCCTTACCCGATTAAATAACGCGTAGAAAAGTCGGTTGATTGGTTTCCAAGTTTTTCCCAAATCTCTCTCTTTTCTTTTCTTCTCCTTTTCTTTTCTTCTTTTCTCTTACTATGTTTTTCTCTCTTTTTCTTTCTATTTCAACTCTTAACTTAACAATTAAATCAAAATGCCCAAAATACCTCTACACTCAATTATCTCGCAAACGATCCCAAAACCCGATAAAATATAATCACGACTAAAAATAACATATTTTCAGATAAAAGTCAGAGATAAAATAATATAATAATAAAATACTCAAAACAACTCAAATAAATACAAATACTAAAACTGGGGCGTTACAGGGAACAGGGGGCATTAAGGCTTCTAAAATCAACATGTTAATAGAGGAGTTTGAACTATTTTGTATGAACCCCAAAGAATCTGTGGATTCCATGTAAACTAGATTCCTCCATTTTATAAACAAACTGTGAGCCTTAGGTAAAACCTTTTCCAATAAAGATTGTACTACAAAATATTGAGATCCATGTGCAGGGATTGGCAACCAAAATTCACTACTATAAAAGAAGAAAATGATCTTAGCACTTTAAACATTACAGAACTGTTTGAAAAGTTAGTCGAGCATGAGAATGAGCTAAAATGACTCGCCGATAGCGAAGTAAAGTTGAAAAAGACAGAGAAAGGTAAAGAAGAGAAATGAGATCTTTCTTTGAAAGCTTCATCTTCTAAAGGAAAGAAGTCAAAGGAAGAAAGTGACAACTCTGACAAAGAAGTTTCCAAAAAGGAAGAAATGGGTTTATTCATCAGACGCTACAGTAGATATTTTAAGAGAAACAAGCTCAAGCATACCGACAAAGGTCTAGTGAATTTCAGAAATACTCAACCACCCAAGAAAGATCACAAGAAAGATGATGATATCACGTGATACAAATGTGGTAAATTAAGACACTATAGAACCACCTGTCCAAGTATCACCATGTTTGATTGTCTTGAATACTTGATTGTTGATTGTTTGATACCAAAATTTTTGCTTGATGAATAGTTGTCATATTTGAATGCATGTGTGCTGAATTTTTGTGAAAATTTTGGATTTTAGTTGCTTGATTCGAATCAAGGGGTTTGTGATTCAAATCAAGGGGTAAATTTGGAATTTTTATGACTTTGATTCGACTCGCAACAGCCATGATTCGAATCATGATCTGTGATTTGAATATCAGAGTTAATTTTTAGTACGAATTCAGTTTTGTTTGATTTAATTTGAATCTTGAGTTCTATGAATCGAATCATGAAGGTAGATTATGTCTAAAACACCTTTTTCATCATTACTTGAGTTTAGAACCTCTGATTTTGGTGATATTAGTTGTGTTAGAAACATAATTCAAAGATTTATCTTACAGTAAAGACCATATATCTTATATACAAGTATGATGTGTGTGATGTTGCTTAATGATCAAGTAAAATTAAGTGATTAAAGTGAGTAAACCTAGGGAAACCTAAGAGAAAAGTAGTAGCAAGATATTGGATACATAAATGTATTCCGAAAGTATGGGGACATTGATTTTGAAAAAAACCAAGTACTGTAAATGTGATGAATGTCGAGAATCCTTGTACATACTGAAATGTAGCTAGTAATTAAGAGGGTAATCTATGAAAAGGTGGTAGGATGTGTCACGACATGAAAAAAATACCTGAGCGCATCACACGTTCGACGACACAACAGAGTCGCCACCGAACATTATTTATTCCAAAAGGAAATGGAAAATATCGTTAAAACCCAAAGGGAAGAGAAATGAGTAAAGGAGTTGGTTATGCAAGGGGAAGGTATTAGCATCCTCACATCTGTCGTACTCGAAGGGAACCATTTTACTTATTCTTTGACTTAATGGGTGTTACTATCTAAAGGTTACATGCGAAAGATGAAAAAAAGAGTTTATAATTAGTGTGCTCGCGGAGGATTGGGGTCATCGTGCCTACGTATCCTTATAGTGCAATGAGGAAATCAGAGCTCCGTAGTTCGGAGTAAAAAATAAGTATGTGTTGGTTATTTTTAGGGAACAATTATAATCATGTCCTAGAAGTGTGTAGACGTTAGTTGATTTAATCCTAGGTCGGATGCTCCAAGCTTTAGTCTGACTGCTAAGGAACAAATTATAAAAGTTATTTTCTGAAAAGAAGAGTTGTTTTGCAAAAATGTTTAAGTGTCAAAAGGAAAAGAAAGAATTAATTGAAAAAGAAAAAGAAACAGCTTGAATAGCAAAGAGTTATTAATTAAGAAAGGTGTGGTGAAAGTATTGTTTGAACCAAGATTGGTGTTGTTGGATCTATAAGGCAGGTGCGTCTGAACCAAAGAGGTGTGGCTTTAACCAATAGATCGTGATGAGCATAATGAAAAGTTGTAGGATTTTTCTTAGATCCAAGATCAAGACCTACAACATGGGTGTTTTCCTAAGCACAAGGTATGAGAAGCAAACAATGTAAGTGAGGGGATTGTCTAAACACAAGGTTTGACAAGACAAACAATACAAAAGAGGGGTTTGTCTAAGCACGAGGTCTGACAAGACAGACATGCACGAGAAGAGATTTCTTCTAAGCACAAGGTCTGACAAGATGAACATGCAAGGAAAGAGTTTGTCTAAGCACAAGGTCTGACAAGAAAAACATGCATGAGGAAGGTTTTAGCCATTAGAAGGTGATTAACCCAAAGAGATGGGTTTGGTTCAGTAACTAGTGTCTCAAGAGAACTGTGTTTAGTCCAAAGAGGAGAGTATGGTTGTAGTGTCGAGGTGTTGAAGTGTAGCATATTGAATGTGGGGAAGAAGACTTGTCAGTTATGTGATTTGATTTGCAATAAAGTCTATGAACGGAGGTGAATACTCTGAATAACTAGGGCCTACGCCTCGTACACAGAGGTACTCTAGACAAGGATAAGAATAACCCCTCTTGTCATTCTTCGTTGCTTAAAGCTCGTGGCGCATAATTTTCATCGTAACTGACAAATGTTGGAGAATAATCTTTGTTGTGCTTAAACATTAACCTCGTCTTAAATCTGTCTGCAATGTTTTGTCTGACTTGTATTAATTTGAATGTGAAGTCTTGAGAGATCCAAAGCAGCTCCAGTATAGGGGACTAGTCTCATCAAGTGATAAAGAGACTTCTGATCATTGGATTAGGCAGAGGAAATATGCACATATTAAAGGATTTAATTGATCAAAGAAAATCATGATCATCTTAATCAACAAGGTAAAATCCAGTTGTAAAATCAGGCACAAGAAAATTCTAAACCTATGTTCTAAGGGAGAATCAGAGTTCTAAATTCTAAAGTTAATCTAGAACCTAAGGGAACATGGTCAATGTGTTGAAGATCTATTTAGAAAATTTAGTGGTTAAATTCTAAACAATGCACTAATTTGATTATTTACAAAATATGAATTAAATGCAAAAAATCAATGGAGCATAAAAATCATATTTATTTCTAAGTTCTCTTGACAAAATGCATTAAAAGAATAAGTTATAAATGACATTGAAATTACACATAAAGAAACGAAAAAAAGAAGTTAAGAACAAGAGAGGGCCATGAGGGTGTAATGCTGAATTGGTGGTGTAAAGAGCAATTTGTGTGGGCTTGGATTGGGAAGCCCAGCGTCCGAGAGGCAGTGTTCAGGAAAAGGAGTTTGAACTTGGACTGGGGGTGCAGGAAGTATATCATTGGGCCTGAAGTCCACACAAGCCCCCAACGAGAAACCAAATGAGGGAGGGGTCAGCATGCATGGTTCATTTCATGTTCATGTTCACTTGTCCATTTTTCCTGTTGGATTGAGTGACTTTACTGTTTTGTAACTTTGGTGACTTTAGTGTAATTGAAAGATATATGAAATATTAAAATAAATTATTTTGATGAGAGATGATATTTGGTTTAGAAAGAGATAGAGACAAAGTCACCAAAGTCACCCAATGCTAAAGTCACCCAAACCAACCTTGCCTGAGCACAACTATCTCCACTGCACCAGAATTCGTCACCGACGGCGGCGGATGTTCAAACAACACAATCCATACTTCATTTAACTCGTCTCGTCCTCTCCTTTCATGATCTTCCATTGATTCTCATCCTATTATCCAAACCGAACCAAAAACACTATGAACCCTAAATTTCTACTTTCAAAATTAAACGAGAAAAAAGAGGAATAAAAGCCCAATCCGCGAGGTTTTTGCTTCCTCTTACATCCTACTACATGATGGAAATTGAATTCAAGTGAAAATGAAAGAGAAAATAGGATCTCTTAATTAAATCTCAAAGATGATGAAAGTTGATGAAGAAAATATCGGAGGAGTCTTCAATACAGGTAATCACTCAACCTTCAATATGCTCTATAATCTTCTTCTTCTTCACCGCAATCTAGCCTGTAGAAAATCCACTAAGATGATGCTGGTTCTTGTTGCTTTTATGCATGAGTATGAAATTTGGAAAGAGAATGAGTGAAAAAAGTGAGAGAATTTGGGAGAATGAGAGAGAGAATCGTGAGAGTCTGTGCTAACGATTGGAGCTGATGAAATGATGATTGAAGTGATGAATTTATGGTGATTGAAAGTAAACAGAGTTAAACTATGTTAATTTGTGGTGATAGAAAAATAACCTTAACATAAAATTTTCATTAACTTAATCATAATAGCAAATATTCAATTAAAAAAAATAACTTCCTCAATCATAATATTCATAACAACAACTCAACATAATTGTTTCAAACACATTCTAAACTACACCATCTTAACTCAAATATTATCTAAAATATATCATTTAACAAATCCTTCAAGGCATTATGATCATCAAGGCAAGAATCCTCTTCTTCTCCATCAACCTCATCAATAAGGTTGTGAATCTCCAATTCATTTTCAGCAGTGGCAGCTTCAATTCCATTCCCTTATTCAGTAGTGGCAGCATCAATTCCATTCTCTCCTTCAGCAATGGCAGCTTCAAAATCATCATTTTCTATAGTAAAATCTAAAATTTCATTTTCAAAATCTTCATCATTGTTGACAATCCATTCATTATCAGACTCAATGTCATCAAGGTTATACTCTTTTGTTTTTCTGTTTTTTTTCTTCTTGACCAATTTTGAATTGGTCATAACCAAAACTACATCATTCATCGTCTTTTGCTTAAGACGAATTCTCCTCTTTGTGTGAACCTATTACATTCAAACTTAGTATATATATATATATATATATATATATAAAATATCCTGCTAGAAGATATATATATATATATATATATATATATATATATATATATAAAATATCCTGCTAGAAGAAGAATTGGATAAGCGATTTATTCAAAATATAATAGGACAAATACCTAAACCCAATACAGAAAATCAAAAATCAACTATTGATATGATATTAGAAAATAAAGAATATATGTCACCTACTATTTTGGGATTATATGGTAGTGAGATTAGTGAATTTAACCCTGAAAGAAATCTTGATAGTATATTAAGCACAGAAGAAAGTTCTAGGTAAGAAAATAGTAAATTAAATATTGATCAATATCTAGAAATGGATAATGACAGTGAATACGAAGAGGAAATAATAAAGAAATTAAAAAATTTAGAAATTAAGGATGAAATAGAAGATAAGGAGGTTAAGGTTAATATTAAGACAAATACTCAACCACCCATTGTAGTAACCCAAGGGCAAACCTCAAGTTCAGCAAGTAATGTGACGAATCATGATTGGAAGATAAATGAAGAAGAACAAGAACTTCCTGTAAGAAAATATATAGACCGTGGACAATATTATATGAAGAAACCAAGTGATTATATCCCTATGAAATATGTACCATATGATAAAGAACCACAAGCACTAAATCCCACCGGAATTTATTTAGACTTAGATTGTGTCGAGGATAGAGAAAAAATGCTTACTATGTGGATTAAAGAAAATGGTGCTGTAATAAATAAAGAAGGAATGACTAAAGACCAAGGTATAGAATTTCTAAGAAGAACGATGCGAGGAAGTGTAGATCGATATATAGAAAGTTTAGGAACAAATTATGAAATTCTAAAAACAAATTCAGAAACGCTAGTAATATTTCTCAGTAATCTTGAAAAATTACTTAGAGGAGAATTTTTAGGATATTATCAAGATACGACTAATCTATGGAAAATTGATAGAGAAAATGCAATAAAAGGTATGATGAATATTAGGATTTATAATATGTGTTATTTTGACCAATATATCTGTGAATATACCGATTGGTTTTATAGAGCAAGATTTAAAGATTCTTCACCAGAATATGAATTTTATAGTAAAATGTATTACAAAAAATTGCCAGAGCCTTTTAGATCTAAACTAATAACTGATTATGCAGAGCAAAGGAAAAAACAAGGAGTGGAAAAAACCACCTTAGGGGCAAAAGTATGATTCGCCAAGAAAAAGATAACTGATTATTGTATAGAAGTTAGAAATCAAAAACAAATTTATAAATACCAGAAAAGACAATTGTGTTGTTCAAAGAATAATGAATTAGGACAATATGGATGTTATACTAAACCCTATAAGCGAAAGAAATGAAAATTTAAGAAAACTAATTTAAAGAAATATAATGATAAAAATAGATATTTTAGAAAAAGAAAGTCTAATAGAATAAGACAGAGCTATAATAGAGATAATAATAATAAACCAAGTTTTAATACAAGAAAACCCAAAACATGTACGTGTTTTATTTGCAAATAAGAAGGACACTATGCCAATCAGTGTCCAAAAAGAAATAAACAAAATATAAAAATTTTAGATGAGATATATGATTATGGTTTTGAACCAATAGAATCAGAAATAGAATCAGATTATAGCTTATATGATGCTAGTATAAACTCTGAGGAATCAAGTGATGATGAATAGAGAGGAAGAAGAAATTACTGATCAATCAATAGAATTTTCAAATATTAGGGAATATGAAAAATTAGAAGAAATTAAGAGATTAGATTTAGATATAGAACCAACAAAAAGTCTACTAGAAAATTTTGGAAAATATATAGGACAAACCGTAAGAATACAAAGAATTCATGAGTTAAGTATAGAAATAGAAATAGCTAAGAAAAAAGGAAAAATTCCATTAATTACAAGAGAAACAGTTGATTCAATATTAAGAAATATGGATAAAAGTAAGAAGGATAAGATGAAGGTAATTGATCTAATTAAAGTCCAAATTATGATAAAAGGATATTTTCAAGAAAAGTTAGACTCACCTAAAGCTATGTATTTAATTGATGAAAGAATTAAGCATAATGTACAAGATGCATTATTTGGAGCCGTAATGGGAAATTTATATTTTGGAAAGATAATCTTTGAATATGAACCAAATTTTAGTGTCTCAATAAATGATAAGAATTTGGATAAATCATTAGTCTTATATCATAAATTAGAAAATTTTGAAATGCCTCAAGGAAGTCATTGTTATTCAATTACATATAGAACAATATTTGGAATAAGCCCAAGTCACCATACAATGAGATTTAAACCTGAAAAGATAAAATTCAAAGAGATATTTGATGGAGTAGTAGAATGGATACTTCCTAGAAGAATAAGGCCTGAACAATTGACGTACATAGAAGAAATTAAAACTGATGAAATATCCGATATCTTAGAAAGATCAGGAGAAATAATAGGAAATAAAAATCAAGCTATTATTCAAAAAACAAAGTTTGAAAAGAAAAGTCTCAAGTCAAAAAATCTAGAAGTTAGTAGGAAAAGCCTAGACTTAATCGAGAAAAAGGGAAGAGGTAGTACACAATATTTTATTAATGTAGGTATTAAATTAGGAAGAAATCCTATAAAATACTTAATAGATACAGGAGCAGGAACTAGTCATATTACTATAGATTTGATACAAGGAATTGGAACACCTATAAAAGAATTAGAAAATAAATATTATTATATAGATTATTATAATAATAAACATCATGTTACTCATAAGACAGAAATTATAATATTAATTAAAAAATTTGAAATTCCTATAAATATAGAAGTAGAGGATAGTGTAAGTACAAAATTTTTATTAGGAATGAATTTTTTACATAGTTTTGAAGATTTTACAATAAAAGATACGCATATAGAATTATGTTATGATGGAAAAACAATTGAAATTAGTAGAGTGTAAGAAAATCACAAGAAGACAAAATTCTATTATAATCCAAGTTATACATGAGAAAAAAATATATCATGCTTTAATTGATTCAGGATCAGGTTTTAGTATTACGAGTCATCGTTTTACTAATACTAAACAAATTGATAAAATTATAGGTAGATATATTCATAACAATGAAACAATATTTAATCAAGGATACGAAATTTTTTGGATCACTATTGGAAGTCTACAAATAAGATTTGATATGATATATTATTACCCCCTTATTGTTTATGACTTTTTATTAGGACAGGATTTTATAAATAGAAATCTACCATTTACTCTAGATAAAACAAAGGTTTATTTTACAAGTTCATGTGGTACTCAGTTTTCCGAACGACTATTAAGTCAATCATATAGACATACTTATACGCACAACAAGCGTTGTGATATACAACCAATTTATTTTAACCAAAACCAGTTTACTATTAAACCAAAATTTTTGGAATTATTAGAAAATTGTTATGAAGCAAGCTTTTTCTAAAAGAAAAAAATATTATGCTACCATTGAATTATTAACTGAAAAACCTATATGTGAGAAACCTATGTTATATACTAAAGAAGATGAAAATGATTATGGAAATATTATTCAGAAACACATAAAATATAATTTAATACGAGAAACCAAGAGTAATTATAACTCTGCAAGTTTTCTAGTTAGGAACCATAATAAAATAGAAAGAGGAGAACCAAGAATGGTGATAAATTATAAACCTCTAAATAAGATTGTAAAAGATTACCCCTATCCATTGTCAAGAATGGATATGATATATGAAAAGATAAAAGATGGAAAGATATTTTCAAAATTTGATTTAAAATCAGAATTTTATCAAATACTATTAAATGAAAATAGTAAATCTTGTACAGCTTTTAGTACACCCAAGGAAGGTATGAATGGAATGTATTACTAATGGGATTAAAAACAAGTCATGGAATATTTCAGGAGCGATTAGATAAAATCTATAAAGATTGTTATTCTTTTATAATTATATATATATATATATATATATTGATGATTGATAGTTTCTGGATTGGCTGGAATTTTGGTAAAACAAAGGATATTCAATGTTGATGTCAAGGTGCTGATGTTGTAACATTGAAGTCTTAATACTGGGCTGTGTTAAGTAGTTAAATGCTGAAGTTGGATGTCTGATGTCACACAGGTGATGTTGTAACATCAGACCTGCAGAATTAATAACAACAGGACATGTTATTAGGGCACGCGTATTAGCTGGAATTGTGGAGAGTGGTTGACTCATTGGATGAGAATATCTTGGGATATATATTTTCTGTTACATGGGAGATTTGATTGCAGGTCTGTTGGAGAATTAAAAGGTTGAAGATTTAAAAAGATTTTGGGGATAAAATCTGTTTTGAAGATTCAGTTTTAATTAACAAATCTGATCAAATATTGTGACAAGTCCAAGCCCAATTCAGGAGCTATATAAAGCGCACAAGACCAAAGGAAAAAGGCGACAGAAAACATTCAGAAGATCAGGAGCTGGGGGCTTAGTGTCTAGAGTTTGTTTAGAGTGCTTGTATTTACACTATTCTAGGGTTTGAATAGGTGTTGTGTTTCTGTCCTCTCTAGAAGCTGTGAAGCAATAGAGAGTGTTTGCTTGATCGAAGCTAGGAAGCAAGATCAAGGGTACTCAAAGTGGTTTCTTTGAGAGTTTGTAAGGGATTGAGTGGTGTTCTCATACCTAAGTGGTTTCTTAGGTAGGAAGTCATTAGTAGAGTATAAGTTTAGGAGATTGTCAACGGGTTGTTGAGTCTGTAAATTATATCTACAAGTAGTGAATTCCATCCCTGGCTTGGTAGCCCCCAGACGTAGGTAGTTAGACCGAACTGGGTGAACAAATCATTGTGTTGATTTATTTACTGTTATTGCTGTCCATTGTGCAGAGTGTGTTGTTGTGACATCGCACCTTAACATCACACGTCTGATACCAGAATTTCAATTGGTATCAGAGCAGGCATTCTGTCTGTCTCTGGGTGAGATCTAGGGAAGATACTTTCTGGTGGAAAGATGGACAAAGAAGTTGGAGGATTTGTCAACAGACCCCCTATATTGGATGACTCAAACTATGAGTATTGGAAGCCTAGAATGACTACTTTCCTAAAGTCATTGGACAACAGAGCTTGGAAGACTGTCATTAAAGAGTGGAAAGCTCCAGTTGTGTGTGAGAAAGATGATGCTGGCAAGGATAAAGAAGGCACGTCAAAGCTGAAGCCTGAAGAAGAGTGGACCAAGGAGGATGAGCTATCCCTTGGGAACTCTAAAGCCTTGAATGCTATATTCAATGGTGTGGATAAAAATATATTCAGGCTGGTTAACTCATGTGGATCTGCCAAATGTGCATGGGATATATTGAAAACTACTCATGAAGGATCTTCTAGGGTAAGGATGTCAAGACTTCAGATTATAACATCTAAGTTTGACAGTCTGAAGATGAAGGATGATGAGACCATCCATGACTTCCACATGAGTGTGTTGGAGCTAGCAAATGCATCAGGTGCTCTTGGTGAGAAGATTCCAGAAGAGAAGCTTGTTAGGAAAATTCTTAGGTCCCTCCCTAAGAAGTATAAGATGAAGGTAACTGCCATTGAAGAATCACAAGACATCAGCAAGATGAGAGTTGATGAGCTCATTGGATCTCTTCAAACTTTTGAGCTTGGGTTGAATGAGGAAGAACCAGAGAAGAAGCCCAAAAGTATGGCCTTGGTTTCCACTCCTGCAGTAGCTAAGAAAGTTACAAATGATGAGTCTCAGGAAGATCTGTCTCAAGCCATTGTTATGTTGGGAAGACAGTTCAACAAGGTGTTCAAGAGGATGAACAATAACTCCATGCCCAATGTCAAGGACATCTCTCCTGACATCAGCAAGTCTAGAAGAAAGGATGAAGAAAATGATGAAGAAGGGAGAAGTATTGAGTGCTTTGAATGTGGAGGAAAAGGACATGTCAAGAGAGAATGTCCCACATTCTTGAAAAAGAAGAAGAAAGGATTAACAGTTTCCTGGTCTAACTCTGATAGTGAAAGTGAAAGTGAGTCAGCAAAGCATGTTACAGCTTTGATAGGAATTGTTGAATCTGATGATGATAGTGATGGAGAAGTCACTTATGATGAGCTAGCTTCAACCTACAAAGAGTTGTGCTTAAAGAATGTTGAACTATGTCGGGAGAGGAATCAACAGAAGAAACAGATTGCTCAGCTAGAGAATGACAAAGCTGAATTAGAGAAAGAAGTCTTATGTGTCAAAGCTCATCTTAATCATATGACTAAATTTGTTAGAATGTTGAACAGTGGGACAACCACTCTTGACAAGATACTACAGTCAGAGAAAGCTGATGGAGATAAATCAGGTATAGGATATGTGGTTGAGGAAAAGGGAACTTCAGAAGCAAGCACTTCAGGTTCAAAGAAGGAAGTGTCACAACCTTTGTCTCAACATCAGCCAAAGAAGCAGGATCCTACACCTAAGAAAGCTGATGTTTCACAACCTAAGAAGATTGAGAAGAAGGCTGGTCCTAATCAGAAGAGAAAGCAGCCACAAGGAGCTAGTCAGTATATGCCCCCACAATACCACAAGAGCATGCAAGCTGCTCAGTTCAAACAGAACATGACTAATCAGGTGTCTCAACATCAGGGAAACTGGCATGGACCTGGATACAATAATGTTGTGCCTCATGACTATGGCAGAAGGAAGCCTCATCACCATAGGAGACAGCCTAGGAGATAGCATCCTCTGTACAGGAGAAGACAACCGCATCATAGAAGACAGGCCAACTATGGAAGAAGGAGACAACATCATCATGGTGGCAGAAGGTTTAACCACTTTAGAGATGACAGAGTTAGATGCTTCTACTGTGGAAGGTTTGGACATATGCAGTACTCGTGTTTTAAACTACATGGTTATCCACAATATGCTCCTCAACCCAGACAGAAGGAGGTCAGGCCCAAAGTAGTAAAACAATGGGTTTCTAAAGCTCATGTCACATGTCTATTGGCTCACACATCAGATGGACATTTTTCTATGGAGGCATGGTACTTTGACAGTGGATGTTCAAAGCACATGACTGGATCCAAGAAGCATTTGGTAGAGTTCAATCCTTGCCATGCAAAAGATGTTATTTTTGGCAATGGTGAAAAAGGAGTAGTAGAAGGAGTTGGAAGAGTGAAGAATCATGATGGTCTTACTCTTGATAATGTGCTCCTTGTTCAAGGGTTGAGTGCTAATTTAATTAGCATAAGTCAACTTTGTGATGAAGGTTACAAGGCAAGCTACACCAGAGATGAATGTGTGGTAGCAGATGAGCAGAATAAGGTAGTGATGAAGGGAGTAAGATCCAAAGATAACTGCTATCAGTGGATACCTCAAGTGGACAGCTTATCTAGTGATGATGTTGTAACATCAGATGGTGACATCAAGTGTGAAAGTATGGTGAAAAGTCAATCTGGTGCTGTTACTCCTAAGTTGGATGATGTGTTGAAAGCCAACTTGAGTAGTCAGTTATGTAAGCAAGATGAAGAAGTCAAGAAAGGTACTTCAAGCCTTAAAATAAAGAAGAGTGATGATGAACTAATTGCAAAAGTGGTTCCTGGGGTTGCTAAACGACTGAAATCAAGCAAGAGGAAAGCTATTGAGTCACCTCCAAAGATGAGAACTGCTAAGCAGAAGATCTATGTGGATGGTACTACAAAATCCAGGAGTAAAGTGTTCATCTCTTCCAGAAATAGGAAGATCAGAGATAAGTCTGATGATAATGTCCAGGATATCTCTCAAATGAATGAAGCCGTTGTTGTTAGAACTTCTGAGAAAATTCAAAAGGCCATACTGGATAACATTCCTGTGCTTTTCATAAAATGGTGGAAGTATGTTCTGGAAAAAGAATTTGGTATAGATACTCTGGATATGGTTGAGTTTGCTAGGATATGGTTCAGAGAGGGTGTGGGAACTTATGGTATTCAGGTGCGTATGAATAAGTTGCTCTGACTGTGTTTTATTGGGAGCTTCTTGAAGGACTTCATTGTGAAATGAGTCATTTGAATGGTGATGAGAAGCTGATGTCCCAAAAGATGTTATAGCATCATGTTTGCTAGTGGTTAGATCTGGAAGATGATTAAGATTGGACATGTGGAGTTGAATGCTCTAGCATTTTGGTCAGAAGAGGTGGAGATTATGGTCATGTGTTTAGTAGTTTGTTCTGGCAAAGCATGACTACTGTCTTTGAAGACATCACCAGTTTCAATAACTACTGGTGGATGTAAGGAAAGAGGAAGTGTGATCTCTTGAAGAGACTGGATCTCAGTAAAGCTTATAAGTAAGCTGAGAACTTGTGGAGTTTGTGACACAGTGTTAAGTTTGGATTATTTTGCTGATAGTAAATCCAGTAGTGGAGCACCCTGGTGTCAAGAGTATCGTTGGTGAAGGATGTCTTTGTTCTGGATCTGAAGCTTAGTGCTTACATTATATCTAAGGAGCATCTACATAGTCATACGGGAGAATGATGAAGTAGAAGGTTTGCCTTGGATGGTGAAGATGAATTGTATGATAGTCTTTGGAGAAAGGGACAGTGGTACCAAAATGCATGTACTCAGAAAATGTGCTCAAATGTTCATCTCCATCTAGAGCATTTGTTAATCATGACAGGGGGAGTACTTGTCTATGGATTTTGCAGCAAAGGTGCATCTATTGTGAAGATTGGAGACTGATCAAGCTTGTGGAGATTGCATAGATCTTGTTGCTACTGACAGTAGGGCTAGTAGTATGTCGCATGTGATGAAGTGTAGGTCATATGAATTGGCATAATTTGTCTAATTATGGCTAAAAAGGGGGAGAGTTAAAAATTGCCATGAAGAGTAATTTATGCTGCTAAAAGTAAAAGGTGTTTAGTTGAAAAGTGTTGATGCAGTTATTAAGGGGGAGTTTAGACTGAGCTGCTAGTGAAGATATCATAGCATTTGAAGAGTGCAGCCAAACAAATATCAAGGGGGAGAAGTGCTGCACATTGTGAGCTACTGAACAACTGTGATGCTGGTTCATGTTTTTGAGGGGGAGCACCAATTGGCTGTTGTCAATAATGAAGATGGTGCTGCAGCAGATCGAGTGATGAAGACTATGAAGATTGTCAATTGTCAAACTGCTGCTAATGAATTTCAAATGATTGAAGATTATTCCGCTGCTGAAATCTCTGAAGGTGCAGAGTGTAGAAGTTGATTGCTGAGTGCAGAAAGTGTTTTAGCCAAAATTAGCCAAAGAGGGAGATTGATAGTTCCTGGATTGGCTGGAATTTTGGTAAAACAAAGGATATTCAATGTTGATGTCAAGGTGCTGATGTTGTAACATTGAAGTCTTAACACTGGGCTGTGTTAAGTAGTTAAATGCTGAAGTTGGATGTCTGATGTCACACAGGTGATGTTGTAACATCAGACCTGCAGAATTAATAACAGCAGGACATGTTATTAGGGCACGCGTATTAGCTGGAATTGTGGAGAGTGGTTGACTCATTGGATGAGAATATCTTGGGATAGATATTTTCTATTACATGGGAGATTTGATTGCAGGTCTGTTGGAGAATTAAAAGGTTGAAGATTTAAAAAGATTTTGGGGATAAAATCTGTTTTGAAGATTCAGTTTTAATTAACAAATCTGATCAAATATTGTGACAAGTCCAAGCCCAATTCAGGAGCTATATAAAGCGCACAAGACCAAAGGAAAAAGGCGACAGAAAACATTTTCAGAAGATCAGGAGTTGGAGGCTTAGTGTCTAGAGTTTGTTTAGAGTGCTTGTATTTACACTATTCTTGGGTTTGAATAGGTGTTGTGTTTCTGTCCTCTCTAGAAGCTGTGAAGCAATAGAGAGTGTTTGCTTGATCGAAGCTAGGAAGCAAGATCAAGGGTACTCAAAGTGGTTTCTTTGAGAGTTTGTAAGGGATTGAGTGGTGTTCTCATACCTAAGTGGTTTCTTAGGTAGGAAGTCATTAGTAGAGTATAAGTTTAGGAGATTGTCAACGGGTTCTTGAGTCTGTAAATTATATCTACAAGTAGTGAATTCCATCCCTGGCTTGGTAGCCCCCAGACGTAGGTAGTTAGACCGAACTGGGTGAACAAATCATTGTGTTGGTTTATTTACTGTTATTGCTGTCCATTGTGCAGAGTGTGTTGTTGTGACATCGCACCTTAACATCACACGTCTGATACCAGAATTTCAATGATATCTTAGTTTTTAGTTAAAATATTAGTGATCATAATAAACATTTATTTATTTTCGCCACAAGAGCATACGAAAATGGATTAGTATTAAGTAAAAAGAAAGCTGAATTAGCTAAAGAAAAAATTAGTTATTTAGGTTTAATAATTAATATAGGAATCATAGAATTACAACTCCATATCTCTGAAAAAATCCTAGATTTTCCCGATAAATTAGAAAATCTTAAACAAGTTCAATCCTTTTTAAGACATATTAATAATGCTTCACAGTTTATTAAAGATTGTGCTAGATTGAAAAGTAGATTGCAGAATAAAGTAAGAAAAGATCAAAAGTTTGAATGGGATGAAGAAGATACCTCATGGGTAAGAGGAATTAAAGAAAAAGTTAAAAACTTAGAAAAACTTCCTTTACAAAAAGAGGAAGATGAATTATATATTGAAACAGATGCTTCAGACAAATTTTGGGGTGCTGTATTACGACGTCAATGAGATAATTTAATTCTCAGATATACTTCTGGAACATTTAGAGGATCAGAGTTAATTTATGACATTAATGAAAAAGAAGTTTTGGCAGTAATCAGAACTATCGAATCATTTAAGATCTGGTTAGCTAAGAAGGAATTTATTATAAAGACAGAAAATACTCAAGTTAAAGCCTTCTTAGAAAATAAAATTAAAAACAATATTGTTAATCGAAGGAGGATTAGATGGCAAATGAGGATTAGTCCTTTTACTTTTAAAATTATTTATATAAAAGGAACTGACAACTATTTTGCAGATCATTTATCAAGGCCAGATGGATAATATACTCCAAGCTAATAAAATCAAGGTTATAACCAATAAGCTTGATGAGCTTGAACGACAATTTTGCCTTATGGCTGATGAGATTGATGATCAATTTGTCAAAATTGACAATAAAATGGAATCATTCTCTAAATATGTTGATATAACCAAGAAAGAGATCCTTCGGGTTCTTGATATTACATCCTATGCAGAATCTCCAAAAGACATACCAAGTACATCCAGTTTTTTAGGAAAATAAAAAGAGCTTCCTAAGAAACTAAGATTCATCAATTCTACGTTTAATGATAAATTAGTTAATTCCCCCTCCAAGGAACCTGCCGATAAATTTCTTGCAATTTAAAATGGTAGACTTTATGTACCAAGGCAACCCAAGGGATATTGATAGTAATATTATTGAATACAAGAGAATTTATCCAAGAATATTAGTTATCTTAGATGATTGGGAAGATGCAAGTCTTCTAACTGATCTTTTAAGATATGGATTTATAGATTCAATTTATATCGATCCAAGTAATGATTTATCCAAGTTGAAATATTGTCCAGAATCAATTGTAAATGGCATCTGAGGATACATTAAAGGTGTGAATCCTCAGAAAACTATATTTGTGAAGATATATACAGCTAGTCCAGATGAAGACGGTGAAGCCGTTTATTTTGTCAAGATCAGAACCCTTAATAATGAAGAAATTCAATCTCAACAAGTATCCACCAAAGAAGAAAAGCCAATAGTCGATAAAGTATGGATAACAAGGAGAAGAGCATTAGGATTCCATGTGATTCTAATGATGATGAAGCAAACCTATGACCAGGAAATTTTTTGGAGCTATTCTATAAGCGACAAGGCAATTGTTATTTGAAAAAAAAACAAAGATTAACAACCAGAGATCCTGAGGACCCTACAAATATTTACTCAGAAGATTGAACGTAATAATTTCCAAGGACAGCTGGAAACCCACCAAGAATTTTGTCGTATAGTGAATAGTAGCGGGGACCATAAATGCTATTATTGCAAGGATAAGTGAGAAAGAAGACAACAAGCCTAAAGATAAGAGAACAAAAAGTTATGATCGACAAGGGAAAAGTAAAGAGAAGATAAGATTCCCCTTAGAAGAGCACTATAATGTAACCCAAGTCAAAAAGTAACCCTAGTTATGTAATAATGTAACTATAGTAAGGTTTTCTTAAGTCTTAAGTTTATCTTTTATTTTCTATATAAAGATCATCCATGTAACATAAGAGGGCAAGCACTCAAGAAAAACTCTTTGTGTATGTAGAATATAAATATGTTCTAAATAAAATCTTCAGTTTCTGAAATTTGTGTTTAATATTATATTTCCTTATGCTTACTTAGTTAAAGTAAGGATCTAGTAAACAATCCAGAAGGCTGGGTATTATCCGTGTTTTGATAGCAATCAGAGCCCGAGGTCCACTGTCCACCGTTGAAGCCAAGAAGGCTTTGTTGTGGTGTTGAATCGGACGACAAGCTCAATTAATTGCTAAGAGAAGCGTGGTAAGGCCCAATAACTTTCTTAGTTTACTATTCATCGTTACTTTAAGTGGGAAGCCTCTATGCACGAAATATTTTATTAATCCAAAGAGTAAGAAGAATTCTTTTAAAATGAGTTCTTTAACACAAATCGAATTTCAAGACCTTATGGATCAGGCAAATATATTAAACCATCTGAACTACATTTTCTTCCCGTACTTCTTCCACAATTTGATCAATTATCTCGAATATCTTATCAGCGGTTTTTGATATGTGAGAAGCATCAATCGACTTCAAAAAAATAGTACCTTTAGTGCTGTTTACTAAGAAGTTTAATATTGTTCTCCTTCTTTTATCGATCCATCCATCGCTCATAATTGTGCACCCTGTTTTTTTCCAAATGAGTTTGTGTTCTTCAATATCCTTTGTTGTCTCCTCCAATTTTTGTTTCAAATACTTGGTTCTGATTTCATGATATGAAGGTTCCTTAAATCCAAGACCATGCCTAGATACCACCTCCAACATTATCTGAAATTCTTCACTCGTTGCTACATTAAATGCAATGGCATTGTTGTATAAGAATGAAGCAATTTCTAGATACGCTTCTTCTCTCAAATTTTTCTTGAAAATATTGTTGATCGTGGCTTGAGTATTCCTCCTCTTGGAAAGATTTGTTGGTGTAGCATTTGAGTCATCCTCTGCAGGCTTTTTCCCTCTTACACAATCAACACCCATATCATCATAAGATTTTTTGTTATGATTAACTTGTAATGCTTTAACAATTCCCACATCTGAATCTTCACTTCATCAGGTACAGACTTGCATACACAAACATTGACTTGTGTACCAGCCAAATGATGTTTCAACCTATAAACTCCTCCAATAATTACTTTTGAACAGTAATTACATTTTATTTTTCTTGTTCCTCCATCAACAGAAACTCCATGCTTCCATGCTATATCAGTCCTTCTTGTCATATTATTTTGAACTCCGGGGGGTGCAGATGATGAGGCCCCAACAATCGGAATTGATGAAGACATGGTGGAATTTTTTGTTTTGAAAAGCTCTGTTTTGTGAGGAAGATGTATTGGAGTGCAAGGATGGAAAAGATGAGAAGAAAAGAATGATTTGATTTGAATTTATAGAGGAATAGATGAAGAGAAGAAACCTAATCATCATTTGATTAATCGATGCAGAAGAAATAGATGAAGAGGTTTTGAAGTTTCAATGGTTTTGGTGGCTGGGCAGGTTTCGCGATAATTTTTTTCAGTTCTCAAAAAGTGTATTTAAGATATTCCAAGTCCCAAAACCCTAATAAAAAAACGCTGTCGTTTAGGGTATAATTAGTCAGTTTTTGGGCCGGGTCAAAACAGATCCAAAACGGATCAAAAAGTTCCAAAACAAACCCTAAAATAAATCGTTTGGATCATACGATCCTATGCTTTCATGTTCTTTCTCTAGGCTTTCCACGCTCCTTTCATTTTCACGATCTTTTTGCCAATTAGAGCGGTGGTTGGTTGTCGGATCGTAAGATCGTACGCTTTTGGGAGTTAAAGCGCGATCCTAATTACCATGGCTTGGTTAGTTGTTAAATTTGAATTGAATTATAATCTGTTAACTGTTGAATTCTATTAGTGGCCTTTCTTTGAAACTTAGGCTGTTAAAGTGTTGCTATAGTCTATTTGCAAAGTTACAGAAAAATTAAATTGCAATATGTGTTATACGCTTGAATTAGTGATTCCTAGAGTTTAGCTATTGGTGCTTGAATGAACTTAGTTATGTTGTTTAAAAGGCTACTAACTATATGTGATATGAGATTGGTTAAATGCACTTGATATACCTTGAAGTTAGCTTAGAGTTTATGTATTAGTAAATCTCCTACTATAATGCAAATGTTTTGACTAAAAATGAATTATGATGTTATTGGTTTAGGTTAGATCTTGTTCTATTGGTATCATGTTAGGGTTGTTAGTGTAAGGGAACGAGCTAGCTATGAAAAATGGTTGGATGTTTAGGAATTTAGAAGGTTAGAGTGTGGTTGCTAATTTATTGTTGCATTTGTGCAGTTAATGAGTCAAATGTTAATGCAGTTATGATGCTCAGGGTTAGATTGCATTAAGATGTTAACTTGTTTATTTTCTGATATGTCAATGCATTGTTGTGTTGAAATTTGTAAAGTTGGTTGTTGTTCAAATGTGAGTGGTATATTAATTGTGTTTTGTTTTGCAAGGTTAATGCACATATGATGAAAGGAGGCAAGACTTTAAGTCATGGCATGAGGAATCTCAACGCATATAGAGAAACTCAAATTGCTTGCAATTGAAGGAAGGAAATGAGATTAGGGTTTAGGGATATATAGTTGACTTTGGTCAACTGGTTGACCAAAGTCAATTGTAGGTCAAAAGTGTGTTTTCTTGTGTAAAGGTTGGGATTTTATGTAATGACTTGTAATTGCATGTAAGCTTTGATGACTTTGTAATGGAAGAAAGATGAATTTGTATGGCTTGTTCTCAATGAATTTGTAACTTGACTTTGATCTTCTGAGTTAATCTTGTGTAAAACAAACTTGAAATGAATGAAATTAAATGAATGGACTAAAGGGCTAAATGTATGGCCAATGAGTTCGCTGCAAAGCTCCATAGATGATCACCATGATCCCCTCAAGTCTTGATCAAACCCTAAAACCAAAATCCAACACACATGATCCATGACTGCCAAAAAGTCAGCAAATTGATGTTTTATATCTTGGCTCATAAGATAGGATTCTTAACTTTGAATGCACCACCAAAGCCTCTAGGGAAACCATAGCTTCTTGTCGATCATAAAAACGAAAAGCCTTTGAATCCATGATGTTTAATGCAAATGGTAGGATGAATGTGTTATGATGCTTATGAATATGCAGGTGAATCCTAAACTAAAAGTCAGGTGAAAATGAAAAGGGAATGGTAAATTTTGGGATATGACAGGTTGCACCATAAAACCAGCCTTAGTTGAAAGGATTAGTAGAAAGTCATGGAGGCTATAAAACTAGGCTTGATATGAGAAGCGCTAGTAGGGTAGTTGACGTTTCTCGAGGCTAACCGTATCTTGAGGTGTATGTGGTATGATAGAGTGAGTGTATCGACGCTCATAGATTATATGATGTTGTATATGCTCTGATCCCTTTTGTTTTATTTTGTCACGGGAGTGCTAGAACACTTTAGAACATAGGAGACTCTAGGGGACCATGATACTGATAGGGTTTATGGTTTTTATTAAGGCTCCATTGAGATAGTATTATCTCAACTCCCCCCCCCCCCCCAATTCTTAAATATTTTCATATGAACAAGTTTCAGGCAAAGGTGTAGCGGTAAAAATTGTGAGAATAAGCTATTGATTAACTTAACTCATAAAGCAAGAGTCCCCACCGCGTTTTTATTATTTCCAAAGGAAAGGGAAAAATAACGAACAAAACCCTAAGAAGTTCTTAAACAAGAACTAATAAACAAAGAGAGGGTAAGGGGGTTGGTTACGCAAAGGGAAGGTGTTAGCACCCAAAGAGTCTATAGTACTTTATAGGAACCTCTTTGAAATATCTACGCTTTTTGGTTTAAAAATGGTTTGCTTGTAACAGATTGGGGAGGTGAGAAAAGAAGTATTTTTTTATAATTTTGTTTTTTACAAGACTTCCTGAGTCTCGTGCCTACGTACCCACAAAGTGCAATGGAGGATCAAAACCTCGTAGTTCGTGGTAAAAATAACAAAATTGGTGTATTTTGATTCATTTTAAATGAAACGACAAGTTGTCATTTTAAGGAGAATACTACAACTAATCACCCACAAGTAATGAGAACTTTGCATCACAAGGAGAAGGGCTCCAACTTGGATAAAAATCAACAAGTATATCACTAACTCTCACAAGTGGAAAATAATTATCATCATTACTATGGGGATAGGATAATTACATCTCAAATATGGAAATGACTCATGTCTAAACTTTATGAAAAGTTTTAAAGCAAAAAGTGCACAAAGGCACAAAATGATTGAATGAGTTTTTGTATTTTTTTTTAAGTTTTATGAAATGGTTTGAATATTCTTAAGATGTCTTAGCATTTATTAAAGAAAAATATTTTGAAAATGCACTTGACAAAGTCAAGGTTTTTTATGAAAGTGGTTCTATTTTGAAATAAGAAGATTTTGAAAAAGGGAGAAGATTTTGAAAATTTAAGAATGGGGAAGAGATGAAGAGAGTATCCTGTTGCATAAAATAAAAGCTAGGGACAAAGAAAGATCTAACCAAGAGAAGATAGTAAGCCCCATGTGTCATACCCCAAATTTTGACCACTGAGATTTCCCATCATTGTGCACATCATCATCACAATATGGATGAGCCATCATACCTCATTAGTCTCCCCAAAGATGGGTGAGCATCCACTACAATCAAACTTAGGGTTTCAAGCCCTCTCAGAGCTTTTAGGCAAATGATCAATCAAGAAATTACATGATTTTCAACTTGTCTAAGCCTCTCAAACATCCACAATGGATCAAGAGGACTCCCACATCAAGGATCAAGCACAAGGCTGCAACATTCCAAGTGGATTAAGCCTCAAGATCGCCAGTGTCACCAAATTAGGGTTTTGGTCGACCAGGGCCTCCAGATGGAAATTTTCCTCTGGGCATGAGCCAATGCTCCAAAGCCTAACCCTAGATACTCAAAGGGACCTCATAAACCCAATCATCAAGTCAATTTTACCTCAGGTGATGCATTCACCAAAAATCAGGAATTAGGGTTTCTTGACCTAATTCACCCATAAGTTGACTTTTGGGACAAAACATGAGCCAAGACCTCAAAACATGATTTGAGGGTCCCTAGTAAACCACATTGATCCATTTGCAACAATGGATTGATCCAAGAAGCTTGATTCACAATTTTCAAGTTCATCAGAACCACAGTTAGGGTTTCGCGGAAAAAGTCAACTGTACCTTTGACTTTTGACCAAGACATGCTCCTAAGCCTTGGGACATGATTCAATACACCCTATAACAACTATGAAATCAATACATCAAGTTTGATTTAGGTCAAGGACTTGATTTCATAGAGGATCGCACAGTTAGGAATTCATCTGATCAAAAGTCAATTGTGCCCAAAAGTCAAAGTTTGACTTTTTGATATTTTTTATCAATTATGGTCCCCTAACCCTAAAATGATGTTAATGTGTGATTGGAATCATCATTCATCAAGAAAAATCAAGAAAAGTGGGATAACTTGTAAAAGGGGTAACCATAAAAAACTTAGAAATTTTCTAAGTTATGGAACAAAGTGGCTAGGGTACCAACTTCCAAGGATCATAACTTGAGATCCAAGCAACCATTTGGGCTGATCCAAAGATGGATTTTTAGCTCTCATGGCATACTTTAAAAGTGTCAACTACACCTCATTCCAATTCATCATGGATTTTGAGTTATGGTTGGATCAAAATGGCTGAAAACATGAAATGTCACTTTTTCCAACACTTAGTGAAATTTTCACTAAGTCAGAATCTGTTTCACTTTTTACAAAATGTAAGGGCATTTTTCACTTGGATCCAAAAAGTGTCAAGACAAACTATGATCACACATATGTTGTATCATATGAGAGCTTTCCAAAATGGCCAAGAATCCCATGAAATTCCATTTGAGCTAAGAGTTATGACAGTGGCAATATGCCTGGCTGCAACTGTCATAACTAGGCAGATTTGTGCATTTTGCTCGATTCGAGCAAATTGTGCAAATGAAAAACAAGTTTATCCATCTGAACACCTCATGGAGAGACCAAGGAGGGACAAACACTGATCTATAAGCCTCCCAAGTCTTTGGAACTAAAAATAACATGCCAAACCTAAAAAACCCTAAAGAGGGGACAAGACTCTAATTTTGTTTTGGAGCATTCAATGGATGCACCAAGGTGGCATGAACTGAGCCATTTCCAATTGAATGAGTCAAGGATGATCTCTGAACTAGGGAACCAAAGTCCTGTGCTCTAACCTCTAGTCAATGGCTAGAGGAAACTGGGATTCCTATTGATCAACATTTACTAAACCTCTGCAGCAGTTGCCATTCACTATTGCAGCCAAAACAAACTTGATCTACTATAAATAGAGCTCATTTGTGCTAAGTTTAAGTACACCAAAGCACTACAACACTTGCTTTCCTCAAAATCTCTTTCTCTAGGCAAAAATGCCTTCTTTAGCAAGGTAACTCTTATTTTTTGAGTTAGAGAGCAATTCCATCTCAGCTCATGATCCAAACACATCCAATATGTCATATCTAAGCTGTCCAAGCTCTCACAAGTGACCTGTAACACCAAAATCACAAAGTCCCATCTCAAAACCTCAAAATAGGACTTTTTTTTTTTGCATTTTTCAAGCCATGTCTAGATTCAGTCACTTTCAAAACTAGATAAAACCTCAAACACACTCCAAATATCATCCTTGAACTGTACCAAATGGTTCCCCACACCTTGAACACCATTTGAGAGAGTTGCTATTTTGGTCACTTTTGCCCCTTTTGCAAGAAAGGGCCAATTTCTATTCCTGAGGTTTTCAGCTGATTCCAATCATCCTAAAAGCTTCTAAGGGATCATTTGAGGGTGTTCAAAGCATCAAAACATTTATGGAACAAAGCCCTTGACAGATTGCCCAAAAAGCTCCCAAAGAGGTAAGCACCTCAACTTGAACTCTTTAAAATATGCATTGCTTTGAAGTCCACTGATCATACACATCTTATACATGCTATATATGTTGTGTTTGGACCAATTCATCATATGATTCATGCCTGTACCATGAGGTAGCACAGAAAATGCAAAGGAAGGCCTATTTCAAAACCACTATCGGGTTTTAAAATGGGGACCTCATCTGAATAAAATACCACCACCATGGATTCCTTGTGAAATTCTAGGCAGGATAGACCTAAATTTTGTCCCAATCCATGGAGAAATGAGAAAGTTACAAGCTTCACGTTTTTGGCCAAAATCTTGCCTTGCCTTGCCTTGGCCAGACCAAAAACAAGGCAAGCCTTGTATATTTGTGGCTGGGGTTTGATACACAGATGTATCACCACCCTAGTGGTAGAGGGCGCGCACTTCACACAAGAGGTCTGGGGTTCGAGTCCCCCTCGCCCAGATCCTCTTTTTTACCACTTTTTCATATATTTGTCATTTTTCTTATTATTTTTAATGATTTGAAAAATGAATAACTCCCTCAATTTTAATTATTTTTTATTGGTTCTTTTTGCAAAAAATCACAAAAATGTTGAAATATTTTATTCCACAAAAAAAATTTATATTATATATTTAATATAGTTGGAATTTTTATGAATAAATTCATTTTTAATTGTTTTTAAACATTTTAAAGTGAATATTCATCTTGAAAAATCAAAACCAAATGAGTTGTAATTCATCTTGTGATTAAAACCTCATTTTCAAACCTTAACCAAAAATCACAAGTTGTTTATTTCAACTTATTTGGTATCTTTATCATTTTAATTAATTTTCTTTGAATAATTACTTTAAAAAATGATGAAATTAGGGTTTTGATTAATTCCACCGTCATCAACCTTTTTCAAACACTCATGGGCCTCTAATAGAGTGTAAGACCCAATTCCTTTTTAACCAAAACCATTTTGGGCCTCAGATATTGTATAAGTCCCTCTGCGTTAAAAGAAAAATCTCGGCGCAATCGCCCGTTTAAAAATTAAATCATCTGGGCCTACCCTCGTGTTGTAAGTCCCATTTCTTTTATTTAAATAAATATTTAGGCCTCTAATAGAGTGTAAGACCCATCCCCTTGTACATAAAAACTTTTGGGCCTCACATATTGTATAAGTCCCTCTGTACAGTTTACAAAACAACAGTGTGATCATCGTTAAAACTTGGGCCTCTCCTTGAGCTGTAAGCCCCAACAATCTTTTCAAAGCACTTTCTCCTTTTATTTTGAATTCAAATATATGTTGTTATCAAAACTTTCTTTGTTGAACAACTAACCAAACAGCATGGAAGCTCTACAACGGGTAAGTGTCTATCCGCTTTCATTTACCGGTTTCATATGTATATAACTGTATTGTGGGGTTGTTTCACTGTAAGTCTTCTTTCACATCCTTTTATATACTTGTCACATATCCACTGTATAATACTAGTATAGTTATTTAGAGTTTTCCCCAGAAACTACGTCTAGCACTAGGTAAAACCTTGTTGGTCACTCTTAAATACAAACAAAATTAGATCCCCCGTAGGATTCCAGATACAGTCTTCCCTTCTCTTGGGGTTAAACAATATGGAACAAACAGAAAGGCAGTATTTTCGATGAACCTTTTCTTAGACTGTCACCCTTAGAAATTGTTAAAGAAACTCTAACTCCCCAGAGATGATCTTTTCTCTGTGAATGGCATCTCTTGAGTTTCTTCCAAATTCTCGAACTTTCCTGGAATGATCTCTTCTCTGTGAATTGCATTTCTTGAACTTCTCTTGGTTTGGGGACCCACAGGCTTCCTAAAAGCATCCCCGCCTCCTCTTGTGCGTTGTACAAGGACCCTTCGGCTTCTTAGAAGTTCTCATGCCTTCTCTTGGGCTTAATACAAGGACCCAGATGATCTCTTAAAGGTATAAGACAGAACTTAGTCATCCTTTGCTAGAGTTGTCTTTCCCGCGTCAAAACTCCATCCATTTTAGGGTTGATACTCATCCCTTAATGCCCGTGCCTCCTCTTGGGCATCATACAAAAGATAAAACTCTAGACTTGGACAGTCTAAACCTCTTGAGTCTCAAAGACATTCTCAAGTTCCTGTCAAACATAGGAAAAAACACCGATCACCCTGGATCAAGCTCCAACAGAAACCCGGTCTCTCTCATGAGAGTTCCCCACACTTGGGCCCGCTTCAGGATCTAAATAATCATCAGCAGTAAGTTATCCTCCTTTTGGGCTTTGTACAAATGATCCCCCCTAGCAGAGCTAACCTTTTCAAACTCTCTTGTTGAGTCCACCACTTTTAGCCTCCGTCTTGGGCTTTGTACAAGACATATAAATCACTCTCTTGTTGAGTATAAAAGACTCTCTTGTTGAGTCAATCTCTTTTTAGCCTCAATCTCGGGCTTCGTACGAGACAACAAATCACTCTCTTGTTGAGTATAAAAGACTCTCTTGTTGAGTCAATCTACTTTTAGCATCCGTCTTGGGCTTGGTACAAGACATATAAAACACTCTCTTGTTGAGTATAAAAGACTCTCTTGTTGAGTTAACCACTTTTAGCCTCCGTCTTGGGCTTTGTACAAGACATATAAATCACTCTCTTGTTGAGTATAAAAGACTCTCTTGTTGAGTCAAACAAACTTCAGACTCTCTTATTGAGTCAATCACCTGTTCAAGACTCTCTTGTTGAGTCAACCTTTTTAGCCTCTGTCTCGGGCTTTGTACAAGACACATACCAACACTCTCTTGTTGAGTCAAACTCAGTTCAGCCTCCATCTTGGGCTTTATACAAGATACATTCTCCCCAACGGAGTCGAAATCCCTTTTAGCCTCAATCTTGGGCGTTGTAAAAGACAAAAAAAACATTTTCCCCGGAAAAGTCAAACTTCTAGCCTCCTCTTAGGCTTTGTTTAAAGAAACCCCCGGTTGAGTCAATCAACCTTTTAGCATCAAATTTGTGCCTTGCTCACAGCATACAAACATCAATAATTCCTCTTTAGAGATGACAAATTCTCTCTCAGTCAAACCTTTAGCTTCATATCTTGGGCTTTGAACAAGATACAAACCACCTTTAGCTTCATGTCTTGGGCTTTGAACAAGACACCAAAACAATCCCTTTCCTCCCATAGAATAGGAGGAACTACGATCGCTCTGATTTCCCTGTTTCGTTAAACGGGAATACGTAGGCATAAGATTGCAAAAATCTTAGCGAGCATACTACTCAAAAACCCAAAATCCCGTACCTTCATACATCCATCAAAAGCAGCAGACCTAACACCTTACCAGAAACCTAGCAAATAGTCTAGACATTGTTTTTAAGCAAATAACTTAAGACAGGCCCCCCTTTTGATAGCATCTGTAACCCAACAGTTTTGACTGTTTAACCTCAGTATGCAAGCAGGGTTAATTAGAGACATCTATTTCCCTTCCTTAATCAGCTTCACAGGATAAAAAATGAATCGAATTGTAGTACCAAAGCGATAGTGATTCTAAACCACAAAAATCGCGCTACAGAAAAATGGCGACCACAGTGGGAGATGTTTATCTCTTGCAGTCTTACGGTAAGAGAAGACCTTTTACAAGTTTAGGTAGAAAACTTTAAATTCACAAAGTGCCACAGAAATGGAGACTCTGCTGGGGAGTCATTGTCTGTATAGGATCATAAGACTAGAGGTCTAGGATGTTAGGAAAAATATATATACTGCTTTTCCTAATTGATATCCGTGTTTATTTTTCTGCTAATGGGAATGCGTGTGATGCCGCATCTGGAAAGATTGAGTATACACCTAAGATAAGTGATGGAATTATACGGGTAATCTTACGGGGAGTGAATCCCAGATAAGAGGTCCCGGTCGACCATCAAATCAGTGGAGATGCCCTTTGCGGATTCAATGCCTATACAACTTCGGTTGTTGAAAGAAGATTGTTCCATTGGGTTATCCGAGAAGCTGAGGATTTTAGTAGACTGAAAACATTTTGTAGTGCGGAAGCTATCGGAAATAGTTGTCACGCGATACTACCCTCATTTGAGACTACTCTAAGATACTACAGCTCGATGGCGATCCACTTGCTGTTGTTATCCCAAGAGGGGTCAGTGATTTTGAGGACATGTACAAAAAATCACCAGTATAACCTTTGGGGATGTGTAGAGCCTTGACTTCATGACACCGAACCTTTGACCCCATGTTTTTTTCTATGTTTTTATGTGCTGCATTCATGCATTCATTTCATTAAAAAATATTCAAAGAAAATTTTCTCTTCTAGTCTCTCTTTTTCAAATTAAACTAAGACAATGATTGCAAATGTCAGATAAAGAGATTGCGCTAATGGATTTCGGTAGAAGGAAAACTCACAAGTACACCTTCAAGGTTCTAAAACTAGAGGATTTAAGAGGTTTGGCAAGGATGATAACCAACCCTGAGGCTTTCAAAGCTAAGTATGGAGGACTGCTGTCTCTGTTAAGGGTCCATGTAATCGAAGGAATCCTGTCCCCACTAATCCAGTTTTACGATCCGGTCTATTACTGTTTCACATTCACGGATTATCAGCTAGCACCAACACTGAAGAGTACTCTCACCTGACTGATTTACATATTACTGACCAAGCTCCCTTTTCTGGACTGGAAGAGATTCCAAAGGATCAAACCATTGCAAGAGCAATCTATTTGGACGAGTCAGAAGTCAGGACTCACATGACCACTAAGGGTGGAATCCAGGGTTTGCCAGCCCAGTTCTTGATAAAGAAAGCTCTGTACTTTGCTAGTATAGGGAACGTGGACGCTTTTGAAAGCATATTTGTTTTGCTTACCCACGGGTTATTTTTGTTTCCCAACATCGATAACTTTGTAGATATCAATGCCATTAAGATTTTTTTGATTGGAAACCATGTATCGACCCTGCTCGCAGATGCTTATCATTCGGTACACTTAAGGAATTTGTATAGCGAAGGAATGATCACATGTTGTGTACCCCTGCTATACAAATGGTTCACTTCCCACTTACCCAAGTCTGCTGCATTTTGGGATCCTAAGAATACTTTACGTTGGTCGCAGAGAATCATGTCTCTTACCAACTCTGACATCGATTGGTACAATCGAATCTATGACGGGATCAGAATCATTGACTGTTGTGGAAATTTCCCAAATGTACCCCTCATAGGAACTAAAGGAGGAATCAATTATCATCCAGTTTTGGTTCATCGTCAATTTGGATACCCAATGAGGCATGTCCCGCGTAATGCTCATTTGGAAGGTCTTTTCTTTAAGGAAGGAGAAAATTACGGGGCACGAAAGACAGAAATAGTGCATGCCTGGAAACACGTTCATAGGAAAGGAAGAGAGTCTCTAGGAAAACCAGACAGTGTCTCGGTGGAACCTTATCTCCACTGGGTACAGACTAGAGCTCTCAAGCTGAGGATGCCTTACCCTCGTCAGGAAGTTCTTCGGTTAAGGGATCCCGTCCTTTACATTATACCTGATACGGAAAAACTTCAGGTTACTCTCAAGAAATTTCAACAGGAGAAGAGGTCTTGGAGGAACAAGTACCGTATTCTCAATGTGGAGTGTAAGAAAATACAACAACTATTGAAAGATAAAGATGCTCTGATTGAGATTTTAGAGTAGCATGCTATAGAAAATCAAGAGGACTAGAGGAATTTGCTCGCTCCTTTCACTTGGCAAAGGAATGACAACCCGACAACGGCTCAAGAGCCCCGGTCAAAGAAAAGGAAAGTACCAGAACCCGCACCTGAGCTCGCTTCAGAGAGGACTCAGGACCCATAAGTTTAGATTTCCTTTTGCAGCACGATGTAAATTACTGTATTTCCATTCCGCAATTTTTGAATTCAATAAAACAGGGTTTCCCCACTGTTTGATATTTGAAATCCGATTGTCGAAGTTTATTTTGATTAAACAAAAATTAATTAAAATATAATTATTGCATTCATCATTCTCACATAACGCATTCTTCTTACCTACGAATCTCACGTTTGCGTCTCGATTCTAGAGTCAAACTGTCTCATTCGTATAATACTCGGGCCAATCGACAGAAAAAGATGGATGATCTTGAGGAAGAGAACAGAGAGTTGAGGGAAGAGATCGACACTCTGAAAGAGGATATGAGAAAGCTTCATAACGACATGCAAGCTCTAGCAGAAGCTCAGATACAACAACAAAGGACTGTGATCTCAGAGATCACATCAACGCCCATAGTGGAAAAGTATGATCCTAGGTACAAAATGCCAAAATATCGTCCATGGGGCATGCCTATTAACTATATCCCGGAAGGATATGTTTCGCCATTCACTGAAGATCAGGGAACCGCAGCAGGAACCGCTGGGCCTGAAGGTTATAAACTTCGGGAAATCGAAGATGTCAGGGGCATGACAGCAACTCCTGAAGGTTAAAAACTTCGGGAGAGGGGAGGACTTAGAGTCACTGCCATGATGACTATACCACCACCCGTGGTACACACTGTCCCGGAAGAACAGATTCCACAAATACCTTCTGGTGGAAACAAAAGTATGTTTGACAGAATGAATGAGTTCCAGGAACAGTTCCTGGAGATGCAGAAAGAGCTGCAAGCCCTTCGCGGTCAGGATCTATTTGGAAAAGACGCCGCAGACCTTTGTTTGGTCCCCAATGTGAAAGTTTCGCACAAATTCAATGTGCCCAAATTTGAAAAGTACAAGGGTAACTATTGCCCTTAAAGCCATTTGTTGATGTACGCTCGATGAATGTCAAATCAGATAAAGAACCAGGAGCTACTGATTCACTACTTTCAGGATAGTTTAACCGGTGCCGCACTCAAGTGGTACATGGGTTTAAACCGCACTAAGATCGGCACTTTCAGAGATCTTGGTGCTGCTTTCGTTCAGCAGTATAAGTATAACTTGGACATGGCACCGGGCAGAGATCAACTCAGATCGATGTCACAAAAGGACAAGGAAACCTTTAAGGAATATGCTCAAAGATGGCATGAAATTTCCGCCAAGATTTGTCCACCTCTTGAGGAAAAAGAGATGACAAAGATCTTCTTAAAGACCTTGAGCTCATTTTACTACGACAGAATGGTCGCCAGTGCGCCCAGTGACTTTACCGAAATGGTAAGCATGGGAGTTCGTCTTGAGGAAGCAGTCCGAGAAGGACGTTTAGTTAAAGACGCTGGATCATCAAGTAATACAAAACGATACGGTAGTGCTCTCCCTAAGACAAAAGAGCAGGATATTGGGAATATCTCTCTCGGGAAGCAAACGCGACGGTACCAACCAATAGTAGCTATAACTCCTGCTATCAACTCTGCACCTGTTCCTACGCATCAACCTCAGGTTGCTCAGAGCCAATCAAATCAACAACAATATCAGCAAAGGACACAACAACCTCTTCAGCAGGCTCTTCCTCCATATAACAACAACCGTACAACGCAACCACCAGGGTTCGACCCTATACCCATGTTGTACGCAGAACTGTTTCCATTATTACTGGTCAAGGGGCATGTCCAAACCAGGTCTCCTCTTACAATACCGAAAAATCTGCCTTTTTGGTTCAAAGCGGATCAGACTTGCCCTTACCATCAAGGAGGATCAGGGCATAACATAGAAAACTGTCTCAGTTTCAAATCCGATGTGCAAAAGCTTGTTAGGAGCGGGGTCTTATCTTTCAAGGATACAAATCCGAATGTTCTCACGAACCCGTTGCCTCAACACGAGAAAGCTGTGGTAAATTTGATAGAAGGAGAGTCTAACAACAACTATCAGATTCATGATGTACTCTTATTGAGGGCCAACTTGGTCAAGATGCATTGTAGACAGAGTGGATACGGCCATGTGCCACCCCATAACTATCACCAGTGTGATATCTGCTCTAAGAACAATCAAGAATGTTCTGTAGTACAATCAGCTCTACAGGAACAATTGGATCTCGGGTGGATCCAAGGGCATCGAGTTCATGGAGTTAACATGACTCATGCAAGTTCCAACATCATTCAGAACCACGACATCCGTGCAATGATTGTCAACTTAGTGGCAATGCACTCAAGGCAAAGCCAATATCATAATCTGTCGCGGCACGATTACAATTCCTGTCTGATTTGCTCGGTAAACAAACAGGGATGCTCTTTTGTACAAAAGGCCCTCCAGCGTCAGATGGATCTTGGATGGATTCAGGATTACCGCAATGGAAATTAGTATCAAGTAAATATGATTCAAATCTTTGATATTCGCTTGATGAATACCATCTTGGTGGAGTTACACGCTACACAAGTCCAGCTCGGTTTTATGACTTCACATAATTATCAAAATTGTACAGTATGCCGCGAGAGTAACCAAGGGTGCGCTCTCATGCAAAGAAATTTGCAACACTTGTTAAACCACTGGTGGCTTTCGATCTTTATGGATAAAGACACGCAACAAATCAGTGTGGTTAATGGGAACCCTACTAGGCATCAAAGTCAGGATGTTCGATCAATGGAAACAAATCTAGTGAGGTTGCACTGCATTCAAAGCGGACATGGCCAGGTGCCACCGCACAACTACGAGCGCTGTAGAGTCTGCTCGGAAAATAACCAAGGATGTTACCTCGTGCGAGTAGCCCTCCAGAGTCAGTTGGACCATAAAGAGATTCGACCATGCCCAAGTTTTGGATCAATCAATTGGATGCCAGACTATTTCACTGATCAAATCAGGGATGTTGTCGTGATCTCTGATTGCGAAAGATGTTTGTACCATCATCCCTCTACTTGACGAATCGAAGGCTCTTAACCAAGAACTGATTGAAGTTACTTAAGAATGTCAGAGAAATCAGAAGGCTCCTGTAGTTATCTATCTTCCAGGACCACTACCGTATGAATCAACTAAGGCTATCCCTTACAAATACGGTGCAACAACAATTGAGAATGGAAAGGAAATTCCATTACCCTCCGTCGTGAATATTGCAGACATCAGCCGAGTAACACGGAGCGGTCGAATCTTCAACAAAGGAGTTGGAGAACCTAACAGAGAAAAGGAACCTCAAACAGAAGTTCTTAATCGACCAGTCGGTCAATCCGGAGATCCCGACCTTTCAAAGAACAATGATGAGATGCTGAAGCTCATCCAAATGAGTGAATACAACATTGTTGATCAGCTGTTATAAATTCCTTCAAATATCTCTGTGTTATCTCTCTTACTCAGTTCCGAAGCCCACAGAGAGGCTCTACAGAAATTCTTAGAACAAGCCTTTGGGGAACAGGGTGTGTCAATACGACAGTTCGATAGCATCGTCTCTAACATCACTTCCTGCAATAACTTGGAGTTTAGTGATGAGGAATTGCCAGAAGAGGGAACAAGTCACAACATGGCGCTCAATATCACAGTCAACTGCCAAGACGATGCTTTGGCCAGCGTACTGGTAGATACTGGATCAGCTCTCAACGTTATGCCAAAGTCCACCCAAATGCGACTATCATTCAAAGGATCTCCGATGAGAGGCAGTGAGGTCGTCGTCAAAGTGTTTGACGGGTCCAGAAAAATAGTTATCGGCGAAGTCGACCTTCCCATAACTATCGGTCCTCACACTTTCCAAGTCACTTTCTAGGTCATGGACATCTGAGCAACATACAGCTATTTGTTGGGAAGACCTTGGATACACCAGGCTAGGGCAGTCACTTCGACACTTCACCAGAAGCTGAAGTTCGTCAAGAATGACCAACTCGTCACGGTCTGTGGAGAACAAGCCTTGATCGCGAGTAACCTTTCGTTGTCCACTTGTGTAGAATCAGAAGAGGTTGTTGGAACCCAGTTCCAGGCACTTACAGTGAGTAATGATAATCAATCAGAAAGAGGAACGTCGATTTCCTCGTACAAAGATGCTCTCGAGGTGATCAAAAGTAACAATGCAAAGGGATGGGGACAACTTGTCATTCCTACTGACAATAAGACAAAGAAGGGTCTTAGTTTTTCTGCAACCTGTACCCAGACTGCCGCTAACGTTGAAAGTCTTCATCCCATTTAGAACTTATTCCATAGTGGAGTTTTCCTTCACCCAGTGTCTCAAGAAGTACATACCATCAACGAAGGAGATTCCTCCGACACAGAGGAGGAATGGAAGTCCTATCTTAGCGAGGATGGTTATATGTCTCAGGAAGAGGTGCCTACGCCATTTTTCTATCCCGCACAAAGTCCGAGATTCATACCAAGGTCAGATGTCGAAATGATATACGGAGATTGTGATCCGGAAGGATGTTGTGCTCCACCAAATTCATTAGAGGAGGACACTCCGATGAAATACAACTTTGACCATGACTATTATGGCCCAATGGATGGCCTGCCTATGTGGCAGCCATACCCAGGAGACTCGGGGCAAGAGAATCAGCCCAACGATGCTTATCAGCTCAGCATCATCGAAAAGAATACCTGTGTCCCCACCATGTCATGGGATCAACACTCAGGTCATTCAGAAAATATCCAGTGCGACGATGAATTTACAAAGTTTGCAGGACTAGAATTCATCAACTATGCTTTTCCTGAGGTCAACGTCATCGAGAGAGATGACTCCTCTAGTTCCAAAGAAGTATGGGACACCCTGGGACAACCGAGTGGCAAATACGACTTCATGGTCAAGTACACCGCACTTGAAAGCTCTCGTATCAGGCTCAAGGACATCCAGCCAACTGTATGGGGAGATATACCTGAGAGCACAAATACCATGCAAAATACAACTGAGGAATCCCCCTACGACAACTCTGCCTGGGAGACAGATTCTAATGATCCTGCTCCGCCAGAAATCAGCGTTATTTCTGAAGACAAATCAATGAAAGTACCAGACTTTGTGATTCACCAAGGGGTTCGCCGCCAATGGGTTGCAGTCGATGTTCCGAAGATTGTTCATAAATCAAAGTAATGGCCATCTTTGTTTTAACCTTTTACCCTGCCCAGGTGAAACAGATGTTTTGATAGGGCTCACTTTCTGTAAATGTCCCTCTTCGCTTCGCCCAAAGCGACCGAGTTTTGTTTTATAGGGCTGTAGTTTCAAGAATCGACAAGATCATAAATAAAATAAACGTCGTTCTGTAATTTCCGTATTTATTGCTGTTTTTTCTTTTCGCTTTTTCAGAAAATGGTAATCCTAAAAAAAAACAAATAAAAACAAGCAGTTTTCAGAAAAACACTGTACACACTCTTGCATTTCTCTCTATCTCTTCTAAAAAACAATCATCATGTCATGCAGATTGCTTGTTTTAAACCCCATTGAAACGTACGATCCGATGCCTTCTCCCAACTTTGAATTCCCGGTATTTGAGGCTGAAGAAGAAGATGACGAAGAAATTCCAGAGGAGATCTCCCGATTACTCAGACAAGAGGAAAGGTCCATTAAACCTCACAAAGAGCCGTTGGAAACGGTCAACTTGGGCTTAGAGGAAGAAAAAAAAGAGGTTAGGATTGGGGCACTGCTCAGTTCAAATGTCAAAGAAAGTTTGACAAAGCTTCTCAAAGAGTTTCCCGATGTATTCGCTTGGTCCTATCAGGATATGCCAGGGTTGGATACCAGCATCGTGGAACATCATCTACCGTTGAGATCAGAATGTCCGCCAGTAAAAAAGGGGTTGAGACGGACTCACCCAGACATGGCCATCAAAATCAAAGAGGAAGTACAGAAACAGATTAACGCAGGTTTCCTCGCCACATCAGAATATCCTCAATGGTTAGCCAACATCGTACCAGTTCCAAAAAAGGACGGAAATGTCAGAATGTGTGTGGATTACAGAGATCTAAACAAGGCTAGTCCAAAGGACGACTTTCCTTTACCACACATTGACATGCTGGTAGACAGTACAATAAAATTCAAAGTCTTCTCCTTCATCGATGGATTCTCGGGCTATAATCAGATAAAAATGGCGCCGAAAGATATGGAGAAAACTTCATTCATTACCCAATGGGGCACCTTTTGTTACAAGGTAATGTCATTCAGGTTGAAGAATGTCGGGGCAACCTATGAAAGGGCCATGACTACTCTGTTCCACGACATGATACACAAAGAAATCGAGGTATATGTCGATGATATGATTGCAAAATCTAAAATAGAGGAGGAGCATGTGACCCACTTGTCAAAACTATTCGAGCGGCTGAGAAAGTACAAACTCCGCTTGAATCCCAATAAGTGCACATTTGGTGTCTATTCAGGGAAACTTGTAGGGTTTATCGTCAGCCAGAAAGGAATTGAGGTTGATCTTGACAAGGTCAAGGCCATTCAAGAAATGCCTTCTCCAAAGACTGAAAAACAAGTTAGGGGATTCCTGGGACGTTTGAACTACATCTCCAGATTCATATTCCTCATGACCGCGACGTGTGCGCCAATCTTCAAATTACTAAAAAAGAATCAGGACTGCATTTGGATAGAAGACTGCCAAACCGCCTTCAACAGTATCAAGGAATACCTGTTGAACCCACCGATTCTATCACCTCCAGTGGATGGAAGACCACTGATCATTTACTTAACAGTCTTGGAAGACTCCATGGGTTGTGTACTTGGCCAACAAGACGAAACAAAAAGGAAAGAGTCTGCCATTTATTATTTGAACAAGAAGTTTACGGACTGTGAAACTCGGTATACTATGCTCGAGAAAACTTGTTGTGCTTTGGCTTGGGCAGCCAAACGTCTTCGCCAATATATGATTCATCACATTAGTTGGTTAATCTTAGAAATGGATCCAATCAAGTACGCCTTTGAAAAACCTGCTCTCACGGGAAGGATTGCCCGTTGGCAGTTGTTGTTATCAGAATACGACATCGAGCACCACGCTCTGAAAGCCGTTAAGGGAAGTGTTTTAGCCGATCATTTGGTTCATCAATCGATTGACGATCAAGAATCAGTCGGGTTTGACTTCCCGGACAAAGATGTTATGTATCTAAAGATGAAAGATTGCGATGAACCGCTACCCAGTGAAGGGCCAGAACCAGGTTCCCAGTGGGGACTTATCTTTGCCGGAGCTGTCAATCATTATGGAAATGGAATTAGGGCAATTATCATAACACCTCAGGGTACCCACATTCCTTTCACCGCCCGACATACATTCAAGTGTACAAACAACGAGGCCGAGTACGAAGCTTGTATTATGGGTCTCGAAGAAGCGATCGACCTAAGGATCAAGAACTTCGATTTATATGGCGACTCAGCCCTGGTTATCAATTAGATCAATGGAGATTAAAACACATACCAATCAGGACTGATTCATTACAAAGATTACGCAAGAAGGTTATTGCCCTTCTTCAACATAATCGAGTTTCATCATATCCCTCGTGAAGAGAATCACATGGCTGATGCATTAGCCACTTTCTCTTCCATGATTAGTGTAGGTCAATGGAACGACTTACCTAAGATTGACATAATGCGCCTTGAACGGTCCGCCTACATCTTCGCGATCGAAGCAGTCACAGACGATAAACCTTGGTATCACGACATCAAATGCTTCCTTCAGAAACAAGAATACTCACCTGGGGCATCCAGAAAATATAAAAAGACTCTCAGAAGATTGGCAGGCAACTTCTTCCTGAGCAGTGATACACTCTATAAGAGAAACTTTGACATGGTCTTGCTTCGATGTGTAGACAGACCAGAAGCAAACATGCTGATAAAAGAGATTCACGAAGGATCTTTTGGCACTCATGCCAATGGACACACAATGGCGAGAAAAATCCTAAGAGCAGGGTACTACTGGTTGACCATGGAATCCGACTACTACAAGTACATGAGGAGGTGTCACAAGTGTCAGATATATTCTGACAAAATCCATGTACCGCCAACGCATCTCAAAGTTCTTTCTTCCCCATGGCCTTTTTCTATATGGGGAATCGACATGATTGGCATGATCGAACCCAAGGCTTAAAACAGACATTGGTTCATCTTGGTAGCCATTGATTACTTCACCAAGTGGGTCGAAGCAGCGTCATACGCCAATGTAACCCGACAAGTCGTGGTCCGATTTATCAAAAACAATCTCATCTGCCGTTATGGTGTTCCAAGCCAGATCATTATTGATAATGGATCTAACTTGAACAATAAGATGATGAAAGAGTTGTGCGCTGAGTTCAAGATCGAACACCATAACTCATCTCCCTACCGACCTAAGATGAACGGAGTGGTAGAAGCGGCTTACAAGAACATTAAGAAGATTGTTCAGAAGATGGTTGTAACCTACAAATATTGGCATGAGATGCTACCCTTTGCTCTTCACGGTTATCGCACATCTGTCCGCACTTCAACAGGGGCAACCCATTTTTCTCTAGTATATGGCATGGAAGCAGTGCTTCCCATAGAAGTAGAGATCCCATCAATTCAGGTATTGATGGAAGCTAAGCTAACAGAAGCTGAATGGTGTCAAAGTCGACACGATGAACTCAACCTAATCGAAGAAAAGCGGATAACGGCTCTATGCCATGGTCAATTGTATTAGCAAAGGATGAAGAAAGCGTTTGACAAAAAGGTCCAACCTCGCGTCTTCAGGAAATGAGACCTTGTGCTCAAGAAGATACAATCATTTCTCACCGATTCCTGGGGAAAATGGACTCCGAACTATGACGGCCCCTATGTGGTCAAGAAAGCTTTCTCGGGCGGTGCCTTGAGACTTGCAACCATGGATGGAGAGGAATTTTCCTACCCCACCAATGTTGACGTAGTCAAGAAATACTTCGCCTAAATAAATAAAAAAATCGTTTCGGTGGATTGAAAACCCGAAAGGGAGGTCCAGGCAAAAATTAGAGACATAAGCAAAAATCATCCTGATGGATTGGAAACCTCAAAGTTCAATCCAGGCAAAAGTTAGGGATTAATGGCAAGTAACTACGTCCAACAAAGGGGAAAATCCCTCAGTGGCAGTTACACAATCCGTCAGGAAAACTCCAGTCAAGGTCATCTTCTACGGAAGCTCAGGATGTCCAGAATTCAAAGTTAGTAGAAGGATAACGGTCATTATGTTTCAATGTATCCCTTTTCCCTTAAATTACCATTTTCTAACTTTGTAAATACTCCATGGAATCACGCGTTTGGCTGACTTCCATCCTATCAATAAAATTTAAGCCGTGGTGCTTTTGTTTATAATTCTCATTTGTTTTAGCTTTATAGAACGACATTTTAACATGATCAACGATTCTTGAAATAAAACAAAAATGAATTTACTTGTCAAACTTTTTCTGCTTTTAAAATAAGATGGCAATTATTTTGACTGTTGAACATTGAAAGAACATCGATTGCCTCTCCAGAAGTAATCGAGCCTCAAAGTGCAGAATCAAAGTACTCCTTCAAAACCAGTACGTCTGAATGAAGGATCAGCTGTGTCAGATGCGAATGTTCCATCTGACACCCCCCGACAGAGTTCTTATCTCCTAAGCCCGACCAACGATGTTCCCCACGGGGACTATCTCTCCTTAGCAAGGCAGAATTGCTATTTTGAACCCAATAGTACCTTTTCGTCCCCCGCGGTGGCCGAGTATCCAGTCGTGTTCATCTACTAGTCTGTATGTCGCGTCAGTTTTGTCAGCATATACATACATACATCATGCATTATTGATTTACATTCACATTCATATTGCATCACTATCACTCGGGCCAGTCTTATCCCCAAGTGATAAAAGTCCTCTCAATCGAGTTGTCAGTTCTTTCCTCATCAGGAAGTGAATCATCTAAACGATCTCTCCTCCAATTTATTTCTAGATTGAAGTTGGTCCCTTGACCACTTTGATAACTTGAACCCCTGAAAAACAAGAAGACCTTCGACAAATATCACTCTTCGCCATTGAGGATGATATCTTTGCTTTCCCGGATTAAGGAAAATCCCTAGAGAGAGCCTCATAATCAAAGCTTCGGAAATATAGCAATTTTCCCTCCGGAAACTCGCTGACGAAAGGGTCATCGGCACCTCAAAATTGGGTTACATCACATGGCATTTCTCCAAGAAGATCTCGGGGAAAACTATGATGTAATATCTCCAAGCAGGAAACAGTCTCTCAAGAGACTCGTTTTCCCCAGTAGAGTCAACAAATGGCGTCTCCCACAGAGAAGTTTGTACACCTCTACGGCTCAGACGAATGGGTTCCCTGACATCAAAACTTTTTCCCATCAAATGGCATCTCCCCAGGAAAATTCGGCGAGAAGTTTGAGGAAAACCACTACTAATAGCGTCCTTTGACAATAAAGATTATTGACAAAAGAAACTTAGACCAGTTCCTTGGTAGGAAACCAGGATCGAAAGGAAGTTTACACCAGAAACTAAGACCAGTTCCTTGGTAGGAAACCAGGATTGAGGGGAAGTTTCTATCAGAAACTTAGAGCAGTTCCATGGCTGAAAACCAGGATCGAGGGGAGGTTTAGTCCAAAAGAAAACTTAGACCAGTTCCTTGGTAGGAAACCAGGATCGAGGGGAAGTTTGTATCAGAAACTCAGACCAGTTCCTTGGTAGGAAACTAGGATCGAGGGGAAGTTTACATCAGAAACTGATACCAGTTCCTTGGTAGGAAACCAGGATCAAGGGGAAGCTTACATCAGAAACCGAGACCATTTCCTTAGTAGGAAACCAGGATCGAGGGGAAGTTTATCTCAAAAGAAAACTTAGACCAGTTCCTGGGTAGGAAACCAGGATCGAGGGGAAGTTTTATCTTTTCTAAGCATCATCGCTTAGCAAAAAAAGATGAATGCGTAAGCTACCATTCATAACCACCATCAAAATTTCGGGTATTCCGATATTTAATCATCTTGCACCCCGAATGCCCGAATACCTTCGGGTCCAAGAAGATTAAATAGGGGCATCTTTCATACCCCAAATTTTGACCACTGAGATTTCCCATCATTGTGCACATCATCATCATAATATGTATGGACCATCATACCTCATTAGTCTCCCCAAAGACGGGTGAGCATCCACTACAATCAAACTTAGGGTTTTCAAGCCCTCTCAGAGCTTTTAGGCAAAAGATCAATCAAGAATGAAATGATCTTCAACTTGTCTAAATCTCTTAAACATCCACAATGGATCAAGAGGATTCCCACATCAAGAATCAAGCACAAGGCTACAACATTCCAAGTGGATTAAGCCTCAAGATCGCCAGTGTCACCAAATTAGGGTTTTGGTCAACCAGGGCCTCCAGATGGAAATTTTCCTCGGGGAATAAGCAAATGCTTCAAAGCATAACCCAAAATACTCTAAGGGACCTCATAAATCCAATCATCAAGTCAATTTAGCCTCAGGCGATGCATTCATACAAAAATCAGGAATTAGGGTTTCTTGACCTAATTCACCCCTAAGTTGACTTTTGGGACAAAACATGAGCCAAGACCTCAAGACATGATTTGAGGGTCCCTTATACACTACATTGATCCATTTGCAACAATGGATTGATCCAAGAAGCTTGGTCCACAAGATTCAAGTTCATCAGAACCACAGTTAGGGTTTCGCGAGAAAAGTTAACTGTGCCTTTAACTTTTGACCAGGACATGCTCCCAAACCTTGAGACATAATTCAATACACCTTATAACACCTATGAAATCAATCCATCAAGTTTGATTTAGGTTAAAGACTTAATTTCATAGAGGATCGCACCGTTTGGAATTCATCTGATAAAAGTCAACTGTGCCCAAAAGTCAAAGTTTGACTTTTTGATTTTTTGATCAATTATGGTTCCCTAACCCTAAAATGATGTTAATGTGTGATTGGAATCATCATTCATCAAGAAAAATCAAGAAAAGTGGGATAACTTGTAAAAGGGGTAACCATAAAAAACTTAAAAATTCTCTAAGTTATGGAACAAAGTGGCTAGGGTACCAACTTCCAAGGATCATAACTTGAGATCCAAGCAACCATTTGGGCTGATCCAAAGATGGATTTTTAGCTCTCATGGCATACTTTAAAAGTGTCAACTACACCTCATTCCAATTCATCATGGATTTTGAGTTATGGTTGGATTAAAATGGCTGAAAACATGAAATGTCACTTTTTCCAACACTGTGAAATTTTCACTAAGTCAGAATCTGTTTCACTTTTTCCAAAATGTAAGGGCATTTTTCACTTGGATCCAAAAGTGTCAAGACAAACTATGATCACATATATGTTGTATCATATGAGAGCTTTCCAAAATGGCCAAGAACCCCATGAAATTCCATTTGAGCTAAGAGTTATGACAATGGCAATATGCCTTGCTGCAACTGTCATAACTAGGCAGATTTGTGCATTTTGCTTGATTTGAGCAAATTGTGCAAATGTCAAACAAGTTTATCCATCTGAACACCTCAGGGAGAGACCAAGAAGGGACAAACACTGATCCATAAGCCTCCCAAGTCTTTGGAACTAAAAATAGCATGCCAAACCTAAAAAACCCTAAAGAGGGGACAAGACTCCAATTTTGTTTTGGAGCATTCAATGGATGCACCAAGGTGGCATGAACTGAGCCATTTCCAACTGAATGAGTCAAGGATGATCTCTGAACTAGGGAACCAAATGCATGTGCTCTAACCTCTAGTCAATGGCTAGGGGAGACTTGGATTCCTATTGATCAACATTTGCCAAACCTCTACAGCAGTTGCCATTCACTATTTCTGCCAAAACAAACTTGCTCTGCTATAAAGAGAGCTCATTTGTGCTCAGTTTAAGTACACCAAAGCACTACTACACTTGCTTTCCTCAAAATATCTTTCTCTGGGAAAAAATGCCTTCTTTAGCAAGGTAACTTTGAGTTTTTGAGTTAGAGAGCAATTCCATCACATCTCATGATCCAAACACATCCAATATATCAATCAAAGCTGTCCAAACTCTCACAAGTGACCTGTAACACCAAAATCACAAAGTCCCCTCTCAAAACCTCAAAATAGGACTTTTTTGCATTTTTCAAGCCATGTCTTGATTCAGTCACTTTCAAAACCAGAGAAAACCTCAAACATAGTCCAAATATCATCCTTGAACTGTACCAAATGGTTCCCCACACATTGAATACCATTTGAGAGAGTTGATATTTTGGTCACTTTTGCCCCTTTTGCAAGAAAGGGCCAATTTCCATTCCTGAGGTTTCCAGCTGATTTCAATCATCCTAAAAGCTTCTAAGGGATCATTTGAGGGTGTTCAAAGCATCAAAACATTTCTGGAACAAAGCCCTTGACAGATTGCCCAAAAAGCTCCCAAAGAGGTAAGCATCTTGTAACGCCCCAGTTTTAGTTAGTTTTATTTAATCGAGTCGATTTAATTATTTTATTCTTGACTTTTATTTGGTAATATATTATTTTTCATCGTGATTATGTTTTATCGCGTTTTGGGAGCGTTTGCGAGATATTTGAGTGTAGGGGTATTTTGGTCATTTTACTTTGAGGTTAGAAAGAGAGAAAAATAGAGAGAAAGAAAAAGAGAAGAAGGAAAAGAGAAAGAAAAGAAGAAAAGGGGAAAAACTTTGAGGTTAGAAAGAGATAAAAATAGAGAGAAAGAAAAAGAGAAGAAGGAAAAGAGAAAGAAAAGAAGAAAAGGGGAAAACCTTGGAGAGTAAGGAAACGATTCAACCGACTTTTCAAAACACGATTAATCGGGTAAGGGTGTGAAACCCGATTATCTTATGCTTGTGTATGAATATGTATGTGTGTGTTTGAATGTACTCTTGCCTTTCCATAGTTTTCACTTCTAGGTTGGAAATGAGTAAATGATTAGGAATCGATGTTTTCGCGGTCGGAAATCGATATAAATTGCGTTGTATGATCACACTGTGTTTATGAGCAATTGCTGATATTTGTTTTGCTGTTGGAATTGATTTGGGATGAAAAATGGGATTTTTGGGGGTTTTGGAACCATGTAACCCGCAGCAGAAAATTTTGGTTCTGGTGCGATTCGCCAGGCGAATTGGAAAATCGCCAGGCGAATTAGGTCTCGCCACTAGTTCGCCAGGCGAAGTGCTGGCGAAGGGGGATTCGCCAGGTGAAATCGTAAGTCGCCAGGCGAAAACGGAGAGACAGAAATGGGTTTGCTTTTGTAACTCTTGGGGTTTTTCTAAATTTGTGGTTCACCACTAGTTCGCCAGGCGAAGTGCTGGCGAAGGGGTATCCGCCAGGCGAAATCCTAAGTCGCCAGGCGAATCTGGCTGTTTCTCAATAAATTATTTTCTTTGAAAATTCATAACTTTTGATCCGTAACTCGGATCGAGGCGTTCTGGGTACCGTTAGAAAGCTATTAAGATGTTCTCTCTTATTAAATGGTTTTGAGATTGTTGGCAGATTTAATTATGTCGGGAATTTGGAAATGTGTCGTTTTGTCAACTTTTATCGTTGTAATTGCGTGTAATTGATGTGTTATCATGCAATGTGCTTTTGATATATATCGTATGACTTGTGTGCTGTGGTGTGATGTAAATGCATGTGATGAAATGTTGTGATGATGGTTTGTGGCCTAAGGGCAAGAAAATGCATTGTGTTGTGTTTGATTGTATATGCATAATTATGGATGTGTATATGTGTGCATTTGAATGTCATGAGTCATTGTATGCCAAGCATCATGATATGCATTCTTGTGATGTCGTGTGCCCTAGTGGGTGTGAGCGACGAAACGATTCCAGAGGGAATAAACTATAACATCGTGTGCCTTATACAAAGAGGTTTGAGCGATGATTATAGACGATCGTGTGACTTATACAAAGAGGTGTGAGGGATCGGGTCATGTGCCTTATACAAAGAGGTGTGAGTGATCCATAAACGTCGTGTGCCTTATACAAAGAGGTGTGAGCAACGGGGAAAATCGTTTTCCCGACGGGGAGTTACAGTAAGCAACAAGCGATGATTCCAATAGTTCCTGAGTGAACTAATGATGAGAATGATGGATGGAACGGTACCGTATTGCATTGCATGGAGTCGTTGTGTCGGTCTCTGTGCATTTGCATAAATCATGAATGGATTGATTTTATGTGGAATTGTGAATGGAATTGATGAGTTGAGATATATATATATATATATATATATATATATATATATATATATATATATATATATATATATATATATATATATATATATATTGGTGATAAATGTATTGTGCATGATTGATATGCCTTTGTGATGGACGCATGAGGTATGATTTGTGTTGGTTTGCATTCGAATTATGGTGTAAATTGTGGTGAGAATGTTTTATATGTGTATCTTTGTTTTATTATATAATTGTATGCAATTATATTATAATTGTGTTTCTCACCCTTCTGCTGTTTTAAATGCTCTTTGAGGCATTGCAGATTAGATGCTGGAGGTCTTTTTGTGAAGCTTAGGTCTTCATTCTTTTGTCCGTCGACTCTGATATGTAGCACCGGGTAGTCGGGGAGATTGTTTGTGATTATGTGTATATGTATATGTTCTTTTTGGATTGTACATGTATGACTCTGTATATGACAGACAACTTTTATGTTATATATATATATATATATATATATATATATATATATATATATGAGATTCAGTTGCAGATTTTCCGCTTTTATTCTGTATCTGAATTGTGGGTGTTAGGAATTGAGTTCCTCTGTTATGTGCTACCTGATTGTTGCATATCTATATGAGCAGGTTGTTGTATTTTGTCTCAATTGATGTGATGCCTCAGTCTATTCCATGAATGTTTTAATTATACTCTGATTATTTGTTATCGCTTTAATTTCTCGGGGTATAGATTGGGGGTGTTACATTAAGTGGTATCAGAGCCAGTTGTGTCAGTTTGTGTTCGTGCCAGTCCGTGTTGGTCTTTGTGTTTGGGGTGAGCTGTTTGTTTAACCATAGTTGCTGTTATTGGATATGAACAAAATATGGCTGGTAGGAATGATGCTGCTCTTGCTGCTGCTATGCAAGCTATGGCTCAGGCTGTGTGGGGTGCACCTAATGCTGGTGGGAAAAGGGAGACATGATCCTGATGGTGCTCAGATTTGGCTTAAGGAGATTGAAAGAATCTTTCGAGTGATGGACTGTGCTGAGGAACAGAAGATGAGACTGGGTACTCACATGTTGCAGGAGAAGGCCGATGATTGGTGGGTTAGTAAGCGTCATGTTTGGGAAGCTGCAGGTGAAGAGGTCACTTGGACTTTGTTTAGCAGGGAGTTTTTGAGGAAGTATTTTCCTGAAGATGTTAGAGGAAAGAAAGAGATAGAGTTCTTGGAGTTGAAACAAGGTAACATGTCTGTTGTGGATTACACTGCTAGGTTTATGGAGCTTGTTCAGTTTTATCTACATTATGCTGAAGCAGCTGCGGAGTTTTCCAAATGTGTGAAGTTTGAGAACAGATTGCGTCCTGAGATCAAGCAGGCAATTGGTTATCAAAGGATTAGGAGGTTTTCAGATTTGGTGGATTGTTGTAGAATTTATGAGGAGTATAGCAAAGCTCGTTCTACTCACTATAAGAGTGTGAACGAAAAGAAAGGAAAGCAACCGTTTCGTGGTGGTCCTTATGTGTCACCAGCTGACAAGGGTAAGCAAAGGGGTAGTTTTGATAAAAGGCCAAGTGGGGGAGGTATGTCTAATCCTCCGAGATGTTTTAGGTGTGGTGACTTAGGACATCGTCAATTTGAATGTAGAAAGGATATAAGGAAGTGTTCCAATTGTGGAGGTATAGGACATGTCGTAGCTGATTGTAAGAAGAATGTGGTGAAGTGTTTCAACTGTGGTGAACCTGGTCATGTTAGTACTAAGTGTCCGAAACCAAAGCAAGCTCCAGCTAGAAGGAAAGTATTTGCATTGGCAGGAACTCAGACTACTAGTGCAGATCATCTGATCAGAGGTACTTGTTTTATTAATAGTATGCCTTTAGTTGCTATTATTGTTACCGGAGCGACTCATTCGTTTATTTCGTCTGAGTGTGCGAAGCGTTTGAATCTTTTGTTGTCTTCGATGGGTGGAGAGATGGTTATTGATACTCCAGCAATGGGGTCGGTAACTACTTCTTTGGTTTGTCTAAGTTGTCCTTTGACCATTTATGGTAAAGATTTTGAGATGGATTTGGCGTGTCTGCCGTTGGAGGGTTTAGATGTGGTTCTGGGAATGAATTGGTTGCAGTTCAATCGGGTTCATATTGATTGTTATCATAAGTTGGTATGATTTCCTTCTCTTGAGGAAGACGAGGAACCGAGTTTCTTATCTACCAAAGAGTTGAAGAAACTTTTGGCGAATGAAGCTCAGTTGTTCGGGTTGTTTACGTCATTGACTGTGGATAGTCAAGTTGCAATTGATGTGTTTCCAGTTATGTGTGAATTTCCAGAGGTGTTTCCAGAGGATATTTCAGATGTGCCGCCAGAGAGAGAGGTGGAGTTTTCTATAGATCTAGTTCCTGGTACTAGAGCTGTATCTATGGCACCATATCGTATGTCGGCATCTGAGTTGGTTGAGTTAAAGAAGCAGTTGAATGAATTGTTAGAGAAAAGGTTTGTGAGGCCGAGTGTATCGCCTTGGGGTGCTCCAGTTTTATTGGTGAAGAAGAAAGACGGAAGTATACGATTATGTATTGATTATCGCCAGCTGAATAAGGTGACGATTAAGAATAAGTATCCTCTTCCGAGAATTGATGATCTGATGGACCAGTTGGTAGGTGCGTGTGTGTTTAGTAAGATTGATTTGAGGTCGGGTTATCATCAGATTAGAGTGAAAGAGGAAGATATTCAGAAGATGGCTTTTAGGACACACTACGGACATTACGAATATTTTGTGATGCCGTTCGGGGTTTCTAATGCGTCGGGTGTGTTTATGGAGTATATGAATCGTATTTTCCATGAGCATTTGGATCGATTTGTTGTTGTGTTTATTGATGACATCTTGATTTATTCTAAGTCCCGGGAGGAACATGCGGAACATTTGCGTGTTGTGTTGCAAATCTTGAAGGAGAAGAGACTTTATGCCAAGTTATCCAAGTGCGAGTTCTGGTTGTCAGAAGTGAGTTTTCTTGGGCATGTGATTTCAGGTAATGGTATTGCTGTGGATCCATCCAAAGTAGATATAGTTCTACAATGGGAGGCTCCTAGACCGGTTACTGAAATTAGAAGCTTTTGGGTTTAGCTGGATATTATCGAAGATTCATTGAAGGTTTTTCCAAGTTAGCACTTCCATTGACCCAGTTGACTTGTAAAGGTAAAGCGTTCATTTGGGATATTCAGTGTGAGGAAAGTTTTAGTGAGCTGAAGAGAAGATTGACTACAGCTCCGATTTTGGTCTTACCGAATCCTACTGAACCGTTTGTGGTGTATTGTGATGTGTCTTTGATTGGTTTAGGTAGAGCGTTGATGCAAGAAGGTAAGGTTGTGGCTTATGCTTCGAGGCAATTGAGGATTCATGAGAAGAACTACCCTACTCATGATTTGGAATTAGCGGCTGTGGTTTTTGTGTTGAAAATTTGGAGGCATTATCTCTATGGTGCAAGATTCGAAGTCTTTAGTGATCATAAGAGTTTGAAATACTTGTTTGATCAGAAAGAGGTGAATATGAGGCAACGAATATGGTTGGAATTTTTGAAGGACTATGATTTTGGCTTGAATTACCATCATGGTAATGCTAATGTGGTAGCCGATGCGTTAAGCCAGAAGTCTTTGCATATGTCTGCTTTGATGGTTAAAGAGTGGGAACTTTTGGAAGCGTTTAGAGATTTGAGTTTGCTGTGTGAATTGACATCTGACAGCGTGAGGCTTGGTATGTTAAAGGTCACTAATGATTTTCTGTCGACTGTTAGCGAGAAGCAGAAGATGGATGTGAAATTTATTGATTTGATGACGATTGGAGATCAAAGTGTGAATGGTGACTTTAAATTGGATGATAAGGGTGTTTTGAGATTCCGGGGTAGAATTTGTATTCCTAATGATTCGGACTTGAAAAAGATGATTTTAGAGGAAGGACACCGGAGTAATTTAAGTATACATCTGGGAGCTAATAAGATGTATCAAGATTTGAAGAAGATCTTTTGGTGGTCCGGATTGAAGAGGGATGTGGCTCAGTTTGTTTATGCGTGTTTGACATGTCAGAAGTCAAAGGTAGAACATCAGAAGCCTAGTGGATTGTTGCAACCGTTGGATATTCCCGAGTGGAAATGGGACAGCATTTCTATGGATTTTGTGACAGGGTTTCCGAATACACAAAGGGGACATAATGCCATTTGGGTAGTTGTGGATAGGCTGACTAAATCGGCGCATTTCATTCCGATTGAAATCAGTTTTTCATTGGAGCGGTTGGCTGAGATTTATATCCGTGTGATTGTGAAGCTATATGGTGTTCCGTTGTGTATTGTTTCAGATCGAGATCCGAGGTTTACTTCCAGATTTTGGGAAAGTTTGCAAAAGGCGTTAGGTTCCAAGTTGAGATTGAGTTCTGCTTATCATCCTCAGACGGATGGTCAGATCGAGAGAACTATTCAGTCATTGGAAGATTTGCTGAGAGCTTGTGTTCTTGAGAAAGGTGGTGCTTGGGATAGTTATCTTTCGTTGGTGGAATTCATGTATAACAACAGTTTCCATTCGAGTATTGGAATAGCACCTTTTGAAGTGTTGTACGGAAGGAGATGTCGAACACCTTTGTGTTGGCATGAATCTGGTGAGAGTTCGGTGGTTGGACCAGAGTTAGTGCAACAGACTACGGAAAAGGTGAAACTTATTCGTGAGAAAATGAAGGCTTCTCAGAGTAGGCAGAAGAGTTATCATGATCGAAGGATGAAAGATCTTGAGTTTTAAGAAGGCGATCATGTAATTTTGAAAGTTACACCGGTGATGGGTGTTGGGCGTGCATTGAAGTCGAAGAAGCTTACTTCTCGGTTTATTGGTCCTTATCAGATATCCACGAGAGTGGGTGCTGTGGCTTATCGGGTGGCGTTGCCGCCGAGTCTTTCGAATTTGCATGATGTGTTCCATGTTTCACAGCTTCGGAAGTATGTTCCGGATCTGTCGCATGTGATTCCGATGGATGAAGTTGAGGTAAGGGAGAACCTTACGGTTGAGGCATTACCAGTGAGAATTTTGGATCGCGAGTTGAAGCGGTTAAGAGGCAAGGATATTGCGCTTGTGAAAGTAGCGTGGGGAGGCACTGCTGAGGGCAATTTGACTTGGGAGTTGGAGAGTCAGATGCGGGAGTCGTATCCAGAATTGTTCGTCTCAACTAGAAAATTTCTAACTGGGGGAGAGTTGTAACGCCCCAGTTTTAGTTAGTTTTATTTAATCAAGTCGATTTAATTATTTTTGGTCTTTATATTATTTTATTCTTGACTTTTATTTGGTAATATATTATTTTTCATCGTGATTATGTTTTATCGCGTTTTGGGAGCGTTTGCGAGATATTTGAGTGTAGGGGTATTTTGGTCATTTTACTTATTTTTCTTAAAATAGAACTTAGAGGTTAGAAAGAGAGAAAAATAGAGAGAAAGAAAAAGAGAAGAAGGAAAAGAGAAAGAAAATAAGAAAAGGGGAAAAACTTGGAGAGTAAGGAAACGATTCAACCGACTTTTCAAAACACGATTAATCGGGTAAGGGTGTGAAACTCGATTATCTTATGCTTGTGTATGAATATGTATGTGTGTGTTTGAATGTACTCTTGCCTTTCCATAGTTTTCACTTCTAGGTTGGAAATGAGAAAATGATTAGGAATCGATGTTTTCGCGGTCGGAAATCGACATAAATTGCGTTGTATGATCACACTTTGTTTATGAGCAATTGCTGATATTTGTTTTGCTGTTGGAATTGATTTGGGATGAAAAATGGGATTTTTGGGGGTTTTGGTACTATGTAACCCGCAGCAGAAAATTCTAGTTCTGGTGCGATTCGCCAGGCGAATTGGAAATTCGCCAGGCGAATTAGGTCTCGCCACTAGTTCGCCAGGCGAAGTGCTGGCGAAGGGGGATTCGCCAGGCGAAATCATAAGTCGCCAGGCGAAAACGGAGAGACAGAAATGGGTCAGCTTTTGTAACTCTTGGGGTTTATCTAAATTTGTGGTTCGCCACTAGTTCTCTAGGCGAAGTGCTGGCGAAGGGGGATCCGCCAGGCGAAATCCTAAGTCGCCAGGTGAATCTGGCTGTTTCTCAATAAATTATTTTCTTTGAAAATTCATAACTTTTGATCCGTGACTCGGATCGAGGTGTTATGGGTACCGTTAGAAAGCTATTAAGATGTTCTTTCTTATTCAAATGGTTTTGAGATTGTTGGCCGATTTAATTATGTCGGGAATTTGGAAATGTGTCGTTTTGTCGACTTTTACCGTTGTAATTGCGTGTAATCGATGTGTTATCATGCAATGCGCTTTTGATATATATCGTATGACTTGTGTGTTGTGGTGTGATGTAAATGCATGTGATGAAATGTTGTGATGATGGTTTGTGGCCTAAGGGCAAGAAAATGCATTGTGTTGTGTTTGATTGTATATGCATGATTATGCATGTGTATATGTGTGCATTTGAATGTCATGAGTCATTGTATGCATCATGATATGTATTCTTGTGATGTCGTGTGCCCTAGTGGGTGTGAGCGACGAAAGGATTCCAGCCTCTATAACATTGTGTGCCTTATACAAAGAGGTGTGAGCGATGATTATAGACGATCGTGTGCCTTATACAAAGAGGTGTGAGCGATCGGGTCGTGTGCCTTATACAAAGAGGTGTGAGCGATCCATAAACATCGTGTGCCTTATACAAAGAGGTGTGAATGACGGGGAACATCGTTTACCCGACGGGGAGTTACACTAAGTAATAAGTGATGATTCCAATAGTTCCTGAGTGAACTAATGATGAGAATGATGGATGGAACGGTACCGCATTGCATTGCATAGAGTCGTTGTGTCGGTCTCTGTGCATTTGCATAAATCATGAATGGATTGATTTTGTGTGGAATTGTGAATGGAATTGATGAGTTGATATATATATATATATATATATATATATATATATATATATATATATATATATATATATATATATATATATATATATATGTTGGTGATAAATGTATTGTGCATGATTGATATGCCTTTGTGATGGTTGCATGAGGTATGATTTCTGTTGGTTTGCATTCGAATTATGGTGTAAATTGTGGTGAGAATGTTTTATATGTGTATTTTTGTGTTATTATATAATTGTATGCAATTATATTATAATTGTGTTTCTCACCCTTCCGCTGTTTTAAATGCTCTATGAGGCATTGCAGATTAGATGCTGGAGGTCTTTTTGTGAAGCTTAGGTCTTCACTCTTTTGTCGGCCGGCTCTGATATGTAGCACCGGGTAGTCGGGGAGATCGTTTGTGATTATGTGTATATGTATATGTTCTTTTTGGATTGTACATATATGACTCTGTATATGACAGACAACTTTTATGTTATATATATATGAGATTCAGTTGCAGATTTTCTGCTTTTATTCTGTATCTGAATTGTGGGTGTTAGGAACTGAGTTCCTCTGTTATGTGCTACCTGATTGTTGCATATCCATATGAGCAGGTTGTTGTATTTTGTCTCAATTGATGTGACGCCTCCGTCTATGCCATGAAAATTTTAATTATACTCTGATTATTTATTATCGCTTTAATTTCTCGGGGTATAGATTGGGGGTGTTAGACATCTCAACTTGAACTCTTTAAAATACGCATTGCTTTGAAGTCCACTGATCATACACATCTCATACATGCTATATATGTTGTGTTTGGACCAATCCATTATGTGATTCATGCTTGTACCATGAGGTAGCACAGAAAATGCAAAGGGAGACCTATTTCAAAACCACTATCGGGTTTTAAAATGGGGACCTCATCTGAAAAAAAAAAATACCACCACCATTGGATTCCTTGTGAAATTCTAGGCAGGATAGACCTAAATTTTGTCCCAATCCATGGAGAAATGAGAAAGTTACAAGCTTCACGTTTTTGGCCAAAATCTTGCCTTGCCTTGCCTTGGCCAGGCCAAAAACAAGGCAAGCCTTGTATGTTTGTGGCTGGGGTTTAATACACGGATGTATCACCACCCCAGTGGTAGAGGGCGCGCACTGCACACAAGAGGTCTGGGGTTCGAATCCCCCTCGCCCAGATCCTCTTTTTTACCACTTTTTCATATTTTTGTCATTTTTCTTATTATTTTTAATGATTTGAAAAATTAATAACTCCCTCAATTTTAATTATTTTTTATTGGTTCTTTTTGCAAAAAATCACAAAAATGTTGAAATATTTTATTCCACATAAAAAAAAATCAAATTTATATTATTTATTTAATATAGTTGGTATTTTTATGAATAAATTCATTTTTAATTGTTTTTAAACATTTTAAAGTGAATATTCATCTTGAAAAATCAAAACCAAATGAGTTTTAATTCATCTTGTGATTAAAACCTCCTTTTTCAAACCTTAACCAAAAATCACAAGTTGTTTATTTCAACTTATTTGGTATCTTTATCATTTTAATTAATTTTCTTTGAATAATTACTTTAAAAAATGATGAAATTAGGGTTTTGATTAATTCCACCCTCATCAACCTTTTTCAAACACTCATGCGCCTCTAATAGAGTGTAAGACCCAATCCCTTTTTAACTTAAACCATTTTAAGATCAGAGGAGATCTCCCAATTACTCAGACAAGAGGAAAGGTCTATTAAACCTCACAAAGAGCCGTTGGAAACGGTCAACTTGGGCTCAGAGGAAGAAAGAAAAGAGGTCAGGATTGGGGCACTGCTCAGTTCAACCGTCAAAGAAAGTTTCACAAAGCTTCTCAAAGAGTTTCCGGATGTATTCACATGGTCCTATCAGGATATGTCAGGATTGGATACCAGCATCGTGGAACATCATCTACCGTTAAGATCAGAGTGTCCGCCAGTAAAACAGAGGTTGAGACGGACTCACCCAGACATGGCCATCAAAATCAAAAAGGAAGTACAGAAACAGATTGACGCAGGTTTCCTCGCCACATCAGAATATCCTCAATGGTTAGCCAACATCGTACCAGTTCCGAAAAAGGACGGAAAGGTCAGAATGTGTGTGGATTGCAGAGATCTAAACAAGGCTAGTCCAAAGGATGACTTTCCCTTACTGTACATAGACATGCTGGTAGACAGTACAACAAAGTTCAAAGTCTTCTCCTTCATGGATGGATTCTCGGGCTATAATCAGATAAAAATGGCACCGAAAGAGATGGAAAAACTTCCTTCATCACCCCATGGGGCACCTTTTGTTACAAGGTAATGCCGTTCGGTTTGAAGAAGGTCGGGGAAACCTATCAAAGGGCCATGACTACTCTGTTTCATGACATGATACACAAGGAAATCGAGGTATATGTCGATGACATGATTGCCAAATCTAGAACAGAGGAGGAGCATGTGACCCACCTGTCAAAGCTATTCGAGCGATTGAGAAAGTACAAACTCCGCTTGAATCCCAACAAGTGCACCTTCAGTGTCCGTTCAGGAAAACTCTTAGGGTTCATCGTCAGCCAGAAAGGAATTGAGGTAGATTCTGACAAAGTCAAGGCCATTCAAGAAATGCCTTCTCCAAAGACTGAAAAACAAGTCAGGGGATTCCTGGGACGTCTGAATTACATTTCCAGATTTATATTCCTCATGACCACGACATGCACGCCGATTTTCAAATTACTCAAAAAGAATCAGGAATACGTTTGGACAGAAGACTACCAAATCGCCTTCGACAAGATCAAGGAATACCTGTTAAACCCACCGATTCTATCACCGCCAGTGGAGGGAAGACCACTAATTATCTACCTAACAGTCTTGGAAGACTCGATGGGTTGTGTACTTGGCCAACAAGACGAAACAAAAAGGAAGGAGTCTGCCATCTACTATTTGAGCAAGAAATTCACCGACTGCGAGACTCAGTACACTATGCTCGAGAAAACTTGTTGTGCTCTGGCTTGGGCAGTCAAACGTCTTCGCCAGAATATGATTCGTCACACTACTTGGTTAATCTCAGAAATGGATCCAATCAAGTACGTCTTTGAAAAGCCTGCTCTTACGGGAAGGACTGCCCGTTGGCAGATGTTGTTATCAGAATATGACATCGAGTACCATGCTCAGAAAACCGTTAAGGGAAGTGTTTTAGCCGATCATTTGGCTCATCAACCGATTGACAATCAGGAATCAGTCGGATTTGACTTCCCAGACGAAGATGTCATGTACTTAAAAATGAAAGATTGCGATGAACCGCTACCCAGTGAAGGGCCAGAACCAGGTTCCCAATGGGGACTAATCTTTGACGGAGCTGTCAATCATTATGGAAATGGAATTGGGGCAATCATCATAACACCTCAGGGTACCCACATTCCTTTCACCGCTAGACTTACGTTCAAGTGCACAAACAACGAGGCCGAATATGAAGCTTGTATCATGGGTCTCGAAGAAGCGATCGACTTAAGGATCAAGAACTTGGACGTATATGGCGACTCAGCCCTAGTTATCAATCAGATCAAAGGAGATTGGAACACATACCAATCAGGTTTGATTCCTTACAAAGACTACGCGAGAAGGTTGTTACCCTTCTTCAACAGAATCGAGTTTCATCATATCCCTCGTGAAGAGAATCACATGGATGATGCATTAGCCACTCTCTCTTCCATGATTAGTGTAGGTCAATGGAATGACATACCTAAGATTGACATAATGTGCCTTGAAAGGCCCGCTTACATCTTCACGATTGTAGCAGTCATAGAAGACAAACCTTGGTACCACGATATCAAATTCTTCCTTCAGAAACAAGAGTATCCACCTGGGGCATTCAGGAAGGACAGAAAGACCCTCAGAAGGTTGGCAGGCAGCTTCTTTCTGAGCGGTGATACACTCTATAAGAGAAACTTTGACATGGTCTTGCTCCGATGTGTAGACAGACCAGAAGCAGACATGCTGATAAAGGAAATTCACGAAGGATCCTTTGGCACTCATGCCAACGGACATACAATGGTGAGAAAAATTCTAAGAGCAGGGTACTACTGGTTGACCATGGAATCTGACTGCCACAAGTACATGAGAAGATGTCACAAGTGTCAGATATACTCAAACAAAATCCATGTACCGCCAACGCATCTCAAAATTCTTTCTTCCCCATGCCCTTTTTCCATATGGGGAATCGACATGATTGGCATGATTGAACCCAAAGCTTCAAACGGACATCAGTTCATTCTTGTAGCCATTGACTACTTCACCAAGTGGGTCGAAGCAGTGTCGTACGCCAATGTGACCCGACAAGTAGTGGTCCAATTCATCAAAAACAATATCATTTATCGTTATGGTGTTCCCAGCCAGATCATTACGGATAATGGATCTAACTTGAACAATAAGATGATGAAAGAGTTGTGCGCAGAGTTCAAGATCGAACACCATAACTCATCTCCATACTGACCTAAGATGAACGGAGCGGTAGAAGCAGCTAACAAGAACATCAAGAAGATCGTTCAAAAGATGGTTGTAACCTACAAAGATTGGCACGAGATGTTACCCTTTGGTCTTCACGGTTATCGCACATCTGTCCGCACTTCAACAGGGGCAACCCCTTTCTTTCTAGTATATGGCATGGAGGCAGTGCTCTCCATAGAAGTAGAGATCCCATCGATCCGGGTATTGATGGAAGTTAAGTTAATAGAAACTGAATGGTGTCAAAGCAGACACCATGAACTGAATCTGATTGAAGAAAAGCGAATAATGGCACTATGCCACGGTCAGTTGTATCAACAAAGGATGAAAAAGGCGTTTGACAAAAAGGTCCGACCTCGCGTCTTCAGAAAAGGAGACCTTGTGCTCAAGAAGATACAATCATTTCTCACTGATCCCCGGGGCAAATGGACTCCGAATTATGATGGCCCCTATGTGGTCAAGAAAGCCTTCTCAGACGGCGCCTTGAGACTCGCAACCATGGACAGAGAGGAATTTTCCTACCCCACGAATGTTGATGTAGTCAAGAAATACTTCGCCTAACTAAAAAAAAAACGTCTCGGTGGATTGAAAACCCGAAAGGGCGGTCCAGGAAGAAATTAGAGACATAATCAAAAATCATCCCGATGGATTGGAAATCTCAGAGTACAATCCAGGCAAAAATTAGGGATAATGGCAAGTAACTACGTCTGACAAGGTTGAATCCCTCAGCAGTCATGCCATCCATCAGGAAAACTCCAGTCAAGGTCATCTTCGACCGAAGCTCAGGATGTCTAGAATTCAAAGTTGGTAGAAGGATAGCGGTCGTTTTGTTTCAATGTAGCCCTTTTCCCTTAAATTACCATTTTCTAACTTTGTAAATACTCCATGGAATCACGCGCTTGGCTAATTTCCATCCTATCAATAAAATTTGAGCCCTGGTGCTTTTGTTAGCAATTCTCATTTGTTTTAGCTTTACAGAATGACGTTTTAATGTGATTAACGATTCTTGAAATAAAACAAAAATGAATTTTACTAGTTAAAATTTTTCTGCTTTTTGAAATAAGGTGGCAATTTCTTTTGACTGTTGAACCTCGAAAGAAAAACGATTGCTACTCCAGAAGTAATCGAGCTTCAAAGTGCAGAATCCAAGTACTCCTTCTAAACCAGTGCACCTGAATGAAGGATCAACTGTGTCAGAGGCTGTGTTTCCTCTGACACCCCCATCAGAGTTCTTATCTCCTAAGCCCGACCATCGGTGTTCCCCACGGGGACTATCTCTCCTAAGCAAGGCAGAATTGCTATTTTTAACCTAGTGGTACCTCTTCGTCCCCCGCAGTGGCCAAGTATCTAGTCATGTTCATCCGTTAGTCTGTATGTCGTGCCAGTTTTGTTAGCATATGCATACATATATCATGCATTATTGATTCATTCATATTCATATTGCATCACTATCACTCTAGTCGGTCTTGTTCCCAAGTGATAAAAGTCCTCTCAATCGAGTTGTCAGTTCTTTCCTCGTCAAGAAGTGAATCATCTAAACAATCTCTCCTCCAGCTTATTTCTGGATTGAAGGTGATTCTTTGACCACTTTGATAACTTAAACCTCTGAAAAGCTAGAGAGCTTCTGACAAACATCACTCTTCGCCATTGAAGATGATATCTTCACTTTCCCGGATTAAGGAAAATCCCCAGAGAAAGCCTCTTAATCAGAGATTCGGCAGTACATCAGTTTTCTCTGAAAAATTAGCTGACGAAAAGGTCATCAACACCTCAAAGTTGGATCACATCATATGGTATTTCTCCGAGAAGATCCCGAGAAAAATATGATGTAGTAACCCCAAGCGAAAGTAGTATCTGAAGAGACTCGTTCCCCCCCCCCCAAGTAGAGTCAACGAATGGCATCTCCAACAGAGAAGTTTGTACACCTCTATAATTCAGATAGATGGGTTCCCCAGCAAGTCTGACATCAAATCTTTTTCCATCAAATGGCATCTCCCCAGGAAAATTCGGCGAGAAGTTTGAGGAAAACCGCTACGAACAGCGTCCCTTGTCAAGAAAGTTTATTGACAAAAGAAACTGAGACCAGTTCCTTGGCTGAAGGCCAGGATCGAGGGGAAGTTCATATCAGAAACTGAGACCAGTTCCTTGGCTGAAGACCAGGATCGAGGGGAAGTTCATTTCAGTAACTGAGACCAGTTCCTTGGTAGGAAACCAGGGTCGATGGGAAGTTTATTTCAGCAACTAAGACCAGTTCCTTGGTAGGAAACCAGGATCGAGGGGAAGTTTATATCAGAAACTGAGACCAGTTCCTTGGTAGGAAACCAGGATCGAGGGGAAGTTTATATCAGAAACTGAGACCAGTTCCTTGGTAGGAAACCAGGATCGAGGGGAAGTTTATATCAGAAAACTGAGACCAGTTCCTTGGCTGAAGACCAGGACCGAGGGGAAGTTTTTACCTTTTCTAAGCATCATTGCTTAGCAAAAGAAGATGGATGAGCAAGCTGCCGTTCATATCCACCATCAAAATTTTGGGTATTCCGATATTTAACCCTCTTGCACCCCGAATGCCCGAATACCTTCGTCATTCACACCTTCGGGTCCAAGAGGATTAAATAGGGGCATCTGTCATACCCCAAATTTTGACCTCTAAGATTCCCATCATTGTGCAAATCATCATCACAATATGGATGAACCATCATACCTCATTAGTCTCCCCAAAGATAGGTGAGCATCCACTACAATCAAACTTAGGGTTTCAAGCCCTCTCAGAGCAATTAGACAAAGGATCAATCAAGAAATGACATGATCTTCAACTTGTATAAACCTCTCAAACATCCACAATGGATCAAGGGGACTCCCACATCAAGGATCAAGCACCAGGCTGCAACATTCCAAGTGGATCAAGCCTCGAGATCGCCAGTGTAACCAAATTAGGGTTTTGGTCGACCAGGGCCTCCAGTTGGAAATTTTCCTCTGGGCATGAGCCAATGCTCCAAAGCCTAACCCTAGATACTCCAAGGGACCTCATAAACCCAATCATCAAGTCAATTTTACCTCAGGTGATGCATTCACCAAAAATAAGGAATTAGGGTTTCTTGACCTAATTCACCCATAAGTTGACTTTTGGGACAAAACATGAGCCAAGACCTCAAAACATTATTTGAGGGTCCCTAGTAAACCACATTGATCCATTTGCAACAATGGATTGATCCAAGAATCTTGATTCACAAGTTTCAAGTTCATCAGAACCACAGTTAGGGTTTCGCGGAAAAAGTCAACTGTACCTTTGACTTTTGACCAAGACATGCTCCCAAGCCTTGGGACATGATTCAATACACCCTATAACAACTATGAAATCAATACATCAAGTTTGATTTAGGTCAAGGACTTGATTTCATAGAGGATCACACAATTAGGAATTCATCTGATCAAAAGTCAACTGTGCCCAAAAGTCAAAGTTTGACTTTTTGATTTTTTTATCAATTATGGTCCCCTAACCCTAAAATGATGTTAATTTGTGATTGGAATCATCATTCATCAAGAAAAACCAAGAAAAGTGAGATTACTTGTAAAAGGGGTAACCATAAGAACTTTGAAATTTTCTAAGTTATGGAACAAAGTGGCTAGGGTACCAACTTCCAAGGATCATAACTTGAGATCCAAGCAACCATTTGGGCTGATCCAAAGATGGATTTGTAGCTCTCATGGCATACTTTAAAAGTGTCAACTACACCTCATTCCAATTCTTCATGGATATTTAGTTATGGTTGGACCAAAATGACAAAAACATGAAAATGCCACTTTTTCCAACACTTAGTGAAATTTTCACTAAGTCAGAAACTGTTTCACTTTTTTCAAAATGTAGGGGCATTTTTCACTTGGATCGAAAAAGTTTCAAAACAAACTATGATCACACATGTGTTGTATCATATGAGAGCTTTCCAAAATGGTCTAGAACCCCATCAAATCCCATCTGAGCTAAGAGTTATGACAGTGGCAATATGCCTTGTTGTAACTGTCATAACTAGGCAGATTTGTGCATTTTGCTCGATTTGAGCAATTTGCGTAAATGACAAAAAAGTTTATCCACTTCAACAACTCAGGGATAGACCAAGGAGGGACAAACACAGATCCATAAGCCTCCCAAGTCTTTGGAACTAAAAATAGCATGCCAAACCTAAAAAACCCTAAAGAGGGGACAGGACTCCAATTTTGTTTTGGAGCATTCAATGGATGCACCAAGGTGGCATGAACTGAGTGTCGCTCCCGGGATTTTCATCCAGGTACAAACGCAAAAGTGGCACGGAAGAAAGAAAGAGAGTCGCCAGCCAGGCATTTTTATCCCAAAGAAAGGGAAGGGTAATGTTGCACAAACCCAGGAGAAAGGAAAGAACGAGGTCTCGCAAACGAAAGAGAATGGGTAAGGGAGTCGGTTACATGAAGGGAAGGTTATCACACCCTTTCACGTCCGTCGTACTCGACGGGATCCACGCTTGAAGTACTGCTCAAAGGGTGATAGAAAAGATACTGAAAAAAGAATGGAAAGAGAACGGGAAACAAATGTAGGGAAAATAAAAGAAGTGCTCGAATGGGCCCTACCCCACTGCCTACGTATCTCATCGGGAACATGAGAATCAGAGCGACGTAGTTCCCCTGGCGAGGGTCGCTTTGTTTGTGTTTTTTAGTGGAAACGTCGAAGTGCTCGTTCCAGCAATTAGGTGTTGCAGCTCGCTGTAGGGAGACTTAGGCGTTACCTATTTGCGGTAGAACGAACTTGACGAGTCCTTAAGGAAGAAGTGAAGAGATGAGAAAAGAATTATTTGTTTGTTTTTGTCTTTTAAGAAGTGTTTTGATTACTTTGTGTTTTGTAACACACATTGTATTTGAGTCCTTCATGTAAGATCGAATGCCTCGCATATCGACCTGAGACGGGACGTACGCTAAACATTCTAAGAAAGTGAGAGAAGACCCCTTACTATCTCATTCTTACATGAAAGGCTCAAATACAATATTTGTTATGCCTTTATTAAGGGTTTTTTACTTTTGTTTTAAGGTAAGAAGAAGAGAGACTCAAATAGTCGAGAAAAGGTAAAAATCTAATGAGGGATACTAAGACTCAATCTTAATGTTATCATACATGGCGATCCTAAGGTTAATGTGGTTTAAGAAATCTAATCCTAAAAGAAAGGAGAAGAAGAAGATAGAAAGCAACTTACTTCCAAGATGGAAGTTAAGTTATTTCTAAGAGGGAAGAAAGAAGATTATGAAGGCAAAGCACCATTAAATGCTTAAACAACACAAATTGCATGATTAAAAGATGAAGGAAGAAATTAGAATGTGGATGCATATCCACACTCAAGTGACTTACCATTAGCCCCTGAAATAGTTAGTACAATTATTTACAAGCGAAGAAACAAATTAAGATGAACAAGTAAGGCTTAAACAAGTCAAGAACCAAAGTAAAAGCATCTTAAAGGTTGAGGAAAACCTAAGGTCAGAATGCACATCATAATAATGTTCTCTAATGCTATAAGATCAAACACAAATCAAATGTACACAAACAATGCCTTAAACCACAAAGAAATGCATTATGAAAGAAGTAGATGAAGAATGAGTGGATATGCAAAGTGATCATGTATTAATGCTTCATGAAAGGTTAAAGTCAGAACCAATGTCATTTAGGAATGATTTACAATACTTATAAATCATCATGTAGTTCATAGATGAAATGATGTAAGAAGAAGAGATGAGAAAGAGAAAAGAATGAGAAACAAGTTCACTAAGATACACAAATTTACATATCAAAGATGCATATCATGTAAAATGATTGATGAATGCACATGGGCAGTAGCATATCATTGGTGAAATGCAAATGAAACATGTAAGATGGCATACCAAATGCAAACACAATTCATGTTAAGCACAAGAGTAGATAAGATGGGAAAACATGTCAAAAAGGTGAGTTAAAATGCATAACACAAACCAAATGCAAGTATAAACCAACATGACCTATATTTGAGTTAAGAAAGAACTATAATCTTCCAAACGAAACCTTTAAACCCAAACCAAGTAAACAAGAAACGATGGCACAAGTGCCTCATTAAAAGTAAGCTAGAAGGAAGTATAAGAATATGCACAAAGATAGCTTCAAATGTAAAGCTCTAAACAAATATCAAAAGTACATATTAAAATCATGAAAATGGCTCTAAACAACCTAAATCAGAAGAAAATCAAGTATCAAAAGCTCATGGCAAAAATCAAAATGAAACATGCTCAAACAAATCAACCAAGTCATATTGAAACACATCACAAGAAGGTGCAAAGATGAACATCAAAAGGTATGATATAATGACTTTATAAATCAAACAAAATTTTTTTTTAGGCACTTTAAGATGTTATCTAATCAATACAAAAATAATGAGTTAAAAATATGGTGTGAGATGGGAGAAAGAAAATGTGCAAGTTTGAGTGTCAATGAATAAGAGCATTCAAAAAGAAATTGAAAAGAAAATATGAAATAATGTGTAAAAATTCACAAAGTCAGAATTAAAAAATAGAGAAAATTATTTAAATGTGCTAATATGTCACATGAATTATTCTGGGATTTTTAGAGATCATTTGGTATTCTTAAAAAAACAGAAATCAAAACAATATGGAAAAGAAAATAAAAAGTAAAAAGAAATGGGAAGGGGGGGTGCAGCGTGAGTAAAATACATGTCTAAAGTGCTTGGGCTTTTTAAAAGAAGGGTGTGAATATCAATTACCAACCCAGTCCACTATGCGTGAGTTTGTGTGTGATGGCGTGTACATGCAGTCATATGAGGATTCAATCAAGGCCACACATCTAGTCAACATCAGATCAACATGAAAGGTAAACTAATCCAATGGTCCACAACGCACGCACACACATGCAATTATCTGAAACAAAAAGGAGAGAACACATGCTAGAACACCATTTCATTAATGCGTTGGCATAATAACAGACGTTGGATTAAAGTCAAGATGAGATCATCAAGTAAGCATGCACATCAAATGAATCAGAACTAAAGTCCACCATATGCAACGTATACGCACACACACACTCAATCAATCTGAAGTAAAAAATAAAACACAAGCAAGTCACGTGGATTTTAATGTGCTGGCAATATTAGGACCACACGATGCACAAGATCAAACGGCCAAGATTAAAACTGCAAAACCCTAACATTAAAACCTCACTGGCCAGAGAATGACCTCCGGTCATCTTCTCCGACCACTCTCCACCGTCTGCAACCTTCAAGTATTCCAGAAATCACCAAACCACATATCAAAATGAAGAGGAAGTGAAGGAGATCATGAATATGCAATTATTTTCCAAAGATCATGCACGTACACAACAAACCGAACCAATACATTTTGCCCTAAATTCACAACTAAGCTCCTAAAGAGCCTATCAACTAGCCAGGACTCACACATAGCTTCTAATAAGCTCTAAACACCATGAAAACAAGCTATATTCAGTGGAAAAGAGTTGAGAACAAGGAACCTGAAATGTGAAGAGTCTTGGATTCAAAGGAAAAACCAGAGAGATGCACTTGATATGGAGCTTTGACGTGGCCAAATAAAGGCTTTGGGAGCTTGAAATGTTGAAGAAAATAGAGCGAGATTCCAACTAAACCGAAGCTGCAAGTGGAAAATGGAACTGGTTCTCTCTTGTTCTTGATCATAGACAAGCCATTGATGATGATGAATGATGAAGATGATTGATAAAAAGGATGAAATCGTGTGAAATCAGAGAGAGTAGAAAACTCAGAGAGAGTTTGAGAGAAAGTTTGAAGTGTTTGTGAAATGTGTCAGCAAAAAATGAGAGTGAAGTTGGAATTGTGAGTGAGTTTTTGATTTATATGCTGAGTTAATTGTCTTAACCCGTGGTCAAATGAGTTGGTTAAGGTGAGTTGATTGGGTTAAAGTGAGTGCACCCTAACTAACTGAGTCAAGTTAGTTAGGGGCGAGTGAATGAGCTTGGTTATGGTGTGGAAATGTTTATGATGTTATGGTGGAGCTGAGAGAAAAGAGTGGTGGTGATGGAAGCATGTTGCAGAAAGCTTGCATAACAAGCTTTGTTTTCCTTTCTTGTGTATGATGTAGCATGGCAAGGAGTGTGTAAGGATTATGGTTTGGCTGTAAGAGGAAAAGAATGTATGGTGTATGCGTGTGAATGTTAAAACAATTCCAACTTGGTTAGCTTGAAACATGGAGTTTTGGTGATGAAATTCTCTCACACTAATGCATGGAATCATGAGCTTTTGATAGCTATGGAAAGATGGAACATGATAGAACAACTTTGGTGCGAATTTTGGATTGAATGGAGGCTTGTAGCATAGTGTAAAATGGTTTGGAATGTCAAGGTTTGAAACTGGTACAAATGCGTGGCAAGTGGTGGCATGGCATGGCAACATGGTGCATGGAATTCAGCATGATCATACCAACTTTGAACCCTTATAACTCTATCATAACTTGCTCAACTGAAAATTTGTCCAACATCAAAGTTGAAGAGGACATTGAGATGAACAACTTTGATGTTCAACATTTTTTCATTTGGAGCATCCATCATTGAGAAAAGTGGCTGGACTTTTGGCACACCATGTGTTTGAGAAAATTATGGCCGGTGGGCCTACGCTTGCCTTGCCATGACTTGGGTTTTGCCTTGATTTTACCAAACTTTAATTGACCATAACTCCCTCAACTTTGATCCAATGGAAGAGTTCTTTACATGGATTTGAAGCTTAGAACATGAACTTTGATTGGCTCAACTTGGGCCTGAGGTTTGGAGCTTTTATCATGAAGAAAGAGAGCTTCAAAGTATGGTACAAAATGGTCCAAACTTGCAATTTTTGGAAACCCTAAAGTTTCTATTTTTGGCAGTTTTGTGATTTCTTGATTTTTCATAATTCATCCATCATTTCTTGATCAAATCTTGTCCAATGAACACATATAACTTGAATTTCATGATTTTGACCTCAAAAAAGTTAGGAGTTGACTTTTTCACTGCACAGTTGACTTTTCCCCCAGTTTCTTGATTATCAAGCAACTGATCAATTGAACCTCTTCTGAAATGAACCAATGGCCAATCTTCTATCCTTAGACACTTAATATCATGTAGAAAACATTGAGATCAAGTTTGAATCCAAATTCCCTCAGGAGCATGCTTGAATCCAAAACCGTAATTCTGACTGTTTTTGTGATAGGAGGTGATGCATTGCCCAATCTTCTTGATGATTTCCCATCTTTCAATGACTTGTGGGATCAATTGGGGTGATATATAATGTAATAGACCCTTGAGGCTTGTGAGAGACCCTTGGCTCTTATTCTTTAGCTTTGGATGATCCACCTTTTGAGAAACAACTGACCACATGCCCTTATGCAAGATGCAATGCTAAATGCTTAATGTTTATTTTTCTATGCTTGAATGCAATGCAATGAAATGAAAGCTCATGCTAAATGATATGAAGAAATGAGAGGGCAAATTTTGGGGTTTTACTTTTGCCCCTATTCAATCACTGTAGACCTGAATGGATGATAGCGATTGTTGTCAGACTTTCAAGGTATGGAGGGATTGAATACCGAAAATAACCAGAAATTTTGCACTCTGTAGAGAAGAAGAAAAGGGATATAAACCCCACCAAATGAACTCTGCTTAAATAAAAACTCTGATGGAAAGAAGAGCACTGAAGGGCTATCTTTTAGCACAACGCCAAACGACTACTGGCCTGCCACACTACGGGTGGACTTTAACAATGTCTTTTGTACAACGCCAGACGACTACTGGCCTACCACACTACGGGTGGACTTTAGCAATGTCTTTTGTACAACGCCAGACGACTACTGGCCTGCCACACTACGGGTGGACTTTCGCCAATCTACGGTTGGACTTACGACTATCTTTTTGAATGGAGTCAGACGACTACTGACTTGTCACACTGCGGGTGGACTTTTTCCAATCTACGGTTGGACTTACAACTGTCTTTTTGAATGGAGTCAGACGACTACTGACTTGCCACACTGCGGGTGGACTTTCGCCAATCTACGGTTGGACTTACAACTGTCTTTTTGAATGGATTCAGACGACTACTAACTTGCCACACTGCGGGTGGACTTTCGCCAATCTACGGTTGGACTTACAACTATCTTTTTAAATGGAGTCAGACGACTACTGACTTGCCACATTGCGGGTGGACTTTTGCCAATCTACGGTTCGACTTGCAGCTGAATTGCCACCCTTGGATGGACTTTTGCCAATCTACGGTTGGACTTTACCTTGCTTTGCCACCCTTGGATGGACTTTTTCCAATCTACGGTTGGACTCTGCTGATTTGCCACCCTAAGATGGACTTTTGCTAATCTACGGTTGGACTTTGCTGATTCCAGTACTGGATAACGCTCTGCATGCATGTCAGACATCTCTGCTGACTCTGCTGAGGAACAATGATAAATGATTTGACATTAGAGACTCCTGCAAGGATGGTATCTCTATTGGAGAATGAATAAACAATCTGTTTGCATCGAATTGTCACGCATGCCAAAAATAAATTGGACTTTGAGATGTAGGAGAGTGATGACTCTGCCAGGAATTACTTCATCTGACTGAGGACGAATTCTGGTCATAGCAACTCCGCTGGGAATGAGAATTTTCTGACTTGGATGGGGAAAGAATGCACTAACACTCTACTAAGGAGGACAAGTAATTAAAACTCTGCTTAGGGATCTATCAAACCCGAGGAGAATATCCTAACACTCTGCTGAGGAAGAGATTCTATTAACCCGCTAAACTTCTGCGGGGGAAGAAAAAACAACTCAGCTGGGGAATATTGTTGACAAGATTCAATGTTGAACTCTGTGGGGAATACAACTACCAGAAATACAATCTTGCTGAGGATCGAAACTACTCCGTCGGGGGTGCGCAAATCTTGGTTAGAAGATATTCCGTTGTAACATGTTGAGAAAGAGTCCCTAGAGATCTGCTGGGAAACATCAAGCAGATGTACGGTAATCTGCTGAGGAATACAACTATCGAGCTTAGAATAAGAGCCACAACGTCCCATGCTAGGAAACCTTTCGTTCGACGACTCCATTGGGGATAATGAATTGACAACAAACTCTGCTGGGGAGAATTGCTTCAAAGCGTCTCTCGCTGGGGAATGTCCCTTAAGAGGATTTTACAAAAGACCAAACATCTTCCAACTCTTAAGAAAATGCCGAGACTTGAGAGGTCACACTACTGGAGATAGTAGATCTAGAACACATCTCGCTGGGGAATTTTATGATACCTCATGTTTGGGAGGATCAACAACTTGCTTTTGCCCCAGATCACACGACTGATCTGAAGAAAATGTCCCAAGAGGATTTTACAGAAAATTTGGCATCTTCAAACTCTTGGACCCTCACTGAGTCTTGAACATTAACTGCGAGGTCTGCGAAGCAGCTCTACTAGGGAATTTGCAACCGTTATCGACACAGAAAATCTTGTAGCTGTTGGAAGTACTGAATAGGAGAATCGACGTAATAAGATAGAACGATCCCAGTTGGAATAAACTTGTCAATATCGAATCGTCGTGAGTGACCGTCGGCCGAATGATGGACTCAATCATTAAATGTTGTGACAAAAGGTGACATGGGGACCCTTTACTGAACTTGCCTGCCCCAGTCTTCTGCATGGGAATAAGTGATTACTCATCTAGAAGAAATGATCCCTGCTCTTGGAAAACTTGTACCTGTTACCTGCAACAAAAGAATATGCACACATGCTCCAGGATATTGCATAGTTTGAATCCACCATCCAGGATTACTCAACATTCAAAGTGATTTTAAATGTTTTTCTGCGCATGTTATTTGTAAGGCCACTGTGTTTTCAAATGCAATGTTTTATCACAACTTAGCACGTTTTTGCAAACAAAGCAATAAAAACAAAATAAGAAACTTTTGACTGAAATTCAATTTATTGATTGAAAAGCCCAGAATAGGCAAGTACAGTTGGGAAGCAAACCCTGGAAAGAGGAAATTGCTGTAAATTGAGAAAAGAAACTATCCTATTGGCAATGTGAAAACGACATTCCACTGAGTTTCAATTCTGCTATGGCCAGTATGTCTTCAAAACTCCCCGACCCTGCCTTCTGAGGAGTGATTAGACTGATTCCTACCCTTTGGAAAGTCAGTTGCTGAAACGGTGATGGAGCACAGATAACTCAGACCGTAGTTATTCGCTAAAATCCCTCTTTTGCATGGACCGCCCTTTCGGGTTTTCAATCCATCGGGATACCGTTTTTTGCCTGAGTTGTCCTTGCGGATTTTCAACTCACCGGGTGTACCATTTTTTATTTTATATCCCTAACTTTTGCCCAAACCTTTTTATTCTGTTTTCGTGGTTCGTCGGGATGCCCTTTTTTGCCTGGACTTTCTTTTTTTGTCCAGCGGGTCTATTTATACGAAGTATTTTTTGACTACGTCTGAGTTGACAGGGGATGAAAAGTCTTCGCCGTCCATGGTTGTAAGTAATAAGGTTCCACCCAAGAAGACCTTCTTAACCATGAATGGACCTTCATAGTTGGGAGTCCATTTGCCCCTGTGATCTGTACTAGGAGGAAGGATCCTCTTGAGTACCACATCTCCCACCTTGTAAACCCGAGGACGCACCTTTTGGTCGAATGCCTGTTTCATCCTCCGCTGGTATAACTGCCCATGGTACACAGCTGCCAGTCGTTTCTCTTCAATAAGGTTCAACTGATTAAATCTGGCACGAACCCATTCAGCTTCGTCTAACTTGACATCCATCATGACTCTGAGGGATGGAATCTCAACTTCAACCGGTAGTACTGCCTCCATACCGTATACAAGTGAGAATGGTGTTGCCCCAGTGGACGTGCGTACTGACGTTAGGTACCCATGCAAAGCAAATGGTAACATCTCATGCCAATCTTTATATGTGACAACCATTTTCTGTACAATCTTCTTAATATTCTTATTGGCCGCCTCCACAACGCCATTCATCTTTGGACGATACAGAGAAGAATTGTGATGCTCAATTTTGAAGTCCCGACACAGCTCAGCCATCATTTTGTTATTCAGATTAGAACCATTATCAGTAATGATTCTCTCAGGAACTCCGTAGCGACAAATGATATCCCGTTTCAGGAAACGAGCTACCACCTGCTTAGTGACGTTGGCATAAGATGCTGCTTCAACCCATTTTGTGAAATAATCAATGGCGACCAAGATGAAACGATGGCCGTTTGAAGCAGTAGGCTTAATATTTCCGATCATGTCAATGCCCCACATGGCAAAGGGCCAAGGAGAGGACATGACACTCAACGGATTCGGAGGAACAAGTACTTTGTCTGCATAAATTTGGCACTTGTGACATTTGCGGGCGTACTTGCAACAATCTGCCTCCATTGTCAACCAGTAATACCCCGACCTCAATAGTTTCTTAGCCATTGCGTGTCATCCGGCATGGGTACCGAAAGAGCCTTCATGTACTTCCTGCATTAACAAGTCTGCTTCGTGTCTATCCACGCATCTGAGCAGAACAATGTCAAAATTCCGTTTGTACAGCACGTCAGCTTGATTCAAGAAGAAACTACCAGACAACCTTCTCAACGTCTTCTTATCTTTGGTAGAGGCCCCAGGCGGGTACTCTTGACTTTTCAAGAAACACTTGATGTCGTGAAACCATGGCTTGTCATCAGACGTTGCATCAACAGCGAACACAAATGCAGGTCTGTCAAAATGAGACACTTCAATCTTAGGTACATGGTTCCACCTTTGCACTTTGATCATGGAAGACAATGTGGCCAAGGCATCGGTAAACTTATTCTCATCTTGAGGAATATGGTACAGCTTCACTGTTGTGAAAAATGTCAGCAATCTCTTCGTATAATCTCTATACGACACTAAATTCGCTTGGTGCGTGTACCAACTCCCTTTCACTTGATTGATTACCAAAGCTGAATCACCGAAGATATCAAGGGTCTTAATTCATAAATTAATCGCCTCCTCAATTCCCATTATACAAGCTTCATATTCTGCTTCATTGTTGGTGCATCCGAAAGTTATTCGGGCAGTGAAAGGCATATGAACACCTTCCGACGTGATAAGAACTGCTCTAACTCCGCACCCATTCATGTTGACAACCCCATCAAACATCAAACTCCATTTGGATTCAGGGTCTGGCCCCTCCTCCGGGAGTGGTTCCTCGCAATCTTTAGCTTTGAGAAACATGATGTCCTCATTAGGGAAATCAAACTTCATGGGCTGGTAATCATCAATCGGCTGTTGCGCAAGATATTCTGACAAGATACTTCCTTTGATGGCCTTTTGAGAAGTATACTGGATATCATATTCTGTCAAAACCATTTGCCACCGTGCAACTCTGTCTGTTAGTGCTGGTTTCTCGAAAATGTATTTGATAGGATCCATTTTTGAAATCAACAGAGTTATGTGCCTGATCATATACTGCCTCAATCGCTTAGCAGCCCATGCAAGTGCACAACATGTCTTCTCAAGCATTAAGTACTGGGACTCGAAATCATTGAACTTTTTGTTCAGGTAGTAGATAGCATGCTCCTTCCTACCTGTCTTATCGTGTTGACCGAGAACACAACCCATAGAACCTTCAAGCACTGTCAAATACATTATCAAAGGTCTTCCTGAAACTGGAGGCATGAGGATTGGAGGTTCCTGCAAGTATTCTTTTATTTTATCGAACGCCAATTGGCAATCGTCGTTCCACCTGACCGTTTGATCTTTTCTTAGCAGTTTGAATATTGGTTCGCGTGTGGCTGTTAGGTGAGATATGAACCTTGCAATGTAGTTTAATCTACCCAGAAAACCACGAACTTCTTTTTCTATTCTCGGTTCAGGCATATCTTGTATTGCTTTCACTTTGGCAGAATCAACCTCAATCCCTTTTTCACTCACAATGAAACCCAGTAGCTTTCCAGAACGCACCCCAAAAGTGCACTTGTTCGGATTCAACCTTAAACGGAACTTTCTCAACCTTTCAAACAACTTTTTCAAGTTAATCAGATGTTCTTTTTCCGTTCGCGACTTGGCGATCATGTCATCCACATAACATTCAATCTCTTTGTGAATCAAGTCGTGGAATAATGTTACCATTGCCCGCTGATACGCCGCCCCTGCGTTTTTCAACCCAAAAGGCATCACCTTATAACAATATGTACCCCATGGGTAATGAACGTGGTCTTCTCCATATCCTCAGGTGCCATCTTGATCTGGTTGTACCCGGAGAAACTGTCCATAAACGAGAACACTGAAAACTGAGTTGTATTGTCAACCAGCACATCTATGTGTGGTAGTGGAAAATCATCTTTCGGACTAGCTTTGTTAAGATCTCGATAATCCACACACATTCTCACCTTTCCGTCTTTCTTTGGGACTGGCACGATGTTGGCTACCCAGGGAGGATAATTGGTCACAGCCAGGAACCCTGCGTCCCACTGCTTCTGAACTTCTTCTTTGATCTTTATGGCCATATCGGGATGAGTCCGACGAAGTTTCTGCTTGACTGGCAGGCATTCTTCTCTCAATGGAAGCCTGTGCACCACAATATCAGTATCCAACCCTGGCATGTCTTGATATGACCAGGCGAAGATATCAACATATTCACACAACATCTCAGTCAAAGCTTTCTTCACATCTGCTTGCAGGCTGGCGCCAATCTTGATCTCTTTCTTAGCATCCTCGGTACCAATATTGATGATCTCTATGGTCTCTTGATGAGGCTGGATGACCCTTTCCTCTTGCTTTAACAATCTAGTCAGTTCCTCAAGGAGTTCACAACCCTTCTCATTCCCTTCCTCGGCTTGATAAATCGGTTTGTCAAAGTCATACATAGCCATAACAGAACCGTTATCAATGGAATCCGGAGGATCAAGTCTGCACAAACGGGTTCATGCTTTATTTTAGAATTTATTTTAAAACAAGAAGAAACGAAACATTGCCATTTTTAAATTTTTGTGCAAAAGTAAAAATGAAAGACAGAGAACGAAATTTGAGTGCAAAACGTCCTTTATTGATGATTAAAATTGCAAATGAAAACAAGGTGGCCCCTACAAATGAATCTATACGCCTTGAGCAGAGCGCAAGATTTTAACATGCATTATGGTTAGAAAAACAAAGAAAATTACTCTGTTTGAAGAGTAACTTGAACGACTTCTTCAACGGACCAATTCTGCAACTGTTGTCCCAGAGCACGTGGGCGTACCTAGTTGTCCAAGTCACAGTCACTGTCAACGCCATCTTCTGTAGCTGCACAAGACTGATCTGGGTAAATGATTCCCCCACTGCTGAAAGTGATGGGTCCACTGTTCTCCGCAACTGAAGTCATAGAGAGTTGATAGCCAATACCAAACTTATCCTCCTTCATTGGTGTCTCTATCAGCTTGCCCCAGCCTTGGGCATTACCTGCTCTGACAACCTCGACAGCTTGCTTATAGGACAAAATGGATGTGCCAGCTCTATCTGGTGCAAGGGAAGATTCAGGCACGTTATCAATATTCACCGCCTCGAACGACTGGCAAAGCATTTCGTGGATTTCCCCATCCATCTCAACATACTTGAACGTGGACAAATGACTGACAAAGATGTATTCTTCACCACACACAGTCACTACTTGTCCCTCGAACTCGTATTTCAGCTTTTGGTGTAAGGTGGATGTAACAGCCCCGACCGCATGAATCCAAGGGCAACCTAATAAACAGCTATAAGCAGGCTGTATATCCATCACGTGGAATGTCGACTTGAACACTTGCGGTCCAATTTGCATAGGTAATTCCACTTCACCAAACACAGATCTTTTCGTCCCGTCGAATGCTCTGACAACCAAATCACTTGGCCTTAAAATCAATCCATCAACTTCTAGCTTCATCAGCGCCTTCTTAGGCAAGACATTGAGCGAGGAACCAGTGTCTACCAACACGTGAGACAACACTGCACCCCTGCACTCCATTGTAATATGCAAAGCTTTGTTGTGGTTTATTCCTTCAGAAGTCAAATCTCTGCTCGTAAAACCCAATCCATGGCTGACGTTGACATTAGAAATCACGCCCTCTAGCTGATTGACAGTAATTTCTTGTGGAACGTAGGCTCTCTTCAACACTTTTAACAAAGCCTCTCGGTGCGCATCAGAACACATCAACAATGACAAAATTGAAATCTTCGAGGGCGTCTGGTTTAGTAGATCGACAATCTTGTAATCACTTTTCTTTATTATCCTCATGAACTCTTCTACCTCGTTGTCAAAGGTAATCTTGGTTTCTGTTTCAGGCACAGGCACACTCTCAGCCACCTGTTTTCCTTTAGCTTTTGCCGCAGCCTCAACTTCTTTATCACTTCGTAAAGTTTGGGGAGCAAACAACCTTCCGCTCTTAGTAAAGCCACATGCACCACCCACATTATCAATATTTGAACTGGCTAATGTCCCGACTTCCTGATTTTTCCCTTCATAATACACGTCTGCCCCATAGTGCCATGGGATTGCTTTCGTAGATGTAAATGGAATTGGTCCTGGCACCGTGATGGTAACAGGACTGGATCTTTCTTGCACAACACTTGCCACAGGAGTTGTACTTGCAGGCACCTGAATTTCAGCGGGATTATAATAAATGGTCACAGTTGACACCTCATCAGTATCTTTCACAACCCGGTCAAACTGTAGACGTCCTTCATTAACCAGAGTCTGCAATCCAATTCTCAATTTATCGCAGCCATTCTCTTGGCCCACACATTCAGAACAATCTTGATCACAACCTGGGAACACCTGTCCCTTCAACAAACGATCCTTCACCACTAGCAATGACGTCTTCACCTGATTGATATCCGCCACCAGGTTCAATCTTTTTCTGTCCTCCATAGCATGCACATCCGCCACACCATGATTGGGCATGGGGTTCTGGATAACATTAGGAGGTAGTAAGAAATTGATTGCTTTAGCATCGATCAAGTCTTGCACCTTATTCTGAAATGCCCAACACTTTTCAGTGGTATGCCCCTGAGCACCTGAGTGGAAATCACAGTGAGCGTTAACATCAAAATTAGGTGGCAAGTTGCCAGTAGCAGGAGGTCTCATAGTACGAAGTTCAACCAACTTCAGTTGTAGTAACTGAGGTAACAATGCTGAATAGGTCATAGGGAGAGGGTCAATCTTACGGTCCCTCTGCCTGGACCTTTGCTGGAAAGGAGGTTGCTGTTGTTGCTGCTGAGCCTGCTGTTGTGGTTATTATTGCTGAATAGATGGTGTTGGGATCGTCACTGCCCCTACTTGGTGATAAGCCTGAGAACGTCCTCTTCCTCGTCCTCTATACACAGCGTTTGTATCACCTTCTCTTCTTTTCTGACCACTAGCAAAGGGTTTCTTCGTTCCAGAAGAGCCAGCCCCACCTACATCTTTGATCTTCCCAAGTTTCAACAGACTCTCGATCCTTTCTCCAGCAATCACAATATCAGAGAATCCGGTAGATGGACACACCGCCAATCTTTCAAGAAATGCCCCTTGCAGGGTGCCCATAAACATATCTGCCATTTCTCTATCCAGCAAAGGAGGTTGAACCTGAGCAGCCATTTCTCTCCACCTTTGAGCGTATTCTTTGAAACTTTCCTTAGCATTCTGTGACAACCCTTGCAATTGAGTGCGGTTGGGAGCCATGTCGATATTATACTGGTACTGCTTCAGGAACGCTTCTGCCAGATCCTTCCAGCTTCTCACAGCAGCTTTGTTCAATTTCATGTACCACGTCAATGAAGCTCCGACCAAACTGTCTTGAAAGTAATGCATCCATAACTTCTCATCATCAGTATGGGCTGAAATCCTCCCAAAATAGGCCTGAATATGTGTCCGGGGACACGTATTGCCATGATATTTGTCAAAATTAGGCGGCTTGAACTTTGGAGGAATTCTGACTCTAGGTACCAGACCCAAACTAGTAACATCAATACCCATAGAATTCTTGCACTCTATAGCCCTGATCTTCTCAGTCAGCTCATCATACCTTCTGTCACCCATATCAGCATCCAGCAGAGTGAATTGGTTTTCCTGAACATCTTCCTGAACACCACCAACATTTCTGCCATTTCCATTACCCAGATTACCAATAGGAGGTGGATTGCCAACAGGAGGAGGAGTGCCCCTTGTCTGTAAATTGTCAACTTGATTACCTTTAGGCGTGTTCTCTGGACGCTCGACCAGAAGTCTCAATCTCTCTTGAGTCTGTGCCATTCCAGTCATGAGAGTCATGAACTGGTCCATGCGTGCCCTCATCTCAGCCAAATCATTCTGCATTTGATCCATAATCCTTGCTTGATTTCTTCGAGTTGAGTATCGGTGAATGTGATTCTCAGCTATAATGCCTGAAACCAAATAAAGGTTAGAGACCCCGCCACAAGTACCTGAAAAACAAACAACAAAAATGCAAAATGCTATGTGTAACACCCCAAATTCCCATCGCGAATAAATAATACATAAATAAAATCAGAGTAACTAAAAATTTATTTTTCCGACAGAAACAAGGATGTCACATTTAAATAAACAAAACATCATTGTAAGTGTTTTTAATTGGCAGCAATTTTTGGTAAAACATACCATGTCAAGACTGATGTCACGACATGCTTGGGTAGCCTTTCTGCAGGTATGAAGCACTGCCTGTAAGCAGCTTTCATCAGGATGTCAAAATTGATGTCGTGACATGTTTGTTTCTGATCAGCTCGTTGGGCCTTGGATTGTGTACGCGCGCTTTGGCTTTTGCAGTGTGTTTCTGTTGAGATTTTTTAGGCACTTTTATTTTGGAAGATTCTCCTAATCGTGTGATTTGCTATTTCCAGAAAGTATTCATTTGTTTCTATTTTCACTCCTTGATTGTTGGTAATTAACCTAATTAGGTTAAAAGCTTCTGGGGAGCTGCGGCTGCTGGGAGATCTATAAATAAACAGCTGCTATCATTTGTTTAGAATACGGTTTTTAAGAGTTTGAAGTGTGGTCATAGTTTTCTTGTGAACCAAAGCAATTATTGTTTTGATGATTGTTTTGGAATAGGTTTATTGAGTTGTAAGTTTTTACTCTTAAGCTTTTAAGCAAAGAGTATCATTGTGCTTGATTGAAGCTTTTAAGCAAAATCAAGTTGTGTCCTTAAAGAGTGTTCTTCTGTCTCGTTTATTTGTGTCTGTTATTATCACTGCTGTGATTGAGGGGGAGTTTGTAATTGCACTGGGTAGGGATTAAGTGAAGGGTGTAAACTGTGTGGTTTGATCCTGAATTGATACTATTAATAGTGGATTTCCTCCCTGGCTTGGTAGCCCCCAGACGTAGGTGTGTTTTGCACCGAACTGGGTTAACAATTACTTGTGTCTTTTATAATTGTTCGCGCTATTTATCTTGTTCATTCTCAAAACCAAAACAGATATTAGTATTATAACATTGTATTCGACATCTCGTATCTGACACCAGAATTTTCAATTGGCATCAGAGCAGGCACCCTGCCTGTTACTCTGGGTGAGATCTAGGGACATTATATTCTGGTATTATGGAAGGAGGAGGGTTTGTGAACAGACCACCTGTTCTGGATGGTTCTAATTATGACTACTGGAAACCTCGTATGATAGCCTTCTTGAAATCCTTGGATAGCAAGGCATGGAGAGCAGCAAACAAAGGATGGGAACATCCTGTCACTGTTGGAAAGGATGGAAAGACAATTCCTAAACCTGAGGAAGAATGGAGCAAAGAGAAGGATGAGTTGGCTCTTGGCAACTCTAAAGCTTTAAACGCCTTGTTTAATGGGATTGATAGAAATATATTCAGACTGGTGCATCACTGTGAATTAGCCAAAGTTGTTTGGGATACTCTCAGAACTACCCATGAAGGTACATCCAAGGTGAAGATGTCAAGGCTCCAGCTGCTTACTACCAAGTTTGAGAATCTGAGGATGAAAGAGGATGAGAGTATTCATGACTTTCACATGAATATTCTTGAGATTGCCAACACGTCAGGAGCATTAGGAGAAAAAATGTCTGATGAAAAACTGGTGAGGAAAATTCTCAGATCCTTGCCCAAGAGGTTTGCCATGAAAGTCACTGCTATAGAAGAGGCTCAGGATATCAGCAATATGAAGGTTGAAGAACTCATTGGCTCTCTTCAAACCTTTGAGATGGGAATAAATGAAAACTCTGAAAAGAAGAACAAAGGTATAGCTCTTGTGTCCAATACTGAAGAAGGGGCAGAAGAAAATAATATTGGTAATGAAGAGAACTTATCAGATGCTTTGGCTATGCTTGGAAGACAATTCAACAAAATTATGAAAAGAATGGATCAGAAGTCAAGGTCAAATGTCAAGAACAATTCTTCTGACACTAGCAGGTCCTATGATTCCAACAGGAAAACAAAACCTGAAGAAAAGTCTAACCAAGGCAAAGGGATTCAATGTCATGGATGCGAAGGGTATGGGCATATTAGGGCTGAGTGTCCTACTTATCTCAAGAAGCAAAAGAAAGGGTTAACTGTTACATGGTCTGATGAAGATTCTGAGAGTGACTTTGAAGATGAATCTTCCAAACTTGTCACTGCACTAACTGGTGTATGTACTTCAGATGGAGACTCAAGTGAAGATGAGTTAACTTTTGAAGAGCTTGCAGCCTCCTACAAAAAGCTATGTATCAGAAGTGCAGAAGTTTGTCAACAAGGGGAAAAGCAGAAGAAACTTATAATTAAGCTCGAAGCTGAGAATAAAGAACATCTTGAAACAATATCTCAGTTAAACAATAAAGTCACCTTGCTGAATTCAAAACTTGATCAGATGACCAAGTCTATCAGAATGTTGAACAGTGGAACTGACACACTGGATGAGATTCTTCAGACTGGACAGAGTGCAGGAGATATGTCTGGTATAGGATTTGCAGGAACAAAGAAATCGTCTTCAGGAAAGAGTCAACCAGAACCTGAATCTAGTATGATGAATCAGATGTCAAAACCTATGTTTCAACATCATGATAAGGGTAAAATGAATCACACAAGAAAGAAATTCCAAAGATGGAGATATGGGCACATAAAGCCATTCTGCTTTAGACTGTATGGATACCCTGATCAAACTCCATATTTCAGACCTAAACAGAATCATCCCATTAAGAAGCAGCAATGGAGTCCCAAAGTTGTTGCCTTAATAGCTCATACGTCCCTCAGAGTATCAGCCAAAGAAGATTGGTACTTTGACAGTGGTTGTTCAAAGCATATGACTGGAATCAAAAATCTGTTAGTGGATGTCAAACCTCATGCTACCAGGTATGTGACTTTTGGTGATGGAGCCAAAGGTGAAATCAAAGGTGTTGGAAAACTGGAGTGTTCAGGAGTTCCAAATCTGGATGGTGTTCTTCTGGTAAAAGGATTGACTGCCAATCTCATCAGCATCAGTCAACTCTGCGATCAAGGTTATCATGTCAACTTTACAAAATCTGAATGTATGGTCACAAATGAAGAAAAAGAAGTGATTATGAGGGGTGTCAGGTCTAAGGATAACTACTATTTGTGGGTATCTCAAGAACCTAGTTACTCATCAGTTTGTTCTGAAACCAAAGAAAATGAAGTAAAGCTATGGCATCAAAAACTTGGTCATCTTCATTTAAGGGGTATGAAAAGGATTATCTCTATGGAAGCTGTAAGAGGGATTCCAAAACTACAGATTAATGAAGAAAGAGTGTGTGGTGAATGTCAGGTTGGCAAACAAACCAAGATGTCACATCCAAAGATTAAACATCTTACCACATCTAAAGTTTTGGAATTGTTACACATGGATTTAATGGGACCTATGCAAGTGGAAAGTCTTGGTGGGAAGAAATATGCCTATGTGGTTGTTGATGATTATTCTAGATATACCTGGATAAATTTCATCAGAGAGAAATCAGATGTTTTTGATGTCTTCAAAGACCTCTGTCAAAAGGTTCAAAGAGAGAAGGAAGGCTGTGTTGTTAGAATTAGAAGTGACCATGGAAAAGAGTTTGAAAATCAAAGATGTGCAGAGTTCTGTTCATCTGAAGGAATCAGTCATGAATTTTCATCTCCCATTACTCCTCAACAAAATGGGGTTGTGGAAAGAAAAAACAGGACACTTCAAGAATCAGCCAGAGCTATGATTCATGCTAAGAAACTCCCTATCCACTTCTGGGCTGAAGCTATGAATACCGCTTGCTATGTTCATAATAGAGTGACCTTGAGAAAGGGAACCTCCACTACCTTGTATGAAATCTGGAAAGGAAGAAAACCAACTGTCAAATATTTTCATGTGTTTGGTAGTAAGTGTTACATACTAACAGATCGTGAACAAAGAAGGAAGATGGATCCCAAAAGTGATGAAAGAATCTTTTTGGGTTACTCTACAAACAGCAGAGCCTATAGGGTTTTCAACTCTAGAACAAGAACTATGATGGAATCAATAAATGTGGTGGTTGATGATTTGCATGAGGAAGCAAATGTCACAGATGATGTCAGAACATTCTTGGATATTCCTGCTGGTACACAAATAAAGAAGTTGACCCCAATCCTACTACCACAGAATCTAAGGATGAACCTATCAACAAGGGACCCTCCACCAGAGTGCAGAAAGATCATCCTAAAGAACTTATCATAGGAGATCTCAACAGTGGAGTGACTACAAGATCAAGAGAACTCATCTCAAGCTCTTGCTTTGTGTCAAGAATTGAACCTAAAAATGTCAAAGAAGCTCTGACTGATGAGTTTTAGATTAATGCAATGCAAGAGGAATTAAGTCAGTTTAAAAGGAATGAGGTGTGGGAGCTTGTTCCAAGGCCTGAAGGGACAAATGTTATTGGTACAAAGCGGGTGTACAAGAACAAGTCAGATGAGCAGGGAGTTGTAACCAGGAATAAAGCAAGGCTTGTAGCTCAAGGATATACTCAAGTTGAAGGGGTTGATTTTGATGAGACATTTGCCCCTGTTGCTAGACTTGAATCCATCAGATTGCTATTGGGAGTGGCTTGCATTCTAAAATTCAAGCTGTTCCAGATGGTTGTGAAAAGTTCCTTTTTGAATGGCTATTTGCATGAGGAAGTATATGTAGAGCAGCCTAAAGGTTTCATTGACCCAACCTTTCCAGACCATGTGTACAAATTAAAAAGGGCTCTTTATGGACTGAAACAAGCTCCTAGAGCTTGGTATGAGAGATTGACAGAATTCCTCATTAATAATGGATACAGGAAATGAGGGTTAGATAAGACTCTCTTTGTTAAAGATGAAGGAGGAAAAATCATGATTGCTCAGATTTATGTGGATGATATAGTGTTTGGTGGAATGTCAGATAGGATGGTGAAACACTTTGTTCAACAAATGCAGTCTAAATTTGAAATGAGTCTTGTTGGAGAACTGACTTATTTTCTTGGGTTACAAGTAAAACAGATGGAAGATTCAATCTTTCTCAGTCAAAGTAAGTACGCAAGAAACATAGTCAAAAAATTTGGAATGGAGAATGCAAGCCATAAAAGAACACCTGCACCTACTCATTTGAAATTATCTAAAGATGAAAAGGGGATTAATGTTGATCAAAGTCTATATAGAAGTATGATTGGTAGCTTACTGTATCTCACAGCTAGCAGATCTGATATTGCTTTTGCAGTTGGAGTATGTGCCAGATATCAAGCAGATCCCAAAGTTAGTCACATAAATCAAGTCAATAGGATTTTCAAATATGTGAATGGAACTTGTGACTTTGGTATGCTGTACTCTCATGGGTGTAATCCTATTTTATCTGGATATTGTGATGCTGATTGGGCTGGAAGTGCTGATGATAGAAAGAGCACATCAGGAGGATGCTTCTTCTTAGGAAACAATCTCATTTCATGGTTCAGCAAAAAGCAAAATCGTGTATCATTATCCACGGCAGAGGCTAAATACATTGCAGCTGGAAGTAGTTGTTCACAGCTAGTATGGATGAAACAAATGCTAACAGAGTATAATGTCACACAAGATGTCATGACACTATATTGTGACAACCTAAGTGCTATCAATATCTCCAAGAATCCTATCCAGCACAGCCGTACCAAGCATATAGACATTAGGCATCATTTCATTAGGGATCTTGTGGAAGACAAAGTGATTACATTAGAGCATGTTGCCACTGAGCTGCAGCTGGCTGACATTTTTACAAAGGCTTTGGATGCAAGTAAATTTGAGAACCTAAGGGGTAAGTTAGGAATTTGTCTTTATGAAGGCTTATAGCAATTAATCACATGTGGAAACATTGTCCGACACATCTTAGTTTTCCAAGAATTTGTATCATCAAAATATATAAATCCTTTCCCCCCTCTTTTGCATTATTATCAAACGCTCTCTATTCCCACTCATACACGCCATACTGTTTATCTTCTTCTCTCCAAACATTCTGTCACTGCCAATCCTCATTTCAGATTTTCGTCTATCACTTTGCCTGTGAATAACATGTCTCACCAACAAGCTTCGTCTCCCTTTAAGCCGGTGTCTCCTAAGACTGTTTCGTCTTCTGATTCTAGGGCACAAGATATGGATCATTCTCCCAAGGATGTGGTTGATGCTGTCCCGTTAAATATGGTGCTTGCTGATGTGCCTCGTGTTCAAAGGCCTAGAACTCAACATGCAAGAAGACCTAAAGAAAGTCCTTCAGGTAATATTCCCACATCGTCTTCTGTTGATATTTCTGCTATGGCAAGTGAAGGATCTGAGTATGTTCATAAGACTGTTGATAGCATCGTTACTTGTATCATTAATGAAGATCATGCTGTGGCTGGGATTTCTATCCCTTTGAGGCAACTTTCCGCCCCTCAAACTAGTCAGAAGCATCAAGAAGATGGTGATACAAATCTGGAAGATATTCAAGATGTTGCATGTGATGTTAAGACCTCTGTTGCTGAAGATACCTTTGAAAGTGTGAAGGATGCTGGGAGTAAACCCTCTAAAACCAAAGATGTCATGGCTGATGATGTTGTGGATCTTGATGAGATTGATGACAACGCTCTCCTTGCCAGCATAGCTAATAGACTTGTTACTAGGAAAGGAACCAAAGGTGCTAAGCAAAGTTCTCCCAAGCACAAGAATGTAGCTAGTCCAAGTCCTTCCAAGCGCAACATCAAGAAGGTTGTTTCTGGTCCCCCCAAGGGTTGGAGCAAAGTGGTTGTCAAGAAGAGAAAGACAAGAGTCTCTTCTGATTCTGAAGATGATGTTGAAAGTGATGTTCCTGACATCAGTCTCAAAAAGAAATCCTCTGCTAGCAAACTGGCTACCAGAATACCTGATGCTCCTCTAGATAATATCTCTTTTCATTCTGCTGAGAGTGTTAACAAATGGAAATATGTGTATCAGCGGAGGTTGGCATTAGAAAGAGAGCTGGGTGAAAATGCTATGGAGTGTAAGGAAGTAATGGATTTAATCTACTTTGCTGGCCTGTTAAAGACTGTGACTCGCTTCTCAAAGTGCTACGAGACACTGGTTAAAGAATTTATTGTTAATCTTTCTGAAAATTGTGCTGATGGTAAATCTAAGGAGTTCAGAAAAGTGTTTGTTAGAGGAAGATGTGTCAATTTCTCCCCTGATGTGATAAATTTTTACCTAGGAAGGACTGGTGAGCTTCAACCTGAGTTGGAGGTGTCTGATAATCAAGTCTGCACGACCATTACAGCGAATCAAGTCAAGAAATGGCCTCTAAAGGGAAAATTATCTGCTAGCTTACTAAGTGTCAAGTATGCGATGCTGCACAAAATTGGAGCTGCTAATTGGGTTCCCACTAATCACACATCTACCATTGCTACTGGACTAGGCAGATTCATTTTTGCTGTTGGAACCAAGGCAAAATTTGATTATGGGACTTACATCTTTGAACAGACACTGAAGCATGCAGGTACGATGGCTGTGAAGCTTCCCATAGCTTTTCCCTCTGTCATTTGTGGCATTATCCTTAAACAATATCCTGGAATTTTAACTGAGTCAGACACTGCTTGCAAAAGAGAAAGTGTCTTGTCTTTTCATTACAAGTTGTTTCAGGGGGCCCATGTCCCTGATATTGTTGTAACATCTGCTAAGACATCCTCTAGCAGTAGACCTATGAATAAGTCTACTATCATTTCTGAGCTCAAGGAGACTTGCAAAGAGCTAGAGAGCAGAAAGTTGAAGCTTGAAGCTCTTATCAGAATACTTGAGAAGGAGGATGGTGAGGATGGTGCTAATGCAAAGACTGAAGCTGACAATGAGGGTGAAGACTCTGGTGGAAGTGACAGTGAGGCTGATTCTGGTGGAGAGGCTGAAGATGAATCTGGGTCTGGTGAAGAAGCTGAAGATGTATCTGGTTCTGATGAAGATTAAGTTTTTTTGCCATGTGATTCTATATTGGTTCTTGTGGAAGTTTTTTGGTTTGATGTGCTTCTGCACCTTGTGTTAGTTTTTTTTTGGTTATTTGGCTTTTTGGTTGTAAATACTATGTGTTTTTTGGGGTTTGGCTCTCTTTATGGCTAAAAAGGGGGAGCACTGGATATTTCTGTTTCTCTTAACTTTGGAAGTTGCTATGTATATTTCTGATGCTATGCTGCTTACTTCCTTGGATCTGCTGTTTCTATTTCTGCTGCTGCTATTTCTGATTGTTGTTCGATTATTATGTTTTAGCCAAAAATTTTGCCAAAGGGGGAGTTTGTAAGTGTTTTTAATTGGCAGCAATTTTTGGTAAAACATACCATGTCAAGACTGATGTCACGACATGCTTGGGTAGCCTTTCTGCAGGTATGAAGCACTGCCTGTAAGCAGCTTTCATCAGGATGTCAAAATTGATGTCGTGACATGTTTGTTTCTGATCAGCTCGTTGGGCCTTGGATTGTGTACGCGCGCTTTGGGTTTTGCAGTGTGTTTCTGTTGAGATTTTTTAGGCACTTTTATTTTGGAAGATTCTCCTAATCGTGTGATTTGCTATTTCCAGAAAGTATTCATTTGTTTCTATTTTCACTCCTTGATTGTTGGTAATTAACCTAATTAGGTTAAAAGCTTCTGGGGATCTGCGGCTGCTGGGAGATCTATAAATAAACAGCTGCTGTCATTTGTTTCGAATACGGTTTTTAAGAGTTTGAAGTGTGGTCATAGTTTTCTTGTGAACCAAAGCAATTATTGTTTTGATGATTGTTTTGGAATAGGTTTATTGAGTTGTAAGTTTTTACTCTTAAGCTTTTAAGCAAAGAGTATCATTGTGCTTGATTGAAGCTTTTAAGAAAAATCAAGTTGTGTCCTTGAAGAGTGTTCTTCAGTCTCGTTTATTTGTGTCTGTTATTATCACTGCTGTGATTGAGGGGGAGTTTGTAATTGCACTGGGTAGGGATTAAGTGAAGGGTGTAAACTGTGTGGTTTGATCCTGAATTGATACTATTAATAGTGGATTTCCTCCCTGGCTTGGTAGCCCCCAGACGTAGGTGTGTTTTGCACTGAACTGGGTTAACAATTACTTGTGTCTTTTATAATTGTTCGCGCTATTTATCTTGTTCATTCTCAAAACCAAAACAGATATTAGTGTTGTAACATTGTATTCGACATCTCGTATTTAACACCAGAATTTTCAATCATCCCTGCTCATAATTTGATACATAGCATAAAATAGAATACCCTCAAAGGGGAAACTTTTTCCATATAAAGGGAAAGGTCAATTATGGAATAAAACGAAAAGATCCATAACCGACTTGTTTTACAAAATAAATCATTTTAGAACATTAACTATATACACAAAAGTACCACAAAATACATTCAACAAATGTATACATATATATATAATCGTTCCCCGACTCCCGTGCTACGTATCAGAGCAGACACCAAGACCAACAACAGAGCGGAGGACTAATCTTCACAAAAGACCTCCAGCAACTCTAATCTGCAACGCCTCATAGAGCATTATAAAACAGCAGAAGGGTGAGAAATAACAACTAAATCAGGATTGCATAATAATATGCAAACACACATTCAAACACATGAATAACTCATCTCACCCCTACCATCACATACTAACACATATAGCATGTCACAATACAAAACCTATCACACATAATCCCACCACGATTATGACATATGGAACCACACCACCACATCACCACAAAATATAACATATATCAATTATACCGACATAAACACATGTTCACACATAATGCATATGTTTATACACAAAACATATCATTCATAATTCAATGTATTTAACACGAATGCACAACAATTCACAAATGCTATCACAAGCTCAATCACACAATTACTCCATTCCCAATTGCATATTAATCATGCCCAATACATTTATCACAAATGCATATCACAATGTCTCACACATACTCAATTAAATCATGATTTTCCATATATAACCAATGCAGTCATAATTCATGCAGATGCAAAGAGACCGACACAACGACTCTCTATGCAAATGCATATGCGGTACCGACTCCAAGATTTCATATCTCAATACTAGTTCACTTAGGAACTCTGCTGGAACCATCGCTCGTTACATCACTGTAACTCCCTGTCGGGCATACGATGTTCACCCATCGCTCACACCTCCACCGAGAGAGGCTCACGGTGTTTATGGATCGCTCACACCTCCACCGAGAGAGGCTCACGACCTGATAGCTCACACCTCCACCAAGAGAGGCTCACGATCGTCTATAATCATCGCTCACACCCCACACGCGGGCACACGATGTTATAGCTGATTCCCCACCAGAACCGCCGTCACACAGGATGCAACAACAATGCATATCGCAATGATTCCCCACCGGAACCGCTGTCACACAGGACGCAACAACAATGCATATCATGATGCTTGACATACAAGAACTCATGACAACCAATGCATTTTCACACATATATGCAACCATAAACACGCATATATAATCAAATACAACACATTGCATTTATTCTTTCCCTTAGGCCACAATTCAAAAACTTGTCACATGCTTCGACATCATCACATTCATGCATTGCAAAACAATTCAAACAATGCATTTCAAACCATAAAGGTCACCACACAACATACATTGAATTCATTCAAACAATGCATTTTACCACACAACAACATCATTAATCACGCATCGAAGTCTAATCCAAAACAATGCACATACTTGCCATAAGGCCACAAACCATCATCACAACATTTCATCATGTATATTCACACTATATAACAGCACACAAGCTACACGTTACATATCAAAAGCGTATAGCATGATAACCCATCAATCGCACACATTGTACGCGATAAAAAACCCGACAGCCCGACTATTTTCCAAAAACACGAATTAATTAAATCATCTTTTACTCTCCAAACCATTTTTAATAGAAAGAGCTTTTTGTTAGCTTTCCAACGCTTCAAACGGGGGTCAAAACGGACTCACGGTTCAAAAGTTACGATCGAAACAATTTTGAAAAAAAAACCTACAACAGGGCTGACACGGGCGCCCGTGTTGTGTGACACGGCCGTGTCACCCAAAAATTACAAATGGCCGAAAATTGACACGTCTGACACGGCCGCCCGTGTTGTGTGACACGGCCCGTGTCAGAACCCAGAAAAATGCATTTTTTACCGTCGGAAGCCTTCCGGACCTCCGATTTCGATTCCGTAAAAAGCTGTGATCTCAGAATTTAACATACTACAATATTTTCAATATTAAAAAGCCATCCAACACAGTTTCCATTTTTGAAATATTTTGAAACATAATTTACTCAGTTTATTCCAATTCCAAACTCGCTCAAAACCACTCGAAAACACACCGATAACCATTCTCGATTAATTTCTATCCTTACCCGATTAAATATCAACCTATACCAATGTTACCAGACATATCCAAACACTTTTACTCGATCACACATCAATTTGCACAAAAACATCAATATATATCAAAAACTCAAAAGTTACAAATTCAACTTGATTCAATCAAACGATCACGCTAACTCGAGACCCAACATCACACGACTCTACTACGCGATTTATTCCGACTTTCGTCCGTGAAAACATCAATTTCTAATCATTTCTACCATTTTCAACCTAAATGAAAAACTAGAGAAAACAACCAAACCAATCCAAGAAAACATACACATATACATATACAAGCAAGATATAATCGAAACTTCTCACCCTTACCCGATTAATCGAAGTCCAAGCATTGATTTTGATGATTTTCCTCTTCTCCCTTTCCTTCTCCTCTTTCTCCTCTGTTTTTTCTTCTTCTTCTTCTAACTCTTTTCTTTCTCTCTCTTTCTAACTAATATATATATATATATATATATATATATATATATATATATATATATATATATATATATATATATATATATATATATATATATATATATATATAATACTTATTATATAATATAAATCCAATAGGGTCAAATATCTCCAATTGATATTTTGTCTTTTAATACCAATTGATCAATTATTAGAGTTACCTTAAAATACTCTCTTTTCTCTCAAATCTCTATTTATAAAAATATCTAATTTTTCTAAAATATCTAACTAATCAAATGACCATTTTGCCCTTACGCTCAAATATCTCTCAAACGCTCTCAAAATGCGATAAAACATAACCATACCGATGAAATATATTTCGGGAAATAAAAGTTGAAAAGAATTTTATAATTTATTGCAAATATTTTACCTATCAGAGAAATTCACCAATTAACTCAATTAGCAGGTAAAATATAATAAATTCACACATTTCACAAAATTCACATAAATGAAATAAATAAATACAATTAAACAAATCGGGGCGTTACAACTCTCCCCCACTTAGACATTTTCGTCCTCGAAAATATAACTGAGACGAACAACTCGGAATACGACTCTCGCATCCGACCAACAAACCAACAGGCCAACTAAAGCACACCACGGATAACACAAACTGACACACCACCTAGCTAACAGCAACTACAACAACGACACGACAACCACGACAACGACAAGATGCAAAGCCCATACAATGCACTTGACGACCAACTCACAACTCAAAGAATACCCAAGTTACGATCACACAGGTTCACTCTTGAACTGAAACACAACAAGATCGTTACCATCACCACAGCTAACACTCCCCTAATTCACCACAAGGAATTAGCCACACGCACTCGAACCATCACGATGGGAACGAGGCAACAACACAAACAAGAACACAAGTTCCACGACACATCATCGATTCCACAACCTCTACAAAACCAGAATACCAACATCCTTGTCACACAACCTTATTACAACAATGCTACGATTCCCAATCGAACATATAACCAAAACATCCATCTACAAAGTAGCCCATGAATAATAGTTAAACCTTTCACATATCATTTCCATCCTGAAACATCCAATGGTCTCAACACTCCTACACGTTCCAATGTTCAACTTATGAACTCTTACCAGTCCCATACGCATATACGACGCATATACGAATCATGTCAACTCACGCTTCCGTTGCACACTCTGATTACTCATAACCATCAAAACTACCAATTTCACGTCCAAAGTCTACTCTTTCTCATATTCACCAAAAATCATTGTTCACTACCAATATATCCAACCACACTCTCTACTGAGTTCTCTCCCAAACTAGACACAAGTCTCTGAACTGCTCAAATCATTTTAATCCTCGGACCATCAAAACTGACATGCACTAAAACTTTCGACTTAACTTTTCAGGCACGACATTAACTTCACCAATGGGATAATTCCAACTAAGGTCATAACTCATCACAAATTCCAACCATCCTCGCTGTCTCATACTATATTCCTTCCGACCACACAGGTACTTGATATTCTTGTGAGTACTTAAACACTTGGAACCCAAACCAAAAAGATAATACCTCCAAATATTTAAATACCATTCAACCACAACCAATTCTAAATCCATAATAGTATAGATCCTTCTATGAATCCTCAATTGTTGTAAAGCATAAGCCACGACTCTACCCTCTTACATTAACACACTGACTAAACTCATCAAAGACACATCCCAAAACCTCACAAACGGTTGAACAGGATCACACAAAATCAAAACTGGAGCCGTAGACAACTTCTACATCAGCCCTCTGAAACTTTCCTTTCAACGAACATCCAAAACGAACGACTCACCCTTTGCAAGTCAACTGAGATAACAGAAGTACGAACTTAGCAAAGTCTTCCATAGCCTGCAGTAACAACCAACTGAGCCCAAAAGTTTCTGATCTCCTTAACCAACTTCAAAGTCTCTCAATGTAGAACGGCATCTACTTCCGAGGGATCCATAATCATACTCTCATCCGAAATAACGTATCCAAGGAAACTAACCTTTTCAACCAAGATTCTCACTTGAATGGCTTAGCATAAAACTTCGTCTCTTTTCAACACTTGTAATCCAAATCTCAAACACTTTATCTGTTCTCCCTCTGAGTTTATAACAAATCTAAATATCCTCAATCAAAGCCATTACGAACTTATCCAAATAAATATGGAAGATACGATTCATGTACTCTACAACCATTACAGACGCATTACTAACACCTAATAACATCACTGTACTTTGTAATGCCCAACCAAATTCCAAAAGATATAAATTCTCCAAGCTTTTGCAAAACCTTGCACTGGGTAACTGGCTACTCACACCCAAGCTTAACCGAGTACATAACAGCCTATCCCAGCGATAACAACCATAACCAATCACCTTACTCTACTGTTAGTAATCCACACACATGTCCTTCTCTTAACCGTCCAAATTCCATAAATCCCAACATGTAGCAACAACCAACCAAAAAGAACTCTTAGATATTACATCCATACCTAAAGGTTCTCTCAAATTTTCCCTTAATGCTTTACAATCCCAAAGACTTCAAACCTCACCAGAACTCTAAGTCTTACTTTCCATAGTCTCAATACCCTTAAACACATCATGCTTGTTATTCCATTCAATCATCAGTCCCTTGTGTTACTATCAATACTGGAACTCTCTAAGACGATACACTTGGTCTCACAAATCTCTTTTCCAATAAATCTTCCAACCGCTCTTTCTATCTGAGTTTCACTCCCTAAAAGTTCTTCTACTTACTTAGCAGATCCAAACCTCAAATCCTTATCTTCGCCCAATTTGAGTTTACTCTCTTCTCTCTGAGAACATCCATTAGTAGTACCCAATCATTCTTCCTCAGAGACATTCCAACTTGACCAATATACAAAACCTCTAATTCGCCTCATCTTCCGAGATAAGAATCTTCATCGACTCATCAAAACAATCTGTAATCATTCTCTTAAATTCAAACAATTCATTGCACACACTATCAAAGCCGGAAAGACACGCCTATTCCATCCAACATAATTTTCCGTCTGCTATCAACAAGAGATTCAGGGTGATCAGTTCCTCAATTTGCCAATAGACAGCCGACAATCATGATGGGGCATAGACCGCCTTTACCAAACTATAATAGTATTTCTTACCCTTGTGCACAAAACTACCCAAGGCACAAATCCTAAGTTGACATAAACCTTACCTCCGCATTCCCTCCGGAATCGGGAGCAACAATGTCCAAACAACACTTACAATCTTGCAACCAACGACACACTGAGCCAATGCTCCACACCTGAAGCAACTTGGAGAAGTTCCAGCTTCTCCCCCACTTATCTCAATCTAAATCCTGCAGACAAAGACAAGAAAAACCAGAAAGTACTGACAGTGCTTTCACACATATCACGTACTAAGGGACAAACAACAACGACAGTATTCAACTGTCACACCAACTGAGTCAACAACTTGGCCGGACGGACCGACCTGCTCTGATACCACTAATGTAACACCCCAAATTCCCATCGCGAATAAATAATACATAAATAAAATCAGAGTAACTAAAAATTTATTTTTCCGACAGAAACAAGGATGTCGCATTTAAATAAACAAAACATCATCCCTGCTCATAATTTGATACATAGCATAAAATAGAATACCCTCAAAGGGGAAACTTTTTCCATATAAAGGGAAAGGTCAATTATGGAATAAAACGGAAAGATCCATAACCGACTTGTTTTACAAAATAAATCATTTTAGAACATTAACTATATACACAAAAGTACCACAAAATACATTCAACAAATGTATACATATATATATAATCGTTCCCCGACTCCCGTGCTACGTATCAGAGCAGACACCAAGACCAACAACAGAGCGGAGGACTAATCTTCACAAAAGAGCTCCAGCAACTCTAATCTGCAATGCCTCATAGAGCATTATAAAACAGCAGAAGGGTGAGAAATAACAACTAAATCAGGATTGCATAATAATATGCAAACACACATTCAAACACATAAATAACTCATCTCACCCCTACCATCACATACTAACACATATAGCATGTCACAATACAAAACCTATCACACATAATCCCACCACGATTATGACATATGGAACCACACCACCACATCACCACAAAATATAACATATATCAATTATACCGACATAAACACATGTTCACACATAATGCATATGTTTATACACAAAACATATCATTCATAATTCAATGTATTTAACACGAATGCACAACAATTCACAAATGTTATCACAAGCTCAATCACACAATTACTCCATTCCCAATTGCATATTAATCATGCCCAATACATTTATCACAAATGCATATCACAATGTCTCACACATACTCAATTAAATCATGATTTTCCACATATAACCAATGCAGTCATAATTCATGCAGATGCAAAGAGACCGACACAACGACTCTCTATGCAAATGCATATGCGGTACCGACTCCAAGATTTCATATCTCAATACTAGTTCACTCAGGAACTCTGCTGGAACCATCGCTCGTTACATCACTGTAACTCCCCGTCGGGCATACGATGTTCACCCACCGCTCACACCTCCACCGAGAGAGGCTCACGGTGTTTATGGATCGCTCACACCTCCACCGAGAGAGGCTCACAACCCAATCGCTCACACCTCCACCAAGAGAGGCTCACGATCGTCTATAATTATCGCTTACACCCCACACGCGGGCACACGATGTTATAGCTGATTCCCCACCGAAACCGCCGTCACACAGGATGCAACAACAATGCATATCGCAATGATTCCCCACCGGAACCGCCGTCACACAGGACGCAACAACAATTCATATCATGATGCTTGACATACAAGAACTCATGACAAACAATGCATTTTCACACATATATGCAACCATAAACACGCATATATAATCAAATACAACACATTGCATTTATTCTTTCCCTTAGGCCACAATTCAAAAACTTGTCACATGCTTCGACATCATCACATTCATGCATTGCAAAACAAATCAAACAATGCATTTCAAACCATAAAGGTCACCACACAACATACATTGAATTCATTCAAACAATGCATTTTACCACACAACAACATCATTAATCACGCATCGAAGTCTAATCCAAAACAATGCACATACTTGCCATAAGGCCACAAACCATCATCACAACATTTCATCATGTATATTCACATTATATAACAGCACACAAGCTACACGTTACATATCAAAAGCGTATAGCATGATAACCCATCAATCGCACACATTGTACGCGATAAAAAACCCGACAACCCGACTATTTTACAAAAACACGAATTAATTAAATCATCTTTTACTCTCCAAACCATTTTTAATAGAAAGAGCTTTTTGTTAGCTTTCCAACGCTTCAAACGGGGGTCAAAACGGACTTACGGTTCAAAAGTTACGATCGAAACAATTTTGAAAAAAAAACCTACAGCAGGGCTGACATGGGCGCCCGTGTTGTGTGACACGGCCGTGTCACCCAAAAATTACAAATGGCCGAAAATTGACACGTCTGACACGGCCACCCGTGTTGTGTGACACGGCCCGTGTCCGAACCCAGAAAAATGCATTTTTTTACCGTCGGAAGCCTTCCGGACCTCCGATTTCGATTCCGTAAAAAGCTGTGATCTCAGAATTTAACATACTACAATATTTTCACTATTAAAAAGCCATCCAACACAGTTTCCATTTTTGAAATATTTTGAAACATAATTTACTCAGTTTATTCCAATTCCAAACTCGCTCAAAACCACTCGAAAACAGACCGATAACCATTCCCGATTAATTTCTATCCTTACCCGATTAAATATCAACCTATACCAATGTTACCAGACATATCCAAACACTTTTACTCGATCACACATCAATTTGCACAAAAACATCAATATATATCAAAAACTCAAAAGTTACAAATTCAACTTGATTCAATCAAACTATCACGCTAACTCGAGACCCAACATCACACGACTCTACTACGCGATTTATTCCGACTTTCGTCCGTGAAAACATCAATTTCTAATCATTTCTACCATTTTCAACCTAAATGAAAAACTAGAGAAAACAACCTAACCAATCCAAGAAAACATACACATATACATATACAAGCAAGATATAATCGAAACTTCTCACCCTTACCCGATTAATCGAAGTCCAAGCATTGATTTTGATGATTTTCCTCTTCTCCCTTTCCTTCTCCTCTTTCTCCTATGTTTTTTCTTCTTCTTCTTCTAACTCTTTTCTTTCTCTCTCTTTCTAACTAATATATATATATATATATATATATAATACTTATTATATAATATAAATCCAATAGGGTCAAATATCTCCAATTGATATTTTGTCTTCTAATACCAATTGATCAATTATTAGAGTTACCTTAAAATACTCTCTTTTCTCTCAAATCTCTATTTATAAAAATATCTAATTTTTCTAAAATATCTAACTAATCAAATGACCATTTTGCCCTTACGCTCAAATATCTCTCAAACGCTCTCAAAATGCGATAAAACATAACCATACCGATGAAATATATTTCGGAAAATAAAAGTTGAAAAGAATTTTATAATTTATTGCAAATATTTTACCTATCAGAGAAATTCACCAATTAACTCAATTAGCAGGTAAAATACAATAAATTCACACATTTCACAAAATTCACATAAATGAAATAAATAAATACAATTAAACAAATCGGGGCGTTACACTATGCCATGCAATGCAACTGCCATGTTTATCATTTCTGAGGTGCTCTACACTTTGATTCCAATCTTAGCCACAAAAATCCTAAGATCAGAAATCGTGATATGAAGAGACGTGCCGTGATTATGTGCTCGTGTGCAAATAACAGCCAGAGGAACCTTTTTGAATAAACTGCTCATTCCAATTAAAAAGAAACATACATACAGTGTTCGACAGTGAATTTAAACAACATCCATCAAAAAGGTGGATTCATCAACAAGCCTCATGATATCCATCAACAAAATTACATCAAGAGAAAAAACAGACTATCAATCTGACAACTCTAAATCCTTCAACTTGTCACTTGAATGCTTGATATCCTCGAAGAGTATGCGAGTGCGCTGGTGATTCGGTCTTTCGATAAACTCCTTGATCAGAACATCTCTTCTCATGAGAGCTTCAGTCAATGACCCCATACACATCAAGAGAGCTTCATCATCACAAACCCCTTTCTACCTCTTCACTCCAGCTTGTATCTTGAGTTTCTCCACATCTACCCTGGCCTCTTCAAGCTCGTTCTTGGAAGTCTTCAGCTCCTCTCTGACGCTTACCAATTGCTCTTGACTTTCACCAAGGTTCTCCCGATACTTTCTCCGTTGTTCATGTGCCTTTTTGAGCTCCTCATCCTTGATCTTCAGCTGTTCTTGCAACTCGGCGTTTTTGACCCTAACCTCATCCCAGGCTTGCTGAAGCTTGGTTAGCGTGTCCTTGGTCTGAGCTAAAGTTTGTTTGGTCTTCTTACGAGCTTGAGTGGCAGCATTGGCACCTTTACTAACCTTTTGGCAGTATTGAGCTCTTTCGTCGAAATCCTCTTCTCTTGCAGCTAAGATTCTTTCAGCGTCATGGGCATTGTGCTCCAATTCTTTGTTGGCATGCAAAGCATTTTAAAGAAGACTACTCAGATCTGAATTCTCCACCCGAAGCTCATTTACCAACTTCTGCAGCTTGTCAAACTCCTCAATGGCTATAATGGTAGGCTGCTCTGGCATTACAGGATAGAGAGGAGGTTCCCTTGAAAAAGGCAAGAGAAACTCGTTCACCTTCATTTCAATCCATCTTTCGTACTCAGGGTAAGATCTGCAATCCATCTTTCCAAAAACTGTTTTTCCTGCTTTATGCTGGTGCCTCCAAGCATTCACGATTTCTTGCAACATTTCCTCATCTTCAGTCCCTGTAAAGAACAAAGATTTCTCAACATCCTGGTCTGAGGGAGGAGACTTGGAAGCGTATCCAAACTGTCTAATGGCCAGGATCGGGTTATAGTTAATTACCCCTTTCCTGCCGATTAGAGGCACATTGGGGAAGTTCCCACAACTGGTGATAATCTCTATACCCATCAACTTACGATTGAACCAGATGATGTTATCAGCAGTCAATCCCATCATCCGCTTGGACCATTTTAAGGACTCCTTTGTCTCTAAAAAAGCACCTGCCTGAGGTAAATGTTTCAAGAACCAACGAGATAAAAGTGGAGTGTAACAATTGACAGGGCCTCCCCTTCTTTTTTCATTCTTGAAATGCACTGAGTAGTAGAAATCTCCTAACAAAGTGGGAACCGGATTTTTGAGAATAAAAACTCTTATAGCCTGCATATCCACAAAATCTTGTTGATTAGGGAAAAGAATAACGCCATAGATGCAGAAAGCCAGGACGGAGTTGTAAACAGCCCAATTCTTTGCTTCAACAGCCTCTTGAGCTTGGTCAGTAAGAAAGGCTAAGTGAAAACCTTTGACCCCATTTTTGATAGCCACATTTCCTTTTAACACTGAATCTTTCACCTGCACCGCAGCTGCAATCTCTTCTATGCTAGGATGAATACCAGAAAAGAAAGGCAAAGCTGATTCGACCAGAGTTCCCAAAATAAATGAGAACTCTTCCAGAGTAGGCATCAAAATATAGTCAGGAAAAAGAAAACATCTCAACGAAGGCTCATAAAACTGCAGCAACGTGTGAAAGGCATCATGCTCATACTGTGTGATTCTACGGACCATCTCAACCAATTTCCCATATTTCTTCTGTAAGTTGACAAGAACACCCGGGTCGGCCATAACTATCACCTTGTACAGTAAGTCCAAAGCAGGTTCTGGAAATTTGTAGGCAACATTGCGCTTTCTCTCGAGAACTGTCTCTGTCGAGCCCATTGATTGGAATCAGAAGTGTAATAAGCACCTGAAAATGATAAACATGTATGTTATGACATGATAATGCAATGCAAAAGGGCATGTGATCAGCGTGCTCTGTGTCTGTGCTGGACTGCGTGCACGGTGTCTGTACAAGTCTGAGAATAATACTATAAATAGAAACCCACTGACTGTAATAAGTCACATCATCTGTCTGTGAAAATATCAGAGTATCAGGGTATGTGGGAGGCATGGTCACCTACGAACCTGTAAACACCCGCCCATACTCACATGTGGGTACTAGAACAGCGGTTTCTCAGTTTCAGATTCTCTATTTTGAGAAGCAAAAGTACATTCAGCCCGTAGGATATAATGCTATCGCCAAACAAAGAGAACGTCCACTGATTCCCCAAAAATAAAGGCCATCCTATGCAAGTTCCAAAGTGGGCCCTCGGGTGTGAATGGGTTTACCACAGAATGTGGTATGCCACTGTCACCACTAAAGAGGGATGTTTCCACTAAGGTCCTCAATGATCGGTCACTAGAGTCGACAGCTTTCTAGGTTAACGCCCCGAAATGCACAGGACGCACAAATCAGAACATCTCCCGAGAAAACCTCGTCTGGCTGTGGATTTCGTGTAAACCATACATAACAAGATGCTACGTAGGTCATACTACCGTCCACTCTAGTCCTATGTATGTACTCAAGCATGTGTAATGGGCTTATCTCTCAGAACCCATCCTGCCAAATAGAAAACCAGCACACCACAGTCCAGTATAATAATGATATGTAATGTAAATACAACAATGTACAGTAAAGCAATAATACAGTAAATAGCAATATAGTAAAAACAGTAAAGCAGCAAAACACATCATCACAGTAAACACCCAATGAAAGAAAACAGACAAGCGCTAGGATTGACTCACTAAGGAAACCAGAGATTCTGGGTTCACTCCCCAGCAGAGTCGCCAGCTGTCGCTCCCGGGATTTTCATCCAGGTACAAACGCGAAAGTGGCGCGGAAGAAAGAAAGAGAGTCGCCAGCCAAGCATTTTTATCCCAAAGAAATGGAAGGGTAATGCTGCACAAACCCAGGAGAAAGGAAAGAACGAGGTCTCGCGAACCAAAGAGAATGGGTAAGGGAGTCGGTTACGTGAAGGGAAGGTTATCGCACCCCTTCACGTCCGTCGTACTCGACAGGATCCACGCTTGAAGTACTGCTCAAAGGGTGATAGAAAAGATACTGGAAAAAAGAATGGAAAGAGAACGAGAAACAAATGTAGGGAAAATAAAAGAAGTGCTCGAATGGGCCCTACCCCACTGCCTACGTATCTCATCGGGAACATGAGAATTAGAGTGACGTAGTTCCCCTGCCGAGGGTCGCTTTGCTTGTGTTTTTTAGTGGAAACGTCGGAGTGCTCGTTCCAGCAGTTAGGTGTTGCAGCTCGCTATAGGGAGACTTAGGCGTTACCTGTTTGCGGTAGAATGGACTTGACGAGTCCTTAAGGAAGAAGTGAAGAGATGAGAAAAGAATTATTTGTTTGTTTTTGTCTTTTAAGAAGTGTTTTGATTACTTTGTGTTTTGTAACACACATTGTATTTGAGTACTTCATGTAAGATCGAATGCCTCGCATATCGACCCGAGACGGGACGTACGCTAAACATTCTAAGAAAGTGAGAGAAGACCCCTCATTATCTCATTCTTACATGATAGGCTCAAATACAATATTTGTTATGCCTTTATTAAGGGTTTTTTACTTTTTTTAAGGTAAGAAGAAGAGAGACTCAAATAGTCGAGAAAAGGTAAAAATCTAATGAGGGAGACTAAGACTCAATCTTAATGTTATCATACATGGCGATCCTAAGGTTAATGTGGTTTAAGAAATCTAATCCTAAAAGAAAGGAGAAGAAGAAGATAGAAAGCAACTTACTTCCAAGATGGAAGTTAAGTTATTTCTAAGAGGGAAGAAAGAAGATTATGAAGGCAAAGCACCATTAAATGCTTAAACAACACAAATTGCATGATTAAAAGATGAAGGAAGAAATTAGAATGTGGATGCATATCCACACTCAAGTGACTTACCATTAGCCCCTGAAATAGTTAGTACAATTATTTACAAGTGAAGAAACAAATTAAGATGAACAAGTAAGGCTTAAACAAGTCAAGAACCAAAGTGAAAGCATCTTAAAGGTTGAGGAAAACCTAAGGTCAGAATGCACATCATAATAATGTTCTCTAATTCTATAAGATCAAACACAAATCAAATGTACACAAACAATGCCTTAAACCACAAAGAAATGCATTATGAAAGAAGTAGATGAAGAATGAGTGGATATGCAAAGTGATCATGTATTAATGCTTCATGAAAGGTTAAAGTCAGAACCAATGTCATTTAGGAATGATTTACAATACTTATGAATCATCATGTAGTTCATAGATGAAATGATGTAAGAAGAAGAGATGAGAAAGAGAAAAGAATGAGAAACAAGTTCACTAAGATACACAAAGTTACATATCAAAGATGCATATCATGTAAAATGATTGATGAATGCACATGGGCAGTAGCATATCATTGGTGAAATGCAAATGAAACATGTAAGATGGCATACCAAATGCAAACACAATTCATGTTAAGCACAAGAGTAGATAAGATGGGAAAACATGTCAAAAAGGTGAGTTAAAATGCATAACACAAACCAAATGCAAGTATAAACCAACATGACCTATAATTGAGTTAAGAAAGAACTATAATCTTCCAAATGAAACCTCTAAACCCAAACCAAGCAAACAAGAAAGGATGGCACAAGTGCCTCATTAAAAGTAAGCTAGAAGGAAGTATAAGAATATGCACAAAGATAGCTTCAAATGTAAAGCTCTAAACAAATATCAAAAGTACATATTAAAATCATGAAAACTGGATCTAAACAACCTAAATCAGAAGCAAATCAAGTATCAAAAGCTCATGGCAAAAATCAAAATGAAACATGCTCAAACAAATCAACCAAGTCATATTGAAACACATCACAAGAAGGTGGAAAGATGAACATTAAAAGGTATGATATAATGACTTTAAAAATCAAACAAAAATTGTTTTAGGCACTTTAATATTTTATCTAATCAATACAAAAAGAATGAGTTAAAAATATGGTGTGAGATGGGAGAAAGAAAATGTGCAAGTTTGAGTGTCAATGAATAAGAGCATTCAAAAAGAAAATATGAAATAATGTGTAAAAATTCACAAAGTCAGAATTAAAAAATAGAGAAAATTATTTAAATGTGCTAAGATGTCACATGAATTATTCTGGGATTTTTAGAGATCATTTGGTATTCTTAAAAAAAAAAGAAATCAAAACAATATGGAAAAGAAAATAAAAAGTAAAAAGAAATGGGAAGGGGGGGTGCAGCGTGAGTAAAATACATGTCTAAAGTGTTTGGGCTTTTAAAAAGAAGGGTGTGAATATCAATTACCAACCCATTCCACTATGCGTGAGTTTGTGTGTGATGGCGTGTACATGCAGTCATATGAGAATTCAATCAAGGCCACACATCTAGTCAACATCAGATCAACATGAAAGGTAAACTAATCCAATGGTCCACAACGCACGCTCGCACTAATTATTACGCGCACACACACATGCAATTATCTAAAACAAAAAGGAGAGAACACGTGCTAGACCACCATTTCATTAATGCGTTGGCATAATAACAGACGTTGGATTAAAGTCAAGATGAGATCATCAAGTAAGCATGCACATCAAATGAATAAGAACTAAAGTCCACCATAGCAACGTATACGCACACACACACTCAATCAATCTGAAGTCAAAAATAAAACACATGCAAGTCACGTGGATTTTAATGTGCTGGCAATATTAGGACCACACGATGCACAAGATCAAACGGCCAAGATTAAAACTGCAAAACCCTAACATTAAAACCTCACCGGCCGGAGAATGACCTCCGGTCATCTTCTCCGGCCACTCTCCACCGTCTGCAACCTTCAAGTATTCCAGAAATCACCAAACCACATATCAAAATGAAGAGGAAGTGAAGGAGATCATGAATATGCAATTATTTTCCAAAGATCATGCACGTACACAACAAACCGAACCAATACATTTTGCCCTAAATTCACAACTAAGCTCCTAAAGAGCCTATCAATTAGCCAGGACTCACACATAGCTTCTAATAAGCTCTAAACACCATGAAAACAAGCTATATTCAGTGGAAAAGAGTTGAGAACAAGGAACCTGAAATGTGAAGAGTCTTGCATCCAAAGGAAAAACCAGAGAGATGCACTTGATCTGGAGCTTTGACGTGGCCAAATAAAGGCTTTGGGAGCTTGAAATATTGAAGAAAATAGAGCGAGATTCCAACTAAACCGAAGCTGCAAGTGGAGAATGGAACTGGTTCTCTCTTGTTCTTGATCAGAGACAAGCCATTGATGATTATGAATGATGAAAATGATTGATAAAAAGGATGAAATCCTGTGAAATCAGAGAGAGTAGAAAACTCAGAGAGAGTTTGAGAGAAAGTTTGAAGTGTTTTTGAAATGTGTCAGCAAAAAATGAGAGTGAAGTTGGAATTGTGAGTGAGTTTTTGATTTATATGCTGAGTTAATTGTCTTAACCCGTGGTCAAAAGAGTTGGTTAAGGTGAGTTGATTGGGTTAAAGTGAGTGCACCCTAACTAACTGAGTCAAGTTAGTTAGGGGTGAGTGAATGAGCTTGGTTATGGTGTGGAAATGTTTATGATGTTATGGTGGAGCTGAGAGAAAAGAGTGGTGGTGATGGAAGTATGCTGCAGAAAGCTTGCATAACAAGCTTTGTTTTCCTTTCTTGTGTATGATGTAGCATGGCAAGGAGTGTGTAAGGATTATGGTTTGGCTGTAAGAGGAAAATAATGTATGGTGTATGCGTGTGAATGTTAAAACAATTCCAACTTGGTCAGCTTGAAACATGGAGTTTTGGTGATGAAATTCTCTCACACTAATGCATGGAATCATGAGCTTTTGATAGCTATGGAAAGATGGAACATGATAGAACAACTTTGGTGTGAATTTTGGATTGAATGGAGGCTTGTAGAATAGTGTAAAATGGTTTGGAATGTCAAGGTTTGAAACTGGTACAAATGCGTGGCAAGTGGTGGCATGGCATGGCAACATGGTGCATGGAATTCAGCATGATCATACCAACTTTGAACACTTATAACTCCATCATAACTTGCTCAACTGAAAATTTGTCCAACATCAAAGTTGAAGAGTACATTGAGATGAACAACTTTGATGTTCAACATTTTTTCATTTGGAGCTTCCGTCATTGAGAAAAGTGGCTGGACTTTTGGCACACCATGTGTTTGACAAAATTATGGCCGGTGGGCCTAAGCTTGCCTTGCCATGACTTGGTTTTTGCCTTGATTTTACCAAAATTTGATTGACCATAACTCCCTCAATTTTGATCCAATGGAAGAGTTCTTTACATGGATTTGAAGCTTAGAACATGAACTTTAATTGGCTCAACTTGGGCCTGAGGTTTGGAGCTTTTATCATGAAGAAAGAGAGCTTCAAAGTAGGGTGCAAAATGGTCCAAACTTGCCATTTTTGGAAACTCTAAAGTTTCTATTTTTGGCAGTTTTGTGATTTCTTGATTTTTCATAATTCATCCATCATTTCTTGATCAATGGCCAATCTTCCATCCTTAGACACTTAATATCATGTAGAAAACATTGAGATCAAGTTTGAATCCAAATTCCCTCAGGAACATGCTTGAATCCAAAACCCTAATTCTGACTATTTTGTGATAAGAGGTGATGCATTGCCCAATCTTCTTGATGATTTCCCATCTTTCAATGACTTGTGGGATCAATTGGGGTGATATATAATGTAATAGACCCTTGAGGCTTGTGAGAGACCCTTGGCTCTTATTCTTTAGCTTTGGATGATCCACCTTTTGAGAAACAACTAACCACATGCCCTTATGCAAGATGCAATGCTTAATGCTTAATGTTTATTTTTCTATGCTTGAATGCAATGCAATGAAATGAAAGCTCATGCTAAATGATATGAAGAAATGAGAGGGCAAATTTTGAGGTATTACACTGAGCCATTTCCAACTGAATGAGTCAAGGATGTTCTCTGAACTATGGAACCAAAGGCCTGTTCTCTAACCTCTAGTCAATGGCTAGAGGAGACTTGAGATTCCAAAATGCTCCAATTGTCCAAACCTCTGCAGTAGTTGCCATTCACTATTGCAGCCAAAACAAACTTTCTTTACTATAAATAGAGCTCATTTGTGCTCAGTTTGAGTACACCAAAGCACTATAACATTTGCTTTCTTCAAAATCTCTTTCTCTAGGCAAAAATGTCTTCTTTAGCAAGGTAACTCTGAGTTTTTGAGTTAGGGAGAAATTCCATCACAGCTCATGATCCAAACACATCCAATATGTCATATCTAAGCTATCCAAACTCTCACAAGTGACCTGTAACACCAAAATCACAAAGTCCCATCTTAAAACCTCAAAATAGGACTTTTTTGCATTTTTCAAGCCATGTCTTGATTCAGTCACTTTCAAAACCAGATAAAGCCTCAAACACACTCCAAATATCATTATTGAACTGTCCCAAAGGGTTCCCAACATCTGGAACACCATTTGAGAGAGTTGCTATTTTGGTCACTTTTGCCCCTTTTGCAAGAATGGGTCAGTTTCCATTCCTGAGATTTCTAGCTGATTCCAATCATCCTAAAAGCTTCTAAGGGATCATTTGAGAGTGTTCAAAGCATCAAAACATTTCTGGAACAAGGCACTTGACAGATTGCCCAAAAAGCTCCTAAAGAGGTAAGCATCCCAACTTGAACTCTTTAAAATGTTCATTGCTTTGAAGTCCACTAATCATACACATCTCATACATGTTATATATGTTGTGTTTGGACTAATTCATCATGTGATTCATTCCTGTACCATGAGGTAGCACAGAAAATGCAAATGGAGGCCTATTTCAAAACCTCTATCGGGTTTTAAAATGGGGACCTCATCTGAGAAAACCACCACCACCATTGGATTCCTTGTGAAATTCTAGGCAGGATAGACCTAAATTTTGTCCCAATCCATGGAGAAATGAGAAAGTTACAAGCTTCACGTTTTTGGCTAAAATCTTGCCTTGCCTTGCCTTGGCCAGGCCAAAAGCAAGGCATGCCTTGTATATTTATGGTTGGGGTTTGATACACGGATGTATCACCACCCCAGTGGTAGAGGGCGCGCACTGCACACAAGAGGTCTGGGGTTCGAATCCCCCTCGCCCCAGATCCTCTTTTTTACCACTTTTTCATATTTTATTATTTTTCTTATTATTTTTAATGATTTAAAAAATTAATAACTCCCTTAATTTTAATTATTTTGTATTGATTCTTTTTGCAAAAAATCAAAAAAATGTTGAAATATTTTATTCCACAAAAAAAAAATCAAATTTATATTATTTATTTAATATAGTTGGTATTTTTATGAATAAATTCATTTTTAATTGTTTTTAAACAATTTAAAAGTGAATATTCACCTTGAAATCAAAACCCAATGAGTTTTAATTCACCTTGTGATTAAAACCTCATTTTTCAAACCATAACCAAAAATCACAAGTTGTTTATTCAAGCTTATTTGGTGTTTTGTCATTTTTTATTGATTTTCTTTAACAATTCACTTTTAAAAATGATGAAATTAGGGTTTTGATCGATTCCACCCTCATCAATAATTTTCAAACACTCATGGGCCTCTAATAGAGTGTAAGACCCAACCCATTTTGAAAACCAAAATAATTTGGGCCTCGGTCATCGTATAAGACCCACTGTGTTTTTAAACCTCGGCGCGATCACCATTTTAAAAATAAAACTCTTTGGACCTCTCCTGGAACTATAAGTCCCATTTCTTTTCTTTAAATACTCTTTGGGCCTCTAATAGAGTGTAAGACCCAACCACTTTGTAAATAAACCTTTTTGGGCCTCACACATTGTATAAGTCCCTCTGTATATTTTCAAACGTTCGGCGCGATCGTCGTCTTTTTAACAAAATCAACTGGGCTTCTCCTTGAGCTATAAGACCCCTCTTTATTCATTTTCAAACTCTTTGGGCCTCTAATAGAGTGTAATACCTAACCCTTTTTGAAAACCAAAATAATTTGGGCCTCGATCATCGTATAAGACCCACTGAGTTTTCAAACCATGACGCAATCGTCGCCTTTTTAACAAAACCAATTGGGCCTCTCCTCGAGCTATAAGTCTCATTCCTTTTCAAAAACAAAAAATTTAGGCCTCTAATAGAGTGTAAGACCCAATCCCCTTTTAACCAAAACCATTTTGGGCCTCAGACATGTATAAGTCCCTCTGTGTTAAAAGAAAAATCTCGGCGCAATCGCCAGATCAAAAATCAAATCATCTAGGCCTACCCTCGTGTTGTAAGCCCCATTTCTTTTCTTTTCAAAATATTTGGGCCTCTAATAGAGTGTAAGACCCATGCCCTTGTACATAAAAACTTTTTGGGCCTCAAGTATTGTATAAGTCCCTCTGTACAGTTTTTAAAACAACGGTGCGATCATCGTTAAAACTTGGGCCTCTCCTTGAGCTGTAAGCCCCAACAATCTTTTCAAAGCACTTTCTCCTTTGATTTTGAATTAAAACATATGTTGTCATCAAAACTTTCTTTAATTTCTTTGTTGAACAACTAACCAAACAACATGGAAGCTCTACAACGGGTAAGTGTTTATCCGCTTTCATTTATCGCTTTCATATGTAAATAACTGTATTGTGGGGATGCTTCAATGTAAGTCTTCTTTCACATCATTTTATATACTTGTCACATATCAACTGTGTAATACTATTATAGTTATTTAGAGTTTTCCCCGGCAACTACGTCTAGAACTAGGTAAAGCCATGTTGGTCACTCTTAAATACAAGACATGTAAAAACCCACTCTCTTGTTGAGCATAAAAGATTCTCTTGTTGAGTCAACTTTTAGCCTCCGTCTTGGGCTTTGTACAAGACATATAAAACACTCTCTTGTTGAGTATAAAAGACTCTCTTGTTGAGTCAAAATCCCTTTTAGCCTCAATCTCGAGCTTCGTACGAGACAACAAATCACTCTCTTGTTGAGTATAAAAGACTCTCTTGTTGAGTCAATCAACCTTCAGACTCTCTTGTTGAGTCAGTCACCTATTCAAGACTCTCTTGTTGAGTCAACCTTTTTAGCCTCCGTCTTGGGCTTTATACAGGACAGATAAAAGTACTCTCTTGTTGAGTCAAACCCTTTCAGCCTCCACCTTAGGCTTTACACAAGATACATTCTCCCCAACGGAGTCAAAATCCCTTTTAGCCTCAATCTTGGGCTTTGTACAAAACAGAAAGAACATTTTCCTCCGGAAAAGTCAAACTTCTAGCCTCCTCTTAGGCTTTGTATAAAGAAAACCTCGGTTGAGTTAATCAACCTTTTAGCATCAAATTAGTGCCTTACTCACAGCATACAAACATCAACAACTCCTCTTTAGAGATGACAAAATATCTCTCCCCCAAAACCCTTTAGCTTCACATCTTGGGCTTTGAACAAGATACAAACCACCTTTAGCTTCATGTCTTGGGCTTTGAACAAGACACCAAAACAATCTCTTTCCTCCCATAGAATAAGAGGAACTACGATCGCTCTAATTTCCCTGTTTCGGGAATACGTAGGCATAAGATTGCAAAAATATTAACGAGCATACTAATCAAAACCCAAAATCCCATACCTTTATACATCAATCGAAAAGCATCAGACCTAAAACCTTACCAATAGCCTAGACATTATTTTAAGCAAATAACCCTAAAAAAGAACCCCCCTATTTTGATAGCATCTGTAAACCAACAGTTTTGACTATTCAACCTCACTTTGCAAGCAAAGTTAATTAAAGACATCTATTTCCCTTCCTTAATCAGCTTCACAGGATAAAAAATGAATCGAACTATAGTACCAAAGCGATAGTGATTCGAAACCACAAAAATCGTACTACACGTTAAAAGAAAAATCTCGGCGCAATCGCCAGTTTAAAAATTAAATCATCTGGGCCTACCCTCGTGTTGTAAGTCCCATTTATTTTCTTTAAATAAATCTTTGGGCCTCTAATAGAGTGTAAGACCCATCCCCTTGTTCATAAAAACTATTGGGCCTCACATATTGTATAAGTCCCTCAGTATAGTTTACAAAACAACAGTGCGATCATCGTTAAAATTGGGTCTCTCCTTGAGCTGTAAGCCCCAACAATCTTTTCAAAGCACTTTCTCCTTTTATTTTGAATTCAAATATATGTTGTTATCAAAACTTTCTTTGTTGAACAACTAACCAAACAACATGGAAGCTCTACAACGGGTAAGTTTTTATCCGTTTTCATTTACCGCTTTCATATGTATATAACTGTATTGTGGGGCTGTTTCACTGTAAGTCTTCTTTCACATCCTTTTATATACTTGTCACATATCCAGTGTATAATACTAGTATAGTTATTTAGAGTTTTCCCCGGCAACTACGTCTAGCACTAGGTAAAGCCTTGTTGGTCCCTCTTAAATACCAACAAAACTAGATCCCCCGTAGGATTCCAGATACAGTCTTCCCTTCTCTTGGGGGTTAAACAATATGGAACAAAGAAAAAGGCAGTATTCTCAGTGAACCTTTTCTCAGACTGTCACCCTTAGAAATTGTCAAAGAAACTCTAACTCCCCAGAGATGATCTTTTCTCCATGAATGGCATCTCTTGAGTTTCTTCCAAATTCTCGAACTTTCCTGGAATGATCTCTTCTCTGTGAATTGCATTTCTTGAACTTCTCTTGGTTTGGGGACCCGCAGGCTTCCTAAAAGCATCCTCACCTCCTCTTGGGGGTTGTACAAGGATCCTTCGGCATCTTAGAATTTCTCATGCCTTCTCTTGGGCTTAATACAAGGACCCTGACGATCTCTTAAAGGTATAAGACAGAACTTACTCATCCTTTGCTAGAGCTGTCTTTCCCGCGTCAAAACTTTAACCATTTTAGGGTTGATACTCATCCCTTAATGCCCGTGCCTCCTCTTGGGCATCATACAAAAGATAAAACTCTAGACTTGGACAGTCTAAACCTCTTGAGTCTCAAAGACATTCTCAAGTTCCTGTCAAACATAGGAAAAAACACCGATCACCCTGGATCAAGCTCCAGCAGAAACCTGGTCTCTCTCATGAGAGTTCCCCACACTTGGGCCTGCTTCTGGATCTAAATAATCCTCAGCAGTAAGTTAGTCTCCTCTTGGGCTTTGTACAAATGATTCCCCCTAGCAGAGCTAACCTTTTCAAACTCTCTTGTTGAGTCCACCACTTTTAGCCTCCGTCTTGGGCTTTGTACAAGACATATAAATCACTCTCTTGTTGAGTATAAAAGACTCTCTTGTTGAGTCAATCTCTTTTTAGCCTCAATACCGGGCTTCGTACGAGACAGCAAATCACTCTCTTTTTTAGTATAAAGGACTCTCTTGTCGAGTCAATCTACTTTTAGCCTCAGTCTTGGGCTTGGTATAAGACATATAAAACACTATCTTGTTGAGTAGAAAAGACTCTCTTGTTGAGTCAACCACTTTTAGGCTCCGTCTTGGGCTTTGTACAAGACATATAAATCACTCTCTTGTTGAGTATAAAAGACTCTCTTATTGAGTCAAACAAACTTCAGACTCTCTTATTGAGTCAATCACCTGTTCAAGACTCTCTTGTTAAGTCAACCTTTTTAGCCTCCATCTCGGGCTTTGTACAAGACACATACCAGCACTCTCTTGTTGAGTCAAACTCAGTTCATCCTCCATCTTGGGCTTTATACAAGATACATTCTCCCCAACAGAGTCGAAATCCCTTTTAGCCTCAATCTTGAGCGTTGTACAAGACAGAAAGAACATTTTCCCCGAAAAAGTCAAAATTCTAGCCTCCTCTTAGGATTTGTATAAAGAAACCCCCGGTTGAGTCAATCAACCTTTTAGCATCAAATTTGTGCCTTGCTCACAACATACAAACATCAACAATTCCTCTTTAGAGATGACAAATTCTCTCTCAGTCAAACCTTTAGCTTCATATCTTGGGCTTTGAACAAGATAAAAACCACCTTTAGCTTCATGTCTTGGGCTTTGAACAAGACACCAAAACAATCCCTTTCCTCCCATAGAATAGGAGGAACTACGATTGATCTGATTTCCCTATTTCGTTAAAAGAGAATACGTAGGCATAAGATTGCAAAAATCTTAGCGAGCATACTACTCAAAAACCCAAAATCCCGTACCTTCATACATCCATCAAAAGCATCAGACCTAACACCTTACCAGAAACCTAGCAAATAATCTAGACATTGTTTTTAAGCAAATAACCTAAGGCAGACTCCCCTTTTGATAGCATCTGTAAACCAACAGTTTTGACTGTTTAACCTCAGTATGCAAGCAGGGTTAATTGGAGACATTTATTTCCCTTCCTTAATCAGCTTCACAGGATAAAAAATGAATCGAACTGTAGTACCAAAGGGATAGTGATTCGAAACCACAGAAATCGCGCTACACCATGACATAAGTCAATTAAGAATTCCCTCATTTGGATTAAGCCTCAAGCAAGCCAAATAAGAAATAACAATCCAAGCATCAGATGAAATCAATAATAACCAAGATGAGTCTTCAAGAGAATCCTTAAACCAATGGTACCAGATGAATCCAAATAGACCTTAAAATGTACTTCCAAGCAAACGTCAAGGTCTTAATTCTAAGTCCAATAACTCCTCAATAATGCATAGGGTAGTAACATCAAGTCCATGAAAGTAACCAATTTTTTTAGGAGTTTTGGTATTTATTAATGTTTTAAGAGAAATTCCAAATGGACAAAATAAAAAAGCATACGCATAAGCACAAGTCCAAGTGGACAAACAGAAAACAATATGATAATATAATATGAAATACTAAAGTAAAAGCATAAAGTAAATTACAATAAGTAAAAAGCATAATATAAATGACTTTAAAGTAAAGATTATATCAACAAAATGTTAGTAACTTAGTGATTAGAAAAGAAAGGTCAATTTGTCATTTTTTTTAGAATACTCAACTAAACATCCACAAGCATGGAAACATGGTCTTATACATTACCAAGAGAAGGGCTCCAACTTGGATAAAATAAACAAGTATGCCACTATCTCTCTTAGGTAACAAAAGACCCAATCTATTTCACACAATGCCATGGAGAATAGGAGGCTGACAATCTCACTTACAAAAATGACTTAGTTTCCAATTTGGGACAAATTTAGCGCTATGTTATGCAATCGTAGCACAACCTATAAGGAAGGTCATACTATGGGAGGTCGGTCAATAATAATATTTGTGCTAATACAAGCTAGAGAAATGACATGTAAGTCATTCTCCTAAAGCTTGCCACATAAAAATAAAAAGAGGAGTGTTCTCATCTTAATCAAGGACTTCCGTCAATGATCAAAGGCAACCTATCACTACTCCAAAGTGAAGTGAGTGATCCAAATGACCACTTCAACAACATGTTTGAAATAATGAAGGTTCAAACATCTTTAATCATAAAAAATTCATGATTTTAAAGATTTTAATCAACCAAAAGAAAAAAGAAGAAAGGAGATGAAGAAGGAGCGGCAAGGAAACAAACACAACAAATTGAATCGAAGGATTGATCAAGCTATCATCAAGATCAATCATCCATTTTGGTGGATTATGGTTTTCACCCCATCAACACTCAAGATCCATTGAGCTTGATGAAACTTGACCAAATCAACCAAGATTCAAGTCAAACAGAAGTCAACAAAGGTCAACAAACACAAAAATGCAATAATATGAATTAATATGCATCAAAATGATTTTTAAAAAGAAATTTAAAATGAAAATATACATGAAAATGCAAAAGATGCATCAAACAAGATCAAAAATGACCAAGAAAAATCCAGAAAGTCAGAAACAACTCAAGAATGCTATGCAAATTTTTTGAGAATTTTTAAATGCATAGAGATATTTTTAAAAAATTTAAAATGCAAGGAAAAGGAGGAAAACAATGAAAAATATCAAATGACAAAATAAAAATATGAAAAATATGAAAAATATATCATAAGAAAGAGAAAAATAAAAGAAAATTTAGAAATTATTTTGCTATTTTTTGGATAAAAAATGAAATTACTATGAATTTTTAAATGAAAATCAGAAAATAAAATAAATGAGAAAAAATCGCACGCGTTGGATCCATTTCATTAATCCTACGTGGCAGATCTCATGATCCAGAAATGCGCGTTCATGGTGGAATTTAGTTCAGAAATAACATGGGAACACATTCAAATCCCGCCAATTAAAACATTTCATTTTACCAACGTGTTTGCCACCTCCAGTCATCGTCCAACCTCTCCGGGCATCTTTTGATGATAGGTCATGAGTCCTATGTCATTGTGACCGTCTCATCAAGGCCAACTCAACCTCACTCTCCATTTTCATTTATTGAAAAGGAGTAGAGAGAATTTTGAGGAAAATCAGAATAACACAGAAACACGAAAACAAAAATTAAATGATGTACAAGAAGAATCAACACCAACTAGGTTAGTGGAAATGTTCAGCAAGCAAAAGACTACATTGTGGTAACTTGTTTGAGTGAAAATGGAGATTCAAACTAACTTGACCAAAAATGATATGAGAAGCTTTGAAACTGGATTTGGTTGGAGTAATTCAGGGACTCTTAGAGCTTGAAATTTGTTGCATAAGCTTCAGGGGAACACAATGAAGCTTATGGAATTAAGAAATGAGAGTGAGAGTGGCAGGAAATTGAAACATGATAGCTCACTTTTTTTTTTTGCAAAAAATTTGAAGGTGGAACAAGGGTTTTCTGGCTCTCAAAAGCTTGGGAATGAAGGTAGAATGAACCTCTATTTATAGCTAAAGATGATAGAATGCTGAGAGTGGTGAATTGGGTGGAAATTGAGTGTAATCGTGTGCACCCTCATCATGCCAAAAGTGTGACTCTCAAGTCATCAAAACTCAACCAAAACTTGTGTTTCAAGTGCTAAACAACTTCTGGATACTTTCTAAACTTGATTTGGCACGAAATTCAACTTTAATTTGACTTCTAATTGGAACTAGAATGAATCGGAAATCTGATCATGGAGTTTTCTTCAGTTTCAAGTCACCATGTTCACCATGATGGGGCATCCTACTCAAGAGGCTTTTTTCCACCATTCTTCTTGCAATGTGTAGTCCTCATAGCCTAGTTTAAAATGTTCCAAGAAAGGTTTCATTTGGACATCTGAGGAGAAAGTTATGATGTGTTGAAGTGGGCATGAAAAACTGGTCATTATACTTAGAAAAATTCTAAGTCTTTGAGGCAGAAAATGACCTATAATGTTCCAACAAATTCCAAGGCCTTCCAAGCATAATTTGATCTTGACCATTGAAGCAAACTTGTAGAGGACATTGTAAATGATATTGTGCAAAAATAATCAGCCTCAAAGGATAAAAATTGAATAATTTGTGATCCTTGAAAGTTGAGAAAAAGTCACTTGAAAATAGGTCAAATTTCACTAAGTCCACAAATGACCTATAATGTCTTCAAACTTTAGATGGTCCTCCAAGCATAATTGGATCTTGTCATGTAAAGAGAAGTTGTGGTGGATGTTGAGAATAGTCATATGCAAAAACAAGCACTCAAAAATATGGAGAATTGAAGGAGTTGTAGTCCTTGGAAGTTTGATTTGAAAATATTGACTTTTTAGTCAAACCTTCTTGAACCAACTTGTATACTTGATATTTTATTGCACTTCAAGGTACGTGGATGATCATATGAACCCAAAATAAGATTTCCTTGAATGTCCTTTGATTAAATTGACCAAGACTTGAGATAACTTGTTGAAGAAGGCATGGAAATAAACACATGAACCTTTGACTTTCTTGAGAAACAAGCTACACAACCTTGAGGTACTCTTGCTCAAAATGATATAGGATGATGCTTGAGAACATAAACCTTGAAATTAGAATCCATATCTTGAGACATAAGTCCTTGGGAGCCAATGGATGTTCATACTTTGACTTGAGGGACCAAAACCCTAGTTGAGGAACCAAGCATGGTACCCTTGATGAAATGCTCTACCTTGCATAATGAGCTTAAAGAAATAAGACATATTTTTTGCATTTTGATTAGTGGTTAGTTAAATAATAAGCATATAAACATAAAGATGAATACATACAAAAGGGTGCTTGGTGATCTTAAAAGTAAAACCCCAAAGGATGAGAGAGGAGAACCAAATGTGATATTGTTTGTGTAAATATGCAAATGAAAAGTGGGATCTTAAGGTTAAAAATTAGGGTATCACAAAAGGAAAGAGTAATTTGGCTTGAAGAGATTGAAGACTTTCCTTATATTTGTTCCGCTTTGTATTTTATTATTAGAATTTCTATGTTGGACATGTTTTATTTGTGAACAAATTGTTGTAGATTATGTGTTTATCATGTACTTATGTTATTTAGACATTGTGTGTATCAATACCATTGTTTATTATCCCAAATGTGATGATTTTGCACATGACAGACATTGTCATGTGCAGGGTATTAGAATTTTTATTCAAGAAAAGATGTTGTAACCTAATATTTTTATGTGACAACATGATGAATGCTAAAGTTTCACATAGACAAAGGAAAATTGATATGAAAGGAAATATAACTGGATACATTTAGTACAAGTTTTTGTAATCTCTCAATCAATCCATTCTATTATGGTGTTTCAACACAATTTATGTAATAGATTATTCCTTTTGACAAAAGAAAATATAACAGAAAATAAAACTTTGTACCATTTTTTGACCTTAGGCGTGTGGAAAATTAAGTTTGTATAAAGGACCCAAAATTGATTAAGAGTTTTTTTTATCTTTTGATTTAAGAAAAACTACCAAAGTATATCTACTAACATCATCAACAAGGATTAGAAAATATTAATAGCCTAAAATAGAAACATTGAAAAACAAAAACTCATAGGTTTGCATGTAATATGTGAAAGGGTGTAGAGGAAGTACTAAGGCTACTTATCATTATAATCATTTTTGTTTAGAAAAAGGGTATGAATTAAAAGGATGAAATTATTGTTATATTGAATGAAATAAATTTGTTTTGAAATACATTGCAGATGAATGTGAAAGAGGTAATGGAGAATCAAACACGTATAGTCCCACTCTTAGAAATACTTTGTTTTCTTATGAAATTTCTTACAAAATTAAATCCGCAGATATACTTGCAAATTTTGCTACAATCTTACTAAATAAAATTTATTTCCTACGGAATAGAGAATTCTGTAGGTATATCTTCACACTTTGGATATCATAATGATTTCCTGCGGAAATATGTATGGCAGAAAATTCCGCAGGTCTACTTGTAGATTTTGTACATTTTCAAAAAATGTTAAGATTGCTAGGGAAAATCCGCAGGAAACTTATCTGCGGATTTTGTTTTGTAACATTTTAAAAATTATTTTTTATTTTAAAATAAAATATATATATATTATTTGTTTATATTTTACCAAAAATTATTTTTTAATTTTAAATTCAAACTTATTTTCTTTAAGAAAATTTTAATGTATTTAGTTTCGTGCCTAAATTACAATTTTTGTCCCCTTATTATACCTTACTCTTGAAATCAGTCTCTTATTATTTTATTTTTAAACAGTTTTGGTTTCCCATACTTAATTTTGATTAAAAAAATGATGAGGTGTAAAAAAAATTATAATACGTGGCAATTTTTTGATAATGTGGTATGTGATTTATTAATTTTTCATCATCCATGTCATTTTATTAGTAAGTTATTAATTAATCTTTTTCATGAAGTTTTTTTTTTTTTAAATTCATATAGAAATTAATTAATACAAATTTTATTAAGTTTATTTTTAAATTCATATAGAAACATATAGAAATTAATTAATACAAATTTTAAAAATATAATCATTGGAGCAAAGGGATGGCCCATTTCTCTAACCCACAAACTTTTATTATGTTTTGTTTGTATATGATATATATACAATCAAGTTAATCATAACCCACACAATGTGGAATTTTTATGTAGGTATTTTTCTTCTATCAGCTAAAAAAAACACTTTTCTCCATACCACACATCCATGATCAACAATGGACTAGACATGGAGTAGTTCTTCACTGTCACTAGCATGCTTGAGAAGCAACTCAAAAACCTTCTCCCTATCCTCATTTCTTCCAAGAATTACTTACTTTTGCTTGAAGACTATATACTACCTATGTTTGGAGCAGTTTATATACTACCTATATTTGGAGCAGTTTATATATTTATTCATATGTCAAATGTTGGATTGTGGTTATTATAGTAAGTTTCTTTTATTATGTACTCTGTCATATTTAAACAAATGAGACTTTCATACTTTTGCTTGAAGATAGAAAACTACTTCTTATTCCTACACGATCGTTCTTTATAAAAGTACCATTGCTTAATTTTAAAGAACTCAACATCTTGCCTACATGAGTTCAAATGGTGAAAAATATATAAAACAGTTGCTAATTTATCACATGGATTTTAAGTAAGATTGTCAGAATCGAATTTTGATCTTGACTCATTTTGACTAGGTAAAATCAAAACGTAAAATCCTAGAGTTTACCTTATGTTAAAATAATATTAAATATTAATTTAAATATTAAAATTAATCAAATTTAAATAATAAAATTTAACTAAAAGAGAGACTCTAAAGCGAATTTGTCAAAAATATACACAATAAATCAAATCAACTTCTATTAAGTTGATATATTAAAATAATAAAAATAGCAAAACACTGTAACAATCACTTAAATTACAAACCATAATAACATTCAAAGATACAAAATAGCAAAACTAGAAACATTGTAACAAACATAGTAACAAACCAAGGTTACATACAATCACATAAGAATATAATACCATAACTTTTATCTGTTTTTTATTTGTGAAGAAGACTCATTTTTTAGATACTTATCAATCAAAGAATAAAACTCACAAAATATTGTCGTTGAAGTTTTGGTCCGGCGTCGTACAAGTGAAGTGATGTTAGGATTCAAAAGTTTTTAATTTTCATTGCTCTGGTAAATAAAACATCTAATGCCTAATAAAAAAAGAAGTTATTTCAAGTGAATAAAATAATAAAGCGGAGAAGTTTTATTGGGCTGAGTTTTTTGAAATTTCAAGAAAAAAAGGAAAAATCAAGTCATAGAGTAAAATTCAAGGATTTTACACGATTTTACAGATTTCAAAGAGATTTAAATCATGTAATATCGTTCCAGTATACAATTTTACACTATAAATCATCCTATAATCTCCTTTTCGCTACCATCGCAGTAGCTTGTCCTGGAGTAAGTGCTTTCATTATAATTCTATTTAACTAAATTACTAAATTAAATAATATTATTAGTTTGGTATTTTCGTATGATATGGTGCCAATTTTGGTTGAAGAACTTCATTTCCAAACACATTGTTTGGTTTACAAGTTAGTTCTTTCATCATTATTGTGAAATGAAAATCATAAAAATTGTAGTTTGTTTAAATTTTGATACACTAAAGTACCACAATCTCTATTTGACAACATTGTGCACTAAATTGTGTACCTTGAAAAAAATAATGGGTTGTTAAAACAATGTTATGATTGATTGAGATGTTTTGGAGTGGATGACGAATGCTCGGACGGTTGAGCTATATAGCTCGTATATAACCAATCGGGAAAATGAGTGGTAGAAAGCAAATTATTTCTTTTTCACCCAATTAATTATAAAAGAGGTAGATGTGATTAAAGTATTTTGATTAGAAGATGAATACTTGAATGGTCGAGCTATTCGACTCGTGTCCAAGTGTTCGAGGAAAATAGTGGTAGACACCAAACCATTACTTTTTCATCCAATGTATTATGAAAAAGATAGCGTACGCGAAGGTGCATGAATTGTAATGTAAGGCCATGAATTCTAACGCGAGGTCACAAGTACTCACGCGAAGACGCGACTTCTAGCGCAGAGGCGCGAATTCTAACGTCACAAAAGTTAACATAACGAATTGAAAAGTAGCATAACAAAAGGTAACACAACCACACGAAAGTTAACACAACGAAATAAAAAATATCATAATGAAAGGTAATGCAACCAGACGAAAGTTAACGTAACGAAGTGAAAAGTAGCATAACGAAAGGTAACACAACCACACGAAAGTTAACGTAACGAAATGAAATGTATCATCACGAAAGGTAACGCAACCACACGAAAGTTAACGTAACAAAATGAAACAAGATCTCATAATCAATGGCTTAACGCAACACAATGAATTATGCAAGACATCACGCCGCATGCAATATAGCAGTGACAAACACGCAATACACAAATTACGCCCAACACGCGCATATCGAAATCGAATCAAGAATTAGCATATGAAATGTAACATGCATATTGAGTTAACATAATAAAACGAAAGTTAACATGATGCAACGAAAAGTAATACGGTGACACGAAAGTTAACGCGCAAGTTGTGACGTAACACAATGAATCCTGCGAAACATAACGTCGAACACGACCAAACAGTACTCATACGCATCAATAAATTACATCCTTATATCAAACTAAAATCCAGAAGAGTAATGGCATATGAATCATGTTGAATCTGCGGATTCAATCTGATTTAAATGCAATGAAATAAAAATAGTAACACACACCAATTATTTACATCATTACATCAATATTAAAACACTCGAATACAAAAATCCAGCACAAACGCAGGGAAAGTAAATGCAAACCAGAATCGAAATCCAAACGCACCATAAAACATTATGTACCCAACACAACTAAAAAAACTCGAAATCGAAATAATACCAAACGAGTTGTCTTGTTGTTGTTGCTTTGATGCTTCTGTTGCCCGTGTTGTGAGTGCAACCGAAGTGAAGCAGGGTTGTTGAACAGAATGGATAGGAATTGTCATGGTAGTGAAGTGATGTTGTTTTTGTTCTATTTTCTACAATTTGTGGATCAGTTGCGTTGAGAATCGTTGTGGTCACTTGCAGAGGGAGCATTGGAGTGGTGTTTGGTTGTGCTTTGTTTTGTGTTTGGTGGTGGTGAAGGAGTGATTCATGGTAGAGAGGAGCTGGTTGAAGGAGGAGGTTGGATTTTATGGTGGTTAGGATTTTTATGGTGGTCGGAAAGTTGAAGGCCGACGGGATTTGTTTGTGAGGGAGTGGTGCAGTGGAGGTTTGGATCAAAGTTTTTTTGAAGCATTTGGTGGAGTTAAATGGTGGTTTGAAGGAGGCTCTATGGTTATAGACGGAGGTGAGAGATGTGTTTGAACGATAATGATGACGTGTGTAATAGAAAGGTTCGTCGGATATATCACAGGTGGAGTGTGTATGAAGTTATACTGGTGGTGAGTTGAGGTATATGTTTTACATGAATGGATTACTGAAGAGTATAGGTGTGAAGTAGGAGGGAGTATCGTTTTTTGGGTGATGAGAAATTGAAAAGGAGAGGTATGTGTGTGAAGGATGGGAGAGCAGTGACGTGGTGAGAAAGAAGAAGAGATGTTATGTGTGTTGCTTTATGAAGTGTTGGTGAGTTGAAAAAAAAGATGATGGATGGAGTCATTGCAAGTGGGAGATTCACTTGCAGAAAAAGGTCTCCCCTCCTCCACTTTTTATTCGTTTTCTTTATTATCTTTTAAATTTGAAATGGGGAAGGAATGTGGATACAAGTGGAACGTGAGAGAGAGGGAAGGTGTATGGATTGGGTGGCTGGTGATTCCAATGCAAGGTTAATATTTATACTAGTCATTAGGGTTAACATTTTAATGCAATTTCGAAACTACCCATGGATATTTGTGTGTGATAAAATAAGTGAAACAAAATACACAGTTATTTTTAAAAAATCAAAATAAAATCAAAATGTACAATTATTTTTTCTTGATATTTTGATAAAAAACAAAAATAATAGGAATTAAAATGAATAAAAATTGAACGTGAAAATGTGCAAAAAAAATTGAACACATTAAAATAATCTATGCGAAATATAGTTCTGTAAAACACACAATCGCGAATCAAATCTCGCAGTTAAAAATACCCGGATGAAGAGGCTCACACTAATCAAAATGCGGACGCGAGAAGACTGGAAAAAAATAAAATAAGCATACCGGATTAAACTACGCATAATGTAGATCGATAAAACAGACACTTATAGGCCCAACTCTAAAAAATTGTTAGCTGATTTTACGTGTTGTTAAGAAATCGATTCAACTGGTCTGTTTGTAAAACCAAAATTTTATTCTAAGAAAAACAAAATAAAGTCAATTTTTTAAAAATTTAAAATGCCCGAACAAAATTGGTGTATGACAGCCTTAACTTGACTATAACTTTAAGCTACAAGTCTTTCTTTGTATCTTTCTATGGAGCCACCAACTTTATGTTTTACTTTGTAAACCCATTTGCTTCCATTAGGTTTTACATGTGGTGGAGGATTAACAAAAATATAAGTTGTGTTATGCTTCATAGCCTTTAGCTCAGAATTCATGGCTTTGACCTAACGTTCATGCTTGCTTGCCTCTTTATAATTATATGGCTCAACTGACATAGTTATAGACAAAGCAAAATGTTGTTGTGTAGTAGAAAAATTATTTAATGAATGAAAGTTTTTAATAGGATATATTATACCTGAAGAATGATGATCAACTGATTTTTTTGAAAGATTGCATATGAAATTAGATAAATGGCTAGGCTTTTTAGTAGATCTATTGAATATTCTCAAAATATGTGGTTTCATGTTGAGGTGTATCAATGTTGATGGTTTCAATATTATCAATAGGGATAATGTCCTGCTGAGGTGTTACAATCAGATAAATGGTTGCAGGTTGAGGTGTGTCAATGTTGATGGTTTTAGTATTATCACTAGGAATAATGTCCTGTTGAGGTGTATCAATAGCAGTAGGAATTTTGACCGGTCTATATGAACATTATGATCATGATGATATGTCCAATTAAAGGGTAGGTTTGGTTAGAATAAGGAAGAACATGATCATGGTGTATAACATGTCTAGAGACAAAAATGGATTTGGTATTTAAGTCAATAATTACAACACCTTTGACATTTTGCTTTTATCCCATGAAAACACCATTTCTAGCTCTAGAATCCAGTTTGGTTCTATGGCTTTATAAGGTGGTAGCGTAGCAGAGGGATCCAAAAACTTTTAACTCAGTTAAGTGAGGTTCATTTCTAAATCTATGAAAGAAAGGTGATTTTTCCTAAAGTCAAGGACTTGGTATGCGATTTACGAGGTAGGTAGCACGAAGAATGGCATAAGACCAAAAGTATTTAGGTAACTTAGACTGAAAAAGTAAGACTTTTTCTACGTTTAAAATGTGTTGATGTTTTCTCTCAACTCTCCCATTTTATTATGCAGTTTGGACACAGCAGTTTGATGTTCAATGCCTTTGGAAGAATAAAACTTTGGCATGAGAAACTCAGGATCATTATTTGTCCTAACAATTTTAACTTTGTAGTTATATTGGTTTTCAATCATAAGTATGAATCTTTGAACAAGATGAGTAACTTCAGATTTTATTTTACAAAGAATAACCCAACTAATCTGCTATAATCATCAAGAGAAGTTATGAAATATTTGTGGCCATGTATAGATGGAAAAGACTATGGACCCCAAATTTCAAAATGGATCAACTCATAACATTTAGTAGCTTTATTTTCACTAAGTTGAAAAGGAATTTTTCTATGTTTTGCATTATGGCATATATCATAAATACAATTCTTGTCTATAATTACAAAAGAGATGTGTTTACGTAAACTACTAAGTCTTCTATTTGATAAATGACCTAGTCCGAAATGCCACATAGTTGTCTTGGGAATAAAGGTATATTGAGGTGGAACTTGGGATGTGGTGATGTTGGCTTGATATGAGTCTCTTGTGATGGCAAGATAATATAATCCTTCAAATAAATCAATAGAACCAGTCATCTTCAAACAAAATATCAAAACATGATTTTGGAACTGACAATAAATTCAGATTAAACTCATGTACAACCAAAAGACTGTGCACTGTGAAACCTGGTGAGAAAATAGTAGTTTCGGAACATTTATCCATTGCAATATTACCATTAGGAAATCTAATGTTAACAGATGTTATATGTTGATAAGAATAAAAACAAATCATGGATGAACATATATGATCAGTAGCACCAGAATCCACAACCCATGATCTAATATTAACATGATTCAAAGAATGACAAATTTTGGAGATACCTAATGTAACATGAGGATTAGCATAAAAGGCCATGTTCACTTTGCTAGAGGATACATCTGAATTTCCAATAGAGCTTGATGAATGCATAAAATTCACAAGTTGGTCATATTGCTCTTTGGTTAAAGCGAAAGAATCATTTCCTTTATAACTTCTTGAGTCATCAACATCATCTTTCTCTTCAAGTGAAGAATTATTAGCCGCAACATTGCCTTTACCAAAATAAGGAGGAAAATCATGCTTCTTATAGCATGTATCAATTGTGTGTTCTTTTTTCCCATAATATGTGCACATTTTCTTATTCCCAAAGGATGAGAAATCATTGCCACGCCCTATGTCTTGAGACTTCTTGTAATCAACAACATTAATGAGAATCTTTGATTCATTAGAAGTCAAGACTTTGATTTTTCGTTCATGTTGCATCACCATAGAAAAAATCCTACTGATGTTTGGTAAAGGATTCATCAACAAGACTTGAGAGCGAACCATATCAAACGATTCATTCAAGCCGGTAAGAAATCGAATTGATCATGTAACTTCATGTTGTTGCTTACCATTACTCAATCATATGTTACATACAGAACGATGCAGACACAGGCATATGGGAGTAGGAAAGTAAACTTTAAGCTCTTCACAAAGAACCTTCAAAGCTGTAAAATACTTAGAAACTAATCGTGAATATTGCTTCAAATAAAACATTTCACATTATAATTCAAAGATACTAATGTAATCACCTTGTGAAAAACGCTCCTTGAGTTCATTCCAAACATCAATGGAGTTTTCAAGAAAAAACATACTTTGTGCTATGGATTCTTCAACTGTATTCATAATCCAAGTGTGTACTAACATGTTGCAGCGATTCCAAGCTTTAAAACTAGGATCAAATTCCTCTGGAACTGGAATGGAACCATTAACAAGATAAAATTTATTCTTTCCTTCTAGTGCACTCACATGGATCTCGCCCATGCATGATAATTCGAATGTGTTAAATAAGTTTAACGGAAATAGAAGAAGGTTCATCTGAAGGATGAACACAATACATGTTATTAGGTTTCTGCAATGGATCTTGATTGGAGCAACGACGACAGTGTTAGCTGATAACGTGAAAATACATCGTTTATTTGACTTGATTAATGTGTGTTTTCTAGTTGTTTTGATTTGCATTTGTACTATTATATTGGTATTTTGTTTGTTTTTAGGTATTTAGCCATTTAAGAGTCACATGCGAAGAAATGAAGTAATTCGGATGAAAAACGGAAGAAATGCAGCAATTTGCACGCAAGGCATTGTCTGACGATTTTGGCCATAACTTTTTATCAGCAAATCAGAATGATGCCCCGTTCGAAGCATTGGAAAGCTAACGAAGAGATCTACAACATGGAAAAAATCACACTCGGCGGACGCGGAGAAGGGGTCGGCGGGCGCCGACCGTTGTAACGGGAAAACGGTCAAGAACGTTATAGGCAGTTACACACGTTTGGAAATTATTACTTAGCCGTTTTCTATAACGTTGTACGGACGTTACAACCTCATTATCAAAACCTGTTGATTCATCGTTCTTTGGATGTTGCTTGTGCATTTTCAAGTTTGTTTGATTCTTGTTTGTGGACAAACAATTAGGTAAGTTGGGGAGAGTTTGATAAGTGCAAATTGTATCTATTTTTGTATACAAGTTTTGTTGCACTTATCATTAATTTATGTTAAAATTGGTTGAATAAACCCCACTTTGTGTGTAAATATGTTTACTTTACGTTTTCGGTGTATAGTGCGTTACCGTATAAATATCATTGAGTTTAATCGATTTTAATTTATTTTTATAGGTGTTCCAGCAATGGGATTTTTCCATATTCATAAATAGCATTGAATAAGCTTTCCAACGCTTCAAACCGTGCGTCAATCGGAGTTACGGTTCAAGAGTTATGATCAAAACAAGTTCTGGTTTTCTGTCATGTTCGCTGGGCGAACCCCCGTGGCGAGCACTCGCTAGCGAGTTCGCTAGGCGAACCGGGGCGAACAAAAAGTTCCAGAATCGTGAAAAAACTCAACTTTAAGGCGGTTTACGTTCGCCTAGCGAACGGGGGCTCGCTAGGCGAACCTGGAAAGTCAGATTTGCCCATTTAAGCCATTTTTCATCATTTTTTAGTTATGGGTTTGATATTTTTAGTTCCAAATCCATCCAATAGCATTTTTTTTACCAGAATTAGGCTAGAAAACACATTGGAGCATGCATTAGGATGATCCGGAGTCGAATCCTTCATCAATCGGAGCCGACAACTCAAGAAATGTTTGGTTTTTCTCCATTTCTTCTCTATGTATTTCTCTATTTTGTGGCTTATGTTTGTATTGTTACTCTAAACCTATGTACATGTATTGATCATGGTTGTATAATATAGATGCTTTACAAATCATTATCGATGTCTTCCTTGATCTTTTTGCATTTATGTTTGGATTTGTGTTGTGTTAGAGATAAACATCATGAATCTTGATTAAAGATGGATATCTATTGTCTAGACTCTAGAGATAGATTTAGATAATAATCTTTATGGTGTTGGAACTTAATGTCTTCCGTGTTTCGAGGCGTCGTGCGCGAGAGCGTCGACGAGAGTAATATGGTTGCTCTCTCAACTGTGTGTTAGACATAACCTTTGTTGTGAGCGATACGTGATGATTTTGATGAGTATTGTATGTTGAATGCGACCGATTGATAGGTTTACGTTTGTTCTGAGTAGTGTATATTCATGCTTGATAGGTTTCTTCTCTTCAAAGAATGTACTCTTTTTATGTTCATCTTTACTTTTCTATTTGTTTTTACTTGTAAACCATTTTAATCCAAACTCATAAACGCGAGAGATTGTCGAACGACATTCTTTCCCTCGAACCGATCTCTGTGGACACGACATAAATCCCGGAGGGAATTCTTTCCGAAAATAAATGTTTTTGCTTGCTTGCCCTATTCTGCAACCAACACTTACCTCAACCTCGTCCATCGGAATCACATGTGATGGATCCGGAACATACTTCCGAAGCTGCGAAACATGGAACACATCATGCAAATTCGACAAACTCGGCGGCAACGCCACCCTATAAGCCACAACACCAACTCTCGCGGATATCTGGTAAGGACCAATAAATCGAGAAGTAAGTTTCTTCGATTTCAATGCACGACCAACACCCGTTACCGACGTAACCCTTAGAAATACATGATTGCCCTCTTGAAACTCAAGATCTTTTCTTCTCAGATCATGATAACTCTTTTGCCTACTCTGAGAAACCTTCATTTTCTCACGAATAAGCTTCACTTTTTCCGTAGTCTGTTGCACCAACTCCGGTCCAACTACCGAACTCTCACCTGATTCGTGCCAACACAACGGTGTTCGACATCTTCGTCCATACAGTGCTTCAAACGGTGCCATTCCAATACTCGAATGGAAACTGTTATTATACGTGAACTCAATCAACGCAAGATAACTATCCCACGTACCACCTTGTTCAAGAACACAAGCTCTCAACAAATCTTCCAAAGACTGAATCGTTCTCTCCGACTGCCCATCCGTCTGCGGATGATAAGCCGAACTCAATCTCAATTTAGAACCCAACGCCTTCTGTAAACTTTCCCAAAATCTCGAGGTAAACCTAGGATCTCGATCTGAAACAATACTCAACGGAACCCCATGCAACTTCACAATCACACTGATGTAAATCTCAGCCAACCTCTCCAAAGAAAAACTGATGTCAATCGGGATAAAATGAGCCGATTTAGTCAGCCTTTCAACAACCACCCAAATAGCATTATGCCCTCGTTGTGTATTCGGCAACCCTGTCACAAAATCCATGGAGATGTTATCCCACTTCCACTCAGGAATATCCAACGGTTGCAACAGACCACTAGGCCTCAGATGTTCCACCTTCGATTTATGACAAGTCAAACACGCATAAATAAACCGAGCCACATCCCTTTTCAATCCAGACCACCAGAAAATCTTTTCCAAATCTTGGTACATCTTGTTCGCTCCCGGATGTATACTCAAATTACTCTGGTGTCCTTCTTCCAAAATCATCTTTTTCAACTCCGCATCATCAGGAATACAAATTCGACCTCGGAACCTCAAAACACCATTAATATCCACTTGAAAATCACCACTCGCATCTTTTCCGCCAACCAACATCAAATCCACCAATTTCACGTCCAACTTCTGTTTCTCCCTCACTGTCATCAGAAAATCATTAGTAACCTTCAACATACCCAGCCTCACACTATCCGAAGACACTTCACATACCAAACTCAAATCTCTAAACGATTCCAAAAGCTCCCACTCCTTAACCATTAAAGCGGACATATGCAAAGATTTCCGGCTCAATGCATCGGCTACCACATTAGCTTTACTAGGATGGTAATTCAAGCCAAAGTCGTAGTCCTTCAAAAATTCCAACCATCTTCGTTGCCTCATATTCAATTCCTTCTGATCAAACAAATATTTCAAACTCTTGTGAACACTAAAGACTTCAAACCTCACACCGTAGAGATAATGCCTCCAAATCTTCAGCACAAAAACCACAACCGCTAATTCCAAATCATGCGTAGGGTAATTCTTCTCATGCACTCTTAACTGCCTCGAAGCATACGCCACGACCTTACAGTCTTGCATTAGCACACCACCTAGATCAATCAAAGACGCATCACAATAAACCACAAACGGTTCATTAGGATTCGGCAAAATCAAAATCGGAGATGTCCTCAATCTTCTCTTCAGCTCATTAAAACTTTCCTCAAACTGAATATCCCAAATGAACGCTTTCCTCTTACAAGTCAACTGGGTCAAAGGAAGTGCTAGTTTAGAAAATCCTTCAATAAACCTTCGATAATAACCGGCTAAACCCAAAAAGCTTTGAATTTCAGTAACAGATCTCGGAGCCTCCCATTGTAGAACTGCTTCTACTTTAGATGGATCCACAGAAATACCATTACCTGAAATAACGTGCCCAAGAAAACTCACCTCCGACAACCAGAATTCACACTTGGACAATTTGGCAAAAAGCTTCTTTAACTCAACCAACTCAGATGCCGACATACGATAAGGTGCCATAGAAACAGGTCTAGTACCAGGAACTAGATCTATAGAAAACTCCACCTCTCTCTATGGCGGCAAGTCCGAAATATCCTTAGGAAACACTTCGGGAAAATCACACACAACAGGGAATACCTCAAGTGAAACTTGGCTATCCACAGTCAACGATGCGAACAACCCGAAAAACTGAGCTTCATCCTCCAAAAGTCTCTTCAACTCTTTGGTAGATAAGAAGCTCGAGTCTTCGTCTTCCTCAAGAGAAGGAAACCTTACTAGCTTATGATAACAATCAATATGAACCCGATTGAATTGCAACCAATTCATTCCCAAAACCACATCCAAACCATCCAACGGCAAACACACTAAATCCATTTCAAAGTCTTTACCATAAATGGTCAAAGGAAAACTCAAACAAACCAAAGAAGTAGTTACTAACCCCATTACTGGAGTATCAATAACCATCTCTCCACCCATCGAAGACAACACAAGGTTCAAACTGACGATGCCCCACAATTAGAACACTTTCTCCCATCTTTCCTGCACTCGAACTGACGATGCCCCAACTAACAACACTTAAAACATCTCGGAGAATTAGACATACCTCCTCCACCTGACCTTCGATCAAAAGTACCCCTTTGCTTACCTTTATCAGCTGGTGTTACATACGGACCACTACGAAACTGTTGCTTCCCTTTTCTATCACTCACACTCTTCTAGTGAGTAGAACGAGCCTTACTATCCTCTTCATAAATCCTACAACATTCCACCAAATCTGAAAACCTTCTTATCCTCTGATAACCGATTGCCTGCTTAATCTCAGGACGCAATCCACTCTCAAACTTCACACACTTAGAAAACTCTGCAGTCGCTTCAGCATAATGAGGATAAAACTGCACAAGCTCCACAAACTTAGCAGTATAATCAACAACAGACAAACTACCTTGTTTCAGTTCCAAGAACTCAATTTCCTTCTTTCCTCTTACATCTTCGGGAAAATACTTCCTCAGAAAGTCCTGGCTAAACAATTCCCAAGTAACTTCTTCATCACCCGCTTCCAACACCTGACGAGTACTAACCCACCACTCATCAGCTTCTTCCTGCAACATGTGAGTTCCCAGTCTTACCTTACTGTCCTCCGCACAATCCATAACTCAGAAAATCCTTTCAATCTCTTTCAACCAAATTTGAGCACCATCAGGATCATGTCTCCCTTTGAAGACATGCGGTTTGTTCTTCCTGAACTCATCATTACCAGCAGCATTAGGTGCACCCTGCATAGCACGAGCCATAGCTTGCATCGCAGCAGCCAAAGCAGCATCATTCCTACCAGCCATATTCTGTTCATTTCCAATAACAGCAACTATGGTTAAACAAACAGCTCACTCCAAACACCACGGCCAACAAGGACAGACACAAATAGACACGAACTGACACGGACTGGCACGGACTGACACGGACTGGCTCTGATACCACTTAATGTAACACCCCCTTCTATATCCCCAAACTATTAAAGCGATAAATAAAATTCAAAATTTCATCCGAGTATAATTAAACATACATGGCATAGACCAAGGGGTCACATCAATTTGAAAACAATACATACAACACCTGCTCATACAGATATGCAACCATTCAGGTAGTAATACACCCACAATCCAATTACAAAATATAAGCGGAAAATCCGTAACTGAATATCAACATATATCTATATATATATCATGAAAGTTTGTCATACATGTACAATCCAAAAGCTACATATACATAGTACAAAATAATCACAAACGGCCTCCCTAACTACCCGGTGTCACATATCAGAGCCAACCGACAAAAGAATGAAGACGCAATGCTTCACAAAAAGGCCTCCAGCAACTCTAATCTGCAATGCCTCATAGAGTATTATAAAACAGCAGAAGGGTGAGAAAAACAATCATAATATAGTTGCATACAATTATATATTAACACAGAAACGCACAAGTCAAATATTCTCACCACAATTGCACCATAATCAATTACCACACAACACAGTACACTTATCAAGTATTCCACACCAATGCACATCAGTCATACCCAATACACTCATCATCAATACAATTATACATATTCCATCTCATCGATCACATTCACAATTCCATACACAATTAATCCATGATTTATGCAAATGCACAGAGACCGACAAAACGACTCTCTGCACATGCCATGCGGTACCGACTTCCAATATTTCTCATCACTAGTTCACTCAGGAACTCTACTGGAATCATCGCTCGTTACCGAGGATCACTCAAGTAACACCCCGTCGGGCCTACGATGTTCCCCGTCGCTTTAGGTCCTCTTGTTATAAGGCGCACGACGTTTATGGATTGCTTTAGGTCCTCTCGGTATAAGGCGCACAATCCGATCGCTCACACCCCACATGGGCACACGATCATCTATAACCATCGCTTTAGGTCCTCTTATTTTTAAGGCGCACGATATATCAAATCGCTTTAGGTCCTCTTATTTTTAAGGCGCACAATGTTATAGCAGATTCCCTCTGGAATCAATCCGCCACTCAGGACGTCACAACAATGCATATCATGATGTTTGGCATACAATGACTCATGACATTTAATATGCATACATATACACATCCATAATCATGCATATATCAACAATTACCATACATCACATTTTCTTGCCGTAAGGCCACCAACCATCATCACAATATGTATTTCATGCAATTTCATCACTCAACAGTACACAAGTCATACAATATCCACACCAATAGCATATTGCAATTACACACCAAGTTCACACACTTAAACGGCAAAAGTCGACAAGAAAACAACACATTTTCTAATTCACGACATAATTTAATCGGCCAACAATTCTCAAAACCATCATCATAATAAAGTACATTTTATAATCTTTCTAACGCATCAAACCACGCCTCAAATCGAACCACAGATCAAAAGTTACAAAGAAAACAAATTGGGAAAAGCTGTCATGTTCGCAGTGCGAAGTTCCTAGCGAGTCCTTCGCTTCTTCATTCGCAGTGCGAATGTCCCAGCGAATAGTGGCAGAAGCAAAATAGCCTAGAAAATTCCCACCGTTCGCAGTGTGAACCATCCAACGAATGCTCGCTACCCCATTCACAGTGCGAACCCTCCAGCGAATAGTGGCAGAATGAAAAATACTACAACGTTCGCAGTGCGAACATCACGCGAACGCTCGCCACCCATTCGATGGCCATTCGCAGTGCGAACCTGCAATTTCAGCAAAACCCAGCAGCGCACCAAATCACCCAAAAATGATATTTTCTCAACTAAAACCTTTCCAAACCAACATATAACAATTAGAACATAACTCAAACATGGTAACAAGTATTCTACTACGTTTACACCGATTTTCGACCGTGAAAACATCGATTTCTCATTAGATTTCTCATTTCCAACCTAAAATCAAAAGCTATGGAAAGACCAGAAAATATGCAAACATACACATACATAATCATACACAAATATAGTATAATCGAGTTTCGCACCCTTACCCGATTTAATCGTGTTCTAGAAAGTCGGTTGATTGATTTCCAAGTTTTCCAAATTCTCTCTTTTCTTCTCTTCTCCTTTTCTTTTCTTCTTTTCTCTTTTTCTTCATTTCCTTACTATTTTCTCTCTTTCTATTCTATTATATTCTATCTTAACAAAATAAATCAAAATGCCCAAAATACCCCTACACTCAAATATCTCACAAATGTTCCCAAAACGCGATAAAATATATTCACGATGAAAAATAACATATTTTCACATAAAAGTCAGAAATAAAACAATATAATAATAAAATACTCAAAACGACTCAAATAAATAAAACTGACAAAACTGGGGCGTTACAGCTAGCGCTAATACAACCATATTAGTTACGGACTGCATCATGCATATTACATATTACAAAAAGCATGTTCGGCAAATCGAATGTGCATAGCAGAACACTTTTCCTACCCTAAACAAAATAAATTATGATGCATTGTGACTTTACTTATTTCTTTTCAGTCTTGACGTGTTTGCGACGGAGCCTGGTCGAAGACTCTTCTCCTTCAGCAAGTCCTTTGAAGCTTCCAGTCTCATTTGATGGATTTTGTGCACCCTGTTTACCAGCATTAATAGGAGTAACTTGTGGTGGTTTTGGTGCCTTATCTTTTGTAGATATGGGAGTCACCGGCGATGCTATTGCCGGCATAACTTTTTCAGGAGCTTTTGTTCTCTGAAACAAATTCAACAAAAACACAAAATAATCAGAAAACATGTGTGTCAACAAATGTTTTTAGTAGAAGCAATATCTATAGAAGATATAAAAAATGAACCATTAACGGTGAAGCTTTAGTGGTTGATTTTTGTGCATTCAAGTTTGACGTGATATCCAATTCCTGCAACATCAAATGCATCAGCATTTGAGGTCTCAATAAAGTAACATGTAAATTTGAATTTGGATATTACGAATGTTGTATTTCTCATACATTAATTAAATCCCATTCGTCACCAATGACTGCCTCATCAACACTCTCCCGAATCTGCAAACATATATATGTTATGACTACAAATTATGAAATATAGGTATTTAATCAAGAAAATAAACTAATAACTTATCACCAGTTACCTGATTTACTTGATCATCAACAACTTCAACAACCAGAGGCTGAAAAAAAGCATCAAAGGACATTTTCAGTTGATTAAATAGACATTTATTTAGCCTTTAAAAATAAATAGATAAAGAACATGTGAAATACCTTAGACACTTCCCATTGGGCAAGAACTTTATCTATTGTCTCTTTGTCACGCTTCACTGCCATGCCACTTGCATTTTTCCATCTAGGTTGCCATTTAACTTTGAAAGCAAACTCATGACCAATTAAGTTATCAAGGTCCAATGGAAACTCAAGCGGATCTGAAATACCTTCCTGAATCGTGTAAATATAATGTAAATAGACACAACAAATTGTAAGTCATGGAATTTTAAAACATGACAACCATATAAGAGTAACCTTAATCATTCTGTCTCGAAGTTGAGGAGCAGAAATTTCCAACAATTCATTACATTCACGACCCCATAAAACAAAAATTGCAGAGGTCTCATTATCTACAACTTCAAGCTCAATTTTGTACCTGTCCAAATAGCCCATAGTTCTTGCTTTAAAACTTATACAACAGTGAAATTCTATTGAAATAAGTCATGCAAACGTCATACCTGTATATCTCTGTCTCTGTTGAATGGCCATCAGCACATATATATGGGGGACCAACACCCTTAGCAACTTTAGGACACTTGCAGCAGGCTTGATAGTACCAACCATTCACTGTTGCTTTCAATTTGCTTGTTGTAGCAACGGTTACACAGTTTGACATCTGGAACAAAATCATATCTTAGTAGAAAGAATGTAATATTGTAAACACAACATAATTAATGCATACTGCAGGAAGGTTATTAATATCTCGTAGACATAAAGGGGTAGCGTTCGTCATGAACTTGTCATAAGTTGATATTTGAGAACCAGCAGAGTTCTGCGACCACACAGTAGATTGGGTGCACAAAAGTTGACTTGAAGTTCCAATGTTCATGTCATCACATAGGCTTACAAACGAAACAAAAACATCATCAGTAAGTAAAATTTGGGTTGATTTGCAAAAAAACCAATACAACCAGCGAGGTATTCATAAAATGTTCATCTTGAAGGAAATTTTACGTTTTCCTGAAATTCACTATATCAGGTACGTCTTCATTAATTTTCAGTTTTGTTATGTTGTAGGTGTTCGACACGGATAGAGGATACTTCCCTAAATTAATATAAAATGTTCTTATTAGTTTTTATTAGTTATTGCAACAAATCATGACAAAAAGAAGATAACTAATTCTACCTTCAGCTTTAACCTTGGCATATTGTAACAACACAATTGTAGCAACAGAATCTGTATTCTTCTGCACAAACGTCGTGAACTGAGAAGCATACGTCTCCCATAGAGTGCAATTAATAGTGTCATTCCTGTACATTTGAAACAACTGACTACGGCTACAACTGAATGGAATTTGTATAACAACAATATTTAAAGCATAAAGACAGAGCATTCTGGTATTGGCTAACACTAACCCAAGGTCCCTTAAAATAAGATTGACCTGGTTCTTCTTGCCGGCACTTAGCTGTGTGTATCCAATCTCTTGCACAACTCCAATAACATCTATACGCAAACATTTAACTTGTCAACATAATATGATTAACCTATCAAAAATACAGTGTCAAAATGATAAAATCCAAACTTTTACCTATCAACAAATAATTCCTCCATCTTCCAGATATAATATCAGCAAACGGTTTCAAATTCAACTTCTTATTAGGAATCGAATGCTTGTTCAAGTCAGACACACGAGTCGCAGGTGTAAATCTAATAACAAATGGGTGCTTTGATGTTTTGAACACAAGGTCATTTACTTGGGGTGTGAAGTTTGTAACGGTATACGTATTATTAACCGTCAATACAGCATCGTAAGTCGCTTTCAAAGTGAATGGAACTATGACATGTATATCTGTTCCCTATAAATCATTTTCAACATATATTAGTGTTACCAGAAAGTGTCAATGAATTTATCAAAGTGTTGTCATTCCGACTTACCTCTGCATCAACAAATATAAGTTCAAAATGCTCTTTGTTCCTAGATATTACACTTCATTTATGGTGAACCTTTATAGCAACCTTCCATAACTCTTTAGACTCATTAATATCACCAATTTTTTCAAATGGTCTTGCCATTCTTTTCAGCCTGCATCATTAAATAAATATCAACATATGAGCTACCACGAAAAACCAGCGACCACAAAATCTCCCAAAAAGATGGGACTAAAAAACTACAAAATACTAAAAATAAAAAAAAAAAAGTTTGCAGGAACCATATCAGCATCCAAAACAAAGATGGGACAAAAAAGATACAGAGACGAAGATATATAGAAGATTAAAAATACATTTCAGCAAATAATCTTCAAAATATATAAAAGATTCAATTTTTTTTCATCTAAATGAAAAAGAAAATAACACAACACTTCAACAGCAACCTGAAGCGTCAAAACCAGCAAAAAACTCAACCAAGATGATATCATACAAATGAACAAACCCACTGCTATCAAAAACAGCATAAATGCTACTGGATTTTGTTCAAACCAAGATAGCGGAAAACAACGGAGAACATTCAAAAAGAAAAAAGGAGCATATGTTTTAGGGTTTCCATGTATTTTTTAAGCGGATCTTCTTCAAAAGACAAATGCATGCAAAATAATCAGAAGTGTTGGAAAGTGAGCAATACCTTGTTTTCTCAACTACAGCAAAGAGATAGGTTGGCGATTATTGTGTTGACCTTCAGAAGAAGTTGATGGAGAGCAGCTCAATGGAAACGCATAGGGAGAGAAGTAGAGAGAAAAAGAAGAAGATGATGGAGAGAAGGAGAGAGAATTTGCAGACAATATGAGAACATATGGAACCGGAGCAAAAGTCATATCTTGGAAGTACAAAAACGCAGGGGTTATTTGGTTAGTCTTCTTGTATAGTTGAGTTGGAACATTAAACATGTGAAATGTTGTACTTCAATTTTCCATTTTTGCCTAAATCATACAAACCATTTAGTTAAATGTTGTACTTTAATGGCAAGTAAAACAAACCAGTTTAGTTGGAAAAGTTATTTGGTTGGAAAAAGTAAAAATAAGACACAAATTGCCCCAAAATTGATGTGGTGGCAACTTTTAGAAGAAGGGAAAATATGTCTTAACCAGAGCATATTCTTTTCTTATATTATAGATGACTGTCTTTTAAAGTTTTTGCACACGAATTAAGGAATATAATAATATTGTTATAAGACATTGCATTTTTACTAAATTAGCCTTATAAATGTATTGGAATAGTGTTCAGAGTAATATATAAAGGATATAATTGAAAAAATAGAAATCATTTCTACATTGGAAAATGATAATGACATTCATTTTGAAGCAAATTTTATTTACTAAAACGTCAGACATTTTGAAACAGAAAGAGTATTATTTAGATGTGCAAGAGGTGTGTATCCAATTAGTATATGATTAATCTTATTATTAGCTTGTGATATTCTTGTTGTTGATTACTAATCGTTCTTGTGTACACCAAGTTAATCCTAGATCCTCTAAATTGGTATGATTGTTCCAACTCTTCTTTATTTCTTTTTTAGTATGAATATTTGTAATCATTCAAGTGCCTGAATGTGTTGTATGCTTGAAACATATGTATGTGATATGCCTATGCATCTCATTCTTAAATCATTCAATGATTCAACGCATGGGTTTGATTTTTATTTTGTCCATTCATTGTATTCATATTCTTCATCCATGCCTCATCATTTAATCCCTTGCAATAAAATTATTTTAGCATTCACATCAAATGCATTTTGCATCAAAAATCATTTTGAACATTTGCATTAAAGTGTCTTATAAACATTAATCATAACAAAATTTATATATCCAATTAAAATTCACTTTTCATTTGCATAAATAAATAAAAAAAATGACTGCTTGGTTCTAATCGACTTTTAAACCTGATTCGAATCAGAAGTCTGGGAGTTGTGACATTTTGGCGGTGCTCAAAATGATTTGAATTAGCCATTGCACTTGATTTGAATCAAATCACTATTTTCTTAAAAATAAAAAAACTTGTGATTCGAATCAGTTATTAAACTTGATTTGAATCAAAGCATTCTTTTCAAACAGAATCTGTGATTCGAATTAGCCATTGCACTTGATTCAAATCACAATCCAAAAGTAAAATTTTATTTTAAATTTTGTTCATTTTTTTCATTTCACTTTTATTTCTCTTTTAAACCACTTCAAACCCTTTTCATGAAAATCATTCACATTCATTCATCATCAATCATTAATCATCATCTCATATCATCAATCATTAATCATCATCTCATATCATCAATCATCACTGCAAACCCCTCTTCATCATCAACAACCCAAACATATCTTCTAAACTTCCTCAAAAGAGATTCTCACAAAAGCAACAAGGAAATAGGCCAATTTTAAAGAAATCTCCTCTTCCATTTCAAAATAAGGCAAGAAGTAAGGTTCAAGAAAGTAAAGATTCATTTTATGGAAATTGGGTAAGAAGTCAAGTAAGCAATCTTCTCAGAGTGAAACTATTTATGCTTTGTGCCACAAGGTAAAGCATCTACTTCCTGAATATAGTCTAAAATTGTTCCATGCAAAGTACATGAATAAGCATGTTGATCCAGAGTACTATGTTGATTCTACTTCTGAAATTGAGTTAAGAGCAAAATTTCTTAAACCATTTGGTGACCGTAAGTTATTGAAATTTATTGGTATGAACAAGATGTTTAACTCTGATCATGTCAAAGTTTTCTATTGTAATCTTGAACAAACTCCTGCTGGCATTGAGAGTAGATTTAAGGATCGTATAGTAAAGTTTAATCACATGGATTTTACAAAGTATCTTGGTTTAACATCAGAAGGACCCGATATATTTGTAGCTAAATCACTTGATTATGATAGGATTCATTTTGTTATGTCTGTTTCGAAGTTCGTGGCTGAGAACATTGGTATGGTTTACTTCTTTATCAGTTAAGTGAAGTTTGATATGTGAATTTTGTGCTAGGTTATTGTTAATGTGATCTATAGGAAACCTAAAAATTAGGGTAGAGATGATGATTTTGGTCTCTATCTAATGTGGGATCTTCTTACTAAAAGAGAACTAAATTGGGTAAATTTCATTATTGGTAGAATGCTCCACTGCAAGGCAACACCCAAAAGTCCTCTATTTTTCTCTTCTTTTGTGTAGATGATTCTGGAGATTAATGGAATTGTATCCAAGGAAGAAGACTCAGTGGAAGCTGTCATACCCTAAATTTTGACCACAAGACTTTACATCATTGTTCAAATCATCACCACAATATGGATGTACTTTCACACTCACTAATCCTTTCAAAGATTGTTGACTGTTCACCTTGACCAAGGATTAGGGCTTTTGAGCCCTCTCAGAGCATTCAGGAAAAGGATCAATCAAGAATTGGCATGATCCTCACCTTGTCAAGCCTCTCAAACATCCATGAAGGATCAACATGTCTCCTTCATCAAAAATCAAGCACAAGATTGCAACATTTCAAGTTGATCAAACCTCAAGATCACCAGTGTCACCAAATTAGGGTTTTGGTCGACCAGGGCCTCCAGAGAGAAATTTTCATCTGGGTCTGAGCCAATACTTCAACATATGATTCAAGAAGCTCAAAAGAACCTCATGAGTCCATTCATAAATTCAAAATAGCCTCAGGGGATCCATCTATAAAAAATCAGGAATTAGGGTTTTGACCTAATTCAGTCTCTAAGTTGACTTTTGGTGCAAGGCATGAACCAAGGCCTTAAGATATGCTTTGAGGACCTCAAATACCTCATATTGATCCATTCCCAAGATTTAATTGATTCCAAGAACTTAGTTCATAAGCAATATGAGGATTCAACCTCATCTGGACCACAAACTAGGGTTTTTGAGAAAAAATCAACCATACCATTGACTTTTGAGCAAAGCATGACCTCAAACCTTGGAACATGATTCAAGAAACCCAAAAACACATTTGGAATCCATCCATTAGGTTCAATCTAGCCCAAGGACTTGATTTCATAAAGGATCACAAAGGTCAAAATTCATCTGATACAAAAAGTCAACTGTGATAAAAACCAAGTTTAAATTTTGAATTTTTTTTGACAAACATGGCTTCTTTAAGCCAAGAACAATGTTAAATTGTGATTTGGATCATCATCCATCAAGAAAAATCAAGAAAAGTGAGGTTACTTGTAAAAGGGGCAACCTTGAGAAACTTGAAATTTCACTAAGTTATGAAAAATAATGGTTTTTACCCAACTTTGCAAGGCCATAACTTGTGATCCAAAGCTCAAATAAAAGCTCTCATTACATACTACAAAAGTGTCCTACTAATTCATGGTAAAAAATGCCTAGATTTTGAGTTATAAGGCCATAAAGTTAGGGTTTCATGAGATTTTAACTTTGACACTTAGAAAATTTTAGGCAGAATCTGTCTCATGTTTTGCCCAACTTTGGAGGCATTTTTCATTATGATCCAAGAGGAATCAAGACCAAATGTAAACATGAAAGTTGAAGTATGATATACAAGCTTTCCAAAGAGTACAAGAACATTCATTGATTCAACTTGAGCAAGGAGTTATGCACCTCACAACATGCCTTGCTCAAACTGGTTTTTAAGACAGATTTTGTGCATTTCTTGTGCCACACGATTTCCTTATTCAATTTTATCATCTTACAAGCTTTTTCCTCTTCCAAGATCGGAAAGAATGTTGATGAATCACTTGATACTTCAAACTTTGGACCAAAGAGTGAATAATTCCACTTAGCATGTGCAAATCCATTATGACATGAACCTTGAATTTAAATTTTGGCAAGTTGCATTTATGTGATACATTGAGTTGGCATGGATCAAGCACAAACCAGTCAAGACCCATCCAAGAATTAGAGGACTTTAAACCTGCGAAATTGATGAGAATCAATGCATAGCTATACTAGAGGAGACTTGAGGTACCTTAGCATTCAAGTCTTGTTACATGACAAAATCCATTGGACAATAGCATGCTTGTAGCGTGCAATTTTTGTCGGTGACACGACCACCTTATCGCCATGGTTGGAATTGGGTGCTACTTTCTAATTTCTTATTTATCCTATGAAGCTGGAAAGGAAAGAGAAGCTATCTAAAACTAACCTTGTATGCAAATGTTTTCTTTAACAAATGCTTAAGAGATTGGGGAGTTCGGGGTCAGGTTATACAATAGGGAGTTGTCAATTACCCATCCTATATATGGTTATCCATAGATCATTAGCAATTTCTATTATTTTCTACTTACTGGTGTTTATGTGTTTATTTGGAAAGTTTCTCCTTTGGGAATGTTTGAGAGAGAGTATTTTTGTTGATGTCGGGTTTTTCTGATGTTTTTGATAAGGTACTGGACCTAAGGTTTTTGATTGGTGTGCTCGCTAAGATTTACCAACCTTATGCCTACGTATTCCCATTAAAGAAAACAGGGAAATCAGAGCAATCGCAGTTCCTCCTATTCTGTGGGAGGAAAGAGATGTTTGGTGTCTTGTTCAAAGCCCAAGATTGAAGCTAAAGGTTATTTGTGTCCTGTTCAAAGCCCAAGCTTAAAGCTAAAAGGTTTGACTGAGAGAGAATTTGTCATCTCTAAAGGGAGATATCTCATCTGTTTATCACAGTTGTTGGGTGACTGATTATAAAGGAGAATTACTTTAACTGGGATATGTGAATTCAACAATTCCATAATTTCCTTTATAAGGGATTTGTCCTGAAGGAGGAAACTTTAACTTAGTGTTGAGCAATGCCATTTTTCCTTAGGAATCTTTCATGCTAAAAGAGGGACATTGGCTTGGATGTAAGTAATCCAGAGGCTTGCCACTTACAACAATTAGATGCAAGAAGGGGATTTACCAGGATAAGAGATGGAGTACAGCTTGGATTTTTTAATCAACAAGTGTGCCACTTACAGCAGTTATCTGGGATTAAGGTTTGTTTTAATTTTTTGTTTTGATGTGTGATGTACAGAGAAATGTCTTCGTATAGAGAGATTTTTGATTTCCTCTGAGGGGATGTTGATTTTTGTGTGCCTTGATCAAAGCCCAAGGTTGAAGCTAAAAGGTAGACTCTATTAGGAATTTTGTATCTGTCTTGTACAAAGCCCAAGATTGAGGCTGAAAAGAGACTGACTCTTTTGGGGAAATCTTTATACAAAGCCTAAGAGGAGGCTAAAAGTTGACTTTTCTGGGGAAATATTTTGTCTGTCTTGTACAAAGCCCAAGATTGAGGCTAAAAAGGGTTTTTTTGACTCCACTGGGGAATATTTGTATGTGTCTTGTACAAAGCCCAAGATTAAGGCTAAAATGGGAAATAAACTCTACTGGTGAGAGGTTTTATCTGTCTTGTACAAAGCCCAAGATTGAGGCTAGAAGAAGATTAACTCTGCTGGAGAGTATTATTTGTCTTGTACAAAGTCTAAGATTGAGGCTGAAAAGAGGATTGACTCTGCTTAAGGAGATTTTATATGTGTCTTGTACAAAGCCCAAGATTGAGGCTGAAAGATATTTGACTGACTCAGTTGAAGATATTTTATGGGTGTCTTGTACAAAGCCCAAGATTGAGGCTGAAAAGAGAGTGACTCAACAAGAGAGTGTTTTTATCTGTCTTGTACAAAGCCCAAGATTGAGGCTGAAAGGTGATTGACTCAACAAGAGAGTGTTTTTATCTGTCTTGTACAAAGCCCAAGATTGAGGCTGAAAAGAGATTGACTCAACAAGAGAGTGAGGAAAGATCTTTATACAAAGCCTAAGAGGAGGCTAGTTTGGGGAATTTCTTATATAAATCCGAAGAGGAGGCTATCTTCTGCTGAGGATTATTAAGATCCAGAGACAGGTCCAAAATGGGGAATCAACTCTTACTGAGGATTACTGAGGAGTTGAGATATCAGATGCCTTGAAGTTCTGATAGTGTTGTATTGATAACAAGCTGACCCTAGATGGGGAAATTTAGGAATGAAAAGTTTAAACTCTGTTGAGGATTGATGAAATGATTAGGGTTTCTCCTTTTCCTTGAGGAGATGAGACTGTCCAAGTCTACTGGTATGAAAGGGTTTATCTTAGTATGATGCCCAAGATGAGGCAGGTGTTTTAAGGGATAAGAATCAACCCTAAATTGTCCGAGGTTTTGACTCTTCGGAAAGATTGCTCTAACAAAGGATGACTAAGTTCTGTCCTATACCTGTAAGAGGTCTTTGGGTCCTTGTACTAAGCCCAATAGAAGGCATGAGAACTTTTAAGAAGCTCGAGGGTCCTTGTACAAAGCCCAAGAGGAGGCTGTGGATGCTTTTAGGAAGCCTGTGGGTCCAAACCTAAAAAAATTTCAAGAATGGTTTCACCGGGAATAATCCTTTCTTTAGTGAACAGTTCTAGGGTTTGAAGAAATTCAAGAGAGGTTTCACCGGGAATTAATCCTCTCCAGGGAAATGAAATTCTTTGACAATTTTCTAATAGAGACAGTCTTGAGAAAAGTTTCACTGGGAATAATGCATTTCTTTGTTCCATATTGTATAACCCCAAGATGAGGCAAAACTGTATCTGGAATTTTCTATGGGAAACTAGTTTTGACTGTGTTGAAAGAGTGACCACTGGTTTGATCTAATCCTAGGCCGAATTGCTGAGGAAAACTCTAAGCAGATAATATACATGCTTATATATACAGATGAAATATATACAAGTATGTAAAAGAGGGTAGGAGGACTTACAGGTGAGCAAGCTTCCAGCATTACAAACAAATTATATATATATATATATATATATATATATATATATATATATATATATATATATATATATATATATATATATATATATATATATATATATATATATATATATATATATATATATATATATATATATATATATATATATATATATATATATATATATATATATATATATACAAGTATGCAAAAGAAAGTTGTTTAAAAACCTACAGGTGAGCCAACTTCCATTGTAACAGCTGTATGGTTAGTTGTTTAAGAAATTAAAGAAAGTTTTGATAACAACTATGAGTTTGAATCTAAATCAAAAGGGAAATTTGTTTTTAAAATAAGATTGGGGCTTATACTCAAGGAGAGGTCCGGATGAAAAACAGTAATCGTACTGTTGATCCGAAAATTGTATCGGGACTTATACAATGACTGAGGTCCAAATTATTGTATTTACAAAGAGGTTGGGTCTTACACTCTATTAGAGGCCCAAAGTTTATTTTTGTACAAGATATGGGGCTTACAACTCAAGGAGAGGCTCAAAAATAACAGTGATCGCGCCGTCATTTCAAGAATCGCAGAGAGACTTATGCAATGACTGAGGCCCAAAAAAGGTTTTATGCACAAAGGGATGGGACTTACACTCTATTAGAGGCCCAAATAATGTTTGAAAAAGAAGAAAAATGGGACTTAAAACACAAAGGGAGGCCCAAATTATTTGTTTTGAAAACGGCGATCGCGCCGAGATTTTTTAACGTACTGGGACTTATACAATGACTGAGGCCCAAAAAAGGTTTTTATTTACAAGGGATGAGTCTTACACTCTAATAGAGGCCCAAAAGTGTGTATGTGAAGTTTGAAAAATCAAAATTTAGAAAAAACCCTATTTTTGAATTTAAAATATAATTTTCAAAGGAAATTAAATAATAAATAATATAAAATACCAAATATATTCAAACACAAGTTGTATACTTTGAAAAATATTTTGTAAAATCATGGTTAATCACATGAAAGCTTGAAATCCAATTGGTTTTGAAAAATTAAGGTGGGAATTTCATTTAAAAATGTATAAAAAACAAATAAATGAAATTAATTACAAAAGTTTTAACTATATTAAAAAATAATATAAATTGGATTTTTTTGTAAAATAAAATAATTTAACATTTTCATGAATTTTGAAAAAAATAATCAATTCAAAAACATGAAAATTCAGAGAGAAAATAATTTTTGAATCAATTAAATAAAATAACAAAAATTCAAAATTCAAATAATTTGAATTATGGCGCCAACGGTCAAGGGAAGAACATGCGTGGCCCTGTTTTTTGCAGATTTGCATTTTCTCACTTTTCTCTCTGATTACTCAATGGTTTTGCACGATTCAAACTCCAATCTTGTTCGTTTTTGAACAAGGATCACAACCATATAGATTAATTGCATTTATTTTAAGTATGGAGTGAGAAATTAGAAGATAACCTCAAGAACCCTAATTTCAGTATGAACACAATGAAATTCCATACACTATTGATTTATGCCAATTGATTGAGGGTTATCACTCTATATACATGCAGGAACAAGATGGTAACTCACAAATTCATTTATGATGCATGGAATATAGAGTTTGAAGGCTTCAAGCTTACCTCTTGCAGCTGGTGATCGAGCTTAATGATGGAGGTGTTACAGATGTGTTCCAATGACCTGGACAGCTTCCTTAGGTGCCAAGGAGTGTGTTTGAATGCTTGGAGTGGATTGAAATGAGCTGGAACTTGATGTGGCACCTCAACTGCAAATCTGCTAAAAGCTTGTGCAAATGGAGTACTACTTTTGGATTCTGATGTTCCAGATGTTGTTTATGTGTTTGAATCACTTACATATGATGTATGTGAGGTGTTTGCATCATTGGTTTGGACAAAATTGTTCTCAAATGCAAAAACCGATAGTGACTTGCAAGAGAAGGTGTTTTTTGGTGTGAAAGAGAGAATTTGAGGAAAGCATCAGTTTGGGTGCTTTGGTGTACTAAAACTGATCACAAATGAGCTCTATTTATAGTAGAGCAAGTTTATTTTGCAAGCAATAGTGAATGGCAAATGGTACAGGTCTGTGGCCAATGGTTGCATAAAGGAATTCTAGTCTTCCATGATAATTGACTTGAGATTAGAGCACATGCATATGGTCTTCTGTTGCCGGGATAAGGCTTGACTCATTCAGTGATTAAATACTCGTTCCATGCCACCTCAATGCACCTCTTGAATGCCTTAAAACAAAATTGGAGTTCTTGGATTTGGAACATTGAATTCCACATGCCAAAAGGGGTGGTGTCTTGACTTGCAAGGCTTGTGGATCAGAGGTACTTGATTGGATAAGATCCTTGTATGTTTTCAGAAGTGTGACAAGGCTTAAGGTTGCACAATTTGGCTAGCTCGAGCAAAAGTGCACAAAACTGCCTTGTACATGACAGTTGGAAAGTGCCATTTTGGGAGGATCATATCAATAAGTGATCATGGTTTGTCCATATGTGATCATGGTTTGTCTTTTTAGAAAGCCCTAACATGATACAATCCATTTGTGATCATGGTTTGTCTTGAAACTATTTGAATCCAACTGAAAAATCCTCATGAACATTGATGTTCAAAGCTGAAAACTCAGGCAGTTTTCACTAAGTGTTTAATTTTTTATTATTTTACCACTTCGATCCATCCATAACTACAAATCTATGAAGAATTGGAGTTTAAGGTAGTTGAAGCTTTTGTAGAATGTGGGAAGACCTACAAATCAGGCTTTGGATCACTCAAAATGGTTGCTTGGATAAAAATTTATGGTCCTTGGAAATTGGCACCAAAACCATTCAAATTTAGTAACTTAGAAAATTTTTCAATTTTTCAAGATTACCCCTTTTACAAGTTATCATGATTTCTTGATCAATTCTTGTTCAAATGACATTTTAGATCATATTTTATGAAAATATGAGTCATAAGGATCATTTTTGCGAAAAAAAGTCATATTTTGACTTTTGGCTCCAGAGCGGCTCGGCGCTGAGAAACCCTAATTCCCGACTTTTGAGGAATGCATTCTCTGAGGGTATTTTAACTTGAAATGTGGAAAATTTGTGCTTGGTTCTTGATGTGGGAGTCCTCTTGATCCCTTATGGGTGTTGGAGAGGTTAGACAAGTTGAAGATCATGTCATTTCTTGATTGATCCTTTGTCTAAGTGCTCTGAGAGGACTTAAAACCCTAATTCTTGGTTGTAGTGAAGCTTAACAATCCTTGAGGAAATTGATGAGGCATAATGGCACATCCGTATTGTGGCAATGATTTGCACAATGAAGGGAATTTTTGGTGGTCAAAATTTGGGGTATGACAGATGCCCCTATTTAATCTTCTTGGACCAGAAGGTGTGAATGGCGAAGATATTCGGACATTCAGGGTGCAAGAGGATTAAATATCGGAATACCCGAAATTTTGACGGTGGTTATGAATGTTATTTTGTTCATTCATATTCTTTTACTAAGCAACAATACTTATAAAAGGGTAAAACTTTCCCTCGATCCTGGTCTTCAGCTAAGGAACTGGTCTTAGTTTCTGAAATAAACTTCCCCTCGATCCTGGTCTTCAGCCAAGGAACTGGTCTTAGTTTCTGAAATAAACTTCCCCTCGATCCTGGTCTTCATCCAAGGAACTGGTCTTAGTTTCTAAAATAAACTTCCCCTCGATCCTGGTCTTCAGCCAAGGATCTGGTCTAAGTTTCTTCTTGTCGAGTTTCCTTCTTGACAAGGGGCGCTATTTGCAGCGGTTTTTATCAAACTTCTCACCGAGTTTTACTGGGGAGATGCCATTTGATGGAAAAAGTTGGAGGTTAGACTTGCTGGGGGTACCCATTTGTCTGAGCTGTAGAGGTGTGCAAACTTCTCTGTTGGAGACACCATTTGTTGACTCTACCGGAAAAACGAGTCTCTTGAGAGACTACTTTTCGCTTGGGGATACTACATCATACTTTTCTTCGAGATCTTCTCGGTGAAATGCTATGTGATGTAATCCAATTTTGAGGTGATGATGACTTCATTAACATCGACTTTCTTGGGAGAAAAACCAATGTGTTGCTGAGAGTATTCGGTTAAGAGGCCTCCTCTGGGGATTTTCCTTAATTCGGGAAAGCGAAAATATCATCTTCAATGGTGAAGAGTGACGTTTGTCGAATGTCTTCTTTCTTTTCATAGGTTCAAGTTATCAAAGTGGTCGAGGACCGTCTCCAATCTAGAAATAAACTGAGGAGAGAGATTGTTTTAGACGATACATTTACTGACGAGGAAAGAACTTAAACCAGGATTTTGTCTTATCCAACACAGAAAGGACAACCGACAACTTGATTGACAAAAGGGTTTTATCACATGGGAATGAGTATGACCAGCGATATTAATGCAATATGATTATGAATGTGAATTAATTATGCATGATGTATGTATGTTTATGCTGACAAAACAGACGCGACATACAGACTGGTGAATGAACACGACTGGATACTCGGCCACTGCGGGGGATGAAAAGTACCATCGGTTCAAGATAGCAATCCTGTCTTGCTTAGGAGAGGTAGTCCCTGCTGGGGAGGAGAGAATCGCCGATCGGTCGTAGGAGGTAAGAACTCTGACAAGGATATCAGATGGGACATTATATCTGACACAGTTGATCCTTCATTCAGGTGCACTGGTTTAGAAGGAGTACTTTGATTCTGTACTTTGAGGTTCAATCATCTTCGGAGAAACCCTCAATGTTTCTTTCGATGCTCAAAGTCAAAAGGAATTGTCATCTTTATTTTAAAGGCAGAAAATTTTTTGACAATTAAATTCATTTTTGTTTTATTTCAAGAATAGTTGATCATGTTAGAAATGTCATTATGTAAAGCTAAAACAAATGAGAGTTGCAAACAAAAGCATTAGGGATTAAATTTTATTGATAATGGAAATCAGCCAAGTGCGTGATCCCATAGAGCATTACAAAGTTTAGAAAATGGTAATTTAAGGGAAAAGGGGCTACATTGAAACATAACGACCACTATCCTTCTACCAACTTTAAATTCTGGACATTTTGGGCTTCTGTCGAAGGTGACCTTGACTGAAGTTTTCCTGATGGATGGCATTACTGCTGAGGAGTCAAACTTTGTCGCACGTAGTTACTTGTCATGAATCCCTAATTTTTGCCTGGATCGTCTTTTGAGGTTTCTAATCCATCGGGATGATTTTTGCTTATGTCTCAAATTTTTGCCTGGACCGCCCTTTCGGGTTTTCAATCCACCGATACGTTTTTTTTAGGCGAAGTATTTCTTGACTACATCAACATTTGTGGGGTAGGTAAATTCTTCTCCATCCATGGTTTTGACTCTCAAGGCGACACCTAAGAAGGCTTTCTTGACCACGTAGAGGCTGTCATAATTCGGAGTCCATTTGCCCCGGGAATCGGTGATGAATGATTGTATCTTCTTGAGCACAGGGTCTCCTTTTCTGAAGATGCGAGGTCGAACCTTTTTGTCAAACGCCTTCTTCATTCTTTGCTGATACAACTGACCATGGCATAGAGCCGTTATTCGCTTTTCTTCGATTAGGTTCAGTTCATCGTGTCGACTTTGGCACCATTCAGCCTTTGTTAGCTTAGCTTCCATCAATACCCGGATTGATGGGATCTCTACTTCTATGGGAAGCACTGCCTCCATGCCATATACTAGAAAGAAAGGGGTTGCCCCTAATGAAGTGCGGACAGATGTACGATAATCGTGAAGAGCAAAGGGTAGCATCTCGTGCCAGTCTTTGTAGGTTACAACCATCTTTTGAATGATCTTTTTGATGTTCTTGTTAGCCGCTTCTACCGCTCCGTTCATCTTAGGTCGGTAGGGAGATGTGTTATGGTGTTCGATCTTGAACTCAGCACACAACTCTTTCATCATCTTGTTGTTCAAGTTAGATCCATTGTCAGTGATGATCTGACTTGGAACACCATAACGGGAGATGAGATTATTCTTGATAAATTGGACCACGACTTGTCGGGTCACATTGGTGTATGATGCTGCTTCGACCCATTTAGTGAAGTAGTCAATGGCTACCAGGATGAACCGATGTCCGTTTGAAGCCTTGGGTTCGATCATGCCAATCATGTCGATTCCCCATATAAAAAAAGGCCATGGAGAAGAAAGAACTTTGAGATGCATTGGCGGTACATGGATCTTGTAAGCATATATCTGACACTTATGACACTTCCTTATGTACTTGTAGCAATAGGATTCCATTGTTAACCAATAATACACTGCTCTTAGAATTTTTCTCGCCATTATGTGTTCGTTGGTATTAGTGCCAAAGGATCCTTCGTGAATTTCTTTCATCAGCATGTTTGCTTCTGGTATGTTTACGCATCAGAGCAAGACCATGTCAAAGTTTCTCTTATAAAGTGTATCACCGCTCAGGAAGAAATTTCCTGCCAGTCTTCTGAGGGTCTTCCTGTCTTTTCTTGATGCCCCAGGTGGGTACTCTTGTTTCTGAAGGAAGCATTTGATATCGTGATACCAAGGTTTGTCGTCTATGACTGCTTCAATTATGAAAATGTAGGTGGGCCTTTCTAGGCGTATTATGTCAATCTTAGGTACGTCGTTCCATTGACCTACACTAATCATGAAAGAGAGAGTGGCTAGTGCATCAACCATATGATTTTCTTCACGAGGGATATGATGAAACTCGATTCTGTTGAAGAATGGTAACAACCTTCTCGCATAATCTTTGTAAGGAGTCAGCCCTGATTGGTATGTGTTCCAATCTCTTTTGATCTGATTTATAACCAGGGCTGAGTCTCCATACACATCCAAGTTCTTAATCCTTAAGTCATATGCTTCTTCGAGACCCATGATACAAGCTTCGTATTCTGCCTCATTGTTTGTGCATTTGAAAGTTAGTCTGGCAGTGAAAGAAATATGGGTACCCTGAGGTGTTACGATGATTGCCCTAATTCTGTTTCCATAATTGTTGACAGCTCCATCAAAGATTAGTCCCCATTAGGAACCTGGTTCTGGCCCTTCACTGGGTAGCGGTTCATCGTTGTCTTTCATTTTCAAGTACATGATATCTTCGTCTGGGAAGTCAAATCCGACTGATTCCTGTTCGTCAATTGGTTGATGAGCCAAATGTTTGGCTAAAATACTCCCTTTGACGGCTTTCTGAGCATGGTACTGTAGCGAGTGATTTTTGGACGTGGTTCTTAAGCACTGCCGCTCTGGGGTACTACAGGTCGATTCATTTTTTATCCTATTAAGTTGACTAAGGAAGGGAAATAGATGTCTCCAATTAACCCTGCTTGCATACTGAGTTTAAACAGATGACTGTTGGTTTACAGATGCGGTTTAGATTGTGGGCCTCTCTCTGCTTATTTTGTTAAGAATGAAATGACTGGACTATTCATGGGGATTATGGATAGGTGCTGGATCTGATGTTTTTAATTAGTGTGCTCGCTAAGATTTTTCAATCTTATGCCTACGTATTCCCGTTTAACGAAACAGGGAAATCAGAGCGATCGTAGTTCCTCCTATTCTATGGGAGGAAAAAAGGTTGTTTTGGTGTCTTGTTCAAAGCCAAAGACGTGAAGCTAAAGGTGGTTTGTATCTTGTTCAAAGCCCAAGATGTAAAGCTGAAGGGTCTATTTGTATCTTGTTCGAAGCCCAAGATGTGAAGCTAAAGGGTTTTGACTTTAGGGAGAATTTGTCATCTCTAAATAGGAGTTGTTGATGTTTGTATGCTATGAACAAGGCACAACTTTGATGCTAAAAGGTTGATTGACTCAACCGGGGTTTTCCTTATACAAAGCCTAAGAGGAGGCTAGTGACCCAACAAGAGGGTGGTTTTATGTGTCTTGTACGAAGCCCAAGACGGAGGCTAAAGGTTTGACTCAACAAGAGAATCTTTTATACTCAACAAGAGAGTGTTTTTTGTATGTGTCTTGTATGAAGCCCAAGATGGAGGCTAAAAGGGTTGACTCAACAAGAGAATCTTTTATACTCAAAAAGAGAGTGTTTTTGTATGTGTCTTGTACAAAGCCCAAGACGGAGGCTAAAAGGGTTGACTCAACAAGACAGTCTTTTATACTCAACAAGAGAGTGTTTTTGGTATCTCGTACGAAGCCCGAGATGGAGGCTGAAAGGGATTGACTCAACAAGAGAGTCTTTTATACTCAACAAGAGAGTGCTTTTGGTATCTCGTACGAAGCCCGAGATGGAGGCTGAAAGGGTTTTGACTCAACAAGAGAGTCTGAAAAGGTTAGCTCCGCTGGGGAGAATCATTAGACAAAGCCCAAGAGGAGGCCATTGTAACTGTTTCAGTTTAGTGACAGGTCCAGTATGTCGGATAAAGAGAAAATCAGTTCTTATATGGGTAATGTTGTGCTTAGGGATTGATCTGAGGATCAGGGTTATTTCCTGTTCTTTAAGGAAATGGGAAATCCAAAGGGTATTGAGGCTGTCCAAGTCTACGGGTGTTTTGAGAAATCGATTCTCGGATAAGTAAATGATCTTTGTGCGATGCCCAAGAGAAGGCTAGTATATTAAGGGACGAAGGTCAACCCATTAACTGGTCTGACATTTGACTCAGAAAGACAGCTCTAGAAAATCGATGACTAGGTTCTATTCCTATACCTGTAGAGGTCTCTGGGTCCTTGTATTAAGCCCAAGAGAAGGCGTGAGAGCTTTTAAGAAGCCGAAGGGTCCTTGTACAATGCCCAAGAGGAGGCGGGGATACTTTTAAGAAGCCTGTGGGTCCCCAAACCCCGAGAAGTTTAAGACATGCTATTCACAGAGAATAGATCAAGCCAGGAAAGTTCGAGAATTTGGAAGAAACTCAAGAGATGCCATTCACGGAGAAAAGATCATCTCTGGGGAGTAGAGTTTCTTTGACGATTTCTAAGAGTGACAGTCTGAGAAAAGGTTCACCGAGAATGCTGCCTTTCACGTCTCCATATTGTTTAACCCCAAGAGGAGGGAAGACTGTGTCTGGTAATCCTATGGGGATCTAGTTTTATTTGTATTTAAGAGTGACCAACAGGGCTTTACCTAGTGCTAGATGTAGTTGCCGGGTAAACACATACTCGGTTGTAGAGCTTCCATGCTATTTGGTTAGTTGTTCAACAAAGAAAGCTTTGATAACAATATGATATTCAAAATCAAAGGATAAAGTGCTTTGAAAAGATAGTTGGGGCTTACAGCTCAAGGAGAGGCCCAAGGTTTAACGATGATTGCACCGTTGTTTTGAATTTGTACAGAGGGGCTTATATAAGTGACCGAGGCCCAAAAGGTTTTCTGTACAAAGTGATGGGTCTTACACTCTCTCAAGAGGCCCAAATATTTATTTTTATACAAGTGGTGGGGCTTATAGCTCAAGGAGAGGCCCAGGGTTTTGTTTTGAAATGGCGATCACACCGAGATTTTCTTTTAATGCGGAGGGACTTATACAATTTCTGAGGCCCAAAAATGTTTTGGTTAAAAGGGGATTGGGTCTTACACTCTATTAGAGGCCCAAAGGTTTTTTAAGAAAAAGGAATGAGGCTTATAACACGAGGGTATGCCCAAGGTTTTTTTTTGTTTTATAAATGACGATCCCGCCGAGGTTTGGAAACGCAGTGGGTCTTATACAATTACTGAGGCCCAAAAAGGTTTGGTTTTCAAAGGGGGTTGGGTCTTACACTCTATTAGAGGCCCATGAGTGTTTAAAAGTTTTTTTTGAGTGAAAATCAAGGAAACCCTAAATTTGTTTTCTTTTAAAAGTAAATATTTAAAGAAAATAAAATAAAAATGATAAAAAATACCAAATAAGTTTGAATAAACCACTTGTGATTTTTGTTTAAGGTTTGAAAAATGAGGTTTTAATTACAAGATGAATTAAAACTCATTTGGTTTTGATTTTCAAAGTAGATATTCACTTTTAAATGTTTAAAAAATAATTAAAAAGGAAATTATTCACAAAAATACTAATTATATTAAATTAATAATATAAGTTTAATTTTTTTGTGGAATAAAATATTTCAACATTTTTGTGATTTTTTGCAAAAAGAACCAGTAAAAAATAATTAAAATTGAGGGAGTTATTAATTTTTCAAATCATTAAAAATAATAAGAAAAATAATAAAAAAGTGGAAAAAATAGCAAAAAGAGGATCTGGGGCGAGGGGGATTCGAACCCCAGACCTCTTGTGTATAGGGCGCGCGCCTTACCACTGGGGTGGTGATACATCCGTCGATTGAAACACAACCACAAATATACAAATCTTGCCTTGTTTTTGGCCTGGCCCAAGGCAAGGCAAGGTAAGATTTTGGTTGAAAACGTGAAGGCCATAACTTTCTCATTTCTCCATGGATTGGGACAAAATTTAGGTCTATCATGCCTAGAATTTCACAAGAAATCCAATGGTGGTGGTGTTTTTTTTCAGATCATGCTCCTATTGAAAAACCCGATAGTGGTTTTGAAATAGGCCATGATTTGCACTTTCTATGCCATCTCTTGGTACAAGCATGAATTACATGATAAATTGGTGCAAACACAACACATATAACATGTATAAGAGATGCATGATCAGTGGACATCAAAAGAAAGCATGATTCAAAGAATCCAAGTTGTGATGCTTACCTCTTTTTGGAGCTTTTATACAATATGCCAAGCCACTTGTTCCAAAAATGATTTGATGCTTTGGAAACCCTCAAATGATCTCTTAGAAGCTTTTAGGATGGTTGGAATCAGCTGGAAACCTCAGGAGCAAGTTTGAGCTCTTTCTTGCAAAAGGGGCAAAAGTGACCAAAATAGCAACTCTCTCAAATGGTGTTCCAGATGTGGGGAACCATTTGGAATAGTTCAAGGATGATATTTGGAGTGTGTTTGAGGTTTTATCTGGTTTGGAAAGTGACTGAATCAAGACATGGCTTGAAAAATGCACAAAAGTTCTATTTTGAGGTTTTGAGAGGTGACTTTGTGATTTTGGTGTTACAGGTCACTTGTGAGAGTTCAGACAACTTAGATATGATATATTGGATGTGTTTGGATCATGAGCTGTGGTGGAATTGCTCTCTAACTGAAAAACTCAGAGTTACCTTGCTAAATAAGGTATTTTTGCCTAGAGAAAGAGATTTTGAGGAAAGCAAGTGTTGTAGTGCTTTGGTGTACTCAAACTGAACACAATTGAGCTCTATTTATAGTAGAGCAAGTTTGTTTTGGCTGCAATAGTGAATGGCAACTGCAGCAGAGGTTTGGTCAATGTTGAGCAATGAGAATCGAAGTCTCCTCTAGCCATTGACTAGAGGTTAGGGCACAGGCTGCTGGTTCCCTTGGTCTTGGATAAGTCTTGACTGAATTCAGTTTGAAATGGCTCAGTCCATGCCACCTTGGTGTATGCATTGAATGCTCTAATCCAAAATTGGAGTCTTGTCCCTCTTTTAGGGATTTCTAGGTTTGGCATGCTATTTTTGGTTCCAAAGACTTGGGAGGCTTGGGATCAGAGTTGGTTCCTCCTTGGTCCCCCATTGAGGTGTTCAGATGGATAGAGTTTCTTGCCCTTTGCAAAATTTGGGCAAATCGAGCAAAACTCCAAAATCTGCCTTGCCATGACAGTTTGCAGCAAGGCATATTGGCATTGTCATATCTCATGGCTCAAGTGGAATTTGATGGAGTTCTTGGCCATTTTGGAATGCCCTTATATGATACAAAAACTATTTGATCATAGTTGGTTTTGATACTTTTTGGATCCAAATGAAAAATCCCCCTACATTTGGGAAAAAGTGAAGGCATATTCTGACTTAGTGAAACTTTCACTAAGTGTTGGAAAAAGTGGCATTTCATGTTTTCAGCCATTTTGATCATTCCATAACTCAAAATCCATGATGAATTGGAATGAGGTGTAGTTGAAGCTTTTGTAGAGGGCCATGAGAGATACAAATCCAGCTTTGGATGGGGAAAAATGGCCTTGTGGTTTAGAAGTTATGATCCTCCAAAGTTGGTACCCTAGCCACTTGGTTCCATAACTTAGAAAAATTTCTAAGTTTTTATGGTTACCCCTTTTACAAGTTATCCCACTTTTCTTGATTTTTCTTGATGAATGATGATCCAAATCACACATTAACATCATTTTAGGGTCAAAGAACCATAATTGTGAAAAATCTCAAAAAGTCAAAGTTGACTTTTGTGCACAGTTGACTTTTTGTCAAATGAATTCCAAACTGTGCAATCTTCTATGAAATCAAGTCCTTGATCTAAATAAAACTTGATGGATTGATTTCATAGGTGTTATAGGGTGTATTGAATCATGTCCCAGGGTTTAGGAGCATGTCTTGTTCAAAAGTCAAAGGCACAGTTGACTTTTCCCGCGAAACCCTAATTGTGGTTCTGATGAACTTGAAACTTGTTGGTCAAGCTTCTTGGATCAATCCATTGTTGAAAATGGATCAATGTAGTGTGTTAGAGACCCTCAAATCCTCTCTTTAAGTCTTGGCTCATGATTTGTCCCAAAAGTCAACTTAGGGGTGAATTAGGTCAAGAAACCCTAATCCCTGATTTTTAGTGAATGCATCCCCTGAGGCCAAATTGACTTGCTTATTGGGTTTATGAGGCCCCTTAGAGTATTTTGGGTTATGATTTGAAGCATTGGATCATGCCCAGAGGAAAATTTCCATCTGGAGGCCCTGGTCGACCAAAACCCTAATTTGGTGACACTGTTGATTTTGAGGCTTGATCCACTTAGAAGGTTGCAGCCTTGTGGTTAATCCTTGAAGTGGGAGTCCTCTTGATCCCTTGTGGATGTTTGAGAGGTTAGACAAGTTGAATATCATGTCAATTCTTGATTGATCGTTTGTCTAAAGCTCAGAGAGGGCTTGAAACCCTAATTTTTTATGGTAGTGAATGCTCACCCATCTTTAGGGAGACTGATGAGGCATGAAGGTTCCTCCATATTGTGATGATGATTAGCACAATGATGGGCAATCTTAGTGGTCAAAATTTGGGGTATGACAGATGCCCCTATTTAATCTTCTTGGACCTGAAGGTGTGAATGGCGAAGGTATTCGGGCATTCGGGGTGCAAGAGGATTAAATATCGGAATACCCAAAATTTTGATGGCGGTTATGAATGGCAGTTTGCCCATCCATCTTCTTTTGCTAAGTAACGATGCTTAGAAAAGGTAAAAACTTCCCCACGATCCTGGTTTCCTACCAAGGAATTGGTCTCAGTTTTCTGAAATAAACTTTCCCTCGATCCTGGTTTTCTACCAAGGAACTGGTCTAAGTTTATGATATAAACTTCCCCTCGATCCTGGTTTTCTACCAAGGAACTGGTCTACATTTCTTTTGTCAATAAAATTTTTTGACAAGGGACGCTATGTGTAGCGACTTTCCTCAAACTTCTCGCCAGATTTTCTTGGGGAGATGCCATTTGATGGAAAAGTTTTGATGTCAGAGTTGCTGGGGAATCCAGTCGTCTGAGTTATAGAGGTGCACAAACTTCTCTGTTTGGAGACGCCATTTGTCGACTCTATCTAAGGAAAACGAGTCTCTTGAGAGACTTCTTTCGCTTGGGGATATTGCATCATACTTTTATCGGGATCTTCCCGGAGAAATGCCATATGATGTGATCCAATTTTGAGGTGCTGATGACCTTTCTTAACATTGACTTTTCGGAGAGAAAAATTAATGTGTTGCTGAAAGTCTTTAGTTGTGAGACTTTCTCTGGGGATTTTCCTTAATCCGGGAAAGCGAGGATATCATCTTCAACGGTGAAGAGTGATGTTTGTCGAACGTTTTCTGGTCTTTCAGAGGTTCAAGTTATCAAAGTGGTTGAGGGTCTACTCCAATCCAGAAATAAAGTGGAGGAGAGCGATTGTTCAGACGCGGCACTTCCTGACGAGGAAAGGACTGACAACATGATTGAGAGGATTGTTATCACTAGGGGACAAGAGCGACTAGAGCGATAGTGATGCAATATGAATGTGAATGTAAATCAATAATGCATAATGTATGTATGTATATGCTGACAAAACTGACGCGCCATACAAACTGGTGGATGAACATGACGGGATACTCGGCCACTGCGGGGGACGAGGAGGTAGCGCTGGTCCAAACGTAGCAATTCTGCCTTACTTAGGAGGGATAGTCCCCGTGGGGAGCTATGTTGGTCGGACTTAGGAGATGAGAACTCGGTCGAGGGTATCAGATGGGAAAGCCGCATCTGATACAGCCGATCCTTCATTCAGGCGCACTAGCTTAGAAGGGGTACTTTGATTCTACACTTTGAAGCTCGATTGCTTTCGGAGAAGCGATCGACGTTCTTTCGATGTTCAACAGTCAAAAGAAATGCCATCTTTATTTAAAAGCAGAAAATTTTTAACAAGTAAATTCATTTTTTGTTTTATTTCAAGAATCGCTGATCATGTTAAAATGTCGTTGTATAAAGCTAAAACAAATGAGAATTATAAACAAAAGCACAAGGGCTCAAATTTTATTGATAGGATGGAGATAAGCCAAACGCGTGATTCCATAGAGTATTTACAAAGTTTAGAGAATGGTAATTTAAGGGAACAGGGCTGCATCGAAACATAACGACCACTATCCTTCTACCAACTTTGAATTCGGGACATCCTGAGCTTCTGTCGAAGATGACCTTGACTAGAGTTTTTCTCTGATGGATGGCATTACTGCTGAGGAGTTGAACTGATCAGACGTAGTTACTTGCCATTAATCCCTAACTTTTTCCTGGATTGTACTTTGAGATTTCCAATCCACCGGGATGATTTTTGATTATGTCTCTAATTTTTGCCTGGATCGCCCTTTCGGGTTTTCAATCCACCGAGACGTTTTTTTTTTAGTTTAGGCGAAGTATTTCTTGACTACGTCAACATTCATGGGGTAGGCAAATTCCTCTCCATCCATGGTTACAAGTCTCAAGGCACCGCCTGAGAAAGCTTTCTTGACCACATAGGGGCCGTCATAGTTCGGAGTCCATTTTCCCCGAGAGTCAGTGAGAAATGATTGTATCTTTTTAGCACAAGGTCTCCTTTTCTGAAGACGCGAGGTCGGACCTTTTTGTCAAACGCCTTCTTCATCCTTTGTTGATACAACTGACTGTGGCATAGTGTCGTGATTCGCTTCTCTTCGATCAGGTTCAGCTCGTCGTGTAGACTTTGTCACCACTCAGCTTCTGTAAGCTTAGTTTCCATCAATACTCGGATTGATGGGATCTCTACTTCGATGGGGAGCACTGCTTCCATGCCATAAACTAGAGAGAAAGGGGTTTCCCCTGTTGAAGTGCGGACAGATGTGCGATAACCGTGAAGAGCAAAAGGTAGCATCTCATGCCAGTCTTTGTAGGTTACAACCATCTTTTGAACGATCTTCTTGATGTTCTTGTTAGCTGCTTCTACCGCTCCGTTCATCTTGGGTCGGTAGGGAGATGAGTTATGGTGTTCGATCTTGAACTCTGCGCACAACTCTTTCATTATCTTATTGTTCAAGTTAGACCCATTATCTGTAATGATCTAGCTCGGAACACCATAGCGGTAGATGATATTGTTTTTGATAAATCAGACCACTACTTATTGGGTTACATTAGCGTATGACGCTGCTTTGACCCACTTGGTGAAGTAATCCATGGCTACCAAGATGAACCGATGTCCGTTTGAAGCCTTGGGTTCGATCACGCCGAGCATGTCGATTCCCCATATGGAAAAAGGCCAAGGGGAAGAGAGAACTTTGAGATGCATTGGCGGTACATGGATTTTGTCGGAGTATATCTGACACTTGTGACACCTCCTCATGTACTTGTAGCAGTGGAATTCCATGGTCAACCAGTAGTACCCTGCTCTCAGAATTTTTCTCGCCATTGTGTGTCCATTGGCATGAGTGCCAAAGGATCCTTCGTGAATTTCTTTTATCAGCATGTCTGCTTCTGGTCTGTCTACACATCGGAGCAAGAACATGTCAAAATTTCTCTTATATAGTGTGTCACCGCTCAGGAAGAAGCTGCCTGCCAGCCTTCTGAGGGTTTCCTTGTCCTTTCTTAGTGCCCCAGGTGGGTACTCTTGTTTCTGAAGGAAGCATTTGATATCGTGATACCAAGGTTTATTGTCTATGATTGATTCGATAGCGAAGATGTAAGCGGGCCGTTCAAGGTGCATCATGTCGGTCTTAGGTAGGTCGCTCCATTGACCTACACTAATCATGGAAGAGAGAGTGGTTAATGCATCAGCCATGTGATTCTCATCATGAGGGATTTGATGAAACTCGATTCTGGCGAAGAAGGGTAGCAACCTTCTTGCGTAATCTTTGTAAGGAATCAGTCCTGATTGGTATGTGTTCCAATCTCCTTTGATTTGATTGACAACCAGGGCTGAGTCGCCATATACGTCAAAGTTTTTGATCCTCAAATCAATCGCTTCCTCGAGATCCATAATACAAGCTTCGTATTCGGCCTCGTTGTTCGTACACTTGAACGTAAGTCTGGTGGTGAAAGGAATGTGGGTACCCTGAGGGGTAACAATGACTGCCCCAATTCCGTTTCCATAATGATTGACAGCCCCGTCAAAGATAAGTCCCCATTGGGAACCTGGTTCTGGCCCTTCACTGGGTAGCGGTTCATCGCAATCTTTCATTTTTAAATACATGACATATTCTCCTGAGAAGTCAAACCCGTTGATTCTTGATTGTCAATCGGTTGATGAGCCAAATGATTGACTAAAATACTCCCGTAAACGGCTTTTTGAGCATGGTACTCTATGTCATATTCTGATAACAACATCTGCCAACGGGCGATTCTTCCCGTGAGAGCAGGTTTTTCAAAGACATACTTGATTGGATCCATTTCGGAGATCAACCAAGTAGTGTGACAAATCATGTACTGGCGAAGACGTTTGGCTGCCCAAGCCAAAGCGCAACAAGTTTTCTCATGCATAGTGTACCGAGTCTCGCAGTCGGTGAATTTCTTGCTCAAATAGTAGATGGCAGACTCTTTCCGTTTGGTTTCGTCTTGTTGGCCAAGTACACAACCCATCGAGTCTTCCAAGACTGTTAGGTAGATGATCAGTGGTCTTCCTTCCACTGGAGGTGATAGAATCGGCAGATTCAACAGGTATTCCTTGATACTGTTGAAGGCGGTTTGACAGTCCTCTGTCCAAACGCAGTCCTGGTTCTTTTTAAGTAATTTGAACATCGGCGCATAGGTCACGGTCATAAGGAATATGAATCTGGAGATGTAGTTCAAACGTCCCAAGAATCCTCTAACTTGTTTTTCAGTTTTCGGAGAAGGCATTTCTTGAATGGCCTTGACCTTGTCAGGATCAACCCCAATTCCTTTCTGGCTGACGATGAACCCTAAGAGTTTCCCTGAACGGACACCGAAGGTACGTTTGTTGGGATTCAAGCGGAGTTTGTACTTTCTCATCCGCTTGAATAGTTTTGACAGGTGGGTCACATGCTCCTCCTCTGTTTTAGATTTGGCAATCATATCATCGACATATACCTCGATTTCCTTGTGTATCATGTCATGAAACAAAGTAGTCATGGCCCTTTGATAGGTTGCCCCGGCGTTCTTCAAATCGAGTGGCATTACCTTGTAACAAAAGGTACCCCATGGGGTAATGAACGAAGTTTTCTCCATGTCTTTCGGCGCCATTTTGATCTGATTATAGCCCGAGAATCCATCCATGAAGGAGAAAACCTTGAACTTTGCTGTACTGTCTACCAGCATGTCAATGTGTGGCAAAGGAAAGTCGTCCTTTGGACTAGCCTTGTTCAGATCTCTGTAGTCCACACATATTCTGACTTTTCCATCCTTTTTTGGAACGGGTACGATGTTGGCTAACCATTAAGGATATTCATACGTAGCGAGGAAGCCCGCGTCAATCTGTTTTTGTACTTCCTCCTTGATTTTGATGGCCATGTCTGGGTGCGTCCGTCTCAACCTTTATTTTACTGGCGGACATTCCGATCTCAACGGTAAATGATGTTCCACGATGCTGGTATCCAACCTTGGCATGTCCTGATAGGACCAAGCAAACACATCGGGAAATTCTCTGAGAAGCTTTGTCAGAATCTCTTTGGCAGTTGGACTGAGCAGTGCCCCAATCCTTATTTCTTTTCTCTCTTTTTCCGAACCCAAGTTGACCGTTTCCAACGGCTCTTTGTGAGGTTCAATGGACCTTTCCTCTTGCCTGAGTAGTCGGGAGATCTCTTCTGGAATTTCGTTGTCAACTTCTTCTTCACCCCCAAATACTGGGAACTCAAAGTCGGGAGAAGGCATCGGATCGTATGTTTCAACGGGGTTTAAAACAACGTGATGATTGTTTTTTTAGAAGAGATAGAGAAAATGCAAGAGTGTGCAGTGTATTTTTTATTTTGAAAAACTGCTTGTTTTTATTATTGAGTTGTTTTTTAGGATTACCATTTTCTGAAAAAGCGAAAAGAGAAAACAACAATTAATGCGGAAATTACAGAACGGCGTTATTTTATTAATGAACAAGTCGATTCTTGAAACTACAGCCCTATAAAACAAAACTCTATCGCTTTGGCCGAAGTGAAGAGGGAAATTTACAGAAAGCGAGCCCTATCAAAACATCTGTTTCACCTGGGCAGGGTGAAAGGTTAAAGACGACAATTACTTTGACTTATGAAGAATCTTCAGAACATCGACAGCAACCCATTGGCGGCGAACTCCTTGGTGAATCACAAAGTCTGGTACCTTCCTTGATTTGTCTTCAGAAATAACGCTGATTTCTGGTGGAGCAGGATCATTGGAATCTGTCTCTCAGGAAGAGTTGTCGTAGGAGGATTCCTCTGTTGTATTTTGCATAACATTTATGCTCTCAGGTAAATCTCCCCATCCAGTAGGCAGGATATCTTCAAACCTGATACGAGAGGTTTCAGGAGCGGTGTATTTGACCATGAAGTCAAATTTTCCACTTGGTTGTCCTAAGGTGTCCCACACTTCTTTGGAACTGGAGGAGTAATCTCTTTCAATGACATTGACCTCGGGAAAAGCGTAGTTGATGAACTCTAGTCCGACAAGCTTTGCCAATTCATCGTCGTACTGGATAAGTTCTGATCGACCTGAGTGTTGATCCCATGACATGGTGGGGACACAGGTATTCTGTTCAATGATGCTCAGCTGATTTCCATTGCTCGGCTAATTTTCTTGCCCCAAGTTTCCTGGGTACGGCTGCCAAATAGGCAGGTCATCCATTGGGCCATAATAGTTGTGGTCAAAGTTGTCTCTCATCAGGGTGTCTTCCTCTAATGAGTTTGGTGGAGCACGGCATCCTTCCGGATCACAATCTCCATATATCATTTCGACATCTGACCTGGGTATAAATCTCGGACTCTGTGCGGGATAGCAAAATGGCGTAGGCACCTCTTCCTGAGACATATAACCGTCCTCGTTAAGATAGGACTTCCATTCCTCATCCCTATCAGAGGAATCCTCCTTGTTGATAGTATGGATTATTTGAGGCACTGGGTGAAAGAAACCTCCACTGTGGAAGAAGTCCTGAATGGGATGAAGACTTTCATCGTTAGCAGCTGTCTGGGTGTAGGTTGAAGAGAAACCAAGACCCTTCTTTGTTTTATTATCAGTAGGAATGACAAGCTGTCCCCATCCTTTTGTATTGTTATTTCTGATCACTTTGAGAGCATCTTTGTACTAGGAAATCGATGTTCTTTTCTCTGATTGATTCTCATTGCTCACCGACAGTGCTTGGAACTGAGTTCCAACAACCTCCTCGGGTTCTACACAAGTAGATGATGACAAGTTGCTCACGAGCAAGGCCTGCTCTCCACACACCGTGATGAGTTGATCGTTCTTGACGAACTTCAGTTTCTGGTGCAGCATCGAAGTGACTGCCCCAGCCTGGTGTATCCAAGGTCTTTCTAATAAACAGTTGTACGCTGCCCGGACGTCTATGACCTGGAAAGTGATTAAGAAAGTGTGAGGACCAATAGTTATGGGAAGGTCGACTTCGCCAATAACTGCTTTCCGAGATCCGTCAAAGGCTTTGACGATGACCTCACTGCCCCTCATCGGGGATCCTTTGAACGATAGTCGCATTAAAGTGGACTTCGGCATAACGTTGATGGCCGATCCTGTGTCTACCAGTACGCTTGCTAAAGCATCGTCCTGGCAGTTAACTGTGATATTGAGCGCCATATTGTGACTTTTTCCCCCCTCTGTCAAGTCCTCATCACTGAATCCTAAGTTGTTGCAGGAAGTGATGTTAGACACGATACTGTTAAACTGTCGTATTGACACATCGTGTTCCATAAATGCCTGCTCTAAGACTTTATGTAGAGCCTTTCTGTGGGCTTCGGAACTGAGTAAAAGTGATAGCACTGAGATCTTTGAAGGAGTTTGTAACAGCTGATCAACAATGTTGTATTCACTCCTTTGGATGAGCTTCAACATCTCATCATTGTTTCTCGAAAGGTCGGGATTACTAGATTGACCGACTGGTGGATTGGGAGCTTCTATCGGAAGTTCCTTTTCCTTGTTAGGTTCTCCAACTCCTCGGTTGAAGATTCGACCGCTCCGGGTTACTCGACTGATGTCTGCAATATTCACGACGGAGGGTAATGGAATTTCCTTTCCATTCTCAATTACTGTTCCACCGTATTTGTAAGGGATTGCTTTAGCTGATTCATACGGTAATGGTCCCGGTAGATAGATAACTACAGGAGCCTTCTGATTTTTCTGACCGTTGTAAGTAACTTTAATCAGTTCCTGGCTAAGAACTTTTGATTCGTCCAGTAGAGGGATGATGGTACAAACATCTTTGTTCCTCTCAGGGTCAGAGATTACAATGATGTCTCTGATCTGATCAGCGAAATAGTCCGGCGTTCAGTCAATGGACCCCGAAGCTAGGTTCAGGTGAATCTCTTTGCGATCCAACTGACCTTGGAGAGCTGCTCGCACGAGGTAGCATCCTTGGTTATTCTCCGAACAGACTCTACAACGTTCATAGTTGTGTGGTGGCACCTGGCCATGCCCGCTTTGAATGCAGTGCAACCTTACCAGGTTTTTTTCCATAGATCGGACATCTTGACTTTGATGCTGAGTAGGGTTTCCGTTAAGCACACTGATTTGTTGCGTGTCTTCGTCCAGATAGATTGGAAGCCAGCAGTGGTTTAACAAGTGTTGTAAAGTTCTTTGAACGAGAGCGCACCCTTGGTTACTCTCACAACATCCTTTACAGCTCTGATAATTATGTGAAGTGAGAAAACCAAGTTGGACCTACCTGGCATGTAACTCCACCATGCTGGTATTCATCAGACGAATATCAAAGATTTGTATCATGTTGATTTGATAAATATTTTTATCATGATAGTCCTGGATCCATCTAAGATCCATCTGACGCTGGAGGGCCTCTTGTACAAAAGAGCATCCCTGTTTGTTTACCGAGCAAGTCAGACAGGACTTATAATCATGCCGCGGCAGATTATGAGACTGGCTTTGCCTTGAGTGCATCGTCACCAAGTTGACATTCATTGCACGGATGTTGTGATTCTGACTGACGTTAGAATTCATATAGGTCATGTTGACTCCACGAACTCGATGCTCTTGTATCCATCCGAGATCCAATTGTTCCTGTAGAGCTGACTGCACCACAGAACATCCTTGATTGTTTTTAGAGCATATATCACACTGGTGATAATTATGAGGTGGTACATGGCCATATCCGATCTGTCTACAATGCATCTTGACCAAGTTGGCCCTTGACAAGAGTACATCATGAATTTGATAGATGTTGTTAGACTCACCCTTTATCAAATTGACTGCAGCTTTCTCGTGTTGAGGCAGCAGGTTCGTGAGAACATTCGGGTTCGTATCTTTGAAAGATAAAACTCCGCTCCTAACAAGCTTTTGTACGTTGGATTTGAAACTGAGACAGTTTTCTATGTTGTGCCCCGGACCTCCTTGATGGTAAGGACAAGTCTAATCCGTTTTGAACCAAAAAGGCGGATTTTCCAGTACTGTAAGAGGAGCCCGGGTTTGGACATGCCCCTTGACCAGTAGTAACGGAAATAGCTCTGCGTACAACACAAGTATAGGGTCAAACCCTGGAGGTCACGTCGTACGGTTGTTGTTATACTGAGGACGAGCCTGCTGAAGATGTTGTTGTGTCCTTTGTTGAAGTTGTTATTGATTAGGTTGGCTCTGCGCAACCTGATGTTGATACGTAGGAATAGGCGCGGGGTTGATACTGGTTGATAACGTCGCCTTTGCTTTCCGAGAGAGATATTCCTAATATCCTGCTCTTTTTTCTTAGGGAGAGCACTACCATATCGTTTTGTACTACTTGATGATCCAGCGTCTTTTACTAAACGTCCTTCCCAGACCGCTTCCTCAAGACGAACTCCCATGCCCACCATCTCGGTGAAATCACTGGGCGCACTGGCGAACATTCTGTCATAGTAAAATGAGCTTAAGGTCTTTAAGAAGATCTTTGTCATCTCTTTTTCCTCAAGAGGTGGACAAATCTGGGCGGCGATTTCACGCCATCTCTGAGCGTACTCCTTAAAGGTTGCCTTATCCATTTGTGACATCGATCTGAGTTGATCTCTGTCTGGTGCCATGTGTAGATTATATTTATACTGCTGAACGAAGGCAGTGCCAAGATCTCTGAATGTGCCGATCGTGGCGCGGTTTAACCCCAAGTACCATTTTAAGGCGGCACCGGTTAACCTATCCTAAAAGTAGTGAATCAGTAGCTCCTGGTTCTTTGTCTGAGCTGACATTCGTCGAGCGTACATCACCAAATGGCTTTGAGGGCAAGAGTTACCCTTATATTTTTCAAAGTCGGGCACTTGGAACTTGTGTGGAACTTTCACATTAGGGACCAAGCAGAGGTTCACGGCGTCCTTTCCAAATAGATCTTGACCGCAAAGGGCTTGCAGTTCTTTCTGCATTTCCAGGAATTGTTCCTGGAATTCATTCATTCTATCGAACATGATGTCATTCCCACCAGAAGGTAACTGTGGAATCTGTCCTTCCGGGACAGTGTGTACCACAGGCGGTGGTATAGTCATTATGGCTGAGACTCTCGGCACCTCCCGAAGTTTGTAACCTTCAGGAGTTGTTGTCATGCCCCTGGCATCTTCGCTTTCCTGAAGTTTGTAACCTTCAGGCCCAGCGGTTCCTGCTGCAGTTCCCTGATCCTCATTGATCGGCGGGATATATCCTTCTGGGATATAATTGATAGGCATGCCTCAGGGATGATCTTTTGGTATTTTGTACCTAGGATCGGACTTCTCCACTATGGGCGTCGATGTGATCTCTGAGATCACAGTCCTTTATTGTTGCATCTGAGCTTCTGCTAGATCTTGTATGTCGTTATGAAGCTTTCTCAGATCCTCTTTCAGAGTGTCGATCTCTTCTCTCAACTCTCTGTTCTCTTCCTCGAGATCATCCATCCTTTTCTGACGATTGGCCCGAGTATTGTACGAATGAGACAGTTTGACTCTAGAACTGAGAGACAAATGTGAGATTCGTAGGTAAGAAGAATGCGTTTATGAGAATGATGAATGCAATAATTATTAATTATTTTTGTTTTTTCAAAGTAAACTTCGACAATTAGATTGCAAATATCAAACAGTGGGGAAACCCCGTTTTATTGAATTCAAAGGATTGCGGAAATGGAAATACAGTAGATTACAAAGTGCTGAAAAAGGAAACCTAAACTAATGGATCCTGAGTCCTCTCTGAGGAGAGCTCAAGTGCTGGTTCTGGTACTTTCCTCTTTTTTGACCGGGGCTCTTGGGCCGTTGTCGGGTTGTCATTCCTTTGCCAAGTGAAAGGCGTGAGCAAACTCCTTTGGTCGTCCTGATTCTCCATAACATGTTGCTCTAAAATCTCAATCAGAGCATCTTTTTCTTTTAATAGCTGTTGTATTTTCTTACATTCCACATTGAGAATACGGTACTTGTTCCTCCAATACCTCTTCTCTTGTTGAACTTTACTGAGAGTAACTTGAAGTTTTTCCGTCTCATAAATGAAATAAAGGGCAGAGTCCCTTAATGGAAGAACTTCCTGACGAGGGTAAGGCATCCTCAGCTTGAGAGCTCTAGTTTGTACCCAATGGAGATAAGGCTCCATCAAGACACAGTCTGGTTTTCCTAGAGACTCTCGTCCTTTCCTATGAACGTGTTTCCAAGCGTGCACTGTTTCCGTTTTTTAGTGCCCTGTCATTTTCTCCTTCTTTGAAGAAAAGACCTTCCAGATGAGCACTGCGCGGGACATGCCTCATCGGGTATCCAAATTGACGACGAACTAACACCGGATGATAGTTGATTCCTCCCTTAGTTCCTATAAGGGGCACATTTGGGAAATTTCCACAACGGTCAATGATCCTGATCCCATCATAGATTCGATTGTACCAATCGATGTCAGAGTTGGTAAGAGACATGACTCTCTGTGACCAACGTAAAGTATTTTTTTGATCCCAAAATGCAGCAGACTTGGGCAAGTGAGAAGTGAACCATTTGTAAAGCAAGGGTACACAACACGTGATCATTCCTCCGCTGTATAAATTCCTTAAGTGTACCGAATGATACACATCTGCGAGTAAGGTCGGTACAGGGTTTCCAATCAGGAAAATCTTAATGGCGTTGATATCCACGAAGTTATCAATGTTGGGAAACAAAAATAACCCGTAGGTGAGTAAAACAAATATACTCTCGAAAGCGGCCACGTTCCCTATAATGGCAAAGTACAGGGCTTTCTTTGTCAAGAACTGGGATGGAAAATTTTGGATGCCACCTTTAGTGGTCATGTGAGTCCTGACTTCTAACTCGTCCAAATATATTGCTCTTGCAATGGTTTGATCCTTTGGAATTTCTTCCAGTCCAGTAAAGGAGCCTGATCAGTGAGGTGTAGATCAGTCAAGTGAGAATACTCCTCCAGCATTGGTGTAAGCTGATTATCCGGGAATGTGAAACAGTGATAGACCGGATCGTAGAACTGGATTAGTGTGGACAGGATTCCTTCGATTACATGGACCCTTAGTAGAGATAGTAGTCCTCCATACTTGGCTCTGAAAGCCTCGTGGTTGGTGATCATTCTGGCCAAACCTCTAAAATCCTCCAACTTTGGAACCTTGAAGGTGTACTTATGAGTTTTCCTTCTACCGAAATCCATTAGCGCAATCTCCTTTCTCTGATATTTGCAATCATTGTCTTAGTTTAATTTTAAAAAGAGAGACTAGAAGAGAAGATTTTCTTTGTTTTAATGTTTTTTAAATGAATGCATGAATGCATCACACAAAAACATAGAAAAAACATGGGGTCAAAGGGTCGGTGTCATGAAGTCAAGGCTCTACCCCCCCCCCCCCCCCCAAAGGTTTATACTGGTGATTTTTTGTACCTGTCCGCAAAATCATTGACCCCTCTGGGATAACAACAGCAAGCGGATCGCCAGCGAGCTGATGTATCCTGGAGTGATCTCAGATGAGGGTAGTATCGCGTGACAACTATTTCTGATAGCTTCCGCACTACAAAATGGCTTAAGTCTGCTAAAAACCTCATCTTCTCAGATAAACCAGTCAACCACACTACTTTCGACAACCGAAGTCGTATAGGCAATGTATCTGCAAAGGGAGTCTCCACTGAGTTTGATAGTCGATCGAGGGCTCTTAACTGGAATTCACTCCCATTAAGATTACCCGCATTGCCATAACCTATCTTAGGTGTATACTCAATCTTTCCACATGCGGCATCACACGCATTCCCATTTAGCAGAAAAATAAACACAGCTATCAATTAGGAAAAGCAGTATATATATTTGTCTTAATCATCCTAGACCTCTCTAGTCTTATGATCCTATACAGACAATGACTCCCCAACCGAGCTGTCATTTCTGTGACACTTTTGTGAACTCAGGGTTTTCTACCTAAGAGATGGGAAGAGAACAAGATACTCCTTCTGATGTTCTCTCTAGAAGATTCGCCATTCTTCTGACAGTTTTCAGGCTTAAGGTTTCACCCAGAGAGATAAGAGGGACAAGATGCCCTGCGGGGCCCCACGGTGGACGCCATTTTTTCTGTAGCGAGCGATTTTTGGACGTGGTTCTTAGGCACTGTCGCTCTGGGGTACTACAGGTCAATTCATATTTTATCCTAGTAAGCTGACTAAGGAAGGGAAATAGATGTCTCCAATTAACCCTACTTGCATACTGAGTTTAAACAGATGACTGTTGGTTTACAGATGCGGTTTAGATTGTGGCCTCTCTCTACTTATCTTGTTAAGAATGAAATGACTGGACTATTCATGGGGATTTTGGATAGGTGCTGGATCTGATGTTTTTAATTAGTGTGCTCGCTAATATTTTTCAATCTTATGCATACGTATTCCCGTTTAAGAAACAGGGAAATCAGAGCGATCGTAGTTCCTCCTATTCTATGGGAGGAAAAAAGGTTGTTTTGGTGTCTTGTTCAAAGCCCAAGACGTGAAGCTAAAGGTGGTTTGTATCTTGTTTAAAGCCCAAGATGTGAATCTGAAGGGTCTATTTGTATCTTATTTGAAGCCCAAGATGTAAAGCTAAAGGGTTTTGACTTTAGGGAGAATTTGTCATCTCTAAAGGGGAGTTGTTGATGTTTGTATGCTATGAACAAGGCACAACTTTGATGCTAAAAGGTTGATTGACTCAACCAGGGTTTTCCTTATACAAAGCCTAAGAGGAGGCTAGTGACCCAACAAGAGGGTGGTTTTATGTGTCTTGTACGAAGCCCAAGACGGAGGCTAAAGGTTTGACTCAACAAGAGAATCTTTTATACTCAACAAGAGAGTGTTTTATGTATGTGTCTTGTACGATGCCCAAGACGGAGGCTAAAAGGGTTGACTCAACAAGAGAATCTTTTATACTCAACAAGAGAGTGTTTTTGTATGTGTCTTGTACGAAGCCCAGGACGGAGGCTAAAAGGGTTGAATCAACAAGAGAGTCTTTTATACTCAACAAGAGAGTGTTTTTGGTATCTCGTACGAAGCCCGAGATGGAGGCTGAAAGGGATTGACTCAACAAGAGAGTCTTTTATACTCAACAAGAGAGTGTTTTTGGTATCTCGTACGAAACCCGAGATGGAGGATGAAAGGGTTTTCACTCAACAAGAGAGTCTGAAAAGGTTAGCTCTGCTGGGGAGAATCATTGTACAAAGCCCAAGAGGAGCCATTGTAACTGTTTCAGTTTAGTGACAGGTCCAGTATGCCGGATAAAGAGAAAATCAGTTCTTATATGGGTAATGTTGTGCTTAGGGATTGATTAGAGGATCAGGGTTATTTCCTGTTCTTTAAGGAAATGGGAAATCCAAAGGGTATTGAGACTGTCCAAGTCTACGAGTGCTTTGAGAAGTCGATTCTCGGATAAGTGAATGATCTTTGTACGATGCCCAAGAGAAAGCTGGTATGTTAAGGGATGAAGGTCAACCCATTAACTGGTCTGACATTTGACTCAGAAAGACAGCTCTAGCAAATCGATGACTAGGTTCTGTTCCTATACCTGTAGAGGTCTCTGGGTCCTTGTACTATGCCCAAGAGAAGGCATGAGAGCTTTTAAGAAGCCGAATGGTCCTTGTACAACGCCCAAGAGGAGGCGGGGATGCTTTTAAGAAGCCAGTGGGTCCCCAAACCCCGAGAAGTTCAAGACATGTTATTCATAGAGAACAGATCAAGCCAGGAAAGTTCGAGAATTTGGAAGAAACTCAAGAGATGCCATGCACGGAGAAAATATCATCTCTGGGGAATAGAGTTTCTTTGACGATTTCTAAGAGTGGCAGTCTGAGAAAGGGTTCACCGAGAATACTACCTTTCACGTCTCCATATTTTTTAACCCCAAGAGGAGGGAAGACTGTATCTGGTAATCCTATGGGGATCTAGTTTTGTTTGTATTTAAGAGTGACCAACGAGGCTTTACCTAGTGCTAGACGTAGTTGCCGAGGAAAACTCTAAATAACTATACTAGTATTACACAATTGATATTTGACAGGTATATAAAAGTTTGTGAAAGAAGACTTACAGTGATCAGCCCCACAATACAGTTATATATATATATATATATATATATGAAAGCGGATAAAGAAAGCGGGTAAACACTTACTTGGTTGTAGAGTTTCCATGTTGTTTGGTTAGTTGTTCAACAAAGAAAGCTTTGATAACAATATGATATTCAAAATCAAAGGAGAAAGCTTTGGTGTTACAGGTCACTTGTGAGAGTTTGGACAGCTTAGATATGATATATTGGATGTGTTTGGATCATGAGCTGTGGTGGAATTGCTCTCTAACTCAAAAATTCAGAGTTACCTTGCCAAAGAAGGTATTTTTGCCTAGAGAAAGAGATTTTGAGGAAAACAAGTGTTGTAGTGCTTTGGTGTACTCAAACTGAACACAATTGAGCTCTATTTATAGTAGAGCAAGTTTGTTTTGGTTGCAATAGTGAATGGGAACTGCAGCAGAGGTTTGGCCAATGTTGAGCAATGAGAATTCAAGTCTCCTCTAGCCATTGACTAGAGGTTAGGGCACATGCTGCTGGTTCCCTTGGTCTTGGATAAGTCTTGACTGAATTTAGTTGGAAATGGCTCAGTCCATGTCACCTTGGTGTATGCATTGAATGCTCCAATCCAAAATTAGAGTCTTGTCCCCCTTTTAGGGATTTCTAGGTTTGGCATGCTATTTTTGGTTCCAAAGACTTGGGAGGCTTGGGATCAGAGTTGGTTCCTCCTTGGTCCCCCCTTGAGGTGTTCAGATGGATAGAGTTTATTTCCCTTTGCAAAATTTGGGCAAATCGAGCAAAACTCCAAAATCTGCCTTGCCATGACAGTTTGCAGCAAGGCATATTAGCATTGTCATATCTCATGGCTCAAGTGGAATTTGATGGAGTTCTTGGCCATTTTGGAAAGCCCTTATATGATACAACAACTGTTTGATCATAGTTGGTTTTGATACTTTTTGGATCCAAGTGAAAAATTCCCCTACATTTGGGAAAAAGTGAAGGCAGATTTTGACTTAGTGAAAATTTCACTAAGTGTTGGAAAAAGTGGCATTTCATGTTTTCAGCCATTTTGATCATTCCATAACTCAAAATCCATGATGAATTGGAATGAGGTGTAGTTGAAGCTTTTGTAGAGGGCCATGAGGGCTACAAATCCAACTTTGGATGGGGAAAAATGGCCTTGTGGTTTAGGAGTTATGATCCTCCAAAGTTGGTACCCTAGCCACTTTGTTCCATAACTTAGAAAAATTTCTAAGTTTTTATGGTTACCCCTTTTACAAGTTATCCCACTTTTCTTGATTTTTCTTGATGAATAATGATCCAAATCACACATTAACATCATTTTAGGGTCAAAGAACCATAATTGTGAAAAATCTCAAAAAGTCAAAGTTAACTTTTGTGCACAATTGACTTTTTGTCAGATGAATTCCAAACTGTGCGATCCTCTATGAAATCAAGTCCTTGACCTAAATCAAACTTGATGGATTGATTTCATAGGTGTTATGGGGTGTATTAAATCATGTCCCAGGGTTTGGGAGCATGTCTTGGTCAGAAGTCAAAGGCACAGTTGACTTTTCTCGCGAAACCCTAATTGTTGTTCTGATGAACTTGAAACTTGTTGATCAAGCTTCTTGGATCAATCCATTGTTGCAAATGGATCAATGTAGTGTGTTAGATACCCTCAAATCCTCTCTTGATGTCTTGGCTCATGATTTGTCCCAAAAGTCGACTTAGGGGTGAATTAGGTCAAATTGACTTGATGATTGGGTTTATGAGGTCCCTTAGAGTATTTTAGTTTATTCTTTGAAGCATTGGCTCATGCCCAGAGGAAAATTTCCATCTGGAGGCCCTGGTCGACCAAAACCCTACTTTGGTGACACTGTTGATTTTGAGGCTTGATCCACTTAGAAGGTTGCAGCCTTGTGCTTAATCCTTGAAGTGGGAGTCCTCTTGATCCCTTGTGGATGTTTGAGAGGTTAGACAAGTTGAAGATCATGTCAATTCTTGATTGATCCTTTGTCTAAAGCTCCGATATGGCTTGAAACCCTAATTTTTTATAGTAGTGAATGCTCACCCATATTTGGGGAGACTGATGAGGTATGAGGGTTCCTCCATATTATGATGATGATTTGCACAATGATGGGCAATCTTAGTGGTCAAAATTTGGGGTATGACAGGTACTCTATGTCGTATTTCGATAACAACATCTGCCAACCGGCGATCCTTCCTGTGAGAGCAGGTTTTTCGAAGACGTACTTGATAGGATCCATTTCTGAGATCAACCAAGTAGTGTGACAAATCATGTACTGGCGAAGGCGTTTCGCTGCCCAAGCCAGAGCACAACAAGTTTTCTCAAGCATAGTGTACCGAGTTTCATAGTCGGTCAATTTCTTACTCAAATAGTAGATAACAGACTCTTTTCTTTTGGTTTCGTCTTGTTGGCCAAGTACACTACCCAAGGAGTCTTCCAAGACTGTTAGGTAGATGATTAATGGTCTTCCCTCTACTAGAGGAGACAGGTTTGGTGGATTCAACATATACTCTTTGATGCTGTCGAAAGCTTTTTGGCAGTCTTCTGTCCACAAACAACTTTGATTCTTTCTGAGGAGTTTGAAGATTGGCGCGCATGTCGCGGTCATAAGAGATATAAATCTAGAAATGTAACTCAAACGTCCCAAAAATCCTCGGACTTGTTTCTCAGTCTTTGGCGAAGGCATTTCTCGAATGGCCTTGACCTTGTCAGGATTAACCTCAACTCCTTTCTGGCTGACGATGAACCCTAAAAGTTTTCCCGAGCAGACACAGAATGTGCATTTATTGGGATTCAAGTGGAGTTTGTACTTTCTCAGACGCTCTAATAGCTTTGACAGGTGTGTCATCTGCTCATCTTCTGTTTTAGATTTGGCAATCATGTCATCAACATACACTTCGATTTCTTTGTGCATCATGTCCTGAAACAGAGTAGTCATGGCCCTTTAATAGGTTGCCCTGGTGTTCTTCAAACCGAATGGCATTACTTTGTAACAAAAGGTGCCCCATGGGGTGATGAATGAAGTTTTATCCATATCTTTCAGCGCCATTTTGATTTAATTATAGCCCGAGAATCCATCCATGAAGGAGAACACTTTAAACTTTGTTGTACTATCTACCAGCATGTCAATGTGTCGCAGGGGGAAGTCATCCTTTGGAATGACTTTGTTCAGATCCCTATAATCTACACACATTCTGACTTTTCTGTCTTTTTTGGAACTGTCACTATGTTAGCTAGCCATTAAGGATATTCTGAGGTGGCGAGGAAACCTGCGTCGATCTGTTTCTGCACTTCCTCCTTGATTTTGATAGCCATATCCGGGTGAGTCCGTCTCAGCCTTTGTTTTACCAGAGGACATTCTGATTTCAACGGTAAATGATGTTCCACGATGCTGGTATCCAACCCTGGCATGTCCTGGTAGGACCAAGTAAACACATCTGGAAACTCTTTGAGAAGTTTTATCAAGCTTTCTTTGACAGTCGGACTAAGCAGTGACCCAATCTTAACTTTTTTCTTTTCTTCCTCTGATCCCAAATTGATCGTTTCCAACGAATCTTTGTGAGGTTCAATGGACCTTTCCTCTTGCATAAGTAGTTGAGAGATCTCTTCTGGAATTTCTTTGTCCTCTTCTTCTTCAGCTTCAAATACCGGGAAATCAAAGTTGGGAGAAGGCATTGGATCGTATGTTTCAATGGGGTTTAAAACAAGCAATCTGCATGACGTGATGATTCGTTTTTTAGAAGAGATAGAGAGAATGCAAGAGTGTGTGCAGTGTATTTTCTGAAAAATGCTTGCTATTATTTATTTTTGGGCTGTTTTAGGATTACCATTTTCTGAAAAATAAAAAGTGAAAACAACAATAAATGCAGGAGTGACATTTACAGAAAGGTGAGTCCTATAAAAACATATGTGTTGAAAGAGTGACCACAGGTTTGATCTAATCCTAGACCTAAATGCCGGGGAAAACTCTAAGCAGATATTATACAGGCTTATATATACAGATGAAATATATACAAGTATGTAAAAGAGGGTAGGAGGAATTACAGGTGAGCAAGCTTCCAGCATTTCAAACACACACACACACACACACACATATATATATATATATACAAGTATGTAAAAGAAAGCTGTTTAAAAACTTATAGGTGAGCAAGCTCCCATTGTAACAGCTGTATGGTTAGTTGTTCAAGAAATAAAAGAAAGTTTTGATAACAACTATGATTTTGAATCTAAATCAAAAGGGAAAGTTGTTTTAAAAATAAGATCGAGGCTTATACTCAAGGAGAGGCCCGGATGAAAAACAGTAATCGTACCGTTGATCTCAAAATTGTACCGGGACTTATACAATGACCGAGGCCCAAATTATTTTATTTACAAAGAGGTTGGGTCTTACACTCTATTAGAGGCCCAAAGTTTATTTTTGTACAAGAGATGGGGCTTACAACTCAAGGAGAGGCCCAAAAATAACAGTGATCACACCGTCGTTTTAAGAATCGCAGAGGGACTTATACAATGACAGAGGCCCAAAAAAGGTTTTCTGTACAAAGGGATGGGACTTACACTCTATTAGAGGCCCAAATAATGTTTGAGAAAGAAGAAAAATGGGACTTACAACACAAAGGGAGGCCCAAATTATTTGTTTTGAAAACAGCGACCGCGTAGAGATTTTTTAACGTACTGAGACTTATACAATGACTGAGGCCCAAAAAAGGTTTTTATTTACAAGGGAAAAGTGTGTATGTGAAGTTTGAAAAATCAAAATTTAGAAAAAAAAAACCCTAATTTTTAATTTAAAATATAATTTTCAAAGGAAATTAAATAATAAATGATATAAAATACCAAATATATTCAAAAACAAGTTGTATACTTTGAAAAATCATGTTTAATCATATGAAAGCTTGAAATCCAATTGGTTTTGAAAAATCAAGGTGGGAATTTCATTTAAAATAGTTTAAAAAACAAATAAATGAAATTAATTACAAAAATTCTAACTATATAAAAATTATATAAATTAGATTTTTTTGTAAAATAAAATAATTTAACATTTTCATGAATTTTGTAAAAAAGAATCAATTCAAAAACATGAAAATTCAGAGAGAAATTAATTTTTGAATCAATTAAATAAAATAACAAAAATTCAAAAATTCAAATAATTTGAATTATGGCGCCAACGGTCAAGGGAAGAACACGCGCGACCCTGTTTTTTTGCAGATTTGCATTTTCTCACTTTTCTCTCTAATTACTCAATGGTTTTGCACGATTCAAACACCAATCTTGTTCGTTTTTGAACAAGGATAACAACCATATAGATTAATTGCATTTATTTTAAGTATGGAGTGAGAAATCAGAAGATAACCTCAAGAACCCTAATTTCAGCATGAACACAATGAAATTCCATACACGATTCATTCATGCCAATTGATTGAGGGTTATCACTCTATATACATGCAGGAACAAGATGGTAATTCAAAAATTCATTTATGATGCATGGAATATAGAGTTTGAAGGCTTCAGGCTTACCTCTTGCAGCTGGTAATCGAGCTTGATGATGGAGGTGTTACAGATGTGTTCCAATGATCTGGACAGCTTCCTTAGGTGTCAAGGAGTGCATTGAATGCTTGGAGTGGATTGAAATGAGCTGGAACTTGATGTGGCACCTCAACTGCAAATCTGCTAAAGGCTTGTGTAAATGGAGTACTACTTTTGGATTCTGATGTTCCAGATGTTGTTTATGTGTTTGAATCACTTACATAAGATGCATGTGAGGTGTTTGCATCGTTGGTTTGGACAGAATTGTTCTCAAATGCAAAACCCGATAGTGACTTGCAAGAGAAGGTTTTTTTTTGTGTGAAAGAGAGAATTTGAGGAAAGCATCAATTTGGGTGCTTTGGTGTACTACAACTGATCACAAATGAGTTCTATTTATAGTAGAGCAAGTTTGTTTTGCAAGGATCATTGACTTGAGATTAGAGCACAAGCCTATGGTCTTTAGTTGCAAGGATAAGGCTTGACTCATTCAGTGATTAAAGACTCAGTCCATGCCACCTCAATGCACCTCTTGAATGCCTTGAAGCAAAATTGGAGTTTTTGGATTTGGAACATTGAATTCCACATGCCAAAAGGGGTGGTGTCTTGACTTGCAAGGCTTGTGGATCAGAGGTACTTGCTTGGATAAGATCCTTGTATGTTTTCAGAAGTGTGACAAGGCTTAAGGTTGCACAATTTGGCCAGCTCAAGCAAAAGTGCACAAAATTGCCTTGTACATGACAGTTGGAAAATGCCATTTTGGGAGGATCATATCTCCTTGCTCAAATGGAGTTATGGAAAGCTCTTGTGCTTTTTAGAAAGCCCTAACATGATACAATCCATATGATCATGGTTTGTCTTGAAACTATTTGAATCCAACTAGAAAATCCTCATGAACATTGATGTTCAAAGCTGAAAACTCAGGCAGTTTTCACTAAGTGTTTAATTTTTTATTATTTTACCACTTTGATCCATCCATAACTACAAATCTATGAAGAATTGGAGTTTGAGGTAGTTAAAGCTTTTGTAGAATGTGGGAAGACCTACAAATCAGGCTTTGGATGACTCAAACAGGTTGCTTGGATCAAAAGTTATGGTCCTTGGAAGTTGGCACCAAAACCATTCAAATTTAGTAACTTAGAAAATTTTCAAATTTTCAAGATTACCCCTTTTACAAGTTATCATGATTTCTTGATCAATTCTTGTTCAAATGACATTATAGATCATATTTTATGAAAATATGAGTCATAAGGATCATTTTTGCCAAAAAAGTCATGTTTTGACTTTTGGCTCCGGAGCGGCTCGTCTCGGAGAAACCCTAATTCCCGACTTTTGAGGAATGCATTCTCTGAGGGTGTTTTAACTATGCAAAGGGACTCCTAGGGTTAAATTGAGCATATTGAGTCATATTTTGAAGTCTTGGCTCAATCCCTTATGAAAATTTCCCTCTGGAGGCCTCAGTCGATAAAAACCCTAGTTTGGTGGCATCGAGTGTTTAGAGGCTTGAACCACTTGAAATGTGGCAACTTTATGCTTGGTTCTTGATGTGGGAGTCCTCTTGATCCCTAATAGGTTTTGGAGAGGTTAGACAAGTTGAAGATCATGTCATTTCTTGATTGATCATTTGTCTAAGTGCTCTAAGAGGGCTTAAAACCCTAATTCTTGGTTGTAGTGAAAGCTCAACAATCCTTGAGGAAATTGATGAGGCATGATGGCACATCCATATTGTGGCAATGATTTGCATAATGATGGGAAATATTGGTGGTAAAAATTTGGGGTATGACAATCCTCCCTCATCCATTCACCATTCTTCCAAAAATAAACTTGTTCTCCTATAAATAGGAGTCATTTCTGATGTTTCAAACCACACCAAAACAATACCATAGCCTTGTTTTCTCACTTTCCTTCTCTTGCTCAAAATTCAAGGTTTCAAGGATCAAACTTAGAATTCTCAAAACCAGAGCTTGAAGCACTCAAACAACCATCCAAACACATAACAAATCATCCATTGGACGTGTTCAAACCTTCATCTTCATCTCACAACACCAAAATCAAAAAGTCAACCATCAAAACCACAAATTTTGACTTTTCTGCATTTTTCAAGCCATGTCCTGATTCAATCACTTTCATAGCTAAACAAAACTTCAAACACTCTCCATATACCATCCCTAAGTTGTTCCAACAAGTGTTCCTCAACTGTAACACCAATTGAGGGAGTTGCCATCTTGGTCACTTTTTGCCAATTTTACAAGAAAGAGCATGTTTCTGTTCCAGAGGTTTCCTTTTAATTTGGATCATCCTAAAATCTTCTAAGGGGTCTATTAAAGTGTACAAGGCATTAGATTACTTTTGTCATAAGTATCTTGAAAGTTAGCAAGTGGAGCTTCAAGAGGTAAGTGCATAACAACTTGAACTTTGTGAAATATGAATTGTTCTCTGCACATGTTACGACATTATTCTCTGCACAACTTTAAAACAAGAACAGAACAAACAAATGATATTCAGAATATCAACAACAACAGCAAGACAGATGTTACGACATCTGTTACAACATGTTAATCAAAACTGAACTGTAAATTGCAGAATGATAAACAACACAGAATATGATAACCTAGTTCGGTGCAAATTACCTCCATTTGGGGGGATACCAAGCCAAGAAGAATATTCCACTATCAGTAGTATAGTTTTATGTAAACAACTGCTAGTTTATAGTAAACAACCTCTGGTTTGCCTATCACTACCCAATGGAGACTTTATCATTAGAAGTCACATCTAATTGATAAGAGAAACACATCTCACTCCCTAAATCACAATTTGTGATTATCTAACAGTTATAGTCACAATAATTGTATCATCCTACTTGAAAGCCACCCCTCTCAATGCAAAGTTCAGTCAAGCTACCTTAACTAACAAGCTAACTTGGATTTGCTAAAAAACTTCATCCAAGAACAATACACGATTCATTATCTATGGGTTTCTAAATCTGTACATGCACCTATGTCTTCCACAATGTATCAAATCGATACAGAGGGAGACTTACAACACAAAGGAGCCAACAAATCTCTTTTCTGCCCTGGGACTAGGTTTTCTTTTATAGCCTTCTACTGTCTTGGGCTTCAAATCTTCTTTCCTTGATCCATTGCAAATTGCGCCTTGAATCTTGGAACAGATTTAAAAACAAAACCTGTTGTGACAGTCATGATGTCGAGTTTTCATGCTTGGACATTTCATTCGACATCCTCGGCCTGGGGCCGAAACCTTCATGTTGGAACATCTTTAATAATATTATGTTTTACCAAAATTTAGTCAAATCCTTGGAGCTTTCAATTGTGTTGGAGGGCGTGGGTTCAACACCCACCCATGCCATTTTGACCAATTTTTCACATTTTTATTATTATTTTTTATATTTTCCATATTATTTTTAATAATTATTAATCAATTTTAATTATTTAAAAAAATGATTTTTTGCACAAATGTCAATCACACATTAAAAATATTTTATTCACCAAAAAATCACAAAAAATATTTTTATTTGATATATTTTTAAATATTTTAAAGAATTTTATTTTAATTTGTTTAAAACATTTTAAATAATTTCTTTTTTCTTGATTTTTCAAAACCAATTTGATTTTAAATCATAATTCATAACATGTTTATTGATTTCTTTTTCCTTTTTTCTTGATTTATAAAACCTTATTTTCCAAACCTAAATCATAATTCATAACATGTTTATTGAATTTATTTGATATTTTTTCATTTTTAAATTGATTTTTCCTTTTAAAAATACCTAAAAAATAGAAATTAGGGTTTCCTTTGACTTGCTCTTTCAAAACTTCATTTCAACACTCACGGGCCTCTAATAGAGTCTAAGACTCAACCCCCTGTGTACATAAATAAATTTTGGGCCTCTACTATAGTATAAGTCCCACACTGTCTTCCGGTATCGCGGTGCGATCACTGTTTTCAAATAAATCATTTGGGCCTCTCCTTGAGTATATGCCCCAATCTTTTGTACATAAACTTTGTTTTAAACAATAAACAACCTCCATGGGCCTCTCTTTGAGTTGTAAGCCCCATACATCTGTTTTCAAAATCATCTGTCTGTTTTGAACTGCTTGAAAACAAATGGGCCTCTCCCCGAGTATAAGACCCAACACTATTCTTTCATTCTTTCATTCAAAAATACATTATCTTGGGCCTCTTAGATGGGGTGTAAGTCCTATCATTTTCCATTCTTAATAATAAAATGAAGAAGATTCAAATCAAATAAACTGGTACTAAGAGGAGCATTATTCCCAGTGAAACTGCTCTAAGACCACTTGGGCCTCCCCTTGAGTTATAAGCCCCAAACATTCTTCTTAATTCACTCAAATAACAACAACTCTCTTTTTAAATTCAAATTCAAGCTCAAAGTTTTCTCAAAACTTTCTTCAATTTCTCAAAACCCTAATCATACAGTCATCATCAATACAACCAGTCTTAAAACATGTAAGCAATCACAATACACTGGACCTCTAATAAAGTGTAAGATCCAACACCCTTTCTGTAAATAGAAAGTCTTTTAGCCTCATTTCATCATGGGCTATGTATAGGATACAAATAATCTCTTGGGCTTCCATCAGAGAATAAGACCCACCACTCTTTCTCAATTCAATTTAATACTTGTTTATATACTTGTGTATATCTTGTTAAGTTCCTCTTAACATTTACATCATCCTCAGTTTAGACTAATTCAAACAAATAGGATCCTTTAAGTCAGTATAACTTAGTTCAAATAACTAGTTTCCCCTTGTAGCGCAAATTTTTGCATGGTTGCGAAGCACTATCACTTTGGGGTACTACAGTTCGATTCATTTTTTATCCTATTGAAGATGATGAAGGAAGGGAAATATATGTCTCCAATTAACCCTGCTTGCATACTGAGTTTAAACAGATGACTGTTGGTTTACAGATGCTATTGAGATTGTGGGTCTCTCTTAAGTTATTTTGTTAAAATAGTGCCTAGGCGATTGGTGGAAGGTTTAAGACCGATGCTTTTTGATTGATTGATGGAGGTATGGGATTTTGGGTTTTTTTTATTAGTGTGCTCGCTAAGATTTTTCAATTCTTATGCCTACGTATTCCCGTTTGACAAAACAGGGAAATCAGAGCGATCGTAGTTCCTCCAATTCTATGGGAGGAAAAAGGTCGTTTTAGTGTCTTGTTCAAAGCCCAAGACGTGAAGCTAAAGGTGGTTTGTATCTTGTTCAAAGCCCAAGATGTGAAGCTGAAGGGTCTATTTGTATCTTGTTCGAAGCCAAAGATATGAGCTAAAGGGTTTTGACTTTAGAGAGAATTTGTCATCTCTAAAGGGGAGTTGTTGATGTTTGTATGCTATGGACAAGGCACAACTTTGATGCTAAAAGGTTGATTGACTCAACCGGGGTTTTCCTTATACAAAGCCTAAGAGGAGGCTATTGACCCAACAAGAGGATGTTTTTATGTGTCTCGTACAAAGCCCGAGAGAGAGGCTAAAAGGGTTTACTCAACAAGAGAGTCTGCTATATGTCTCGTATGAAGCCCGAGAGAGAGGCTAAAGGAGTTGACTCAACAAGAGAGTCTGTTATACTCAACAAGATAGTGTTTTTGTATCTCGTATGAAGCCGGATATAGAGGTTAAAGGGTGATTGACTCAACAAGAGAGTCTTTTATACTCAACAAGAGAGTGATTTTCTATCTCGTACGAAGCCTGAGATGGAGGCTAAAAGGGATTGACTCAACAAGAGAGTCTTTTATAATCAACAAGTTAATGTTTTTGTATCTCGTGCGAAGCCCGAGATAGAGGCTAAAGGGGGTTGACTCAACAAGTGAGTCTTTTATACTCAACAAGAGAGTGTTTTTCTATCTCGTACGAAGCCCAAGATGGAGGCTAAAAGGGATTGACTCAACAAGAGAGTCTTTTATACTCAACAAGAGAGTGTTTTTGTATCTCGTACGAAGCCCGAGATATAGGCTAAAGGGGATTGACTCAACAAGAGAGTCTTTTATACTCAACAAGAGAGTGTTTTTGTATCTCGTACGAAGCCCGAGATAGAGGCTAAAGGAGTCTGACTCATCAAGAGAGTCTGAAAAGGTTAGCTCCGCTGAGGAGAATCATTGTACAAGGCCCAAGAGGAGGCCAATGTAACTGTTTCAGTCTAGCAACAGGTCCAGTATGTCCGATAAAGAGAAAATCAGTTCCTATATGGGTAATGTTGTACCTTGGGATTGATCAGAGGGTCGGGGTTATTTCCTGTTCTTTAAGGAAATAGGAAATCCAAAGGGTATTGAGACTGTCCAAGTCTACGGGTGTTTTGAGAAATCGATTCTCAGATAGTGGATGATCTTTGTATAATGCCCAAGAGAAGGCTGGTTTGTTAAGGGATGAAGGTCAATCCATTAACTGGTCTGACACTTGACTCAGAAAGACAACTCTAGCAAATTAATGACTAGGTTCTGGTCCTATACCTGTAGAGGTCTCTGGGTCCTTGTACTAAGCCCAAGAGGAGGCATGAGAGCTTTTAAGAAGCCGAAAGGGTCTTGTACAACGCCCAAGAGAAGGCGAGGATGTTTTTAAGAAGCCTGTGGGTCCCCAAACCTCGAGAAGTTCAAGACATGCTATTCACTGAGAATAGATCAAGCCAGGAAATTCCGAGAATTTGGAAGAAGCTCAAGAGATGCCATTCACGGAGAAAAGATCATCTCTGGGGAGTTAGAGCTCCTTTGAAAATTTCTAAGGGTGCTTTTAAGAAGCCTGTGGGTCCCCAAACCCCGAGAAGTTCAAGACATGCTATTCACTGAGAATAGATCAAGCCAGGAAAGTCCGAGAATTTGGAAGAAACTCAAGAGATGCCATTCACGGAGAAAAGATCATCTCTGGGGAGTAGAGTCTCTTTGACAACTTCTAAGGGTGACAATTTGAGAAAGGGTTCAAAAAGAATATGCCTTTCACGTCTCCATATTGTTTAACCCCAAGAGGAGGGAAGACTGTGTCTGGTAATCCTATGGGGATCTAGTTTTTACTGTATTTAAGAGCGATCAACAGGGCTTTACCTAGTGCTAGACGTAGTTGCCGGGGAAAACTCTAAATAACTATACTAGTATTACACAGTTGGTATTTGACAGGTATATAAAAGTTTGTGAAAGAAGAGTTATAGTGAGCAGCCCCACAATACAGTTATATATATGAAAGCGGGTAAACACTTACTCGATTGTAGAGCTTCCATGCTGTTTGGTTAGTTTATTCAGCAAAGAAAGCTTTGATAACAATTATTTATAAATCAAAGGAGAAAGTGCTTTGAAAGAAATGTTAGGGCTTACAGCTCGAGGAGAGGCCCAAAGTTTTATCAGTGATTGCACTTTTGTTTTGTACACTGTATAGAGGGACTTATACAATAAGTGAGGCCCACAATGTTTTAATGTACAAAGGGGGTTGGGTCTTACACTCCATTAGAGGCCCAAAGGTTTATTCTTATACTAGTGGTGGGGCTTACAACTCAAGGAGAGGCCCAGGGTTTGATTTTTGAACTGGCGATCGCGCCGAGATTTTCTTTTAACGCATAGGGGCTTATACAATGTCTGAGGCCCAAAAATTGTTTTGGTTAAAAGGCGATTGGGTCTTACACTCTATTAGAGGCCCAACAATTTTTTAAAGAAAAGGAATGTGGCTTATAACACGAGGGTAGGCCCAGGGTTATTTGTTTGAAAAATGGCGATCGCGCCGAGGTTTGAAAACACAGTGGGTCTTATACGATGACCGAGGCCCAAATTATTTTGGTTTTCAAAAGGGGTTAGGTCTTACACTCTATTAGAGGCCCAAAGTGTTTGAAAAAGTTTGATGAGGGTTGAATTAATCAAAAACCCTAATTTGTTTTCAAATTTTATTTAAATTGAATAAAAAATTCAATTAAATGATCAAAATTGTTTAACATGTGGAAAACAAATTGTGATCTTGGATTAATGTTTCAAAAATATAGTTTTGACCTACAAAATGATTAGAAATCATTAAAATTTGCAAAATCAAGAAGGAAAAAATATTTTAAATCTAAAAAACAATTAAAATATTAATTCTTTGCAAAAATATCAATTATATGAAATAAATAATATTTTTGGGATTTTTTGGCAAAATCAAATATTTTAACATTTTTGTGAATTATTAAAAAAAGAATTAACTCAAAATCATTAAAACTCAGAGAGAAATTAATTTTTGAATCAATTAAATAAAATCACAAAATTCAAATATTTGAATTTTCAAAAAGGGCGCCAAGAACAAGGGCAAGAACACGCGCCACCCTCTGTTTCTGCAGATTTGCATTTTCTATCCAATCTCACTAAATGCTTGATTATATCATGCAATCTACATATCAATCTTCTCGTTTCAACCTCACGATCATGTCTATGGTCTTTAATTTCATTTATTTTAAGCATGGAATAAGAAATCAAAGAGAAACCTCAATAACCCTAAAATTTGCATGATGGTTTAGAAATTCCACACACGATTCAAACAATGCAATTGATTGAGGGAAAACACTCTATGTATGATTATGAACATATGGCCAAATCATTGTGCAGCAAAAAATGCATGGATCATAGAGTTAGAAAAGCTCATGCTTACCTCTTGCAGCTGGTGATCGTGTTTTGTGTTAGAGGTGTTACAGCTAGGTTCCAATGATGTGGATAGCTTCCCTAGGTGCCATGGAGTGTGTCTGGATACTTGGAGTGGATTGAAATGATCTGGAACTTGAGATGGTACCCCAACTGCAAATATGTCAAGAACTTGAGCAATTGGCTGGTGATTTTGTGATTTTGGCGTTCCAGATGTTATGTGAGTGTTTAGATCACTTATATATGATGTTTATGAGGTGTGTGTGTGTGTGATTGGTTTGATTGGAATAGCTCTCAAACTCAAAACGCGATAGTGACTTGCCTTTGAAGGCAAAATTGGAGTGAAGAAGGAGATTTTGAGGAAAGCATCTGTTTGATGGCTTTGGTGTACTCAAACTGATCACAATTGAGCTCTATTTATAGTAGAGCAAGTTTGTTTTGCAAGGAATAGTGAATGGCAACTGCTACATAGGTTTGGCCAATGTTGAGCAATGAGAATCCAAGTCTTCTCTAGCCATTGACTAGAGGTTAGGGCACAGGCTGCTGGTTCCCTTGGTCTTGGATAAGTCTTGACTGAATTTAGTTGCAAATAGCTCAGTCCATGCCACCTCGGTGTATGCATTGAATGCTCCAATCCAAAATTGGAGTCTTGTCCCTCTTTTAGGGATTTCTAGGTTTGGCATGCTATTTTTGGTTCCAAAGACTTGGGAGGCTTGGGATCAGAGTTGGTTCCTCCTTGGTCCCCGCTTGAGGTGTTCAGATGGATAGAGTTGCTTGCCCTTTGCAAAAATTTGGCAAATCGAGCAAAATGTACAAATCTTCCTTGCTTTGGCAGTTTTCAGCAAGGCATATTGGCATGGTCATATCTCATGGCTCAAGTTGAGTTTGGTGATGTTCTTGGTCATTTTCGAAAGCCCTCCTATGATACAACAATTGTTTGATTATAGTTGGTTTTAATACTTTTTGGATCCAAGTGAAAAATGCCCCTACATTTGGAAAAAAGTGAAGGAAGATTCTGACTTAGTGAAAATTTCACTAAGTGTTGGAAAAAGTGCCATTTCATGTTTTTAGCCACTTTGATCATTCCATAACTCAAAATCCATAATGAATTGGAATGAGGTGTAGTTGAAGCTTTTGTAGAGGGCCATGAGGGCTAAAAATCCAGCTTTGAATGGGGGAAAATGGTTTTGTGGTTTAGGAGTTATGATCCTCCAAAGTTGGTACCCTAGCCACTTTATTCCATAACTTAGAAAAATTTCTAAGTTTTTATGGTTACCCTTTTTACAAGTTATCCCACTTTTCTTGATTTTTCTTGATGAATGATGATTCAAGTCACACATTAACATCATTTTAGGGTTAAAAAACCATAATTGTGAAAAATCTCAAAAAGTCAAAATTGACTTTTGTGCACAGTTGACTTTTTGTCAGATGAATTCGAAACTGTGCGATCCTCTATGAAATCAAGTCCTTGACCTAAATCAAACTTGATGGACATGTTCCATAGGTGTCATACGGTGTATTGAATCATGTCCCAAGGTTTGGGAGCATGTCTTGGTCAAAAGTCAAAGCTACAGTTGACTTTTCCCGCGAAACCCTATCGGTGGTTCAGATGAACTTGAAACTTGGGAATCAAGCTTCTTGGATCAATCCATTGTTGCAAATGGATCAATGTGGTGTGTTGGAGACCCTCAAATCCTTTCTTGAGGTCTTGGCTCATGATTTGTCCCAAAAGTCAACTTAGGGGTGAATTAGGTCAAGAAACCCTAATTCCTGATTTTTAGTGAATGCATCCCCTGAGGCTAAATTGACTTGATGATTGGGTTCATGATGTCTCTTGGAGCATCTTAGGTTATGCTTTGAAGTATTGGCTCATGCCCAGTGGAAATTTCCCATCTTGAGGTCCTGGTCGACCAAAACCCTAATTTGGTGACATTGGCGATCTTGAGGCTTGATCCACCTAGAAGGGAGCAACCTTGTGCTTAATCCTTGAAGTGGGAGTCCTCTTCATCCATTGTGGATATTTGAGAGGTTAGACAAGTTAAAGATCATGTCAATTCTAGATTGATCCTTTGTCTAAGTGCTCTTAGAGGGCTTGAAACCCTAATTTTTTATAGTAGTGGATGCTCACCCATCTTTGGGGAGACTGATGAGGCATGATGGTTTATCCATATTGTGATGATGATTTTCGTAATGATGGGAAATCTAAGTGGTGAAAATTTGGGGTATGACAGAAGCCCCTATTTAATCTTCTTGGACCCAAAGGTGTGAATGGCGAAGATATTTGGGCATTCGGGGTGCAAGAGGATTAAATATCGGAATACCCAAAATTTTGATGGTGTTTAGGAATGGTAGGACACACATCCTTCTTCCTTTACTAAGCAATGATGCTTAGAAAAGGTAACAACTTCCCCTCGATTCTGGAATTCAGCCAAGGAACTGGTCTTAGTTTTCTTTCGAAATAAACTTCCCCTCGATCATGGTTTCCTACCAAGGAACTGGTCTAAGTTTATGATGTAAACTTCCCCTTGATCCTGGTTTCCTACCAAGGAACTGGTCTAAGTTTCTGAAATAAACTTCCCCTCGATCCTGGTTTCCTACCAAAGAACTGGTCTAAGTTTCTGAAATAAACTTCCCCTCGATCCTGGTTTCCTACCAAGGAATTGGTCTCAGTTTCTTTTTTCAATAAACTTTCTTTACAAGGGACGCTATACGTAGCGGTTTTCCTCAAACTTCTCGCCGAATTTTCCTGGGGAGATGCCATTTGACAGAAACGGTTTTGATGTCTGACTTGCTGGGGAACCCAGTCGTCTAAGTTGTAAAGGTGTTCAAACTTCTCTGTTTGGAGACGCCATTTGTCGACTCTACTAGGGAAACGAGTCTCTTGAGAGACTGTTTCTGCTTGGGTATTACATCTTACTTTTCTCGGGATCTTCCCGGAGAAATGCCATATGATGTGATCCAATTTTGAGGTGCTGATGACCTTCTCGTCAGCGGATTTTTTCGGAGAAAAATTGCTGCATTGTCGAATCTCTGATTAAGAGGCTTTCTCTGGAGATTTTCCTTAATCTGGTAAAGCGGACATATCATCTTCACTGGCGAAGAGTGATGTTTGTCGAACGTTTTCTTGTTCTTCAGAGGTTCAAGTTATCAAAGTGGTCAAGGGCCAATTCTAATCCAGAAATAAACTGGAGGAGAGAGATTGTTCAGACACGACATTTCCTGACGAGGAAAGAACTGGCAACTCGATTGAGAGGACTGCTATCACTAGGGGATAAGACCGACTAGAGTGATAGTGATGCAATATGAATATGAATGTAAATCAATAATGCATGATGTTTGTATGTTTATGTTGACAAAACTGACGCGACATACAAAGTGACGGATGAACACGACGGGATACTCGGCCACTGCGGGGGGGACGAAGAGGTATCGCTGGTTCAAGATAGCAATTCTGCCTTGCTTAGGAGAAGTAGTCCCTGCGGAGAGCTATGTTGGTCGGACTTAGGAGGTAAGAACTCGGCCGGGGGTATCAGATGGGAAAGCCGCATCTGATACAGTTGATTCTTCATTCAGGCGCACTGGCTTAGAAGGAGTACTTTGATTCTGCACTTTGAAGCTCGTTTACTTCTGGAGAAACAGGCGACATTCTTCCGATGTCCAACAGTCAAAAGAAATTGCCATCTTTATTTTGAAGCAGAAAAGTTTTACAAGTAAATTCATTTTTGTTTCGTTTCAAGAATCGTCGATCATATTAAAATGTCGTTCTATAAAGCTAAAACAAATAAGAATTGCAAACAAAAGCACAAGGGCTCAAATTTTATTGATAGGATGGAAATCAGCCAAGCGCGTGATTCCATAGAGTATTTACAAAGTTTATAAAATGGTAATTTAAGGGAAAAGGGCTACATTGAAACATGACAACCACTATTCTTCTACCAATCCACCGGGATGATTTTTGATTATGTCTCTAATTTTTTCCTGGATCGCCCTTTCGGGTTATCAATCCACCGAGACTTTTTTTTTTAGTTTAGGCGAAGTATTTCTTGACTACGTCAACATTCGTGGGGTAGGCAAATTCTTCTCCATCCATCATTGCAAGTCTCAAGGCGCCGTCTGAGAAAGCTTTCTTGACCACATAGGGGCCATCATAATTCGGGGTCCATTTGCCCCAAGAGTCAGTGAGAAATGATTGTATCTTTTTTAGCACAAGGTCAGACCTTTTTGTCGAACGCCTTCTTCATCCTTTGCTGATACAACTGACCATGGCATAGAGCCATTATTCGTTTCTCTTCGATCAGGTTGAGCTCGTCATGTCGATTTTGACATCATTCAGCTTCTGTTAACTTAGCTTCCATCAACACCCTGATTGATGGGATCTCTACTTCTATGGGGAGCACTGCCTCCATGCCATATACTAGAGAGAAAGGGGTTGCCCCTGCTGAAGTGCGAACAGATGTGCGATAACCGTGAAGAGCAAAGGGTAGCATCTCGTGCCAGTCTTTGTAGGTTACAACCATTTTTTGAACAATCTTCTTGATGTTCTTGTTAGCCGCTTCCACCGCTCCGTTCATCTTGGGTCGGTATCCATTATCAGTAATGATCTGGCTCAGAACACTATAACGGCAGATGGTATTATTTTTGATAAATCGGACCACCACTTGTCGGGTTACATTAGCGTATGACGCTGCTTCGACCCACTTGATGAAGTAGTCAATGGCTACCAGGATGAACCGATGTCCGTTTGAAGCCTTGGGTTCAATTAAGCCAATCATGTCGAGTCCCCATATAGAAAAAGGCCATGGGGAAGAGAGAACTTTGAGATGCGTTGGCGGTACATGGATTTTGTCGGAGTATATCTGACACTTGTGACACCTTCTCATGTACTTGTAGCAGTCAGATTCCATTGTCAACCAATAGTGCCCTGCTCTAAGAATTTTTCTCACCATTGCATGTCCGTTGGCATGAGTGCTAAAGGATCCTTCGTGAATTTCTTTCATCAGCATGTCTGCTTCTGGTCTGTCCATGCATCGAAGCAAGACCATGTCAAAATTCCACTTATAGAGTGTATCACCGCTCAGGAAGAAGCTGCCAGCCAACCTTCTGAGGGTTTTTCTGTCCTTCCTTAGTGTCCCAGGTGGGTATTCTTGTTTCTGAAGAAAGCATTTGATATCGTGATACCAAGGTTTGTCGTCTATAACTGCTTCAATCGTGAAGATGTAAGCGGGCCATTCAAGGCGCATTATGTCGATCTTAGGTAGGTCATTCCATTGACCTACGCTAATCATGGAAGAGAGAGTGGCTAATGCATCAGCCATGTGATTCTCATCACGAGGGATGTGATGAAACTCGATTATGTTGAAGAAGGGTAACAACCTTCTTGCATAATCTTTGTAAGGAATCAGTCCTGATTGGTATGTGTTCCAATCTCCTTTGATCTGGTTGATAACTAGGGCTGAGTCACCATATACGTCCAAGTTTTTGATCCTTAAGTCAATCGCTTCTTCGAGACCCATGATACAAGCTTCGTATTCGGCCTCGTTGTTTGTACACTTTAACGTAAGTCTGCCGGTGAAAGGAATATGGGTACCCTGAGGGGTAACAATGATTGCCCCAATTCCGTTTCCGTAATGATTGACGGCTCTGTCAAAGATTATTCCCCACTGGGAACCTGGTTCTGGCCCTTCACTGGGTAACGATTCATCGCAATCTTTCATTTTCAAATACATGACATCTTTGTATGGGAAGTCAAACCCGATTGACTCTTGATCATCAAGAGGTTGATGAGCTAAATGATCGGCTAAAATACTCCCCTTAACGGCTTTTTGAGCATGGTACTCTATGTCATATTCTAATAACAACATCTGCCAACGGGCAATCCTTTCTGTGAGAGCAGGCTTTTCAAATACATACTTGATTGCATCCATTTCGGATACCAACTAAGTAGTGTGACGAATCATGTACTGGCGAAGACATTTGGCTGCCGAAGCCAAAGCGCAGCAAGTTTTCTCGAGCATAGTGTACCGAGTCTCGCAGTCGGTGAATTTCTTGCTCAGATAATAGATGGCAAACTCTTTCCATTTGGTTTCATCTTGTTGTCCAAGTACACAACCCATCGAGTCTTCCAAGACTGTTAGGTAGATAATCAGCGATCTTCCTTCCATTGGAGGTGATAGAATCGACAGATTCAACAGGTATTCCTTGATACTGTCGAAGGCGGTTTAGAAATCTTCTGTCCAAACGCAGTTCTGATTCTTTTTGAGTAATTTGAAAATCGGCGCACAGGTCGCGGTCATGAGGAATATGAATCTGGAGATATAGTTCAAACGTCCCAAGAATCCTCTGACTTGTTTTTCAGTTTTCGAAGAAGGCATTTCTCGAATGGCCTTGACCTTGTCTGGATTAATCTCAATTCCCTTTTGGCCGATGATGAACCCTAAGAGTTTCCCTAAACGGGCACCGGAGGTGCACTTGTTGGGATTTAAGCGGAGTTTGTACTTTCTCAACCGCTCGAATAGCTTTGACAGGTGGGTCACATGCTCCTCCTCTGTCTTAGATTTTGCAATCATATCATCGACATATACCTCGATTTCCTTGTGTATCATGTCATGAAATAGAGTAGTCATGGCCCTTTGATAGGTTGCCCCGGTGTTCTTCAAACCGAACGGTATTACCTGGTAACAAAAGGTACCCCATGGGGTAATGAACGAAGTTTTCTTCATGTCTTTCGGCGCCATTTTTATCTGGTTATAGCCCGAGAATCCATCCATGAAGGAGAAAACTCTGAAGTTTGCTGTACTGTCTACTAGCATGTCAATGTGTGGTAAAGGAAAGTCGTCCTTTGGACTAGCCTTATTTAGATCCCTGTAGTCGACACACATTCTGACTTTTCCATCCTTTTTCGAAACTGGTACTATGTTGGCTAACCATTGAGGATACTCTGACGTGGCGAGGAAACCCGCGTCAATGCCATGTCCGGGTGAGTCAGTCTCAACCTTTGTTTCACCGGCGGACATTCTGATCTTAACGGTAAATGATGCTCCACGATGCTGCTATCCAACCCTGGCATTTCCTGGTAAGACCAAGCAAATACATCGGGAAATTCTTTGAGAAGCTTTAACAAACTCTCTTTGGCAGTTGGACTGAGCAGTGCCCCAATCCTGATTTCTTTTCTCTCTTTTTACGAAACCAAGTTGACCGTTTCCAACGGCTCTTTGTGAGGTTCAATAGACCTTTCCTCTTGTCGGAGTAATCGGGAGATCTCCTCTGGAATTTCGTTGTCATCTTCTTCTTCAGCCCCAAATACCGGGAATTCAAAGTCGAGAGAAGGCGTCGGATCGTATCTTTCAACAGGGTTTAAAACAAGCAATCTGCATGACGATATGATTCATGTTTAGAAGAGATAGAGATAATGCAAGTGTGTGCAGTGTATTTTTTTTTACTGCTTGTTTATTTTGAATTGTTTTTAGGATTACCATTTTTTGAGAAAAGCGAAAAGAGAAAACAACAATTAATGCAGAAATTACAGAACAACGTTATTTTATTAATGAACAAGTCGATTCTTGAAACTACAGCCCTATAAAACAAAACTTTGTCGCTTTGGGTGAAGCGAAGAGGGATATTTACAGAAAGCGAGCCATATCAAAACATCTGTTTCACCGGGGCAGGGTGAAAGGTTAAAGACGGCAATTACTTTGACTTATGAACAATCTTCGGAACATCGACAGCAACCCATTGGTGGCGAACTCCTCGGTGAATCACAAAGTCTGGTACCTTCTTTCTTGGCTTCTCCTCAGAAATGAAGCTGATTTCTGGCGGAGCTGGATCATTGGAATCTGTCTCCCAAGCAGAGTTGTCGTAGGAGGATTCCTCAGTTGTATTTTGCATAGTATTTGCGCTCTCAGGAAAATCTCCCCATCCAGTTGGCTGGATGTCTTCGAGCCTGATACGAGAGCTCTCAGGAGCGGTGTACTTGACCATGAAGTCAAATTTTCCACTGGGTTGTCCCAAGGTGTCCCACACTTTTGTGGAACTGGAGGAGTCATCTCTCTCGATGACGTTGACCTCGGGAAAGGCATAGTTGATGAACTCTAGTCCGACAAGCTTTGCCAATTCACCGTCGTACGAGATATTTTCTGAATGACCTGAGTGTTGATCCCATAACATGATGGGGACGCAGGTATTATGTTCAATGATGCTCAGTTGATTTTCATTGTTCGGCTGATATTCTTGCCTCAAGTCTCCTGGGTACGGCTGCCAGATAGGCAGGCCATCCATTGGGCCATAATAGTCGTGGTCAAAGTTGTCTTTCATCAGAGTGTCTTCCTCTAATGAATTTGGTGGAGCACGGCATCCTTCTGGATCACAATCTCCATATATCATTTTGACGTCTGACCTCGGTATAAATCTCAGATTCTGTGCGGGATAGCAAAATGGCGTAGGCACCTCTTCCTGAGACATATAACCGTCCTTGTTAATATAGGACTTCCATTCCTCATCCATATCAGAGGAATCCTCCTCGTTGATAGTGTGGACTATTTGAGGCAATGGGTGAAGGAAACCTCCACTGTGGAAGAAGTCCTGAACGGGATGAAGACTTTCATCGTTAGCAGCTGTCTGGGTACAGGTTGCGGAAAAACCTAGACCCTTCTTTGTTTTGTTATCGGGAGGAATGACAAGCTATCCCCATCCATCTGTATTGTTGCTTTTGATCGCTTTGAGAGCATCTCCGTACGAGGAAATCGAGGTTCCTTTCTCTGATTGATTCTCATTGCTCAATGAAAGTGCTTGGAACTGAGTTCCAACAACCTCCTCGGGTTCTACATAAGTAGACGATGATAAGTTACTCACGAGCAAGCCTTGCTCTCCACAGACCGTGACGAGTTGATCGTTCTTGACGAACTTCAGTTTCTGGTGCAGCGTCGAAGTGACTGCCCCAGCCTGGTGTATCCAAGGTCTTCCTAATAAACAGCTGTACGCTGCCCGGACATCCATGACCTGGAAAGTGATTAAGAAAGTGTGAGGACCAATAGTTATGGGAAGGTCGACTTCGCCAATAACTGCTTTCCGAGATCCGTCAAAGGCTTTGACGATGACCTCACTGCCCCTCATCGGGGATCATTTGAATGATAGTCGCATTAGAGTGGACTTCGGCATAACGTTGATGGCCGATCTTGTGTCTACCAGTACGCTGGCTAAAGCATCGTCTTGGCAGTTAACTGTGATATTGAGCTCCATGTTGTGACTTTTGCCCCCCTCTGGCAAGTCCTCATCATTGAATCCTACGTTGTTGCAGGAAGTGATGTTAGAGATGATGCTCTCGAACTGTCATATTGACACATCCTGTTCCATAAAGGCCTGCTCTAAGACTTTCTGTAGAGCCTCTCTATGGGCTTCGGATCTGAGTAAAAGTGATAGCACCGAGATCTTTGAAGGAGTTTGTAATAGTTGGTCAACAATGTTGTATTCACTCCTTTGGATGAGCTTCAGCATCTCATCGTTGTTTTTCGAAAGGTCGGGATGACCGACTGGTGAATCAGGAGCTTCTGTCTGAAGTTCCTTTTCTTGGTTAGGTTCTCCAACTCCTCGATTGAAGATTCGACCGCTCCGTGTTACTCGATTGATGTCTGTAATATTCACGAAGGAGGGTAATGGAATTTCCTTTCCATTCTTAATTATTGTTGCACCGTATTTGTAAGGGATTACCTTAGATGATTCATATGGTAATGGTCCTGGCAGATAGATAACTATAGGAGCCTTCTGATTTTTCTGACTGTCGTAAGTAACTTCAATCAGCTCCTGGCTAAGAACCTTTGATTCGTCTAGTAGAGGGATGATGGTACAAACATCCTTGTTCCTCTCAGGGTCAGAGATTACAACCACGTCTCTGATCTGATCAGCGAAGTAGTCCGGCGTCCAGTTGATTGGTTCGGAACCCGGACATGGGCGAATTTCTCTGCGATCTACCTGACCCTGAAGAGCTGCTTGCACAAGGTAGCATCCTTGGTTCTTCTCCGAACAGACTCTACAACGTTCATAATTGTGTGGTGGCACCTGGCCACGCCCGCTTTGAATGCAGTACAACCTTACCAGGTTTGTTTCCATAGATCAAACATCCTGACTTTGACGCCGAGTAGGGTTTCCATTAAGCACACTGGTTTGTTGCGTGTCTTCGTCCAAATAGATTGGAAGCCAACACTGATTTAACAAGTGTTGTAAAGTTCTCTGAACGAGAGCGTACCCTTGGTTACTCTTACAACAATATTTACAGTCCAGATAATCGTGAGAAGTTAGAAAACCGAGTTGTACTTGCGTAGCGTGTAACTCTACCAAGCTGTTATTCATCAGACGAATATCAAAGATTTGAATCATGTTGATCTGATAAGGATTTCTATCATGATAGTCCTGGATCCATCCAAGATCCATCTGACGCTGGAGGGCCTCTTGTATAAAAGAGCATCCCTATTTGTTTACCGAGCAAGTCAGACAGGAATTGTAATCATTCCGCGGCAGATTATGGTACTGGCATTGCCTTGAGTGCATCGCCACCAAGTTAACATTCATTGCACGGATGTCATGGTTCTAAATGATGTTGGAATTCGTATAGGTCATGTTGACTCCACGAACTCGATGCTCTTGGATCCATCCGAGATCCAATTGTTCTTGTAGAGCTGATTGCACCACAGAACACCCCTAATTGTTTTTAGAGAAGATATCACACTGGTGATAATTATGAGGTGGCACATGGCCATATCCACTCTGTCTACAATGCATCTTGACCAAGTTGGCCCTTAACAAGAGTACATCGTGAATTTGATAGGTGTTGTTAAACTCTCCCTCTATCAAATTGACTGCATCTTTCTCATGTTGAGGCAGCGGTTCATGAGAACATTAGGATTCGTATCTTTGAAAGATAAAACCCCGCTCCTAACAAGCTTTTGTACGTCGGATTTGAAACTGAGATAGTTCTCTATGTTACGCCCTGGTCCTCCTTGATGGTAAGGACAAGTCTGATCCTCTTTGAACCAAAAAGACGGATTTTCCGGTACTGTAAGAGGAGACTTGGTTTGGACATGCCCCTTGACCAGTAGTAACAGAAATAGCTCTGCGTACAACATTAGTATAGGGTCAAACCCTGGTGGTCGCGTTGTACGGTTGTTGTTATATGGAGGACGAGCCTACTGAAGAGGCTGTTGTGTCCTTTGTTGAAGTTGTTGTTAATTAGGTTGGCTCTGTGCATCCTGAGGTTGATACGTAGGAATAGGCGCGAAGTTGATAGCAGGAGTTACAGCTGCTACTGGTTGATAACATCGCCTTTGCTTTCCGAGAGAGATATTCCCAATATCTTGCTTCTTTTTTCTTAGGGAGAGCACTACCGTATCATTTTGTACTACTTGATGATCCAACGTCTTTTATTAAACGTCCTTCTCGGACGGCTTCCTCAAGACGAACTCCCATGCCAACCATCTCGGTGAAGTCACTGGGCGCACTGGCAACCATTCTGTCATAGTAAAATGAGCTCAAGGTCTTTAAGAAGATCTTCGTCATCTCTTTTTCCTCAAGAGGTGGACAAATCTGGGCGGCAATTTCACTCCATCTCTGAGCGTACTCTTTAAAGGTTTCCTTGTCCTTTTAGGACATCGATCTGAGTTGATCTCTGTCCGGTGCCATGTCCAAACTGTATTTGTACTGCTGAACGAAGGCAGCACCAAGATCTCTGAATGTACCGATCGTGGCGCGGTTTAACCCCATGTACCATTTTAAGGCGGCACCGGTTAAACTATCCTGAAAGTAGTGAATCAGTAGCTCCTGGTTCTTTGTCTGAGCTAACATTCGCCGAGCGTACATCACTAAGTGACTCTGAGGGCAAGAGTTACCCTTGTACTTTTCAAAGTCAGGCACTTGGAACTTGTGCAGAACTTTCACATTGGGGACCAAGCAAAGGTCCGCGGCGTCCTTTCCAAATAAATCCTGACTGCGAAGGGCTTGCGGTTCTTTCTGCATTTCCAGGAACTGTTCCTGGAACTCATTCATTCTGTCGAACATGCTGTCGTTTCCGCCAGAAGGTATCTGGGGAATCGGTCCTTCCGGGACAGTGTGTACCACGGGTGGTGGTATAGTCATTATGGCCGAGACTCTCGGTGCCTCCCGAAGTTTGTAACCATCAGGAGTTGTTGTCATGCCCCTGGCATCTTCGCTTTCCCGAGGTTTGTAACCTCCAGGCCCAGTGTAACGCCCCAGTCAGTTTTGTCAGTTTTATCTTTTTAATTAATTGAGTCGTTTTGAGTATTTTATTATTGTATTATTTTATTTCTGACTTTTATGTGAAAATATGTTATTTTTCATCGCAATTATATTTTATCGCGTTTTGGGAGCGTTGGCGAGATATTTGAGTGTAGGGGTATTTCGGGCATTTCACTTTATTTTTGTTAAGTTAAGAATATAATAGAAAGAGTAGAGAGAAAAATAGAAAAGGAAAGAAAAAGAGAAGAAGAAAAGTATAGAGAAAGAAGAAGAGGAGAAAGAAAAAGAGATAGAGAGAAAACTTGGGAAAAATCTAGAAATCGATCAACCGACTTTTCTACACGCTATTAAATCGGGTAAGGGTGCGAAACTCGATTATACTATGTTTGTGTATGATTATGTATGTGTGTGTTGGATGATTCTCTTGTTTTCCATGTTTTTCACTTCTAGGTTGAAAATGATAAAATGATAGAAATCGAAGTTTTAGCGGTTGGAAATCGACGTAAACGTGGTAGAATGCTTGTTGCCATGATTAGATTAGGTTCTGATTGATATATGTTAATTTGGCAATGTTTTGGTTGGAAAAATATCATTTTGGGTTTACAAACAGCGCTGAAAAATTTTGAGTTTTCGCAGGTTCGCCTAGCGAACCTGGGGCGAAGGTGGTAGCGAATGAATTTTCGCGGGTTCGCCTAGCGAACCAGTTAGCGAAGGTTCGCTGAGTTGTTCGCCTAGCGAACTTTGTATGTTTTTGGTGCTGGTGGTTGCTGCCTTGGTTTGCCAAGGGGTTCACCTAGCGAACTTTGTGTCTGTTTTCTAGCTGGTAGTGGGTTCGCTGGACATTCGCCTAGCGAAGGTGGTAGCGAATGCTCGCTAGAGGGCTCGCCTAGCGAACATGGTTGTTTGTGCAAATTTTGTTTTCTTCCTAACTTTTGATCTGTGGTTCGGTTTGAGGCGTGGTTTGATGCGTTAGAAAGCTTATAAAATGTTCTTGCTTATGATGATGGTTTGGAGATTGTTGGCCGATTATATTAGGTCGGGAATTAGAAAATATGTCATTTTGTCGAATTTTGCCGTTTTAATTGTGTGAACTTGAGGTGTATATGCAATATGCTGTTGGTGTGGATATTGTATGACTTGTGTGCTGTTGTGTGATGAAATTGTATGAAATATATTGTGATGATGATTGGTGGCCTTAGGGCAAGAAAATGCAAGGTGTGGTAATTGATGATATATGCATGATTATGGATGTGTATATGTGTGCATTTTAAATGTCATGAGTCATTGTATGCCAAGCATCATGATATGCATTCTTGAGACGTCCTGAGCGACGGATTGATTCTAGAGGGAATCCGCTATAACATCGTGCGCCTTAAAAATAAGAGGACTGAAAGCGATCTGATTGGATCGTGCGCCTTAAAAATAAGAGGACCGAAAGCGATGATTATAGACGATCGTGTGCCCATGTGGGGTGCGAGCGATCAGATTGTGAGCCTTATACAAAAAGGACCGAAAGCGATCCATAAATGTCGTGAGCCTTATACAAAGAGGACTGAAAGCGACGGGGAACATCGTATGCCCGACAGGGAGTTAAAGTGATGTAACGAGTGATGGTTCCAGCAGAGTTCCTGAGTGAACTAGTATTGAGAAATGTTGGGAGTCGGTACCGCATGTGCATTGCATAGAGTCGCTGTGTCGGTCTCTGTGCATTTGCATAAATCATGGATTAATTGTGTATGGAATTGTGAAGGTGATTGATGAGATGGAATGTGTATAGTTGTATTGATGATGAGTGTACTGCGTATGACTGATGTGTATTGGTATTAGATACCTAAGAATTGTACTGTGTTGTGTTGTATTTGATTGTGGTGCATTTGTGGTGAGAATATTTTACTTGTGCATTTCTGTGTTAATATATAATTATATGCAACTGTATCATGATTGTGTTTCTCACCCTTCTGCTGTTTTATAATGCTCTATGAGGCATTGCAGATTAGAGTTGCTGGAGGTCCTTTTGTGAAGCTTAGGTCTTCATTCTTTTGTCGGTCGACTCTGATATGTGACACCGGGTAGTTAGGGAGGCCGTTTGTGATTATTTATATGTATCTTTTGGATTGTACATGTAAGATTGTATTTGGCAGACCAACCTTTCATGATATATATATATATATATATATGAGATTTCAGTACAGATTTTTCCGCTTTTATTCTGTATTTGAATTGTGGGTGTATTACTACCTGAGTTGTTGCATATCTTTATGAGCAGGTGTTGTGTGTTTGTTTCAAATTGATGTGACCCCCTCGGTCTATACCGTGAATTTCGAAATATACTCTGATGAAATTTCGTATTTTATTTATCGCTTTAATAGCTTGGGGGTATAGATTGGGGGTGTTATATTAAGTGGTATCAGAGCCAGTCCGTGTCAGTTTGTGTCTGGTTGTGTCAGTTCTTGTCGGTCTTGGTGTTTGGGGTGAGCTGTTTGTTTAACCATAGTTTCTGTTAGTGGAAATGAACAGAATATGGCTGGTAGGAATGATGCTGCTTTGGCTGCTGCTATGCAAGCTATGGCTCGGGCTGTGCAGGGTGCACCTAATGTTGCTGGAATTGATGAGTTCAGGAAGAACAAACTGCCTGTTTTTAAAGGGAGACATGATCCTGATGGTGCACAGATTTGGTTGAAAGAGATTGAAAGGATTTTCTGAGTAATGGATTGTGTTGAGGACAATAAGGTGAGACTGGGAACTCACATGTTACAGGAAGAAGCGGATGACTGGTGGATTAGTACTCGTCATGTGTTGGAAGCTGCAGAGGAGGAGATCACTTGGGCTGTGTTTAGCATGGAGTTTCTGAGGAAGTATTTTCCCGAAGATGTAAGAAGAAAGAAGGAAATTGAGTTCTTGGAATTGAAACAAGGTAATATGTCTGTTGTTGATTATACTGCTAAGTTTGTGGAGCTTGTGCAGTTTTATCCTCATTATACTGAAGCGACTGCAGAGTTTTCTAAGTGTGTGAAGTATGAGAGCGGATTGCGTCCTGAGATTAAGCAGGCTATCGGCTATCAAAGGATTTGAAGGTTTTCTGATTTGGTGGACTGCTGTAGGATTTATGAAGAAGATAGTAAAGCTCGTTCTACTCACTATAAGAGTGTGAGTGACAGAAAAGGGAAGCAACAGTTCCGTAGTGGCCTGTATGTGACACCAGCTGATAAGGGTAAGCAAATGGGTACTTTTGATCGAAGGTCAAGTGGTGGAGGTATGTCTGGTCCTCTGAGGTGTTATAGGTGTGGTGAATTGGGACATCGTCAGTTTGAATGTAGGAAGAATTTGGGGAAGTGTACCAATTGTGGAGGTGTAGGACATGTTGCAGCTGAGTGCAAAAGGAAGAATGTGGTGAAGTGTTTCAACTGTGGTGACCCTGGTCATATTAGCATGAAGTGTCCAAAACCGAAGCAGGCTTCATCTGGTGGGAATGCTTTTGCATTGGCAGGGACTCAGACTACTAATGCAGATCGTCTGATCAGAGGTACTTGTTTTATTAATAGTACGCCTTTAGTTGCTATTATTGATACTGGAGCGACTCATTCATTTATTTCGTCTGAGTGCGCTAAGCGTTTGAATCTTGTGTTGTCTTTGATGGATGGTGAGATGGTTATTGATACTTGAGCAATGGGGTCAGTAACTACTTCTTTGGTTTGTCTAAGTTGTCCTTTGACCATTTATGGCAAATACTTTGAGATGGATTTGGTGTGTTTGCCGTTGGAGGGATTAGATGTGGTTCTAGGAATGAATTGGTTGCAGTTCAATCGGGTTCATATTGATTGTTATCATAAGCTAGTAAGGTTTCCTTCTCTTGAAGAAGATGAAGATTCGAGTTTCTTGTCTACCAAAGAGTTGAAGAAACTTTTGGCGGATGAAGCTCAGTTGTTTGGGTTGTTTGCATCGTTGACTGTGGATAGTCAAGTGTCGCTTGTTGTGTTTCCTATTGTGTGTGAATTTCCGGAAGTGTTTCCTGAGGATATTTCAGACTTGCCCCCAGAGAGAGAGAGAGGTGGAGTTTTTGATAGATCTAGTTCCTGGTACTAGACCTATTTCTATGGCACCTTATCGTATGTCGGCATCTGAGTTGATTGAGTTAAAGAAGCAGTTGAATGAATTGTTGGAGAAGAGGTTTGTGAGGCCAAGTGTTTCTCCTTGGGGTGCTCCAGTTTTGTTGGTGAAAAAGAAAGATGGAAGTATGCGGTTGTGTATTGATTATCGCCAGTTGAATAAAGTGACGATTAAGAATAAGTATCCTCTTCCAAGAATTGATGATTTGATGGATCAGTTAGTTGGTGCTTGTGTGTTTAGTAAGATTGACTTGAGGTCGGGGTATCATCAGATTAGGGTGAAAGAGGAAGATATTTAGAAGACGACTTTTAGGACACATTACGGTCATTATGAATATTCTGTGATGCCGTTTGGGGTTTCTAATGCGCCAGGTGTGTTTATGGAGTACATGAATCGTATTTTCCACGAGCATTTGGATCGATTTGTTGTTGTGTTTATTGACGACATATTGGTTTATTCTGAGTCTCGGGAGGAGCACGCGGAGCATTTGCGTATTGTTTTGCAGGTTTTGAAGGAAAAGAAGCTTTTTGCCAAATTGTCCAAGAATGCATTTTGGTTGTCGGAGGTGAGTTTTCTTGGACACGTAATTTCAGGTAATGGTATTGCTGTGGATCCATCTAAAGTAGAAGCAGTTCTACAATGGGAGGCTCCGAGATCTGTTACTGAAATTCGAAGCTTTTTGGGTTTGGCCGGATATTATCGAAGGTTCATTGAAGGTTTTTCTAAGCTAGCACTTCCTTTGACCCAGTTGACTTGTAAAGGGCAAGCATTCATTTGGGATATTCGGTGTGAGGAAAGTTTTAATGAGTTGAAGAGAAGATTGATGACAACTCTGATTTTTATTTTGCCGAATCCCAATGAACCGTTTGTGGTGTATTGTGATGCGTCTTTGATTGGTCTAGGTGGTGTGCTAATGCAAGAAGGTAAGGTCGTGGCGTATGCTTCAAGGCAATTAAGAGTGCATGAGAAGAATTACTCTACGCACGACTTGGAATTAGCGGCTGTGGTTTTTGTGTTGAAGATTTGGAGGCATTATATTTTTGGTGCGAGGTTTGAAGTCTTTAGTGATTACAAGAGTTTGAAATATTTGTTTGGTCAGAAGGAATTGAATATGAGGCAGCGAAGATGGTTGGAATTTTTGAAGGACTACGACTTTGGCTTGAATTACCATCCTGGTAAAGCCAATGTGGTAGCCGATGCGTTGAGCCAGAAATCGTTACATATGTCCGCTTTAATGGTTAAGGAGTGGGAGCTTTTGGAATCGTTTAGAGATTTGAGTTTGGTATGTGAAGTGACGTCGGATAGTGTGAGGCTGGGTATGCTGAAGGTTACTAATGATTTTCTGATGACGGTAAGTAAAAAACAGAAGTTGGATGTGAAATTGGTGGATTTGATGTTGGTTGGCGGAAAAGATGCGAGTGGTGATTTTCAAGTGGATATTAATGGTGTTTTGAGGTTCCGAGGTAGAATTTGTATTCCGGACGATTCGGATTTGAAACGGATGATTTTGGAAGAAGGACACCGGAGTAATTTGAGTATACATCCGGGAGCGAATAAAATGTACCAAGATTTGAAAAAGATTTTCTGGTGGTCTGGATTAAAAAGAGATGTGGCTCAGTTTGTGTATGCTTGTTTGACGTGCCAGAAGCCGAAAGTGGAACATCAGAGGCCTAGTGGTTTGTTGCAACCGTTGGATATTCCTGAGTGGAAATGGGATAGCATTTCTATGGATTTTGTAACCGGGTTGCCGAATACACTGAGGGGGCATAATGCTATTTGGGTGGTTGTTGATAGGCTGACTAAATCGGCTCATTTCATTCCGATTGACATCAGTTTTACGTTGGAACGGTTAACGGAGATTTATATCAGTGTGATTGTGAAGTTGCATGGGGTTCCGTTAAGTATTATTTTGGATCGAGATCCAAGGTTTACCTCGAGATTTTGGGAAAGTTTACAGAAGGCGTTAGGTTCTAAATTGAGATTGAGCTCGGCTTATCATCCGCAGATGGATGGGCAGACGGAGAGAACGATTCAGTCTTTGGAAGATTTGCTGCGAGCGTGTGTTTTGGAACAATGTGGTGCGTGGGATAGTTATCTTGCGTTGATTGAATTCACGTATAATAATAGTTTCCATTTGAGTATTGGAATGGCACCGTTTGAAGCATTGTATGGACAGAGGTTTCGAACACCGTTGTGTTGGCACGAATCTGGTGAGAGTTCGGTGGTTGGACCGGAGTTGGTGCAACAGACTACGGAAAAAGTGAAGCTTATTCGTGAGAAAATGAAGGGTTCTCAGAGTAGGCAAAAGAGTTATCATGATCGTAGAAGGAAAGATCTTGAGTTTTAAGAGGGCGATCATGTATTTTTGAGAGTTACGCCGGTAACGGGTGTTGGTCGTGCATTGAAATCGAAGAAACTTAATTCTCGGTTTATTGGTCCTTACCAGATATCCGCGAGAGTGGGGGCTGTGGCTTATAGGGTGGCATTGCCGCCGAGTCTGTCAAATTTGCATGATGTGTTCCATGTTTCACAGCTTCGAAAGTATGTTCCGGATCCGTCACATATGATTCTGATGGATGAGGTTGAGGTAAGGGAGAACCTTACGATCGAGGCATTACCCGTTAGGATTTTGGATCGCGAGGTGAAGCGGTTGAGGGACAAGGATATTGCACTGGTGAAGGTAGCGTGGGGAGGCGCTGCTGAGGGCAATTTGACTTGGGAGTTGGAGAGTCGGATGCGGGAGTCGTATCCAGAGTTATTCGTCTCAGGTAATATTTTCGAGGACGAAAATTTCTAAGTGGGGGAGAGTTGTAACGCCCCAGTCAGTTTTGTCAGTTTTGTCTTTTTGAGTATTTTATTGTTGTATTATTTTATTTCTGACTTTTATGTGAAAATATGTTATTTTTCATCGTGATTATATTTTATCGCGTTTTGGGAGCGTTGGCGAGATATTTGAGTGTAGGGGTATTTCGGGCATTTCACTTTATTTTTGTTAAGTTAAGAAGAAGAGGAGAAAGAAAAAGAGATAGAGAGAAAACTTGGGAAAAATCTAGAAATCGATCAACCGACTTTTCTACACGCTATTAAATCGGGTAAGGGTGCGAAACTCGATTATACTATGTTTGTGTATGATTATGTATGTGTGTGTTAGATGATTCTCTTATTTTCCATGTTTTTCACTTCTAGGTTGAAAATGATAAAATGATAGAAATCGAAGTTTTAGCGGTTGGAAATCGACGTAAACGTGGTAGAATGCTTGTTGCCATGATTAGATTAGGTTCTGATTGATATATGTTAATTTGGCAATGTTTTGGTTGGAAAAATATCATTTTGGGTTTTCCAACAGCGCTGAAAAATTCTGAGTTTTCGCAGGTTCGCCTAGCGAACCTGGGGCGAAGGTGGTAGCGAATGAATTTTCGCGGGTTCGCCTAGCGAACCAGTTAGCAAAGGTCAGCGAAGGTTCGCTGAGTTGTTCGCCTAGCGAACTTTGTATTTTTTGATGCTGGTGGTTACTGCCTTGGTTCGCCTAGCGAACTTTGTGTCTGTTTTCTAGCAGGTAGTGGGTTCGCTGGACATTCGCCTAGCGAAGGTGGTAGCGAATGCTCGCTAGAGGGCTCGCCTAGCGAACATGGCTGTTTGTGCAAATTTTGTTTTCTTCCTAACTTTTGATCTGTGGTTCGGTTTGAGGCGTGGTTTGATGCGTTAGAAAGCTTATAAAATGTTCTTGCTTATGATGATGGTTTGGAGATTGTTGGCCGATTATATTAGGCCGATAATTAGAAAATATGTCGTTTTGTCGACTTTTGTTGTTTTAATTGTGTGAACTTGAGGTGTATATGCAATATGTTGTTGGTGTGGATATTGTATGACTTGTTTGCTGTTGTGTGATGAAATTGCATGAAATATATTGTGATGATGATTGGTGGCCTTAGGGCAAGAAAATGCAAGGTGTGGTAATTGATGATATATGCATGATTATGGATGTGTATATGTGTGCATTTTAAATGTCATGAGTCATTGTATGCCAAGCATCATGATATGCATTCTTGAGACGTCCTGAGCGACGGATTGATTCCAGAGGGAATCCGCTATAACATCGTGCGCCTTAAAAATAAGAGGACTGAAAGCGATCTGATTGGATCGTGCACCTTAAAAATAAGAGGACCGAAAGCGACGAGGAACATCGTATGCCCGACGGGGAGTTACAGTGATGTAACGAGCGATGGTTCCAGCAGAGTTCCTGAGTGAACTAGTATTGAGAAATGTTGGGAGTCGGTACCGCATGTGCATTGCATAGAGTCGTTGTGTCGGTCTCTGTGCATTTTCATAAATCATGGATTAATTGTGTATGGAATTGTGAAGGTGATTGATGAGATGGAATGTGTATAGTTGTATTGATGATGAGTGTACTGCATATGACTGATGTGTATTGGTATTGGATACCTGAGAATTGTACTGTGTTGTGTTGTATTTGATTGTGGTGCATTTGTGGTGAGAATATTTTACTTGTGCATTTTTGTGTTAATATATAATTATATGCAACTGTATTATGATTGTGTTTCTCACCCTTCTGCTGTTATAATGCTCTATGAGGCATTGCAGATTAAAGTTGCTGGAGGTCTTTTTGTGAAGCTTAGGTCTTCATTCTTTTGTCGGTCGACTCTGATATGTGACACCGGGTAGTTAGGGAGGCCGTTTGTGATTATTTATATTATGTATATGTATCTTTTGGATTGTACATGTAAGATTGTATTTGGAAGACCAACCTTTCATGATATATATATATGAGATTTCAGTACAGATTTTTCCGCTTTTATTCTGTATTTGAATTGTGGGTGTATTACTACCTGAGTTGTTGCATATCTTTATGAGCAGGTGTTGTGTGTTTGTTTCAAATTGATGTGACCCCCTCGGTCTATGCCGTGAATTTGGAAATATACTCTGATGAAATTTGGTATTTTATTTATCGCTTTAATAGCTTGGGGGTATAGATTGGGGGTGTTACACCCAGCGGTTCCTGCTGCGGTTCCCTGATCCTCATTGATCGGCGGAACATATCCTTCTGGGATATGGTTGGTAGGCATGCCCCAGGGACGATCTTTCGGCATCTTGTACCTAGGATCGGACTTCTCCACTATGGGTGTCGATGTGATCTCTGAGATCACAATCCTTAGTTGCATCTGAGCTTCTACTAGAGCTTGCATATCGTTATGAAGCTTTCTCAGATCCTCTTTCAGAGTGTCGATCTCTTTTCTCAACTCTCTGTTCTCTTCCTCGAGATCATCCATCTTTTTCTGACGATTGGCCCGAGTATTGTACGAATGAGACAGTTTGACTCTAGAATCGAGACGCAAACGTAAGATTCGTAGGTAAGAAGAATGCGTTTATGAGAATGATGAATGCAATGATTATTAATTATTTTTTGTTTATTCAAAGTAAACTTCGACAATTAGATTGCAAATATCAAACAGTGGGGAAACCCCGTTTTATTGAATTCCAAGGATTGCGGAAATGGAAATACAGTAGATTACAAAGTGTTGAAAAAAAAAGGAAATCTAAACTAATGGATCCTGAGTCCTCTCTGAAGAGATATCAAGACCTAGTTCGGGAGCTTTCCTTTTCTTTGACCGGGGCTCTTGGGCCGTTGTCGGATTGTCATTCCTTTGCCAAGTGAAAGACGTGAGCAAACTCCTTTGGTCATCCTGATTTTCTACAGCATGTTGCTCTAAAATCTTAATCAGAGCATCTTTTTCTCTTAACAGTTGTTGTATTTTCTTGCATTCCACATTAAGAATACGACACTTGTTCCTCCAATACCTATTCTCCTGTTGAACTTTACTGAGAGTAACTTGAAGTTTTTCCATCTCAGACATGAAATAAAGGGCAGAGTCCCTTAATGGAAGAACTTCCTGACGAGGGTAAGGCATCCTCAGCTTGAGAGCTCTAGTTTGTACCCAATGGAGATAAGGCTCCATCGAGACACAGTCTGGTTTCCCTAGAGACTCTCGTCCTTTCCTATGAACGTGTTTCTAAGCGTGCACTATTTCCGTCTTTAGTGCCCTGTCATTTTCTCCTTCTTTGAAGAAAAGACCTTCCAGATGAGCACTTCACGGGACATGCCTCATCGGGTATCCCAATTGACGACGAACTAACACTGGATGATAGTTAATTCCTCCCTTAGTTCCTATAAGGGGTACATTTGGGAAATTTCCACAACGGTCAATGATTCTGATCCCTTCGTAGATTCGATTGTACCAATCGATGTCCGAGTTGGTAAGAGACACGACTCTTTGCGACCAACGTAAAGTATTCTTTTGATCCCAAAATGCAGCAGACTTGGGCAAATGGGAAGTGAACCATTTGTATAGCAGGGGTACACAGCATGTGATTATTCCTCCGCTGTATAAATTCCTTAAATGTACCGAATGATACGCATCTGCGAGTAAGGTCGGTACGGGGTTTCCGATCAGGAAAATCTTAATGGCATTGATGTCTACGAAGTTATCAATGTTGGGAAAAAAAAATAACCCGTAGGTGAGCAAAACAAAGATGCTCTCGAAAGCGGCCACGTTCCCTATACTAGCAAAGTACAGGGCTTTCTTTGTCAAGAACTGGGCTGGCAAACCTTGGATGCCACCCTTAGTGGTCATGTGAGTCCTGACTTCTGACTCGTCCAAATAAATTGCTCATGCAATGGTTTGATCCTTTGGAATTTCTTCTAGTCCAGAAAAAGGAGCCTGATCAGTGATATGCAGACCAGTCAGGTGAGAGTACTCCTCCAGCGTTGGTGCTAGCTGATAGTCTGGGAATATGAAACAGTGATAAACTGGATCGTAGAACTGGATTAGCGTGGACATGATTCCTTCGATTACATGGACCCTTAACAAGGACAACAGTCCTCCATACTTGGCTCTGAAAGCCTCGTGGTTGGTGATCATCCTCGCCAAACCTCTCAAATCCTCTAACTTGGGAACCTTGAAGGTGTACTTATGAGTTTTCTTTCTACCGAAATCCATTAGCGCAATCTCCTTTCTCTGATATTTGTAATCATTGTCTTAGTTTAATTTGAAAAAGAGAGACTAGAAGAGAAGATTTTCTTTGTTTGAATGTTTTTTAAATGAATGTATGAATGCGGCACACAAAAACATGGAAAAAACATGGGGTCAAAGGGTCGGTGTCATGAAGTCAAGGCTCTACACCCCCAAAGGTTTATACTGGTGATTTTTTGTACCTATCTGCAAAATCATTGACCCCTCTGGGATAACAACAGCAAGCGAATCGCCAGCGAGTTGATGTATCCTAGAGTGATCTCAGATGAGTGTAGTATCGCGTGACAACTATTTCTGATAGCTTCCGCACTACAAAATGGCTACAGTCTGCTAAAAACCTCAGCTTCTCAGATAACCCAGTCGCCCACACTACTTTCAACAACCGAAGTCGTATAGGCAGTGTATCTGCAAAGGGAGTCTCCACTGAGTTTGATGGTCGATCAGGGGCTCTTAACTGGAATTCACTCCCAGTAAGATTACCCGCATTGCCATCACCTATCTTAGGTGTATACTCAATCTTTCCACATGCGGCATCGCACGCATTCCTATTGGCAGAAAAATAAACATAGATATCATTTAGGAAAAGCAGTATATATATTTGTCTTAATCATCCTAGACCTTTAGCCTTATGCTCCTATACAGACAATGACTCCCCAGCAGAGTCGCCATTTCTGTGACATGAATTTAGAGTTTCAACCAGAGGGATAAGAGGGGAAAAATGCCCTGCATGGCCCCACGGTGGGCGCCACTTTTTGCTGCGGCACTTCTTTCAGGTTTCTACTTAAGAGATGGGAATAGAACAAGATCTCGACGGATTTTCCCCAATGAAGTCGCCATTGCTCTGTAGCGCGAATTTTTGCATGGTTGCGAAGCACTATCGCTTTGGGGTACTACAGTTCGATTCATTTTTTATCCTATTGAAGCTGATGAAGGAAGGGAAATAGGTGTCTCCAATTAACCCTGCTTGCATACTGAGTTTAAACAGATGACTGTTGGTTTACAGATGCTATTGAGATTGTGGGTCTCTCTTAAGTTATTTTGTTAAAATAGTGCCTGGGCGATTGGTGGGAGGTTTAAGACCGATGCTTTTCTATTGATTGATGGAGGTATGGGATTTTGGGTTTTTTTGACTAGTGTGCTCGCTAAGATTTTTCAAATCTTATGCCTACGTATTCCCATTTGACGAAACAGGGAAATCAGAGCGATCGTAGTTCCTCCTATTCTATGGGAAGAAAAAGGTTGTTTTGGTGTCTTGTTCAAAGCCCAAGACCTGAAGCTAAAGGTGGTTTGTATCTTGTTCAAAGCCCAAGATGTGAAGCTGAAGGGTCTATTTGTATCTTGTTCGAAGCCCAAGATATGAAGCTAAAGGGTTTTGACTTTAGAGAGAATTTGTCATCTCTAAAGGGGAGTTGTTGATGTTTGTATGTTATGGACAAGGCACGACTTTGATGCTAAAAGGTTGATTGACTCAACTGGGGTTTTCCTTATACAAAGCCTAAGAGGAGGCTATTGACCCAACAAGAGAATGTTTTTATGTGTCTCGTACAAAGCCCGAGAGAGAGGCTAAAAGGGTTGACTCAACAAGAGAGTCTGTTATATGTCTCGTATGAAGCCCGAGAGAGAGGCTAAAGGAGTTAACTCAACAAGAGAGTCTGTTATACTCAATAAGAGAGTGTTTTTGTATCTCATACGAAGCCCGAGATAGAGGCTAAAGGGTGATTGACTCAACAAGAGAGTGATTTTCTATCTCGTACGAAGCCTGAGATGGAGGCTAAAAGGGATTGACTCAACAAGAGAGTCTTTTATACTCAAGAAGAGAGTGTTTTTGTATCGCGTAAGAAGCCCGAGATAGAGGCTAAAGGGGGGTTGACTCAACAAGAAAGTCTTTTATACTCAAGAAGAGAGTGATTTTCTATCTCGTACGAAGCCTAAGATGGAGGCTAAATGGGATTGACTCAACAAGAGAGTCTTTTATACTCAACAAGAGAGTGTTTTTGTATCTCGTACGAAGCTCAAGATAGAGGCTAAAGGGGATTGACTCAACAAGAGAGTCTTTTATACTCAACAAGAGAGTGTTTTTGTAACTTGTACGAAGCCCGAGATAGAGCCTAAAGGAGTCTGACTCATCAAGAGAGTCTGAAAAGGTTAGCTCCGCTGAGGAGAATCATTGTAAAAGGCCCAAGAGGAGGCCAATGTAACTGTTTCAGTCTAGCGACAGGTCCAGTATGTCGGATAAAGAGAAAATTAGTTCTTATATGGGTAATGTTGTACCTTGGGATTGATTAGAGGATCGGGGTTATTTCTTGTTCTTTAAGGAAATAGGAAATCCAAAGGGTATTGAGACAGTCCAAGTCTACGGGTGTTTTGAGAAATCGATTCTCAGATAGTGGATGATCTTTGTATAATGCCCAAGAGAAGGCTGGTTTGTTAAGGGAAGAAGGTCAAACCATTAACTGGTCTGACACTTGACTCAGAAAGACAACTCTCTGGGTCCTTGTTCTAAGCCCAAGAGGAAGCATGAGAGCTTTTAAGAAGCCGAAGGGTCCTTGTACAACGCCCAAGAGGAGGCGGGGATGCTTTTAAGAAGCTTGTGGGTCCCCAAACCCCGAGAAGTTCAAGACATGCTATTCACTGAGAATAGATCAAACCAGGAAAGTCCAAGAATTTGGAAGAAGCTCAAGAGATGCTATTCACGGAGAAATGATCATCTCTAGGGAGTTAGAGCTCCTTTGATAATTTCTAAGGGTGCTTTTAAGAAGCCTGTGGGTCCCCAAACCCCGAGAAGTTCAAGACATGCTATTCACTGAGAATAGATCAAGCCAGGAAAGTCTGAGAATTTGGAAGAAACTCAAGAGATGCCATTCACGGAGAAAAGATCATCTCTGGGGAGTAGAGTCTCTTTGACAACTTCTATGGGTGACAGTCTGAGAAAGGGTTCAAAAAGAATCTGCCTTTCACGTCTCCATATTGTTTAACCCCAAGAGGAGGGAAGACTGTGTCTGGTAATCCTATGGGGATCTAGTTTTGACTGTATTTAAGAGCGATCAACGGGGCTTTACCTAGTGCTAGACGTAGTTGTCTGGGAAAACTCTAAATAACTATACTAGTATTACAGAGTTGGTATTTGACAGGTATATAAAAGTTTGTGAAAGAAGACTTACAGTGAGCAGCCCCACAATACAGTTATATATATGAAAGCAGGTAAAGAAAGCGGGTAAACACTTACTTGGTTGTAGAGCTTCCATGCTGTTTGGTTAGTTTGTTCAACAAAGAAAGCTTTGATAACAATTATATTATAAATTAAAGGAGAAAGTGCTTTAAAGGAAATGTTGGGGCTTACAGCTCGAGGAGAGGCCCAAAGTTTTATCAGTGATTGTACTATTGTTTTGTACACTGTACAGAGGGACTTATACAATAAGTGAGGCCCACAAAGTTTTAATATCAGTGATTGTACTGTTGTTTTGTACACTGTACAGAGGGACTTATACAATAAGTGAGGCCCACAAAGTTTTAATGTACAAAGGGGGTTGGGTCTTACACTCCATTAGAGGCCCAAAGGTTTATTCTTATACAAGTGGTAGGGCTTACAGCTCAAGGAGAGGCCCAGGGTTTGATTTTTGAACTGGCGATCGCGCCGAGATTTTCTTTTAACGCAGAGGGGCTTATACAATGTCTGTGGCCCAAAAATTGTTTGGGTTAAAAGGGGATTGGGTCTTATACTCTATTAGAGGCCCAAAAAGTTTTTAAAGAAAAAGAATGGGGCTTATAACACGAGGATAGACCCAGGGTTATTTGTTTGAAAAATGGCGATCGCGCCGAGGTTTGAAAACACAGTGGGTCTTATACGATGACCGAGGCCCAAATTATTTTGATTTTCAAAAGGGGTTGGGTCTTACACTCTATTAGAGGCTCAAAGTGTTTGAAAATGTTTGATGAGGGTTGAATTAATCAAAAACCCTAATTTGTTTTCAAAATGTATTTAATTGAATAAAAAATTCAATTAAATGATCAAAATTATTTAACATGTGGAAAACAAATTGTGATATTGGATTAATGTTTCAAAAATCGAGTTTTGACCTACAAAATGATTAGAAATCATTAAAATTTGCAAAATCAAGAAGGAAAAAATATTTTAAATGTCAAAAACAATTAATATATTAATTCTTTGCAAAAATATCAATTATATGAAATAAATAATATTTTTGGGATTTTTTGGCAAAATCAAATATTTTAACATTTTTTGAATTATGTAAAAAAGAATCAACTCATAATCATTAAAACACAGAGAGAAATTAATTTTTGAATCAATTAAATAAAATCACAAAATTCAAATATTTGAATTTTCAAAAAGGGCGCCAAGAACAAGGGCAAGAACACACGCCACCCTCTGTTCTGCAGATTTGCATTTTCTATCCAATCTCACCGAATACTTGATTATATCATGCAATCTACATATCAATCTACTCGTTTCAACCTCATGATCATGTCTATGGTCTTTAATTTCATTTATTTTAAGCATGGAATAAGAAATCAAAGAGAAACCTCAAGAACCCTAAACTTTGCATGAAGGTTCAGAAATTCCACACACGATTCAAACAATGCAATTTATTAAGGGGAAACACTCCATGTATGATTATGAACATATGGCCAAATTATTGTGCAGTAAAAAATGCAGGGATCATAGAGTTAGAAGAGCTCATGCTTACCTCTTGCAGCTGGTGATCGTGTTTTGTGTTAGAGGTATTACAGCTAGGTTCCAATGATGTGGATAGCTTCCCTAGGTGCCATGGAGTGTGTCTGGATGCTTGGAGTGGATTGAAATGATCTGGAACTTGAGATGGTACCCCAACTGCAAATATGTCAAGAACTTGAGCAATTGGCTGGTGATTTTGTGATTTTGGTGTTCCAGATGTTATGTGAGTGTTTGGATCACTTCTATATGATGTTTATGAGGTGTGTGTGTGATTGGTTTGATTGGAATAGCTCTCAAACTCAAAACCCGATAGTGACTTGCCTTAGAATGTAAAATTGGAGTGAAGAGGGAGATTTTGAGGAAAGCATCTGTTTGATGGCTTTGGTGTACTCAAACTGATCACAATTGAGCACTATTTATAGTAGAGCAAGTTTGTTTTGCAAGGAATAGTGAATGGTAACTGCTGCATAGGTTTGGCCAATGTTGAGCAATGAGAATCCAAGTCTCCTCTAGCCATTGACTAGAGGTTAGGGCACAATCTGCTGGTTCCCTTGGTCTTGGATAAGTCTTGACTGAATTCAGTTACAAATGGATCAGTCCATGCCACCTTGGTGTATGCATTGAATGCTCCAATCCAAAATTGGAGTCTTGTCCCTCGTTTAGGGATTTCTAGGTTTGGCATGCTATTTTTGGTTCCAAAGACTTGGGAGGCTTGGGATCAGAGTTGGTTCCTCCTTGGTCCCCCTTGAGGTGTTCAGATGGATAGAGTTGCTTGCCCTTTGCAAAAATTTGGCAAATCGAGCAAAATGCACAAATCTGCCTTGCTTTGGCAGTTTTCAGCAAGGCATATTGGCATGGTCATATCTCATGGCTCAAGTTGAGTTTGGTGATGTTCTTGGTCATTTTGGAAAGCCATCCTATGATACAACAACTATTTGATCATATTTGGTTTTGACACTTTTTGGATCCAAGTGAAAAATGCCCCTACATTTGGAAAAAAGTGAAGGCAGATTCTGACTTAGTGAAAATTTCACTGTGTTGGAAAAAGTGGCATTTCATGTTTTCAGCCACTTTGATCATTCCATAACTCAAAATCCATAATGAATTGGAATGAGGTATAGTTGAAGCTTTTGTAGAGGGCCATGAGGGCTACAAATCCAGCTTTGAATGGGGAAAAATGGCTTTGTGGTTTAGGAGTTATGATCCTCCAAAGTTGGTACCCTAGCCACTTTATTCCATAACTTAGAAAAATTTCTAAGTTTTTATGGTTACCCCTTTTACAAGTTATCCCACTTTTCTTGATTTTTCTTGATGAATGATGATTCAAATCACACATTAACATCATTTTAGGGTTAAAAAATCATAATTGTGAAAAATCTCAAAAAGTCAAAGTTGACTTTTGTGCACAGTTGACTTTTTGTCAGATGAATTCCAAACTGTGCGAACCTCTATGAAATCAAGTCCTTGACCTAAATCAAACTTGATGGACATGTTCCATAGGTGTCATAGGGTGTATTGAATCATGTCCCAAGGTTTGGGAGCATGTCTTGGTCAAAAGTCAAAGCTACAGTTGACTTTTCCCGCGAAACCCTAACGGTGGTTTAGATGAACTTGAAACTTGGGAATCAAGCTTCTTGGATCAATCCATTGTTGCAAATGGATCAATGTGGTGTGTTGGAGACCCTCAAATCCTTTCTTTAGGTCTTGGCTCATGATTTGTCCCAATAGTCAACTTAGGGGTGAATTAGGTCAAGAAACCCTAATTCCTGATTTTTAGTGAATGCATCCCCTGAGTATAAATTGACTTGATGATTGGGTTCACGATGTCCCTTGGAGCTTCTTAGGTTATGCTTTGAAGTATTGGCTCATGCCCAGTGGAAATTTCCCATCTGGAGGCCCTGGTCGACCAAAACCCTAATTTGGTGACACTGGCGATCTTGAGGCTTGATCCACCTAGAAGTGAGCAGCCTTGTGCTTAATCCTTAAAGTGGGAGTCCTCTTCATCCATTGTGGATGTTTGAGAGGTTAGAAAAGTTGAAGATCATGTCAATTCTTGATTGATCCTTTGTCTAAGTGCTCTTAGAGGGCTTGAAACCCTAATTTTTTATAGTAGTGGATGCTCACCCATCTTTGGGGAGAATGATGAGGCATGATGGTTCATCCATATTGTGATGATGATTTGCCCAATGATGGGAAATCTAAGTGGTCAAAATTTGGGGTATGACACCCCTGTACAAAGGAATACAGTTTGCCTCCTCTTGGGCTTTATCCAAGCATCATTGCCTCCTCTTGGGCATCATACAATGAATCTTCCCAGAAGATAGCCTCCTCTTGGGCTTTGTTCAATTTGATCAACCATGAAACAGTTCAATAAAGAGAGGATTATTTCCCGGTGAAACCTCTTATTTATCCCTCTAAACCCTGGAACAGTTCAATAATGAAAGGATTACTTCCTGGTGAAACCTTTCTTGAACTCTTCCTAGAATTGGAAAGTCTCAACACCTAGCCTCCTCTTAGGCTTCATACAAGGAACCACAGGATTCCTAGAAGCATCCATAGCCTCCTCTTGGGCTTCATACAAGGACCCTCAAGCTTCCTAAAAGCAAAGGATAGATCCTAGTCATCTATACACCAGTCCCCAGGAGAGTCAGAACCTCTAAGGAATTCAAGCCTATCATTCTCTAAGGCTCTCATGATCCTCAACAAAGCTTGGTTTTCATCTTTAAAATCCCCATCCAGGGTCAAATTATCACCAACAAGTCCCCAAAATGATCAGAACCTCATGGCACCTAATAAATTAACTCTTCTCTAATCCCCAACAAGAGTTAGTTTCCCTTTGGATTCCTCAAAACAATTTAGACCTTCTCCTAGATTTTAATAATCCTTAGCAAGAGTCATCCTCTTCTTAATCTTCATATAATGATTTTCCCAGTTAGCCTCAATCTTGGGCTTTGTACAAGACAAATATAATACTCCCTAGTTCAGTCAGTTTTCAACTTTTTCAGCTTCAACCTTGGGCTTTGATCAAGACACAAAATTAAACATCCCCACATATGAGACCATGAGTTCTCTCTGCATGAGGATATTTCCTCTATTAAATCACATTTCAAAACAGACAACCAAAAACCTTTTTCCAGATAAATTGATGTAAGTGGCACACTTGTTGATTCAAAATCCAAGCTGGAGTCCCTCCTTTATCATGGCTAAAACTTCTCTTCCATCTAAGTGATGTAAGTGGCAAGCCTCTGGATTCTACACATCCATGTCAATGTCCGTCTCTTAGCATGTAAAGACTCACAGAGGAAGATGTGGCATTATTGGATTCCACACATCCTAGTTAATGCAACTTCCCTCATAAATCAATGTTTGTGATGAATAGGTGAGATATCTCCCTTTAGAGATGACAAACTCTCTCTCAGTCAAAAATTGTAGCTTCAATCTTGGGCTTTGAACAAGACACAAATACTATTTTATCTTCAATCTTGGGCTTTGAACAAAACACTAATACTATTTTATCTTCAATCTTGGGCTTTGAACAAGACACAAATACTATTTTATCTTCAATCTTGGGCTTTGAACAAGACACCAAATATTCCTCCTTCCATAGAATAGGAGGAACTACGATTGCTCTGATTTCCCCAAATCTCTTTACGGGAATACGTAGGCATAAGATTGCGAAATCTTAGCTAGCACACTAATAAAAAACTTTAGGTCCTGTACCTTCCCAAAAACAATAGAAATCCCCAAAACAACAAAAACATTTCCTCGGCTTCCTCAAAAGAGAAACTCTCCCTATTCAACAGTAAATGGATTTGAGCAACTAAGCAATTCAACAGTAAAACATATGCAAATAAAGGTTCCTATAGATTACTATAGATACACTGGGTGTTAACAGCTTCCCTTTGTATAAATGACCCCCGATTCCAGATCTCTTCGCACTTGTAGGGAAAACATTTGCGTGCAGGGTTAGTTTGAGATATCTTCCCATTCATTTTAAGCTTCATAGGATAAATATTAGAAATCAGAAAGTAGCACCAAAAGCGGTTGTGGTCGCGTCACAAAAAAACCGACGCTACAGAAAAATGGCGACTCTGTTGGGGACTTTCCCATCCCCTAAGAAGTTTAATCCCTACATTACATATTTTTGTTGTTTTCTCATTTAATATCATTTACTGTTTTCCACCATACTATTTGCTTATCTGCCATACTTGTTTAAATTACTGTTATCTTGGAATGTGATTAATACACATGTGGTGAGTCAAAAAGTCATCAGTGGTCTTGAGAGCATATTTTAAGATATTAGGTGGCAGACTCAAGAAGTCTTATAGAAAGTGAGTCCTGACCAAGCTAAATTGAAAGTCCACCAAATCAGTGGAGGTACCCTTTTGGAATTACTGATGTTAAACGAGTAAGTCGTGAAAACATTACTTTTTCCACTGGGCACCCGCAAAGCTGAGGATTAGTAAACATTTAACCTTTACCATTTTTTTTAGAATGTAGTGCGGTGACTATTGTGAATAGTTGATACGCGATACTTCGCTCGAATGAGATTCATCTTAAGGATATTATAGCTCTCATGAGTCAGTCGGTTTGCTGGTAATATTCTTAAGAGGGGTCAATGATTTTGGGAACCTTGTTAGAACCTGTTCTACAGGTACAAAAAAAGAGCCCCTAGTGCATACCATTTGGGATTAGGTAGATCCATGGCTCCATGCTCGTGACGATGAACCCCTAAAACCCATGTTTTCATATACTTGTGTTTGCTGCATTCATGCATCCATGCATTCATGAAAACTTTCAAAAAAATCTTTTCTAAAAAAAAATTCAAAAGAACTAAGAAAAAAAGGTGTTGCAAATATTAGAAACCGCATTATGGATTTTGGTAGAAGAAAAACCCATAAGTACACCTTCAAAAGTCCAAGAATTGAAGACCTGGGAAGATTGGGAAGATTGATTACCAACCCGGAAGCTTTCAGAGCTAAGTACGGAGGATTTTTCTCTCTTTTAAAAGTTAACATGGTGGAACGTATCCAAGCTACATTGGTTCAGTTTTATGATCTGATGTACCACTACTTTACGTTTCCCGATTATCAGCTCAAACCAACATTGGAAGAGTACTCTCATCTGATTGATTTGCCCATCACAGGTCAGGATCCATTCTCTGGACTGGAAGAAACTCCTAAAGATCAAATCATTGTGAGGGTCACGCCTTTGGAAATATTAGATATCAAAGCCCACATGACCACCAAGGGGGGAATACAAGGTCTACCAGCTAGGTTTCTATTGGAGAAAGCCTTATACTTTTCCAGCATAGGAAACATAGTTGCTTTTGAGGATAACTTTGTTTTACTCATTTATGGATTGTTCCTTTTCCCTAACATTGACAATTTCGTCGACATGAACGTTATCAAGATTTTCTAAATTGGGAACCCAGTCCCAAATTTGCTGGAAGATGCTTGCCACTCAGTACATTTAAGGAACTTGTATAATGGAGGGATGATTACATGATGTGTACCATTACTCTACAAATGGTTTATTTCTCACTTACCCAAGTCTGTTGCTTTTTGGGATCTCAAAAGTAGTATGTGATGGTCATGGAAGATTGTGTATCTCACCCATTCTGACATAAATTGGTACAATCGAGTATATGACGGAATAAAAATCATCGACAAATATGGAAGTTTCCCCAATGTACCCCTCATTGGTACTAAAGGAGGGATCGATTATCACCCAGTTTTAGCCCGTCGTCAGCTTGGATACCCGGTGAAGAATGTACCTTACAATATTCATCTGGACGGTCTTTTCTTCAAAGAAGGAGAAAATGACAGAGCACTCAAGGAAGAAATTGTGCATGCCTAGCATCATGTTCATAAGAAAGGAAGAGAATCTCTGGGAAAACTAAACTGCATCTCCGTAGAGCCTTATCTCCAATGGGTACAAACTAGGGCCCTCAAGTTAAAAATGCCTTACCCTCGCCAAGAAGTATTCCCTTAAAAGAATTTGTCCTCTATTTCATGAGTGACACAGAGAAACTGCAGGTCGCTTTCAACAAAACTCAATGCGAAAAGAACTCTTGGAAGAACTTGTGGAGTGCACTAAGATTCAAGAGTTACTAAATGAGAAAGATGCTCTGATTGAAATACTAGAGAAACATGATGTGGAAAGTCAGGAGGAACAGAGGAGTTTACTCTCTCCTTTCACATGGAAAAGGATCATTGACCCGACAACAGTTGAGGAGACCCGATCAAAGAAAAGGAAAGTAGACCCGCAACCAGCATATCGACCTTTGTTAGAGATTCCTTAGGCTTCATAGACCTAGTTTTCCTTTATGCACTTTGTGAAATAATGTACTTTTAACCTGCAAGATATTGTAATCCTTTGAATTCAATAAAAGGTTTCCACCGCTGTTTGATATTTCCAATACAATTGTTAAAAGTTCTTTTGAAAAAAAAAAACATTTTTCATTCTTTGCATATCATTCACCATTCTTGCATTACACATCTTTGTCACAAAGTCTCACACATGTGTCGCACTTTAGAGTCAACCTGTCTCATTCGTACAATAATCGGGCCAATCGGCAAAAGAAAATGGACGATCTTGAAGAGGAAAACAGATAGCTAAGAGAAGAAGTCAATACTCTGAAGGAAAGTCTAGAAAGACTCAACAGCATGATTGAATCCCTGGCAGCAGCTCAGGATCAACCACCTCAAAAGACTGCAATCTCATAAATTGTGTCTACACCAGCATTTGAGATACCCGTCAATCTTCCGCAGTACAACATGCCTAAAGGTTTTCCCTGGGGCATGCCTTTCAATTTCATACCTGAGGGATATATACCATCGATCACTTAAGACATATGAGCCATAACCGGAACCTCCAGACGTGAAGGTTACAAAATTCAGGTGAACGAAGATGCAAGGGCTACGACAGAGACTCCTGTAGCTGAAGGTTGCAAACTTCAGATCACCGAAGTGCCAAGAGTTACTGCAGTGATATCTGTACCACAACCTGTGATACATACTATCCCAGAGGAACAGATCCTTCAGGCCACCCTTGGAAAAGATGAAGAAGTATACGAAAGAATGAATGAATTCCAAGAATGGTTCTTAGAAATGCATAAAGAACTGCATGCCATCCACGGACAGGACTTGTTTGAAAAAGATGCCACTGACCCCTATTTGGCCCCAAACGTCAAAATATCGTACAAATTTAAGGTGCCCGACTTTGAAAAATACAAAGGAAACTCTTGCTCTCAAAGTCATTTGGTAATGTACGCTCGAAAGATGTCTACCCAGACAGAAAACCAACAACTGCTAATCCATTACTTCCAAGACAGTTTAACCGGTGCCGCGCTGAAGTGGTACATGGGTTTAAACCGTACCAAGATCAGTACTTTCAGGGATCTTGGGGCAGCTTTTGTTCAGCAGTACAAATATAATTAGGATATGGCACGCAACAGAGATCAACTCAAAGCCATGTCCCAAAGGGATAAGGAAACTTTCAAGGAGTACGCTCAAAGATGGCGTGAAATCGCTTCCTAGATTTGTCCTCCTCTTGAGGAGAAAGAAATTACGAAAATCTTTTTGAAAACATTAAGCTCATTTTATTATGACCGGATGGTAGTGCACCCAGTGATTTTACCGAGATGGTAAACATGGGGGTACGCCTTGAAGAAGCAGTCCGAGAAGGCTGATTGGTTAAAGACTCAGAACCATCCAGCAATAGTAAGACATATCAGAGTACTTTACAAAAGAAGAAAAAACAAGATATCAGTAATATCTCGTAGAGTAAGCAAAGGCAAAGGTACCAACCTCTACAGGTAGCAACAGTATCTCCTGTTGTCAGTCCCGCGCCGATCTCGGCATATCAACCACAGGTGGCTCAGAGACAGCCAGATCAACAACCGTATCAGCAAAGGCAGCAAAAACCTCTTCAGCAGGCTCGCCCGCAATACAATAACAATAATCGTTTTCCACGATCACCAGGGTTTGATCCCATACCAATGTTATATGCAGAGTTATTCCCACTTTTGCTAGCCAAGGGGCACGTCCAAACCAGGACTCCTCTCACAGTGCCGGACAACCTGCCTTATTGGTTCAAAGCTGATCAATCTTGCCCTTATCATTAAGGAGGAATGTAACGACCCAGTTTTCGTGTGCGTTTTATTTAATCGAGTCGTTTGATTATTATATTATTATTTTATTTTATTTTCGAATTTTATCTGAAAATATGTTATTTTTCAATGTTGTGATATTTTATCGGGTTTTGGGATCGTTTGGGAGATATTTGAGTGTGGGGGTATTTTGGTCATTTTAGGATATTTTTGATTAAGTAAGAAAAATAGAAAATAGTAGAGAGAAAAATAGAAAGAAAGAAAAGGAAAAGAAAGAAAAAGGAGAGAAAAGAGAAGAAGAAGAGAAATAGTGGAAAACTTGGAAAAAAATCAAGAAAAATCAACTTCTAGTATCGATTTAATCGGGTAAGGATGCGAAATTCAATTATTGTATACTTGTATATGATTATGTATGTATATTTGTGATGTTTGTGGATTGAAATGGAAATATTTTAGTAAACCCAATTGTGATAAAATTGATTAGAAATTGAGTAAATGTGTTGAAAACCATGTGTTAAGTGTTCATTCTTGTTGGTATAGGGTAGATACTTGTTGCAATGAATTGTATTGGTAATTTTTCTAGGTGTAGGTGAAAATTGAAGGGGTTTTGAGTGGAAAACGCAGAACCACGTTCTGCAGAAATTTTTCTGAGATTTCCAGGTCATACGCGTATGGGGCATGTTCATACGCGTATGAACCTTGTCAATACGCGTATGGTGGGCGAGCCATAGGGCCAATACGCGTATGGGTTGCTTGTTTTCTCGGCCATCTGCCCATTTGCGTATGATACGCGTAGCTTTTTAGGTCATTACGCGTACGGGCTTGGGCATTACGCGTACGGACATTTCAACGTGAACTTTGGAAAAAATGAGTCTCTACTCATACGCGTATGGCTCATGGTGATACGCGTATGGACAGGACTTTTGCAAAATGTGACTTTTCAAAATATCGTTTTTCGTTTTCGTTCGTTACTTTTGATCCGTTTGTCCGATTTTTACATTCCTGGTATCGTTGCGTAGCTATTGAGCTGTACTTTCTTATTATGATGATTTCTAAATTGTTAGCCGATTAAATTATGTCGGAAAGTCAGAAATAGTGTCGGTTGTCGACTTTTGTCTTTATACTTGTACGTAATTGATATATATTGTGCAAGGTGCTGTTGTACGATGTAAATGTATGTGTTTAGATGATGTTGTGATGATTTGTGGCCGCATGGAAATTAAATGCATTTTTTTGGGCATAAGTGCAAAGTGTGAGTTTATCGATGAAATGAATGTGTTTATGTGTGCATATTGAATGTCATGGGTCATTGTATGCCAAGCATCATGATGTGCATTGTTGAACGTCCTGAGTGACGGTTTGGATTCCAGAGGGAATTCGCTATAACTTCGTGTGCCCATGTGGGGTGTGAACGATGATTATAGACGATCGTGTGCCCATGTGGGGTGTGAGCGATCGGGTCGTGTGCCCGTGTGGGGTGTGAGGGATCCATAAACACCGTGTGCCCGTGTGGGGTGTGAGCGGTGGGGAACATCGTAGGCCCGACGGGGAGTTACAGTGATGTAACGAGCGATGGTTCCAGCAGAGTTCCTGAGTGAACTAGTGATGAGAAACAATGGAAGTCGGTACCGCATGTGCATATGCATAGAGTCGTTGTGTCGGTCTCTTGCATTGCATAAAGCATTTATGGTTGTTTATGTGTGGATTTGTGGATAAATTGATATATGGATATGTGTTGGTGATGGAAATATGTGTTGTGTCTTGTAATGCCTTGTGTTTTGAATTATAGCTTGAGTTGTGGTGAGAACCGTATATATGTGTATTTTTGTGTTATATATATAATTATATGCAATTATATTATGGTTGTTTTTCTCACCCTTCTGCTGTTTTATAATGCTCTATGAGGCATTGCAGATTAGAGTTGCTGGAGGTATTTTTGTGAAGCTTTGCGTCTTTATTCTTTTGTCGGTCGGCTCTGATATGTGACACCGGGTAGTTAGGGAGGCCGTTTGTGATAATTGTATATTATGTATATGTATATCTTTTGGCTTGTGCTTGTACAACATGATGAATGACAAACTTTTGTGATATATATATATATATGTTATTCAGTTTTAGATTTTCCGCTTTTATTCTAAAATCTGAAATGTGGGTGTAAGGAACTGAGTTCCTCTGATTGATTGCTACCCCACTGTTGCATATCGTTATGAGCAGGTGTTGTATGTATTGTTCTATTTTGATGTGACCCTCCCGGTCTATGCCAGGATAATTTAAATATACTCTGACGAAATTTCGAATTTTCTTTTACTGCTTTTATTAATTGGGGATATAGATTGGGGGTGTTACATTAAGTGGTATCAGAGCCAGTTTGTGTCAGTCCGTGTCAGTTGTGTCAGTCCTTGTTGGTCGTTGTGGTTGGTTGAGCTGTTTGTTTAGCCATAGTTTCTGTTATTGGAAATGAACGGAATATGGCTGGTAGGAATGATGCTGCTTTGGCTGCGGCTATGCAAGTTATGGCTCGTGCTGTGCAGGGTGCACCTAATGCTGCGGGTAATGATGAGTTCAGGAAGAACAAACCGCCTATTTTCAAAGGAAGATATGATCCGGATGGTGCACAGAGTTGGCTGAAAGAGATTGAAAGGATTTTCTGAGTGATGGATTGTGATGAAGATCAGAAGGTGAGACTAGGTACTCACATGTTATTGGAAGAAGCTGATGATTGGTGGGTTAGTACTCGACGTGTGTTGGAAGCTGCAGAAGAGGAAGAGGAAGAAGAAATTACTTGGGAAGTTTTTAGCCGGGAGTTCTTGAGGAGGTATTTTCCTGAAGATGTGAGGGGAAAGAAGGAAATTGAGTTCTTAGAGCTAAAACAAGGTAATATGTTTGTAGTTGATTATACTGCTAAGTTTGTGGAACTTGTGCAGTTTTATCCTCATTATGCGGAAGTTACTGCTGAATTCTCTAAGTGTGTGAAGTTTGAGAATGGCTTGCGTCCTGAGATTAAGCAGGCGATTGGTTATCAGAGGATTCGGAGGTTTTCTGATTTGGTAGATTGTTGTAGGATTTATGAAGAGGACAGTAAGGCTCGTTCTACTCATTACAAGAGTGTGAGCGAGAGGAAAGGGAAACAACAGTTCTGTGGTGGTCCGTATGTGACACCAGCTGATAAAGGTAAACAGAGAGGGAATTTTGAGAAAAGGTCAGGTGGAGGAGGAATGTCTGGTCCTATGAGGTGTTATAAATGTGGTGAGTTGGGGCATCGTCAGTTTGAGTGCAGGAAAGATTTGAGGAAGTGTACTAACTGTGGGGGTGTAGGACATGTTGCAGCGGATTGTGCCAGGAAGAATGTGGTGAAATGTTACAACTGTGGGGAACCTGGCCACATTAGTACTAAGTGTCCGAAACTGAAATAAGCTCCAGCTGGTGGAAAAGTGTTTGCATTATCGGGGACTCAGACTTCGAGTGCAGATCGTCTGATTCGAGGTACTTGTTTTATTAATAGTACTCCTTTGATTGCTATTATTGATACTGGAGCGACTCATTCGTTTATTTCGTCTGAGTGCGCGAAGCGTTTGAATCTTGTGTTGTCTGTGATGGGTGGTGAAATGGTTATTGATACTCCAGCAATGGGGTCGGTAACTACTTCTTTGGTTTGTCTAAGATGTCCTTTGACCATTTATGGTAAAGACTTTGAGATGGATTTAGTGTGTTTGCCGTTGGAGGGTTTAGATGTGGTTTTGGGTATGAATTGGTTGCAATTCAATCGGGTTCATATTGATTGTTATCATAAGTTGGTAAGGTTTCCTTCTCTTGAGGAAGACGAAGATTCGAGTTTCTTATCTACCAAAGAGTTGAAGAGACTTTTGGCGGAGGAAGCTCAGCTGTTTGGATTGTTTGCATCTTTAACTGTGGATAGTCAAGTTTCACTTGAGGTGTTTCCTGTTGTGTGTGAGTTTCCGGAAGTGTTTCCTGAGGATATTTCAGACTTGCCGCCGGAGAGAGAGGTGGAGTTTTCTATAGATCTAGTTCCTGGTACTAGACCTGTTTCTATGGCACCTTATCGTATGTCGGCATCGGAGTTGGTGGAGTTAAAGAAACAGTTGAATGAGTTGTTGGAAAAGAGGTTCGTGAGGCCAAGTGTTTCTCCTTGGGGTGCTCCAGTTTTATTGGTGAAAAAGAAGGATGGGAGTATGAGGTTATGTATTGATTATCGCCAGTTGAATAAGGTGACGATCAAGAATAAGTATCATCTTCCAAGGATTGATGATCTGATGGATCAGTTGGTTGGTGCGTGTGTGTTCAGTAAGATTGATTTGAGGTCGGGGTATCATCAGATAAGGGTGAAGGAGGAAGACATTCAGAAAACGGCTTTAAGGACACGATACGGTCATTATGAATATTCTGTGATGCCGTTCGGGGTTTCTAATGCGCCAGGTGTGTTTATGGAATACATGAATCGTATTTTTCACGAGCATCTGGATCGTTTTGTGGTGGTGTTTATTGATGATATCTTAATTTATTCTAAGTCTCGGGAGGAGCATGCAGAACATTTACGTATTGTTTTGCAGGTTTTGAAGGAGAGGAAGCTTTTTGCTAAACTATCCAAGTGTGAATTCTGGTTGTCGGAAGTGAGTTTTCTTGGACACGTAATTTCAGGTAATGGTATTGCTGTGGATCCATCTAAAGTAGAAGCAGTTCTACAATGGGAGGCTCCGAGATCTGTTACTGAAATTCGAAGCTTTTTGGGTTTGGCTGGTTATTATCGCAGGTTTATTGAAGGTTTTTCGAAGCTAGCACTTCCTTTGACCCAGTTGACTTGTAAAGGGCAAGCATTCATTTGGGATATTCGGTGTGAAGAGAGTTTTACTGAGCTGAAGAGAAGATTGACGACATCTCCGATCTTGATTTTGCCGAATCCTAATGAACCATTCGTGGTTTATTGCGATGCTTCTTTGATTGGTCTAGGTGGTGTTCTGATGCAGGAAGGTAAGGTGGTGGCTTATGCTTCAAGGTAGTTAAGAGTTCATGAGAAGAATTATCCTACTCATGATCTTGAGTTAGCGGCTGTGGTTTTTGTGTTGAAGATTTGGAGGCATTATCTCTACGGTGCAAGGTTTGAAGTCTTTAGTGATCATAAAAGTTTGAAATATTTGTTTGATCAGAAAGAGCTAAATATGAGGCAACGTAGATGGTTAGAATTCTTGAAGGACTACGACTTTGGCTTGAATTACCATCCTGGTAAAGCTAACGTGGTAGCTGATGCATTGAGCCGGAAATCGTTACATATGTCCGCTTTAATGGTTAAGGAGTGGGAACTTTTGGAATCGTTTAGAGATTTGAGTTTGGTTTGTGAAGTGACGTCGGATAGCGTTAGGCTTGGTATGCTAACGATTACTAATGATTTTCTGACGACGGTTAGTGAGAAGCAAAAGCTGGATGTGAAATTTGTGGATTTGATGTTGGTTGGAGGAAAAGATGCGAATAGTGATTTCCAAGTGGATATTAATGGTGTTTTGAGATTCTGAGGTAGGATTTGTATTCCAGATGATGCGGAGTTGAAAAGGATGATTTTGGAGGAAGGACACCGGAGTAATTTGAGTATACATCCGGGAGCGAATAAGATGTACCAAGATTTGAAGAGGATTTTCTGGTGGTCTGGATTGAAAAGAGATGTGGCTCAGTTTGTTTATGCATGTTTGACTTGTCAGAAATCGAAGGTGGAACATCTGAGGCCTAGAGGTTTGTTGCAACCGTTGGATATTCCTGAATGGAAGTGGGATAGCATTTCGATGGATTTTGTGACAGGGTTACCGAATACTCAGCGAGGGCATAACGCTATTTGGGTGGTTGTTGATAGGCTGACTAAATCGACTCATTTTATTCCGATTGACATTAGTTTTTCTTTGGAGCGGTTAGCTGAGATTTACATCAGTGTGATTGTGAAGTTGCATGGAGTTCCATTGAGTATTGTTTCTGATCGAGATCCTAGATTTACATCGAGATTTTGGGAAAGTTTACAGAAGGCTTTGGGTTCTAGATTGAGATTGAGTTCGGCTTATCATCCACAGATGGATGGTCAGACGGAGAGGACGATTCAGTCTTTGGAGGATTTGTTGAGAGCGTGTGTTTTGGAACAAGGTGGTGCGTGGGATAGTTATCTTGCCTTGATTGAGTTTACGTATAATAACAATTTCCATTCTAGTATTGGAATGGCACTGTTTGAAGCATTGTATGGACAAAGGTGTCGAACAACTTTGTGTTGGCACGAATCTGGTGAGAGAACGGTGGTTGGACCAGAGTTGGTGCAACAGACGACAGAGAAAGTGAAGTTTATTCGTGAGAAGATGAAAGCTTCTCAGAGTAGACAAAAGAGTTATCATGATCGGAGACGAAAGGATCTTGAGTTCCAAGAGGGCGATCATGTATTTCTGAGGGTTATGCCGGTAATAGGTGTGGGTCGTGCATTGAAATCGAAGAAACTTACTTCTCGGTTTATTGGTCCTTACCAGATATCCGCGAGAGTGGGTGTTGTGGCTTATAGGGTGGCATTGCCGCCGAATCTGTCAAATTTGCACGATGTGTTTCATGTTTCACAGCTTCGGAAGTATGTTCCGGATCCGTCGCATGTGATTCCGATGGATGAGGTTGAGGTAAGGGAGAACCTTACAGTTGAGGCATTACCAGTTAGGGTTTTGGATCGTGAGGTGAAGAGGTTGAGAGGCAAAGAGATTGCACTTGTGAAAGTGGCGTGGGGCGGCGCTGCTGAGGGCAATTTGACTTGGGAGTTGGACAGTTGGATGCGGGAGTCGTATCCAGATTTGTTCGTCTCAGGTATATTTTCGAGGACGAAAATTTCTAAGTGGGGGAGAGTTGTCACGACCCAGTTTTCGTGTGCGTTTTATTTAATCGAGTCGTTTGATTATTATATTATTATTTTATTTTATTTTCGAATTTTATCTGAAAATATGTTATTTTTCAATGTTGTGATATTTTATCGGGTTTTGGGATCGTTTGGGAGATATTTGAGTGTGGGGGTATTTTGGTCATTTTAGGATATTTTTGATTAAGTAAGAAAAATAGAAAATAGTAGAGAGAAAAATAGAAAGAAAGAAAAGGAAAAGAAAGAAAAAGGAGAGAAAAGAGAAGAAGAAGAGAAATAGTGGAAAACTTGGAAAAAAATCAAGAAAAATCAACTTCTAGTATAGATTTAATCGGGTAAGGGTGCGAAATTCAATTATTGTATACTTGTATATGATTATGTATGTATATTTGTGATGTTTGTGGATTGAAATGGAAATATTTTAGTAAACCCAATTGTGATAAAATTGATTAGAAATTGAGTAAATGTGTTGAAAACCATGTGTTAAGTGTTCATTCTTGTTGGTATAGGGTAGATACTTGTTGCAATGAATTGTATTGGTAATTTTTCTGGGTGTAGGTGAAAATTGAAGGGGTTTTGAGTGGAAAACGCAGAACCACGTTCTGCAGAAATTTTTCTGAGATTTCCAGGTCATACGCGTATGGGGCATGTTCATACGCGTATGAACCTTGGCAATGCGCGTATGGTGGGCGAGCCATAGGGCCAATACGCATATGGGTTGCTTGTTTTCTCGGCCATCTGCCCATTTGCGTATGATACTCGTAGCTTTTTAGGTCATTACGCGTACGGGCTTGGGCATTACGCGTACGGCCATTTTAACGTGAACTTTGGAAAAAATGAGTCTCTGCTCATACGCGTATGGCTAATGGTGATACGCGTATGGACAGGACTTTTCCAAAATGTGACTTTTCAAAATATCGTTTTTCGTTTTCGTTCGTAACTTTTGATCCGTTTGTCCGATTTTTACATTCTTGGTATCGTTGCGTAGCTATTGAGCTGTACTTTCTCATTATGATGATTTCTAAATTGTTAGCCGATTAAATTATGTCGGAAAGTCGGAAATAGTGTCGGTTGTCGACTTTTGTCGTTATACTTGTACGTAATTGATATATATTGTGCAAGGTGCTGTTGTACAATGTAAATGTATGTGTTTAGATGATGTTGTGATGATTTGTGGCCGCATGGAAATTAAATGCATTGTTTTGGGCATAAGTGCAAAGTGTGAGTTTATCGATGAAATGAATGTGTTTATGTGTGCATATTGAATGTCATGGGTCATTGTATGCCAAGCATCATGATGTGCATTGTTGAACGTCCTGAGTGACGGTTTGGATTCCAGAGGGAATTCGCTATAACTTCGTGTGCCCATGTGGGGTGTGACCGATGATTATAGACGATTGTGTGCCCATGTGGGGTGTGAGCGATCGGGTCGTGTGCCCGTGTGGGGTGTGAGCGATCCATAAACACCGTGTGCCCGTGTGGGGTGTGAGCGGTGGGGAACATCGTAGGCCCGACGGGGAGTTACAGTGATGTAACGAGCGATGGTTCCAGCAGAGTTCCTGAGTGAACTAGTGATGAGAAACAATGGAAGTCGGTACCGCATGTGCATATGCATAGAGTCGTTGTGTCGGTCTCTTGCATTGCATAAAGCATTTATGGTTGTTTATGTGTGGATTTGTGGATAAATTGATATATGGATATGTGTTGGTGATGGAAATATGTGTTGTGTCTTGTAATGCCTTGTGTTTTGAATTATAGCTTGAGTTGTGGTGAGAACCGTATATATGTGTATTTTTGTGTTATATATATAATTATATGCAATTATATTATGGTTGTTTTTCTCACCCTTCTGCTGTTTTATAATGCTCTATGAGGCATTGCAGATTAGAGTTGCTGGAGGTATTTTTGTGAAGCTTTGCGTCTTCATTCTTTTGTCGGTCGGCTCTGATATGTGACACCGGGTAGTTAGGGAGGCCGTTTGTGATAATTGTATATTATGTATATGTATATCTTTTGGCTTGTGCTTGTACAACATGATGAATGACAAACTTTTGTGATATATATATATATATATGTATGTTATTCAGTTTTAGATTTTTCGCTTTTATTCTAAAATCTGAAATGTGGGTGTAAGGAACTGAGTTCCTCTGTTTGATTGCTACCCCACTGTTGCATATCTTTATGAGCAGGTGTTGTATGTATTGTTCTATTTTGATGTGACCCTCCCGGTCTATGCCAGGATAATTTAAATATACTCTGACGAAATTTCGAATTTTCTTTTACTGCTTTTATTAATTGGGGGTATAGATTGGGGGTGTTACAAGGACCAGGGCATAACATTGAGAACTGTCTCAGCTTCAAATCTGACGTACAAAAGCTCATCAGAAATGGAGTTTTATCTTTCAAAGATACAAACCCAAATGTTTAAACGAACCCGTTGCCATAACATGAAAAAGCTTCAGTAAACTTGATAGATGGAGGACCCAACGGCAGTTATCAAATTCACGATATATGCCTGATGGGAACAAATTTGGTAAAATTACATTGCAAGAAAAGTGGGTATGGCCATGTGCCATCCCACAACTATCATCAATGCAACATTTATTCCAAGAACAATCAAGGGAGCATCATTGTACAAGCAGTTCTTCAAGAGCAGATGGGTCTAGGCTGGATCCAAGATCACAGAGTTCGTGGAATAAATATGGCCTATCAACATCCGGACATTATTCAAAATCATGACATCCGCGCAATGAATGTCAATCTAGTTGCAATGCACTCAAGACAAAGTCAGTATCACAATTTTCTGCTGCACGACTACAACGTTATCCCAATTTGCTCAAAAGACAATCTAGGATGTTCTTTTGTACAAGAGGCACTTCAGCGTCAAATGGATCTTGGATGGATCCAAGACTACCACGGAGGTAGTGATCACCAAGTCAATATGGTTCATATTTTCGACATTCGTTTAATGAATACCAGCCTGGTAGAATTGCATGCCAAACATGTCAGACTTGATCAAGGTTGTGCGCTTGTACAAGGAACTCTTCAACATCTATTGGACCATTGGTGGCTCCTAGTCTACCAGGATGAAAACACACATCAAATTAGCATAACCAATGGAAATCTGGGCAGACACCAGAGCTGTGACATCCGCTTGATGGAAACAAATTTGGTAAAAATGCACTGCATACAGAGTGGATACGGTCGGGTGCCACGTCACAATTATGAACGCTGTCAAATTTATTCAGAGAACAGTCAAGGGTGCTACATTGTACGAGCAACTCTCCAAAATCAAGTGGATCACAGGGAAACCCAACTATGCCTAAATTCTTTGTCCATCAATATGGTGTAAGGTTGCCCAGGGAAGAATGCAGTCTATGACGTTAAAAACATTGAAACGTCATTGGTCAAATTTCACAAGTGCCTGTGCGGACTTGATTATTTTGGTCTGAATCACCACGATCATTCAGCTTGCAGAAAATATCGCAAGAGCCAACATGGTTGTCTCCTTATCCAAAATGAGATTTAAGAGTTATTGGACAAAAGAACCATCACATTCTTCAATGAAAGAGAGCCTGTTAATTATGGAATTAACGAGAATGTTTTCACCATAATCCCTATGGTCAACAAGCCATAGCACTCGGGGATCCCTTTCAACAATGGAGAATTTTCCAACAATCCCGAACTAGAACCAATTGAGGCTACTTTTAACAGTCGAAAGACCCAAATAACCCTTTTGGTCATTTACTTGCCAGGCCCGGTGCCATACGAGACAGAAAAATCTATTTCGTACATACGGTGCAACCATAATAGAAGATGGAAAAGAAATTCCACTGTCATCCGTTGTCAACATCGCTGATATTAGTCGAGTCACCCGAAGTGGTCGAATCTTTAACAGAGGAGTTGGAGAACCTACAAAAGAAAAGGAACAACAAGCTGAAGTTCCTAATCAACCAATTGGTCAATCCAGTAGCACAGAGCTTGTGAAAAATAACGATAAAATGTTAAAACTCATCCAGAGAAGTGAATACAACATTGTAGATCAACTATTACAAACTCATTCTCAAATATCTGTGTTATCTCTCCTACTCAGTTCAGAAGCTCATAGACAAGCTTTACAGAAAGTCTTGGAACATGCCTTTGTAGAACAAGATGTAACAGTGGGTCAGTTTGACATCAATATTTCCAACGTCACTTCCTGCAACAATTTAGGTTCCGGTGATGAAGAAATTCCAGAGGAAGGCAAGAATCATAACATGGCACTTCATATCACAGTGAATTGCCAGGATGATGCTTTAGCCAACGTACTGGTAGACACAGGTTCATCATTAAACATACTGGTAGCCAGCACTTACCAAGACTACAAAAAAGGATGAAAGCTTTCGTCCCATTCAAGATTTCTTCCACAGGGGAGGCTTCCTCCACCCAATTTCTCAGGAAGTCCACACCATCGAGGAGAATAACTCTTCTGATACAGATAAAGAGTGGAAATCCTATTTCAACGGCGAAGGATGTACATCTCAGGAAGAAACAAACGTACCATTTTGCTCTCCGAAGCAAGGTCCCAGATATATACCAAGATCAGATGTCAAAATGATCTACGGAGATTGTGATCCTGAGGGATGTCGTGCTCCACCCAACTCATAGGAAGAAGATACTCTGATAAAAGACAACTTTGATTACAACTCATATGATCCCATGGATGATTTGTCCATTTGGAAAGCTTACATGGAAGATTCAGGGCAAAAGAGTCAGCCAGAGAATTCATATCTGCTGAATGACCTTGAGAAAAATTCACATGTTCTCCCAGAGTCGTGGGAACCTTACCAGGAAAATTCTAAAAGTTTCAAGCATCATGTTGATGAAGTTGCATGAATCGCAGGACAAGAATTTATCAACTTTGCATTTCCTGAGGTCAATGCCATTGAAGAATACGACTCATCTATCCCCTTAGAAACTTGGGATACCTTGGGGCAGCCAAGCAGTAAGTACAACTTTCTAGTGAAGTACACTGCTCCCGAAAGTTCTTGCATCCGATATGAAGACTTCAAGACAACAGGGTGGGGAGATCCTCCTGAAAATTAAAATACGGTTGAAGATACAATATAAGAGTCCTCTTATGATAACGCTGCATGGGAAGAATACTCTAGTAATCCAACTCCGCCAAAGATCAGTGTCATTATTAAAGATGATCCAGGGAGAAAATATCGGTCTTTGTGATCCACAGAGGAGTTCGTCGCCATTGGGTCGCAGTCGATGTCCCGAATATCGTTCATAAATCAAAGTAATTATCTCGTATTTGTTTTGACCTTTCATTTTTCTCGGGTGAAAGGATGTATTATAGGGCTTGCTTTTCTATAAATGTCCCTATTCGCTTCGCCCAGAGCGAAAGAGTTTTGTTTTATAGGGTTGTGTTTCAAGAATCGACAAATCATAAATAAATAATGTCATTCTGAATTCCTGCATTTATTTCTATTTTCACTTTTCGCTTTTCCAGAAAATAGTAATCCTAAAAAACAGACCAAAAATAAAAACAAGCGTTTTTTAAGAAAAAATACACTGCACACACTTTTGCATTCTCTCTGTCTTTTCTAAAAAGAATCATCATGTTATGCAGATTACTTGTTTTAAACCCCATTGAAACATACGATCCAATGCCTTCTCCCAACTTTGAGTTCTCGGTGTTTGAAGCCGAAGAAGAAGGGGACGAAGAAATTCCAGAAGAAATTTCTCGATTACTCAGACATAAGGAGAAATCCATTCAACCTTATAAAGAACCATTAGAAACAGTCATTTTTGGTTTTGAAGAAGAGAGAAAAGAAGTCAAAATTGGAGCACTACTCAGTTCAGCTGTCAAAGAAGACTTGATAGAGCTACTCAAAGAATTTCCATAAGTGTTTGCTTGGTCCTACCAAGACATGTCAGGGTTGGATACCAACATCGTGGAACATCACTTACCACTGAAACCACAATGTCCTCTGGTTAAACAAAAATTAAGAAGGACTCACCTTGATATGGCCATCAAAATTAAGGAAGAAGTGCAGAAATAGATCGACGCAGGTTTCCTTGTCACATCAGAATATCCTCAATGGCTAGCCAACATAGTGTCAGTTCCCAAGAAAGACGGGAAAGTCAGAATGTGTGTGGACTATAGGGATTTAAACAAAGCAAGTCCGCTGGATGATTTTCCCCTACCACACATTGACATACTAGTTGATAACACAACAAAATTCAAAGTATTCTCCTTCATGGATGGATTCTCGGGATATAATCAAATCAGAATGGCGCCGGAAGACATGGAGAAAACTTCGTTCATCACCCCATGGGGCACCTTTTACTATAAAGTAATGTCGTTCGGTCTAAAGAACGCAGGAGCACCTTATCAAAAGGCTATGATAACTCTGTTTCACGACATGATGCACAAAGAAATTGAAGTGTACGTCGATGACATGATTGCCAAATCTAAAACAGAAGAAGAACATGTAGAAAATTTGTTAAAACTATTCAAGCGTCTGAGAAAATACAAACTCCGCTTGAATCCAAATAAGTGCACATTCGGTGTTTGTTCAGGAAAACTCTTGGGATTCATCGTCAGCAAAAAAGGAATTGAGGTTGATCCCGAAAAATTCAAGGTCATTCAAGAAATGCCTGTTCCGAAGACTGAGAAACAAGTAAGAGGATTTTTGGGATGTCTGAAATACATCTCAAGATTCATATTCCTCATGACAGCGACATGTGCGCCAATCTTCAAACTACTCAGAAAGAACCAAAATTGTGTATAGATATAAGATTGCCAAAAGGCTTTCGACAACATCAAAAAATGTCTATTGAATCCACCTATTCTTTCTTCTCCAATGGAAGGAAGACCACTGATTATCTACTTAACAGTCTTGGAAGACTCCACGGGTTGTGTGCTTGGCCAACAAGACGAAACATAAAGAAAACAGTCTGCCATTTATTACTTAAGCAAGAAGTTCACGGACTGCGAAACTCAATACACTATGCTCGAGAAAACTTGTTGCGCTCTAGCTTGGGCAGCTAAACGTCTTTGCCAGTACATGATTTGTAACACTACTTGGTTAATCTCTAAAATGGATCCGATCAAGTACATTTTTGAAAATCTTGCTCTAACGGGAAGGATTGCCCGTTGGCAGATGTTGTTATCAGAATACGACATCGAGTACCATGCTAAGAAAGCCGTCAAAGGAAGTGTTTTAACGTATCATCTGGCTCATCAACTGATGGACGATCACAAATCGATCAGATTTGACTTCCCAGATGAAGATGTAATGTACCTAAAAATGAAAGATTGCGATGAACCGCTACCAAACGATTGGCCAGAACCAGGATCCCAATGGGGACTAATATTCGACGGAGCTATCAACTCCTATGGAAATGGAATTGGGACAATCATTGTTACACCTCAGGGTACCCATATTCCTTTCACTGCCAGACTGACATTCAAATGTACAAACAATGAGGCTGAATATGAAGCTTTCATCATGGATCTTGAAGAAGCTATCGACTTAAGGATAAAGAACTTGGATGTGTATGGAGACTCAGCCCTGGTTATAAATTAAATCAAAGGAGAGTGGAACACATATCAATTAGGATTGATTCCTTACAAAGACTACGCAAGAAGGTTATTACCCTTCTTCAACAAGATTGATTTTCATCACATTCCTCGTGAAGAAAACCACATGGTTGATGCACTAGCTACATTATCCACCATGATTAGTGTGAGTCGATGGAACAATGTACCCAAGATTGACATAATGCACCTTGATAGGCCCACTTAAATATTTGCAGTGGAAGTCGTCATCGATGACAAACCATGGTATCATGATATCAAATGCTTCCTTCAAAGACAAGAATACCCGCCTGGGGCATCAAGAAAAGATAGAAAGACTCTTAGAAGATTAGCTGGCAACTTCTTCCTGAACAATGATGTGCTCTACACAAGAAACTTCGGCATTGTTTTGCTCAAATGCGTGGACAGACACGAAGAAAACATGCTAATGAAAGAGATTCATGAAAGCTCCTTTGGCACTCATGCCAATGGGCATACAATGGCAAGAAAAATCCTGAGAGCAGGATATTATTGGCTGACAATGGAATCTAATTGTTACAAGTACATGAGGAAGTGCCACAAGTGTCAGATATACACCGACAAAATTCATGTACCGCCAACGCATCTCAAAGTTCTTTCTTCTCCATGGCCTTTTTCTATATGGGGAATCGACATGATTGGTATGATTGAATCCAAAGCCTCAAACGAACATCGCTTCATCCTGGTAGCAATTGATTACTTCACCAAATAGGTCGAAGCAATATCATACACCAATGTGACCAGACAAGTTGTGGTCCGATTTATCAAGAACAATCTCATCTGCCGTTATGGTGTTCCGAACCAGATCATTACTAATAATGGATCTAACCTGAACAACAAGATGATGAAAGAATTATGTGCTAAGTTCAAAATTAAACGCCATATCTCATCTCCCTAGCAACCTAAAATGAATGGAGCGGTAGAGGCATCTAACAAGAATATCAAGAAAATCATTCAGAAAATGGTTTTAACCTACAAAGATTGGCATGAGATGCTACCATTTGCTCTTCACGGTTATAGCACATCTGTCCGCACTTCAACAGGGGCAACCCCTTTATCTCTAATATATGGCATGGAAGCAGTGCTCCCCATAGAATTAGAGATACCATCAATAAGAGTCTTGATGGAAGCCAAGCTAACAGAAGTTGAATGGTGTCAGAGCAGATACGATGAACTGAACCTGATCGAAGAAAAAAGAATGACGGCTTTATACCATGGTCAGTTATATCAACTGAGAATGAAGAAAGCATTGGACAAAAAGGTCCGACGTCGTGTATTTAGGGAAGGCGACCTCGTGCTCAAAAGGATCCAATTATTTCTCACTGATCCCAGGGGCAAATGGACTCCGAATTAAGATGGCCCCTATGTTGTTAAGAAAGCCTTCTCAGGCTGTGCCTTGAGACTCGCAACCATGGACGGAGAAGAGTTTACCTACCCCACAAATGTTGATGTAGTCAAGAAATACTTCGCCTAAATGAAATAAATAGAAAGAAAAAACGTCTCGGTGGACTGAAAACCCGAAAGGGCGGTCCGGACAAAAATTAGAGACATAAACAATGATCATCTCGATAGATTAAAAACTCGAAAAAAAGGTAATCTAGGCAAAAGTTAGGGATTTATGGCAAGTAACTGTATCCAACTAAGATTGGATCCTCAGAAGCAACGTCATCTGTCAAGAAATCCTCAATCAGAAGTCACCTTAACAGAAGCTCATAATACCCCGAATTTAAAGTTGGTAGAAGGATAATGGTCGTTATGTTTCAATGTAGCCTCTTTCCCTTTAAATTACCATTTTCTAAACTTTATAATGCTCCATGGAATCACACATTTGGCTGATTACCATTCTATCAATGAAAATTTGAGCCCTTGTGCCCTTTGTTTGCAATTCTCATTTATTCTGCGTTGCAAAATGACATTTTTTTATATGATTAACATTCTTGAAACATAAAAATGAATTTACTTTTGTTTTCAAATTCACTTCTACTATTAAAATAAATATGGCAATTTCCTTTTGATTAATGAACAAAAGAGGAACATCAACAGCTTCTCTGAAAGCAATCAGACTTCAAAATGCAGAATAAAAAATTCCTCGCGATTAGTATATCTCGAGTTGAGGATTAATTAATTCAGATTGATAAGATGGAACATCCCATCTACAACTCCTCCGGAGCCGAATTTTTGCTACCAAAAGTATGAAAAGATCAGCAGCAGGAATTTATTTCCTCAACATCTCAGTAAAACTTTTTATCCCCCAGAGTGGCCGAGTATTCAGTTGTACTCATCGTCGGTCCGTATGTCGTATCTGTTTTGTCAGCATAAGCATTTCATACATACATCATGCATAATTGATTCATATTCATATTCATTTTACATCTCATATTTCAATCACCTTGATCACGTTTATCCCCAAGTGATAAATGTCCTTTCTACGTTAGAGTTGTTAGTTTTCCTTTCCACACTTGGATAGGATAAAATTTTGGTTTTAGTTCTTTCCTCCTCACGAACAGTATCATCTAAACAATCTCTCTCCAATTTATTCCTAGATTAAAATCAGTCCTCGGCCACTTTGATAACTTGAACCTTTGAAAGACAAGAGAACATTTGGTTATACACCTTTGGAACTTCACTCTTTGCCATTGAAGATGATATTTTGCTTTCCCAGATTAACGAAAATCCCATGCGGAAGCTTCTCAACAAAAAACTCTTGGCAATACGGACATCAAATCCTCCAAGAAATCTCTACCAATCGGCAAAACCAAGAAATCTGTCTTTGCCCTCATGAATTTCCAAATAAAGTCAACAAATGGTAGTCTCCCCCCGAGAAGTCTGACCTACTTTTGAGGAGGTCATCAGCACCTCAAAATCAAATGACATCGCCAAATGGCATTCCTTGTCAAAAAAAGAACTCGACAAGAAGAAACTGAGACCAGTTCCATGGCTGAAGACCGGGATCGATGGGAGGTTTATTTCAAGAAGAAACTTAGACCAGTTCCATAGCTAAAGACCAGGATCGATGGGATGTTTATTTCAAAAGAAATTGAGACCAATTCCATGGTTAAAGACCAGGATTGAGGGGAGGTTTATCTCAAAAGAAACTGAGACTAGTTCCATGGCTAAAGACCAGGATCGAGGGGAGGTTTATTTCAAAAAAGAAACTGAGACCAGTTCCATGGCTGAAGACTAGGATCGAGGGGAACTTACACCTTTTTCTAAGTGAAATTACTTAGTAAAAGAAGATGGATTAGCAAAAATAGCTACAATTCACATCCACGATCAAAATTACAGGTATTCTGATATTTAATCCTCTTTTACCATGAATGTCTGAATATCTTCGTCATTCACACCTTCAGGTCCAAGAAGATTAAATAGGGGCATTTGTCATACCCTAAATTTTAACCACAAGACTTTACATCATTGTAAAAATCATCACCATAATATGGATGTACTTTCACACTCACTAATCCTTTCAAAGATTGTTGAGTGTTCACCTTGACCAATGATTAGGGTTTTTGAGCCCTCTCAGAGCATTCAGGCAAAGGATCAATCAATAATTGGCATGATCCTTAACTTGTAAAACCTCTCAAACATCCATGAAGGATCAAGAGGTCTCCTTCATAAAAAATCAACCACATGATTGCAACATTTCAAGTTGATCAAGCCTCAAGATCACTAGTGTCACCAAATTAGGGTTTTGGTCGACCAGGGCCTTCAGGAGAAATTTTCATCTGGGCCTAGGCCAATATTTCAACATATGATTCAATAATCTCAAAAGAACTTCATGAGTCCATTCATAAATTCAAAATAGCCTCAGGGGATGCATCTATCAAAAATCAAGAATTAGGGTTTTGACCTAATTCAGCCTCTAAGTTGACTTTTGGAGCAAGGCATGAGCCAAGGCCTCATGATATGCTTTGAGGACCTAAAATACCTCATATTAATCCATTACCAAGATTGAATTGATTCCAAGAACTTGGTTCGTAAGCAATATGAGGATTCAACTTCATTTGGGAAAAAGTCAACCATACCATTGACTTTTGAGCAAAGCATGACCTCAAACCTTGGGACATGATTCAAGACACCCAAAAACACCTTTGAAATCCATCCATTAGGTTCAATCTAGCCCAAGGACTTGATTTCATAAAGGATCATAAAAGTCAAAATTCACCTGATACAAAAAGTCAACTGTGATCAAAACCAAGTTTAACTTTTGGAATTTTTTTGACAAACATGGCTTCTTTAAGCCAAGAACAATGTTAACTTGTGATTTGGATCATCATCCATCAAGAAAAATCAAGAAAAGTGAGGTTACTTGCAAAAGGGGCAACCTTGAGAAACTTGAAATTTCGCTAAGTTATGAAAAATAATGGTTTTTACCCAACTTAGCAAGGCCATAACTTGTGATCTAAGCAACCATTTTCTCCCATTCAAAGCTCAAATAAAAGCTATCGTTACATACTACAAAAGTGTCCTACTGATCCATGGTCAAAAAATGCCTAGATTTTGAATTATAAGGCCATAAAGTTAGGATTTCATGAGATTTTGACTTTGACACTTATAAACTGTTAGGCAGAATCTGTCTCATGTTTTGCCCATCTTTGAAGGCATTTTTCATTATGATCCAAAAGGAATCAAGACCAAACGTAAACATCAAAGTTGAAGTATGATATACAAGCTTTCCAAAGAGTACAAGAACATCCATTGATTCAACTTGAGCAAGGAGTTATCCACCTCACAACATGCCTTGCTCAAAATGGTTTTCAAGACAGATTTTGTGCATTTCTTGTGCCACACGATTTCCATCTTCAATTTTTTCGTTTTAAAAGTTTTGTCCTCTTCCAAGATCAGAAACAATCTTGATGAATCACTTGATACTTTCAACTTTGGACCAAGGAGTCAAGAATTCCACTTAGCATGTGCAAATCCATCATGACATGAACCTTGAATTTCAATTTTGGCAAGTTGCATTTATGTGATACATTGAGTTGGCATGGATCAAGCACAAACCACTCAAGACCTATCCAAGAATTAGAGGACTTCAAACCTGCAAAATTGATGAGAGTCAATGCATAGCTATACTAGAGGAGACTTGAGGTACCTTAGCATTCAAGTCATGCTACATGACAAAATCCATTGGACAATAGCATACTCCCTCGTCCATTCATTATTCCTCTAAAAATAAACATGTTCTCCTATAAATAGGAGTCATTTCTGATGTTTCAAACCAGACCAAAACAATACCAAAGCCTTGTTTTCTCACTTTCCTTCTCTTGCTTCAAAATTCAAGGTTTCAAGGATCAAACTTGGAATTCTCAAAACCAGAGCTTGAACCACTCAAACAACTATCCAAACACATCACAAATCATCCATTGGAGGTGTTCAAACCTTCATCTTCATCTCACAACACCAAAATCAGAAAGTCAACCATCAAAACCTCAAATTTTGACTTTTCTGCATTTTTCAAGCCATGTCTTGATTCAGTCACTTTCAAAGTCAAACAACACTTAAAACACTCTCCTAATATCATCCCTAAGATGTTCCAACAAGTGTTCCTCAACTATAACACCAATTGAGGGAGTTGCCATCTTAGTCACTTTTTGCCAATTTTGCAAGAAAGAGCAAGTTTCTGTTCCAGAGGTTTACTTTTTATTTGGATCATCCTAAAAGCTTCTAAGTGGTCTATTAAGAGTTTCCATGGCATTGGATTACTTCTGTCACAAGTATCTTGAAAGTTAACAAGTGGATCTTCAAGAGGTAAGTGCATAACAACTTGAACTTTGTGAAATATGCATTGCTTTGATGTTCATTGATCATGAACATGTCATAGATATCATATTTGTTGTGTTTAAACTATTTTGCCATGCTATTATTACTTGTATAAAGTTGTAGCATAGAACTTGCAAAACTTGACCTATTTTTAAACCACTATCGGGTTTTAAAATGTAGGCATTTTTAGAAAATTCTAAAATGACCATTGGATTCCTCATGAAATTCTAGGTAGGGTCCATCTTTATATCATCCATTTTCATGGAGAAATGAAGAAGTTACGGCCTTCTTGCAAAAGTCCCAAAACCTGGCCTCCCTTGGGCAAGAACCGGGTCATGGCGCCTTGGCGAGACCTAAAAACAAGTTACCCATATGTGCTTATGGGGTGGTTTTGATACACAGATGTATCACCACCCCCGTGGTAGCAACGTGTGTTTTCAAGTGTGTTTGTTGAAATTCTGGCATAGCAGATAGCAGATGTCCTAACACATGTTTCGACATTGTTCTCTGCACAACTTTAAAATAAGAATAGAACAAACAAACTGATATTCAGAATATCAGCAACAACAGTAAGACATCTGTTACGACATGTTAATCTAAACTGAATGGTAAATTGCAGAATGATAAACAACACAGAATATGATAACCCAGTTCGGTGCAAATCACCTACATCTGGGGGCATACCAAGCCAGGAAGAAGAATCAACTATCAGTAGTATAGTTTTATGTAAACAACCGATGGTTTACAGTAAATAACCTATGGTTTACCTATCACTACCCAATGGAGACTTTATCATTAGAAGTCACATCTAATTGATAAGAGAAACCCATCTCACTCCCTAAATCACAACCTGTGATTATCTAACAGTTATAATCACAATAACTGTATCATCCTACTTGAAAGACACCCCTTTCAATACAAAGTTCAGTCAAGATGCCTTGACTGACAAGCTAACTTGGATTTGCTTAAAAGCTTTATCCAAGAACAATACACGATTCATTACATACGAGTTTATGAATCTGTACAAGCACCTATGTCTTCCACAATGTATCAAATCGATACAGAGGGAGACTTACAACCCAAAGGAGCCAACGACTCTCAAAACCTTAAACCCTACTTTACAAAAGTTTACAAAATAGGATTCCTAAGTCTAAGTCGTTCTCTCTCTCTTTTCTGCCCTGGGACTAGGTTTTCTTTTATAGCCTTCTGCTGTCATGGGCTTCAAATCTTCTTTCCTTGATCCATTTCAAATCGCGCCTTGAATCTTGGAACATATTTAAAAACAAAACCTGTTGTGACAGTCATGATGTCGAGTCTTCATGCTGGGACATTTCATTCGACATCCTCGGTCTGGGGCAGAAACCTTCATGTTGGAACATCTTTCACAACATTATGTTTTACCAAAATTTAGTCAAATCCTTGGAGCTTCCAATCTCCCCCTTTTGACAAATTTTGGCTAAAACATTCTTCAGTTTGATGGTACATGCATAGGGAAAACCTGAAGCAAGTGTCAAGGAATAGGGAGAAGATAATTTCTAGATCCTTTCCTCATTCATGAAAGAGATAGAAGATAATTTCAAGTTACCCTCCTCATTCACCTTGTGATACTGAGTACATAGAGAATGTAACTCAGGTCACAAAACACAACTTGCTTCCTAACATTGATCACAAAACACAATTTACCCAAGATGTTAGAACCCAGAACGTTAGAACATCCTTTGAGACATTTTTGCAGATCAGCGGCACAAATGCACACATACAACTCACATCAGTAACAAAGTAGCCATATCCATTAATTTCCCTCTTTTTAGCCAAAAGTTGGCAAAAATGACCCATACAGGCCCATACCTAGACTGTGCTTACCCAAACACGGATAAAACCCATTTCCTCTCAATTTAACAAGAAGGATGTTCTGCAACACAAGCAGCACGATCCTCCTTAAATATTGAAGAAGCTACATAGGCAATGACAATCCATTTGGAAGAGACAAAAGACTAGTCAATGAATGCAATAACCACTGGCCAAGTTAGTTTCGAAAAATTTCCCTTTTCTGACTTGTCCTTGAAACCATTTTCCTTTTGATTGTCTTTATCTGAAAAAATTCTGAGCAGTGTCCGGATACCTACTCTGACTTTATCAGTTTTCTCAAGATTAACTTCCGGTCCTTCGTTGACCAAGACCTAGCGATATTGTTTCATTTAGCACAAACAAAGTAGATTTACAAAGATAATTAAAATCTACTTCTCTTCATTCTGAATCAATTCCTTAATCCAGAATTAGCAGACTTGATCACGACCTATTTGACCTATCAACATAGTGCTTCCATCGATCTTCCAATCTGCAGAGAAGAATAAATTCTCCCAGACATAAGTAAGAACTTTCATAACACTCCCAAGAAGCTTGTACAACTCTTGATTCAATCCATTGACACTCAATGACTGAATCAACATCAACTAGTCAAGTCCACCTATAACTTATACCAGTAGCGCAATGTCGTGACATCTTGTCTGACATTACTCCCCTTGTCTAAGATAACCAGTGCTCATTTGCAAGAAAAACACCTTAAATGAATGGAAAACATAAGACTCATCTTCATGTATTCAAGAGTGCACCCTCTGTTCAACACACATGTTGAATGCATTCACTTAAATGCTTGATCCTCAAGCAATCTATGTACCATACTAGTACATTTAACAGACAAAAGTTCTCCCCCTATCTTTCACAAATGATGCCCCTTCAACAAGAAACACCCCAAAATCACCACATGATATCCCATGACAACTTCATGATTATATAGTGAGAGAGTACCAGGATCACATCCTTGGACTGTAGCGCGTGATTTTTGTCGGTGACGTGACCACCTTATCGCGGAATTTGGGTTTTCTCCTCAATGAAGAGGATGGGGGGTGCTACTTTATGATTTCCTATTTATCCCGTGAAGCTGGAAGGGAAAGGGAAGCTATCTAAAACTAACCTTGCACGCGAATGTTTAACTGAACAAACGCTTAAAGAGATTCAGGGAGTTCGGGGTCAGGTTATACAATGGGGAGTTGTCAGTTACCCATCCTATATGTGGTTATCCACAGGTTGTTAGCTTTAGGTTCTGCTTTGTACTTGATGGTGTTTATCCGTTAATGGGTTGGGAAAGTTTCTTGGGAAATATGAGAGAGAGAGGGAGAGAGAGTGATTTTTTGTTGATGTTCGGGTTTTTCCGATGTTTTTGGTAAGGTACTGGACCTAATGTTTGATTGATGTGTGAAGGTACGGGACCTAGAGTTTTGATTAATATGCTCGCTAAGATTTCGCAAACTTATGCCTACGTATTCCCGTTTAAACGAAACAGGGAAATCAGAGCAATCGTAGTTCCTCCTATTCTAAGGGAGGAAAAATATATTTTAGTGTCTTGTTCAAAGCCCAAGATTGAAGCTAAATGGAGTATTTGTGTCTTGTTCAAAGCCCAAGATTGAAGCTAAAAGGTTTAACTGAGAGAGAATTTGTCATCTCTAAAGGGAGACATCTGATCTGTTTATCCCAGTTGTTGGGTGACTGTTTATAAAAGAGCATTACTTTAACTGGGATATGTGAATCCAGCAATGCCATAATTTTCTTTTAGGGGATTTGTCCTAAAGGGGAAAACTTTAACTCAGTGTAGAGCAATGCCATTTTTCCTTAGGAATTTCTCATGCTAAAAGAGGGACAGTGGCGTGGATGTAAATAATCCAGAGGCTTGCCACTTACAGCAATTAGATGGAAGAAAGGGTTTTACCAGGATAAAAGATGGACGACAGCTTGGATATTTGAACCAACAAGTGTGCCACTTACAGCATTTATCTGGGATTAGGGTTTGTTTTGATTTTCTGTTTTGAAGAGTGACAAACAGAGAAGTGACTTCCTACAGAGGGATTTTGGTTTCCTCTAAAGGGGATGTTGATTTTTGTGCCTTGATCAAAGCCCAAGGTTGAAGCTAAGAGGTTGATTGACTCCACTAGGGAAGTCCTTATACAAGGCCTAAGAGGAGGCTGGAAAAAGACTAACTCAACAAAAGAGTGTTTAGCTGTCTTGTACAACGCCCAAGATTGAGGCTAAAAGAGACTGACTCTTTTGGGGATATCATTATTCAAAGCCTAAGAGGAGGCTAATTGTTTGACATTTCTGGAGAAAATATTCTTTCTGTCTTGTAAAAAGCCCAAGATTGAGGCTAAAAGGAACTTTGACTCCGTTGAGGAGGGTTTGTATGTGTCTTGTATAAAGCCCAAGATTAAGGCTGAAAAAGAATATTGACTCTGTGGGAGAGTATTATCTGTCTTATACAAAGCCCAAGATTGAGGCTGAAAAAGAGCTTGACTCTGTTTAGGAAAATTTATATGGTGTCTTGTACAAAGCCCAAGATTGAGGCTGAAAAGGGTTTGACTCAATAAGATAGTGCTTTTATTTGTCCTGTACAAAGCCCGGGATTGTGGCTGAACAAGCCGGGGAAATCAGTATACAAAGCCTAAGAGGAGGCTGACTTCTACTAGGGGAAATCATCATATCAAGCCTAAGAGGAGGCTGGAAGATTGTCTCAACAAGAGAACGGTTTTATCTGTCTTGTACAAAGCCCAAGATTGAGGCTAAAAGGGTCGACTTAACAAGAGAGTACTGAAAGGTGATTGACTCAACAAGAGAGTCTGAAAAGGTTAGCTCCGCTGGGAAGAATCATTGTACAAAGCCCAAGAGGATGCTGGCTATACTGAGGAATGGAAGGATCATTATACAAAGCCTAAGAGGAGGCTATCTTCTATTGGGAATTATTGGGATCCCGAGGCAGGTCCAAATGGGGAATCAACTCTTGCTGAGGGTTACAACAGAGTTGGGGTTTCAGATACCTTGAGGTTCTGTTAGTGTTATACTGATGATAAACTGACCCTGGTTGGGGATTTTTAGGAGAGAGACTGGGTTTTAGAACCCATGGGTTTTAACTCTATTGGAGATTGATCCAGAATGACTGAGGTGTTTCCTAGGTTTGTAAGGTGCTTGAGAATGTCTTTGAGATCCGAGAGGGGATTATACTGTCCAAGTCTACTGGTATGGAAGAGTTTATCTTTGTATGATGCCCAAGAGGAGGCAAGTCTTTTTAAGGGATGAGAATTAATCCTAAATTGGTATGAGATTTGACACTGGAAAGACTGCTCTAGCAAAGGATGACTAAGTTCTGTCTTATACCTTTAAGTGGTCTTCAGGGTCCTTGTATTAAGCTTAAGAGAAGACTTGAGAACTTCTAAGAAGCGGGAGGGTCCTTGTACAAAGCCCAATAGGAGGCGGGGATGCTTTGAGGAAGCCCGTGGGTCTAAACTTAAGAAGAGTTCAAGAAAAGTTTCACCGGGAATAATCTTTTCTTTAGTGAACAGTTCTAGGGTTTGAAGAAATTCAAGAGAAGTTTCACCGGGAATTAATCCTCTCTGGGGAAACTGAATTTCTTTGACAAGTTCTAATAGTGATAGTTTGAGAAAAGGTTCACCAAGAATACTACCTTTCTCTTTGTTCCATATTATTTAAGCCTAAGAGAAGGCAATACTATGTCTGGAAATTCTATGGGGATCTAGTTTTGAATGTATCAAAGAGTGACCAACTGGCTTTACCTAGTTCTAGACCTAGTTGTTTGGGAAAACTCTAAATAGATATACTAGTATATATACAGTTGATATATCTGTCATACCCCAAATTTTGACCACCAAGATTTCACATCATTTTGCAAATCATCACCATAATATGGATGTATCATTATGCCTCATCAGTCTCCCCAGAGATGAGTGAGCATTCACTACCAACAGAAATTAGGGCTTCAAGCTCTCTCAGAGCACTTAGACAAAGGATCAATCAAGAATTGACATGATCTTCAACTTGTCTAAACTCTCCAACACCCATAAAGGAATCAAGAGGACTCCCACATCAAGGATTAAGCACAAAGTTGCAACATTCCAAGTGGATTAAGCCTCAAGATCGCCAGTGTCGCCAAATTAGGGTTTTGGTCGACCAAGGCCTCCAGGTGGAAATTTTCATCTGAGCATGAGCCAATGCTTCAAACCATAACTCAAGATACTCTAAGGGACCTCATGGACCCAATCATCAAGTCAATTTAACCCCCGGGGATGCATTTACCAAAAATCAGGAATTAGGGTTTCTTGACCTAATTCACCCCTAAGTTGACTTTTGGGACAAAACATGAGCCAAGACATGATTTGAGGGTCTCCAATTGTAGCGAGCGATTTTTTTCGGTGACGCGACCACCTTATCGCTGGGTTTAGGTTTTCCTCCTCGAGGAGAAAGGGGTGCTACTTTCTGATTTCTTATTTATCCCATGAAGCTGGAAGGGAAAGGGAAGGTATCTAAAACTAACCTTGCACACGAATGTCTAACAGGACAAACGCTTAAAGAGATTGGGGGTCCGGGGTCAGGTTATACAATGGGTAGTTGTCAATTTCCCATCCTATATGTGGTTATCCACAGGATATTAGCTTTAGGTTTTGCTTTGAAGAATTAGCTCATGCCCAGAGGAAAATTCTCATCTGGAGGCCCTGGTCGACCAAAACCCTAATTTGGTGACACTAGCGATCTTGAGGCTTAATCCACTTGGAATGTAGCAACTTTGTGCTTGGTTCTTGATGTGAGAGTCCTCTTGATCCTTTATGGAGGTTTGAGAGGTTAGACAAGTTGAGGATCATGTCAATTCTTTGATTGATCCTTTGTCTAAGTGCTCAGAGAGGGCTCAAAACCCTAATTCTTGGTTGTAGTGAATGCTCACCCATCTTTGAGGAGACTGATGAGGCATGATGGTTCATCCATATTGTGATGATGATTTTCACAATGATAGGTAATCTTAGTGGTCAAAATTTGGGGTATGACAGATGCCCCTATTTAATCTTCTTAGACCCGAAGGTGTGAATGGCGAATGTATTCGGGCATTCGGGGTGCAAGATAATTAAATATTGGAATACGCAAAATTTTGACGGTGGTTATGAATGGCAGTTTGCTCATCCATCTTCTTTCGCTAAGAAAAGATGCTTAGAAAAGGTAAACTTCCCCTCGATCATGGTCTTCAGCCAAGGAACTGGTCTCGGTTTCTAAAATAAACTTCCCCTCGATCCTGGTTTCCTACCAAGGAACTAGTCTCAGTTTCTGATATAAACTTCCCCTCGATCCTGGTTTCCTACCAAGGAACTGGTCTTAGTTTCTGATTTAAACTTCCCCTCGATCCTGGTTTCCTACCAAGGAACTGGTCTCAGTTTTTGAAATAAACTTCCCCTTGATCCTGGTTTCCTACCAAGGAACTGGTCTCAGTTTCTTTTGTCAATAAACTTTCTTGGCAAGGGATGCTATTCGTAGCGGTTTTCCTCAAACTTCTCGCCGAATTTTCCTGGGGAGATGGCATTTGATGGGAAAAAGTTTTGATGTCAGACTTGCTGGGGAACCCATTCGTCTGAGTTGTAGAGGTGCACAAACTTCCCTATTTGGAGATGCCATTTGTAGACTCTACTGGGAAAAATGAGTCTCTTGAAAGACTGTTTTCCGCTTGGGGATATTACATCATACTTTTCCTCGAGATCTTCTCGGCGAAATACCATGTGATGTAATCCAATTTAGAGGTGCTGATGACCTCATTTGATAGCAAATTTTCAGAGAGAAACTACTGTGTTGTCGAATTGTCGATTGCGAGGCTTTCTCTGAGGATTTTCCTTAATCCGGGAAAGCGAGGATATCATCTTCAATGGCGAAGAGTGACGTTTGTCAAAGGTTTTCTTGTTTTTCAGAGGTTCAAGTTATCAAAGTGGTCGAGGACCAACTTCATCCCGGAAATAAACTGGGGATAGATTTCTTAGTTGATTCACTTCCTGACGAGGATAGACCTGACGACTCGATTGACAAGACGACTTTTATCACTAGGGGACAAGACCGACTGGAGTGATAGTGATGCAATATGAATATGAATGCAAATTAATGATGCATGAGGTATGTATGTTTATGCTGACAAAACTCACACGACATACAGACTAATAGATGAACACGTTTGGATACTCGGCCACTGCAGGGGACAAAGAAATACCGTTCGGTCCAAGATAGCAATTCTGCCTTGCTTAGAAGAGATAGTCCTTGTGGGGAAAATGTTGGTCGGGCTTAGGAGGTAAGAACTCTGCAGGGGGTGTCGGACGGAATATTCGCATCCGATACATTTGATCCTTCATTCAGGCGTACTGGTTTAGAAGGAGTACTTTGATTCTGCACTTTGAAGCTTAATCGCCTTTGGAGAAGCAATCGATGTTCTTTCGATGTTCAACAGTTAAAAGAATTGCCATATTTATTTTAAAAGTAGAAAAATTTGACAAGTAAAATTCATTTTTTGTTTTATTTCAAGAATCGTTAATCATGTTAAAATGTCGTTTGGTAAAGCTAAAACAAATAAGAATTGCAAACAAAAGCACTATGGCTCAAATTTTATTGATAGGATGGACATCAGCCAAACGCGTGATTCCACATAGTATTTACAAAGTTTAGAAAACGGTAATTTAAGGGAAAAGGGCTACATTGAAACATAACAACCGCTATCCTTCTACCAACTTTGAATTCTGGACATCCTGAGCTTCCGTCGAAGATGACCTTCACATGGAGTTTTCTGATGGATGGCATGACTGCTAGTGGGGGACTTGTCCCTGTTGGACGTAGTTACTTGCCATTAATCCCTAACTTTTGCCTGGATTGTACTTTGAGATTTCCAATCCATCGGGATGATTTTTTTTGCTTATGTCTCTAATTTTTGCCTGGAACGCCCTTTCGGGTTTTCGATCCACCGAGACGTTTTTTTTTCTTCTTTTTTTTGGCGAAGTATTTCTTGACTACGTCAACATTTGTGGGGTAGGCAAATTCTTCTCCGTCCATAGTTGCGAGTCTCAAGGCGCCGCCTGAGAAAGCTTTCTTGACCACATATGGGCCGTCATAATTGGGAGTCCACTTGCCCTGAGAATCAGTGAGAAATGATTGTATCTTCTTGAGTACGAGGTCTCCTTTCCTAAAGATGAGAGGTCGGACCGTTTTGTCAAACGCCTTCTTCATCATTTGTTGATACAACTGACCGTGGCATAGTGTTGTTATTCGCTTTTCTTCGATCAGGTTTAATTCGTCGTGTTGACTTTGATACCATTCAGCCTCTATTAGCTTAGCTTTCATCAATACCTGGATTGATGGGATCTCTACTTCTATGGGGAGAACTGCCTCCATGCCATATACTAGAGAGAAAGGGGTTGCCCCTGTTGAAGTGCGGACAGATGTGCAATAACCGTGGAGAGCAAAGGGTAGCATCTCGTGCCAATCTTTATAGGTTACAACCATCTTCTGAACAATCTTCTTGATGTTCTTGTTAGCCGCTTCTACCGCTTCGTTCATCTTAGGTCGGTAGGGAGATGAATTGTGTTGTTCGATCTTGAAGTCATCGCACAACTCTTTCACCATCTTATTGTTCAAGTTGGATCCATTATCCGTAATGATCTGGCTAGGAACACCATAACGGCAGATGAGATTGTTTTTGATATAGTGGACCATGACTTGTCTGGTTGAATTGGCGTATGACGCTGCTTCGACCCACTTGGTGAAGTAGTCAATGGCTACTAGGATGAACCGATGTATGTTCGACGGTTTGGGTTCGATCATGCCAATCATGTCGATTCCCCATATAGAAAAAGGCTACGGGGAAGAGAGAAATTTGAGATGCGTTGGCGGTACATGGATTTTGTCGAAATATATCTGACACTTGTGACACCTTCTCATGTACTTGTAGCAAACAGATTCCATTGTCAACCAATAGTATCCTGCTCTCAGAATTTTTCTCGCCATTGTGTGTCCGTTGGCATGAGTGCCAAAGGATCCTTCGTGAATTTCTTTTATCAGCATGTTTGCTTCTGGTCTGTCTACGCATCGGAGCAAGACCATGTCAAAATTTCTCTTATAGAGAGTATCACAGCTTAGGAAGAAACTGCTTGCCAGCCTTCTGAGGGTCTTTCTGTCTTTCCTGGATCCCCCAGGTGGGTATTCTTGTTTCTGAAGGAAGCATTTGAAATCGTGATACCAAGGTCTGTCGTCTATGACTGCTTCAATCGTGAAGATGTAAGCGGGCCTATCAAGGCGCATTATGTCGATCTTAGGTAGGCCGTTCCATTGACCTACACTAATCATGGAAGAGATAGTGGCTAATGCATCAGCCATGTGATTTTCTTCACGAGGATGTGATGAAACTATATTCTGTTGAAGAATGGTAACAACCTTCTCACGTAGTCCTTCTAAGGAATTAGTCCGGATTGGTATGTGTTCCAATCTCCTTTGATCTGATTGACGACCAGAGCTGAGTCGCCATATACATCCAAGTTCTTAATCTTTAAGTCGATCGCTTCTTCGAGACCCATGATACAAGCTTCGTATTCAGCCTCGTTGTTTGTACACTTGAATATTAGTCGGGCGGTAAAAGGAATGTGGGTACCCTAAGGTGTTATGATGATCTCCCCAATTATGTTTCCATAATGATTAACAGCTCCGATAAAGATTAGTCCCCATTGGGAACCTGGTTCTGGCCCTTCACTGGGTAGCGGTTCATCGCAATCTTTCATTTTCAAATACATGACATCTTCATTTGGGAAGTCAAACCCGATTGATTCCTGATCATCAATCGGTTGATGAGCCAAATGACCGGCTAAAATACTTCCTTTAACGGCTTTCTGAGCGTGGTATTCTATGTCATATTCTGATGACAACATCTGCCAATGAGCGATTCTTCCCGTGAGAGCAGGTTTTTCAAAGACGTACTTGATTGGATCCATTTCTGAGATTAACCAAGTAGTGTGAAGAATCATATACTGGCGAAGATGTCTGGCTGCCCAAGCCAGAGCACAACAAGTTTTCTCAATCATAGTGTACCGAGTCTCGCAGTCGGTGAACTTTTTGCTCAAATAGTAGATGGCTGACTCTTTCCTTTTTGTTTCGTCTTGTTGACCAAGCATACAACCCATCGAGTCTTCCAAGACTGTTAGGTAGATGATTAGTGGTCTTCCTCCTACTGGAGGTGACATAATTGGTGGATTCAACAGGTATTCCTTAATACCGTCGAAGGCGGTTTGGCAATCTTTTGTCCAAACGCAGTCCTGATTCTTTTTGAGTAATTTGAAAATCGGCACGCATGTCGCGGAAATGTAATTCAGACGCCCCAAAAATCCTCTGACTTATTTTTCAGTCTTTGGAGAAGGCATTTCTTGAATGGCCTTGACCTTGTCAGGATCAACCTCAATTCCTCTCTAGCTGACGATGAACCCTAAAAGTTTCCCTGAACGGACACCGAAAGTGCACTTATTGGGATTCAAGCGGAGTTTGAACTTTCTCAACTGCTCGAAAAGTTTTGACAGGTGGGTCACATGCTCCTCTTCTGTTTTAGATTTGGTAATCATATCATCGACATATACCTCAATTTCTTTGTGTATCATGTCATAAAAGAGAGTAGTCATGGCCCTTTGATAGATTGCCCCAGCATTCTTCAAACCGAACGACATTACCTTGTAACAAAAGGTACCCCATGGGGTAATGAACGAAGTTTTCTCCATGTCTTTCGGTGCCATTTTTATCTGATTATAGCCCGAGAATCCATCCATGAAGGAGAATATTTTGAACTTTGTTGTACTATCTACCAGCATGTCAATGTGTGGTAAGGGAAAATCATCCTTGGGATTGTCCTTGTTTAGATCTCTGTAGCCCACACACATTCTGACCTTTACGTCCTTTTTTGGAACTGGTACGATGTTGGCTAACCATTGAGGATATTCTGATGTGGCGAGGAAACCCGCGCCAATCTTTTCTGTACTTCCTCTTTGATTTTGATAGCCATGTCTGGGTGAGTGAAGGTGTGAAAAACACAAGAAAGGGGGGTTTGAATTAGTTTTTCAAAATAAAATTATTTCTATTAAAATAGGTTCATTTTATAAAACTCCTTCTTTTAACAATAATGACCTTTGTTTGAGAACCAAGTGATGAACACGTTATATTTATACTAGTTCACTTGAGAAATACTCAAGTTAATCTAGTCCACCCGCCAAGGTGATTTTGCCTCTCTCAACGAGGACTTAATCCACTATTCAATCAAATCAGTACAATGCACTAGCCAAAATGCTGGTGACTAACACAACCTCTAAAACTCTCAAGTTTTAGACTTCTCAAGTAATACAATCTCACAGGTCTTACTCAAGGAACAACCTCTAAGACTGCATGTCCTAGACTTCTCAAGAAATACAACCACACGGTCTTTCTCAAGGAACACAAACCTAAGTTTGAATAAATTTCGTTTACAGACAAGTTCTTCTTATACAAGCTGAAAATGTAAACAAGTTTCGACCAGAATGACTTAAGAAAGATTTCAGTTAGAACGAATATTGCAGTAGCGTTCGTGTGTATCTTTCTTCAAGTCTTTTGCTTCCTTTTATAGTCATGTAGAAAAGAGCCGTTGAAATGTAATCATAATAGCTGACTAGGCTGGCGGTTAGAAGTGTGAGGACAGATAAAATGTTTGCATGATGCGCGTCCTATTTTTTCAGAATATCTTCATTTGTACCGTTGCACTGTTACCCAGATATTTTCTCATTGTATTGTGGTACAGCTATACTATGTAGCTTTGTCTTCATGGCTTCTCAACTTCAGGGGCTTCTGATGGTAATTTAATGAAGCATGAGTAGAGCCTTCTTGATAGGATATCTGATATTTCAAGTCTTCAGTCATTTGAAGAAGTCGATTAGGAATCAGTCTTCAGAACTTTAGCACTTGTCTTTAAGAACCTTGTCCGCTTGGTGCGTTGTCTCCATATCTTCAGAAGCTTCTGATAGTATCTTGTTAAAGCATGAGTAGAGACTTGATTTAGGTCTTTAGAACCATGATCAGAGAGCTTAAGTCTTCAGCATCTGGACTTCGTTCAATCAGAACCTCTGTCTTCAGATCTTCAGAACTCATTCTCTTTTTCTTTTACATCAGAGTCTTGTGAAGTTTACTTTTCAAGTGTATGGGCGGAGTATTTTCCTTTAAGCACTGTGTTCACGCCAATTTACGGAAGCATGACCTGTTTGTTAAGTTCTCACAAATAACAAACATTAGTTGTACAAAATTGTTCATACAGAAATACTCATTTGATATCATCAAAACTTAGAGATAATATTGCAGAACCAAATCTTGTTCTCACAATCTCCCCCTTTTTGATGATGACAAAACTATGTATTTTGATGACACAATTTTGATATATATATGTAGTGCAGGGAAAATAGTAGATTCTAAAGATAGCTTATCCTTCATATGAAGTACTCCCCCTGAGTCTTAGACTTGATGAATTTCTATGCTTGGGCTCCCCCTAATTTTACTAGTTTTACTAGGTCATGAGCTCCTAATCTTGATTCTCTTTTCAGCAGAGTTCTGATTTTCTTAATGAAGCTTGATTTGGATCAAAATTCCTGAAAAAGAAAAACACTCTAATAGAAATAACAGTTGATCTGTTAGCATGTAAACAACGTTGTTTTTCAGAGATTGACTATGGAATCAAAATATCACATTCATATTACTTCTCCCCCTTTTTGTCATTGATCCAAAATATTAGTGGTGAAAGGGTGAAAAATAAAGATCTAAAGTCATAAAGACAAAAGAGACATAAAGATTAGGTGCTTCTAGAGGACATCTTGTCCCATATTTTCTGAAGCATGCCCTGAAGAGTAGCATTGACAGTATTTTGTTCTTCAAAGTTTTCTCTGAACTTTTGTTGTTCTTCTCTGATTTCTCCAATTGCGTTTTCCAAACGCTTTACAGCAGGGTCAGATGTGGGAACAACTACAGCATCTTGCTTGGCCTTTTCCATGGCTTCAGCTTCTTGTGTCATTCTGGCTTCTTCAGCAGCCTTTTCTGCAAGAAGTCTTGCTTCCTCAGCAGCCTTTTCTTCAACTTCTTTCTACTTTGTAGCCAAGAACTTAAGTACCCTGATCCGCTCTTCAGCTTCTGCTTTTTCCTTTGCTTGTTGAATTCCAGCAGTGATGGTTGCGTATGAGAAGCTTACAATTCTTGCAAGTTCAGTATTCAACCATTTCTGGAAGATTTGACAAGAGCTTTCAAGCTCCAAGGGCTTGGCACTTTTGCTGATTTCCTCTCTTAATTTTGCAAACTTCTTTAGTGCTTTATCCTAAAATTGACTTGTGCATTCTTCAAAAGATTTTGGAGGTGATATGTTATAGATAACCAAAGCAAGGTCAGGCATGGCAGAATTCGTTTCAGGTGGTGTTTGCTGAGATGAGACAATCTCAGCAGGAGCATGTTCATTGATTTGTTGATCAGCAGAAGATGATACTTCTGGGGTAACTGAAACCATAAGAGGTTCAGAAGTTGGAGATGGAGGATCAGAATGTTGAATTGAGAATTCAGTAATGGTTTTCTGATGAAAATCATATGACATCGGTGAGACAGGCATATCTGGTTGGATGATCGAGATGATAGTTGATGAAGTGTATGTAGGAATTGCTATAGATTTGATAGGTGTACTGATTGATGGAGAGGGTATTTGTGGAGTTGGTGGTGGTGGATTTGAATAAGATGTTGGCTTGAAACTGACTAGTGGATGTGAAGTGGGAATGGAGATAGTTTGTTGTGAAGATGAAATAGAAACTGATTTAACTCTAGAAACAGATAGAGCAGAGTCAGACTTATTGTTATTCTCTAATCCAGAGGTTAGAGTACCAGTCTTGGAGGATTTTGTTTTATTCCTTTTCTGAGGCTCAGAATTAACAGTTTCTTGCTTTCTTTTTCTTCTGAGGGACTCTGCAAGAGTTGGTTCAGGAGCAGATTCATCAACCTCTTTATTTTGCTCCCACTCTTCTTTTTCAAGTTCAACTTCTTCATTCTTGACCTCAAACACATCATATCCTCGTGCCTTCATTGCATCTACAAATGCAGCGACTTCTTCAATGAGGTCGCTTGTATAGTAGGCAGGATAGTTTGGCACTATGATCATGCGTTTGATTAAATCCTCAGAGATAGAAAAAGGTTCCACTCTTACTTTATTAATTATTCTCATGTGCTTAAGTGTTGTGGTGTTGACTGATTCTCCAAGTGTTGCAGTCAGATCTTTTGTGTGTTGAACTTCTGTAACCAGAGTCTCCACTATACCACTTTCATAGAATATGTCTGAAAGCATTCTTCCAAAAGGAATGTACTTAGGAATATCACCTTTTGATCCACCTGTTGTTCTTGTCTTCTTCACCATATCTCTCAGATAGTAAACTAAGATGGAAGGTAAGCACATTCTTTCCTTGGTGAACAAATAATATAACATATACTTCTAGTTAGCGTTGAAGTAATCTGTAGCATATAATGAGGGTCTTGGATTGATGCAACCAAGAATGATCTTGTGCCAGATTTTCAGATTTACATGCAGGTCTTCTCTTCTGTATTCTATTTTATTTGGTTGATGGTTGGTGTAGATAGTTGGGTTGATAACCTTTTTCACAAACGGAGATTTATTGACCCTTCCATAGACTCTCTTGTTCTTCAGAAATTCCAGTTTGTAAAGTTCAACAATTGATTTTTCTGTGATAACAATTTTTCTTCCCAAGACATAAGAGACTACATGAAGTTTATCACTGACAGCTTGTCTCCAGAAATCTTTTATGAGTGCTTCAAAACCTGGACCTTTAAGTCTATCAAAGAAATTATTGCAACCTTGAGATTTCACATCATTGATCAGATTAAATCCATTTTCAGCAAGATTTTCGAAATCTACATGTAGTTCCTTGAGTACAAGTAGATTCTCAAGAGTATAGGTAAATGTGGCTTCTCTTTGAGTTACATGATCTTTATCAATCTTGGAAGACTATGATGAAGAAGGAGTAACTGTCGCGGTTGCGGTAGACATTGTTGAAGTAATGGACGATGCTACTGATGAGGATGATGACCCTTTCGAGGGATTCAAAGATGCTTCTGTTTCTTTGAAGAAATTGACAGTTTCTTGTTGAATGTGATTCATCATGATGATAGTTAAAATAGGAGAGGATGAGAACAGGGATTGAGTTGGTTTGAAGGAGATAGAGAAAGAAAAGCGATTAGGGTTTTTAGGGTTTCCGTTTGAGTGAGAGTGGGAATAGGAGTGGTTTTAAAAAATTTAAAGTGATAGACACCGTACAGGGGATAAGTAAATAAATATAGTGGATTAGATATAATCTAATCACATGCAAAAATTATTATTTTTAATTAAATGACACGTCAGAACTGACTTTAGAAGAAAAGTTTATCAGAACTGAGACACGTCTCACACAAGTGATTCTGATGATTTTAAAATTCTTGTTTATTCTGACTAAACACATTTGGTTCTGAAATACTTTCACTCTGGATAGTAGTCCATTTTCAGATGTTTTAAAATAATTTGAAATCTATCTTCAGCTAAGGGTTTTGTAAAAATATCAGCCCATTGATGGTCTGTATCAATGAATTTTAAGCATAAGGTTCCCTTCTGAACATAGTCTCTGATAAAATGGCGTTTTATTTCAATGTGTTTAGCCCTAGAATGTAAAATTGGATTTTTCCTTAAACAAATAGCAGCAGTATTATCATAGAAGATAGGGATGTTACTCTCATATATCTGATAGTCCTCCAGCTGATTTTTCATCCAAAGCATTTGTGTACTGCATAGAGAAGCGGAGATGTATTCAGCTTCTGCTGTAGAGAGAGCAATTGTAGATTGCCTCTTGCTTGACCATGAGATTAAGTTGTTCCCAAGAAACTGACAGTTTCCAGACGTGCTCTTTCTTTCCAATCTGTCTCCAGCATAGTCTGCATCGCAATAACCAGAAAGACTGTACTCTAATGTTTTCTCATACATCAAGCCAAGATTAGTTGTTCCTTTCAGATACCTTAGAATTCGTTTAACAGCAGTTAAATGAGATTCTCTTGGATCTGATTGAAATCTAGCACATAAATGTATACTAAATAATATATCAGGTCTAGAGGCAGTTAGATATAAGAGAGAGCCTATCATACCACGATAGAGCTTCTGACAAACCTTAACTCATGTTTCTTCTTTCCCCATGATACATGTTGGATGCATTTGGTGTATTAGCTGTATTACAATCCATCATGTTGAACTTCTTCAGAAGTTCTTTTGTGTACTTACTTTGATGAATGTAAGTGGCATCTGGTTTTTGATCAATTTGAATACCCAGGAAGAACCTTAACTCACCCATCAGACTCATTTCAAATTCTGCTTGCATTAACTTTGAAAATTCTTCGCATAAAGAGGGGATAGCAGAACCAAAAATATTATCATCAACATAGATTTGAACTATAAGAATATCATTCTTATATGTTTTATAGAAGAGAGTTGTGTCAACCTTTCCTCTGGTGAAATTGTTCTCTAAAAGAAATTTGCTCAATCTATCGTACCAAGCTATGGGAGCTTGTTTTAAAACATAGAGTGACTTTTTGAGTTTAAAAACAAAATCTGGTTTTTCTGAATTTTCAAAACCAGGAGGTTGTTTGACATAGACTTCTTCTGATATATAACCATTTAAGAATGCACTCTTAACATCCATCTGATATAGGGTGATGTTATGATTTACTGAAAAGGAAATTAATCATCGTATTGCTTTGAGCCTGGCGACCAAAGCAAAGTTTTCGTTGTAATCAATTCCTTCTTGTTGACTGTATCATTGAGCAACAAGTCGTGCCTTGTTTCTGACAACTTCTCCCTTCTCATTTAGCTTATTCCTGAATAGCCACTTGGTTCCAATTATATGAACATTCTTAGGTTTTGGAACTAAATCCCAAACATCATTCTTCGAGAACTGATTAAGTTCTTCTTCCCTGGCCAGAACCCAATCCTTGTCCATAAGAGCTTCTTCAACTGTGACTGGTTCGATTAGTGACACTAATCCCAAGAGTGTTTCTTCTTATGGTCTGAAGGCTGATCTGGTTCTGATTAGAGCATCCTTGATACCCAGAATTAGTTCCTCAGGATGAGAAGTAGACATTATTCTTTTCTTTTGATGTGGAGTATTTTAAATTACATCAGTGGTATCTGGCGTAGGATCTTGTTGGTCTTTAACTTCATCTGCCTTCACTTTAGGTTCTGAGAAGCTAATTTCCAAATCTGCAAGTTTTTCAACTAGCTCTGACTTTTCAGAGTCAGGCTTGTCATCGAATCTAACATGAATTGATTCTTCCACAATCCGTGATTCTGTGTTATAAACTCTGTAGCCTTTTGAGCGTTCAGAGTATCCCAACAGCAGACACTTCTGTGCTTTGGAATCAAACTTGCTAAGATTCTCTTTAGTGTTTAATATAAAACAAGTACATCCAAACGGATGAAAGTAGGAAATATTGGGAATCTTATTCTTCCACAATTCATAAGGAGTTTTATTCAAGATAGGTCTAATAGAGATTCTATTTTGAATATAACATGTTGTGTTAATTGCTTCTGCCCAAAAGTGCTTAGCCATGTCAGTCTCTTGGATCATGGTGTCAGCCATTTCTTGTAAAGTTCGGTTCTTTCTTTCTACAACTCCATTTTTGAATACTTGCCTTTCTGACATGCTTCACAAAGAGCATCTGAAGAGTACTTCAGATTTGGCAAGCCTCTGACAAGACCTAGCTTGTTCAGCTGAGAAATTCTTCTCAAGATAACATGACCAAGACGTTTGTGCCAGACCCATTGCTCTTCATTTACAGAAAGAAGACATTTTATATTTTGGTGTTTTAAATCTGATAATTTAATTTTGTAAGTATTGTTCTTCCTCTTTCCGTTGAACAGGACAGATCCATCCTTTTGACTTACAGCTTTACAGGATGTTTGATTAAAAATAACGTAATAACCATTGTCACTAAGTTAACTAATTGACAATAGATTATGCATTAGACCTTCAACTAACAGAACATTATTAATAGAAGGAAGCTTACCATTTCCAATAGTTCCGGAGCCAATAATTCTTCCTTTCTGATTTCCTCTGAAACCGACGACACTTCCGAGCTTAAGTTTCAGATATTAGAACATATGCCTTTCTCCCGTCATGTGTCGCGAGCATCCACTATCCAGGTACAATGACTGATGTTTCAATGGTGCCATTAAGGATGTCTGCAACATAAATTATCTTATTCTTAGGTACCCATTTTGTGGGTCCTTTCACATTAGCTTTTCCAGAGGTTCTGACACCTTTTGACTTCCTTATATTGGAATAATAGTGTGGAATGTGTGCATAGTGTTTAGGTTTAGGAGTTTTCTTTAGTGTCTGTGTTTGTGTAGTGATAGATTTTGAACCTTTTTGTTCAGAACATTTCAAGATAGTACCAGAGGGCACAAAATGTTTAGACAGAGGTATTATCTTTATACTCTTGGTCTCATCATATGGTTGTGATGGTCCTGATTATATCAGACCTCTATTGCCATTTCTGCTGACTCCATAGATCATTGAAGCCATTTTACTTTTATCTATGTTTTTAGCAAGGAAATGTTGAAAGGCTTTATCATATCTGACTACTTCATTAGTGTTAGTTGTGTTGGAAGTGATTTCTTCTTCTAACTTGGAGACTTTATTTTTTAAAACAGCATTTGAATTTTCCAAAACAAATAATTTTTCATTTAATTCTGAGATGGTTTGTTTGCTTTTAGTAAGATCTTCTGAAGGAACCACAAACGTCTTTTTCAGAGTTTTGTGTTTTCTTAGAAGGATTTGATATCTTTCCATAAGTTCATATAATCCTATTTCAAGTTCATAACGGGATAAGGAAGAAAGTACCTCTCTTTCATCGTCTGAGTCTGATAGTTCTTCTTTTGATAAAGCATCTTTGGTTTCTGCCATGAAGGCCATGTTGACATATTCTTCATCGACATCATCCTCAGATTATGAATCATCCCAAGTTGCCATAAGACCCTTTTTGGCTTTCTTAGGTCTCTCCTCTTTCTTAAATTTTGGACAATCATTTTTGATATGTCCAGGTTCCTTGCATTCAAAGCATGTAACATCTCTTCCATAATTTCTCCTTTGACCATATGCAGATTCAGATCTTCTTCTTGGTCCTCTGAACTTATTCTTCCTGTATTTCCATAATTGACTTATTTTCCTTGATATGAGAGATATATCATCTTCATCTGTATCTTCTTCAGATTCTTCCACTTCTTCCTCTGCCTGATACGCCTTTTTATTCTCAGACTTGACTTTTAGGGCAATGGATTTATTTTTCTTCTGAGGTTCATCTCCTTGAAGTTCTATTTCATGACTTCTTAAAGAACTGATAAGTTCCTCAAGACTTATACTATTCAGATCCTTTACCAGTTTCAAAGCAGTCACCATTGGTCTCCATTTGACAGGCAGACTTCTGATGATTTTCTTGACATGATCAGCAGTAGAATATCCTTTGTCCAGAACTCTAAGTCCTGCAACGAGCATTTGAAACCTTGAGAACACGGTTTCCACAGATTCATCTTCTTCCATTTTGAAGACGTCATATTTTTGAATTAGTGCAAGAGTCTTCGTCTCCTTGACTTGAGCGTTGCCTTCGTGAGTTATACGAAGAGAGTCAAAAATAGACTTTACAGTTTCCCTGTTTGTAATTTTTTCATATTCTGTATATGAAATTGCATTTAACAGAATAGTTCTTGCTTTGTGATGATTCTTGTAATTTTTTCTTTGTATATTTGTAAAAGCACTTCTTTCAATCTTTTTGCCTTCCGAATCTATAGGGTGACTGTAGCCATCAACTATCAGATCCCATAGATCTAAGTCAAACGAAAAAAAGTAACTTTCAATTCTATCTTTCTAATAGTCAAATTTTTCCCCATCAAAGACATGAGGTTTTGCAGTATAAGAATCTCTTTCATTTATAATGACACTTGACTCAGGAGTTGGTGCATCCATTCTTTTTCACACTTGGATCGGTACTGAACACTGTTAAGTGCTTGATAAAAATTCAACCTTTTTATCACCTCAGAACCGGAGCTCTGATGCCAATTGAAGGTGTGAAAAACACAGGAAATGGGGGGGGGGGGGGGGGGGGGTTGAATTGGTTTTTCAAAATAAAATTGTTTCTATTAAAATGGGTTCCTTTAATAAAACTCTTTCTTTTAACAATAATGACTTTTGTTTGAGAACCAAGTGATGAACACATTATATTTATACTAGTTCACTTGAGAAATACTCAAGTTAATCTAGTCCACCCGCCAAGGTGATTTTGCCTCTCTCAACGAGGACTTAATCCACTATTCAATCAAATTAGTACAATGCACTAGCCAAAATGCTGGTGACTAACACAACCTCTAAAACTCTCAAGTTTTAGACTTCTCAAGTAATACAACCTCACAGGTCTTACTCAAGGAACAACCTCTAAGACTGCACATCCTAGACTTCTCAAGAAATACAACCACACGGTCTTTCTCAAGGAACACAAACCTAAGTTTGAATAAATATCGTTTACAAACAAGTGCTTCTTATACAAGCTGAAAATGTAAACAAGTTTCGACCAGAATGACTTAAGAAAGATTTCAGTTAGAAGGAATATTGCAGTAGCATTCGTGTGTATCTTTCTTCAAGTCTTTTGCTTCCTTTTATAGCCGTATAGAAAAGAGCCGTTGAAATGTAATCATGAAAGCTAACTAGGCTGTCGGATAGAAGCGTGAGGATAGATAAAAGGTTTGTGTGTTGCGCGTCCTATTTTGTCAGAATATCTTCATTTGTGTAACGACCCAGTTTTTGTGTGAGTTTTATTTAATCGAGTCGTTTGATTATTTTATTATTATTTTATTTTATTTTCGACTTTTATCTGAAAATATGTTATTTTTCAATGTTGTGATATTTTATCGGGTTTTGGGATCGTTTGCGAGATATTTGAGTGTGGGGGTATTTTGGTCATTTTAGGATATTTTTCATTAAGTAAGAAAATAGAAAATAGAAGAGAGAAAAATAGAAAGAAAGAAAGGGAGAAGAAAGAAAAAGGAGAGAAAAGAGAAGAAGAAGAAAAATAGTGAGAAAAGCTTGGGAAATCCAGAAAAATCAACTTCTAGAATCGATTTAATCGGGTAAGGGTGCGAAACTCAATTATTGTATGATTGTGTATGATTATGTATGAGTATTTGTGGTGTTTGTTGGATTGAAATGAAAATATTTAGTAAAACCCATATTGTGTGAAATTGATTAGAAATTGATTAAATGTGGTTAAAATCATATTTTTAGTATCCATAATTGTTGGTACATGATAGATACTTGTTATTGGACATTGCATTGGCAATTTTCTGGTGTGTAGGTGAAATTTAGGGTGTTTTGGATTGGAACCCGTAAGCAAAATTATGCAGAAGAAATTTTTCTGGTTTTTCCAGGTCATACGCGTATGGGGCATGTTCATACGCGTATGGACCTTGGCAATACGCGTATGGAGGGTGAGTCATGGGCCAATACGCGTATGGGATGTTATTTTGCTCGGCCATCTGCCCATTTGCGTATGATACGCGTAGCATTTCAGGGCAATACGCGTACGAGGTTGGGCATTACGCGTACGGACTTTTACACGTGAACTTTGGGGAAAATGAGTCTCTGCTCATACGCGTATGGCTCAGGGCAATACGCGTATGGACAGGACAATTGCAAAATGGGACTTTTCAAAATATCGTTTTTCGTTTTCCTTCGTAACTTGTGTTCCGTTTATCCGATTTTTACAATCTGGGTATCGTTGTGTAGCTATTGAGCTGTACTTTCTTATTATGATGATTTTGAAATTGTTAGCCGATTTAATTATGTCGGAAAATCGGGAATAGTGTCGGTTGTCGACTTTTGTCATTATAACTGTGCGTAATTGATGTGTATTATGCAAGGTGCTGTTGTATGAGGTAAATGTATGTGTTTAGATGGGGTTGTGATGATTTGTGGCCGTATGGAAATTAAATGCATTGTTTTGGGCATAAGTGCAAAGTGTGATTTTGTCGATGTAAATGAATGTATTTATGTGTGCATATTAAATGTCATGGGTCATTGTATGCCAAGCATCATGATATGCATTGTTAAGACGTCCTGAGTGACGGTTTGGATTCCAGAGGGAATGTGCTATAACGTCGTGTGCCTTATACAAAGAGGTGTGAGCGATGATTATAGACGATCGTGTGCCCATGTGGGGTGTGAGCGATCGGGTCGTGTGCCTTATACAAAGAGATGTGAGCGATCCATAAACGTCGTGTGCCTTATACAAAGAGGTGTGAGCGACGGGGAACATCGTATGCCCGACGAGGAGTTACAGTGATGTAACGAGCGATGATTCCAGCAGAGTTCCTGAGTGAACTAGTGATGAGAAACAATGGAAGTCGGTACCGCATGTGCATATGTATAGAGTCGTTGTGTCGGTCTCTTGCATTGCATAAATCATTATGGTTGCTTTATGTGTAGAATTGTGGATAAATTGATATATGGATCTGTGTTGGTGATGGACATATGAATTATTCCTTGTAATGCCTTGTGTTTGCATTATGGCGTGAGTTGTGGTAAGAATTGTATATATGTGTATTTTCGTGTTATTTATAATTGTATACAATTATATTATGGTTGTTTTTCTCACCCTTCTGCTGTTTTATAATGCTCTATAAGGCATTGCAGATTAGAGTTGCTGGAGGTATTTTTTGTGAAGCTTTGCGTCTTCATTCTTTTGTCGGTTGGCTCTGATATGTGACACCGGGTAGTTAGGGAGGCCGTTAGTGATTATTGTGTATTCTGTATATATATCTTTTGGCTTGTGCATGTACAACTCGATGTATGACAAACTTTTCATGTGATATATATGTATGTTATTCAGTTTTAGATTTTCCGCTTTTATTCTAAATTTTGAATTATGGGTGTAAGGAACTGAGTTCCTCTGTTGATTGCTAGCCCACTGTTGCATATCTTTATGAGCAGGTGTTGTATGTATTGTTTCAATTTGATGTGACCCCTCGGTCTATGCCATGATAATTTAAATATACTCTGACGAAATTTTGAATTTTCTTTTACTGTTTTAATTAATTGGGGGTATAGATTGAGGGTGTTACATTAAGTGGTATCAGAGCCTGGTTGTGTCAGTCCGTGTCAGTTGTGTCAGTCCTTGTTGGTCGTTGTGGTTGGATGAGTTGTTTGTTTAACCATAGTTTCTGTTATTGGAAATGAACAGAATATGGCTGGTAGGAATGATGCTGCTTTGGATGCGGCTATGCAAGCTATGGCTCGTGCTGTGCAGGGTGCACCTAATGCTGCAGGTAATGATGAGTTCAGGAAGAACAAACCGCCTGTCTTCAAAGGAAGATATGATCCGGATGGTGCACAGATTTGGCTGAAAGAGATTGAAAGGATTTTCCGAGTGATGGATTGTGCTGAAGATCAAAAGGTGAGACTGGGTACTCACATGTTATTGGAAGAAGCTGATGACTGGTGGGTTAGTACTCGTCGTGTGTTAGAAGCTGCAGAGGAGGAGATTATTTGGGCTGTGTTTAATATGGAGTTTCTGAGGAGGTATTTTCCTAAAGATGTGAGAGGAAAGAATGAAATTGAGTTTCTGGAACTAAAACAAGGTAATATGTCTGTTGTTGATTATACTGCTAAGTTTGTGGAACTTGTGCAGTTTTATCCTCATTATGCTGAAGCGACTGCTGAATTCTCTAAGTGTGTAAAGTTTGAGAATGGTTTGCGTCCTGAGATAAAGCAGTCAATTGGCTATCAGAGGATTCGGAGGTTTTCTGATTTGGTAGATTGTTGTAGGATTTTTGAAGAAGGCAGTAAGGCTCGTTCTACTCATTACAAGAGTGTGAGCGAGAGGAAAGGGAAACAACAGTTCTGTGGTGGTTCGTATGTGACACCAGCTGATAAAGGTAAACAAAGAGGGAATTTTGAGAAAAGGTCAAGTGGAGGAGGAATGTCTGGTCCTATGAGATGTTATAGGTGTGGTGAAGTGGGGCATCGTCAGTTTGAGTGCAGGAAAGATTTTAGAAAGTGTTCTAACTATGGAGGTATAGGATATAGGACACATTGCAGCTGATTGTAAGAAAAACGTGGTGAAGTGCTTTAATTGTGGGGAGCTGGGACAGGTTAGTCAAAGTGTCCGAAATCGAAGCAAGCTCCAGCTAGTGGGAAAGTGTTTGCATTATCGGGGACTCAGACTTCGAGTGCAGATCGTCTGATCAGAGGTACTTGTTTTATTAATAGTACTCCTTTGATTGCCATTATTGATACTGGAGTGACTCATTCATTTATTTCGTCTGAGTGCACGAAGCGTTTGAATCTTGTGTTGTCTGTGATGGGTGGTGAAATGGTTATTGATACTCCAGCAATGGGGTCAGTAACTACTTCCTTGGTTTGTCTAAGATGTCCTTTGACCATTTATGGTAAAGACTTTGAGATGGATTTGGTGTGTTTACCGTTGGAGGGTTTAGATGTGGTCTTGGGTATGAATTGGTTGCAATTCAATCGAGTTCATATTGATTATTATCATAAGTTGGTAAGGTTTCCTTCTCTTGAGGAAGACGAAGACTCGAGTTTCTTATCTACCAAAGAGTTGAAGAAACTTTTGGCGGATGAAGCTCAGTTGTTTGGTTTGTTTGCATCTTTGACTGTGGATAGTCAAGTTTCACTTGATGTGTTTCCTGTTGTGTGTGAATTTTCGGAAGTGTTTCCTGAGGATATTTCAGACTTGCCGCCAGAGAGAGAGGTGGAGTTTTCTATAGATCTAGTCCCTGGTACTAGACCTGTATCTATGGCACCTTATCGTATGTCGGCATCTGAGTTGGTGGAGTTAAAGAAACACTTGAATGAGTTGTTGGAAAAGAGGTTCGTGAGACCAAGTGTTTCTCCTTGGGGTGCTCCAGTGTTATTGGTGAAAAAGAAGGATGGGAGTATGCGATTATGTATTGATTATCGCCAGTTGAATAAGGTGATGATCAAGAATAAGTATCCTCTTCCAAGAATTGATGATCTGATGGATCAGTTAGTTGGTGCTTGTGTGTTCAGTAAGATTGACTTGAGGTCAGGGTATCATCAGATCAGGGTGAAGGAGGAAGACATTCAGAAGACGGCTTTTAGAACACGATATGGTCATTATGAATATTCTGTGATGCCGTTTGGGGTTTCTAATGCGCCAGGTGTGTTTATGGAGTACATGAATCGTATTTTTCACGAGCATCTGGATCGTTTTGTGGTGGTGTTTATTGATGATATCTTAATTTATTCTAAGTCTCGGGAGGAGCATCCAGAACATTTGCGTATTGTTTTGCAGGTTTTGAAGGAGAGGAAGCTTTTTGCTAAATTATCCAAGTGTGAATTCTGGTTGTCGGAGGTGAGTTTTCTTGGACACGTAATTTCAGGTAATGGTATTATTGTGGATCCATCTAAAGTAGAAGCAGTTCTACAATGGGAGGCTCCGAGATCTGTTACTGAAATTCGAAGCTTTTTGGGTTTGGCTGGTTATTATCGGAGGTTTATTGAAGGTTTTTCGAAACTAGCACTTCCTTTGACCCAGTTGACTTGTAAAGGGCAAGCGTTCATTTGGGATATTCAGTGTGAGGAGAGTTTCACTGAGCTGAAGAGAAGATTGACGACAGCTTCGATCTTGATTTTTCCGAATCCTAATGAACCATTTGTGGTTTATTATGATGCTTCTTTGATTGGTCTAGGTGGTGTTCTGATGCAAGAAGGTAAGGTGGTGGCTTATGCTTCGAGGCAGTTAAGAGTTCATGAGAAGAATTATCCTACTCATGACCTTGAATTAGCAGCTGTGGTTTTTGTGTTGAAGATTTGGAGGCATTATCTCTACGGTGCAAGGTTTGAAGTCTTTAGTGATCATAAAAGTTTGAAATATTTGTTTGATCAGAAAGAGCTAAATATGAGGCAACGTAGATGGTTGGAATTCTTGAAGGACTACGACTTTGGCTTGAATTACCATCCTGGTAAAGCTAATGTGGTAGCCGATGCATTGAGCCAGAAATCGTTACATATGTCCGCTTTAATGGTTAAGGAGTGGGAACTTTTGGAATCGTTTAGAGATTTTAGTTTGGTTTGTGAAGTGACGTCGGATAGCGTTAGGCTTGGTATGCTAACGATTACTAATGATTTTCTGAAGACTGTTTGTGAGAGGCAAAAGTTGGATGTGAAACTTGTGGATTTGATGTTGGTTGGAGGAAAAGATGTGATTAGTGATTTTCAAGTGGATGTTAATGGTGTTTTGAGATTTCGAGGTAGGATTTGTATTCCAGATGATGCGGAGTTGAAAAAGATGATTTTGGAGGAAGGACACCGGAGTAATTTGAGTATACATCCGGGAGCGAATAAGATGTACCAAGATTTGAAGAAGATTTTCTGGTGGTCTGGATTGAAAAGAGATGTGGCTCAATTTGTTTATGCATGTTTGACTTGTCAGAAATCGAAGGTGGAACATCTGAGGCCTAGTGGTTTGTTGCAACCGTTGGATATTCCTGAATGGAAATGGGATAGTATTTCCATGGATTTTGTAACAGGGTTACCGAATACTCAGCGAGGGCATAATGCTATTTGGGTGGTTGTTGATAGGCTGACTAAATCGGCTCATTTTATTCCGATTGATATCAGTTTTACTTTGGAGCGGTTAGCTGAGATTTACATCAGTGTGATTGTGAAATTGCATGGGGTTCCATTGAGTATTGTTTCTGATCGAGATCCTAGATTTACATCGAGATTTTGGGAAAGTTTACAGAAGGCATTGGGTTCTAAATTGAGATTGAGTTCGGCTTATCATCCGCAGACGGATGGTCATATGGAGAGGACGATTCATTCTTTGAAGGATTTGTTGAGAGCTTGTGTTTTGGAACAAGGTGGTGCATGGGATAGTTATCTTGCATTGATTGAGTTTACGTATAATGACAGTTTTCATTCTAGTATTGGAATGGCACCGTTTGAAGTATTGTACGGACGAAGGTGTCGGACACCGTTGTGTTGGCACAAATCTGGTGAGCGAACGGTGGTTGGGCCAGAATTGGTGCAACAGACGACGGAGAAAGTGAAGCTTATTCGTGAGAAGATGAAAGCTTCTCAAAGTAGACAAAAGAGTTATCATGATCGGAGACGGAAGGATCTTGAGTTTCAAGAGGGTGATCATATATTTTTGAGGGTTACGCTGGTAACGGGTGTGGGTCGTGCATTGAAATCGAAGAAACTTACTTCTCAGTTTATTGGTCCTTACCAGATATCCGCGAGAGTCGGTGTTGTGGCTTATAGGGTGGCGTTGCCGCCAAATCTGTCAAATTTGCACGATGTGTTTCATGTTTCACAGCTTCAAAAGTATGTTTCGGATCCATCGCATGTGATCCCGATGGATGAGGTCGAGTTAAGGGAGAACCTTACAGTTGAGGCATTACCAGTTAGGGTTTTGGATCGCGAGGTGAAGAGGTTGAGAGGCAAGGACATTGCACTTGTGAAAGTGGCGTGGGGAGGCGCTGCTGAGGGCAATTTGACTTGGGAGTTGGAGAGTCGGATGCGGGAGTCGTATCCAGAGTTGTTCATCTCAGGTAATATTTTCGAGGACGAAAATTTCTAAGTGGGGGAGAGTTGTAACGACCCAGTTTTTGTGTGAGTTTTATTTAATCGAGTCGTTTGATTATTTTATTATTATTTTATTTTATGTTCGACTTTTATCTGAAAATATGTTATTTTTCAATGTTGTGATATTTTATCGGGTTTTGGGATCGTTTGCGAGATATTTGAGTGTGGGGGTATTTTGGTCATTTTAGGATATTTTTCATTAAGTAAGAAAATAGAAAATAGAAGAGAGAAAAATAGAAAGAAAGAAAGGGAGAAGAAAGAAAAAGGAGAGAAAAGAGAAGAAGAAGAAAAATAGTGAGAAAAGCTTGGGAAATCAAGAAAAATCAACTTCTAGAATCGATTTAATCGGGTAAGGGTGTGAAACTCAATTATTGTATGATTGTGTATGATTATGTATGAGTATTTGTGATGTTTGTTGGATTGAAATGAAAATATTTAGTAAAACCCATATTGTGTGAAATTGATTAAATGTGGTTAAAATCATATTTTTAGTATCCATAATTGTTGGTACATGATAGATACTTGTTATTGGACATTGCATTGGCAATTTTCTGGTGTGTAGGTGAAATTTAGGGTGTTTTGGATTGGAACCTGTAAGCAAAATTATGCAGAAGAAATTTTTCTGGTTTTTCCAGGTCATACGCGTATGGGGCATGTTCATACGCGTATGGACCTTGGCAATACGCGTATGGAGGGCGAGTCATGGGCCAATACGTGTATGGGATGTTATTTTGCTCGGCCATCTGCCCATTTGCGTATGATACGCGTAGCATTTCAGGGCAATACGCGTACGAGGTTGGGCATTACGCGTACGGACTTTTACACGTGAACTTTGGGGAAAATGAGTCTCTGCTCATACGCGTATGGCTCAGGGCAATACGCGTATGGACGGGACAATTGCAAAATGGGACTTTTCAAAATATCATTTTTCGTTTTCCTTCGTAACTTGTGTTCCGTTTATCCGATTTTTACATTCTGGGTATCGTTGTGTAGCTATTGAGCTGTACTTTCTTATTATGATGATTTTGAAATTGTTAGCCGATTTAATTATGTCGGAAAATCGGGAATAGTGTCGGTTGTCGACTTTTGTCATTATAATTGTGCGTAATTGATGTGTATTATGCAAGGTGCTGTTGTATGAGGTAAATGTATGTGTTTAGATGGGGTTGTGATGATTTATGGCCGTATGGAAATTAAATGCATTGTTTTGGGCATAAGTGCAAAGTGTGATTTTGTCGATGTAAATGAATGTATTTATGTGTGCATATTAAATGTCATGGGTCATTGTATGCCAAGCATCATGATATGCATTGTTAAGACGTCCTGAGTGACGGTTTGGATTCCAGAGGGAATTCGCTATAACGTCGTGTGCCTTATACAAAGAGGTGTGAGCGATGATTATAGACGATCGTGTGCCCATGTGGGGTGTGAGCGATCGGGTCGTGTGCCTTATACAAAGAGATGTGAGCGATCCATACACGTCGTGTGCCTTATACAAAGAGGTGTGAGCGACAGGGAACATCGTATGCCCGACGGGGAGTTACAGTGATGTAACGAGCGATGATTCCAGCAGAGTTCCTGAGTGAACTAGTGATGAGAAACAATGGAAGTCGGTACCGCATGTGCATATGTATAGAGTCGTTGTGTCGGTCTCTTGCATTGCATAAATCATTATGATTGCTTTATGTGTAGAATTGTGGATAAATTGATATATGGATCTGTGTTGGTGATGGACATATGAATTATTCCTTGTAATGCCTTGTGTTTGCATTATGGCGTGAGTTGTGGTGAGAATTGTATATATGTGTATTTTCGTGTTATTTATAATTGTATACAATTATATTATGGTTGTTTTTCTCACCCTTCTGCTGTTTTATAATGCTCTATAAGGCATTGCAGATTAGAGTTGCTGGAGGTATTTTTTGTGAAGCTTTGCGTCTTCATTCTTTTGTCGGTCGGCTCTGATATGTGACACCGGGTAGTTAGGGAGGCCGTTAGTGATTATTGTGTATTCTGTATATATATCTTTTGGCTTGTGCATGTACAACTCGATGTATGACAAACTTTTCATGTGATATATATGTATGTTATTCAGTTTTAGATTTTCCGCTTTTATTCTAAATTTTGAATTATGGGTGTAAGGAACTGAGTTCCTCTGTTGATTGCTAGCCCACTGTTGCATATCTTTATGAGCAGGTGTTGTATGTATTGTTTCAATTTGATGTGACCCCTCGGTCTATGCCATGATAATTTAAATATACTCTGACGAAATTTTGAATTTTCTTTTACTGTTTTAATTAATTGGGGGTATAGATTGAGGGTGTTACATTAAGTGGTATCAGAGCCTGGTTGTGTCAGTCCGTGTCAGTTGTGTCAGTCCTTGTTGGTCGTTGTGGTTGGATGAGTTGTTTGTTTAACCATAGTTTCTGTTATTGGAAATGAACAGAATATGGCTGGTAGGAATGATGTTGCTTTGGCTGCGGCTATGCAAGCTATGGCTCGTGCTGTGCAGGGTGCACCTAATGCTGCAGGTAATGATGAGTTCAGGAAGAACAAACCGCCTGTCTTCAAAGGAAGATATGATCCGGATGGTGCACAGATTTGGCTGAAAGAGATTGAAAGGATTTTCCGAGTGATGGATTGTGCTGAAGATCAAAAGGTGAGACTGGGTACTCACATGTTATTGGAAGAAGCTGATGACTGGTGGGTTAGTACTCGTCGTGTGTTAGAAGCTGCAGAGGAGGAGATTATTTGGGCTGTGTTTAGTATGGAGTTTCTGAGGAGGTATTTTCCTGAAGATGTGAGAGGAAAGAATGAAATTGAGTTTCTGGAACTAAAACAAGGTAGTATGTCTGTTGTTGATTATACTGCTAAGTTTGTGGAACTTGTGCAGTTTTATCCTCATTATGTTGAAGCGACTGCTGAATTCTCTAAGTGTGTAAAGTTTGAGAATGGCTTGCGTCCTGAGATAAAGCAGTCAATTGGCTATCAGAGGATTCGGAGGTTTTCTGATTTGGTAGATTGTTGTAGGATTTATGAAGAAGACAGTAAGGCTCGTTCTACTCATTACAAGAGTGTGAGCGAGAGGAAAGGGAAACAACAGTTCTGTGGTGGTTCGTATGTGACACCAGCTGATAAAGGTAAACAAAGAGGGAATTTTGAGAAAAGGTCAAGTGGAGGAGGAATGTCTGGTCCTATGAGATGTTATAGGTGTGGTGAAGTGGGGCATCGTCAGTTTGAGTGCAGGAAAGATTTTAGAAAGTGTTCTAACTGTGATGGTATAGGATATAGGACACATTGCAGCTGATTGTAAGAAGAACGTGGTGAAGTGCTTTAATTGTGGGGAGCTGGGACAGGTTGGTACAAAGTGTCCGAAACCGAAGCAAGCTCCAGCTAGTGGGAAAGTGTTTGCATTATCGGGGACTCAGACTTCGAGTGCAGATCGTCTGATCAGAGGTACTTGTTTTATTAATAGTACTCCTTTGATTGCCATTATTGATACTGGAGCGACTCATTCGTTTATTTCGTCTGAGTGCACGAAGCGTTTGAATCTTGTGTTGTCTGTGATGGGTGGTGAAATGGTTATTGATACTCCAGCAATGGGGTCAGTAACTACTTCCTTGGTTTGTCTAAGATGTCCTTTGACCATTTATGGTAAAGACTTTGAGATGGATTTGGTGTGTTTACCGTTGGAGGGTTTAGATGTGGTCTTGGGTATGAATTGGTTGCAATTCAATCGAGTTCATATTGATTATTATCATAAGTTGGTAAGGTTTCCTTATCTTGAGGAAGACGAAGACTCAAGTTTCTTATCTACCAAAGAGTTGAAGAAACTTTTGGCGGATGAAGCTCAGTTGTTTGGTTTGTTTGCATCTTTGACTGTGGATAGTCAAGTTTCACTTGATGTGTTTCCTGTTGTGTGTGAATTTCCGGAAGTGTTTCCTGAGGATATTTCAGACTTGCCACCAGAGAGAGAGGTGGAGTTTTCTATAGATCTAGTCCCTGGTACTAGACCTGTATCTATGGCACCTTATCGTATGTCGGCATCTGAGTTGGTGGAGTTAAAGAAACACTTGAATGAGTTGTTGGAAAAGAGGTTCGTGAGACCAAGTGTTTCTCCTTGGGGTGCTTCAGTGTTATTGGTGAAAAAGAAGGATGGGAGTATGCGATTATGTATTGATTATCGCCAGTTGAATAAGGTGATGATCAAGAATAAGTATCCTCTTCCAAGAATTGATGATCTGATGGATCAGTTAGTTGGTGCTTGTGTGTTCAGTAAGATTGACTTGAGGTCAGGGTATCATCAGATCAGGGTGAAGGAGGAAGACATTCAGAAGACGGCTTTTAGAACACGATATGGTCATTATGAATATTCTGTGATGCCGTTCGGGGTTTCTAATGCGCCAGGTGTGTTTATGGAGTACATGAATCGTATTTTTCACGAGCATCTGGATCGTTTTGTGGTGGTGTTTATTGATGATATCTTAATTTATTCTAAGTCTCGGGAGGAGCATCCAGAACATTTGCGTATTGTTTTACAGGTTTTGAAGGAGAGGAAGCTTTTTGCTAAATTATCCAAGTGTGAATTCTGGTTGTCGGAGGTGAGTTTTCTTGGACACGTAATTTCAGGTAATGGTATTGTTGTGGATCCATCTAAAGTAGAAGCAGTTCTACAATGGGAGGCTCCGAGATCTGTTACTGAAATTCGAAGCTTTTTGGGTTTGGCTGGTTATTATCGGAGGTTTATTGAAGGTTTTTCGAAACTAGCACTTCCTTTGACCCAGTTGACTTGTAAAGGGCAAGCGTTCATTTGGGATATTCGGTGTGAGGAGAGTTTCACTGAGCTGAAGAGAAGATTGACGACAGCTTCGATCTTGATTTTTTCGAATCCTAATGAACCATTTGTGGTTTATTGTGATGCTTCTTTGATTGGTCTAGGTGGTGTTCTGATGCAAGAAGGTAAGGTGGTGGCTTATGCTTCGAGGCAGTTAAGAGTTCATGAGAAGAATTATCCTACTCATGACCTTGAATTAGCAGCTGTGGTTTTTGTGTTGAAGATTTGGAGGCATTATCTCTACGGTGCAAGGTTTGAAGTCTTTAGTGATCATAAAAGTTTGAAATATTTGTTTGATCAGAAAGAGCTAAATATGAGGCAACGTAGATGGTTGGAATTCTTGAAGGAGTACGACTTTGGCTTGAATTACCATCCTGGTAAAGCTAATGTGGTAGCCGATGCATTGAGCCGGAAATCGTTACATATGTCCGCTTTAATGGTTAAGGAGTGGGAACTTTTGGAATCGTTTAGAGATTTGAGTTTGGTTTGTGAAGTGACGTCGGATAGCGTTAGGCTTGGTATGCTAACGATTACTAATGATTTTCTGAAGACTGTTTGTGAGAGGCAAAAGTTGGATGTGAAACTTGTGGATTTGATGTTGGTTGGAGGAAAAGATGTGATTAGTGATTTTCAAGTGGATGTTAATGGTGTTTTGAGATTTCGAGGTAGGATTTGTATTCCAGATGATGCGGAGTTGAAAAAGATGATTTTGGAGGAAGGACACCGGAGTAATTTGAGTATACATCCGGGAGCGAATAAGATGTACCAAGATTTGAAGAAGATTTTCTGGTGGTCTGGATTGAAAAGAGATGTGGCTCAGTTTGTTTATGCATGTTTGACTTGTCAGAAATCGAAGGTGGAACATCTGAGGCCTAGTGGTTTGTTGCAACCGTTGGATATTCCTGAATGGAAATGGGATAGTATTTCCATGGATTTTGTAACAGGGTTACCGAATACTCAGCGAGGGCATAATGCTATTTGGGTGGTTGTTGATAGGCTGACTAAATCGGCTCATTTTATTCCGATTGATATCAGTTTTACTTTGGAGCGGTTAGCTGAGATTTACATCAGTGTGATTGTGAAATTGCATGGGGTTCCATTGAGTATTGTTTCTGATCGAGATCCTAGATTTACATCGAGATTTTGGGAAAGTTTACAGAAGGCGTTGGGTTCTAAATTGATATTGAGTTCGTCTTATCATCCGCAGACGGATGGTCAGATGGAGAGGACGATTCAGTCTTTGGAGGATTTGTTGAGAGCTTGTGTTTTGGAACAAGGTGGTGCATGGGATAGTTATCTTGCATTGATTGAGTTTACGTATAATAACAGTTTTCATTCTAGTATTGGAATGGCACCGTTTGAAGTATTGTACGGACGAAGGTGTCGGACACCGTTGTGTTGGCACAAATCTGGTGAGCGAACGGTGGTTGGGCCAGAATTGGTGCAACAGTCGACGGAGAAAGTGAAGCTTATTCGTGAGAAGATGAAAGCTTCTCAGAGTAGACAAAAGAGTTATCATGATCGGAGACGGAAGGATCTTGAGTTTCAAGAGGGCGATCATATATTTTTGAGGGTTACGCTGGTAACGGGTGTGGGTCGTGCATTGAAATCAAAGAAACTTACTTCTCAGTTTATTGGTCCTTACCAGATATCCGCGAGAGTCGGTGCTGTGGCTTATAGGGTGGCGTTGCCGCCAAATCTGTCAAATTTGCACGATGTGTTTCATGTTTCACAGCTTCAAAAGTATGTTTCGGATCCATCGCATGTGATCCCGATGGATGAGGTCGAGTTAAGGGAGAACCTTACAGTTGAGGCATTACCAGTTAGGGTTTTGGATCGCGAGGTGAAGAGGTTGAGAGGCAAGGACATTGCACTTGTGAAAGTGGCGTGGGGAGGCGCTGCTGAGGGCAATTTGACTTGGGAGTTGGAGAGTCGGATGCGGGAGTCGTATCCAGAGTTGTTCATCTCAGGTAATATTTTCGAGGACGAAAATTTCTAAGTGGGGGAGAGTTGTAACGACCCAGTTTTTGTGTGAGTTTTATTTAATCGAGTCGTTTGATTATTTTATTATTATTTTATTTTATGTTCGACTTTTATCTGAAAATATGTTATTTTTCAATGTTGTGATATTTTATCGGGTTTTGGGATCGTTTGCGAGATATTTGAGTGTGGGGGTATTTTGGTCATTTTAGGATATTTTTCATTAAGTAAGAAAATAGAAAATAGAAGAGAGAAAAATAGAAAGAAAGAAAGGGAGAAGAAAGAAAAAGGAGAGAAAAGAGAAGAAGAAGAAAAATAGTGAGAAAAGCTTGGGAAATCAAGAAAAATCAACTTCTAGAATCGATTTAATCGGGTAAGGGTGTGAAACTCAGTTATTGTATGATTGTGTATGATTATGTATGAGTATTTGTGGTGTTTGTTGGATTGAAATGAAAATATTTAGTAAAACCCATATTGTGTGAAATTGATTAAATGTGGTTAAAATCATATTTTTAGTATCCATAATTGTTGGTACATGATAGATACTTGTTATTGGACATTGCATTGGCAATTTTCTGGTGTGTAGGTGAAATTTAGGGTGTTTTGGATTGGAACTCGTAAGCAAAATTATGCAGAAGAAATTTTTCTGGTTTTTACAGGTCATACGCGTATGGGGCATGTTCATACGCGTATGGACCTTGGCAATACGCGTATGGAGGGCGAGTCATGGGCCAATACGTGTATGGGATGTTATTTTGCTCGGCCATCTGCCCATTTGCGTATGATACGCGTAGCATTTCAGGGCAATACGCATACGAGGTTGGGCATTACGCGTACGGACTTTTACACGTGAACTTTGGGGAAAATGAGTCTCTGCTCATACGCGTATGGCTCAGGGCAATACGCGTATGGACAGGACAATTGCAAAATGGGACTTTTCAAAATATCGTTTTTCGTTTTCCTTCGTAACTTGTGTTCCGTTTATCCGATTTTTACATTCTGGGTATCGTTGTGTAGCTATTGAGCTGTACTTTCTTATTATGATGATTTTGAAATTGTTAGCCGATTTAATTATGTCGGAAAATCGGGAATAGTGTCGGTTGTCGACTTTTGTCATTATAATTGTGCGTAATTGATGTGTATTATGCAAGGTGCTGTTGTATGAGGTAAATGTATGTGTTTAGATGGGGTTGTGATGATTTGTGGCCGTATGGAAATTAAATGCATTGTTTTGGGCATAAGTGCAAAGTGTGATTTTGTCGATGTAAATGAATGTATTTATGTGTGCATATTAAATGTCATGGGTCATTGTATGCCAAGCATCATGATATGCATTGTTAAGACGTCCTGAGTGACGGTTTGGATTCCAGAGGGAATTCGCTATAACGTCGTGTGCCTTATACAAAGAGGTGTGAGCGATGATTATAGACGATCGTGTGCCCATGTGGGGTGTGAGCGATCGGGTCGTGTGCCTTATACAAAGAGATGTGAGCGATCCATAAACGTCGTGTGCCTTATACAAAGAGGTGTGAGCGACGGGGAACATCGTATACCCGACGGGGAGTTACAGTGATGTAACGAGCGATGATTCCAGCAGAGTTCCTGAGTGAACTAGTGATGAGAAACAATGGAAGTCGGTACCGCATGTGCATATGTATAGAGTCGTTGTGTCGGTCTCTTGCATTGCATAAATCATTATGGTTGCTTTATGTGTAGAATTGTGGATAAATTGATATATGGATATGTGTTGGTGATGGACATATGAATTATTCCTTGTAATGCCTTGTGTTTGCATTATGGCGTGAGTTGTGGTGAGAATTGTATATATGTGTCTTTTCGTGTTATTTATAATTGTATACAATTATATTATGGTTGTTTTTCTCACCCTTCTGCTGTTTTATAATGCTCTATAAGGCATTGCAGATTAGAGTTGCTGGAGGTATTTTTTGTGAAGCTTTGCGTCTTCATTCTTTTGTCGGTCGGCTCTGATATATGACACCGGGTAGTTAGGGAGGCCGTTAGTGATTATTGTGTATTCTGTATATATATCTTTTGGCTTGTGCATGTACAACTCGATGTATGACAAACTTTTCATGTGATATATATGTATGTTATTCAGTTTTAGATTTTCCGCTTTTATTCTAAATTCTGAATTATGGGTGTAAGGAACTGAGTTCCTCTGTTGATTGCTAGCCCACTGTTGCATATCTTTATGAGCAGGTGTTGTATGTATTGTTTCAATTTGATGTGACCCCTCGGTCTATGCCATGATAATTTAAATATACTCTGACAAAATTTTGAATTTTCTTTTACTGTTTTAATTAATTGGGGGTATAGATTGAGGGTGTTACAATTTGTACCGTTGCACCGTTACCAATATATTCTCTCATTGTATTGTGGTACAGCTGTACTATGTAGCTTTGTCTTCATGGCTTCTCAACTTTAGGGGCTTCTGATGGTAATTTGATGAAGCATGAGTAGAGCCCTCTTGATAAGATATCTGATATTTCAGGTCTTTAGTCATTTGAAGAAGTCCATTAGGAATCAGTCTTCAGAACTTCAGCACTTGTCTTTAAGAACCTTGTCCGCTTGGTGCGTTGTCTCCATATCTTCAGAAGCTTTTGATAGGATATTGTTGAAGCATGAGTAAAGACTTGATTTAGGTCTTCAGAACCTTGATCAGAGAGCTTAAGTCTTTAGCATCTGGACTTCGTTCAATCAGAACCTCTGTCTTCAGATCTTCAGAACTCGTTCTCTTTTCCTTTTACATCAGAGTCTTATGAACTTTACTTTTCAAGTGTATGGGCGGAGTATTTTTCTTTAAGCACTGTGTTCGTGCCAATTTACGGAAGCATGAATTGTTTGTTAAGTTCTCACAAATAACAAACATTAGTCGTACAAAATTGTTCATACAGAAATACTCATTTGATATAATCAAAACTTAGAGCTAATATTGCAGAACCAAATCTTGTTCTCACAGTGAGTTCTTCTGAACCTTTGTTTTACTGGCGAATATTCCGATCTTAACGGTAAATGATGTTCCATGATGCTGGTATCCAACCCTGGCATATCCTGATAGGACGAAGCGAATACATCGGGGAATCCTTTGAGAAGCTTTATCAAATCTTCTTTGACAGTTGGTATGAGTAGTGCCCCAATCTTGATTTCTTTTCTCTCTTCTTCTGAACCCAAGTTGACCGTTTCCAACAGCTCTTTGTGAGGTTCAATGGACCTTTCCTCTTGTCATAGTAATCGGGAGATCTCTTCTAGAATTTCTTCGTCATTTTCTTCTTCACCCTCAAATACTGGGAATTCAAAGTTGGGAGAAGGCATTGGATCGTACGTTTCAATGGGGTTTAAAATAAGCAATCTGCATGACGTGATGATTTGTTTTAGAAGAGATAGAGAGAATGCAAGAGTGTGTGAATTGTATTTTGTTTGGAAAACTGCTTGTTTTTATTATTGAGTTGTTTTTTAGGATTACCATTTTCGGAAAAAGCGAAAAAGAGAAAACAACAATAAATGCGAAACTTACAGAACGACGTTATTTTATTTATGATTTAGTCGATTCTTGAAACTACAGCTCTATAAAACAAAACTCAGTCGCTTTGGGCGAAGCGAAGAGATACATTTACAGAAAGTGAGCCCTATCAAAACAGCTGTTTCACGTGGGCAGGGTGAAAGGTTAAAGTAAAGACGACAATTACTTAGACTTATGAACAATTTTCAGGACATCGACAGCAACCCCTTGGCGGGGAACTCCTCGGTGAATCACAAAGTCTGACACTTTCTTTCTTGGTTTGTCCTCAGAAATAACGCTGATTTCTGGTGGAGCAGGATCATTGGAATATGTTTCCCAGGCAGAGTTGTCGTAGACGAACTTTTCTGCTGTATCTTGCATAGTGTTTATGCTCTCAGGTGTACTTGACCAAGTAGTCGAACTTGCCACTTGGTTGTCCTAAGGTGTCCCACACTTCTTTGGAACTAGAGGAGTCATCCCTTTAGATGACGTTGACCTTGGGAAAAGCATAGTTGATGAATTCTAGTCCTGCAAGCTTTGAAAATTCATCGTCGTGATGGATATTTTCTGAATGCCTTGAATAATGATCCCACGATTCGGTGGGGACGCAGGTATTCTTTTCAATAATGCTCAGTTGATAAGCATCGTTCGACTGACTCTTTTGCCCTAAGTCTCCCGGGTACGGCTGCCGGATAGGCAGGCCATCCATTGGGCCATAATAGTCATGGTCAAAGTTTTCTTTCATCAGAGTGTCTTCCTCTAATGATTTTGGTGGAGCACGCCATCCTTCTGGATCACAATCTCTGTATATCATCTTGACACCTGACCTTGGTATAAATCTCAGACTCTGTGCGGGATAGAAAAATGGCGTAGGCACCTCTTCTTGAGACATATAACCGTCCTTGTTAAGATATGACTTCCACTCTTTATCTGTGTCGGAGGAATCACCCTCGTTGATGGTATGTACTTCTTGAGACACTGGGTAAAGGAAGCCTCCACTGTGGAAGAAATCCTGAATGGGATGAAAACTTTCATCGTTAATAGCAGTCTGGGTACAGGTTGAAGAAAAACTAAGACCCTTCTTTGTTTTGCTATCAGTAGGAATGACAAGTTGTCCCCATCCCTTTGCATTGTTACTTTTGATCACTTCGAGAGCATCTTTATACGAGGAAATTGACGTTCCTTTTTCTGATTGATTCTCATTGCTCACCGACAGTGCTTGGAACTGAGTTCCAACAACCTCTTCTGGTTCTACACAAGTGGACGACGATAAGTTACTCACGATCAAGGCTTTCTCTCTGCAGACTGTGACTAGTCGGTCATTCTTGATGAACTTTAGTTTCTGGTGCAGTGTCGAAGTGACTGCCCCAGCCAGGTGTATCCAAGGTCTTCCTAATAAACAGTTGTACGCTGCCCGGACATCCATGATCTGGAAAGTGACTTGGAAAGTGTGAGTGTCATACCCCAAATTTTGACCACTAAGATTTCCCATCATTGTGCAAATCATCATCACAATATGGATGAACCATCATGCCTCATCAAATGCCTCAAGGGTTGTTGAGCATTCACTACAATCAAAATTAGGGTTTTAAGCCCTCTCAGAGCCTTAGACAAAGGATCAATCAAAGATTGACTTGATCTTCAACTTGTCTAGCCTCTAACATATCCACAATGGATCAAAAGGACTCCCACTTCAAGGATTAAGCACAAGGCTGCTCCCTTCTAGGTGGATTAAGTCTCAAGATCGACAGTGTCACCAAATTAGGGTTTTGGTCGACCTGGGCCTCCAGAGGGAAATTTTTCATCTGGGCACAAGCCAATGCTTCAAAACATAACCTAATATACTCCATGGAACCTCATGGACCCAAGCATCAAGTCAATTTTGCCTCAGGGGATGCATTCTTCAAAAATCAGGAATTAGGGTTTCTAGACCTAATTCACCCCTAAGTTGACTTTTGGGACAAATCATGAGCCAAGACCTCAAGACATGATTTGAGGGTATTTAATATACCATATTGATCTATTTTTAACAATGGATTAATCCAAGAAGCTTGAGCAACAAGTTTCAATTTCATCTGCACCACAATTAGGGTTTCGCGAGGAAAGTCAACTGTAACTTTGACTTTTGACCAGGACATGCTCCCAAACCCTAAGACATGATTCAATATACCCTATGACACCCATGGAACATGTCCATCAAGTTTGATTTAGGTCAAGGACATGATTTCCTGAAAAATTGCACAATTTGGGATTCATCTGATAAAAAGTCAACTGTGCACAAAAGTCAACTTTGACTTTTTGAGATTTTTCACCAAAATGGATTTTTAACCCTAAAATGATGTTAATGTATGATTTGAATCATCATTCATCAAGAAAAATCAAAGAAAGTGGGATAACTTGTAAAGGGGGTAACCATAAAAACTTAGAAAAATTTCTAAGTTATGGAAAAAGTGACACTAATGTGCCAACTTTGGAGGACCATAACTCCTAAACCACAAGGCCATTGCTCCCCATTCAAAGCTTGATTTGTAGATCACATTGCCCTCTACAAAAGCTTCATACTGACCTATGTCCAAATTCCTCATGGATTTTGAGTTATGGAGTGATCAAAATCAAGAAAAGTCACTTTGTTCCAACACTTAGTGAAAATTTCACAAAGTCAGAATCTGCCTTTACTTTTTTCCAAATGTAGGGGGATTTTTCACTTGGATTCAAAAGAGATCAAAACCAAACATGTTCAAACAGTTGTTGTATCATGTAAGGGCTTTCCAAAATGACCAAGAACATTACCAAATTCAACTTGAGCCATGAGATATGACATTGGCAAGTTGCCTTGCTGAAATCTGCCAAGGCAAGGTAGATTTTTACACTTTTGGTCGATTTGCCAAAATTAGCCAAATCCAAATGCTCCTATCCACTTGGACACCTCTGAGGATTGAATCTAAAGGGGACAATCACTGAGCCAAGCCTCCAAAGTCTTTGGAACAAGAAATAGCATGTTGAACCTAGAATTGCCAAAATAGGGACAAGACTCCAATTTTGGATTAGAGCATTCAATGGAAGCATCAAGGTGGCATGAACTGAGCTCTTAGCAACTGAATTCAGTCAAAACTTATCCAAGACCAAGGGGACCAGCAGCCTGTGCCCTAACCTCTAGTCAATGGCTAGAGGAGACTTGGATTTTCATTTGCCAACATTGGCCAAACCTACTTAGCAGTTGCCATTCATTATTTCTTGCAAAACAAACTTGCTCTACTATAAATAGAGCTCAATTGTGATCAGTTTGAGTACCGCAAAGTGTCATACCCCAAATTTTGACCACTAAGATTTCCCATTGTCGCTCCCGGGATTTTCATCCTAGTACAAACGCGAAAGTGGCACCAAACAGAGTCGCCAGCAATGTGTATTTATCCCATGAGAGGGAAAGGAAACACCGCATAAACCTGAGAGAAAGGAAAAGCATGGTCTTACGACCAAGAGAAATGGGTTCGGGAGTCGGTTACGCGAGAGGAAGGTATTAGCACCCCCACGCGTCCATCGTACCCGATGGGATCCACGCTTGCTTGCTTCAATCAAAGGGTGTAGAAAACTGGAGCTCCGCTGCTACTGGAAAGGAAAAGGAACGAGAACGGAAAGAAACGAAGAAACAAATGTAGGGAAAATAAAAGAAGTGCTCGCATGGGCCCTACCCCACTGCCTACGTATCTCATCGGGAGCATGAGAATCAGAGCGACGTAGTTCCCCTCACTAGGGATGGATTGTCTGTGTTTTTTAGAGAACGGCTTACGTCCTAGCTCAGGTGTTGCAGGCTCGCTGGTCCGAGTGCGTTACCATCTTGCAAGAGAACGAGTAGAAGCGCGTTCGTGCGTTGAGAATGAATGAGATGAGAAAAGAATTCCCGAAGGAAAGACGTTATTGTTTGTTTTTGTCTTTTAGAAGGAAGTGTTTTGGATTTGTTTGCATACGACAGTGTATCTGGATCTTAGTCATTGGAATGTGTACCTTCTCACATTCCAAGATGGAATGGGTAAGAAAGCACACTAAGGGTGAAGAAGACCCTCACACTTAGTTCCAATTATCAAGGTTCAAACACACTAGCATACTTGTATTTATTAAGTGTTTTTGTTGATTAAGAAATGAAGAAGTGTTTTTTATTATTTGCACCTTCAACAAGTATTGCATTTAAGTCCCTCATACAAGATCAAATGTTTAACACATTGACCCAAGATGGGCTATATGCTACACATTCTAAGATTACAAGAGAAGACCCCTTATAATCTTTTCTTTATATGAAAGGCCTAAATGCAATAAATGCCTACCTTTATTATGTGTTTTGAATTTCTTTTGAGATGAGAAGGTGAAAGACTCAAGAGTGAGGTAAAGGTGAAAACTAAGGGGAGACTAAGACACACCCTAGTGTTAGCATGCTCGGAGATCCTATGGTTAATGTGGTTTAAAACCTAACTCTAAAAGAAGAGAGAAGAGACTCAAAGTGTAAGAGAAAACGGAAGTTAGTTGTTAGTGTGCTCGCCGAGATATCGCATCTCGTGCCTACGTATCCGCAATCTGAAAAGAGAGAGGAATCAGAGCATCCGTAGTTCACGGTACTACGGGTGAACAGGAAGCAGGATCTCGATCGTATAGGTGCGAGAGAACAAAGGGGAAAGACACACAGAAAGTCTAAGGGGGAAACTCGGTCCTACAAGTTAACATGCATCAATGGTCCTAAGGTCAGGATCAGGAGGGAAGCTACCTAATGTTATCAGATGGATTGCTATCCGAATGTCTCTCCTACCTCCGACTTAATCAAAAATTAAGTAGAGCTAGGAATCCTAAGGGATCATGTCATCAGACAAGTAAACACAGGATAAATCAATCACAAAATGAACTAAAAGCAATGCAAGAGTAAATAGTGTCAATAAGCAGTCATGTCAAACAATCAAAGTAAAAAAGGGAAGCTTTAGCCAAGGGGTCATATCAACCGAGGCAAACAAGCTAGCTGTGAGAAATAGGGGCACTCACCCAATGGTATCGAGAACCATGGAGAGCAGAATAAAAAAGGGAAGATATGAATCAGATCACATAAGCATCAGCATTGGTCAATGCGAGCTAAAGACAAGGCGTGGGGGTTGGTTGCGAACCCTATCTTCCACTTGACCGACTCGATAACAAGAGTGAGTTATGTTCAAAGCTTCAATCATGTAATGAGAGCTAAGAACGACCTGGGACTAGAATAACGGGGGTCGATTGCAAACCCTAACTTCCGTCAATTGCCCTCTTGAAGGTCTTGCCAGGGGGAAATGGGAATGGGATGCCTCATAGAGGTCTTCAGGCACAATATTAAACAATCACAAACAGAGCCTCCTTTGAGGACTTCCAACATTGCCGGCCAAGTGGCACGGACTCCCAATCCTACTTCTCATGGCATAAAAAGGAAAAATGCGGAATTAGTAAAAGAGGAGAGAAGTGATACCGAACGGGTATTAATCCGTAGCAACGCAAGCAAAGTATTAGCAAACCGACAAACTTCTAGTAACCTATCATAAATGAACAAAGGTGTCAGAAAGTGGAATGGATCCGTGAAAGGCGTGGAACCAAATGCTCTTCAAAAAGAATAAAACAAGACAATAAAGCATAAACAGCAGCAACAACAGCGCTCCAGCACCTGCATAGCTGTAAAAAATAGCAACAAGTAAAAACAGTCTATAACAGCTACTATTTACAGAACAGAATGGGTGTGTATACAATCAGGCAGAATAGTAACATTTTGCAGCACACTTTGTTCACAGCAGCTATGTATGTGGCAGCAACTTCTACATTTTACTAATCAAGTGTAAAACACTACAAAACAAACTCAAAGGTTAGTTAAAATTCAAATGAAAAGATCAATAAGAAGTAATTGAAATCAATACTAAATTTTAAACAACAATTAGTCAAAAATCCATGCAAAACATATTAAGGACTATTAACAAATTTACCAAATGAAACTATTAAAAATATTGGTCAAAGTTAGCATTAAAATCTAAGTACATTCTATGTTAGAACAAAATCAAACCAAACTATATCAATGTCAATTAGTTCAAAGTTCTAATTCTAAAACTAATTAGTGGACAATTAAGCCCACAATCACTTAACAAGCAAATAAGCTAACAACTATTAGTAAGCAAAAAGCTAAAAAGCGATCATTCAAACCTAATCTAATTAGTCAAAATTAAGGTCTAAAGTCAATATCTAAATCCCATTGAAATTGGTTTCTAAACGACAATTAATCGGAATTAATCTACAATTAGTCAACAACTAAACAATTATCAAACCATGTAGAGCCAATTAAAGTCAAGTTCTAATTGAAAATTAAGGCTAATCTAAGTTCAAAATTAACTAAATAGTCAAAACACAATTAAGCTAATTGTCTCGATTAATCAACAAACTTAAACTAAGATTCAATTAGTGTAAACAACTAACCAATCCAATTAGTAAATAATTAACCTCAAATTCATTTAGCGAAATTCAATTAGCCTAGAATTCAATTAGCCTAACCTAATTATCTAACACTAAAAAGATATTAATCAAAATAGATAAAACAATGGGAGGTGTAGCGAATTACCAAGGGTGTGACTGGCAGTTCCATGGGGGTGGCCTTAGGTCTTCAGTTCAGGCCCAAATGGTCTTTGCCGCATGAACAGGGGGTGCGGGAGGGATCTGATAGCGTGTAACTGAAATGAATTCTTCAATACGCAGTTTAACAACCCGGCCCAAAGTGTTGACTTACCCTAGAAAACACAAATTCTTCACCATCAAATGTTCATTTCCTCAACGTGAAACCCTGTCATCTTACTCAACCAAAACAACCGCGCCACCGCTCTCTCCGTTCGCCATAAACCACCACCATTCCCGTCTCCATGACCTCACGAAACAACCGTCGTTTCCTTCGTCATCACCTTCGTTCCACCTTTCTCTCCCAACCTCACAACGACGTCCTTTCTCTCAAAACTTCCGGCAATCGAGGTGTTTCGATCTCGATCACAAAACGCCAATCGATATGATATTCAATCGAACCTAGAATCACTCAGCTACACCGGCGAATCAAGAAGGCGATGGAATTTACATGACCTAACCTTCAAAGATCTCTCAAGCGATGTACGCAACAGCACGACGAGGAAGGAAACTTCGAGATCTTCGGCATTTCAGGTTTGGTTCTTCACTTTGTTCTTTTTCTTGAATCAATTTCAGATTCCTCTCCTTTAATTCTTGTTCAATCTTCCGCGTCGTGATGTCGTTGTAATGTGTGAGTTCGTTGGATTGTTGTTGATGTGTGAACTGATTGTTGCTGTTGCTGCCAGATCGAAGAAGAGTCAGGGATTGGAATCGGCGAATAATTGCTGATTGAGGAAGAGGATCGTGGAAGTTGAATTCCGCGGCGGTTTTTGAATTGTTCCGATGGTGAATTGCTTGATCATTTGTGAGTTGCAGAGATTATTGGATTTAGAAGGTAGAAGATCTCAGAAGGTTGAGATGAAATTGAAGATGAAAGAAGGAAAACGAGGGAGAAAGGGTTTAGTTATGGCGAAGATGAAGATGAAGCTATGGAGTTTTTTGATCTTCAAGAATTCGAGAGGGAGAAAGAGTTTATCGATTCTGTTAGAAGTTAGTTAGGTGATTGTTTCTGTTAGAAGGTTAGAGAAACCGTTAGAAATTTTTTGGTATAAGAACTGTTATCTTCTCCTTCTACTGATATCAGCTGCGGTTATTTACCCTCTGTCAGGATTCTGATATAACTCATATTTTTTTTTGCTATGCATCTTGTTTTTGGGACCTGCTATGGCAACGCACTTATGTCAACTATTGCAGCGGATGAAACTGTATTTGATTCAAGTCCTTTTTCGAATGATACTAGATAGACTGGGATGCCTTCTGCGAACTCATCCTCAGTCAACATAACTTCAGCCTTCAATACACAGAAGTCCTTGTTTTTTATTACAACTTTGTCTACATTTTATCATTCCGAGAGTTGGACCTGATGCTAGATTGCCTTTACCTGCTGGCATTAATGATACCATAGTGCTTGTGTATGATGATGAGGCTACTAGGAGCATCAAGGGTTTTTCTTAAAAAAAGATTGACGGTGTTGTAAAAAGTTGACAAAAGGATCTACAACCATTTGGAGGGCCACAGTGCATGTCTCATAAAGCCAACCGTTTTGACCAAACTTGCCATTAGTCTCTACTTCATTGACCTGTAGATTACTCCTTGAAGGCATGTCGAACATAATCAAATATAGGAAAGAGGACAGACTCAAATATTCTTTCCCATAAGGATAGTGAAAAGCGATGGTCGTGGTTATGTAGCGTTTCATATGCGGTTGAAAAGCTGGCGGTAGCAAAGTTTTGGAGGTGGGGTCACGTTGTGGAAATTGTCTCACATGTACATTCATAAGCAAAAGCATTGAGTACTCCCTTCGATTTTCCACACTTCCTTTTCTAAGCGTTGAATTGATGACCACTAAGTCTACTAGGTGAGGGATCTAGTCCATGGACTTTTTTTCAAAAACGTAAAACCAACAAAGATAAGCAAGACTTCGAAATTGAATATGTCTCTCAGCACTTGGAAGGAAGATGGTTTATAATTCTAAAGAAATGGACATTGGATTAGGAAATGGTCATGATTTGAATATGGATAAAAATGATTAAAAGAAAGGATATTGGAAATGGATATTGGGTAATTGGATATCTGGATAGAATTTGGGTTTAACAATGGGTTGGGTTTGGATATGGGTTAAAAGTGGATTAAAAATGGGTTGATGACTAAAAAAAGAATGGTTAATTGGATTAACAATAAGGGATAATGGTTTATGATGACTTTGTATTTCAAATTCCAAAATATCAACCAGTAATCTCGATCAAACATGACCCAACGCTCTTTAAATCAACCCACAGATGCTTTGTCTTGATAACCATTGATTTCCTCAACCCTAATCTCCCGATCTTCCATTGATAAGTGTCCCTTGGATATTGATGAGCCTCTGAATAGAAAAATACCAATAGCATGAAAACTCTTCGATCCCATGTCCTTATACAAGATGTAATGCAATGCTTTATGTTTTATTTTTCTATGCTTGAATGCAATGCAATGAAATGAAAGCACATCCTAAATGCTATGAAGAAATGAGAGGGCAAATTTTGGGGTATTACAGCTGCCCCTATTCAATCACTGTAGACCTGAATGGATGATAGCGATTGCTGTCAGACTTTCAAGGTATGGAGGGATTGAATACTGAAAATAACCCGAAAATTTGCACTCTGTGGAGAAGAAGAAGAAAAGGGATATAAACCCAACCAAATGAACTCTGCTTGAAGAAAACTCTGATGATGAAGAATAACACTGAAGAGATGTCTTTTGTACGACGCCAGACGACTACTGGCTTGCCACACTGCGGGTGGACTTTAATAATGTCTTTTGTACGACGCCAGACGACTACTGGCTTGCCACGCTACTGGTGGACTTTAATAATGTCTTTTATGCAACTCCAGACGACTACTGGCCTGCCACACTACTGGTGGACTTTGCAGCTTCGTGCCACCCGAAGACGGACTTTTGCCAATCCACTGTTGGACTTTTGCCACCCGAAGACGGACTTTCGCCAATCCACTGTTGGACTTTTGCCACCCTTAGATGGACCTTTCGCCAATCCACTGTTGGACTTTTGCCACCCGAAGACGGACTTTCGCCAATCCACTGTTGGACTTTTGCCACCCTAAGATGGACTTTTGCCAATCCACTGTTGGACTTTTGCCACCCGAAGACGGACTTTTGCCAATCCACTGTTGGTCTTTTGCCACCCGAAGACGGACTTTTGCCAATCCACTGTTGGACTTTTGGCTGCTTTGCCACCCGAAGATGGACTTTTGCCAATCCACTGTTGGACTTTTGCCACCCGAAGACGGACTTTTGCCAATCCACTGTTGGACTTTTGCCACCCGAAGACGGACTTTTGCCAATCCACTGTTGGACTTTTAGAATTTGCAAAATTGTATTACTCTCTGCATCTGTGTCAGACATCTCTGCTGACTCTGCTGAGGAGCAATGACCAATGATTTGACTTTGGAGACTCCTGAAAGGATAACCTCTCCACTGGAGAATGAATGAACAATCCGTCTGCTTCGAATTGTCAAGCTTGCCAAAAATAAATTGGACTTTGGAGTATAGGGCTTGATAAATATGCCAGGAATTACTTCATCTGCTTGGGGATGACTTTCTTTGCATGACATCTTGCTAAAGAGGTCATTAAAACTCTGCATGAGGATCTATCAAACCCGAGATCTTTTGCGGGAAGAACCAACCTGCTAACCTGGCTGGGGAGGGAATATATCACCACTCTGCCGCGAAATAGATTTTGTTGATCAATAGGCCTCTAGTGGGGAGAAGAACAACAACTTAGCTGGGGAGTATTGCTGACAAGATTCGATGCTGACCTCTGTGAGGGATCATTACCAGAGACACAATCTTGCTGGGGATCAGAGCTACTCTGCCAGGGATATGCAAATCCTGGTTAGAACATTCCACTGTAACTTGCTAGGAAAGAGTCCTTAGAGATCTGTTGGGGAAACCCAAAGCAAATCCATAGTAGTCTGCTGAAGACTATGACTGTCGAGCTTAGGATAAGTACCACAATGCACCATGTTAGGCGACCTTTCCTTTAGACAATTCCGTTGGGGATGACGAGTTTATAACAAACTCTACTGGAGAAAACTGCTTTAAAGCGTCTCGTGTTGGGGAATGCCTTTTGAGAGGATTTTACAGAAGACCAACTGTCCTCAAACTCTACTGGGGATGATCAACACTTCATGCTGGGGAACCAAACCATTTGTCCCCGAAGAGGATGTCATAAGAGGATTTTACAGAAGATTTAGCTTCTTCAAACTCCTGCGACTTCGCTGGGGATAATGACCATCAAACTCTACTGGGGGGTGATCAACACTTCATGCTGGGGAAACAAACATGCCCCATGCTTAAGAAAACCAACAATTTGTCCCCGAAGCGGATGTCCTAAGAGGATTTTACAGAAGATCTAGCCTCTTCCAACTCTTGTGACTTCGCTGGGGATAATGACCATCAGTTTCGGTGTCGACGAGACCCTTCTTTTGGGGAACCTGTGACCGTTATCGACACAGAAAAGCTTGTAGCTGTTGGAAGGACTGAATAAGAGAATCGACTTAATAAGATACCACGATACCCAGTTGTGCTCAATTCGTTGATATCGAATCGTCATGACCGACCGTCGACCGAATGATGGACTTAATCAGTGAACATTGTGACAAAAGGGTGACCACCTTTCTCGAACATGATTGCCCCAGTCTTCTGCATGGAAGTAAGTGATTACTCGTCTAGAAGACATGATCCCGTGATCTCGCAAAGGCTTCAATTTTGCCTTTGAGCCTAGTATGAGGCTGCTACCTGCAAGCAAAGGATATGCACGTATACCCCGTGCGAGATATGACTTCTGCAACTGAGAAAATCTAACTCTGAACCACCACTTGTTGGGGAGAAAGGTTTGCATGCAATCTCTTGCTGGAGAACATTATTAATGAAGCCTACTGAAGACGGGGACCAAAAATGCCTTGGGTTGGAATGCCCCTTAGTTTCACTCCTTTTGGCTGATTGACTGCATATGCGTGACCAACCATTTTTCTTCACTTGCCCCAGACCAACATGATCCACCGGAAGAAATTGTCCCTAGAGGATTTTACAGAAGACTTGACATCCAAAACGCTTCAATGTCCTGAAACTCTTGTAGAGATTCGTCGGATCTCGACGTAACTGCCCCGGACCATATGGTTTTCAGAGGATTTCGCCCTGAGAAGATTCATGAACAATCTCGTGAGATATTCTGTCCCAGTATTCTGAACTCTGGATAGGCTGATTGGTCGTCTGGATGGACCAATTCTCGTGCTCTTGGGATGACCTGCCCCAGTATGACCCTTGAAGTGGTTTTTGCCCCTGACTACTGAACCAAGAATGCCTGCATTTGTAGGGATTTGAGTCTCGAGGTAATTACCCCAGTCTGGCTGAACTTTGAAGAGATTTCTCGACGTGATTGGCTCAGATGAGCTACACCTTAAAGAGATGGTTCGACGTGATTGCCCCAGATCGACTACGTCTTAGCACAACTTGTTGGGAAAGTCCCTGCCCAACAAAGTTTCCTGAGGAAGTACCATTGGATATGGCTGCCTTTCGGGAGTTTCAGGATCCTCAACTCGACAAGATTAAGCTTCTGGACTGAATTTCCATATGTGAACTTCTTTTGATGTCAAACAAATGTATGCAAGTAGAAAATGTTTTATTCTGAGAATGAAAATTCTAATGCAACACAACATGTTAATCTCGAAGTTTTACTAAAAAGATGCAGCAAACCCTTTTTGTGAGCGAATCACGGGTTAGAATACGACATTAATTTTTTGAATGAAAAAATGTAATGCACATGCAACACCAACAAAGATCTTTTAGCATAACTCATGGGAGTCAGGAACGCTATCTCTTGGTAGTATGCTTTCGAAATAACCCTGTTTCAATTAGGACTTTTGAGGGTTGTAACGTGGCCTGGTTCACGGTTTTGAGAAGAAAAGGATTTAAGGCTCAAAGTTTATTGGTGCCCACCCACTCTTCGTGATGTTCTCCAGTCCTACGTTCAGCTAATTTGCATAAGCGTTCGTCTCTCAAATAGATTTTGTGATCTTCAAGGAACCCATGCATCTGATGGTTTGACACCCAATGAGGCTTTGGAGTGACAGTCACCCCTTTGTCTTTTGTTCGTAGTCACACGACTTTGTTCTTGCTCGAGGATTTTCTTTTGTAATCCTTTTGTTTTTCGCTTTTTCATTCTTTTGCTTTTTGATCCCTAATTTTTTACTTGGACTGATTCTTTTGAATCTTTAGATGTTGGAGTCCAGCGGGATGCCCTAACTTTTGCCTAAGTTGCTTGTTTTCAAGTTTCAACTTAGCGGGCTTTTTTCATTTTTTTTTATTCATTTTCTTTTTCCTTGAACACGTCGTGTGACACTGGCCTGTCTTGACTTTGTTGAAAGGGTTGTGACTGCCTCACTCTTTGATTGTTGATGGATAACCATTGTGGTTTCACATCTCTTGACCTCTTGATGGTGGAATAGAAGGTAATGGATCCTCAGATGCACACTCCTTTTGAAATTTGAACGCTCGGTCAAATTAACTGATGTCTACCCTGCCCCTGGGTTGAATGTGAGGGTTTTTTCATGCGAAAAGAAACTCATACTTCAAGGCTCAAAGGGGTTAACGAGGGTCTATCTCCCTTATATCTCCAGTGTTTGGGGATTTGAATCAATGCCTGTACATCCTCAACATGGTTTTATCCAAAAGCACACAATTAGAGATTTTTCCGTTTTCAACTCATCATCCTCCTTCAAGAGTTTAAGCACGACAGTTGGTATTGCAATGCACATATACAAACTTATGAGTGAATACGAATGGATCATTTCGAGAAAAACATGCTTATTGTATTATGATTAACATAAAAAGAAAAACCGATTTCATGCATGCATACAAATGTTTTGACAAACATAAAAAGCTACACATGAGGATGCAGTAAAGAAGCTAAATGATTGTCCTTGTTGAGGAGGCTTGACTCCGTCTGGACTTGTTGCTTCTGATGATGTTTTTGCAAACTGGGTGCTCAATCTGATGAAGAAAGTTCAATTTATGGGCCACCCGTCTGGTGTGATAACCTTTGAGTCAATCAAGTTCTGCACCTTGTCTTTACCTTTACCTCTGGAAGACTTGCAATCTTCAATTAAATGGTCAGGTGCTCCAGAATGGTAGTCATACCCGGCATTTGGCATTGAAACCCCAAAGGAAGCTTTGTCGAAGATGATCCTGATGCGACTAGCTCAACCAGTTTGAATTTGAGCAAACAAGGAGACCCGTTGCGCATACGGCATCGGAATGGGATCAAACTTCTTCTCAAGTTGTTCTGGCCTTTGCCCATATGCTCTGCCCCTAGGACTCTCTTGGGGAGATGGAGTTGGAAGCTGACAAGAGATATCTGGAGGAAAGAAATTAATAAATAAGGTTGATAGATAAGGTTGCTCGCAAAGATCTCACACGATCTCCTGCCTACGTATCTCCATTGACTAATGAAGAATCAGAGCGACGTAGTTCCCCTCACCAGGGATGAGGATTGCTTTATTTCCTTAATACCGCCTTCTGGATTTCTGTAAGCAGACCCATCTGAGACTTCACCCGGTTGACTTCTTCTCTCAGCAGTTTCTGACCGCGGGACAACGCTTGAATGTCCACCATAAAGTGCCCCAGCCGGGCCTTCATCTCAATCACCTCCGCTCGGAGCTGTTCCATATCTGAACATTGATTGTGGTGAATCGAGTAGTTGGAAGAAGTCATGTTGGCCGTTTCAGCAGAGAATACCCAATCAGAATGAGAAATCCGCTCCGGAACACCTGTTATGCATATGAGTATGAGGATGCCATGCAAAATGCCATGTTCAAATATTTCCAAGAAATCATTATGCTTTGATTCAAAATTTTTTTTTAGAAAAAAAATAAGAAATGGATGGAAATGCTCAGTGGCAAGTCTCAAAGTTAACATCCCTTGGAAATACAAGAACATGTATGCGAAAATGATGATGCAGATGCAACAGACATGGGATCAAGGCTTCCATATAATCTGGATAATTGCTATGCTGACGACTGAATAAGCTCATAAGTCTGCTCTGAAGAAAATACCGGAATACCGGAATATCCGAATAATCAGAATGCCATGATGCCGGGATATCGGCATAATCAGAATACCAGCAGGCCAGAATATAGGCATAATCAAAGCACCGACCTGATCAGAATACCGGGATGGTCAGAATAATCATGATGCCATAATACCAGGCTGAGGAGTCCACACTGATAGGAAATCCAAAATACCGGGTAGGATGAAAGTCAAGGTTACCTGCAAACCTGTAAACAACCCGCCCCTCTCACATGTGGGTACTAGGATGTTCAGTATCCCGGGCTCTCAGGTCGAGAAATGATGATACGTTCACCATTTCTGGTTTGGCATCATCATCAATCGAGGAGGCCTCAACTGATTCTCCAAAACGAAAGGTCCTCAGCTTCTGACACTGAGGTCGAGAAGCAATAGTACATTCATCCCTCGGGGTACAGTACTATCGCCAATCGAGGAGTGCCTCCACTGATTCTCTTTCAAAAGGGATAACCTATAGCAAGTTCCCAGCATTGGGTCCTCGGATCGAGAATGTGCAATGGGTTTGCCACGGAATGTGGTCTGCCACTGTCACATCTCGGGAGGAGTGCCGCAACTGAGTCCTCGGGAATGGTCACCAGAGTCGACAGTTCCTCAAGAGAATAACCACTGGCCTGCATAACATGCAGTAGCAGAAAGCTCCTGATAGAACCTCGTCTGGTTGTGGGTCTCATGAACAACAATACGTGGTCACCACCACGCAAGCGTCATGACTATCCACTCTAATACCTATGTATGTACTCAAGCCTTGGTAGTGGGCTTATCTCTCAGAACACCCATCCCGCCAAACAGAAAACAACACAGTCCAGTATAGCATAATATATCATGTGAAATGAAAATGCTAAAATGCGGTAAATACAGTAATGTACAGTAAAGCAGTAAGTAACCATACAATAAAACAGTAAATACAGCACAACAGTAAACACCCAATGAAAGAAAAGCAAACAAGCGCTAGGATTGACTCGCTTAGGATGGACCAGCAATAGGTCAATACTCCCCAGCAGAGTCGCCAGCTGTCGCTCCCGGGATTTTCATCCTAGTACAAACGCGAAAGTGGCACCAAACAGAGTCGCCAGCAATGTGTATTTATCCCATGAGAGGGAAAGGAAACACCGCATAAACCTGAGAGAAAGGAAAAGCATGGTCTTACGACCAAGAGAAATGGGTTCGGGAGTCGGTTACGCGAGAGGAAGGTATTAGCACCCCCACGCGTCCATCGTACCCGATGGGATCCACGCTTGCTTGCTTCAATCAAAGGGTGTAGAAAACTGGAGCTCCGCTGCTACTGGAAAGGAAAAGGAACGAGAACGGAAAGAAACGAAGAAACAAATGTAGGGAAAATAAAAGAAGTGCTCGCATGGGCCCTACCCCACTGCCTACGTATCTCATCGGGAGCATGAGAATCAGAGCGACGTAGTTCCCCTCACTAGGGATGGATTGTCTGTGTTTTTTAGAGAACGGCTTACGTCCTAGCTCAGGTGTTGCAGGCTCGCTGGTCCGAGTGCGTTACCATCTTGCAAGAGAACGAGTAGAAGCGCGTTCGTGCGTTGAGAATGAATGAGATGAGAAAAGAATTCCCGAAGGAAAGACGTTATTGTTTGTTTTTGTCTTTTAGAAGGAAGTGTTTTGGATTTGTTTGCATACGACAGTGTATCTGGATCTTAGTCATTGGAATGTGTACCTTCTCACATTCCAAGATGGAATGGGTAAGAAAGCACACTAAGGGTGAAGAAGACCCTCACACTTAGTTCCAATTATCAAGGTTCAAACACACTAGCATACTTGTATTTATTAAGTGTTTTTGTTGATTAAGAAATGAAGAAGTGTTTTTTATTATTTGCACCTTCAACAAGTATTGCATTTAAGTCCCTCATACAAGATCAAATGTTTAACACATTGACCCAAGATGGGCTATATGCTACACATTCTAAGATTACAAGAGAAGACCCCTTATAATCTTTTCTTTATATGAAAGGCCTAAATGCAATAAATGCCTACCTTTATTATGTGTTTTGAATTTCTTTTGAGATGAGAAGGTGAAAGACTCAAGAGTGAGGTAAAGGTGAAAACTAAGGGGAGACTAAGACACACCCTAGTGTTAGCATGCTCGGAGATCCTATGGTTAATGTGGTTTAAAACCTAACTCTAAAAGAAGAGAGAAGAGACTCAAAGTGTAAGAGAAAACGGAAGTTAGTTGTTAGTGTGCTCGCCGAGATATCGCATCTCGTGCCTACGTATCCGCAATCTGAAAAGAGAGAGGAATCAGAGCATCCGTAGTTCACGGTACTACGGGTGAACAGGAAGCAGGATCTCGATCGTATAGGTGCGAGAGAACAAAGGGGAAAGACACACAGAAAGTCTAAGGGGGAAACTCGGTCCTACAAGTTAACATGCATCAATGGTCCTAAGGTCAGGATCAGGAGGGAAGCTACCTAATGTTATCAGATGGATTGCTATCCGAATGTCTCTCCTACCTCCGACTTAATCAAAAATTAAGTGGAGCTAGGAATCGTAAGGGATCATGTCATCAGACAAGTAAACACAGGATAAATCAATCACAAAATGAACTAAAAGCAATGCAAGAGTAAATAGTGTCAATAAGCAGTCATGTCAAACAATCAAAGTAAAAAAGGGAAGCTTTAGCCAAGGGGTCATATCAACCGAGGCAAACAAGCTAGCTGTGAGAAATAGGGGCACTCACCCAATGGTATCGAGAACCATGGAGAGCAGAATAAAAAAGGGAAGATATGAATCAGATCACATAAGCATCAGCATTGGTCAATGCGAGCTAAAGACAAGGCGTGGGGGTTGGTTGCGAACCCTATCTTCCACTTGACCGACTCGATAACAAGAGTGAGTTATGTTCAAAGCTTCAATCATGTAATGAGAGCTAAGAACGACCTGGGACTAGAATAACGGGGGTCGATTGCAAACCCTAACTTCCGTCAATTGCCCTCTTGAAGGTCTTGCCAGGGGGAAATGGGAATGGGATGCCTCATAGAGGTCTTCAGGCACAATATTAAACAATCACAAACAGAGCCTCCTTTGAGGACTTCCAACATTGCCGGCCAAGTGGCACGGACTCCCAATCCTACTTCTCATGGCATAAAAAGGAAAAATGCGGAATTAGTAAAAGAGGAGAGAAGTGATACCGAACGGGTATTAATCCGTAGCAACGCAAGCAAAGTATTAGCAAACCGACAAACTTCTAGTAACCTATCATAAATGAACAAAGGTGTCAGAAAGTGGAATGGATCCGTGAAAGGCGTGGAACCAAATGCTCTTCAAAAAGAATAAAACAAGACAATAAAGCATAAACAGCAGCAACAACAGCGCTCCAGCACCTGCATAGCTGTAAAAAATAGCAACAAGTAAAAACAGTCTATAACAGCTACTATTTACAGAACAGAATGGGTGTGTATACAATCAGGCAGAATAGTAACATTTTGCAGCACACTTTGTTCACAGCAGCTATGTATGTGGCAGCAACTTCTACATTTTACTAATCAAGTGTAAAACACTACAAAACAAACTCAAAGGTTAGTTAAAATTCAAATGAAAAGATCAATAAGAAGTAATTGAAATCAATACTAAATTTTAAACAACAATTAGTCAAAAATCCATGCAAAACATATTAAGGACTATTAACAAATTTACCAAATGAAACTATTAAAAATATTGGTCAAAGTTAGCATTAAAATCTAAGTACATTCTATGTTAGAACAAAATCAAACCAAACTATATCAATGTCAATTAGTTCAAAGTTCTAATTCTAAAACTAATTAGTGGACAATTAAGCCCACAATCACTTAACAAGCAAATAAGCTAACAACTATTAGTAAGCAAAAAGCTAAAAAGCGATCATTCAAACCTAATCTAATTAGTCAAAATTAAGGTCTAAAGTCAATATCTAAATCCCATTGAAATTGGTTTCTAAACGACAATTAATCGGAATTAATCTACAATTAGTCAACAACTAAACAATTATCAAACCATGTAGAGCCAATTAAAGTCAAGTTCTAATTGAAAATTAAGGCTAATCTAAGTTCAAAATTAACTAAATAGTCAAAACACAATTAAGCTAATTGTCTCGATTAATCAACAAACTTAAACTAAGATTCAATTAGTGTAAACAACTAACCAATCCAATTAGTAAATAATTAACCTCAAATTCATTTAGCGAAATTCAATTAGCCTAGAATTCAATTAGCCTAACCTAATTATCTAACACTAAAAAGATATTAATCAAAATAGATAAAACAATGGGAGGTGTAGCGAATTACCAAGGGTGTGACTGGCAGTTCCATGGGGGTGGCCTTAGGTCTTCAGTTCAGGCCCAAATGGTCTTTGCCGCATGAACAGGGGGTGCGGGAGGGATCTGATAGCGTGTAACTGAAATGAATTCTTCAATACGCAGTTTAACAACCCGGCCCAAAGTGTTGACTTACCCTAGAAAACACAAATTCTTCACCATCAAATGTTCATTTCCTCAACGTGAAACCCTGTCATCTTACTCAACCAAAACAACCGCGCCACCGCTCTCTCCGTTCGCCATAAACCACCACCATTCCCGTCTCCATGACCTCACGAAACAACCGTCGTTTCCTTCGTCATCACCTTCGTTCCACCTTTCTCTCCCAACCTCACAACGACGTCCTTTCTCTCAAAACTTCCGGCAATCGAGGTGTTTCGATCTCGATCACAAAACGCCAATCGATATGATATTCAATCGAACCTAGAATCACTCAGCTACACCGGCGAATCAAGAAGGCGATGGAATTTACATGACCTAACCTTCAAAGATCTCTCAAGCGATGTACGCAACAGCACGACGAGGAAGGAAACTTCGAGATCTTCGGCATTTCAGGTTTGGTTCTTCACTTTGTTCTTTTTCTTGAATCAATTTCAGATTCCTCTCCTTTAATTCTTGTTCAATCTTCCGCGTCGTGATGTCGTTGTAATGTGTGAGTTCGTTGGATTGTTGTTGATGTGTGAACTGATTGTTGCTGTTGCTGCCAGATCGAAGAAGAGTCAGGGATTGGAATCGGCGAATAATTGCTGATTGAGGAAGAGGATCGTGGAAGTTGAATTCCGCGGCGGTTTTTGAATTGTTCCGATGGTGAATTGCTTGATCATTTGTGAGTTGCAGAGATTATTGGATTTAGAAGGTAGAAGATCTCAGAAGGTTGAGATGAAATTGAAGATGAAAGAAGGAAAACGAGGGAGAAAGGGTTTAGTTATGGCGAAGATGAAGATGAAGCTATGGAGTTTTTTGATCTTCAAGAATTCGAGAGGGAGAAAGAGTTTATCGATTCTGTTAGAAGTTAGTTAGGTGATTGTTTCTGTTAGAAGGTTAGAGAAACCGTTAGAAATTTTTTGGTATAAGAACTGTTATCTTCTCCTTCTACTGATATCAGCTGCGGTTATTTACCCTCTGTCAGGATTCTGATATAACTCATATTTTTTTTTGCTATGCATCTTGTTTTTGGGACCTGCTATGGCAACGCACTTATGTCAACTATTGCAGCGGATGAAACTGTATTTGATTCAAGTCCTTTTTCGAATGATACTAGATAGACTGGGATGCCTTCTGCGAACTCATCCTCAGTCAACATAACTTCAGCCTTCAATACACAGAAGTCCTTGTTTTTTATTACAACTTTGTCTACATTTTATCATTCCGAGAGTTGGACCTGATGCTAGATTGCCTTTACCTGCTGGCATTAATGATACCATAGTGCTTGTGTATGATGATGAGGCTACTAGGAGCATCAAGGGTTTTTCTTAAAAAAAGATTGACGGTGTTGTAAAAAGTTGACAAAAGGATCTACAACCATTTGGAGGGCCACAGTGCATGTCTCATAAAGCCAACCGTTTTGACCAAACTTGCCATTAGTCTCTACTTCATTGACCTGTAGATTACTCCTTGAAGGTATGTCGAACATAATCAAATATAGGAAAGAGGACAGACTCAAATATTCTTTCCCATAAGGATAGTGAAAAGCGATGGTCGTGGTTATGTAGCGTTTCATATGCGGTTGAAAAGCTGGCGGTAGCAAAGTTTTGGAGGTGGGGTCACGTTGTGGAAATTGTCTCACATGTACATTCATAAGCAAAAGCATTGAGTACTCCCTTCGATTTTCCACACTTCCTTTTCTAAGCGTTGAATTGATGACCACTAAGTCTACTAGGTGAGGGATCTAGTCCATGGACTTTTTTTCAAAAACGTAAAACCAACAAAGATAAGCAAGACTTCGAAATTGAATATGTCTCTCAGCACTTGGAAGGAAGATGGTTTATAATTCTAAAGAAATGGACATTGGATTAGGAAATGGTCATGATTTGAATATGGATAAAAATGATTAAAAGAAAGGATATTGGAAATGGATATTGGGTAATTGGATATCTGGATAGAATTTGGGTTTAACAATGGGTTGGGTTTGGATATGGGTTAAAAGTGGATTAAAAATGGGTTGATGACTAAAAAAAGAATGGTTAATTGGATTAACAATAAGGGATAATGGTTTATGATGACTTTGTATTTCGAATTCCAAAATATCAACCAGTAATCTCGATCAAACATGACCCAACGCTCTTTAAATCAACCCACAGATGCTTTGTCTTGATAACCATTGATTTCCTCAACCCTAATCTCCCGATCTTCCATTGATAAGTGTCCCTTGGATATTGATGAGCCTCTGAATAGAAAAATACCAATAGCATGAAAACTCTTCGATCCCATGTCCTTATACAAGATGTAATGCAATGCTTTATGTTTTATTTTTCTATGCTTGAATGCAATGCAATGAAATGAAAGCACATCCTAAATGCTATGAAGAAATGAGAGGGCAAATTTTGGGGTATTACACCCATCATGGTGCAAATCATCAGCACAATATGGATGTACCTTTGCGCCTCATCAATCTCCTCAAGGAATTGTTGAGCATTCACTACAATCAAGCTTAGGGTTTTAAGCCCTCTCAGAGCCTTTAGACAAAGGATCAATCAAGGAATTACATGATCTTCAACTTGTCTAAACCTCTTAAACATCCACAAAGGATCAAGAGGACTCCCACATCAAGAATTAAGCACAAGAGTGCAACATTTCAAGTGGATCAAGCCTCAAGTTCATCTAATACAAAGTCAGCTGACGCAGAAAGTCAAAGTTTGACTTTTGGTCAACTTTGAGCTTCACAAGCCATTACTCAAGAAAATATGATGGATGATTTAATTTGATCAAATTTAAATCAAGAAATCATGCAAAATTGCAAAATTGATCAAATTGAAAGAAACTTAGAAATTTTTTCTAAGTTAAAATCATGTTCAAGTGCACAACTTTTCAAGGTTGTAACTATTGATCCAAGCATCCATTGATTTTGAGTAAGGGCTACTTTTAAAGAGGGTATTTGATACTTCAACATTGTAGAAGGAATCAACTCAAAATATCATAAGGATTGAAAGATATAAGTGATCAAAGTTGGGAATTCTTAATGTCCAATGTTCTGACATTGCATGGGACATCATTAATATTTTTCCAGCAAGAATGTCCCGACTTCAAGGATGTTTTTCTCCATGATCCAAGTTGATTCAAGCCAAACCTTGAACATCAAAGTTGAAGTACGTTATCTCAGCTTTCCAGAAAGTTGTAGAACGTCCTTGTAGCATACTCGAACAAGGAGATATGATTTTTGCAAAAAGCATTGATAAAGCAGAATTTTCATGACAGCTTTTAGGACAGATTTGATCACACAAGTTCAAGGCCAATTTTGACAACTTTACAAGTCTTATCTTCACAAACCTTGAACATCAAAGTTGAAGTACATCATCTCAGATTTCCAAAAAGTCCTAGAACGTCCATGTAGCATACTCGAGCAGGGAGTTATGGATTTTACAAAAAGGCTTGCTGCAGCTGAATTTTTCATGGGACAGATTTGCACATTTCTTGTGCCACACGAATTTCCAAGACTTGTCATTATCTTGGACAAATCTGAGGATCAAATCTAAAGGGGACAATTACTAAGCCAAGCCTCCAAAGTCCTTGGAACAAGAAGTAGCATGTTATTCCTAAAAATCCCTAAAAGAGGGACAAGACTCTAATTTTGGATTGGAGCATTCAATGGAAGCATCAAGGTGACATGGACTGACACATTTGCAACTGAATTCAGTCAAGATTCCTCCAACAAGTAGGGAACCAAAGCTCTGTGCCCTAACCTCTAGTCAATGGCTAGAGGAGACTTGGATTTTCATTGGACAACATTGGCCAAACCTCTGCTGCAGCCACCATTCACTATTGCTGCGAAAACAAACTTGCTCTACTATAAATAGAGCTCATTTGTGCTCAGTTTGAGTACACCAAAGCCATCAAACAGATGCTTTCCTCAAAATATCTTCTTTCACCTCAAATTTGCCTTCCAAAGCAAGTAATTCTGAGTTTTTGAGCTTGAGAGCTTTTCCATCACAATCAATCACACACACGCCTCATATATATCATATGTAAGCTGTGGAAACTATCACAAGTGACCTGTAATCACAAAATCACAAAGTCACTTCTCAAAACCTCAAAATGGCAATTTTTTGCATTTTTCAAGCCATGTCTTGATTCAGTCACTTACCAAACCAGATAAAATCTCAAACACACTCCAAATATCATCCTTGAACTATCCCAAATGGTTCCCAACATCTGGAACACCATTTGAGAGAGTTGCTATTTTGGTCACTTTTAACCCCTTTTGCAAGAAAGGGACAGTTTGTGTTTTTGCAGGTACCAGCTAATTCCAACCATCCTAAAAGCTTCTAAGATGTCATTTGAAGGTGTCCAAAGCATCAAATCATTTCTGGAACAAAGCACTTGGTAGGTTGCACAAAATCTCCAAAAAAAGAGGTAAAATTCATAACTTGAATTCTTTGAATCATGCTTTCCTTTGATGTCCACATACATGCATCATATTGAACAATTCTTGAAGCAAAAATGTAGTCCTTAATGTGTATGTTATGATCCTCCTACTGTTTTCACTTTAACATGTTTATATGTGGAGTTTATGTTGTTTTAAACTTAAGGTGCAGATCTGGTTTTTTGCCTTGTGTGTGTTGTACATTAAGTTTCAGTATGTATGAGTAATACCATTGGATTCCTTGCAAAAAATTGGTCAAGATAGGTTCTTACGGATTTCAATTTCGTTAAAAATTGAGAGAGTTATGAATGTTTGAAAATTTGATAAGCAAAGATGTTTAAACTTAAGGTGCAGATCTGGTCTTTTGCCTTGTGTGCACTATACATTAAGTTTCAGTATGTATGAGTGATACCATTGGATTCCTTGCGAAAAATTGGTCAAGATAGGCTCTTCCGGATCTTAATTCCGTTAAAAATTGAGAGAGTTATGAGTGTTTGAAGTTTGATAAAAAAGATGTTGAAAACTCATGAAAGATGTCGAATGTGATGTTGTGACATCTTTCCTATTTTTCTTAGTTTATCTTCAAAACTCAACCAATTATTTCACATAGCAAAAATTATCATTTTCCAAATCTGTTTTACACACTTCTTATTCATACTCCAAAATATTTTATTCCACAAAAAAATTAGTTTTATATTATTTATTTAATATAATTTTTGTGAATAAATTCCTTTTTAATGTTTTTAAAACATTTTAAAAGTGAATTCTCATATTGAAAATCAAGACCAAATGAATTTTATTTCATCTTGTGATTAAAACATCATTTTTCAAACCCCAACCAAAAATCACAAGTTGCTTATTTGGTTTTTTTTATCATTTTGTATTGATTTTCTTGTAAGAATTTACTTTTAAAATGATAAAATTAGGATTTCTTCGATTTTCACCATCATAAAACTTTTTCAAACACTCATGGGCCTCTAATAGAGTGTAAGACCCAACCCCCCTTGTACAAACATTTTGGGCCTCACTTATTGTATAAGTCCCTATGTACAAGTAAACGGCGCGATCGTCGCCTTTTAAAAAATCAACTGGGCCTCTCTTCGAGCTATAAGACCCATTCAAAACTTTTGGGCCTCTGATAGAGTGTAAGACCTAATCCTTTTTTGACCAAATCATTTTTGGGCCTCTGTGTATTGTATAAGTCCCGATACCGTCAAAAACAAACGGCGCGATCGTCGCCTTTTGAAAAAAACCTTTTGGGCCTCTCCTTGAGCTATAAGACCCATTCAAAACTTTTGGGCCTCTAATAGAGTGTAAGACCCAACCCCCTTTTAACCAAAAACATTTTGGGCCTCACTTATTGTATAAGTCCCTCTGCGTTAAAAGAAAACCTTGGCGCGATCGCCATTTTAAAAAGAAAAATCAATTGGGTCTACCCTCGTGTTATAAGCCCACTATTTTTTCTTTAAACCTTTTTGGGCCTCTTGAGAGAGTGTAAGACCCATCCCTTTGTACAGAAAACCTTTTTGGGCCTCAGTCACTTGTATAAGTCCCTCTGTACAAATTCAAACAGTGCGCTCACTGATAAAACCCTGGGCCTCTCCTTGAGCTGTAAGCCCCAAATCTTTCTTTTTCAAAGCACTTTCTCCTTTGATTTTGAAATATACTGTTGTTTTCAATCTTTCTTTGTTGAACAACTAACCAAACAGCATGGAAGCTCTACAACCGAGTAAGTGTTTATCCGCTTTCATTTACCGCTTTCATATACATATAACTGTATTGTGGGGCTGTTTCGCTGTAAGTCTTCTTTCATAAACTCATATCAACTGTGTAATAATAGTATAGATATTTAGAGTTTCCCCGGCAACTACGTCTAGAACTAGGTGACGCCGTTTCGTTTAGTCGTAGAAATAGACAACTAGATCCCCAATAGGATCACCAGATACAGTCTTCTCTTCGGCTGTCCTCATTAGGAATTGTCAAGAAACTCTACTCCCAGAGATGAATGTATTCTCCGTGAATGGCATCTTTGATTTTCTTCCAAATTCTCGAACTTTCCTGGCTTGATCTATTCCTTGTGAATAGCCTGTCTTGAATTTCTCGGGGTTTGGGGACCCACGGGCTTCTTAAAAGCATCGGCCTCCTCTTGGGCATCATACAAGGACCCACAGGCTTCCTAAAAGCAACCCCGCCTCCTCTTGGGCTTAGTACAAGGACCCGCCGGCTTCTTAGAAGTATTCACAGCCTCCTCTTAGGCTTCGTATAATGATCTCTTCCTCCGGGAATGATAGCCTCCTCTTGGGCTTCGTACAAGGACCGATCGGCTTCTTAAAAGTTTCCAGCCTCCTCTTGGGCTTCGTACAAATTGTCCCGACGACCTCCTAGAGGTATATGAACAGAACTTAATCATCTGCATAGAACAGTCCTTCCAAGAGTCTACTACTGTTTCTCAAAAGCATAGTACAAAAGATAAAACTCTAGACACGGACAGTCTAATACCCTTAAGTTTTCCAGACATTCTCAAGCGACCTCTTCGTTAAATAGGAAGAAAACCCGTGGACTCGGACAGTCTCAATACCCTTCGGATTTCCTAATTCCTTAAAGAACAGGAATAGCCCGGATCCTCAAATCAAATCCTCGAGTACAGTGTTACTCATATAAGAACTGATTTTCTCTTTAAATCAGTATACTGGACCTGTCACTCAACTGAAACAGTTACAACAGCCTCCTCTTAGGCTTTGTATAATGATCCTTCTCCAGTGAAGTTAGCCTCCTCTTGGGCTTTGTACAATGATCCTCCCCAGCGGAGTCAAACAATGTTCAGCCTCTCTCTCTCGGGCTTTGTACGAGACACATAAGAGACTCCTTCGTTGAGTCAATCACCCTTTTGCCTCCATCTCGGGCTTTATACGAGATACAAAAAGGTTCTTATTGAGCCAAACAAACAACAACCTCTATCTCGGGCTTCGTACGAGATACAAAAAACTCTCTTGTTGAGTCAAATAGCCTCCATCTCGGGCTTTATACGAGATACCAAAAGACTTCATCGTCGAGTCAAAACTTTTTAGCCTCCTCTTAGGCTTTGCATAAGGAAAACCTTTTAGCCTCCTCTTAGGCTTTGTATAAGAAAACCACTGGTTGATCTAATCAACCTTTTAGCATCAAAATTGTGCCTCATTCACAGTACACAAACATCAACAACTCCTTCCCCTCCATCTAATTGCTGTAAGCGGCAAGCCTCTGGATCATCTACATCCATGCCACTGTCCCTCTTTTAGCATGAGAAATTCCTAAGGAAAGATAGCATTGCTCTACACTGAGTTAAAGTCTTCTCCTTCAGGTTAAAATCCCTTTTAAAGGAAATTATGGCATTGCCGGATTCACATATCCCGGTTAAAGTAATTCTCCTTTATAAACAGTTGTGACATACAACCCCCTCTTTAGAGATGACAAATTCTCTCTAAAGTTAACACCCTTTCAGCTTCACATCTTGGGCTTTGAACAAGATACAAACTACTTTCAGCTTCACATCTTGGGCTTTGAACAAGATACAAATAGACCCTCTAGCTTCATGTCTTAGGCTTTGAACAAGACACCAAAACAACCATTTCCTCCCATAGAATAGGAGGAACTACGATCGCTCTGATTTCCCTGTTTCGGTAAACGGGAATACGTAGACATAAGATTGAAAGAAAAATCTTAGCGAGCACACTAAACAAAAACCCAAAATCCCATACTTTCATACATTCGTCCTAACATCCTAACCGATAGCCTAAAGCACCCCTCGTCAACAAAATAACCTAGGAGAAACCCCGAATCTTTGTACCATCTGTAAACCAACAGTTTTGACTGTTTAATCTCAGTATGCAAGCAGGGTTAATTGGATACATCTATTTCCCTTCCTTCATCAGCTTCAATAGGATAAAAAATGAATCGAGCTGTAGTACCAGAGCGATCGTGCTTCGCAACCACATCTAAAAATCACTCGCTACACAAAGCCATCAGACAGATTCTTGCCTCAAAATCTCTTCTTTCACTCCAATTTTGCCTTCTAAGGCAAGTCACTATCGAGTTTTGAGTTTGAGAGCTTTTCCAATCAAACCAATCACTCACACACCTCACATACATCATATAGAAGTGATCCAAACACTCACATAACATCTGGAACACTGATTTCACAAAATCACTAGCCAATTGCTCAAGTTCTTGACAGTTGAGGTACCATCTGCAGCTCCAAACCATTTCAATCCATTCCAAGCATCCAGATACACTCCATAGCACCTAGGGAAGCTATCCAAATCATTGGAACCTAGCTGTAACACCTCCAACACAAAACACGATCACCAACTGCAAGTGGTAAGCATGAGCTCTTCTAACTCTATGATCCATGCAATTTTTGCTGCACAATAATTTGGCCATATGTTCATAATCATGCATGGAATGTTTCCCCTCAATCAATTACATTGTTTGATTCGTGTATCAAAAATCCCAGCCTTCATGCAGAATCTAGGGTTCTTGAGGATTTTTCGTAATTTCTTGTTTTATGCTTAATTTAAATGAAATTAATTGCCATAGACATGATCGTGAGGTTAAAACGAGTTGATTGGTATGTGGATTACATGATATGATCAAGTATTCAGTGAGACTGAAGAGAAAATGCAAATCTGGGCAAACCCAGAACACGCGCGTGTTCTTGGTGTGTTCTTGGTGCCATTTTTTGAAAATTCAAATATTTGAATTTTGTGATTTTATTTAATTGATTCAAAAATTAATTTCTCTCTGAGTTTTAATGATTTTGAGTTGATTCTTTTTTTAATAATTCACAAAAATGTTAAAATATTTATTTTCCCAAAAATATTATTTATTTTATATAATTGATATTTTTGCAAAGAATTAATGTTTTAATTGTTTTTTACATTTAAAATATTTTTTCCACCTTGATTTTGCAACTTTTAATGCCTTCTAATTATTTTGTAGGTCAATACTTAATTTTTGAAGCATTAATCCAAGATCACAATTTGTTTTTCATATGTTAAACAATTTTGATCATTTTAATTGAATTTTTATTCAATTAAAACACATTTTGAAAACAAATTAGGGTTTTTGGATTAATTCAACCCTCATAAATCATTTTCAAAAACACTTTGGGCCTTTATTAGAGTGTAAGACCCAACCCACTTGTACAAAAATATTTTGGGCCTCACTTATTGTATAAGTCCCTCTGTATATTTTTGAATTCGGCACGATCGTCGCCAGTTTAAAGATAAACCATCTGGGCCTCTCCTTGAGCTGTAAGCCCCAAATATTTCTTTTTCAAAGCACTTTCTCCTTTGATTTTGAATATACTGTTGTTTTTCAATCTTTCTTTGTTGAACAACTAACCAAACAACATGGAAGCTCTACAATCGAGTAAGTGTTTACACGCTTTAATTTACCGCTTTCATATACATATAACTGTATTGTGGGGCTGTTTCGCTGTAAGTCTTCTTTCATAAACTCATATCAACTGTGTAATAATAGTATAGATATTTAGAGTTTCCCCGGCAACTACGTCTAGCATTAAGCCCGTTGATCACTCTTAAATAGTCAAAACTAGATCCCTATAGGATTACCAGACATAGTCTTCCCTCCTCTTGGGGTTAAACAATATGGAGATATGAAAGGCAGCATTCTCGGTGAACCCTTTCATAGACTGTCACTCGTAGAAGTTGTCAAAGAAACTCTACTTTCCAGAGATGATCTCTTCTCCGTGAATTGCATCTCTTGAGTTTCTTCCAAATTCTCGGACTTTCCTGGCTTGATCTATTCCTCGTGAATAGCATGTCTTGAATTTCTCGGGGTTTGGGGACCCATAGGCTTCTTAAAAGCACTTGTCAAGAAACTCTACTCCCCAGAGATGATCTTTTCTCCATGAATGGCATCTCTTGAGTTTCTTCCAAATTCTCGAACTTTCCTGGCTTGATCTATTCCTCGTGAATGGCCTGTCTTGAATTTTTCGGGGTTTGGGGACCCACGGGCTTCTTAAAAGCATCGGCCTCCTCTTGGGCATCGTACAAGGACCCACAGGCTTCCTAAAGGCAACCCCGCCTCCTCTTGGGCTTAGTACAAGGACCCATCGGCTTCTTAGAAGTATTCACAGCCTCCTCTTAGGCTTGGTATAATGATTCTTCCTCCGGGAATGATAGCCTTCTCTTGGGCTTCATACAAGGACCACTCGGCTTCTTAAAAGTTTCCAGCCTCCTCTTGGGCTTCGTACAAATTGTCCCGACGACCTCCTAGAGGTATAGGAATAGAACTTAGTCATCTGCATAGAATAGTCCTTTCAAAGAGTCTACTACTGTTTCTCAAAGCATAGTACGAAAGATGAAACTCTAGACTTGGACAGTCTAATTTCCTTGAGTCTTAAAGAAATTCTCAAGTGACCCCTTCAGAAATAGGAAGGAAACCCGTAGACTCGGACATTCTCAATACCTTTCGGATTTCCCACTTCCTTAACGAACAGGAATAACCCGGATCCTCTAATCAAATCCTTGAGTACAGTGTTACTCATATAAGAACCGATTTTCTCTTTAAATCAGCATACTGAATCTGTCACTCAATTGAAACAGCGTCGTAGCCTCCTCTTGGGCTTTGTACAATGATTCTCCCCAGCGGAGTCAAACAACGTTTAGCCTCTCTCTCGGGCTTTGTACAAGACACATAAGATATTCCCTCGTTGAGTCAATCACCCCTTTCGCCTCCATCTCGGGCTTTATACGAGATATAAAAAGGTTCTTATTGAGCCAAACAAATTTCAGCCTCCATCTCAGGCTTTGTACGAGATACAAAAAAACTCTCTTGTTGAGTCAAATAGCCTCCATCTCGGGCTTTATACGAGATACCAAAAGACTCTATCGTCGAGTCAAAAACCTTTTAACCTCTCTCTCGGGCTTTGTGCGAGACACATAATAGCCTCCTCTTAGGCTTTGTATAAGAAAACCACTGGTTGACCCAATCAACCTTTTAGCCTCAAAGTTGTGCCTCGTTCATAGTACACAAACATCAACAACTCCTTCCCCTTCATCTAATCGCTGTAAGTGGCAAGCCTCTGGATCATCTACAGTCATGCCACTGTCCCTCTTTTAGCATGAGAAATTCCTAAGGAAAGATAGCATTGCTCTACACTGAGTTAAAGTCTTCTCCTTCAGGTTAAAAAACCCATATAAAGGAAATTATGGCATTGCCGAATTCACATATCCCGGTTAAAGTAATTCTCCTTTATAAACAGTTGTGATAAACAAACCCCTCTTTAGAGATGACAAATTCTCTCTATAGACACCACCTTTCAGCTTCACATCTTGGGCTTTGAACAAGATACAAACCACCTTTAGCTTCACATCTTGGGCTTTGAACAAGACACCAAAATACCATTTCCTCCCATAGAATAGGAGGAACTACGAACGCTCTGATTTCCCTTTTTCGGTAAACGGGAATATGTAGGCATAAGATCGAAAGAAAAGATCTTAGCCAGCACACAAAACAAAAACCCAAAATCCCATACTCTCATCAAAAAGCATCAGTCCTAACATCCTAATCCTTGTTCCTCGCCAGAAACCTGTCATTCTGTCAAAATAGCACAAGAAAGGCCCCACCACATTGATCGCATCCGTAACCTAACAGACCGATGTTTAAACTCAGTATGCAAGCAGGGTTAATTGGAGACATCTATTTCCCTTCCTTCACCAGCTTTAATAGGATAAAAAATGAATCGACCTGTAGTAAACTAACCCAGAGAGCGACAGCGCTTAAGAACCGCGTCCAAAATCGCTCACTACAGAAAAGTGGCACCCACCGTGGGGTCCCTCTAACCTTTTTTCTCTTCACTTGTGTGAATACCACAGATTGGGGCTTCCGCCGGGGAACCCATTTTCTGTCAGGAACTTAGGATTCATAGCTTTAAAGGTCTAGGATGTTTAGGACAAATATATATACTGCTTTTCCTAATTGCTATACCTGTTTATTTTTTTGCTAATGGGAATGCGTGTGATGCCGCATGTGGAAAGATTGAATATACACTTAAGATAAGTGATGGCGACGAGGTCGACCATCAACCTCAGTGGAGGCTGACCAATGCAACCCATTCCCTCTCATAGGCAATGGGCCGATTGTGATGTCTGAGAAGCTGAGGAGCCAACCCTTTTGTAGTGCGGAAGCTATCGGAAATAGTTGTCACGCGATACTACCCTCATTTGAGGCTGGTGATCTATTCTCGGTGAATGGCACTTACTCTAAGATTTCTCTGCAACTCGCTGACGATCCACTTGTTGTTTTGCTTTCCTGGGAGGAGCTGATGATAATGAGTACAGGTACAAAAATCACCCTAGTATAAACCTTTAGGGATGGGTAGAGCCTTGACTTCATGACAACGACCCTTTGACCCCATGTTTTTTCTATGTTTTTGTGTGCTGCATTCATGCATTCATTTAAAACATTAAAACATTCAAAAAATTTATCTTCTAGTCTCTTTGTTTTTTCAAATTAAACTAAGACTGTGATTGCAAATATCAGAGAAAAGGATTGCGCTAATGGATTTTGGTAGAAGGGAACTCATAAGTACACCTTCATGATTCCAAAACTAGAGGATTTAAGAGGTTTGGCGAGAATGATCACAAACCAAGAGGCCTTCAGAGCCAAATACATAGGTCTGCTACCTCTGTTAAGGGTCCATGTGATTGAGGGAATCATGGACGCGCTCGTTCAATTCTACGATCCGGTTTATCACTGCTTTACATTCCCGGATTACCAGCTAGCACCAACGCTGAAGGAATATTCTCACCTGATCGATTTACACATTACTGATCAAGCTCCATTTTCTGGACTGGAAGAAATTCCAAAGGATCAGACCATTGCAAGAGCAATTCATTTGGATGAGTCTGAGGTCAGGACTCACATGACTACCAAGGGTGGCATACAAGGTTTGCCAGCCCAGTTCTTGACAAAGAAAGCTCTGTACTTCGCTAGTATAGGGAACGGGACTGCTTTTGAAAGCATATTTGTTTTACTCACCTACGGATTATTTTTGTTGCCCAACATTAATAACTTCGTCGATATCAACGCTATTAAGGTTTTTCTCATTGGAAACCTTGTACCGACTTTGCTCACAGAAGTGTATCATTCTGTACACTTAGGGAATTTGTACAGCGGAGGGGAGATCACATGCTGTGTACCTCTGCTTTACAAATGGTTTATCTCCCATTTACCTAAGTCTACCGCTTTCTGGGATCATAAGAGTGCCTTGCGCTGGTCGCAGAAGATCATGTCTCTCACCAACTCAGATATAGATTGGTGCAATAGGATTTATGATGGAATCAGGATCATCGACCATTGTGGAAACTTCCCCAACGTACCCCTTATAGGAACTAAGGGAGGAATCAACTATCATCCGATATTGGTTCACAGTCAGTTTGGATACCCGATGAGGCACATCCCACGGGGTGTTCATCTGGAAGGTCTTTTCTTCAAGGAAGGAGAAAGTGACAGAGCACTAAAGACAGAAATAGTGCATGCTTGGAAACATGTTCATAAGAAAGGACGGGAGTCTCTAGGAAAATCGGACTGTGTCTCGGTGGAGCCTTATCTCCACTGGGTACAAACTAGAGCTCTCAAGCTAAAGATGCCTTATCTGCGTCACGGAATTCTTCCGCCGAGAGAATCTGTCATGTACTTCATGACGGAAACTGAAAAGCTTCAGGTTACTCTCAACAAATTTCAACGGGAGAGGAGGTCTTGGAAGAACAAGTGCCGCACCCTCGACATATAGTGTATCAAAATACAACAATTACTGAAAGATAAGGACGCTCTGATTGAAATTTTGGAGCAACATGTTGTAGAGAATCAGGATAACTAAAGGAATTTGCTCGCTCCTTTCACTTGGCAAAGGAATGACAACTCAACAACGGCCTAGGAGCCCCGGTCAAAGAAAAGGAAGATACCAGAATCAACACCCGAGTTCTCTCGGGACCCCTTAGCTTAGGTTTCTGTTTCCGCACCTTGTAATCTACTGTATTTCCATTTCTGTAATCCTTTGAATTCAATAAAAAGGGGTTTCCCCACTGTTTGATATTTGCAATCTAATTGTCGAAGTTTATTTTGATTAAACCAAAAAACAATTAATATAATCATTGCATTCATCATTCTCACATCGCGTATTCTTCTTACCTATGAATCTCACATTTGTGTCTCGGTTCTAGAGTCAAACTGTCTCATTCGTACAATACTCAGGCCAATCGTCAGAAAAAGATGGACGATCTTGAGGAAGAAAACAAAGAGTTGAAAGAAGAGATCGACGCTCTGAGGGAGGATATGAGAAAGGTTCGTAACGACATGCAAGCCATGGCAGAAGCTCAGCTACAAAGGACTGTGATCTCAGAGATCACCTCAACGCCCATAGTGGAGAAGTTTGATCCTAGGTATCAGATACTGAAAGATCGTCCCTGGGGCATGCCTGTTAACTATATCCCGGAAGGATATGTTCCGCCGATCACTGAAGATCAGGGAATCATAACAGAAGCCGTTGGCCCTGAAGGTTACAAACTTCGGGAAAGCGAAGATGCCAGGGGGATACTGAAGACTCCTGAAGGTTACAAACTTTGGGAAACGCCAAGATTCACTGCCGTAGTCACGGTACCACCCCGTGTGGTGCACACTATCCCGGAAGGACAGATTCCATAGATATCTTCTGGAAAAAAGGAAACTATGTTCGATAGAATGGATGAATTCCAGGAACAGTTCTTGGAAATGCAGAAGGAACTGCAAGCCATCCGCGGTCAGGATCTATTTGGAAAGGACGCCACAGACCTTTGTCTGGTCCCCAATGTGAAAGTTCCGCACAAGTTCCAAGTGCCCGACTTTGAAAAGTACAAGGGTAACTCTTGCCCTCAAAGTCACTTGGTGATGTACGCTCGGCGAATGTCAGCTCAGACGGAGAATCAGGACCTGCTGATTCACTACTTTCAGGATAGTTTAACCGGTGCCGCACTCAAATGGTACATGGGTTTAAACCGTGCTATGATTAGCACATTCAGAGATCTTGGTACTGCCTTCGTCCAACAATACAAATACAATTTGGACATGGCACCGGACAGAGATCAACTCAGATCAATGTCTCAAAAGGACAAGGAAACCTTTAAGGAGTACGCTCAGAGATGGCGTGAAATTGCCGCTCAAATTTGTCCACCTCTTGAGGAAAAAGAGATGACAAAGATCTTCTTAAAAACCTTAAGCTCATTTTACTATGACAGAATGGTTGCCAGTGCGCCCAGTGATTTCACCGAGATGGTGGGCATGGGAGTTCGTCTTGAGGAAGCCGTCCGAGAAGGACGTTTGGAAAAAGACGCTAGATCATCAAGCAGTACAAAACGATACGGTAGTGCTCTCCCTAAGAAAAAAGAGCAGGATATTGGGAATATCTCTCTCGGAAAGTAAAGGCGACGGTACCAACCGGTAGCAGCTGTAACTCCTGCTATCAGCCCTGCACCTATTCCTACGTATCAACCTCGGGTTGCGCAGAGCCAACCTAATCAGCAAAGGACAGAACAACCTCTTCAGCAGGCTCGTCCTCAATACAACAACAACCGTACAACACGACCATCAGGGTTTGATCCTATACCCATGTTGTACGCAGAACTATTTCCATTACTACTGGCCAAGGGGCACATCCAGACTAAGTCTCCTCCTACAGTACCGGAAAATCCACCTTTTTGGTTTAAGGTGGATCAAACATGCCCTTATCATCAAGGAGGATCAGGGCATAACATAGAGAACTATCTCAATTTCAAATCCGACGTGCAAAAGCTTGTTAGGAGCAGGCTTTTATGTTTCAAAGATACGAATCCCAACGTTCTCACAAACCCGCTGCCTCAACATGAGAAAGCTGCAGTCTATTTGATAGAGGGAGAGTCTAACAACGTTTATCAAATTCACGATGTACTCTTGTTGAAAACCAATTTGGTCAAGATGCATTGTAGACAGAGTGGATATGGCCATGTGCCACCTCATAATTATCATCAATGTGATGTCTACTCTAAAAACAATCAAGGATATTCTGTGGTGCAAGCAGCTCTACAGGAACAGATGGATCTCGGATGGATCCAAGAGCACCGAGTTCGTGGAGTTAATATGGTCTATACGAATTCTAACTTCATTCAGAACCACGACATCCGTGCGATGAATGTCAACCTGGTGGCAATGCACTCAAGGCAAAGCCAGTATCATAATCTGCCACGGCACGATTACAGTTCCTGTCTGACTTGCTCGGTAAACAAACAGGGATGCTCTTTCATACAAGAGACCCTACAGCGTCAGATGAATCTTGGATGGATCCAAGACTACCATGATAGGAACCCTTATCAGATTAACATGGTTCAGATCTTTGATATTCGCGTGATGAATACCAACCTGGTAGAGTTACATGCTGAACAGGTCCGACTCAGATTCCTGGTGTCACATAATTATCACAGCTCTAAAGCGGGTTGTGAAAATGATCGAGGTTGTACCCTTGTCCAGGAGGCACTTCAACACTTGTTAAATCATTGGTGGATGCCAATCTACATGGATGAAGATACACAGCAGATTAGTATCAATAACAGGAATCCCACTTGGCGTCAAAGTCAGGATGTCCGATCTGTGGAAGCTAACCTAGTGAGGTTACATTGTATTCAAAGTGGGCGTGGTCAGGTGCCACCACACAACTATGACCGTTGTAGTGTCTGTTCGGAAAGTAACCAAGGGTGTTACCTTGTGAGAGAAGCTCTTCAAGGTCAGGTGGATCGTGGAGAGATTCGCCCATATCCGGGTTCTAGACCCATCAACTGGACGCCGAACTACCTTGCCAATCAAGTCGAGGACGTTGTCACAATCTCTGGTCATCATAGGACCAGGGATGTTTTTGCCATCATCCCTCTACTTGACGAATCTAGAGCTCCCAACCGGGAACGGATCGAGATTACTTATGATGGTCAGAAAAATCAGAAGGTTCCCATAGTCATCTATCTATCGGGACCACTACCGTATGAATCAACTAAGGTTATCCCTTACAAATACGGTGCAACGACAGTTGAAAATGGAAAGGAAATTCCATTACCCTCCGTCGTGAATATTCCAGACATCAGTCGTGTAACACGGAGCGGTCGAATCTTCAACAGAGGAGTTGGAGAACCTAACAAGGAAAAGGAACTTCAGACAGAAGCTCCCGGTCCATCAGTCGGTCAATCTAGTAATCCCGACCTTTCGAAAAATAATGATGAGATGCTGAAGCTCATCCAAAGGAGTGAATACAACATTGTTGATCAGCTGTTACAGACTCCTTCAAAGATCTCGGTATTATCACTGTTACTCACTTCAGAAGCCCACAGGGAGGCTCTACAGAAAGTCTTGGAGCAAGCCTTTATGGAACAGGATGTAACAATTAGACAGTTCGTTAGCATTGTCTCTAACATCACTTCCTGCAATAATTTGGGATTTAGTGATGAGGAATTACCCGAAGAGGGTCGCCGTCATAACATGGCGCTTAATATCACAGTTAACTGCTAGGACGATGCTTTAGCCAGCGTACTGGTAGACACAGGGTCAGCCCTGAATGTTATGCCGAAGTCCACTTTGACTCAATTATCATTCCAAGGCCCTCCGATGAGAATCAGCGAGGTCGTCGTCAAAGCGTTCGACGGATCCAGAAAAACAGTTATCGGCGAAGTTGATCTTCCCATAACTATCGGTCCTCACACTTTCCAAGTCACTTTCCAGGTCATGGACATCCAGGCAACATACAGTTGTTTATTAGGAAGACCTTGGATACATCAGGCTGGAGCGGTCACTTCGACCCTCCACCAAAAGCTAAAGTTCAATCAGAACGATAAACTTGTCACAGTCTGTGGAGAACAGGCCTTGCTCGTGAGTAACTTATCATCATCTACTTGTGTAGAACCCGAGGAGGTTATTGGGACGCAGTTCCAAGCGCTGTCGATGGGTAAGGACAATCAATCCCAAGGAGGAACCTCGATTTCCTCATATAAAGATGCTATCAAAGCGGTCGAGAGTACCGATACAACCGGATGGGGACAGCTTGTTATTCCTATTGACAATAAAACAAAGAAGGGTCTTGGTTTTTCTGCAACCTGTACCCGGACAGGTGCTAACGATGGAAGTCTTCATCCCATTCAGAATTTCTTCCACAGTGGAGGTTTTCTTCACCCAGTGTCTCAAGCAGTGCATGCTATCAATGAGGAAGATCCCTCTGACACAGATGAAGAATGGAAGTCCTATCTTAATGAGGACGGTTATATGTCTCAGGAAGAGGTGCCTACGCCATTTTGCTATCCCGCACAGAGTCCGAGATTTATACCACGATCAGATGTCGAAATGATATGCGGAGGTTGTGATCCGGAAGGATGCCGTGCTCCGCCAAATTCATTAGAGGAAGATACTTCGATGAAAGACAACTTTGACCACGACTACTATGGTCCAATGAATGGTCTACCAATGTGGCAACCTTATCCAGGAGACTTGGGGCAAGAGAGTCATCCGAACAATGAAAATCAGCTGACCGTCATTGAACATAATACCTGTGTCCCCACCATGTCATGGGATCTACACTCAGGTCATTCAGAAACTACTCAACACGACGATGAATTTGCAACGTTTGCAGGACTTAAATTCATCAACTATGCTTTTCCCGAGGTCAACGTCATCGAGAGAGATGATTCCTCCAGTTCGAAAGAAGTGTGGGACACCTTGGGACAACCGAGTGGTAAATTTGACTATACGGTCAAGTACACCGCTCCCAAAAGCTCTCGTATCAGGCTCGAAGACATCCAGCCAACTGGATGGGGAGATACAACTGAGAGCACAAATGCTATGCAAAATACAACTGAGGAATCCTCCTACGACAACTCTGCCTGGGAGATAGATTCCAATGATCCTGCTCCACCAGAAATCACTGTTATTTCTGAAGACAAATCAAGGAAGGTGCCAGACTTTGTGATTCACCGAGGAGTTCGCCACCAATGGGTTGCCGTCGAGGTTCCAAAGATCGTTCATCAGTCAAAGTAATTGCCATCTTTAACCTTTCACCCTGCCCAGGTGAAACGGATGTTTTGATAGGGCTCGCTTTCTGTAATTTTCCCTCTTCGCTTCACCCAAAGCGACAGAGTTTTGTTTTATAGGGTTGTAGTTTCAAGAATCGACTTGTTCATTAATAAAATAACGTCGTTCTGTAATTTCCGCATTAATTGCTGTTTTCTCTTTTCGTTTTTTAGAAAATGGTAATCCTAAAAAACAATTCAATAATAAAAACAAGCAATAAAAAAAATACACTGCACACACTTTTGCATTTTCTCTATCTCTTCTAAACACGAATCATCACGTCATGCAGATTGCTTGTTTTAAACCCCGTTGAAACATACGATCCGATGCCTTCTCCCAACTTTGAGTTCCCGATATTTGGGGTTGAAGAAGAAGTTGACAACGAAATTCCAGAAGAGATCTCCCGACTACTCAGACAAGAGGAAAGGTCCATTAAACCTCACAAAGAGCCGTTGGAAATGATCAATGTGAGTTCGGAAAAAGAGAGAAAAGAAATCAGGATCGGGGCACTGCTCAGTCCAACGGCCAGAGAGGGTTTGATAAAGCTTCTCAAAGAATTTCCCGATGTATTCGCTTGGTCCTATCAGGATATGCCAGGGTTGGATACCAGCATCGTGGAACATCACTTACCGTTAAGATCGGAATGTCCGCCAGTAAAGCAGAGGTTGAGACAGATTGACGCGGGTTTCCTCGCTACATCTGAATATCCTCAATGGTTAGCCAACATCGTACCCGTTCCCAAAAAGGACGGAAAGGTCAGAATGCGTGTTGATTACAGGGATCTGAACAAGGCAAGTCCAAAGGACGACTTTCCTTTACCACACATTGACATGCTGGTAGACAGCACATCAAAGTTCAAAGTTTTCTCCTTCATGGATGGATTCTCGGGCTATAACCAGATTAAAATGGCGCCGAAACACATGGAGAAAACTTCATTCCTTACCCCATGGGGTACCTTTTGTTACAAGGTAATGTCGTTAGGTTTGAAGAATGTCGGGGCAACTTATCAAAGGGCCATGACTACTCTTTTTCATGACATGATACACAAAGAAATTGAGGTATATGTCGATGATATGATTGCAAAATCTAAGACAGAAGAGGAGCATGTGACCCACCTGTCGAAACTATTCGAGCGTTTGAGGAAGTACAAACTCCGCTTGAATCCCAACAAGTGCACCTTCGGTGTCCGTTCAGGGAAACTTTTAGGGTTCATCGTCAGCCAGAAAGGAATTGAGGTTGATCCTGACAAGGTCAAGGCCATTCAAGAAATGCCTTCTTCGAAAACTGAAAAACAAGTCAGAGGATTCTTGGGACGTTTGAACTACATCTCCAGATTTATATTCCTCATGACCGCCACATGTGCGCCGATTTTCAAATTACTCAAGAAGAACCAGGATTGCGTTTGGTCAGAAGATTGCCAAACCGCCTCCGATTCTATCACCTCCAGTGGAAGGAAGACCACTGATCATTTATCTCACAGTCCTAGAGGACTCAATGGGGTGTGTACTTGGCCAACAAGACGAAACCAAACGGAAGGAGTGGTGTGTACTTGGCCAACAAGACGAAACCAAACGGAAGGAGTCTGCCATCTACTATCTGAGCAAGAAGTTCACCGATTGCGAGACTCGGTACACGATGCTTGAGAAAACTTGTTGTGCTTTGGCTTGGGCAGCCAAACGTCTTCGCCAATACATGATTCGTCATACTACTTGGTTGGTTTCTGAGTTGGATCCAATCAAGTATATCTTCGAAAAGCCTGCTCTCACGGGAAGAATTGCCCGTTGGCAGATGTTGTTATTAGAATATGACATAGAGTACCATGCTTAGAAAGCCGTTAAGGGGAGTATTTTAGCTAATCATTTGGCTCATCAACCGATTGACGATCAAGAATCAACCGGGTTTGACTTCCCAGACGAAGATGTCATGTATCTAAAAATGAAAGATTGCGATGAACCGTTACCCAGTGAAGGGCCAGAACCAGGTTCCCAATGGGGACTTATCTTTGACGGAGCAGTTAATCATTACGGAAATGGAATTGGGGCAATCATTGTTACCCCCCAGGGTACCCACATTCCTTTCACTGCGACTTACATTCAAATGTACGAACAACAAGGTCGAATACGAAGCTTGTATTATGGGTCTCGAAGAAGCGATAGATTTAAGAATAAAAAACTTGGATGTATACGGCGACTCAGCCCTGGTTATCAATCAGATAAAAGGAGATTGGAACACATACCAATCAGGGCTGATTCCTTACAAAGACTATGCAAGAAGGTTGTTACCTTTCTTTAACAGAGTCGAGTTTCATCATGTCCCTCGTAATGAGAATCACATGGCTGACGCTTTAGCCACTCACTCTTCCATGATTAGTGTAGGTCAATGGAACGACTTACCTAAGATCGACATAATGCGCCTTGAACGGCCCGCCTACGTCTTCACGATCGAAGCAGTCATAGATGACAAACCTTGGTATCACGATATCAAATGCTTCCTTCAGAAACAAGAGTACCCATCTGGGGCACTCAGAAAAGACAGGAAAACCCTCAGAAGACTAGCAAGCAGCTTCTTCCTGAGCGGTGACACTCTTTATAAGAGGAATTTTGACTTGGTCTTGCTCCGATGCGTGGACAGACCAGAAGCAGACATGCTTATGAAAGAAATTCATGAAGGATCCTTTGGTACTCATGCCAACGGACACACAATGGCGAGAAAAATTCTGAGAGCAGAGTATTACTGGTTGATCATGGAATCCGACTGCTACAAGTACATGTGGAGGTGTCACAAGTGTCAGATATACTCTGACAAAATTCATGTACCGCCATCACATCTCAAAGTTCTCTCTTCCCCGTGGCCTTTTTCCATACGGGGAATCGACATGATTGGCTTGATCGAACCTAAGGCTTCAAACGGACATTGGTTCATCCTGGTAGCCATTGACTATTTCACCAAGTGGGTCGAAGCAGCGTCGTACGTTAATGTAACCCGACAAGTGGTGGTCCGCTTTATCAAAAACAATCTCATCTGCCGTCATGGTGTTCCGAGACAGATCATTACAGATAATGGATCTAACTTGAACAACAAGATGATGAAAGAGTTGTACGCTGAGTTCAAGATCAAACACCATAATTCATCTCCCTACCGACCCAAGATGAACGGGGCGGTAGAAGCGGCTAACAAGAACATCAAGAGGATTGTTCAGAAGATGGTTGTAACCTACAAAGATTGGCACGAAATGCTACCCTTTGCTCTTCATGGTTATCGAACATCTGTTCGCACTTCAACAGGGGCAACCCCTTTCTCTCTAGTATATGGCATGGAGGCAGTTCTCCCCATAGAAGTGGAGATCCAATCAATCCGGGTATTGATGGAAGCAAAGCTTTCAGAAGCTGAATGGTGTCAAAGTCGACACGACGAATTAAACCTGATCGAAGAGAAGCGAATCACGACACTATGCCACGGTCAGTTGTATCAGCAGAGAATGAAGAAGGCGTTCGACAAAAAGGTTCGACCTTGCATCTTCAGGAAAGGAGACCTTGTGCTCAAGAAGATACAATCATTTCTCACTGATTCTCGGGGCAAATGGACTCCGAATTATGATGGCCCCTATGTGGTCACGAAAGCTTTCTCAGGCAGCGCCTTGAGACTTGCAACCATGGACGGAGAGGAATTTTCCTACCCCACGAATGTTGATGTAGTCAAGAAATACTTCGCCTAAACTAAAAAAAAGGGTCTCGGTGGATTGAAAACCCGAAAGGGCGGTCCAGGCAAAAGTTAGAGACATGAAAAAAAATCATCCCGATGGATTGGAAATCTCAAAGTACAATCCAGGAAAAAATTAGGGATAATGGCAAGTAACTATGTTCAACAGAGGCAAGTCCCTCAGCAGCAGCAGTTACACCATCCATCGCAGAAAACTCCAGTCAAGGTCATCTTCGAAAGAAGCTCAGGATGTCCGGAATTCAAAGTTGGTAGAAGGATAATGGTCGTTATGTTTTAACGTAGCCCTTTTCCCTGTAAATTACCATTTTCTAACTTTGTAAATGCTCTTTGGAATCACGCATTTGGCTGATCACCATCTTATCAATAAAATTTGAGCCCTTGTGCTTTTGTTTGTAATTCTTATTTGTTTTAGCCTTACAGAATGGCGTTTTAACATGATTAGCGATTCTTGAAATGAAACAAAAATGAATTTACTTGTTAAAACTTTTTCTGCTTTTAAAGTAAAGATGGCAATTTATTTTGACTGTTGAACATCAAAAGAACATCAACCGCTTCTCCAGAAGTAGGCGAACCTCAAAGTGCAGAATCAAAGTACTTCTTCTACGCCAGTGTGCCTGAATGAAGGATCAACAGTGTCGGATGCGACTATTCCATCTGACCTCTTCGGCCGAGTTTTTATCTCCTAAGCCCGACCAACGTAGCTCCCAACAGGGACTATCTCTCCTAAGTAAGGTGGAATTGCTATTCTGAACCAACAATACTTCTTCGCCCTGCAGTCGTGTTCACCTGTCAGTTTGTATGTCGCGTTAGTTTTGTCAGCATAAACATACATACATCATGCATTTGATTTGCATTCATATTCATATTGCATCACTATCACTCTAGCCGGTCTTGTCCCCTAGTGATGACAGTCCTATCAATCGAGTTGTTAGTTCTTGCCTCGTCAGGAAATGTTGCGTTTGAACAATCTCGCTTCCAGTGTATCTCTGGATTAGAGTCGGTCCTCGACCACTTTGATAACTTGAACCTCTGAAGAACCAGAGAACTCTCGACAAATGTCACTCTTCGCCATTGAAGATGATATCCTTGCTTTCCCGGATTAAGGAAGATCCCTAGAGAAAGCCCCTTAATCGGAACTTCGGCAATACGACAGTTTTTCTCCGAAAGAACCGCTGATGAAAAGGTCATCGGCACCTCGAAATTGGAGCACATCATATGGCATTTCTCCAGGAAGATCCCGATAAAAGAATGATGTAAGACCCCAAGCGGAAGCAGTCTCTCAAGAGACTCATTTTCCCCAGATAGAGTCGACAAATGGCGTCTCCAACAGAGAAGTTTGTGTACCTCTACAATTCAGACGATTGGGCTCCCCAGCGAGTCTAATGTCAAACTTTTTCCCATCAAATGGCATCTCCCCAGGAAAATCCGGCGAGAAGTTTGAGGAAAACCGCTACAAATAGCATCCCTTGTCAAGAAAGTTTATTGACAAAAGAAACTTAGACCAGTTCCTTGGTAGGAAACCAGGATCGAGGGGAAATTTACAACAGCAACTTAGACCAGTTCCTTGGTAGGAAACCAGGATCGAGGGGAAGTTTAAATCAGAAACTAAGACCAGTTCCTTGGTAGGAAACCAGGATCGAGGGGAGGTTTATTTCAAAAGAAAACTGAGACCAACTCCTTGGCTGAAGACCAGGATCGAGGGGAAGTTTACCTTTTCTAAGCATCATCACTTAGCTAAAGAAGATGAATGCGTAAGCTACCATTCATAACCACCATCAAAATTTCGGGTATTCCGATATTTAATCCTCTTGCACCCCGAATGCCCGAATACCTTCGTCATTCACACCTTCGGGTCCAAGAAGATTAAATAGGGGCATCTGTCATACCCCAAATTTTGACCACTAAGATTTCCCATCATTGTGCACATCATCATCACAATATGGATGAACCATCATGCCTCATCAAATGCCTCAAGGGTTGTTGAGCATTCACTACAATCAAAATTAGGGTTTTAAGCCCTCTCAGAGCCTTAGACAAAGGATCAATCAAAGATTGACTTGATCTTTAACTTGTATAGCCTCTAACATATCCACAATGGATCAAAAGGACTCCCACTTCAAGGATTAAGCACAAGGCTGCTCCCTTCTAGGTGGATTAAGTCTCAAGATCGACAGTGTCACCAAATTAGGGTTTTGGTCGACCAGGGCCTCCAGAGGGAAATTTTTCATCTGGGCACAAGCCAATGCTTCAAAACATAACCTAATATACTCCATGGAACCTCATGGACCCAAGCATCAAGTCAATTTTGCCTCAGGGGATGCATTCTTCAAAAATCAGGAATTAGGGGTTCTAGACCTAATTCACCCCTAAGTTGACTTTTGGGACAAATCATGAGCCAAGACCTCAAGACATGATTTGAGGGTCTTTAATATACCATATTGATCCATTTTCAACAATGGATTAATCCAAGAAGCTTGAGCAACAAGTTTCAATTTCATCTGCACCACAATTAGGGTTTCGCGAGGAAAGTCAACTGTAACTTTGACTTTTGACCAGGACATGCTCCCAAACCCTAAGACATGATTCAATATACCCTATGACACCCATGGAACATGTCCATCAAGTTTGATTTAGGTCAAGGACATGATTTCCTGAAGAATTGCACAGTTTGGGATTCATCTGATAAAAAGTCAACTGTGCACAAAAGTCAACTGTGCACAAAAGTCAACTTTGACTTATTGATATTTTTCACCAAAATGGATTTTTAACCCTAAAATGATGTTAATGTATGATTTGAATCATCATTCATCAAGAAAAATCAAAGAAAGTGGGATAACTTGTAAAGGGGGTAACCATAAAAACTTAGAAAAATTTCTAAGTTATGGAAAAAGTGACACTAATGTGCCAACTTTGGAGGACTGTAACCCCTAAACCACAAGGCCATTGCTCCCCATTCAAAGCTTGATTTGTAGATCACATTGCCCTCTACAAAAGCTTCATACTGACCTATGTCCAAATTCCTCATGGATTTTGAGTTATGGAGTGATCAAAATCATGAAAAGTCACTTTATTCCAACACTTAGTGAAAATTTCACTAAGTCAGAATCTGCCTTTACTTTTTTCCAAATGTAGGGGGATTTTTCACTTGGATTCAAAATAGATCAAAACAAAACATGTTCAAACAGTTGTTGTATCATGTAAGGGCTTTCCAAAATGACCAAGAACATTACCAAATTCAACTTGAGCCATGAGATATGACATTGGCAAGTTGCCTTGCTGAAATCTGCCAAGGTAAGGCAGATTTTTACACTTTTGGTCGATTTGCCAAAATCAGCCAAATCTAAATGCTCCTATCCACTTGGACACCTCTGAGGATTGAATCTAAAGGGGACAATCACTGAGCCAAGCCTCCAAAGTCTTTGGAACAAGAAATAGCATGTTGAACCTAGAATTGCCAAAATAGGGACAAGACTCCAATTTTGGATTAGAGCATTCAATGGAAGCATCAAGGTGGCATGATGTCGCTCCCGGGATTTTCATCCTAGTACAAACGCGAAAGTGGCACCGAAACAGAGTTGCCAGCAACGTGTATTTATCCCAAGAGAGGGAAAGGAAACACCGCATAAACCTGTGGGAAGGATAGAGCATGGTCTTACGACCAAGAGAAAGGGTAAGGGAGTCGGTTACGCGAGAGGAAGGTATTAGCACCCCCACGCGTCCATCGTACCCGATGGGATCCACGCCTGCTCGTCTCGATCAAAGGGTGTAGGAAAGGATACTGGAAAAAGAACTGAAAGAAAGAAAGGAGAAAGAAATAGAACAAATGTAGGGAAAATAAAAGAAGTGTTCGCATGGGCCCTACCCCACTGCCTACGTATCTCATCGGGAACATGACAATCAGAGTGACGTAGTTCCCCTCACTAGGGATGGATTGTTTGTGTTTTTTAATGGAATACGTCAACGTTCGCGTCCTAGCAGTTTAGGTGTTGCAGCTCGCTGTCGGGAGACTTAGGCGTTACCTGTTTGCGGTAGAATGGAAATGACGCATCCTTAAGGAATGAATGAAGGAGATGAGGAGAGAATTCCCGAAGGAAAGACATTATTGTTTGTTTTTGTCTTTTATGAGCTTTTTTCATTTGTTTGCAATGATAGTGTATCTAAATCTTAGTCATTGGAATGTGTACATTCTCACATTCCAAGATGGAATGGGTAAGAAAGTACACTAAGAGTGAAGAAGACCCCCACACTTAGTTCCAATTATCAAGGTTCAAACACACTAGCATACTTGTGTTTATTAAGTGTTTTTGTTATTTATGAAATGAAGAAGTGTTTTTTATTATTTGTACCTTCAACAAGTATTGCATTTAAGTCCCTCATACAAGATCAAATGTTTAACACATTGACCCAAGATGGGCTATATGCTACACATTTTAAGATTATAAGAGAAGACCCCTTATAATATTTTCTTGATATGAAAGGCCTAAATGCAATAAATGCCTACCTTTATTAGATATTTTGGATTTTCTTTGAGATGAGAAGATGAAAGACTCAAGGGAGGAGAAAGGTAAAGTCTATGTGATCTAGGACTCAATCCTAATTGATTAGTTAAGGGAGTGATCCTAATGGTTTATGAGGTTTAAACCTAAATCTAAAGAAGGAATGAATTAAACAATTCACTTCCAAAGTAGAAGATGAATTGTAATTCAAAAGGGAAAGTGATGAGTTATTAAGAAAAAGCACATAAGTGCTTAACAAACACAAAATGGAATTGTAAAAGATGAAGGGATAGAAGCTTGAATTTGGATTCCTTATCCACACTCAATTGAAACTTACCAAAGCCCCTACATGGTTAGTAAACATGTGTAAGAAGTATAAGAAGTAAAAGAACATTTAATGCACCATAAAACTCAAAAGAATTAGATGAGAAATCAAATCCTAATGTCACAACCAGAATGTACATCATATGGAAACAAATGATCATTATCATGCAAGTCCAAGTGGATAGGCAACAAACATCATCCATGACATTAGAACATGCTACCATAAGAAAAGGGAGAATGAAAGATGAAAAGAAATGAAAAAAACATGCATGAATGGAACATGTAATCCAAGGATCAGAATTGAAATGAAATGAAAAATGATTCACAAACATCTCACAAGTGTTCATGCATAACACATCAAGACATTTAAGAAGTGATAGAAGAAGTAGAATTGAAATGGAAGTTCAAAAAAGGAAAGTGCAAACACAACATGTTAAAGGTGCACAAGACGACATATAATATGTATCAATGGCCTATTATGTCACATGAATGGTTCACCAAATATGCAAATGATCATGCAAGTATGTACAAAAGAAATCATGTAAACATGCACAAAAGTTAAGATGATATGACATGTTATTATGCTTCAAAGGTAATGCATTAAACAAAAAATTAGATGGACTCATGGAAATTAAGCAAGCATGGTTTAAAGATACACAAATCAGAAGTGAATCATATACCAAAATAGCATGCAAGAAACCAAGGCAAAATGATGTCAAACAATGCACTTAGGTCAAGTATACACATCATACAAAGTAACACAAAAATGAACACCAAACATGCCATAAACTGACCTAAAAAAATCAAATAAAAATCACTCAACATACCTCAAGATGCTAATGACTCAATTCAAAAAGAATAGCATCAAAACAATTTTTAATGATTGAGAACAAAAATGCACAAATTTATGTATCACATTAAGCATGCACAAAAATTGAAATTCAAAGAATATTATAGAACAGGGGCAAAAAGGTCATAAAATAAAGAAATAAAATCATCAAAAATTTTATAAATGTCTGAATGATGTTCATGAATTTTTGAAGAATTTTAGAATGAAGTTTGGTATTTTTAAAAATGAAAACGCAAACGTGTATGAAATGGAAAAAATGATAAAATGAAATAAAAATGAGGGAGGTGCATGCATAGCAAAAGGCCAGTTCAAATGATCTGGGCTTTAAAACAGAGGAGGTGTGAATATCAATCTAGCTCAGTCCATTAAGCGCGCATTCCACATTAACAACCATACACTCTCAGTCATCACAAGTCAAAGCAAGGATCACCATGGGATCAAGTCAGGTCAGCAAACAAGTCAAAGTAAGCAAGATCAAGGCGCACACGTGAGGGAACACATTAACTAACACGCACTGCACCACACTATGTTTAAGTGAAATCAGAAATAATGCACGTGAGGTGCATGCGTGTTTTAATGCGATGGCAGTTCCTCCACCCTTGGATTACACAAATCAGACGGCTGACATTAAAACTGAACATAAAACCCTAAAATGAGATCACCGGCCGGAGAGGGACCTCTGGTCACCTTCTCCGGCGAGAACTACCACCTGCAACTTTCACATCACCACAGAAATGCACGATATTCATACCAAAATGAAGCTGAAGTTGAGTAGGCCATGAATACACACTTATTTTTCACATAGCAATCACACACATGGAGAAACGAAGAGATGAAATCATGCCCTAACTTTTCAAACTATGCCTTTAGAAGGCCTATCAACTAGCCGGAGTAAGCAGAGCTTCTATCAAGCTTATATTAACAAAAACAAGTCAAAATTAAGGAGAATCGAATGGAAAAAGGTTGAGTGATAAAACCTGAAAATATGGAGAAATTGGAGATGCTGAGAAAACCAGAGATTCTTGCTTCCTCTTTGAGTTTCACTTGGCCAAATAAAGGCTTTCAAACTCTGAAGAATGATGATGGAGATGGATTTGCAGTGTGCTTACTTCAACAATCCAAAGCTGCTTCAAGTTCAAAGATGATTGAAGATGAAACTTGAAGGTGGAATTAGAAGAGAATGATGAACTCGTGCAATGGAGAGGGATTTGATGAAAAAGAGTGGGAGAATCAGAGAGAAAATTAGAGAGTATTTGGGAGTGAAATGAGAAGAATCGAGTTAGAAATAAAATTTGAGAGTGAGGTTGTTATTTATAGTGTGAACTAACCATGGTTTAATGAGTGAGTTAAATGAGTCACCATTGGGTCAAGTGAGTCATCCCTAACTAACTGAGTCAAGTTAGTTAGGGAGAGCTATAGTAAGATGCAGCTAGCCCATGATATGTTATGGTGAGAGTAATGAGAAGGTGAATTGGCACGGTTTATGCTGCAGAAGCTTGCTCAACAAGTTTCTCCTTCTATTTCCATGCAAGGCACGTGCTACTATGCATAGTGTAGGTAATATGTGCTTGGTCAAAAGAGGAAACTGAAGTGAAGAAGTGTTTATCGTGTGTGTGAACCAAATTATGCAGCATGCTATCAATGTGTCAGTGCCAACATAGGGCTATTTATGGAAGTTTTTCTCTCTACTCAATGACTGAATTAGTGAGTTTATGGGCTCATTAAAAAGAGGACACATTGGAGAACAATGTTGATGTGCAAATTGAAGTGAAATGGTGCCTCAAACATGTCTAAAAATAACCATAAACAGATGGAAAAGGAACTGGTACATATGCGTGCAGACTTGTGGCATGGCATGGCAAGCTGGCCTGTGGATTTTCAGCATTATCACCATGACTTTGGACCAAAATATCTCCACCATAACTTGATCAAATGGGATTTTGTCCAACATGAACATTGAAGGTGACATTGCAATGAACAACTTTCATGTTGAAAACTTTTCCATTTGAATCTTTTATCTTGATGAAAAGTGAATGAACATTTGGCCCACCAACTGTTTGAGGAAATGATGTGCACGTGACCTGAAAATTCTTGGTCATGACATGGTTTTTGCCCTATTTTCCTCCAACTTTAATCCATCATATCTCCCTCAATTTTTATCCAATGGAGATGTTCTACACATGGATTTGAAGCTCAAAGCAAAATCTTTTGTTGTGGCCGAGTGGAATTTTTATTTGGTGCTTCAATTTTAAATGGCCTTGGTTCAAAGTGTAGTGCAAAATGGTCCAAAATTACTATTTTTGGAAACCCTTCTTCATCCAAAAATGGCAACTTTCCACATCTTGATTTTTCCATGATTCCTTTGGAGTTTCTTGATCAAATTTTGTACATTGGTCACATATAACATGAATTTCATGAATTTGGCCTCAAAAAGTCAAGAGTTGACTTTTTCCTCTGATTATTTGACTTTGCCCCAATTTCTCTGATTTTTTATCTTTCTTCCAATTGAACCACTTCTAAAACCAATTGAGAGGCAATTTTCCACACTCATACACTTAAGGACATGTAGAGTACCATGACATCAAGTTTTGTCCAAAAAATCAGAGATTTCCTAATTTTATTGTAAACCCTAATTTTGGTGCCCACCTCCTAGGAGAACAATGTGCAGTCTTCAATTTCAAATTCCTCAGAGTATGTTGTGTATCCCTTTAAAGGATGATGAGATATGCCACTTGAGATTGATTTTGGATCAATGAGCTATCTCTTTTGAGGGTTTTCCTTCAGTTTTTGAACCTCTTGCATGTTGAAGTATGTATTGCTTCAATCTCCCATTGGATCTCACTTCCTTGAGATTGTGGATGATCAATTGAGACAGTATAAGACATGAGAGACCTCTTGGCTTGCCTTGAGGCAACTTGATTGACCTTTTTGTGCTTTGAATGATCCCTTGATTGTCCATCTTTCACCTGATCACATGCCCTGATGGTAAGAGGGATGTTATGCTTCATTTTTCTATGTTAAATGCAATGCAATGCTAATGAGATGGATATGATATGATATATGATAATGCTATGCTAAGATGACAAAAAGGGAGAGCAAATTTTGGGGTATTACATCTGCCCCTATTCAAACGTTGTAGACCTGAATGCCTGAGAGCGATTGCTTTCAGACTTTCAAGGTATATAGCGATTGAATACCAAATATAGCCAAAAATTTGCTCTGGATGATGAAGAACAAAAGGGATATAAACCCAACAAAACTGCTGGATTGAATCTTCAATGAAACGTTGTCGGAGAGATCTGTCTTTTGAGCGATGCCAGACGACTACTGGCTTGCCATACCGTCGATGGACTTTCAACAATGTCTTTTTGAACGACGCCAGGCGACTACTGGCTTGCCATACTGTCGATGGACTTTCAACAATGTCTTTTTGAATGACGCCAGGCGACTACTGGCTTGCCATACCGTCGATGGACTTTAGCTGCTCTGCCAATCTGTCATTGGACTTTCTGCCAAACTGTCGTTGGACTTTCACCAATTTGTGCTGGATTTCTGCCAATCTGTCGTTGGACTTTCTGCCAAACTGTCGTTGGACTTTCACCAATCTGTGCTGGATTTCTGCCAATCTATCGTTGGACTTCAAAGATTACCAAACAGGCGTTTGGGATCTCAAACTTGCCATCTTCAGATGGACTTTTGCAGCTTTTACCAAACTGTCGTTGGACTTCGGTGCTTACCAAACTGTCGTGGGAAGCTTTGCCAAAATGTCGTTGGACTTCAGTGCTTACCAAACTGTTGTGGGAAGCTTTGCCAAACTGTCGTTAGACTTCGGTGCTGACCAAACTGTCGTGGGAAGCTTAGCCAAACTGTCGTTGGACTTCGGTGCTTACCAAACTATCGTGGGAAGCTTTGCCAAACTGTCGTTGGACTTCGGTGTTTACCAACCTGTCGTTGGAAGCTTAAAATTGCCAAATGATCACTCCACCTGCTTGAATAACATGAACAAACTGTACGCATGCCAAAAATAAATTGGAGTTTGGATTGTAAATGAACACTGCTGAGAATTACACCACCTGCTGGGTAATATCATATGTTGACACCTTGCTGAAGGAGAGATTCTGTCGATCTCTTTAAACCTTGCTGGGGAACTTACCGTGACTCGACTGGGGAGTATAGCAGACAAGATTCAATGCTGAACTCTGTGGGGGTACCATTACCAAAGATACGATCTTGCTAGGGATCTGGGCTGCTCTGCCGGGGATATGCAAATCTTGGTTGAAAGACAATCCGTTGCAACATGCTGAGAAAGAGTCCCTATAGGTCTGTTAGGGAAACCCAAAGCAATTCCTCGGTAATCTGCTGAGGAAGAAGACTGTCGAGCTTAGGATAAATGTCACAATGCCCCATGTCGGGCGAACTTTCTCTTTGACGACTCCGCTGGGGATAATGAGTTTATAACACACCCTGCTAGAGAAAACTGCTTTAAAGCGTCTTGTGTTGGGGTTGCCCTTCGAGAGGATTTTACAAAAGACCAAACGTCTTCAAACTCTACTGGGGATAGCAGATCGGGAACATCTTTTGCTGGGGAGATAACATGCCCCATGCATGGGATGGTCAATAACTCCGCTGGGGATTATTCTTTGACAAATTTCACATGCTGAAACCTGCGGGATATATGATACTACCACTTGCTGGTACATCCTGCCAAGAGTAAATTCCACAAGGGATGTTAGTACTAAAAGTTTCGTCTCTTAAGAGGATTTTATAGAAAACCAAACGTTTTCAAACTCTTATACGAACACTCTGCCTTGAACTACCCATCACATCGTATGCAAGGTACTGGAGGATTGGCACTTGTTATTGACCCGGAGTCTTCACTGCATTAATAACCATTATCAACACAGAAGAAATCCATCTTCGACCACCGTTGCCGTCACGAAACTCGATGGGAACTCTTGAATGGAAGAATCGACTTAATAAGATACAACAGTATCAAGTCATAGCAAATATCTGCTCGTGGTTACGATCATGCTACTTGGATCGATCGTGCTCATTACCTGCAACAGAAAAAGAATATGCACATGCCCCAGGATATTGCGTGGTCTTTTGAGTCCACCATCCAAGGCTGTCCAACAAGCAAAGTAATTTCAATTGTCTTTGTGCATGTTTTTGCAAGGCCAAGATATTTTCAAAATAACGTTTTATTATCAAAAATCAGACGTTTTTGCAAACAAAACAATAAAATGAAAATAAAAGCTCGTGACTGAATATTCAATTTTATTGATGAAATGCCAAAATTGGCGAATTTACAATCAGAAGCAAACCCCTGAAAGAGGCGATTGCCATAAAATTGAGAAAAGAAATCTATCCTAATGATAATGCGGAAATTGGATTCCAACTTATTTCTGATTCTGTTATAGCCAGTATGTATTCCAACTCTCCTAATTATCTTCGCCTTCGGAAGCTCGTGGTCGGGCCAATTCCTCCTTTGGAATTTTGCCAGTTTGCTGAAGAGTAGAAAACGTATAGATTAATTCAAACTGCAGTCATTCGCTTTAATCCCTCTTTTGCGTGGATCGCCTTTTCAGGTTTTCAATCCACCGGGATACCCTTTTTTGCCTAAGTTGCCCTTTCGGGTTTTCAACTTACCGGGTGTACAATTTTTTCATTATATCCCTAATTTTTGCCCAAACCTTTATTCTGTTTTTGGTTCGCCGGGATGCCCTTTTTTGCCTGGATTCCTTTTTTCTTTTATCCAGCGGGTCTCTTTATACGAAGTATTTTTTAACTGCATCTGAATTAACAGGGGATGAAAAGTCTTCACCATCCATGGTTGTCAGTAATAAGGCTCCACCTGAGAAAACCTTTTTAACCACGAATGGACCTTCATAATTAGGAGTCCATTTGCCCCTGTGATCTGTACTCGGAGGAAGTATTCTCTTGATTACCACATCTCCAACCTTGTATACTTGAGGTCGAACCTTTTGATCGAATGCCCTCTTCATTCTGCGCTGGTATAGCTGGCCATGACACACTGCTGCTAGTCGCTTCTCCTCAATAAGGCTCAGCTGGTCGAATCTGGCTCGTACCCATTCAGCTTCATCTAGCTTAACGTCCATCAATACTCGGAGAGAAGGAATCTCAACTTCTATCGGTAGAACTGCCTCCATACCATATACAAGCGAGTATGGTGTTGCCCCAGTGGACGTGCGGACTGATGTTCGATACCCATGCAAAGCCAGTGGTAACATCTCATGCCAATCTTTGTACGTGACAACTATCTTCTGCATAATCTTCTTGATATTTTTGTTGGCCGCTTTGACCGCGCCGTTCATCTTCGGGCGGTACGGAGAAGAATTGTGATGCTCGATTCTGAAGTCCCGGCATAGTTTAGCCATCATCTTATTATTCAAATTAGAACCATTATCAGTAATGATTCTTTTGGGAACTCCATATCGACAAATGATATCTCGTTTCAAGAAACGAGCCACCACTTGCTTAGTGACATTGGCATAAGACGCTACTTCAACCCATTTAGTAAAGTAATCAATGGCGACCAAGATGAAACGATGGCCGGTTGAAGCAGTAGGCTCAATTTTCCCGATCATATCAATGCCCCAAATTGCAAATGGCCACGGAGAAGACATGATACTCAACGGATTGGGAGGAACGTGCACTTTATCTGCATAAATCTGGCATTTGTGACACTTGCGTCCATACTTGCAGCAATCTCACTCCATTGTCAACCAATAATACCCCAATCTCAACAATTTCTTAGCCATCGCATGTCCTCCGGCATGGGTACCGAAAGAGCCTTCGTGCACTTCGATCATCAACAGGTCTGCCTCGTGTCTATCCACACATCTGAGCAGAACCGTGTCAAAATTCCTTTTATACAGCACACCATCTTTGTTCAAGAAGAAACTACCAGCTAGCCTTCTTAATGTCTTCTTGTCATTGGAAGATGCCCCAGGCGGGTATTCTTGATTTTTCAAGAAGCATTTGATGTCATGGTACCAAGGCTTATCATCAGACACTGCATCAACCTCAAACACAAAAGCAGGCCTATCAAGACGAGATACATCAATCCTGGGTACAAAGTTCCAACCATGCACTTTGATCATCGAAGATATAGTGGCCAAGGCATCTGCAAACTTATTCTCATCTCGGGGAACATGGTATAACTTGACAGTTGTAAAGAATGTCAGCAATCTCCTCGTATAATCTCTATACGGAATCAAGTTCTGCTAATGTGTGTGCCAAGTTCCCTTTACTTGATTGATTACCAGTGCTGAATCACCAAAGATATCGAGGGTCTTAATTCGTAAATCAATAGCCTCCTCAATCCCTAGTATGCAAGCTTCATACTCTGCTTCATTGTTGGTACACCCGAAAGTTACTCGGGCAGTGAAGGGCATGTGAACACCTTCTGGCGTAATGAGGACTGCACCAACTCCGAACCCATTCATATTAACCGCCCCATCAAACATCAAACTCCATTTGGATTCAGGGTCAGGCCCCTCCTCCAGAAGTGGTTCCTCGCAGTCTTTCGCTTTGAGAAACATGATGTCCTCATCAGGGAAATCAAATCTCATGGGCTGGTAATCATTAAGAGGTTGTTGCGCCAGATAATCTAACAGTATACTTCCTTTGATTGCTTTTTGCGAAGTAAATCGAATATCGTACTCTGTCAGCACCATTTGCCATCTTGCAACTCTGCCTGTAAGTGCTGGTTTCTCAAAAATATACTTGACCGGATCCAATTTTGAGATCAACAGGGTTGTATGTGTGAGCATGTATTGTCTCAATCGCTTGGCGGCCCATGCGAGTGCACAGCATGTCTTCTCAAGCATTGAATAACGCGATTCACAATCTGTAAAATTCTTGCTCAGGTAGTAGATAGCATGTTCTTTCCTACCTGTCTCGTCGTGTTGACCGAGAACACAACCCATGGACCCTTCGAGCACTGTCAAGTACATAATCAGTGGTCTCCCTTGAACTAGAGGTATTAGAATTGGAGGTTCCTGCAAATATCTTTTTATTTTATCGAATGCATTTTGACAATCATCGTTCCACCTGGCCGTTTGATCTTTTCTTAGCATTTTGAATATCGGTTCGCAAGTGGCAGTTAGGTGAGATATGAACCTTGAAATGTAATTCAATCTCCCTAGAAAGCCGCGAACTTCTTTCTCAGTTCTCGGTACAGGCATATCTTGTATAGCTTTCACTTTAGCAGGATCAATCTCTATCCCTTTTTCACTGACAATGAAACCAAGCAATTTTCCGGACCGCACGCCGAAAGTACACTTGTTAGGATTCAGTCTCAACCTGAATTTCCTCAGCCTCTCAAACAACTTCTTCAAGTTGATCAGATGTTCCTCTTCTGTCTTTGATTTAGCAATCATGTCATCCACATAGCACTCGATCTCTTTATGAATTAGATCGTGGAATAACGTCACCATTGCTCTTTGATAAGTTGCCCCTGCGTTTTTCAACCCAAAAGGCATTACTTTGTAACAGAAGGTACCCCACGGGGTAATGAATGTCGTCTTCTCCATGTCTTCTGGTGCCATCTTTATCTGATTGTATCCGGAGAATCCATCCATAAATGAGAACACTGAAAACTGAGCGGTATTATCAACCAGCACATCAATATGAGGGAGTAGAAAGTCATCTTTAGGGCTCGCCCTGTTGAGATCTCTGTAATCCACACACATTCTAACTTTGCCATCTTTCTTCGGCACCGGTACTATGTTGGCCACCCAAGGAGGATAGTTGGTCACTGCCAGAAAACCTGCATCCAACTGTTTCTGTACCTCTTCTTTGATCTTCAAAGCCATTTCTGGTTTCGTTCTGCGCAGCTTTTGCTTGACCGGTGGACAATCCTCTTTCAATGGTAGTCTATGCACAACTATGTCTGTATCTAAACCCGGCATATCTTAATATGACCAAGCAAAGATGTCAACGTATTCCCGTAGCATGACTATCAGCTCTTGCTTTACATCAGCCCGCAGATTTGCACCGATCTTGATCTCTTTCTTGTTTTCCTCCGAACCAATATTGATAACCTCGAGAGCTTCCTGATGAGGCTGAATGGTCTTTTCTTCCTGTTTCAACAATCTAGCCAATTCTTCCGGGAGTTCATAGTCTTCATCACTTTCTTCCTCGGCTTGATAGATCGGATTGTCGAAATCATACGTGGGCATAACAGAATCATTTTCAGAGGAATTCACATAATCAAGTCTGCATGATTGGATTTATGCTTTATTTTAGATTATTTTTGCTTGAAAACAAAAGAAAAGAAAGTGCATTATCATTTTTAATTTTCTTTGTGCAAAAATAAAAATAAAGAAAGAATAAAGGAACACAAATTTGTAAACAAAACGTCCTTTTATTGATATTTGAACATTATTTGAGAAAATATGGTGGCCCTACAAATGGATCCTCACACCTTGGGCAGAGTGTGGGATTTCATGCATTATGAAAGACAAGAATTATTACTCTGAATGGTGTACAACATGAACGATTTCTTCACTAGACCAGTTCTGCAATACTTCGCCCGGAGCCAGTGCATATACCCATCTGTCCAGATAATCTGAGCTTTCAGCGCCATCTTCTATTGCTGAGCAGGACTGATTGGGGTTGATAATTCCTCCACTGTTGAAACTGATTGGCCCACGGAATCGGGGAACTGGCGTCCGGCCCGGCTGGTATCCAATGCCAAACTTATCTTCTTTCACGAACACATCTATAGCTTTACCCCAACCTTGGGCATTTCCGCTTTTGACCACTTCTCTGGCCTGATTGTATGACGCAATTGATGCACTCGGCCCACCTGGCACATTCGACACCACCGCTGCTGAAGTAGATTCTGGTAAGTTATTGATATTCAGGGCTTCGAAAGACTGGCATAGGGTTTCATGAATTTCTCCATCCATTTCCACATATTTGAAAGTGGATAGATGACTCACGAATATATCTTCCTCGCCGCAAACAATAACCACTTGACCCTCGAACACGTACTTGAGTTTCTGATGAAGTGTTGAGGTAACTGCGCCCGCTGCGTGAATCCACGGTCGGCCCAACAAACAGCTGTAAGCAGGCTGAATGTCCATAACATGAAAGATCGTCTTGAATATTTGTGGACCAACCTGCATGGGTAGTTCTACCTCTCCAAACACCGATCTTTGGGATCCGTCAAAAGCTCTCACAATCAGATCGCTGGGTCTCAGAACCAATCCATCTACTTCAATTTTCATCAGGGCCTTTTTGGGTAACACATTTAAGGAAGAACCTGTATCGACCAGCACATGCGACAAAACAGCTCCTCTACATTCAAGTGTGATGTGCAGCGCCTTGTTGTGATTACGTCCATCTGGAGTCAAATCCCTATTCGTAAACCCCAACCCGTGGCTCACATTCACGTTAGAAATTACCCCCTCCAACTGATTCACTGTAATCTCTTGGGGAACATATGCCATATTCAGAACCTTCAACAACTCATTAACAGGGATAATATCGAAATTTTAGAGGGTGTCTGATTAAGCTGGTCAATGATCTTGTAATCACTCTTTTTGATAACCCTCATAAATTCCTCAACATCATTATCAAAATTGACTTTAGGGTCCTCTTCCTGAGCAGACACCTTGTCGTCAACAACCTGTTTTCCTTTCGCTCTTGCAGCGGCTTCAGCTTCTTTATCACTCCTTAGAGTCTGGGGAGCGAACAGTCGACCGCTCCTAGTGAAACCACTTGGTCCACTGACATTCTCAACACTGGTACCAACAGCCTCTGCTTTCTGTTGACTTCCTCCTTGATGAGTATCAGTTCCATATTGCCAGGGGACTGCTCTATTAGACACATAAGCAGCCGATTCACGAACTATAATCGTAACTGGTCTCGGCCTCTCGGGCACAATGATAGCAACAGGCTCCTCAACAGGTACCTGTATCTCAACTGGATTATAGTAAATGGTAACGGCAGAAACATCTTTTTCCTTCTCTACCTTGTCAAACTGAAGTCTTCCTTCGTCCCTAAGATCCTGCAGTCTAACTTTCAACTTACTACAGCCATTAATCTGTCTTGAACAATCTTCACAATCAGAGCCACATCCAGGAAACACTTTTCCTTTTAACAAACGCTCTTTTACAATCAACAGCGGAGTCTTTACCAAATTCACATCAGTAATCAGATTCAGTTTCTCACCATCAGAAATAGCATTCATGCTTGCACCTCCATGATGGGGCATTGGATTATCACAAACATTCGGCGGCTTAGAGAAATTAATAGCTTTTGCATCAATCAGGTCTTGAACCTTATGGTGAAAAGCCCAGCACTTCTCTATCGAGTGACCTTGCGCGCCAGAATGAAATTCACATCTAGCGTTGGCATCATAACCCTGAGGCAATTTTCTGGAGTCTAGCGGTCTCATAGTCCGTAGTTCAACTAACTTCTCTTTGAGCAGTTATGGTAACAAAGCAGTATATGACATAGGCAAAGGATCAAACTTACGGTCCCTTGGTTTGTTATTCTGAAATCGGGGTCTACCTTGCTGATCTGGAGCTTGCTGTCCAGCTGGAACCGGAATGGTTACAGCATCCACCTGATGATAAGACTGATTCCTACCTCTGCCCCCTCCTCTATGCACAGCACTAGACTCTCCTTCTCTTTTCTTTGATCCGTTGGCAAAGGGTTTTCTCGAACTCGAAGCACCAGTCCCACCGACGTCTTGAATCTTACCCAATTTCAGCAGACTCTCTATTCGTTCCCCAGCAACAACAATATCAGCAAACCCTGTGGAAGGACACGCAGCCAATCTATCCAAATACGACCCTTGGAGTGTGCTCATGAACATATCAGCCATCTAACGATCACCCAAAGGCGGTTGAACTCGTGCAGCCAACTCCCTCCATCTTTGTGCGTATTGCTTAAAGCCTTCCTTAGGATCCTGAGTCATACTCTGCAGCTGAGTACGATTAGGTGCCATATTCAAATTATATTGATACTGCTTCAGAAACGCAGCGCACAAATCCTTCCAGCTCTTGATATGAACCCTGTCCAGCTTAACATACCATTCCAGGGAGGCACCTGACAGGCTATCCTGGAAAAAATACATCCAGAGTTTCTGGTCATCAGTATAAGCGGCAACCTTGCGATTGTAAGCTTGCAAATGTGTTTTGGGACAGGTACTGCCATTGTACTTATCCAAAGCAGGAAGCTTGAACTTGGGAGGGATTCGCACACCCTGCACGAGACCCATGTCTTCTACATCAATTCCCAGAGGATTTTGGCTCTCAATAGCCTTGAGTCTTTCATCTAACCCTTCGTACTTCCGGTCGTCATTATAGAAACCCATGTCATTGTTGAATGCAGTGAACTGGTCATCTTGACCATCCTCATTGTTATCAAATCCCAAATGTACCCCACCAGCAGGGATTGTGCCAACAGGAGGAGTGCGCACAGTGCGATTTGGGATTTCAGTTTCCAGCCTCTGGATAGTGGTTCTCATAGCTTCTTGTCCAATCCTCATGTTTTCTTGACCAGTCCTCAGCTCCTGTTGACCTTGAGCAATCCCCTGCATGAGGTTCATAAACTGTTCCATCCTTCCCCTCAAATCAGCTAACTCTGTCTGAACCTGCTCCATGACTCTTGCTTGATTGCGTCGGGTAGAATATCGGTGAACTGGGGTATCAGCTATCGTGCCTGAAAACCAAATAAAGGTTAGCAGGCGCCTGCAAAAGGAAAACCTGCAATGCAAAAATGATATGCAAATGCAAATGCAAAGTTATGTTTGTCATTTCAAGACACTTTTCATATCCTGATTCCAATCGTAACCATGAATTCCTGAAGACCAGGAGTCATGATTACTGAGTTTTGCCATGAAGAGATATTCATATACATCGATCACAAATATCTGAAGACCAGAAATAGTGACTTTGTAGTGTGCCAGTGTGCAGATATCACATCACATATATCTGAAGACCAGAAATTGTGAACAGAAATAGCTCATTTCATACAAATTCCCGAAAACTTCTCAAGCACGTTTTTCGTAGTTTCAGCAACAAAATAAGAAACAAGCAGTCAAATGGATCCATCAACAATTCTGATGGTAACCATTGCAAATTACAAAGAAACGGCAAAAAACACTAATCCGACAGCTCTACATCCTTCAGCTTCTGGCTGGAGTACTTAATCTCTTCAAACAGGATGCGGGTATGTTGATGATGCGGCTTTTCAATCAGCTCTTTGATTACTACATCCCTTTTTTCCAAGGCATCCTCTAATGACCCCACGTGCATCAGCAAGGCTTCATCTTCATTGGCTCCTTTGCGCCTCTTGATTCCAGCTTGAATTTTAACCAGTTTCAGCTCTGCTGTGACATCTTCAAGCTCCTTGTTGGCGATTTTCAGCCTACCTTCAGCATTTCTTACTTGTTCTTGACTTTTACCAAGATCTTCTCGATACTTTCTTCTTTCCACGTGTGCTTTCTTCAGCTCTTCATCTTTATCTTTTAACTGGGCCTATAATTCAGAGTTCTCAATCCTGACTTCATCCCAAGCTTGACGGAGTTTAGCTAACGAATCCTTGCTTCGGGCTAGCGCCTGCTTTGTAGCCTTATGAGCCTGACTAGTATCATCTGCTCCCAAAGTAAGCTTCCGGAAGTATCGAGCTCTCTCATCAAAATCTTCTTCTTTGTCCGCCAGGGTTTTTTCTGCTTTCAACGCTCTCTTTTCCAACTCTTTGTTGTCAGCTAGAGCTTTCTGAAGACATCTGCTCATTCCAGAGTTCTCTATCTACAATTCCCTGACCATTTTCTTCAATTTCTCGTACTCTTCGGTCGGTACCATGGAATGTTGATCTGGACATAAGAGAACTTCTCTGGAAAAGGGTAGCAACAGCTTTTTGACCTTCATCTCAATCCAAGCTTCATAGGCAGGGTATGATCTACAGTCTCCTTTGCCGAAAGTCAACTTTCCCTCTCTTTGCCTAAATTTCCAAGCATTTATTACTTCCGGCACTCTTTCATTCTTGGTCCCTACGAAGAACAGAGAAGCACTAATCTCTTCATCAGCAGGAGGATGTCTCGAGGCATAACCAAATTGTCTAACTGCCAACACTGGGTTGTAATTAATCCCACCTCTTCTTCCAAGTAGAGGCACATTCGGAAAACTTCCACATTTGACAGTAAGCTCTATCGTCAGTAATTTGGGATCAAACCAAATAATATTATTGGCAGTCAAACCTATCAGTCTCTTGGACCACTTCATTGTCTCAGCAGTTTCAACAAACGCACCAGTCCGAGGTAAATGTTTGAAGAGCCAATGACATAACAATTGGGTACAACAACTAACCAAACTCCCTCTTACCTTCTCATTTTTGTAGTGTAAGGAGTAATAAAAATCCCCTAGCAAGGTAGGAATCAGATTCTTCGAAACGAACACTTTCATTGCTTGCATATCAACAAAGTCAGGTTGACCGGGGAAAAGCACCAAGCCATAGATACAAAGAGCTAACACAGCGTTGTAAGTGGCCCAATTTTTAGCCTTGGCAGCTTCCTGAGCTTGTTGAAAAAGATACTCCAAATGAAATCCCTCATCTTCTTTGAGTCTGCTTAGGCCACTTTTCACAACAAACAGGTCCAGATGCAGAACAGCAGCGATTACTTCGGGGATAAGAGCACCTTCAGAAAAATATGGTATGGAAGACGTGATTGGAATTCCCAAAATAAATGAGAATTCCTCCAGAGTAGGCATCAGAATGTAGTCAGGGAATAGGAAACATCTCATTGATGGCTCATAGAACTGTAAGAAAGTATGCAACCCATCCTTCTCATACTTTGTGAATGCACAAACCATCTTAATCAGCTCTCCATATTCCTTCTGAAAAGTGCTGAGAACATCAGAACCAGCCATACCTATCATCTTGTTCAAGGAGTCCAGCTTAGGATCAGGGAATTTGTATGACACATTATTCTTCCTTTTAACCTCAACTTCTTGGGAACTCATGATTGGAATCAGACAATATGGTAAGTACCTGAAAATGACAAACATAACCTGTTAGGATATGATTATGCAAATGCAAAAGGCATGTGATCAGGTATCCAGGTGTCTGTGTCTGTGTTGAACTGTGTGCACTGTGTCTTTGTACTGAATCTGGCAATATATCTGAGATGAATACTCAAAACACTGTCATAGGATACACTGTCGGTAACAATCATAGAATCACAAGTAAGGTATGTAGGAGGCTGGGTTACCTGCAAACCTGTAAACATCCCACCCATACTCACATGTGGTTCCTAGAAAATAAGGCTTGTCAGCTTCGGAGGTTTGAGAAGCGATAGCACATTCAGCCCGTAGGATACAATGCTATGCCAATCAAAGAGGTCGTCCACTGACTCACCTTAGAAAATAAAGGTCATCCTATGCAAGTACCAAAGTGGGCTCTCGGGTGCGAGTGGGTTTGCCACAGAATGTGGTCTGCCACTGTCACCGCTAAAGAGAGATGTTTCCACTAAGGTCCTCAAGATCGGTCACTAGAGTCGACAGCTCTCTAGATCGACATCCTGGAATACGCAAGATGCGCACGCCATGATGGGTCCCAAGATAGCCTCGTCTAGCTGTGAATTTCGTGATTACCCACGTACACAGATGGCACGTAGGACCCATTACTCTCCAATCTAAGTCTAAGTGTATACTCGAGCCTGTGTACTGAGCTCATCTCTCATAAATCCCATCCCGCCAAACAGACAGAACAGTGCAACAGTATAATATAATAAATGTAAATGCTAACATGCTGTAAATATGGTACAAGTAATAAAATACAGTAAACAGCAAATAAAAGATAACGGTAAACACCCAATGAAAGAAAAGCAAAGAAGCGCTAGGATTGACTCGCTTAGGATGGACCAGCAATAGGTCAACCTGTCCCCAGCAGAGTCGCCAGCTGTCGCTCCCGGGATTTTCATCCTAGTACAAACGCGAAAGTGGCACCGAAACAGAGTCGCCAGCAATGTGTATTTATCCCAAGAGAGGGAAAGGAAACACCGCATAAACCTGTGGGAAGGATAGAGCATGGTCTTACGACCAAGAGAAAGGGTAAGGGAGTCGGTTACGCGAGAGGAAGGTATTAGCACCCCCACGCGTCCATCGTACCCGATGGGATCCACGCCTGCTCGTCTCGATCAAAGGGTGTAGGAAAGGATACTGGAAAAAGAATTGAAAGAAAGAAAGGAGAAAGAAATAGAACAAATGTAGGGAAAATAAAAGAAGTGCTCGCATGGGCCCTACCCCACTGCCTACGTATCTCATCGGGAACATGAGAATCAGAGCGACGTAGTTCCCCTCACTAGGGATGGATTATTTGTGTTTTTTAATGGAATACGTCAACGTTCGCGTCCTAGCAGTTTAGGTGTTGCAGCTCGCTGTAGGGAGACTTAGGCGTTACCTGTTTGCGGTAGAACGGAAATGACGCATCCTTAAGGAATGAATGAAGGAGATGAGGAGAGAATTCCCGAAGGAAAGATGTTATTGTTTGTTTTTGTCTTTTATGAGCTTTTTTCATTTGTTTGCATATGATAGTGTATCTAAATCTTAGTCATTAGAATGTGTACATTCTCACATTCCAAGATGGAATGGGTAAGAAAGTACACTAAGAGTGAAGAAGACCCCCACACTTAGTTCCAATTATCAAGGTTCAAACACACTAGCATACTTGTGTTTATTAAGTGTTTTTGTTATTTATGAAATGAAGAAGTGTTTTTTATTATTTGTACCTTCAACAAGTATTGCATTTAAGTCCCTCATACAAGATCAAATGTTTAACACATTGACCCAAGATGGGCTATATGCTACACATTTTAAGATTATAAGAGAAGACCCCTTATAATCTTTTCTTGATATGAAAGGCCTAAATGCAATAAATGCCTACCTTTATTAGATATTTTGGATTTTCTTTGAGATGAGAAGATGAAAGACTCAAGGGAGGAGAAAGGTAAAGTCTATGTGATCTAGGACTCAATCCTAATTGATTAGTTAAGGGAGTGATCCTAATGGTTTATGAGGTTTAAACCTAAATCTAAAGAAGGAATGAATTAAACAATTCACTTCCAAAGTAGAAGATGAATTATAATTCAAAAGGGAAAGTGATGAGTTATTAAGAAAAAGCACATAAGTGCTTAACAAACACAAAATGGAATTGTAAAAGATGAAGGGATAGAAGCTTGAATGTGGATTCCTTATCCACACTCAATTGAAACTTACCAAAGCCCCTACATGGTTAGTAAACATGTGTAAGAAGTATAAGAAGTAAAAGAACATTTAATGCACCATAAAACTCAAAAGAATTAGATGAGAAATCAAATCCTAATGTCACAACCAGAATGTACATCATATGGAAACAAATGATCATTATCATGCAAGTCCAAGTGGATAGGCAACAAACATCATCCATGACATTAGAACATGCTACCATAAGAAAAGGGAGAATGAAAGATGAAAAGAAATGAAAAAAACATGCATGAATGGAACATGTAATCCAAGGATCAGAATTGAAATGAAATGAAAAATGATTCACAAACATCTCACAAGTGTTCATGCATAACACATCAAGACATTTAAGAAGTGATAGAAGAAGTAGAATTGAAATGGAAGTTCAAAAAAGGAAAGTGCAAACACAACATGTTAAAGGTGCACAAGACGACATATAATATGTATCAATGGCCTATTATGTCACATGAATGGTTCACCAAATATGCAAATGATCATGCAAGTATGTACAAAAGAAATCATGTAAACATGCACAAAAGTTAAGATGATATGACATGTTATTATGCTTCAAAGGTAATGCATTAAACAAAAAATTAGATGGACTCATGGAAATTAAGAAAGCATGGTTTAAAGATACACAAATCAGAAGTGAATCATATACCAAAATAGCATGCAAGAAACCAAGGCAAAATGATGTCAAACAATGCACTTAGGTCAAGTATACACATCATACAAAGTAACACAAAAATGAACACCAAACATGCCATAAACTGACCTAAAAAAATCAAATAAAAATCACTCAACATACCTCAAGATGCTAATGACTCAATGCAAAAAGAAGAACATCAAAACAATTTTTAATGATTGAGAACAAAAATGTACAAATTTATGTATCACATTAAGCATGCACACAAATTGAAATTCAAAGAATATTATAGAACAGGGACAAAAAGTCATAAAATCAATAAATAAAATCATCAAAAATTTTATAAATGTCTGAATGATGTTCATGAATTTTTGAAGAATTTTAGAATGAAGTTTGGTATTTTTAAAAATGAAAAAGCAAACGTGTATGAAATGGAAAAAATGATAAAATGAAATAAAAATGAGGGAGGTGCATGCATAGCAAAAGGCCAGTTCAAATGATCTGGGCTTTAAAACAGAGGAGGTGTGAATATCAATCTAGCTCAGTCCATTAAGTGCGCATTCCACATTAACAACCATACACTCTCAGTCAACACAAGTCAAAGCAAGGATCACCATGGGATCAAGTCAGGTCAGCAAACAAGTCAAAGTAAGTAAGATCAAGGCGCACACGTGAGGGAACACATTAACTAACACGTACTGCACCACACTATGTTTAAGTGAAATCAGAAATAATGCACGTGAGGTGCATGCGTGTTTTAATGAGCTGGCAGTTCCTCCACCCTTGGATTACACAAATCAGACGGCTGACATTAAAACTGAACATAAAACCCTAAAATGAGATCACCGGCCGGAAAGGGACCTCCGGTCACCTTCTCCAGCGAGAACCACCACCTGCAACTTTCACATCACCATAGAAATGCACGATATTCATACCAAAATGATGCTGAAGTTGAGTAGGCCATGAATACACACTTATTTTTCACATAGCAATCACACACATGGAGAAACGAAGAGATGAAATCATGCCCTAACTTTTCAAACTATGCCTTTAGAAGGCCTATCAACTAGCCGGAGTAAACAGAGCTTCTATCAAGCTTATATTAACAAAAACAAGTCAAAATTAAGGAGAATCGAATGGAAAAAGGTTGAGTGATAAAACCTGAAAATATGGAGAAATTGGAGATGCTGAGAAAACCAGAGATTCTTGCTTCCTTTTTGAGTTTCACTTGGCCAAATAAAGGCTTTCAAACTCTGAAGAATGATGATGGAGATGGATTTGCAGTGTGCTTACTTCAACAATCCAAAGATGCTTCAAGTTCAGAGATGATTGGAGATGAAACTTGAAGGTGGAATTAGAAGAGAATGATGAACTCGTGCAATGGAGAGGGATTTGATGAAAAAGAGTGGAAGAATCAGAGAGAAAATTAGAGAGTATTTGGGAGTGAAATGAGAAGAATCGAGTTAGAAATGAAATTTGAGAGTGAGGTTGTTATTTATAGTGTGAACTAACCATGGTTTAATGAGTGAGTTAAATGAGTCACCATTGGGTCAAGTGAGTCATCCCTAACTAACTGAGTCAAGTTAGTTAGGGAGAGCTATAGTAAGGTGCAGCTAGCCCATGATATGTTATGGTGAGAGTAATGAGAAGGTGAATTGGCACGGTTTATGCAGCAGAAGCTTGCTCAACAAGTTTCTCCTTCTATTTCCATGCAAGGCACGTGCTACTATGCATAGTGTAGGTAATATGTGCTTGGTCAAAAGAGGAAACTGAAGTGAAGAAGTGTTTATCGTGTGTGTGAACCAAATTATGCAGCATGCTATCAATGTGTCAGTACCAACATAGGGCTGTTTATGGAAGTTTTTCTCTCTACTCAATGACTGAATTAGTGAGTTTATGGGCTCATTAAAAAGAGGACACGTTGGAGAACAATGTTGATGTGCAAATTGAAGTGAAATGGTGCCTTAAACATGTCTAAAAATAACCATAAACAGATGGAAAAGGAACGGGTACATATGCGTGCAGACTTGTGGCATGGCATGGGAAGCTGGCCTGTGGATTTTCAGTATTATCACCATGACTTTGGACCAAAATATCTCCACCATAACTTGATCAAATGGGATTTTGTCCAACATGAACATTGAAGGTGACATTGCAATGAACAACTTTCATGTTGAAAACTTTTCCATTTGAAGCTTTTATCTTGATGAAAAGTGAATGAACATTTGGCCCACCAACTGTTTGAGGAAATGATGTGCGCGTGATCTGAAAATTCTTGGCCAGACATGGTTTTTGCCCTATTTTCCTCCAACTTTAATCCATTATATCTCCCTCAATTTTTATCCAATGGAGATGTTCTACACATGGATTTGAAGCTCAAAGCAAAATATTTTGTTGTGACCGAGTGGAATTTTTATTTGGTGCTTCAATTTTAAATGGCCTTGGTTCAAAGTGTAGTGCAAAATGGTCCAAAATTACTATTTTTGGAAACCCTTCTTCATCCAAAAATGGCAACTTTCCACATCTTGATTTTTCCATGATTCCTTTGGAGTTTCTTGATCAAATTTTGTACATTGGTCACATATAACATGAATTTCATGAATTTGGCCTCAAAAAGTCAAGAGTTGACTTTTTCCTCTGATTATTTGACTTTGCCCCAATTTCTCTGATTTTTTATCTTTCTTCCAATTGAACCACTTCTAAAACCAATTGAGAGGCAATTTTCCACACTCATACACTTAAGGACATGTAGAGTACCATGACATCAATTTTTGTCCAAAAAATCAGAGATTTCCTGATTTTATTGTAAACCCTAATTTTGGTGCCCCCCTCCTAGGAGAACAATGTGCAGTCTTCAATTTCAAATTCCTCAGAGTATGTTGTGTATCCCTTTAAAGGATGATGAGATATGCCACTTGAGATTGATTTTGGATCAATGAGCTATCTCTTTTGAGGGTTTTCCTTCAGTTTTTGAACCTCTTGCATGTTGAAGTATGTATTGCTTCAATCTCCCATTGGATCTCACTTCCTTGAGATTGTGGATGATCAATTGAGACAGTATAAGACATGAGAGACCTCTTGGCTTGCCTTGAGGCAACTTGATTGACCTTTTTGTGCTTTGAATGATCCCTTGATTGTCCATCTTTCACCTGATCACATGCCCTGATGGTAAGACGGATGTTATGCTTCATTTTTCTATGTTAAATGCAATGCAATGCTAATGAGATGGATATTATATGATATATGATAATGCTATGCTAAGATGACAAAAAGGGAGAACAAATTTTGGGGTATTACACATGAACTGAGCTCTTAGCAACTGAATTTAGTCAAGACTTATCCAAGACCAAGGGGACCAGCAGCATGTGCCCTAACCTCTAGTCAATGGCTAGAGGAGACTTGGACTTTCATTTGCCAACATTGGCCAAACCTACTCAGCAGTTGCCATTCACTATTCCTTGTAAAACAAACTTGCTCTACTATAAATAGAGCTCAATTATGATCAGTTTGAGTACACTAAAGCCATCAAACAGATGCTTTCCTCAAAATCTCTTCTTTCACTCCAATTTTTCCTTCTAAGGCAAGCCACTATCGGGTTTTGAGTTTCAGAGCTTTTCCAATCAAACCAATCACTCACACACCTCACATACATCATATAGAAGTGATCCAAACACTCACATAACATCTGGAACACTGATTTCACAAAATCACTAGCCAATTGCTCAAGTTCTTGACAGTTTGGCAGTTGAGGTACCATCTGCAGCTCCAAACCATTTCAATCCATTCCAAGCATCCAGATACACTCCATAGCACCTAGGGAAGCTATCCAGATCATTGGAACCTAGCTGTAACACCTCCAACACAAAACACGATCACCAGCTGCAAGTGGTAAGCATGAGCTCTTCTAACTCTATGATCCATGCAATTTTTGCTGCACAATAATTTGGCCATATGTTCATAATCATGCATGGAATGTTTCCCCTCAATTAATTGCATTGTTTGAATCGTGTATCAAAAATCCCAGCCTTCATGTAGAATCTAGGGTTCTTGAGGATTTTTCGTGATTTCGTGTTTTATGCTTAATTTAAATGAAATTAATTGCCATAGACATGATCGTGAGGTTAAAACGAGTTGATTGGTATGTGGATTACATGATATGATCAAGTATTCAGTGAGATTGAAGAGAAAATGCAAATCGAGGCAAACCCAGAACACGCGCGTGTTCTTGGTGTGTTCTTGGCGCCATTTTTTGAAAATTCAAATATTTGAATTTTGTGATTTTATTTAATTGATTCAAAAATTAATTTCTCTCTGAGTTTTAATGATTTTGAGTTGATTCTTTTTTTAATAATTCACAAAAATGTTAAAATATTTTATTTCCCCAAAAATCCCAAAAATATTATTTATTTTATATAATTGATATTTTTGCAAAGAATTAATGTTTTAATTGTTTTTGACATTTAAAATAGTTTTTCCACCTTGATTTTGCAACTTTTAATGCCTTCTAATTATTTTGTAGGTCAATACTTAATTTTTGAAGCATTAATCCAAGATCACAATTTTTTTTTCATATGTTAAACAATTTTGATCATTTTAATTGAATTTTTATTCAATTAAAACACATTTTGAAAACAAATTAGGGATTTTGGATTAATTCAACCCTCATAAATCATTTTCAAAAACACTTTGGGCCTCTATTAGAGTGTAAGACCCAACCCACTTGTACAGAAATATTTTGGGCCTCACTTATTGTATAAGTTCCTCTGTACATTTTTGAATTCGGCACGATCGTCGCCAGTTTAAAGATAAACCATCTGGGCCTCTCCTTGAGCTGTAAGCCCCAAATCTTTCTTTTTCAAAGCACTTTCTCGTTTGATTTTGAATATACTGTTGTTTTTCAATCTTTCTTTGTTGAATAACTAACCAAACAGCATGGAAGCTCTACAACCGAGTAAGTGTTTACACGCTTTCATTTACCGCTTTCATATACATATAACTGTATTGTAGGGCTGTTTCGCTGTAAGTCTTCTTTCATAAACTCATATCAACTGTGTAATAATAGTATAGATATTTAGAGTTTCCCTGGCAACTACGTCTAGCATTAAGCCCGTTGATCACTCTTAAATAGTCAAAACTAGATCCCCATAGGATTACCAGACACAGTCTTCCCTCCTCTTGGGGTTAAACAATATGGAGATATGAAAGGCAGCATTCTCGGTGAACCCTTTCATAGACTGCCACTCGTAGAAGTTGTCAAAGAAACTCTACTCCCCAGAGATGATCTCTTCTCCGTGAATTGCATCTCTTGAGTTTCTTCCAAATTCTCGGACTTTCCTGGCTTGATCTATTCCTCGTGAATAGCCTGTCTTGAATTTCTCGGGGTTTGGGGACCCACGGGCTTCTTAAAAGCACTTGTCAAGAAACTCTACTCCCCAGAGATGATCTTTTCTGCGTGAATGGCATCTCTTGAGTTTCTTCCAAATTCTCGAACTTTCCTGGCTTGATCTATTCCTCCTGAATGGCCTGTCTTGAATTTTTCGAGGTTTGGGGACCCACGGGCTTCTTAAAAGCATCGGCCTCCTCTTGGGCATCATACAAGGACCCACAGGCTTCCTAAAGGCAACCCCGCCTCCTCTTGGGCTTAGTACAAGGACCCATCGGCTTCTTAGAAGTATTCACAGCCTCCTCTTAGGCTTCGTATGATGATTCTTCCTCCGGGAATGATAGCCTTCTCTTGGGCTTCATACAAGGACCACTCGGCTTTTTAAAAGTTTCCAGCCTCCTCTTGGGCTTTGTACAAATTGTCCCGACGACCTCCTAGAGGTATAGGAACAGAACTTAGTCATCTGCATAGAACAGTCCTTTCAAAGAGTCTACTACTGTTTCTCAAAGCATAGTACGACAGATGAAACTCTAGACTTGGACAGTCTAATTTCCTTGAGTCTCAAAGACATTCTCAAGTAACCCCTTCAGAAATAGGAAGGAAACCCGTAGACTCGGACAATCTCAATACCCATCGGATTTCCCACTTCCTTAAAGAACAGGAATAACCCGGATCCTCGAATCAAATCCTTGAGTACAGTGTTACTCATATAAGAACTGATTTTCTCTTTAAATCAGCATACTGGACCTGTCACTCAACTGAAACAGCGTCGTAGCCTCCTCTTGGGCTTTGTACAATGATTCTCCCCAGCGGAGTCAAACAACGTTTAGCCTCTCTCTCGGGCTTTGTACGAGACACATAAGAGACTCCCTCGTTGAGTCAATCACCCCTTTCGCCTCCATCTCGGGCTTTATACGAGATACAAAAAGGTTCTTATTGAGCTAAAAAAATTTCAGCCTCCGTCTCAGGCTTTGTACGAGATACAAAAAACTCTCTTGTTGAGTCAAATAGCCTCCATCTCGGGCTTTATACGAGATACCAAAAGACTCTATCGTCGAGTCAAAAACCTTTTAGCCTCTCTCTCGAGCTTTGTGCGAGACACATAATAGCCTCCTCTTAGGCTTTGTATAAGAAAACCACTGGTTGACCCAATCAACCTTTTAGCCTCAAAGTTGTGCCTCATTCACAATACACAAACATCAACAACTCCTTCCCCTTCATCTAATCGCTGTAAGCGGCAAGCCTCTGGATCATCTACATCCATGCCACTGTCCCTCTTTTAGCATGAGAAATTCCTAAGGAAAGATAACATTGCTCTACACTAAGTTAAAGTCTTCTCCTTCAGGTTAAAAAACCCATATAAAGGAAATTATGGCATTGTCGGATTCACATATCCCGGTTAAAGTAATTCTCCTTTATAAACAGTTGTGACAAACAAACCCCTCTTTAGAGATGACAAATTCTCTCTAAAGACACCACCTTTCAGCTTCACATCTTGTTCTTTGAACAAGATACAAACCACCTTTAGCTTCACGTCTTGGGCTTTGAACAAGACACCAAAATACCATTTCCTCCCATAGAATAGGAGGAACTACGAACGCTCTGATTTCCCTGTTTCGGTAAACGGGAATACATAGGCATAAGATTGAAAGAAAAGATCTTAGCTAGCACACAAAACAAAAACCCAAAATCCCATACTCTCATCAAAAAGCATCAGTCCTAACATCCTAATCCTTGTTCCCCACTAGAAACCTGTCATTCTGTCAAAATAGCACAAGAAAGGCCCCACCATATTGATCGCATCCGTAACCTAACAGACCGCTGTTTAAACTCAGTATGCAAGCAGGGTTAATTGGAGACATCTATTTCCCTTCCTTCACCAGCTTTAATAGGATAAAAAATGAATCGACCTGTAGTAAACTAACCCAGAGAGCGACAGCGCTTAAGAACCGCGTCCAAAATCGCTCGCTACAGTGAGGACCGATAGTTATGGGAAGATCGATTTTGCCAATAATTGCTTTCCAGGATCCGTCAAATGCTTTGACGATGACCTCACTGCCCCTCATCGGAGATCCTTTGAATGATAGTCGCATTAACGTAGACTTCGGCATAACGTTCAAGGTCAATCCGGTGTCTACCAGTACGCTGGCTAAAGCATCATCCTGGCAGTTGACTGTAATATTGAGCGCCATGTTGTGACTTTTTCCTTCTTCTGGAAGTTCCTCATCAATAAACCCCAAGTTGTTGCAGGAAGTGATGTTGGAGATAATGCTATCGAATTGTCTTATCGTCACATCTTATTCAACAAAGGCTTGCTCTAAGACTTTCTGTAGAGTCTCTTTGTGAGCTTCGGAACTGAGTAATAGAGATAACACAGAGATTTTTGAAGGAGTTTGTAACAGCTGATCAACAATGTTGTATTTACTCTTTTGGATGAGCTTTAGCATCTCATCGTTGTTTGTTGAAAGGTTGGGATCGCTGGATTGACCGACTGGTTGATTAGGAACTTCTGTTTGAGGTTCCTTTTCTTTGATGGGTTCTCCAACTCCCCGGTTGAAGATTCGACCACTCCGTGTTACTCGACTGATGTCTGCAATATTCACGACGGAGAGTAATGGAACTTCTTTTCCATTCTCAACTATTGTTTCACCGTACTTATAAGGGATAGCCTTGTTGAATTTGTACGGTACTGGTCCCGACAGATAGATAACTACAGGAGCCTTCTGACTTTTCTGACCATTATAACCGGCCTCAAATGGTTCGAGATTGAGAATCCTTCCACTCTTACGAGGGACTCTTGATTCATGGAGTAAAGGGATTATGGAGCACATATCCCTGGCCACTTCTCGCTTAGGGATTAAGACAACATCTCTGCCTTGATCAGGATGATAGTTTGACATTAAACCAGAACTTGACCATGGTTGGATTTCATTGTGGTCCAACTGACTCTGAAGGGCTGCTCGCACGAGGTAGCATCCTTGATTATTCTCCGAGCAGACTCTACAACGCTCATAGTTATGTGGTGGCACTCGGCCACGTCCGCTTTGTATGTAGTGTAACTTCACCAGATCGGTTTCCATTGATCAAAAATCCGTACTTTGATGCCTAGTAGGGTTCCCGTCGATCATACTGACTTATTGTGTGTCTTCATCTAGATAGATCGGAAGCCACCAGTGGTTTAACAAGTGTTGCAGTGTCCTTTGAACGAGTGCACAGCTTTGGTTACTCTCATGACACACTTTATAGTTCTGATACTCATGCGAAGTCAGAAAACTAAGCTGGACTTGCTTAGCGTGTAACTTCACTAAGCTGTTATTCATCAAGTGAATATCGAAGATTTGAATCATGTTGACCTGATATGGATTTCGATCACAGTAATCCTGGATCCATCCAAGATCCATCTGACGCTGGAGGGTCTCTTGTACAAAATAGCATCCCTGATTGTTTACCGAGCAAATCAGACAGGAATCATAATCATGTCGCGGCAGATCATGATGTTGGCTTTGCCTTGAGTGCATTGCCACCAAGATGACATTCATCGCACGGATGTCGTGGTTTTGAATGATGTTGGAATTCGTATAAGTCATGTTGACCCCACGAATTCTGTGATCCTGGATCCAACCGAGATCCAACTGTTCCTGTAGAGCCGATTGCACCACAGAACATCCTTGATTGTCTTTAGAGCAGATATCACACTGGTGATAGTTATGAGGTGGTACATGCCCATATCCGCTCTGTCTGCGATGCATCTTGACCGGGTTAGCCCTTAATAAGAGTACATCATGAATTTGATAGTTGTGGTTAGACTCTCCCTCTATCTGTAACACCCCAAATTCATTAGAATATTTATTTAATTATTTAAATATAATATTCGTGAATTTTCGGTAAATTTTGGTGGTTCGTGTTGATGTCGGTATTTTTGCGGAGTTTAGTTATTTAATTAAATAATAGTATATATTAGTATTATTATTAATTTAAATAATATTGGAGGAATTAAGGGTAAGATGGACTTTTGAGGAGGATTAGTAAGGTTAAATTGGGAAAAGCCCATTTTTAGTAGCCCAAAGGTTAGGTTTAGCAAAAAGGAGAATTTTGGGAAGAATATGATTCATTTGGTCAAAACGTGAAAAGAAGGGAAAAAGCCAGAGCTCTGAGGAAAGAGGGAAAAGCTTAGGATTCGAGAAGGTTTCCAAGAACTCATGAAAGAAAGCTTGGAATCGACAATCTAAGGTATGGGGAGTATTACCTTTCATTGTTTTCAATATAGGGATTCGATGTATTTAAAGTTGATTTTTGAGGTTTATGAGTACATTGACGATTTAGGTGTTGTTTTGGGGATTGATGATGAATACAAAGGGTTAGATTAAATAGGATAAAAGTAGGCCTTCGAGGCTAATTTTTATGTTCATGTTGTTTTGACCTTGAAGGGAAAGGGATTTATGGAGGTTTATGAGAATCTTGAGAGTTTGTGAAGGTTTAGGTGATTTTTAGTTAGGATAGTGAAATTATTCAACCTAATAGTTGATAGGTTTTATGCCTTTAATTTCCATGGTGCTTTAGGAAGGTTTTGGGGTGAATTAAGGGTGAACCCGTAAGAGTTTGGTGATCTGAAGTGCTATTGATGCGTAGTAGCGATTCCTGAAATCGCAGGTTCGCAAAGCGAAGGATTCCTTCGCAAGGCGAACATTCTCCCCAAATTCGCAAAGCGAATGGAGCAGCGAATGCGTGATGAGGGTGATTGAAATACTGATGTGAAATTCTGAGTGGGAGCTGGAATTCGCAAAGCGAACCTCCCAGCGAATGACTTCGCTAAGCGAATGAGGGTGGCGAGGAGAGGCAGAATGGGGGTTTTTCTGGTTTTGTTTGGGATTCTGGGATTCGCTGGAAGCTCGCAAAGCGAACTTCCCAGCGAATGAGTTCGCACAGCGAACTGGGTAGCGAACGACTGCAGTTTTGCAAAATCCTCTTGTGATTCCTGTGTTATTTTGATGTTTCGAGTTGTGATTGTTTTGATAACTTGTTGTGAGTATGAATGATGATTTTATGATGATAATATATGATGTTTGACGATTAAATGATGATGTGATTTACCATGATGATATTGATGAATATGAGATTATGATATTGTGATTTTTTGATGAATAATTGAGGATGTGAATTACTATGAGATATGTTGATGATTTTTATGACGATGATACATGACTATTTTGATGTGAATTACCATGAGTTATATTGATGATTACGAGATGTTGATTAATGATGTTTTGATGACGTATTTGATGATATGATGAATATGTGAGTTGGATGGATGATGATGCACGTAATGACTTTTGTTGGTGATGATGATTAGGACGTTGTGCATCATGCATTCATAGCATTTGGACTTCGGTCTATTGATGATGTTAGGACTTCGGTCCAGTGACGATGTTAGGACTTCGGTCCAGTGGTGGCTTCAATCCCATTGTGTGGATTGAGGTGTTTATGAAGTGCTCCCTTGTGGAGGGTTGATGGCCTAGTGTCCATCTTTTGTGACGATTAGTACCACATGCATGAGTCTCGTTTTGCATTGCATTTTATGTGGCATTGACGTGATGTTGTGATATAGTGATTCCTGATGTTTTCCTTTATGATGACCCTGATGATGTTGTATGTGATGATGACGCCATTTTGCATATCCTGTTTTTATATTGATTATAATGAATTGTGATTACTCACCCTGCCTGTTTGAATGTTGCCTCCACGTGGGTAACGTGCAGGTGATCAGGTTTAGCTGTGGACGCCTTCGAGGACTTTTGGAGTTGTACTTTACTTTTGGTCGATGTAGAGGGTCTTGCTCTGATAGTGTAACATCGGGTTGGGTTGTTGAGTTGTTGTTTTGTGATATTTGATGACTATGGTTTATTTTGAAACCTTTTTTATTATTGTGGTTATGGTGGTTCTGCTGCTAACTGTGATGGCTTTTGTTGAAAACCTTCTTATTTTGAATTATTGAGTTCCGCTGCCATATGAAGGCTTTTGAGTATTTTTGAGGAAAACCTGTGTTTACGGAGCAAGTGTTTAATTTGAATTTATTGAGAAATGTGCACCCTTCGAGGTGGTTTTTGACTCTACTCTGATAAATTATATATTTTGCCGTGTTTATTCGTGGGGTAGAAAAGGGTGTTACACTATCAAGTTGACTGCAGCTTTCTCGTGTTGAGGCAACGAGTTCGTATGAACATTTGGATTTGTATCCTTGAAGGATAAGACCCCGTTCCTGACAAGCTTCTGTACATCGGATTTGAAACTGAGGCAGTTTTCTATGTTATGCCCTGGTCCTCCTTGATGGTAAGGATAAGTCTGATCCGCTTTGAACCAAAAAGGCATCTTTTCTGAAATTGTAAGAGGAGACCTGGTTTGGACGTGCCCCTTGACCAATAGTAATGGAAACAGTTCTGCGTACAACATTAGTATAGGGTCGAACCCTGATGGTTGCGTTGTACGGTTGTTGTACTGAGGACGAGCCTGCTGAAGAGGTTGTTGTGTCCTTTGCTAATATTGTTGTTGATTCGGTTGGCTCTGAGCAACTTGAGGTTGACACATAGGAACAGGCACAGGGTTAATAGTAGGAGTTACAGCTGCTACTGGTTGGTGTCATCGCCTTTGCTTTTCGAGAGAGATATTGCCAATATCCTGCTCTTTTTTCTTAAGGAAAGCACTACCGTATCTTTTGGTACTGCTTGATGGATCTGTACCTTTAACCAAACGTCCTTCTCAGACTGCTACCTCAAGACGAACTCCCATGTTTACCATTTCAATAAAGTCACTGGGCACGCTGGCGACCATTCGGTCTTAGTATAATGAGCTCAAGGTTTTCAAGAAGATCTTTGTCATCTCTTTTTCCTCAAGAGGTGGACAAATCTGGGCGGCAATTTCACGCCATCTTTGAGATTACTCTTTGAAAGTTTCTTTATCCTTCTGTGACATGGCTCTGAGTTGATCTCTGTCCGGTGCCATGTTCAGATTATACTTATATTGTTGAACAAAGGCAACGCCAAGATCTCTGAAAGTGACGATCTTAGTGCGGTTTAAACCCATGTACCATTTGAGTGGGGCACCGGATAAACCATCCTGGAAGTAATGGATCAGTAGCTATTGGTTCTCTGTTTGTATTGACATCCTTCGGGCGTACATTACTAAGTGACTTTGAGGGAAAAAGTTACCCTTGTATTTTTCAAATTTGGGCACCTTGAATTTGTGCGAAACTTTCACATCGGGGACCAAACAAAGGTTTGTGGCATCTTTTCCAAATAGATCCTAACCGCGAATGGCCAGCAGTTCTTTCTGCATCTCCAAGAATTGCTCCTGGGACAGTGTGTACCACGGGTGGTGGTACAGTCATTACGGCAGTGACTCTTGGTGTTTCCATTTCCCGAAGTTTGTAACCTTCAGGAGTTGTTGTCATGCCCTTTGCATCTTCGCTTTCCCTAAGTTTGTAACCTTCAGGCCCAACGGCTCCTGCTACAGTTTTCGGATCTTCCATGATCAGCAGAATATATTCTTCCGGGATATAGTTGGGTGGCATGCCCCAGGGACGATCTTTTGGCATGTTATACCGAGGATCATACTTTTCCACTATGGGCGTCGATGTGATCTCCGAGATCACAGTCCTTTGTTGTTGTATCTGAGCTGCTGCCAGAGCTTGCATGTCATTGTGAAGTTTCCTCAGATCTTCTTTCAGAGTGTCGATTTCTTCTCTCAACTCTTTGTTCTCTTCCTCGAGATCATCCTTTTTTTTTGTCGATTGGCCCGAGTATTGTACAAATGAGATAGATTGACTCTAGAATCGAGACACAAACGTGAGATTCGCAGGGAAGAAGAATGCGTTAAGTGAGAATGATGAATGATATGCAATGATTATATTAATTAAATTTTTGTTATTTAATCAAAAGAAACTTTGACAATTGGATTGCAAATATCATACAGTGGGGAAACCCCGTTTTATTGAATTCAAAGATTGGAAAACTGGAAATACAGCGATTTTACAAAGTACGGTAAAAGGAAATGTCTAAACTAATGGATCCTGAGTCCTCTCTGAGGAGAGCTCAGGTGCTGGTTCTGGTATTTTCCTTTTCTTTGACCGGGGCTCATGAGCCGTTGTCGGGTTGTCATTCCTTTGCCAAGTGAAAGGAGCGAGCATATTCCTTTGGTCTTCTTGATTCTCTACAGCATGTTGCTCTAAAATCTCAATTAGAGCATCTTTATCTTTTAACAGTTGTTGTATTTTGTTACACTCCACGGTGAGAATACGATATTTGTTCCTCCAAGACCTCTTAACCTGAAGTTTTTTCGTATCAAACATAAAATAAAGGACATATTCCTGTAACGGAAGAACTTCTTGACGAGGGTAAGGCATCCTCAGTTTGAGAGCTCTAGTTTGTACTCAGCGGAGATAAGGCTCCACAAAGATACAATCCGGTTTTCCTAGAGACTCTCTTCCTTTCCTGTGAACATGTTTCCAGGCATGCACTATTTCTGTCTTTAGTGCCTTGTCATTTTCTCCTTCCTTAAAGAAAAGACCTTCCAGATGAACATTACGTGGGACATGTCTCGTTGGGTATCCAAATTGACGACGAACAAAAACTGGATGATAATTAATTCCTCCTTTAACTCCTATGAAGGGTACATTAGGGAAGTGTCCACAACGGTCAATGATCATGATCCCGTCATAAATTCGATTGTACCAATCGATGTCAAAGTTGGTAAGAGACATGATTCTCTGCGACCAACGTAAAGTACTCTTTTGATCCCAAAAAGCAGCAGACTTGGGTAAATGAGAAGTGAACCACTTGTATAGCAAGGGTACACAGCATGTGATCATTCCTCTGTTGTACAAATTCCTTAAGTGTACAGAATGATAAGCATATGCGAGTAAGGTTGGTACGGGGTTTCCAATCAAAAAAATCTTAATGGCAATGATATCAACGAAACTATCAATGTTGGGAAACAGAAATAACCCGTAGGCGAGCAGTACAAAGATGCTCTCGAAAGAAGGCACATTCCCTATACTAGCAAAGTACAAGGCTTTCTTTATCAAAAATTGGGCTGGCAAACCTTGGATTCCACCCTTAATGGTCATGTGAGTCCTGACTTCTAACTCGTCCAAATAAATTGCTCTTGCAATGGTTTAATCTTTTGGAATTTCTTCCAGTCCAGAAAAGGGAGCTTGTTCAGTGATAGGTAAGTCAGTCAGGTGAGAGTACTCCTCCAGTGTTAGTGCTAGCTGATAATCCGAGAATGTGAAACAGTGATAAACTGGACCATAGAACTGGATGAGTGTAGACAGGATTCCACAATTACATGGACCCTTAACAGAGACAGCAGTCCTCAATACTTAGCTCTGAAAGCATCAGGGTTGGTGATCATCCTTGTCAATCCTCTTAAATCCTCTAGTTTTGGAACCTTAAAGGTATACTTGTGAGTCATTTTTCTACCGAAATCTATAACGCAATCTTTCTCTCAGACATTTGCAATCATTATCTCAGTTTAATTTGAAAAAGAGAGACTAGAAGAGAAAATTTTCTTTGTTTAAATGTTTTTAATGAAATGAATGCATGGATGCAGTACACAAAAACATAGAAAAAACATGGGGTCAAAGGTTTGGTGTCATGAAGTCAAGGCTCTACCCATCCCCAAAGGTTATACTGGTGATTTTTTGTACCTGTTCACAAACTCATTGACCCCTCTTGGGATAACAACAGCAGGCTGGTTCACCCGAGCGAGCTGCAGTATCTTAGAGTGGTCTCAAATGCGGGTAGTATCGCGTGGTAACTATTTTCGATAGCTTCTGCACTACAAAATAGTAACATGGTCTTAGTCTACTAAAATCCTCAGTTTCATGGACAGCCCAATCGAACAATCTGCTTTCAACAACTGAAGTCGTATAGGCATTGAATCCACAAAGGGTATCTCCACTGATTCGATGGTCTACTGGGACCTCTTATTTGGGAGTCACTCCATGTAAGATTACCCGTCTCGTGCCATCACCTATCTTAGGTGTATACTCAATCTTTCCAGATGCGGCATCACCCGTAGTCCCATTAGCAGAAAAATAAACACGGATATCAAGTAGGAAAAGCAATATATATTCATTCCTAAAGCTAAAATCCTAGACCTCTTAGGAGCTATAATAATCCTAGTCCTAAACAATAAAAGGACGTCCCCACTGAAGTCGCCATTTTACTGTAGCGAGCAATTTTTGTTGGTGACGCGACCACCTTATCGCTGTGTTTGGGTTTTCCTCCTCGATGAGAAAGGGGTGCTACTTTCTGATTTCTTATTTATCCCATAAAGCTGGAAGGGAAAGGGAAGGTATCTAAAACTAACCTTGCACGCGAATGTCTAACAAGACAAACACTTAAAGAGATTGGGGGGTCCGGGGTCAGGTTATACAATGGGTAGTTGTCAATTACCCATCCTATATGTGGTTATCCACAGGATATTAGCTTTAGGTTTTGCTTTGAAGCATTGGCTCATTCCCAGAGGAAAATTCTCATCTGGGGGCCCTGGTCGACCAAAACCCTAATTTGGTGACACTGGCGATCTTGAGGCTTAATCTACTTGGAATGTAGCAACTTTGTGCTTGGTTCTTGATGTGGGAGTCCTCTTAATCCTTTATGGAGGTTTGGGAGGTTAGACAAGTTGAGGATCATGTCAATTCTTTGATTGATCCTTTGTCTAAGTGCTCATAGAGGGCTCAAAACCCTAATTCTTGGTTGTAGTGAATGCTCACCCATCTTTGGGGAGACTGATGAGGCATGATGATTCATCCATATTGTGATGATGATTTACACAATGATGGGGAATCTTAGTGGTCGAAATTTGGGGTATGACACCAATACACCATATTGATCCATTTTCAACAATGGATTGATCCAAGAAGCTTGATCTACAAGTTTCAATTTCATCTGAACCACAACTAGGGTTTTTGGGAAAAGTCAACTGTACCTTTGACTTTTGACCAAGACATGCTCCCAAACCTTGGGACATGATTCAATACACCCTACAACACCTATGGAATCCATTTATTAAGTTTGATTTAGGTCAAGGACTTGATTTCATAGAGGATCGCGCGGTTTAAATTTCATCTGATAAAAAGTCAACTGTACAAAAAGTCAAAGTTTGACTTTTTGATTTTTTTGTCAACCAAGGTTCCTTAACCCTAAAACAATGTTAATATGTGATTTGAATCATCATTCATCCAGAAAAATCAAAGAAAGTGAGTTAACTTGTAAAAGGGGTAACCATAAAAAACTTAGAATTTTTCTAAGTTATGGAACAAAGTGGCTAGGGTACCAACTTCCAAGGATCATAACTTGAGATCCAAGCAACCATTTTGGATGATCTAAAGATGGATTTGTAGCTTTCATGGCATACTTTAAAAGTGTCAACTACACCTCATTCCAATTCCTCATGGATTTTAAGTTATGGAGTGATCAAAATGGCTGAAAATATGAAATGTCACTTTTTCCAACACAATGAAATTTTCACTAAGTCAGAATCTGTCTTGCTTTTTTTCAAAATGTAGGGGCATTTTTCACTTAGATAAAAAAAGTTTCAAGACAAACTATGATCACACGTGTGTTATATCATATGAGAGTTGTAATACCCCAAAATTTGCTCTCTCTTTTGTCATCATAGCATAGCATTATCATATATCATATCATATCCACCTCATTAGCATTGCATTGCATCTTTAACATAGAAAAATGAAGCATAGCATCCCTCTTACCATCAAGGCATGTGATCAGGTGAAAGGTGAACAATCAAGGAATCATTCAAAGCACAAAAGGTCAAACAAGTTGCCTCAAGGCAAGCCAAGAGGTCTTTCATGTCTCATATATCTCAATTGATCATCCAAAACCTCAAGGAGGTGAGATTCAATAGAAGATTGAAGCACTACATCTTTCACTATGCAAGAGGTCCTAAAAACTGAAGGAAAATCCTCAAAAGAGATGGTTCCTTGGTTCAAAACCACCCTCAAGTGGCATTTCTCATTATCCTTTAAGAGGATACACAACATACTCTGAGGAATTTGAAATTGAAGACTGCACTTTTTCCTCCTAACCAGAGGGGGCTAAAACTAGGGTTTCCAATAAAATCAGGTTATCTCTGATTTTTTGGACAAAACTTGATGTCTTGGTATTCTATAAGTCCTTGAGTGTATGTATGTGGAAAATTGCCTCTCAATTGGTTTTAAAAGTGGTTCAATTGGAAGAAAGATCAAAAATCAGGAAAATTGGGGCCAAGTTAAATAATCAGAGGAAAAAGTCAACTCTTGACTTTTTGAGGCCAAATTCATGAAATTCATGTTATATGTGTCCAATGTACAAAATTTGATCAAGAAACTCCAAAGGAATCATGAAAAAATCAAGATTTGGAAAGTTGCCATTTTTGGAAGAAATAGGGTTTCCAAAAATAGTAATTTTAGGCCATTTTGCATCAGAGTTTGAACCAAGGCCATTCAAAATTAAAGCATCAAATGAAAATTCCACTCGGCCACAACAAAAGGTCTTGTTTTAAGCTTCAAATCCATGTGTAGAACATTTCAATTGGATAAGAATTGAGAGAGTTATGGATGATCAAAGTTGAGAGAAACTTGGGCAAAATGCAAGTCAGCTTGGTCAACTTTCAGGTCACGCGCGTGTCATTGTCACAAACACATGGTGGGCCAAATGTTTTGATCAATTACTCATGGTTAGAGACCTCAAATGGAAAATCTTTCAACATGAAAGTTGTTCCTCTATGTGAGATCTTCAAAATTGGTGTTAATGGTTTTTTCATTTGATCAAAGGTTAAGAAGTTATGTTGAGTCCAATTTAGTGTGATTATGCTGAAAACCTAGGTGCCATGTTGCCTTGTCAACCAACCTCATTGCCACGCCCTTGACCAGTCCCAAACTTGTGTGTTCCAATCCATTTTTCAACCTATTCCAAACCTCATTTCAATTCAATTTTCATACCAAAGTTGTTCTACTACAATCCCTCTTTTCAATGACTCCAAAACCCCATCCAACCATGCATTAACAAAAGAGAAAATCACCATTAAACATCCATGTTTGCATTATTTCCAACTGTCATAAAAATCAGAAATGAATGTTGTTGTTGTTGTTCTACCAGCTTGCACGTGCAATGATCACACTCTCCAACCTTTTCTTCATTTAACCAAACATTTATCACATTCATAATAGCACGTGCTTCATTATACATAGAAGTGGAAAATTAGAAGCTTGTAGAATAAGTTTTGTACTGCAACAAGCCGTGCCATTTCACTTTCTTTTCAGCTCCACCATAACCCACCATGAACTATCATCACCATATCAGTGCTCTCCCTAACTAACTTGACTCAGTTAGTTAGGGATGACTCACCTAAACCATGCTAACTCACTTGACTCACTCATTAAACCATGGTTAAGCTCACACTATAAATAGAAATCTCACTCTCAAATTTCATTTCTAACTTCGTTTTCTCATCTGCATCTCAAAAACTCTCTCCACTCTCTCTCTGATTCTCTCATTCTTCTTCCATTTCTACATTCGTCTTCCATATTCAACTCAGAATCACTCTTCTTCTCTCTCAATTTCTCCACATGGCAACTGGTGTTTGAAGCTTGATCTCAATTTCTCTCCACTGAACCATACTCAATTACTTCATCTAAGCCTTTATTTGGCCAAAAGTGGATCAAAAAGTAGCTTGGACCTCTGGTTTTCTGAAGAACACATCAAAGCCACAAATCTTCAGGTGCGAATTTCCACCATTATAGACGTGATTTGAAGATGTTTTTAGGTTCTTGAAGCTTCTTATAAGCTCAAGAACTTGTCTGGCTAGTTGATAGGCCTTTAGAGGCATAGTTCAAAAGTTAGGGCAAAACTTCCTCTGTTCGATTCTCTTATTTCATGAGTGTTTTGTGCATTTCATCACTGGATTCATGATCTCCATTACTTCAGCTTCATTTTGGTATGTGCATTATATGTTTTGGTGAGCATGAGAGAGTTTCAGGTGGTGGTTCTCGCCGGAGAAGGTGACCGGAGGTCCCTCTCCGGCCGGTAGCTTTGATGCTAGGGTTTTATTCCAGTTTTAATCGTGGCCTTTGATTTATTTGCATCGTGTGGATAAAAACATGCCAACACATTAAAAAAAACGTGCAAGTCATGTGCCATTTTTCTGAATTCAATTAAACATGATGTGATGCAGTGCATGGTAGTTAGTGTGCTCATTCATGTGCGTGCGTTGGATGTAGCTACTTTGACTTGCCTGTTGACTTGACCTGATCCAAGGGTTTTCCTTGCTTTGACTTGCTTTAACTGAAATTCCATGCTAGCTATTGTGTTCTGCATGCTTAGTGGACCTAGGATAATTGCTATTCACACCCTTGCATTTTAAAGCCCAATTAATTTGAACTATTAATTTGCTATGCATGCACCCCCTGTTTGTTTTCCATTTCATTTTGTTTTCTTCATTTTATGCATGTTTTTTTTTTAATTTTTAAAAATACTAAACTACATTAGAAAATTCTAGAAACATTCTTGAATATTGAAAATACATTTAGGAAATTTTTTATATTTTCATCTCATGATTTTATGACATTTTTACCCCTGTTTCATAATTTCTTTTGAATTTCCATTTATGTGCTTTCCAAATGTGGTATGTGAATTTGCATAATTTTGTTCTTGCTCATTACAAATTGTTTTGACTTGGTTCTTTTTGCATTGATTCATTAATACCTTGAAGCATGTTAATTGATTTTTGTTTGAATTTTTAGGTCACTTTATGACATGTTTTGATGCTCATTTTTGTATTATTTTGCATGAGGTTCCAACTTGACCTAATTGCTTTATTTGACATCATTTTGCTTTGAATTTTCTCATGCTATTTTGATGTATGATTCATTTCTGACTTAGGCATTCCAATACCATGCTTGTATAATTTTCACAAGTCCATTTGATTTTTGTTTGATGCATTACATTTGAAGCATAATAACTTGACATATCATTCTAATTTTTGTACATGTTTACATGATTTCTTTTGTACACATTTGTATGATCATTTGCATATTTTGTGAGCTATTCATGTGACATTATAGGTCATTGGTACACATTATAGGTCATGTTTGCATGTTCATTTCCATTTGAGCTTTGTGCATCCTTAACATGTATTGGTTTGCATCTTTTCTTTTGAACTTCCATTTCAATTCTTCTTTTTTATATTACTTCTTGAATGTCTTGGTTGTTAATTCATGGATATTTTGAGATGTTTATAAGTCATTTTCCATTTAGTTTCAATTCTGATCCTTGGATTACATGTTCCATCTTTTCATTTCTTTTCATTTTACTTCTTTCACATGTTCACTAACCATGTAGGGGCTTTGGTAAGTTGAAATTGAGTGTGGATAAGGAATCCACATTCAAACTTCTTTCCTTTCAACTTTTACAATTCAATTTTGTGTTTTGTTAAGTACTTATGTGCTTACTTTGTTTAACTCATTACTTTCCCTTTCGAGTTACAATTCATCTTCTACTTTAGAAGTGAATTGTTTAATTCATTCCTTCTTTAGATTTTAGGTTTTGAAACCTCACAAACCATTAGGATTCCTCCCTTAACTAATCAATTAGGATTGAGTCTTAGCTCATATAGATTTTACCTTTCTCCTCTCTTGAGTCTTTCATCTTCTCATCTCAAAGAAAATTCAAAATATCTAATAAAGGTAAGCACCTATTGCATTTAGGCCTTTCATATAAAGAAAAGATTATAAGGGGTCTTCTCTTATAATCTTAGAATGTGTAGCATATAACCCATCTTGGGTCAATGTGTTAAACATTTGATCTTGTATGAGGGACTTAAATGCAATACTTGTTGAAAAACAAATAAAAAAACACTTCTTCATTTCATAATCAACAAAAACACTTAATAAATACAAGTATGCTGGTGTGTTTGAACCTTAATAATTAGAACTAAGTGTGAGGGTCTTCTTCACACTTAGTGTACTTTCTTACTCATTCCATCTTGGAATGTGAGAATGTATACATTCCAATGATTAAGATTTAGATACACTATCATATGCAAACAAATAATCAAAAGCTTTCTTAAAAGACAAAAACAAGCAATAACATCTATCCTCCGGGATTTCTCTCCTCATCTCCTTCACTCATTCCTTAAGGATGCGTCATTTCCGTTCTACCGCAAACAGGTAACGCCTAAGTCTCCCTACAGCGAGCCGCAACACCTAAACTGCTGGGACGCGAACGTTGACGTATTCCATTAAAAAACACAAACAAATCCATCCCTAGTGAGGGGAACTACGTCGCTCTGATTCTCATGATCCCGATGAGATACGTAGGCAGTGGGGTAGGGCCCATTCAAGCACTTCTTTTATTTTCCCTACATTTGTTTCTCTTTCTTTATCCTTTCCTTTTCCATTCCTTTTCCAGTTCTTTTTCCAGTATCCTTTCCTTACACCCTTTGATCGAGACAAGCAAGCGTGGATCCCATCGGGTACGATGGACGCGAGGGGGTGCTAATACCTTCCTCTCACGTAACCGACTCCCGAATCCAGTTCTCTTGGTCGCAAGACCATGCTCTTTCCTTTCCCTCAGGTTTACGCAGTGTTTCCTTTCCCTCTCTTGGGATAAATACACATTGCTGGCGATTCTGTTTCGATGCCACTTTCGCGTTTGTACTTGGATGAAAATCCCGGGAGCGACAAGAGCTTTCTAAAATGACCAAGAACACCATGAAACTCCACTTGAGCTAGGAGTTATGACAACTGCAACATGCCTTGCTGCAAACTGTCTTGGCGAGGCAGATTTGTGCACAAGAGCTCGATTTGTCCAAATTGTGCAATAACAAGCATGGTTATCCATCTCCACGCCTCAAGGGGGAACAACCATGGGACAAACACTGATTCATCAGCCTCCAAAGTCCCAAAATCTACAAGTAGCATGCCAAACCTAAAAAGGCTAAAGATGCTTCAAGACTCCAATTTTGTTTTGGAACATTTAATGGATGCTTAGAGGTAGCATGTATCAGAGCAAGAATGAACACTTCAGTTAAGCCTTATCCTTGAATCAAAGAACCATAGGCATGTGCTCTAATCTCAAGTCAATGGCTAGAGGAGACTTGAGATTCCATTTTATCACAATTGGCCACAGACCTGTACCAGTTGCCATTCCCTATTCCTTGCAAACAAACTTGCTCTACTAGAGATAGAGCTCAATTGTGATCAGTTTGAGTACACCAAAGCAACCAAACTGATGTTTTCCTCAAAATCTCCATTTTCACTCCAATTTTGCCATCTAAAGCAAGTCACTATCGGGTTTTGAGTTTGAGAGCAATTCCAACCAAACCAATGGTTCACACACCTCACATATAACATATAGAAGTGATCCAAACTCTCACATAACATCTGGAACACCAATTTCACAAAACCACCAGTCATCTGCACAAGCTTTTGACAGATTTGCAGTTGAGGTGCCAAATCAAGTTCCAGCTCAATTCAATCCATTCCAAGCATTCAGACACACTCCATAGCACCTAGGGAAGCTGTTCACATCATTGGAACCAAGTTCTAACACCTCCAATACAAAACACGATCACCAGCTGCAAGAGGTAAGCCTCAACTTGGTCATCTCATGATTCATGCATATTTCCTCGCACAATAATTTTGCCATATGTTCATAATCATGTATAGAGTGTTTCCCCTCAATTCATTGCTTTGTTTGGGTCGTGTATCAAATTTCTGAGTCTTCATGCAGAAATTAGGGTTCTTGAGGTTTCTCTTTGATTTCTTATTCCATGCTTAAAATAAATGAAATTAAAGACCATAGAAGTGATCGTGAGGTGAAAACGAGCAGATTGATATGTGGTTTATGTGATTTCATCAAGTATTTAGTGAGATTGATGATAAAATGCAAATCTGGGTAAATCAAAACACGCGCATGTTCTTGGTGTTGTTCTTGGCGCTTTTTTTCAAATATTTGAATTTTTGAATTTTTTTATTTTATTTAATTGATTCAAAAATTAATTTCTCTCTGAATTTTAATGATTTTGAGTTGGTTCCTTTTTTAATAATTCACAAATATGTTAAAATATTTTATTTTACTAAAATTTCCCAAAAATATTATTTATTTCATATACTTGATATTTTTGTAAAGAATTAATTTTTATTTGTTTTTTAACATTTAAAATATTTTTTCCCTCTTGATTCTCCAGACTTAAATGGTTTTCAATCATTTTGTGGACAAAAAAATGATTTTTGAAACATTGATCCAAGATCACCACTCAATTTTCACATGTTTTCAATGATTTTTATTAATTTTTAATCAAAATTAATTCAATAGTAAACAAAATTAGGGTTTTGTTTAATTCCACCCTCATCAATCTTTTTCAAACACTCATGGACCTCTGATAGAGTGTAAGACCCATTCCTTGTAAATAAGATACCTTGTTGGGCCTCAGATATTGTATAAGACCCACTGTGTTTTAAAAAACCTCGGCGCGGTCGCCGTTTTCAAACAAACTATCTGGGCCTACCCTCGTGTTGTAAGTCCCATCTTTCTTTTTCAAAATAATCTTTGGGGCTCTAATAGAGTGTAAGACCCAACCCTTTTGTAAATAAACCATTATGGGCCTCACTTATTGTATAAGTCCCTCTGTATATTTTCAAAACAACGGTGCGATCGTCGCCATTTTAACAAAATCATCTGGGATTCTCCTTGAGCTATAAGACCCATCTTTATTCATTTTCAAACTCTTTGGGGCTCTCCTTGAGTTGTAAGACCCATACCTTTGTACAGAAAACCTTTTGGGCCTCAGACGTTGTATCAGTCCCAATACAATCTTTTCAAAGCAATTTCCCTTTTGATTTAGGTTCAAATATACAGTTGTTATCAAAACTTTCTTTAATTTCTTTGAACAACTAACAATACAGCATGGAAGCTTGCTCGCCTGTAAGTTTTATCCGCTTTCATTTACTTGCTTTAATACATATAACTATATTGTGGGAAGTTGCGCATGGTTAGTCTCCTTTCATCCTTTTAAATACATGTCAAATATATATAACTGTATTGTGGGAAGCTGCGCACGGTTAGTCTTCTTTCATACCCCTTTACATACTTGTCATATATCAATTGTATATATACTAGTATAGTTATTTAGAGTTTTCCTCGGTAACTAGGTCTAGAACTAGGTAAAGCCCGTTTGGTCACTCTTAAATACAGTCAAAACTAGATCCCCATAGGATTTCCAGATACAGTCTTGCCTTCTCTTGGGCTTAAACAATATGGAACAAAGAGAAAGGCAGTATTCCTCGTGAACCTTTTCTCAGACTGTCACCCCTAGAAATTGTCAAAGAAGTTCTACTCCCCAGAGTTGATCTATTCTCGGTGAATAGCATCTCTTGAATTTCTTCAAACCTTAGAACTTTCATTAAATGATCTATTCTTGGTGAATAGCATTTCTTGAACTTTTCTTGGTTTGGGACCCACAGGCTTCATAAAAGTATCCCCGCCTCCTCTTGGGCTTTGTACAAGGACCCTTTTGCTTCTTAAAAGTTCTCATGCCTTCTCTTGGGCTTAATACAAGGACCCTCACGACCTCTTAGAGGTATAGTACAGAACTTAGTCATCCGTCGTTAGAGCTGTCTTTCTAAAAGGAGTCACAAAAGCCCTCAGACCAATGTTAGGGTTAATACTCATCCCTTAAACGAGTCGGCCTCCTCTTGGGAGTTGTACAAAGATAGACCTTTCCAATAGACTTGGACAGTCTAATCCTCTTGAGTCTCAAAGACATTCTTAAGTTCCCTCCAAATATAGGAGAAACCCGGATTCTAGATTAATCTCTAGAAGAGCTAAAACTTGTTGGTTCGAAAACCCAGTCTCTCTCCTAAAATCCCCAAGCCAGGGTCAGTTTATCATCGTATAACATTATCTCAAATCAGAACCCCAAGGCATCTGATACCTCAACTCTTCTACATCCTTAGCAAGAGTTGATTCCCCATTTGGACCTGCCTCGGGATCTCAATAATTCCCTGCATAAGATAGCCTCCTCTTAGGCTTTGTATAATGATCCTTTCCTCGGGAAAGTCAGCCACCTCTTGGGCTTTGTATAATGATTCTCCCCAGCGGAGCTAACCTTTTCAGACTCTCTTGTTGAGTCAATCACCTTTTCGGACTCTCTTGTTGAGTCAATCACTCTCATAGACTCTCTTGTTGAGTCAATCACCCTTTTCGTACTCTCTTGTTGAGTCAACCCTTTTTAGCCTCAATCTCGGGCTTCGTACAAGACAGGTAAAAACACTCTCTTGTTGAGTCAACCCTTTTTAGCCTCAATCTCGGGCTTCGTACGAGACAGATAAAAACACTATCTTGTTGAGTCAAACCCTTTTCGCCTCAATCTTAGGCTTCATACGAGACAGACAAATACCTCCCCAGCGGAGTCAGCCTCCTCTTAGGCTTTGTATAAGGACTTCCCCAGTGGAGTCAATCAACCTCTTAGCTTCAACCTTGGGCTTTGATCAAGGCACACAAAAATCAACAATCCCTCTTTAGAGATGACAAATTCTCTTTCAGTCAACCTTTTAGCTTCAATCTTCGTCTTTGAACAAGACACAAATAAACCTTTTAGCTTCAATCTTGGGATTTGAAAAAGACACCAAATATCTTTTTCCTCCCTTAGAATAGGAGGAACTACGATTACTCTGATTTCCCTATTTCGTTTAAACGGGAATACGTAGGCATAAAATTGCAAAATCTTAGCGAGCATACCAATAAAAAACTCTAGGTCCAGTACCTTCATACAACAATCAAAACTTAGGTCCAGTACCTTACCAAAAACATCGAGAAAACCCAAACTTCAACAAAAACTCACTCACTCTCTCATATTTCCCAAGAAACTTTCCCAACCCATTATCGGATAAACACCATAAAGTACAAAGCAAAACCTAAAGCTAATATCCTGTGGATAACCACATATAGGATGGATAACTGGCAACTGCCCATTGTATAACCTGACCCCAAACCTCCCAATCTCTTTAAGAGTTTGTTTAGTTAAACAGTCGCGTGCAAGGTTAGTTAGATACCTTCCCTTTCCCTTCCAGATTCATGGGATAAATCAGAAATCAGAAAGTAGCACCCCCTCCTGCCATTGCGGTGAGGAAAACCCAGTGATAAGGTGGTCGCGTCACCGACAAAAATCGCTCGCTACAGTAAAATGGCGACTCCACTGGGGACGTATTTTATTGTTTAGGACTAGGATTATTATAGCTCCTAAGAGGTCTAGGATGTTAGCTTTAGGAATGAATATATATATATATATATATATATATATTGCTTTTCCTACTTGATATTCGTGTTTATTTTTCTGCTAATGGGACTGCGGGTGATGCCGCATCTGGAAAGTTTGAGAGCCACCTAAGATAAGTGATGGCATGAGACGGGTAATATTACAGGGAGTGACTCCCAAATAAGAGGTCCTGGTAGACCATCGAATCAGTGGAGATACCCTTTGCGGATTCAATGCCTATACAACTTCGTTTGTTGAAAGCAGATTGTTCGATTGGGCTGTCCATGAAACTGAGGATTTTAATAGACTAAGACCATGTTACTATTTTGCAGTGCTGAAGCTATCGAAAATAGTTGTCACGCGATACTACCCTCATTTGAGATCACTCTAAGATACATCAGCTCGCTCGGGTGAACCAGCCTGCTGTTTTTATCCTAAGAGGGGTCAATGATTTTGCGGACAGGTACAAAAAATCACCAGTATAACCTTTGGGTATGGGTAGAGCCATGACTTCATGACACTGAACCTTTGACCCCTTGTTTTTTCTATGTTTTTGTGTGCTGCATTCATGCATTCATTTCATTAAAAACCATTAAAACAAATAAAATTTTCTCTTCTAGTCTCTCTTTTTCAAATTAAACTGAGACAATGATTGCAAATGTCATAGAAAAAGACTGCGTTATGGATTTTGGTAGAAGGAGGACTCACAAGTACACCTTCAAGGTTCCAAAACTAGAGGATTTAAGAGGGTTGGCAAGGATGATCACCAACCCTGATCCTTTCAGAGCTAAGTATGGAGGACTGCTGTCTCTGTTAAGGGTCCATGTAATTGAAGGAATCATGTCCACGCTAATCCAGTTCTACAATCCGGTCTATCACTATTTCACATTCCCGGATTATTAGCTAGCACCAACACTGGAGGAGTACTCTCACCTGACTGATGAACCTATCACTGATCAAGCTCCCTTTTCTGGATTGGAAGAAATTCCAAATTATCAAACCATTGCAAGAGCAATCTATTTGGACGAGTCAGAAGTCAGGACTCACATGATCATTAAGGGAGGAATCCAAGGTTTGCCAGCCCGGTTTTTGATAAAGAAACCCCTGTACTTTGCTAGTATAGGGAATGTGCCTGCTTTCAAAAGCATCTTTGCTTTGCTCTCCTACGGGTTATTTTTGTTTCCTAACATTGATAGTTTCGTTGATATCAATGCCATTAAGATTTTTTTGATTGGAAACCCCGTACCAACCTTGCTCGCAGATGCTTATCATTCTGTACACTTAAAGAATTTATACAGCGGAGGAATGATCACATGTTGTGTACCCCTGCTATACAAATGGTTCACTTCCCATTTACCCAAGTCTGCTGCTTTCTGGGATCAAAACAGTACTTTACGTTGGTCGCAGAGAATCATGTCTCTTACCAACTCTGACATCGATTGGTACAATTGAATCTATGACGGTATCCGGATCATTGACCGTTGTGGAAATTTCTCTAATGTACCCCTCATAGGAATTAAAGGAGGAATCAATTATCATCCAGTTTTAGTTCGTCGTCAATTCGGATACCCGATGAGGCATGTCCCACGTAATGCTCATCTGGAAGGTCTTTTCTTCAAGGAAGGATAAAATGACAGGGCACTAAAGACAGAAATAGTGCATGCCTGGAAACATGTTCACGGGAAGGGAAGAGAGACTCTAGGGAAACCGGATTGTATCTCTGTAGAGCCTTATCTCCGTTGGGTACAAACTAGAGCTCTCAAACTGAGGATGCCTTACCCTCGTCATGAAGTTCTTCCATTAAGGGAATCTGTCCTTTATTTTATGTCTGATACGGAAAAACTTCAGGTTACTCTCAACAAGGTTCAACAGAAGAAGAGGTCTTGGAAGAACAAATATCGTATTCTCAATGTGGAGTGTAACAAATTACAAAAATTGTTAAAATATAAAGATGCTCTGATTGAGATTTTAGAGCAACATGGTGTAGAGAATCAAGAAGACCAAAGGAATTTGCTCGCTCCTTTCACTTGGCAAAGGAATGACAACCCGACAGTGGCTCAAGAGCCCAAGTCAAAGAAAAGGAAGGTACTAGAACCAGCACCTGAGCTCTCCTCAGAGAGGACTCGGGATCCATAAGTTTAGACATTTCCTTTTACAACACTTTGTAAATTACTGTATTTCCATTTCCGCAATCTTTGAATTCAATAAAACGGGGTTTCCCCACTGTATGCTATTTGCAATCCAGTTGTCAAAGTTTCTTTTGATTAAATAACAAAAATTTAATTAATATAATCATTGCATATCATTCATCATTCGCCCATAACGCATTCTTCTTACCTACGAATCTCACATTTGTGTCTCGATTCTAGAGTCAAACTATCTCATTCGTACAATACTCAGGCCAATCGTCAAAAGGAAATGGATGATCTCGAGGAAGAGAACAAATAGTTTAGAGAAGAAATCGACACTCTGAAAGAAGATTTGAGGAAACTTCACAATGACATACAATCTCTGGCAGCAGCCCAGATACAACAACAAAGGACTGTGATCTCAGAGATCACATCAACGCCCATAGTGGAAACGTATGATCCTCGGTATAACCTGCCTAAAGATCGTCCCTGGGGCATGCCACCCAACTATATCCCGGAAGGATATATTCCGCCGATCATGGAAGATCCGGAAACTGCAGTAGGAGCCGCTGGGCCTGAAGGTTACAAACTTCAGGAAAGCGGAGATGCAAGGGGCATGACAGCAACTCCTAAAGGTTACAAACTTCGGGAAAGGGAAGCACCAAGAGTCACTGCCATAATGACTATACCACCACCCGTCGTACACACTGTCCTGGAAGGACAGATTCCCTAAATACCTTCTGGTGGAAATGAAAGTATAAATGATAAAATGAAGGAATTCCAGGAACAGTTCTTGGAGATTCAGAAAGAACTGCAAGCTATTCGCGGTTAGGATCTATTTGGAAAGGACGTCGCGGACCTTTGTTTGGTCCCCAATGTGAAAGTTACGCACAAATTCAAGGTTCCCTTATTTGAAAAATACAAGGGTAACTCTTGCCCTCAGAGTCATTTGGTGATGTACGCTCGAAGGATGTCAACTCAGACAGAGCACCAACAGCTACTGATCCACTACTTCTAATATAGTTTAACCGGTGCCGCACTCAAATGGTACATGGGTTTAAACCGCACTAAGATCGTCACTTTCAGAGATCTTGGCGCTGCCTTTGTTCAACAATATAAGTATAATCTGGGCATGGCACTGGACAGAGATCAACTCAGAGCCATGTCGCAGAATGATAAGAAAACCTTTAAGGAGTATACTCAGAGATGGCGTGAAATTGCCGCTCATATTTGTCCACCTCTTGAGGAAAAAGAGATGACAAAGATCTTTTTAAAAACCTTGAGCTCATTTTATTACGACAGAATGGTCGCCAGTGCGCCCAGTGATTTCACCGAGATGGTGGGCATGGGAGTTCGTCTTGAAGAAGCAGTTCGAGAAGGACGTTTAAGTAAAGGCGGTGGACCATCAAGCGGTACCGAAAGATACGGTAGCACTTTCCCTAAGAAAAAATAGCAGGATATTTGTAATATCTCTCTCGGAAAGCAAAGGCGACGGTACCAACCAGTAGCAGCTCTAACTCCTGCAATCAACCCTGCGCCTGTTCCAACGTATCAACCTTAGGTTGCTCAAAGCCAACCGAATCAACAACAATATTAGCAAAGGGCACAACAGCCTCTTCAGCAGGCTCGCCCTCAGTACAACAACAACCATACAATGCGACCGCTAGGGTTCAACCCTGTACCAATGTTGTACGCAGACTGTTTCCATTACTACTGGTCAAGGGGCACGTCCAAACCAGGTCACCTCATACAATATCGGAGAATCTGCCTTTTTGATTCAAAGCGGATCAGACATGCCCTTACCATCAAGGAGGACCAGGGCATAACATAGAAAACTGCCTCAGTTTCAAATCCGATGTGCAAAAGCTCGTCAGGAGCAGGGTCTTATCCTTCAAGGATACAAATCTAAATGTTCAGACGAACCCATTGCCTCAACACGAGAAAACTGCAGTCAATTTGATAGAAGGAGAGTCTATCCACAACTATAAAATTCATTATGTACTCTTATTAAGGGCTAACTTGGTCAAGATGCATCGCAGACAGAACGGATATGGGCATGTACCATCTCATAATTATCACCAGTGTGATATCTGCTCCAGAAACAATTAAGGATGTTCTGTGGTGCAATCAGCTCTACAGGAACAGTTGGATCTCGGTTGGATCTAGGATCACAGAATTCGTGGGGTCAACATGACCTATACAAATTCCAACATCATTCAGAACCACGACATCCGTGCGATGAATGTCAACTTGGTGGCAATGCACTCAAGGCAAAGCCAACATCATGATCTGCCACGGCATGTGTAACACCCCAAACCCCCATGACAATTTAATCGTAATTTATCAGAGTAAAATAGAACACATGGATTTAGGATGCTACTTCTACTACTCAACTTAACATGCACACAATAATATTACGGTGATATTAAATTAAACATAGCATTTCAGCAGTTATGCACAGCGGAAAAGTCAACGCAAAAGAAACATGTTTGGTTACACATAAGATCTTTAATGAAAACAATAATAACATATAACAGGAATTAAAAGACTCTAGCGTTCCGACACCCCCGGTGTTACAAACTCAGAGCAGATGCAACTCGATAACTTGCACCAGAAGACCTCGTCTTCTCCACTCCACCTACAAACTACTCCTACTTATCTTCACGTTACCCACGTAGAGGTAACATTCAAACAGAAGGGGTGAGATTCTTAAATCAACGAAAGAGAGAGATGATATAAATAGAAAAGCATACATCATCAAGTTATTCACCATATCATAACATCCGACAAGAATCACACACCTCAAATTATGCACAGGCAATCATCGATAATTATACCAACCATCATGCAACACAACCAACAACAGAATGCAAAGGAGACTCGACTAGAATCAATGCATTTGGTACCAAAATCGATCCCTGTTTCATGATCACAGTTCCCGTCGGAACTCTCGACCCCTGTTTCATGGTCAAGTATGAACCCTATTTCATGATCACACCAACGACCCTTATTTCATGGTCACACCAACAACTGTGATTGCATACACCCCATCTGGGCACTCAATCACGCCAACAACAACAATTCCATCAAGGAATTCGGATAGACGATAACACCCCACCTGGGCACGCCATCCCACAACTATGCACATGCCATGCACCATCAATGACAACATGCAACAACGACTCATGCATACACATAGTATACTCATTTTCATACCAACATCATTTAACAATCAACATGCATTCATCGAAACATACATCATTCAATCATGCATTTCACATTATCACATCAACATCAACAAAACAAGCACATAACACCTCAATACATGCCCACCATACAACAGCAACAACACATCATCAATATAATGTAAAACAGATATTTTCCATTAATTTTAAGACATTAAAATGATATTTTTCTCAGTCCCAGGTCGCGCTAAGCGCGCTACTAACTCCCTCGAAGAGGGGAAATTTCTCCAGACCGCCCTAAGAGGGCTCGGCGATTTTGGCAGAAAAACCCTGCGATAACAGCATCTCCCAAATACGATTTTCTGCACTCAAACTAATTTTTAACAGCAATTGTTCACAGATTTTTCACCAATAGCCTATATCTAACATTTACAATTCAACCAAACAAATCAAACAAGGCTAATTCATTAGTTCCAATCATATTATCACAAAATCTTCCTAAAACCCTCACTCAACCCTATGGATTCTAACTTAGTGATTTCTACTTCAATACCTACATCATTTAACCCTTGAGAGATGAAAGAAATCCCACCCTTATCTTAGGATTCTTGATTTCTTCTTCCACAATTTCTCCTTCTCTGACCTAGCTTTCTCTGCTCTTCCTTTTCTTTTCAAAACACGTACTGACCACCTCTTCATTTCCTAACCGTTTTCTTTTATATTTTCCTTATTATCCAAATATTATTTCCTAATATTATTGTTACTATTATTTAGATATTATTATTATTATTATTATTTCACCGACTCAAATAATAACAACAATATCCTAAATAACTCAAATAATAATATTAACCAACTCACCCTTCATCCAACACCTTATCCTTCATAATTCTAAGGGTACTACCCCCACCCTAAGGGTACCCCAACTTGGCCAAAATACCCCACGAAAAATAATTAAATTAAATCGGGGTGTTACAACTCTCCCCCACTTAGAACATTTTCGTCCTCGAAAATTTACCTTAAGTGAACAACTCCGGATACGACTCTCGCATCCTGCTCTCCAATTCCCAAGTCATGTTCCCACCGGCAACACCTCCCCATACTACCTTCATGAGAACAATCTCCTTGCCCCTCAACTACTTCACCTCGTGATCATCAATACGTTTTGGCAAGGCCTCGACTGTGAGATTATCTCCCACTTCCACACCATCCATCGGAATCACATGCGACGGATTCGTAACATACTTCCAAAGCTGCGAAACATGGAACACATCATGCAAATTCGACAAACGCGTTGTCAACGCCACTCTATATGCAACAGGTCTAACTCTTGCAAAAATCTGATATGGACCGATAAACCGAGGAGTAAGATTCCTCGACTTCAACGCACGACCAACACCAGTCACTGGAGTGACTCTCAAGTCCCAGGCATTTCACCACTAGGCCACACACACGCACACGACAACGACTCGACAACTTGGTCGGACGGGCCGACCTGCTCTGATACCACTTTGTAACACCCCAAACCCCCGCGACAATTTAATCGTAATTTATCAGAGTAAAATAGAACACATGGATTTAGGATCCTACTTCTACTACTCAACTTAACATGCACACAATAATATTACGGTGATATTAAATTAAACATAGCATTTCAAAAGTTATGCACATCAACATCAACAAAACAAGCACATAACACCTCAATACATGCCCACCATACAACAGCAACAACATAGCATTAATATAATGTAAAACAGATATTTTCCATTAATTTTAAGTAATTAAAATGATATTTTTTTCAGTCCCAGGTCGCGCTAAGCGCGCCCCTATCTGCGCTAAGCGCGCTACTCACTGCCTCGAAGAGGCGAAATTTCTCCAGACCGCCCTAAGCGGGCTCTGCGATTTTGACAGAAAAACCCTGCGATAACAGCATCTCCCAACTACGATTTTCTGCACCCAAACTGATTTTTAACAGTAATTGTTCAGAGACTTTTCACCAATAGCCTATATCTAACATTTACAATTCAACCAAACAAATCAAACAAGGCTAATTCATTAGTTCCAATCATATTATCACAAAATCTTCCTAAAACCCTCACTCAACCCTATGGATTCTAACTTAGTGATTTCTACTTCAATACCTACATCATTTAACCCTTGAGAGATGAAAGAAATCCCACCCTTACCTTAGGATTCTTGATTTCTTCTTCCACAATTTCTCCTTCTCTGACCTAGCTTTCTCTGCTCTTCCTTTTCTTTTCAAAACACGTACTGACCACCGCTTCCTTTCCTAACCGTTTTCTTTTATATTTTCCTTATTATCCAAATATTATTTTCTAATATTATTGTAACTATTATTTGGATATTATTATTATTATTATTTCACCGACTCAAATAATAACAACAATATCCTCAATAACTCAAATAATAATATTAACCAACTAACCCTTCATCCAACACCTTATCCTTCATAATTCTAAGGGTACTACCCCCACCCTAAGGGTACCCAAACATGACCAAAATACCCCAACACACAATACATAGAACAATATTCAATTTAATCACGAAAAATAATTAAATTAAATCGGGGTGTTACAACTCTCCCCCACTTAGAACATTTTCGTCCTCGAAAATTTACCTTAAGTGAACAAGTCCGGATACGACTCACGCATCCTGCTCTCCAATTCCCAAGTCATGTTCCCACCGGCAGCACCTCCCCATACTACCTTCATGAGAACAATCTCCTTGCCCCTCAACTACTTCACCTCGCGATCATCAATACGTTTTGGCAAGGCCTCGACTGTGAGATTATCTCCCACTTCCACACCATCCATCGGAATCACATGCGATGGATTCGTAACATACTTCCAAAGCTGCGAAACATGGAACACATCATGCAAATTCGACAAACGCGGTGTCAACGCCACTCTATATGCAACAGGTCTAACTCTTGCAAAAATCTGATATGGTACGATAAACCGAGGAGTAAGATTCCTCGACTTCAACGCACGACCAACACCGGTCACTGGAGTGACTCTCAAGTCCCAAGCATTTCACCACTAGGCCACACACACGCACACGACAACGACTCGACAACTTGGTCGGACGGGCCGACCTGCTCTGATACCACTTTGTAACACCCCAAACCCCCGCGACAATTTAATCGTAATTTATCAGAGTAAAATAGAACACATGGATTTAGGATCCTACTTCTACTACTCAACTTAACATGCACACAATAATATTACGGTGATATTAAATTAAACATAGCATTTCAAAAGTTATGCACATCAACATCAACAAAACAAGCACATAACACCTCAATACATGCCCACCATACAACAGCAACAACATAGCATTAATATAATGTAAAACAGATATTTTCCATTAATTTTAAGTAATTAAAATGATATTTTTTTCAGTCCCAGGTCGCGCTAAGCGCGCTACTCACTGCCTCGAAGAGGCGAAATTTCTCCAGACCGCCCTAAGCGGGCTCTGCGATTTTGACAGAAAAACCCTGCGATAACAGCATCTCCCAACTACGATTTTCTGCACTCAAACTGATTTTTAACAGCAATTGTTCAGAGACTTTTCACCAATAGCCTATATCTAACATTTACAATTCAACCAAACAAATCAAACAAGGCTAATTCATTAGTTCCAATCATATTATCACAAAATCTTCCTAAAACCCTCACTCAACCCTATGGATTCTAACTTAGTCATTTCTACTTCAATACCTACATCATTTAACCCTTGAGAGATGAAAGAAATCCCACCCTTACCTTAGGATTCTTGATTTTTTTCTTCCACAATTTCTCCTTCTCTGACCTAGCTTTCTCTGCTCTTCCTTTTCTTTTCAAAACACGTACTGACCACCGCTTCCTTTCCTAACCGTTTTCTTTTATATTTTCCTTATTATCCAAATATTATTTTCTAATATTATTGTAACTATTATTTGGATATTATTATTATTATTATTTCACCGACTCAAATAATAACAACAATATCCTCAATAACTCAAATAATAATATTAACCAACTAACCCTTCATCAAACACCTTATCCTTCATAATTCTAAGGGTACTACCCCCACCCTAAGGGTACCCAAACATGGCCAAAATACCCCAACACACAATACATAGAACAATATTCAATTTAATCACGAAAAATAATTAAATTAAATCGGGGTGTTACAACTCTCCCCCACTTAGAACATTTTCGTCCTCGAAAATTTACCTTAAGTGAACAAGTCCGGATACGACTCACGCATCCTGCTCTCCAATTCCCAAGTCATGTTCCCACCGGCAGCACCTCCCCATACTACCTTCATGAGAACAATCTCCTTGCCCCTCAACTACTTCACCTCGCGATCATCAATACGTTTTGGCAAGGCCTCGACTGTGAGATTATCTCCCACTTCCACACCATCCATCGGAATCACATGCGATGGATTCGTAACATACTTCCAAAGCTGCGAAACATGGAACACATCATGCAAATTTGACAAACGCGGTGTCAACGCCACTCTATATGCAACAGGTCTAACTCTTGCAAAAATCTGATATGGTACGATAAACCGAGGAGTAAGATTCCTCGACTTCAACGCACGACCAACACCGGTCACTGGAGTGACTCTCAAGTCCCAAACATTTCACCACTAGGCCACACACACGCACACGACAACGGCTGGACAACTTGGTCGGACGGGCCGACCTGCTCTGATACCACTTTGTAACACCCCAAACCCCCGTGACAATTTAATCGTAATTTATCAGAGTAAAATAGAACACATGGATTTAGGATCCTACTTCTACTACTCAACTTAACATGCACACAATAATATTACGGTGATATTAAATTAAACATAGCATTTCAAAAGTTATGCACATCAACATCAACAAAACAAGCACATAACACCTCAATACATGCCCACCATACAACAGCAACAACATAGCATTAATATAATGTAAAACAGATATTTTCCATTAATTTTAAGTAATTAAAATAATATTTTTTCAGTCCCAGGTCGCGCTAAGCGCGCCCCTATCTGCGCTAAGCGCGCTACTCACTGCCTCGAAGAGGCGAAATTTCTCCAGACCGCGCTAAGCGTGCTAGACCGCGCTAAGCGGACTCTGCGATTTTGGCAGAAAAACCCGGCAATAACAGCATCTCCCAACTACGATTTTCTGCACTCATACTGATTTTTAACAGCAATTGTTCACAGATTTTTCACCAATAGCCTATATCTAACATTTGCAATTCAACTAAACAAATCAAACAAGGCTAATTCATTAGTTCCAATCATATTATCACAAAATCTTCCTAAAACCCTCACTCAACCCTATGGATTCTAACTTAGTGATTTCTACTTCAATACCTACATCATTTAACCCTTAAGAGATGAAAGAAATCCCACCCTTACCTTAGGATTCTTGATTTCTTCTTCCACAATTTCTCATTCTTTGACCTAGCTTTCTCTGCTCTTCCTTTTCGTTTCAAAACACGTACTGACCACCTCTTCCTTTCCTAACCCTTTTCTTTTATATTTTCCTTATTATCCAAATATTATTTTCTAATATTATTATTACTATTATTTAGATATTATTATATTATTATTTCACCGACTCAAATAATAACAACAATATCCTCAATAACTCAAATAATAATATTAACCAACTAACCCTACATCCAACACCTAATCCTTCATAATAATAAGGGTACTACCCCCACCCTAAGGGTACCCCAATTTGGCCAAAATACCCCAACACACAATACATACAACAATATTCAATTTAATCACGAAAAATAATTAAATTAAATCGGGGTGTTACAACCCTCCCCCACTTAGAACATTTTCGTCCTCGAAAATTTACCTTAAGCGAACTACTCCGGATACGACTCTCGCATCCTGCTCTCCAATTCCCAAGTCATGTTCCCACCGGCAGCACCTCCCCATATTACCTTCACAAGAACAATCTCCTTGCCCCTCAACTGCTTCACCTCGCGATCATCAATACGTTTTGGCAAGGCCTCGACTGTGAGATTATCTCCCACTTCCACACCATCCATCAGAATCACATGCGACGGATTCGTAACATACTTCCAAAGCTGCGAAACGTGGAACACATCATGTAAATTCGACCAACGCGGTGTCAACGCCACTCTATATGCAACAGGTCTAACTCTTGCAAATATCTGATACGGACCGATAAACCGAGGAGTAAGCTTCCTCGACTTCAACGCACGACCAACACCGGTCACTGGAGTGACTCTCAAGTCCCAAGCATTTCACCACTAGGCCACACACACGCACACGACAACGACTCGACAACTTGGTCGGACGGGCCGACCTGCTTTGATACCACTTTGTAACACCCCAAACCCCCGCGACAATTTAATCATAATTTATCAGAGTAAAATAGAACACATGGATTTAGGATGCTACTTCTACTACTCAAATTAACATGCACACAATAATATTACGGTGATATTAAATTAAACATAGCATTTCAAAAGTTATGCACATCAACATCAACAAAACAAGGACATAACACCTTAATACATGCCCACCATACAACAGCAACAACATAGCATTAATATAATGTAAAACAGATATTTTCCATTAATTTTAAGTAATTAAAATGATATTTTTTTCAGTCCCAGGTCGCGCCCCTATCTGAGCTAAGCGCGCCCCTATCTGCGCTAAGCGCGCTACTCACTGCCTCGAAGAGGCGAAATTTCTCCAGACCGCGCTAAGCGCGCTAGACCGCGCTAAGCGGACTCTGCGGTTTTGGCAGAAAAACCCTGCAATAACAGCATCTCCCAACTACGATTTTCTGCACTCATACTGATTTTTAACAGCAATTGTTCACAGATTTTTCACCAATAGCCTATATCTAACATTTGCAATTCAACTAAACAAATCAAACAAGGCTAATTCATTAGTTCCAATCATATTATCACAAAATCTTCCTAAAACCCTCACTCAACCCTATGGATTCTAACTTAGTGATTTCTACTTCAATACCTACATCATTTAACCCTTAAGAGATGAAAGAAATCCCACCCTTACCTTAGGATTCTTGATTTCTTCTTCCACAATTTCTTATTCTTTGACCTAGCTTTCTCTGCTCTTCCTTTTCGTTTCAAAACACGTACTGACCACCTCTTCCTTTCCTAACCCTTTTCTTTTATATTTTCCTGATTATCCAAATATTATTTTCTAATATTATTATTACTATTATTTAGATATTATTATATTATTATTTCACTGACTCAAATAATAACAACAATATCCTCAATAACTCAAATAATAATATTAACCAACTAACCCTACATCCAACACCTAATCCTTCATAATAATAAGGGTACTACCCCCACCCTAAGGGGACCCCAATTTGGCCAAAATACCCCAACACACAATACATACAACAATATTCAATTTAATCACGAAAAATAATTAAATTAAATCGGGGTGTTACAACCCTCCCCCACTTAGAACATTTTCGTCCTCGAAAATTTACCTTAAGTGAACAACTCCGGATACGACTCTCGCATCCTGCTCTCCAATTCCCAAGTCATGTTCCCACCGGCAGTACCTCCCCATATTACCTTCACGAGAACAATCTCCTTGCCCCTCAACTGCTTCACCTCGCGATCATCAATACGTTTTGGCAAGGCCTCGACTGTGAGATTATCTCCCACTTCCACACCATCCATCAGAATCACATGCGACGGATTCGTAACATACTTCCAAAGCTGCGAAACATGGAACACATCATGCAAATTCGACAAACGCGGTGTCAACGCCACTCTATATGCAACAGGTCTAACTCTTGCAAATATCTGATACGGACCGATAAACCGAGGAGTAAGCTTCCTCGACTTCAACGCACGACCAACACCGGTCACTGGAGTGACTCTCAAGTCCCAAGCATTTCACCACTAGGCCACACACACGCACACGACAACGACTCGACAACTTGGTCGGACGGGCCGACCTGCTTTGATACCACTTTGTAACACCCCAAACCCCCGCGACAATTTAATCATAATTTATCAGAGTAAAATAGAACACATGGATTTAGGATGCTACTTCTACTACTCAACTTAACATGCACACAATAATATTACGGTGATATTAAATTAAACATAGCATTTCAAAAGTTATGCACATCAACATCAACAAAACAAGGAAATAACACCTCAATACATGCCCACAACACAACAGCAACAACATATCATTAATATAATGTAAAACATATATTTTCCATTAATTTTAAGTAATTAAAATGATATTTTTTTCAGTCCCAGGTCGCGCTAAGCGCGCCCCTATTTGCGCTAAGCGCGCTACTCACTCCTCGAAGAGGCGAAATTTCTCCAGACTGCGCTAAGTGCGCTAGACCGCACTAAGCGGGCTCTGCGATTTTGGCAGAAAACCCTGCAACAACAGCATCTCCCAACTATGATTTTCTGCACTCATATTGATTTTTAACAGCAATTGTTCACAGATTTTTCACCAATAGTCTATATCTAACATTTGCAATTCAACTAAACAAATCAAACAAGGCTAATTCATTAGTTCCAATCATATTATCACAAAATCTTCCTAAAACCCTCACTCAACCCTATGGATTCTAACTTAGTGATTTCTACTTCAATACCTACGTCATTTAACCCTTAAGAGATGAAAGAAATCCCACCCTTACCTTAGGATTCTTGATTTCTTCTTCCACAATTTCTCCTTCTCTGACCTAGCTTTCTCTGCTCTTCCTTTTCGTTTCAAAACACGTACTGACCACCTCTTCCTTTCCTAACCCTTTTCTTTTATATTTTCCTTATTATCCAAATATTATTTTCTAATATTATTATTACTGTTATTTAGATATTATTATATTATTATTTCACCGACTCAAATAATAACAACAGTATCCTCAATAACTCAAATAATAATAGTAACCAACTAACCCTTCATCCAACACCTTATCCTTCATAATAATAAGGGTACTACCCCCACCCTAAGGGTAGCCCAATTTGGCCAAAATACCCCAACACACATTACATACAACAATATTCAATTTAATCACGAAAAATAATTAAATTAAATCAGGGTGTTACAACCCTCCCCCACTTAGAACATTTTCGTCCTCGAAAATTTACCTTAAGCGAACTACTCCGAATACGACTCTCGCATCCTGCTCTCAATTCCCATGTCATGTTCCCACCGGCAGCACCTCCCTATACTACCTTCACGAGAACAATCTCCTTGTCGCTCAACTGCTTCACCTCGCGATCATCAATACATTTTGGCAAGGCCTCGACTGTGAGATTATCTCTCACTTCCACACCATCCATCAGAATCACATGCGACAGATCCGTAACATATTTCCAAAGTTGCGAAACATGGAACACATCATGCAAATTCGACAAACGCGGCGGCAAAGCCACTCTATATGCAACAGGTCCAACTCTTGCAAATATCTGATATGGACCGATAAACCGAGGAGTAAGCTTCCTCGACTTCAACGCACGTCCAACATCGGTCACTGGAGTGACTCTCAAGTCCCAAGCATTTCACCACTAGGCCACACACACGCACACGACAACGACTCGACAACTTGGTCGGACGGACCGACCTGCTCTGATACCACTTTGTAACACCCCAAACCCCCGCGACAATTTAATCATAATTTATCAGAGTAAAATAGAACACATGGATTTAGGATGCTACTTCTACTACTCAACTTAACATGCACACAATAATATTACGGTGATATTAAATTAAACATAGCATTTCAAAAGTTATGCACATCAACATCAACAAAACAAGCACATAACACCTCAATACATGCCCACCATACAACAACAACAACATAGCATTAATATAATGTAAAACAGATATTTTCCATTAATTTTAAGTAATTAAAATGGTATTTTTTTCAGTCCCAGGTCGCGCTAAGCGCGCCCCTATCTGCGCTAAGCGCGCTACTCACTGCCTCGAAGAGGCGAAATTTCTCCAGACCGCGCTAAGCGGGCTCTGCAATTTTGGCAGAAAAACCTTGCGATAACAGCATCTCCCAACTACGATTTTCTGCGCTCAAACTGATTTTTAACAGCAATTGTTTACAGATTTTTCACCAATAGCCTTTATCTAACATTTGCAATTCAACCAAACAAATCAAACAAGGCTAATTCATTAGTTCCAATCATATTATCACAAAATCTTCCTAAAACCCTCACTCAACCCTATGGATTCTAACTTAGTGATTTCTACTTCAATACCTACATCATTTAAGCCTTGAGAGATGAAAGAAATCCCACCCTTACCTTAGGATTCTTGATTTCTTCTTCCACAATTTCTCCTTCTCTGACCTAGCTTTCTCTGCTCTTCCTTTTCTTTTCAAAACACGTACTGACCACCTCTTCCTTTCCTAACCCTTTTCTTTTTTATTTTCCTTATTATCCAAATATTATGTTCTAATATTATTATTACTATTATTTAGATATTATTATTATTATTTCACCGACTCAAATAATAACAACAATATCCTCAATAACTCAAATAATAATATTAACCAACTAAACCTTCATCAAACACCTTATCCTTCATAATTCTAAGGGTACTACCCCCACCCTAAGGGTACCCCAACTTGGCCAAAATACTCCAACACACAATACATACAACAATATTCAATTTAATCACGAAAAATAATTGAATTAAATTGGGGTGTTACAGCATGATTATGATTCCTATCTGATTTGCTCGGTAAACAATCAGGGATGCTCTTTTGTACAAGAGGCCCTCCAGCATCAGATGGATCTTGGATGGATCCAGGATTACCGTGATAGAAATCACTATCAAGTCAACATGATTCAAATCTTCTATATTCGTTTAATGAATACCAGCTTAGTGGGGTTACACGCTAGGCAGGTCCAGCTCGGTTTTCTGACTTCGCATGAGTATCAGAATTGTAGAGTATGTCGGGAGAGTAACCAAGGTTGTGCACTCGTTCAAAGGACACTTCAACACTTGTTAAACCACTGGTGGCTTCCGATCTATCTAGATGAAGACACGCAACAAGTCAGCATGATTAATGGGAACCCTACTAGGCATCAAAATCCGGATGTTCGATCAATGGAAACAAACCTAGTGAGGTTACACTGCATACAAAGCGGAGGTGGCTGGGTGCCACCACACAATTATGAATGCTGTAGAGTCTGCTCGGAGAATAATCAAGGATGCTACCTTGTGCGAGCTTCCCTACAAGGTCAGTTGGACCATAATAAAATTCAACCATGGTCATGCTCTGGTTCAATGTCAAACTATCATCCTGATCAAAGCAGAGATGTTGTCTTAATCCCTAAGCGAGAAGTGGCCAAAGATGTGTGCGCCATAATCCCTTTACTCCATGAATCAAGAGTCCCTATTGATAGTGGAAAGGTTCCCAGCCTCGAACCAATTGAGGTCGGCTATGATGGTCAGAAAAATCAGAAGGCTCCTGTAGTTATCTATCTGCCGGGACCAGTACCGTATAAGTCTGATAAAGCTATCCCTTACAAGTACGGTGCAACAACAGTTGAGAATGGAAAAGAAGTTCCATTACCCTCCGTCGTAAATATTGCAGACATCAGTCGAGTAACACGGAGTGGTCGAATCTTCAACCGAGGTCTTGGAGAACCTACCAGAGAAGAGGGACCTCAAACAGAAGTTCCTGATCAACCAGTCGGTCAGTCCATTGGTCCCGACCTCTCAAAAAACAATGATGAGATGCTGAAGCTCATCCAAAAGAGTGAATACAACATTGTTGACCAACTGTTGCAAACTCCTTCAAAAATCTCTGTGTTATCTCTATTACTCAGTTTCGAAGCTCACAGGGAGGCTCTACATAAAGTCTTAGAGCAAGCCTTTGTGGAACAAGATGTAACAATAATACAACTCGACATCATCATCTCCAACATCACTTTCTGCAACAACTTGGGGTTTAGTGATGAGGAACTGCAAGAAGAAGGCAAAGGTCACAACATGGCGCTTAATATTACAGTTAACTTCCAGGACGATGCTTTAGCCAGCGTACTGGTAGACACCAGATCAGCTATGAATGTTATGCCGAAGTCCACTTTAATGTGGCTATCATTCAAAGGATCTCCGATGAGAGGCAGTGAGGTCATCGTCAAAGCATTTTGTTGAACCCTAATTTTTACCCCTAAGATTTCGCACATTTCATTTGCATCTCATTGCCACAAACAAGATCACAATCACTTTGTCTCTCCTGAGCATCTGTATTTTATTTCTTACTTGTTTCTGTTTACTAACCTCTAACCAAAATACAAAAAAATTTGCTGCAGTTTCTCTCTCTATCTCTTTGTGTGTTGTGCAGGTTTGTCAAAGGCAATGAAGTGATCTCAAGTCACATGTGGTTGTTCAAAAGCAAGATGTCTTGTGCTGAGATTCTTCAGTTTGTCAAGCAGTGGTTCATATGAGTTTTGGGTTCAGAAAGTCAGATTCAAATGGTTGTTGTTCACTTGTGGCTTATTCAGTGGTAGCTGCGTGCACTTTATCAGAGGCTTGTGGAAAAAAGTCGAGTTTGGTTTTGGGCTGAAAATAAAGATTTGCTTTCCATTCCTTAAACCATTTCTTTTTCTAAACCATATTCCTTTTCCAATTTTATCCATTTCTTTTTCTAAACCAATTCCATCTTTATTCAAAAATCCAATTTCCATTTATCCATTTTTTTTTAATATCCATTTCTCCTAAACCTTTATTAATTCAATATCCATTAGTCATAAAAAACCACTTTTCAATTCCTCATTATCCATTTTTACAACATCCAATTCTTATGTCCATATCAATGTCAAAATCTATAGTTATCCAATTCATTTTTTTTATCCATAACCAATTATCCATTTTACTTCAAAAAACCATTTCTCTAATCCATTTAAAAACCCACTTCCATTATCTATTTTTTTTTTTTTTCAAAATCCATTTTAATCCATTATGTCCAAATTCCAAAATTTCATTTCAATCCAATTCATATGTTTCCATTATTCATTTTTTTATCACAAATTAAATCACACTCAAATAAAGTCCACTTTTTTTTTTTTTTCAATTTGAGGCCCATCATGAAAAAAAAGTTGAAATAAAGCAACACGGTTTAGCCACTTCATACTACATTTTCTTATATGCTACATATACACCACTTTCCCAAAAGAGATAATGATCAAGCAAAACCCATTCCATATTATCTCAGACACGTCATGAGCCTCAAAATAGCCACTTTTATGAAATTCCACCTATTACAATTTTCACACCAAGTAACTACAAAGCCATAAACCATAAAATAAGCTCTACACACAGTCAAGCCATTGTCCAAGCCATTTACATTCCAAGCTACCAAACTACAAGCACAAGCTACCGGCGCAACAAACTCAAGCCATTCCACACGCTGCAGCTACTATGTCAATTCATCAAGCCAAACAAGTCGTGAGCAAAACGCAACAGTTTCATGCTATCAGCAGACCAATATCAAAACGCAAACAACTCATCAACCAAAATTCCAAAACGACATTCAAAAAGTTCAGAAACTTCACGCAAAAGAGATGGAATCGAAACGCAGTAAAAAAATCACAAACGACAATTTCAATTTTGCAAACCAAATTCACCTTCATTTTGCTATAAATAAGAGACTCCTCCTTTCATTTTTTCCAAGCTTTGGAGAGCCAATAAAATTCTGCAGAAAAATAATTCTTCCATTTTCCATCAATTCAACAATAAAAAGCTTCAACCATTTTTCACCTTCATTCTCCAATATTCTATCACCAACTTCAATTAACCATCATCAAAGTTTCAACTCCAAAATTCAACAACAACATCACATAGCAACAATTCCAATTCAACATCAACAACAACAATTCATTCTCAATTTTCAACAAATTCAAGCTAGAATCAAAGGAAGAAAAGAGGAAGAACATTTCTCACCATTTTAGAGGTATTTGAAATTTTCCGACGAAACTTCGGATTCAAATTTCTCTTGGCATAGTTGATTTCAATTGGAATTGTTGGTATACTTGAGTTCCTCTCGCGATTCCGAACGAAACCGTATGAATTTCGCATCCCGCCGCTCCAATCCGACGGAACTCAAAATTGCAAGCATGGTGATGATGAATAGTGTTCGTGTGGCACATGAGGAAGAAGGAGATAATTTCATTTTTCTGACTTTTTTTTTTCCTTTTCATTTCCTTTTAATGTATAGTTTGTTTCTATTTCTTTTTCTAAGTAAAAATGGTGGGCCTAGCCCAATACTACCACCACCTTCTTTTTCCAATTCACCTCCCTCACTTTTTATTACCATTTTCTTTTCTCTTTTTTTCTAAATTTTCTTTCTAACACTTTTTATTTTAATTTTGGATCTATTACTATTTTTGAATTTTATTATGAAAAACTTTCTTGAAAAAAGTTGTTTAGAAAAATATCTTAATTCTTTTTTTTTCATTTGGTTTATACTTTGATTTTCTTTTTTTAATTAATTGTGTGTGGATCATAATTTTTTAGATCCACTTTTCTTCATCTTTTTTTTCTTTTTGATCGATGAAAGCCGAAGTGATCGTGAAATTTCTTTATGGAATTTCGATCGAGACGAGATCATTTCCACCTTTTCTTTTCGTGTGGCACCGCTTTAGGATAACGATCCCTATATCGTTTATCTCGCGTGCATTAACACATACATCTCATGGCCGGCCTCATTCGTAGGGTAATTGCTCGAACAAATTACTCGGCGTGCGCTTAACATAGACCAAAATTTGTCCCGCCTCGGAAAAACTATCAAAAATAGTTGATTATTTGTCTTTTGGTTCAAAACTTATGGAACTTGTTGTTAGGAGGCTTTGGTCTTATCAATCCTCTAATGAGTTCTCATTAATCTTGACCTAAGTGCAAGTATCCAATTATAATTGATCACTAACTTTCACTACTAATTACTAACATACTAACATTTACTCTTGTACTAACTTCTTTACAATTACTTCTCGCACCCTATCTCTTTTACTTTTATGCTTCATTTTATCATTTCATTTCATGTTTATGTTTCCGCAATTTTTCCTTTGTCCGTTGGACATATGTTTATGCTTCCGCAATTTTTCCTTTGTCCGTTGGACATATGTTTATGCTTCCGTAATTTTTCCTTTGTCCGTTGGACACATGTTTATGCTTATGCCTTTTTCTCTTTGTCCACTTGGACCTAAAACACTAATAAAGGCCAAAACCTCTAAAAAACTTGTGATTCTAATCTTGGACTATGGTTACTATCCTATGCAAATGGACTTGGAGTTTGAACTTAGACCTTGGACATCTAATGCAATTCTTGGAACCTTGGACTTAGACTTAGGACCTTCCTCCCTTTGCTTTGGAATTGTGGTTCGAAGACTTGGAAGCTTACTTGTGTGGTTAGGCTATTCTCTTCCTTAGCTTTTCTTTTATGCTTTAGGATAGTCTCTTCTTCTCCTCCCCATTCTTTAATTTTCAAAACTCTCTCTCTTTTTTCAAAACCTTCTTGATTTCAAACTTTCACCGCTTTCATAAACAAACCTTGACTTTGTCAAGTGATTTTACTCTTTTCCTTTCATTTATTAATCAAATGCTAAACTACATAAGCATATTGACATTTTTTCAAAATACTTAAAAAACACCAAACTCACTTACTCTCTTTTTGTGCCCTCGTGCACTTTTCACTTTAACTTTTTCATAAGTTTAGACATGATTCATTTCCTTAAGCGGAATTATTCGCTTAGAATTGACGACTTGTCTTTACATTTAAAAACAACCAAAACAAACAATTTTCACTCTTTGTACCACGAACTACGGGGTTTTGATCCTACATTGCACATCGTGGGTACGTAGGCATGAGACGAAAAGTCTCTCCAAACAAAAAAATATCATAAAAACAATTTCTTTTCTCATCTCCTCAATCACTTTTCAAGCAAACCTTTTCAGACCAAAAGCGGTAGATATTTCAAAGGGCTCCTATAGAGTACTATAGACGTTTTGGGTGCTAACACCTTCCCATTGCGTAACCAACCCCCCGAACCTGGACTCTCTTCACTTGTTCTCGTTATAGAGCTTGTGTAGGTTTTGTTCGCTCTTTTTCCTTTCCTTTTTGGATAAAATAAAAGTGCGGTGGCGACTCTTGCTTTTCGAGTTAAGTTAATCAATAGCTTACACTCACGATTTTGCCGCTACAAAAAAGTGGCGACTCTGCTGGGGAATCTCTGGTTCCTTGAGGGGTTTAGCCTACTTCGATTTATTTACTACCTTTTGTCTGATTTTGCTTGTTACAGGATTGTTCTGTTTTGGAGTTCCTCAGTGTGAGATAGGTCCTATACCCGGACCAGAGTGTACTTTAAGATAGGAGGATGGTATAGTCAAGGGAACTTTGAGGGAGTCGAATCCTGAAAAAGAAGAACTTGAGAATCCATCCACTCGGTGGTTGCTTCTTTGGAATTACTGATGCCGATCGAGCAATCGAGAAGGCATTACTTTTTCCATAGAAGCCTATAACACTGAGGACCGTAGTAACCTTTAACCCATCCTTGCCATTTTAGGATCGTGGCGCGGAAGCTATGAAGATGCAAATCTGACTTAGCTGTCACGCGATGCCACACTCAGGTTAGATTCTCTTGAGGATAACTACCAACCTCCGAGCAAATCGGTGTGCTGGTGTGTCTGATAGTGAATTGTGGACCCTGGGCACTCTGTTAGAACCGCTGTTTTGTGCAGGTACAATGAAGACAAACCTTAGCATATACCTTTTGTGGACTGGTTCTTGACCTCGACTCCATGCTCGTGACTCAAACCTTTGAACCTGTGTGCTTCGAGTGATCTTGTTTGTGGTTGTTGCATTCATGCATTCTTGCATCCATGAGCATACATATGCATTTCTTCCCAGTTGTCTCAGAAACTCACTTCAACTGTCTCCTTCTCCAGTTATCTGCTCGCCGTCAAGCTGTTTCCTCAACACAACTACGGAACTAGAGCTGTTGTCAGATCGAGAATGGAAAATCAAGAACAACACAATGCCGAAGTCAGAATGGAAATTGATGAGTTGAAGGCCGGCATGACCAAGCTCACAGAAATGCTGCAAGTTCTGATTGCTAGAGGTGAACCACCTCAGAGGACCGTGATTGTTGAAACCTCATCTACCGTTGTTGATCCTCCACTGATTCAGCAACCAGCTTCTACTTGGCCATAATTTGGGTTACCTCAAAATTACTCGCCACCCTTTGCAACTACTCCTGTGTTTGTCTCACCAGTACCTTCAGCTCCACTGTTCACTGAACCTCAGCCTGTTGTGCATTCTGTTGCTCAAGCTGCTCCTGAGAATCCTTTCGTGTACCATACTGCTGGTCCACAATCTGAAAGTCAGGGAGAACCTGGATACATTGAAGAAGTCATAGAGCAATGGCAAACTCTGGACAAAAGGATAAGAGCAGTGGAAGGAAGTGATGTCTTTAATGCTGCTGCAATGGACATGTGTTTGGTTTCCGACTTGGTTATTCCTCCAAAATTCAAAACTCCTAATTTTGAGAAATACCAGGGGCACACCTGTCCCAGAACCCACTTGGTGATGTACTGTCGCAAGATGGCTGCTCACGCAAAAAATGACAAACTGCTCATTCACTGTTTCCAAGACAGCTTGAGTGGGGCTTCAATGAAATGGTATATGGGACTTGAGAAGAACCGTATCCAAAGCTGGATGGACTTGTCTGATGCTTTCTTAAAGCAGTATAAGTACAACCTGGACATGGCACCTGACCGCCGTCAATTGCAGAACATGTCTCAGAAAGAAAAAGAATCTTTCAAAGAGTACGCTCAGCGCTGGAGAGAGCTAGCTGCTCAAGTGGAGCCACCATTAGCTGAAAAAGAATTGACTGGTCTGTTCATGGACACTCTTCAGCCACTCTATTGGGAAAAGATGATAGACAGTGTATCATCTGGTTTTGCTGACCTAGTCACTATTGGAGAAATACTAGAAGAAGGTATCAAGAAAGGGAGGATTGCTAATGCTGAAGCCTTTAGTGGTGCTAAAAAGTATGCTGGGAATTTTCAAAAGAAAAAGGATGGTGATACCCATGCTGTTTCGGTTGAAGGTAAACCTCGTCGCAGACAACAACAATATGTAGCTGCAGTCGCTCCTGTTGTCAATGCTCAACCAGCTCAAGCTCCTCGTCAACCTGCTAGACAGAATCAGAATCGCAATAGGGTTAACTTTGATCCTATCCCGATGTCCTACACTGAGCTGTATCCATGTCTTGTAAAGAAAGGTTTGATTACAACAAGGACTCTACCTCCTCCTCCAAATCCTCTCCCAGCCGGCTATAGGGCTGATCTTCACTGTGAGTTCCATCAAGGTGGGGCAGGCCATAACTTGGAAGGTTGCTTTGCATTGAAAGCTAGAGTACAAGAATTGGTGAACTTAAAAATTCTGGACTTTATTGATAATAATCCCAATGTTGTCAACAACCCTTTGCCAGAGCATGCCAAGTGAAGTTTGAGTCAGTTCAGACGGATCATCTCCTAAAGCCAGTGTTTCAGACAGGACAGCTCATCCTTGTTGCTGATTAGTCACTAGGCCTTGCTTCTTTCTGTTTGCATTTTCCTTTGATTGTATTGACTGTTTGCTTTCAAATTTTAATTGTACTTTCATGGTAATTTCAATGAAATGAGCATTGCAACTTTTGATTCATTTCATTTATATCCACTGTGTGCATCTTTATGCTTTCTTTTTCATAAAACATATATCTCATGTTCACTTTCTTTATCAAGCTTTTGTTTATGCAAAGATTGGAGGGAGGATGATGAAAACGAAATACCTAACATTGCTGGACTGTATGCTTTCAATTGAAACTTGGCTGAGGATGTACAGGCATTGTTTCAACTCCCAAACACTGGAGAAATAAGGAAGTTAATCCCTTGTCAACCCCTTTGAGCCTAGAAGTTGGAGTTTCTTTCTGTACGAAAAAACCCGCATCTTAACCTGGGGATGGGTAGTTCTCAGTTAATTTGACTGTGCATGCAAAACACTTTCCAATAAAGGTTGCAATCACAAACTTCACTTTGCACACATCAAAGAAGTGTCGAAGATGTCTTTCAAATTAAAAGCCAATGATGGTTCACTGTAATCATTAAGCCAGGAAGTCACTATCTAAAAAAAAATGATGAAAAAAATCAAATGAAAAGCCCGCTAAGTCAAAACCTATGAAGGAGACTTAGGCAAAAATTGGGGCATCCCGCTGACTGTAAGTTCAAATGACACAGTTCAGGCAAAAGTTAGGGATAACAAAAAAAAAATCAATCAAGAGGTTACCAAAATCCTCAAAGACAAAACAAGTTGACTGAGGTCCTCATCAAAAACAACAAAATGTTGTAAGAAAGAGTGACTACCATCTCAAAAATCCCTTGGTCCTTGAACCATCATCATAATTGTGTTGCAATTCCAAAATCTCTTGGAACCTGAATGCATAGTTTGAATTAACTGAGCATAGGACTGGAGGTCATCACGAAGATTGGGTTGGGTACCAATAAACTTTGAGCCTATATCCTTTGTTTCAAAAAACCGTGAATCAGACCACGTTACAACATTCAAAAGACCTAATTGAAGTCAGGTTTCTTTTGAAAGCATACTACAACAAGGTTGCGTAAACTGACTCCTATGTTTGTTGCCAATCATTTGCTTTGATGTCTTACCTTTGCTTTATCTTTCATCTTTGCATGTCTTAACCGCCGTGTTTTGACAAGTGTTTCATTTTGCTTTACATCAATAACATCATTCCAAAAATGATTTTTGATTTCAAAATTGCATGAGCTTTGCATTAAAATTACCATGTCTGTTTGAATAATCTTATTTACAGGCAAACTTTCCTCATCAAGGAATTTTCAAACAGTTGAGAAACCTGGTCAGTGATCTTATCAGGGGCATATTACTTCCAGATCCTGTTGTGAATCAGTCCAAGATTTGTTGCTCAGTGCAAGTTATTCTCAAGATTTGGTTAGTCAGAAGATCTCTTTCAAGATTCATGCCGAGTTTAGCCTTCTCAAAAGTCTTTTCAAGAACTGAAGCCATGATCAGTTCATCCCCAGCAACTGAAGCCATGGTCAGTTTATCCTCAGCAATCTTTTCAAGAACTAAAGCCATGATCAGTTCATTCATCCCCAACAACTGAAGCCATGATCAGGTTATCCTCAGCAATCATTTCAAGAATTGAAGCCATGATCAGTTCATTTTTTCCCCTGCAGCAGACAGACTGAAGCTTTGATCAGTTTATCATCATCAGTCAAGCAATCTGGGGCAATTTTATTCAAGAATCCTCAAGTTATCTTTCCTCAAAAGACCATCAGCCCGATACAATTCATAAATGTGACAGAGATGTGTTCAACATCTTCTCTCCAAGCAGAGTGGGCAGTGTTCCCTGTGTTGAGGAATCAGATTTCCATTTTACCCTCACAAAAGAGTCTATCTCAGTTGTCTCTATCATCTGCATCGCATACATAAATCATTTACATATCATTGCATAGGAACATTTTCATAGCTCGAAGTTTGCTTCGTGCTCATATGCATTTTTCTGAGGTCCTGTTGCTTTCAACATCTCACCTTGTGGTCAAAGTCCAACTTACTTGGCACCTACCAAAACTTTTACCTGCCTTTTCATTCAGTGCCATTCCTGAATGTTATCGTTTACCTGTCTTCTCACCCAGTGCTATTCCTGGATGTCCTGTCCTGCCTTCTTTCTTTCCAGTGCTATTCCTGGATGTTGTCGTCTCCCTGTGTATCTTGTCCTGTTGTTAGATGGTTGTCTTCTTCCATTCCAGTGCTATTCCTGGATCTTTATCTTCTTTCACTCCAGTGCCATTCCTGGATGTCTGTCTCTTTTGATCTCCAGTGCCATTCCTGGATACCTTGTTCCTCTTGTTTCTCCCAGTGCTATTCCTGGAAGTCTTTTCTCTCCTCTATAATCCCCAACAGATCTGCTTGGATATCTTTCAGTGCCATTCCTGAAAGTTTTACCTGTTCATTCAGTGTCATTCCTGGATGAGTTTTTACCTTTACTTTCAGTGCCATTCCTGAAAGTTTTACCTGTTCATTCAGTGCCATTCCTGGATGAGTTTTTACCTTTACTTTCAGTGCCATTCCTGAAAGTTTTACCTGTTTATTCAGTGCCATTCCTGGATGAGTTTTCTCCTTTGCATTCAGTGCTATTCCTGGATGTCTTTTTCACTGTCATTCAATGCCATTCTTGAATGTAGTGATTCACCTTTATCTTTCAGTGCCATTCCTGAAAGTTTTACCTGTTCATTCAGTGCCATTCCTGGATGAGTTTTTACCTTTACTTTCAGTGCCATTCCTGAAAGTTTTATCTGTTCATTCAGTGCCATTCCTGAATGAGTTTTCTCCTTTGCATTCAGTGTTATTCCTGGATGTCTTTTTCACTGCCATTCAATGCCATTCTTGAATGTAGTGATTCACCTTTATCTTTCAGTGCCATTCCTGAAAGTTTTACTTGTTCATTCAGTGCCATTCCTGGATGAGTTTTTACCTTTACTTTCAGTGCCATTCCTGAAAGTTTTACCTCTTCATTCAGTGCCATTCCTGAATGAGTTTTCTCCTTTGCATTCAGTGCTATTCCTGGATGTCTTTTTCACTGTCATTCAATGCCATTCTTGAATGTAGTGATTCACCTTTATCTTTCAGTGCCATTCCTGAAAGTTTTACCTGTTCATTCAGTGCCATTCCTGGATGAGTTTTTACCTTTACTTTCAGTGCCATTCCTGAAAGTTTTACCTGTTCATTCAGTGCCATTCCTGGATGAGTTTTCTCCTTTGCATTCAGTGCTATTCCTGGATGTCTTTTTCACTGTCATTCAATGTCATTCTTGAATGAAATGATTTACCTTTACCTTTCAGTGCCATTCCTGAAAGTTGTATCTGTTCATTCAGTGCCATTCCTGAATGAGTTTATCTTTACCTTTTAGTGCCATTCCTGAAGGTCCTTGCTCACTTTATTCAATGCCATTCTTGGATATTGTGAACCTTTTATCCAATGCCATTCTTGGAGAATTCTGATATATTTTCCAGAACTTTTCTCACTACATTCAATGCCATTCTTGGATGTTGTGATTTCTTCTGTCCAATGTCATTCTTGGATATGATTTCCTCGACAGAGTCCAATGCCATTCTTGGACACCTTTTCCCCAGCTAAGTCCAATGCCATTCTTGGATATCTTTTCCTCAGCTGAATCCAATGTTATTCTTGGATGTCTCTGATGCTTGTTGTTGCCTCATTCAATGCCATTCTTGAATGTTGCAGTGCCTTTATCCAATGCCATTCTTGGATATCTTACCCAACAGAATGTTTTTCACCTCCATCCAATGCTATTCTTGGATGACGCTACTGTTTTTACCAGAAACTTTCTTGTTGCTGTCCAATGCTATTCTTGGACGTCCTTTGACTTACCTTTTGTCTTGTTTGTAGTTTCCACCCAATGCTATTCTTGGATGTTACTACTCGTCTTTCAGGGTCTTGTCCCTCTCTTTCAACTATTGATGGATACTTCTTGTCGCCTTGACAAGTCTCCAGAAATAGCTTGTGTTCCTCAGCGTGTCTTTTCACGTCATCTCCCTCAATTTACCTTATATCTCTTGTTTCAAGTTTCCCCGCAGTGTGTCTCATCCTTTGCATCCATATCATCTTGTGACATCTTATGGCTAAAAATTTGGTTTTCTGTATTTAAGTATCTTCAATCTTGTCGAGACAAAGTTTTCAACCTTCATATCTCCTGATAGAAGAAACTTAAATAGGGGCAGCTGTTGAACCCTAATTTTTACCCCTAAGATTTCGCACATTTCATTTGCATCTCATTGCCACAAACAAGATCACAATCACTTTGTCTCTCCTGAGCATCTGTATTTTATTTCTTACTTGTTTCTGTTTACTAACCTCTAACCAAAATACAAAAAAATTTGCTGCAGTTTCTCTCTCTATCTCTTTGTGTGTTGTGCAGGTTTGTCAAAGGCAATGAAGTGATCTCAAGTCACACGTGGTTGTTCAAAAGCAAGATGTCTTGTGCTGAGATTCTTCAGTTTGTCAAGCAGTGGTTCATATGAGTTTTGGGTTCAGAAAGTCAGATTCAAATGGTTGTTGTTCACTTGTGGCTTATTCAGTGGTAGCTGCGTGCACTTTATCAGAGGCTTGTGGAAAAAAGTCGAGTTTGGTTTTGGGCTGAAAATAAAGATTTGCTTTCCATTCCTTAAACCATTTCTTTTTCTAAACCATATTCCTTTTCCAATTTTATCCATTTCTTTTTCTAAACCAATTCCATCTTTATTCAAAAATCCAATTTCCATTTATCCATTTTTTTTAATATCCATTTCTCCTAAACCTTTATTAATTCAATATCCATTAGTCATAAAAAACCACTTTTCAATTCCTCATTATCCATTTTTACAACATCCAATTCTTATGTCCATATCAATGTCAAAATCTATAGTTATCCAATTCATTTTTTTTATCCATAACCAATTATCCATTTTACTTCAAAAAACCATTTCTTTAATCCATTTAAAAACCCACTTCCATTATCTATTTTTTTTTTTTTTCAAAATCCATTTTAATCCATTATGTCCAAATTCCAAAATTTCATTTCAATCCAATTCATATGTTTCCATTATTCATTTTTTTATCACAAATTAAGTCACACTCAAATAAAGTCCACTTTTTTTTTTTTTCAATTTGAGGCCCATCATGAAAAAAAAGTTGAAATAAAGCAACACGGTTTAGCCACTTCATACTACATTTTCTTATATGCTACATATACACCACTTTCCCAAAAGAGATAATGATCAAGCAAAACCCATTCCATATTATCTCAGCCACGTCATGAGCCTCAAAATAGCCACTTTTATGAAATTCCACCTATTACAATTTTCACACCAAGTAACTACAAAGCCATAAACCATAAAATAAGCTCTACACACAGTCAAGCCATTGTCCAAGCCATTTACATTCCAAGCTACCAAACTACAAGCACAAGCTACCGGCGCAACAAACTCAAGCCATTCCACACGCTGCAGCTACTATGTCAATTCATCAAGCCAAACAAGTCGTGAGCAAAACGCAACAGTTTCATGCTATCAGCGGACCAATATCAAAACGCAAACAACTCATCAACCAAAATTCCAAAACGACATTCAAAAAGTTCAGAAACTTCACGCAAAAGAGATGGAATCGAAACGCAGCAAAAAAATCACAAACGACAATTTCAATTTTGCAAACCAAATTCACCTTCATTTTGCTATAAATAAGAGACTCCTCCTTTCATTTTTTCCAAGCTTTGGAGAGCCAATAAAATTCTGCAGAAAAATAATTCTTCCATTTTCCATCAATTCAACAATAAAAAGCTTCAACCATTTTTCACCTTCATTCTCCAATATTCTATCACCAACTTCAATTAACCTTCATCAAAGTTTCAACTCCAAAATTCAACAACAACATCACATAGCAACAATTCCAATTCAACATCAACAACAACAATTCATTCTCAATTTTCAACAAATTCAAGCTAGAATCAAAGGAAGAAAAGAGGAAGAACATTTCTCACCATTTTAGAGGTATTTGAAATTTTCCGACGAAACTTCGGATTCAAATTTCTCTTGGCATAGTTGATTTCAATTGGAATTGTTGGTATACTTGAGTTCCTCTCGCGATTCCGAACGAAACCGTATGAATTTCGCATCCCGCCGCTCCGATCCGACGGAACTCAAAATTGCAAGCATGGTGATGATGAATAGTGTTCGTGTGGCACATGAGGAAGAAGGAGATAATTTCATTTTTCTGACTTTTTTTTTTCCTTTTCATTTCCTTTTAATGTATAGTTTGTTTCTATTTCTTTTTCTAAGTAAAAATGGTGGGCCTAGCCCAATACTACCACCACCTTCTTTTTCCAATTCACCTCCCTCACTTTTTATTACCATTTTCTTTTCTCTTTTTTTCTAAATTTTCTTTCTAACACTTTTTATTTTAATTTTGGATCTATTACTATTTTTGAATTTTATTATGAAAAACTTTCTTGAAAAAAGTTGTTTAGAAAAATATCTTAATTCTTTTTTTTTCATTTGGTTTATACTTTGATTTTCTTTTTTTAATTAATTGTGTGTGGATCATAATTTTTTAGATCCAATTTTCTTCATCTTTTTTTTCTTTTTGATCGATGAAAGTCGAAGTGATCGTGAAATTTCTTTATGGAATTTCGATCGAGACGAGATCATTTCCACCTTTTCTTTTCGTGTGGCACCGCTTTAGGATAACGATCCCTATATCGTTTATCTCGCGTGCATTAACACATACATCTCATGACCGGCCTCATTCGTAGGGTAATTGCTCGAACAAATTACTCGGCGTGCGCTTAACATAGACCAAAATTTGTCCCGCCTCGGAAAAACTATCAAAAATAGTTGATTATTTGTCTTTTGGTTCAAAACTTATGGAACTTGTTGTTAAGAGGCTTTGGTCTTATCAATCCTCTAATGAGTTCTCATTAATCTTGACCTAAGTGCAAGTATCCAATTATAATTGATCACTAACTTTCACTACTAATTACTAACATACTAACATTTACTCTTGTACTAACTTCTTTACAATTACTTCTCGCACCCTATCTCTTTTACTTTTATGCTTCATTTTATCATTTCATTTCATGTTTATGTTTCCGCAATTTTTCCTTTGTCCGTTGGACATATGTTTATGCTTCCGCAATTTTTCCTTTGTCCGTTGGACATATGTTTATGCTTCCGTAATTTTTCCTTTGTCCGTTGGACACATGTTTATGCTTATGCCTTTTTCTCTTTGTCCACTTGGACCTAAAACACTAATAAAGGCCAAAACCTCTAAAAAACTTGTGATTCTAATCTTGGACTATGGTTACTATCCTATGCAACTGGACTTGGAGTTTGAACTTAGACCTTGGACATCTAATGCAATTCTTGGAACCTTGGACTTAGACTTAGGACCTTCCTCCCTTTGCTTTGGAATTGTGGTTCGAAGACTTGGAAGCTTACTTGTGTGGTTAGGCTATTCTCTTCTTTAGCTTTTCTTTTATGCTTTAGGATAGTCTCTTCTTCTCCTCCCCATTCTTTAATTTTCAAAACTCTCTCTCTTTTTCAAAACCTTCTTGATTTCAAACTTTCACCGCTTTCATAAACAAACCTTGACTTTGTCAAATGATTTTACTCTTTTCCTTTCATTTATTAATCAAATGCTAAACTACATAAGCATATTGACATTTTTTCAAAATACTTAAAAAACACCAAACTCACTTACTCTCTTTTTGTGCCCTCGTGCACTTTTCACTTTAACTTTTTCATAAGTTTAGACATGATTCATTTCCTTAAGCGGAATTATTCGCTTAGAATTGACGACTTGTCTTTACATTTAAAAACAACCAAAACAAACAATTTTCACTCTTTGTACCACGAACTACGGGGTTTTGATCCTACATTGCACATCGTGGGTACGTAGGCATGAGACGAAAAGTCTCTCCAAACACAAAAATATCATAAAAACAATTTCTTTTCTCATCTCCTCAATCACTTTTCAAGCAAACCTTTTCAGACCAAAAGCGGTAGATATTTCAAAGGGCTCCTATAGAGTATTATAGACGTTTTGGGTGCTAACACCTTCCCATTGCGTAACCAACCCCCCGAACCTGGACTCTCTTCACTTGTTCTCGTTATAGAGCTTGTGTAGGTTTTGTTCGCTCTTTTTCCTTTCCTTTTTGGATAAAATAAAAGTGCGGTGGCGACTCTTGCTTTTCGAGTTAAGTTAATCAATAGCTTACACTCACGATTTTGCCGCTACACATTTAACGGATCCCGGAAAGAAGTTATCGGCGAAATCGATCTTCCCATAACTATCGGTCCTCTCACTTTCCTAGTCACTTTCCAGGTCATGGACATCCGGGCAGCATACAACTGTTTATTAGGAAGACCTTGGCTACACCAGGCTAGGGCAGTCACTTCGACACTGCACCAGAAACTAAAGTTCGTCAAGAACGACCAACTAGTCACAGTCTGTGGAGAATAAGCCTTGATCGTGAGTAACTTATCGTCGTCCACTTGTGTAGAACCAGAAGAGGTTGTTGGAACCCAGTTCCAAGCACTCTCGGTGAGCAATGAAAATCAATCATAAAGAGGAACATCAATTTCCTCGTACAAAGATGCTCTCAAATTGATCAAAAGTAACAATGCAAAAGGATGGGGACAACTTGTCATTCCTACTGATAACAAAACAAAGAAGGGTATTGGTTTTTCCTTAACCTGTACCCAGACTGCTATTAACGATGAAAGTCTTCATCCCATTCAGGATTTCTTCCACAGTGGAGGTTTCCTTCACCTAGTGCCTCTAGAAGTGCATACAATCAACGGGGGAGATTCCACCAATACAGATAAAGAGTGGAAGTCCTATCTTAACGAGGACGGTTATATGTCTCAGGAAGAGGTGCATACGCCATTTTGCTATCCCGCACAGAGTCCGAAATTTATACCAAGGTCAGATGTCAAAATGATATACGGGGATTGTGATCCGGAAGGATGTCATTCTCCACAAAACCCATTAGAGGGGGACACTCTGATGAAAGAGAACTTTGACCATGACTATTATGGCCCAATGGATGGCCTGCCTATTGGGGCAAAAGAGTCAGCCCAATGACGCTTATCAACTGAGCATTATTGAAAAGAATACCTGCATCCCCACCATGTCATGGGATCATTATTCAGGGCATTTAGAAAATATCCAGCGCGACGATGAATTTGCAAAGATTGTAGGGTTAGAGTTTATTAACTATGCTTTTCCTGAGGTCAATGTCATCGAAAGAGATGACTCCTCCAGTCCCAAAGAAGTGTGGGACACCCTGGGACAACCAAGTGGTAAGTTAGACTGCTTGGTCAAGTACACCGCTCCTGAAAGTTCTCGTATCAGGTTCGAAGACATCCAGCCTACTAGATGGGGAGATTTACCTGAGAGTACAAATACTATGCAAGATACAACAGAAGAGTTCTCCTACGACAACTCTGCCTGGGAAACAAATTCCAATGATCCTGCTCCACCAGAAATCAGCGTCATTTCTAAAGACAAACCAAGAAAGAAGGTACCATACTTTGTGATTCACCGAGGAGTTTGCCGCCAATGGGTCACAGTCAACGTTTCGAAATTCGTCCATAAGTCTAAGTAATTGCCATCTTTATTTTAACCTTTCACCCTGCCCAGATGAAACGGATGTTTTGATAGGGCTCACTTTCTGTAAATTTCTCTCTTCGCTTCGCCCAAAGCGACTGAGTTTTGTTTTATAGGGATGTAGTTTCGAGAATCGACAGAATTATAAATAAAATAACGTCGTTCTGTAATTTCCGCATTTATTGCTGTTTTCTCTTTTTGCTTTTTCAGAAAATGGTAATCCTAAAAAACAACTCAAATAATAAAAACAAGCAGTTATCAAAAAATACACTGCATACACTCTTGCATTCTCTCTATCTCTTCTAAAAACAAATCATCACGTCATGCAGATTGCTTGTTTTAAACCCCATTGATACATACGGTCCAATGCCTTCTCCCAACTTTGAATTCCCGGTATTTGAGGCTGAAGAAGAAGATGACGACGAAATTCCAGAAGAGATCTCCCGATTACTCAGATAAGAGGAAAGGTCCATTGAACCTCACAAGAAGTCGTTGGAAATGGTCAACTTGGGTTTAGAAGAAGAGAGAAAAGAAGTCAAGATTGGGGCACTGCTTAGTCCAATTGTCAAAGAAAATTTGATAAAGCTTCTCAAAGAATTTCCCGATGTATTCGCTTGGTCCTATCAGGACATGCCCGAGTTGGATACCAGCATCGTGGAACATCATTTACCGTTAAGTTCAGAATGTCCGCCATCAAAATCAAGGAGGAAGTACAGAAACAAATTGACGCGGGTTTCCTCGCCACGTCAGAGTATCCTCAATGGTTAGCCAACATTGTACCCATTCTGAAAAAGGACGGAAAGGTCAGAATGTGTGTGGATTACAGAGATCTAAACAAGGTCAGTCCAAAGGACGACTTTCCTTTACCACACATTGACATGCTGGTAGACAGTACAGCAAAGTTCAAAGTATTCTCCTTTATGGATGGATTCTCGGGTTATAATTAAATCAAAACGGCGTCGAAAGACATGGAGAAAACTTCATTCATCACCCCATGGGGCACCTTTTGTTACAAGATAATGTCGTTCGGTTTGAAGAACGTCGGGCAACCTATCAAAGGGCCATGACTACTCTGTTTCATGACATGATACATAAAGAAATCGAGGTATATGTCGATGATATGATTGCCAAATCTAAGACAGAAGAGGAACATGTGACACACCTGTCAAATTGTTCGAGCGTATGAGAAAGTACAAACTCCACTTGAATCCCAATAAGTGCATATTCGGTGTCCATTCAGGGAAACTGCTAGGGTTCATCGTCAGCCAGAAAGGAATTGAGGTTGATCCTGACAAGGTCAAGGCCATTCAAGAAATGCCTTCTCCAAAGACTGAAAAACAAGTCAGGGGTTCCCTGGGATGTTTGACTTACATTTCCCGATTTATATTCCTCATGACCGCGACATGTGCGCCGATCTTCAAATTACTCAAAAAGAATCAGGACTGCGTTTGGACAGAAGATTTCCAAACCGCCTTCGACAGTATTAAGGAATACTCGTTGAATCCACCGATTCTATCACCTCCAGTGGAAGGAAGACCACTGATCATATACTTAACAGTCTTGGAAGACTCGATGGGTTGTGTGCTTGGTCAATAAGACGAAACAAAAAGAAAAGAGTCTGCCATCTACTATCTGAGCAAGAAATTCACCGACTGCAAGACTCGGTACACTATGCTTGAGAAAACTTGCTGTGCTCTGGCTTGGGCAGCCAAACGTCTTCACCAGTATATGATTTGTCACACTACTTGGTTAATCTTCGAAATGGATCCAATCAAGTATATCTTTGAAAAGCCTGCTCTCACGGGAAGGATTGCCCGTTGGCAGATGTTGTTATCAGAATATGACATAGAGTACCACACTCAGAAAGCCGTCAAAGGAAGTATTTTAGCCGATCATTTGGCTCATCAACCGATTGATGATCAGGAATCAGTCGGATTTGACTTCACAGACGAAGATGTCATGTACTTGAAAATGAAAGATTGCGATGAACCGCTACCCAGTGAAGGGCTAGAACCAGGTTCCCAATGGGGATTAATCTTTGACGGAGCTGTCAATCATTATGGAAACGAAATTGGGGTAATTATCACAACACCTCAAGGTACCCACATTCCTTTCACTGCCAGACTGACATTCAAGAGTACACAACGAGGCCGAATACGAAGCTTGTACCATGGGTCTCGAAGAAGCGATCGACTTAAGGATCAAGAACTTGTATGCATATGGCAACTCAGCCCTGGTTATCAATCAGATCAAAGGAGATTGGAACATATACCAATCAGGACTAATTCCTTACAAAGATTACGTGAGAAGGTTGCTACCCTTCTTCAACAGAATCGAGTTTCATCATATCCCTCCTGAAGATAATCACATGGTTGATGCATTAGCCACTCTCTCTTCCATGATTAGTTTAGGTCAATGGAACGACGTACCTAAGGTTGACATAATGCACCTAGAACGGCCCACTTACATCTTCGCAATCGAAGTAGTCGTAGACGAAAAACCCTGGTATCATGATATCAAATGCTTCCTTTAGAAACAAGAGTACCCACTTAGGGCACTAAGGAAAGACAGAAAGACCCTCAGAAGGCTAGCATGTAGCTTCTTTCTAAGCGGTGATACACTCTATAAGAGGAATTTTGACATGGTCTTGCTCCGATGCATAGACAAACCAGAAGCAAACATGTAGAGGAAAGAAATTCACGAATGATCCTTTGGCACTCATGCCAACGGGCACACAATGGAGAGAAAAATTCTGAGAGCAGGGTACTACTGGCTGACCATGGAATCCGACTGTTACAAGTACATGAAGAGATGTCACAAGTGTTAGATATACTCAGATAAAATCCATGTACCGCCAACGCATCTCAAAGTTCTTTCTTCCCCGTGGCCTTTTTCCATATGGAGAATCGACATGATTAGCATAATCGAACCCAAAGCTTCGAACGGACATCGGTTCATCCTAGTAGCCATTGATTACTTCACCAAGTGGGTCGAAGCAGCATCGTACGCCAATGTAACCCGACAAGTGGTGGTCCATTTTATCAAAAACAATCTCATCTACCGTTATGGTGTTCCTAGCCAGATCATTACTGATAATGGATCTAACTTGAATAATAAAATGATGAAAGAGTTGTGCGCAGATTTCAAGATCGAACACCATAACTCGTCTCTCTACCGACCTAAGATGAACGGAGCGGTAGAAGCGGCTAACAAGAATATCAAGAAGATCATTCAAAAGATGGTTGTAACCTATAAAGAATGGCACGAGATGCTACCCTTTGCTCTTCACGGTTATCGCACATCTGTCCGCACTTCGACAGGGGCAACCCTCTTCTCTCTAGTATATGGCATGGAGGCAGTGCTCCCCATAGAAGTAGAAATCCCATCAATCAGGCTATTGATGGAAGCTAAGCTTACAGAGGCTGAATGGTGTCAAAGTCAACACGATGAACTAAATCTGATCGAAGAAAAGAGAATAACGGCTTTATGCAATGGTCAATTGTATCAGCAAAGGGTGAAGAAGGCGTTTGACAAAAAGGTCTGACCTCGCGTCTTCAGGAAATGAGACCTTGTGCTCAAGAAGATACAATCATTTCTCAATGACTCTTGGGGTAAATGGACTCCGAACTATGACGGCCCATATGTGGTCAAGAAAGCCTTCTTAGGCGGCGCCTTAAGACTCGCAACCATGGATGGAGAAGAATTTGCCTACCCCATAAATGTTGAGGTAGTCAAGAAATACTTCGCCTAAATAAAAAAAATAAAAAAAAAACGTCTCGGTGGATTGAAAATACGAAAGAGCGGTCCATGCAAAAATTAGAGACATAATCAAAAATCATCCCGGTGGATTGGAAATCTCAAAGTACGATCCAGGCAAAAGTTAGGGATAATGGCAAGTAACTACGTTCAACAAAAGGGCAAATCCCCCAGTAGCAGTCGCGCCATCCATAAGAAAACTCCAGTCAAGGCCATCTTCGACGGAAGCTCAGGATGCCCAGAATTCAAATTTGGTAGAAGGATAGCGGTCGTCATGTTTCAATGTAGCCCTTTTCCCTTAAGTTACCATTTTCTAAACTTTGTAAATACTATATGGAATCGCGCGCTTGGAGGATTTCCATCCTATCAATAAAATTTGAGCCCTTGTGCTTTTGTTTATAATTCCTATTTGTTTTAGCTTTACAGAACGACATTTTAACATGATTAACAATTCTTGAAATAAAACAAAAATGAATTTACTTGTCAAAAATTTTATGCTTTTAAAATAAAGATGGCATTTCTTTTGACCGTTGAACATTGAAAGAACATCGATCGCTTCTCCAGAAGTAATCGAGCTTCAAAGTGCAGAATCAATGTACTCCTTTTAAACCAGTGCGCCTGAATGAAGGATCAACTATTTCAGATGCCATGTTTCATCTCAAATCCCCGGCAGAGTTCGTACCTCTTAAGACCGATTGAACAATTCTTTCTCCCCACCGGGACCATCTCTCCTAAGCAAGGCAGAATTGCTTTCATGAACGAATAGTGCTTCTTTGTCCCCCGCAGTGGCTAAGTATCTAGTCGTGTTCATTCGTTAGTTTGTATGCCGCGTCAGTGTTGTCAGCATATACATACATACATCATGTATTATTGATTTGCATTCATATTCATATTGCATCACTATCACTCTAGTCGGTCTTATCCCCTAGTGATAAAAGTCCTCTTGTCAATCGAGTTATCAGTTCTTTCCTCGTCAGAAGGCGAATCAGCTAAGCAATCTCTCGCAAGTTTATTTCTGGGATGAAGTTGGCCCTTGATCACTTTGATAACTTGAACCTCTGAAAGACAAGAAAACCTTCGACAAACGTCACTCTTCGCCATTGAAGATGATATCTTTGCTTTCCCAGATTAAGCAAAATCCCCAAAGAAAGCCTCGCAACCGGAGATTCTGCAACACAACAGTTTCTCTCTGAAAATTTGCTATCAAATGAGGTCATCAGCACCTCCAAATTGGATTACATCACATGGCATTTCTCCGAGAAGATCTCGGAGAAAAGTATGATGTAGTATCCCCAAGCAGAAAGCAGTCTCTCAAGAGACTCGTTTTGCCCAATAGAGTCGACAAATGGCGTCTCCAAAACAGAGAAGTTTGTACATCTCTAAAACTCAGACGAATGGGTTCCCCAGCAAGTCTGACATCAAAACTTTTCCCATCAAATGGCATCTCCCAAGGAAAATTCAGCAAGAAGTTTGAGGAAAACTGCTACACATAGCGTCCCTTGTCAAGAAAGTTTATTGACAAAAGAAACTGAGACCAGTTCCTTGGTAGGAAACCACGATCGAGGGGAAGTTTATTTCAGAAACTGAGACCGGTTCCTTAGTAGGAAACCAGGATCGAGGGGAAGTTTATTTCGGAAACTTAACCAGTTCCTTGGTAGGAAACCAGGATAGAGGGGAAGTTTATTTCAGAAACTTAGACCAGTTCCTTGGTAGGAAACCGGGATCGAGGGGAAGTTTTACCTTTTCTAAGTATCATTGCTTAGCAAAAGAAGATGGATGGGCGAACTGCCATTGATAATCACTGTCAAAATTTTGGGTATTCCGATATTTAATCCTCTTGCATCCCGAATGCCCGAATACCTTCGCCATTCACACCTTCGGGTCCAAGAAGATTAAATAGGGGCATCTGTCATACCCCAAATTTTGACCACCAAGATTTCCCATCATTGTGCAAATCATCACCACAATATGGATGTATCATTATGCCCCATCAGTCTCCCCAAATATGGGTGAGCATTCACTACCAACAGGAATTAGGGTTTCAAGCCCTCTCAGAGCACTTAGACAAAGGATCAATCAAGAATTGACATGATCTTCAACTTGTCTATACTCTCTAACACCCATAAAGGAATCAAGAGGACTCCCACATCAAGGATTAAGCACAAAGTTGCAACATTCCAAGTGGATTAAGCCTCAAGATCGCCAGTGTCACCATATTAGGGTTTTGGTCGACCAAGGCCTCCAGGTGGAAATTTTCATCTGGACATGAGCCAATGCTTCAAAACATAACTCAATATACTCTAAGGGACCTCATGGACCCAATAATCAAGTCAATTTAACCCCCGGGGATGCATTTACCAAAAATCAGGAATTAGGGTTTCTTGACCTAATTCACCCCTAAGTTAACTTTTGGGACAAAACATGAGCCAAGACATGATTTGAGGGTCTCCAATACACCTTATTGATCCATTTGCAACAATGGATTCATCCAAGAAGCTTGATCTACAAGTTTCAATTTCATCTGAACCACAATTAGGGTTTTAGGGAAAAGTCAACTGTACCTTTGACTTTTGACCAAGACATGCTCCCAAACCTTAGGACATGATTCAATACACCCTACAACACCTATGGAATCCATTTATTATGTTTGATTTAGGTCAAGGACTTGATTTCATAGAGGATCGCGCAGTTTAAATTTCATCTGATAAAAAGTCAACTGTACAAAAAGTCAAAGTTTAACTTTTTGATTTTTTGGTCAACCAAGGTTCCTTAACCCTAAAACAATGTTAATATGTGATTTGAATCATCATTCATCAAGAAAAATCAAAGAAAGTGAGTTAACTTGTAAAAGGGGTAACCATAAAAAACTTAGAATTTTTCTAAGTTATGGAACAAAGTGGCTAGGGTACTAACTTCCAAGGATCATAACTTGAGATCCAATCTCATGGCATACTTTAAAAGTGTCAACTACACCTCATTCCAATCACTCATAGATTTTTAGTTATGGAGTGATCAAAATGGCTGAAAACATGAAATGTCACTTTTTCCAACACTTAGTGAAATTTTCACTAAGTCAGAATCTGTCTTGTTTTTTTTCAAAATGTAGGGGCATTTTTCACTTGGATCCAAAAAGTTTCAAGACAAACTATGATCATACATGTGTTGTATCATATGAGAGTTTTCGAAAATGACCAAGAACACCATGAAACTCCACTTGAGCTAGAAGTTATGACAGCTGCAACATGCCTTGTTGCAAACTGTCTTGGCAAGGGAGATTTGTGCGCAAGAGCTCGATTTGTCCAAATTGTGCAATAACAAGCATGGTTATCCATCTGCGCACCTCAAGGGGGAATAACTAAGGGATAAACACTGATTCATCAGCCTCCAAAGTCCCAAAATCTACAAGTAGCATGCCAAACCTAAAAAGGCTAAAGATGCTTCAAGACTCCAATTTTGTTTTGGAACATTTAATAGATGCTTAGAGGTGGCATGTATCAGATCAAGAATGAACACTTCAGTCAAGCCTTATCCTTGAATCAAAGAACCATAGGCCTGTGCTCTAATCTCAATTCAATGGCTAGAGGAGACTTGAGATTCCATTTGATCACAATTGGCCACAGACCTTTACCAGTTTCCATTCCCTATTCCTTGCAAAACAAACTTGCTCTACTATAAATAGAGCTCAATTGTGATCAATTTGAGTACACCAAAGCAACCAAACTGATGTTTTCCTTAAAATATCCATTTTCACTCCAATTTTGCCTTCTAAAGCAAGTCACTATCGGGTTTTGAGTTTGAGAGCAATTCCAACCAAACCAATGGTTCACACACCTCACATATAACATATAGAAGTGATCCAAAATCTCACATAACATCTGGAACACCAATTTCACAAAATCATCAGCCATCTGCACAAGCTTTTGACAGATTTGCAGTTGAGGTGCCAATTCAAGCTCCAGCTCAATTCAATCCATTCCAAGCATTCAGACACACTCCATAGCACCTAGGGAAGCTGTCCACATCATTGGAACCAAGATGTAACACCTCCAACATAAAACACGATCACCAGCTTCAAGAGGTAAGCCTCAACTTGGTCATCTCATGATTCATGCATATTTCCTCGCACAATAATTTTGCCATATGTTCATAATCATGTATGGAGTGTTTCCCCTTAATTATTTGCTTTGTTTGGGTCGTGTATCAAATTTATGAGCCTTCATGCAGAAATTAGGGTTCTTGAGGTTTCTCTTTGATTTCTTATTCCATGCTTAAAATAAATGAAATTAAAGACCATAGACGTGATTGTGAGGTGAAAACAAGCAGATTGATATGTGGTTTGTGTGATTTCATCAAGTATTCAGTGAGATTGATGAGAAAATGCAAATCTGGGTAAATCAGAACACGCGCGTGTTCTTGGTGTTGTTCTTGGCGCCTTTTTTCAAATATTTGAATATTTGAATTTTGACATGTTTTCAATGATTTTTATTCATTTTTAATCAAAATTAATTCAATATTAAACAAAATTAGGGTTTTGATTAATTCCACCCTCATCAATCTTTTTCAAACACTCATGGGCCTCTAGTAGAGTGTAAGACCCATTCCTTGTAAATAAGATACCTTGTTGGGCCTCAGATATTGTATAAGACCCACTGTGTTTTCTAAAACCTCGGCGCAATCGACGTTTTCAAACAAACCATCTGGGTCTACCCTTGTGTTGTAAGTCCCATCTTTGTTTTTCAAAATAATCTTTGGGCCTCTAATAGAGTGTAAGACCCAACCCTTTTGTAAATAAACCATTATGGGCCTCACTTATTCTATAAGTCCCTCTGTACATTTTCAAAACAATGGTGCGATCGTCGCCTTTTTAACAAAATCATCTGGGCTTCTCCTTGAGCTATAAGACCCATCTTTATTCATTTTCAAACTCTTTGGGCCTCTCCTTGAGTTGTAAGACCCATACCTTTGTACAGAAAACCTTTTGGGCCTCAGACGTTGTATAAGTCCCAGTACAATCTTTTCAAAGCAATTTCCCTTTTGATTTAGGTTCAAATATATAGTTGTTATCAAAACTTTCTTTAATTTCTTTGAACAACTAACAATACAGCATGGAAGCTTGCTCGCCTGTAAGTTTTATCCGCTTTCATTTACTTGCTTTAATATATATAACTATATTGTGGGAAGCTACGCATGGTTAGTCTCCTTTCATTCTTTTAAATACATGTAAAATATATATAACTGTATTGTGGGAAGCTGTGCAGGGTTAGTCTTCTTTCATAGCCCTTTACATACTTGTCATATATCAATTGTATATATACTAGTATAGTTATTTAGAGTTTTCCCCGGTAACTAGGTAAAGCCCATTTGGTCACTCTTAAATACAGTCAAAACTAGATCCCCATAGGATTTCCAGATACAGACTTGCCTTCTCTTGGGCTTAAACAATATGGAACAAAGAGAAAGGCAGTATTCCTCGTGAACCTTTTCTCAGACTGTCACCCCCTAGATATTGTCAAAGAAGTTCTACTCCCCAGAGTTGATCTATTCTCGGTGAATAGCATCTCTTGAATTTCTTCAAACCTTAGAACTTTCTTTAAATGATCTATTCTCGATGAATAGCATTTCTTGAACTTTTCTTGGTTTGGGACCCACAGGCTTCCTAAAAGCATCCCCGCCTCCTCTTGGGCTTTGTACAAGGACCCTTCGGCTTCTTAAAAGTTCTCATGCCTTCTCTTAGGCTTAATACAAGGACCCTCACGATCTCTTAGAGGTATAGGACAGAACTTAGTCATCCGTCGTTAGAGCTGTCTTTCTAAAAGGAGTCACAAAAGCCCTCAGACCAATGTTAGGGTTGATACTCATCCCTTAAATGAGTCGGCCTCCTCTTGGGCGTTGTACAAAGATAGACCTTTCCAATAGACTTGGACAGTCTAATCCTCTTGAGTCTCAAATACATTCTCAAGTTCCCGCCAAATATAGGAGAAACCCGTATTCTGGATTAATCTCCAGCATAGCTAAAACTTGTGGGTTCTAAAACCCAGTCTCTCTCCTAATATCCCCAAGCCAGGGTCAGTTTATCATTGTATAATATTATCTCAAATCAGAACCTCAAGGCATCTGATACCTCAACTCTTCTGCATCCTCAGCAAGAGTTGATTCCCCATTTGGACCTGCCTCGGGATCTCAATAATTCCCAGCATAAGATAGCCTCCTCTTAGGCTTTGTATAATGATCTTTTCCTCAGAAAAGTCAGCCTCCTCTTGGGCTTTGTATAATGATTCTCCCCAGCGGAGCTATCCTATTCAGACTCTCTTGTTGAGTCAATCACCTTTTCAGACTCTCTTGTTTAGTCAATCACTCTCATAGACTCTCATGTTGAGTCAATCACCCTTTTCGTACTCTGTTGTTGAGTCAACCCTTTTTAGCATCAATCTTGGGCTTCGTACAAGAGAAATAAAAGCACTCTCTTGTTGAGTCAACCCTTTTTAGCCTAAATCTCGGGCTTCGTACGAGACAGATAAAAACACTCTCTTGTTGAGTCAAACCCTTTTCGCCTCAATCTTGGGCTTCAACAAGACAAATAAATACCTCCCCAGCGATGTCAGCCTCCTATTAGGCTTTGTATAAGGACTTCCCCAGTGGAGTCAGTCAACCTCTTAGCTTTAACCTTGGGCTTTGATTAAGGCACACAAAAATCAACAATCCCTCTTTAGAGATGACAAATTCTCTTTCAGTCAACCTTTTAGCTTCAATCTTGGGCTTTGAACAAGACACAAATAAACCTTTTAGCGTCAATCTTGGGCTTTGAACAAGACACCAAATATCTTTTTCCTCCCTTAGAATAGGAGGAACTACGTTTGCTCTGATTTCCCTGTTTCGTTTAAACGGGAATACGTAGGCATAAGATTGTGAAATCTTAGCGAGCATACTAATCAAAAACTCTAGGTCTAGTACCTTCATACAACAATCAAAACTTAGGTCCAGTACTTTACCAAAAACATCGAGAAAACCCGAACTTCAACAAAAACTCACTCACTCTCTCATATTTCCCAAGAAACTTTCCCAACCCATTATTGGATAAACACCATAAAGTACAAAGCAAAACCTAAAGCTAATATCATGTGGATAATCACACATAGGATGGATAACTGACAACTTCCCATTGTATAACCTGACCCCGAACCCCCCAATCTCTTTAAGCGTTTGTTCAGTTAAACATTCGCGTGCAAGGTTAGTTTTAGATACCTTCCCTTTTCCTTCCAGCTTCATGGGATAAATAAGAAATTAGAAAGTAGCACCTCCTCCTACCATTGCGGTGAGGAAAACCCAGCGATAAGGTGGTCGCGTCACCGAAAAAAATCGCTCGCTACAATATGACAAGTATGTAAAAGGGTATGAAAGAAGGACTTACAGGGGAGCAGCTTCCCACAATACAGTTATATATATATATATATATATATATATATATATATATATATATATATATATATATATATATATATATATATATATATATATATATATTATGAAAGCAATTAAATGAAAGCTGATAAAAACTTACAGGTGAGCAAGCTTCCATGTTGTATTGTTTGTTGTTCAAAGAAATTAAAGAAAGTTTTGATAACAACTGTATATTTGAACCTAAATCAAAAGAGAAGTTGTTTTTGAAAAGATTATTGGGGCTTATACTCAAGGAGAGGCCCAACAGTAATTTTACTGTTGTTTTAAAAATTGTACTGGGACTTATACAATAACTGAGGCCCAAAAAGATTTTATGTACAAAGGGATGGGTCTTACAATCTTTTAGAGGCCCAAAGATTTATTTTTGTACAAGTAATGGGGCTTACAACTCAAGGAGAGACCCAAAGAGTTTGAAAAAAGGAAAAGAAATGGGACTTACAACACAAGGGTAGGCCCAGGTTATTTTGTTTTGAAGTGGCGATCGCGCCGGGATTTTCTAAACACAGTGTGACTTATATAATGACTGAGGCCCAAAATTATTTATATACAAAGGGGGTTGGGTCTTACACTCTTTTAGAGGCCCAAAGATTTATTTTTGTACAAGTGATGGGGCTTACAGCTCAAGGAGAGGCCCAAGGCGAAATAGTGATCGCATCGTTGTTTTGAAAATTGTACTGGGACTTATACAATGACTGAGGCCCAAAAAAGGTCTTATTTACAAAGGGATTGGGTCTTACACTCTATTAGAGACCCAAAATGTTTTTGAAGTGTTTGATAAGGATCAAAAATCAAAGAAACCCTAATTTTTATTTTAAAAAGTAATTCTTTAAAAAAAATTAATAAAAATGATAAAAAATACCAAATAAGTTTAAGTAAACCACTTGTGATTTTTGGTTAAGGTTTGAAAAATGAGGTTTTAATCACAAGATGATTTAGAACTCATTTGATTTTGATTTTCAAGATAAAAATTCACTTTTAAAAATGTTTAAAAACAATAAAAATGAATTTATTCACAAAAATACCAACTATATTAAATAAATAATATAAATCTGATTTTTTTATAAAATAAAATACTTTAATATTTTTGTGATTTTTCAGAAAAAGAGCCAATAAAAAATATTAAAATTGAATGAGAAATTAATTTTCCAAGTTATTAGCAAAATAATATGAAAAATAAAATAAAATGGGACAAGTGATAAAAAAGAGGTCTGGGGTGAGGGGGATTCGAACCCCAGACCTCTCGCTCGCTCAATACACACAAACCATTTGAACAACCACTGGGGTACAATGCCAATTCATTTAAGATATGGCAAACAATAAATATATAACAAACTTAGTTGAATTTCTGAAGAATGGCACTATGGTCATCTTCATCCTCGAGCTCGTTCAAGAAGCACCCAATCTCACTCGTCCCTCAACTAATTCACATGATTCAAAAATGAAAATTGTGCGTTTTCAAATGAGGAACACAATGACAATACCCAATTTTATTGAAATCAAGTGAATCAAAACATAATCTGATAAAACCTAAAGAACCCTAAAATTGGCATGAACTCAATGAAATCCTATACACGAATTGTAAACAACGATTGATTGAGGGTAAATGATCTAAAAACATCCAGAAACACAATGGTAACAAGAAAACTTATTTATGATGCATGATTCATTGAGTTTGAGAGTTCAAGTTTTACCTCTGCAAGTGAGAATCGAATTCTGGTTTGGAGGTGTTACATATGAGTTCCAACGATTTGGACAGCTTCCTTGTACCTCAATGCATGTGTTTGAGTGCTTAGGTTGATTGGAAAACCTCTGGATTGATCAGCCTGATTCCTTCTGCAGCAAGTCATGAGTCTTGTGCAATTGGGTGGCCATTTGGTGATTTTGACGTTACAGATGGGATGTAATGGTTTAGATCACTTCTATATGTTATGTGTGTGGTGTGTGAACCATTGGTTTGGTTGGAATCACTCTCAAATGCAGAACCCGATAGTGACTTGCAAGAGAAGGTATTTTTGGAGTGAAAGTGGTGATTTTGAGAAAGGCATCTGTTTAGGACCTTTGGTGTACTCAAACTGATAACAATTAAGGCCTATTTATAGTGTGTCAAGTTTGTTTTGCAAGCAACAGTGTGTGGCAACTGCAGCAGGCCTTTGGCCAATGTGGATCAAATGGAATCTCAAGTCTCCTCTAGCCATTTACTTGAGATTAGAGCACAAGCCTATGGTCCTCTGTTGTATGAGCTTATCTTGACTCATTTGGTTTATCATTGACTGATACATGCCAGCTCTATGCATCCATTGAATGTCTCAAAATAAAATTGGAGTCTTGAGGCATCTTTAGCTTTTAGGGATGACACACCTACATGTAGTTCCAAAGACTTGGAAGGCTTATGGATCAGTGTTTGCTCCTCCTTGGTCTTCCCCTGAGGTGTACAGATGGATAAACATGTCTTTGATGACTCATAATATGCAAATTCGACCAAATGCACAATTCTGACTTAGTGAAAAATCAGATTTTGGAGCTAACTTCCCATGGATGTATCTCTCAGCTCAAAATGAATTAGAGAGACTTCTTGTAATTTTTGAAAAGCTTGAATGATGTACTAAAACATTGAAGTTTGGAGATTTTATTGATTCATCTTGGATCAATGTGAAAAATGCCTTGGAAGTTTGATGTTTCATGCTGAAATTTCAAGGCAGGATTTTCACTAAGTGTTTTTTGACATATTTTGGTTTTTTCACCACTTTGATCCACTACTAACTAAAAATCCATGAAGAATTGGAACTTGATGTAGTTGAAGCTTTTGTAGAGTGTAGCAAGACCTACAAATCCAGCTTTGGATCACTCAAAATGGTTGCTTGGATCTCAAGTTATGATCCTTGGAAGTTCGTACCCTAGCCACTTTGTTCCATAACTTAGAAAAATTCTAAGTTTTTTATGGTTACCCCTTTTACAAGTTAACTCACTTTCTTTGATTTTTCTTGATGAATGATGATTCAAATCACATATTAACATTGTTTTAGGGTTAAGGAACCTTGGTTGACCAAAAAATCAAAAAGTCAAACTTTGACTTTTTGTACAGTTGACTTTTTATCAGATGAAATTTAAACTGCGCGATCCTCTATGAAATCAAGTCCTTGACCTAAATCAAACTTAATAAATGTATTCCATAGGTGTTGTAGGGTGTATTGAATCATGTCCTAAGGTTTGGGAGCATGTCTTGGTCAAAAGTCAAAGGTACATTTGACTTTGTGGAAATTTCACTAAGTGTTGGAAAAAGTGACATTTCATGTTTTCAACCATTTTGATCACTCCATAACTAAAAATGTATGAGTGATTGGAATGAGGTGTAGTTGACACTTTTAAAGTATGCCATGAGAGCTACAAATCCATCTTTGGATCATCCAAAATGGTTGCTTGGATCTCAAATTATGATCCTTGGAAGTTGGTACCCTAGCCACTTTGTTCCATAACTTAGAAAAATTCTAAGTTTTTTATGGTTACCCCTTTTACAAGTTAACTCACTTTCTTTGATTTTTCTTGATGAATGATGATTCAAATCACATATTAACATTGTTTTAGGGTTAAGGAACCTTGGTTGACCAAAAATCCAAAAAGTCAAACTTGGACTTTTGTACAGTTGACTTTTCTTATTAGATGAAATTTTGACTTTGTGATTCTTTTGTGAAATCAATCTTTGGGTTTAATCAAACTTCATGGATGGCCTCCAAGGTTATTTAGGAATGTCTTAGACCCCTCCCCGAGGTTTTAGATCAAGAGTAGGCCAACATTCAAGGATAGGGTTTGACTTTTTCCCTTAGAAACCCTAATTTGTGATCAGATGGTTTTGAGCTCTTTTGGCTTATGATTTGAGCTCTTTAAGTCAATCAAATCTTGTAAACATGTCAATATTATGTATTTGAAGTCTTTGAAGTTCATTTTGAAGCTTCAAGCCATGCCTCACTTCACAAGTTAACTCAAGGGTTGAATTAGGTCAAAACCCTAATTCCTGATTCTTTGATAGATGGACCTTCAAGGTGATTTTGCCATTGTGGGTGGGCTCTTGAGATCCTTTTGAGCTTATAGGACCACACATTGAGGCATTGGCTCATGCTCAGATGGAAATTTTCATCTGGAGGCCTCAGTCGACCAAAACCCTAATTTGGGGACACAGGCGATCTTGAGGCTTGATCCATTTGGAATGATGCAACCTTGTGCTTGATTCTTGATGTGGGAGTCCTTTTGATCCTTTGTGGGTGTTTTAAGAGGCTAGACAATTTGAAGATCATGTCATTTCTTGATTGATCCTTTGTCTAAGTGCTCTAAGAGGGCTCAAAACCCTAATTCTTGATTGTAGTGAATGCTCAACAATCTTTGAGGAGATTGATGAGGCATGAAAGTTCATCCATATTGTGGTAATGATTTGCACAATGATGGGAAATCATGGTGGTCAAAGTTAGGGGTATGACAGATGCTCCTATTTAATTTTCTTGGACCCGAAGGTGTGAATGGCGAAGGTATTCGGGCATTCGGGGTGCAAGAGGATTAAATATTGGAATACCCAAAATTTTGATGGTGGTTATGAATGACAGCATGCTCATCCATCTTCTTTTGCTAAGCAATGATGCTTAGAAAAGGTAAAAACTTCCCCCCGATCCTGGTCTTTAGCCAAGGAACTGGTCTTAGTTTCTCTTGTCAATAAACTTCCCCTCGATCCTGGTTTTTAGCCAAGGAACTAATCTTAGTTTCTGATATAAACTTCCCCTCAATCCTGGTCTTCAGCCAAGGAACTGGTCTTAGTTTCTTTTGTAAACTTCACCTTGATCCTGGTCTTCATCCAGGGAATTGGTCTTAGTTTCTTTTGTCAATAAACTTCCACTTGATCCCGGTTTTTAGCCAAGGAACTGGTCTTAGTTTCTGATATAAACATCCCCTTGGTCCTGGTCTTCAGCCAGGGAACTGGTCTTAGTTTCTTTTGTAAACTTCCCCTCGATCCTGGTCTTCAGCCTGAGAACTGGTCTCAGTTTCGTTTGTCAATAAACGTTTTTGAACAGGGACGCTATTTGTAGCGGTTTTCCTCAAAATTCTCGCCGGATTTTCCTAGGGATATGCCATTTGACGAAAAAAAAGTTTTGATGTCAGACTTGCTGGGGAACCCATTCGTCTGAGTTGTAGAGGTGGGAAAAATTCTAGGTTGGAGACACCATTTGTCGACTCTATTGGGGAAAACGAGTCTCTTGAGAGTCTGTTTCCAACTTGGTATATTACATCATACTTTTCCTCGAGATCTTCTCGGAGAAATGCCATGTGATGTAATCCATTTTTGAGGTGCCGATGACTTCATTAACATTGACTTTCTGGAGAGAAAAACCAATGTGTTGCTGAGAGTCCTTAGTTGCAAGGCTTTCTCTGGGGATTTTCCTTAATCCGAGAAAGCGAAGATATCATCTTCAATGGTGAAGAGTGATGTTTGTTGAATGCCTTCTGGCCTTTTAGAGGTTCAAGTTATCAAAGTGGTCGAGGACCGTCTCCAATCCAGAAATAAACTAGGGAGAAATTGTTCAGATGCTATATTTCCTAACAAGTAGAGGACTGACAACTCGATTGAGAGGACTTTACCACTTGGGAACTAGACCGACTAGAGTGATAGTGATGCAATATGGATATGAGTATGAATCAATAATGCATGATGTATGTATGTTTATGCTGACAAAACTGACGCGACAAACAGACTAATGGATGAACACGATTGGATACTCGGCCACTGTGGGGAATGAAAAGTATCATTGTTCTAAGATAACAATCCTGCCTTGCTTAGGAGAGACGGTCCCTGTAGGGAGAAAGAATTGTTTAATTGGTCTTAAGAGATACGAACTCTGTCGGGGATATCAGATGGGAAAATCATATCTGATACAGTTAATCCTTCATTCAGGCGTAGTGGTTTTAGAAGGAGTACTTTGATTCTGCACTTTGAGGTTCAACCACCTTCGGAGAAGCGATCGATATTCTTTCAATGTTCAACAGTCAAAAGAATTGCCATCTTTATTTTAAAAGCAGAAAAAATTTGACAAGTAAATTCATTTTTGTTTTATTTCAAGAATCGTTGATCATATTAAAAACATCATTTTGTAAAGCTAAAACAAATAAGAATTACAAACAAAAGCACTAAGGCTCAAATTTTATTAATAAGATGGAAATCAGCCAAGCGCGTGATTCCATAGAGTATTTATAAAGTTAGAAAATGGTAATTTAAGGGAAAAGGGGTACATTGAAACATAATGACCGTTATCCTTCTACCAACTTTGAATTCTGGACATTCTGAGCTTCTGTCGAAGATGGCCTTGACTGGAGTTTTTCCGATGGATGGCATGACTGCTGAGGGATTTAACCTTGTCAGACGTAGTTACTTGCCATTAATCCCTAACTTTTTCCTGGATTGTACTTTGAGATTTCCAATCCATCGGGATGATTTTTGCTTATGTCTCTAATTTTTGCCTGGGCCGCCCTTTCGGGTTTTCAATCCACCGAGACATTTTTTTTTGTTGTTTTTTAGGCGAAGTATTTCTTGACTACATCAACATTTGTGGGGTAGGCAAATTCCTCTCCATCCATGGTTGCGAGTCTCAAGGCGCCGCCTGAGAAGGCTTTCTTGACCATATAGGGGTCATCATAATTCGGAGTCCATTTACCCCGGGAATCAGTGAGAAATGATTGTATCTTCTTGAGCACGAGGTCTCCTTTCCTGAAGACGCGAGGTTGGGCCTTTTTGTCAAACGCCTTCTTCATTCTTTGTTGATACAACAGACCATGGCATAGAGTCGTTACTCTCTTTTCTTCAATCAGATTCAGTTCGTCGTGTCTGCTCTGACACCATTCAGCCTCTGTTAGTTTAGCTTCCATCAACACCCAGATTGATGGGATCTCTACTTCTATGGGGAGCAGTGCTTCCATGCCATACACTAGAGAGAAAGGGGTTGCCCCTGTTGAAGTGCGGAGAGATGTGCGATAACCATGAAGAGCAAAGGGTAGCATCTCGTGCCAGTCTTTGTAGGTTACAACCATCTTTTGAACGATCTTTTTGATGTTTTTGTTAGCCGCTTCTACCGCTCCGTTCATCTTAGGTCTGTAGGGAGATGAGTTATGGTGTTCTATCTTGAACTCAGCGCACAACTCTTTCATCATCTTGTTGTTCAAGTTAGATCCATTATTAGTAATGATCTGGCTTGGAACACCATAACAGCAGATGAAATTGTTTTTGATGAAACGGACTACCACCTGTCGGGTTACATTGGCGTATGACACTACTTCAACCCACTTGGTGAAGTAATCAATGGCTACTAGGATGAACCGATGTCCGTTTAAAGCTTCGAGTTCGATCATGCCGATCATGTCGATTCCCCATATGGAAAAAGGCCATGGGAAAGAGAGGACTTTGAGATGCATTGGTGGTACATGGATTTTGTCTGAGTATATCTGACACTTGTGACATCTCCTCATGTACTTGTAGCAATCAGATTCCATGGTCAACCAATAGTACCCTGCTCTTAAATTTTTTCTCGCCATCGTGTGTCCGTTGGCATGAGTGCCGAAGGATCCTTCGTGAATTGCTTTCATCAGCATGTTTGCTTCTGGTCTGTCTACGCATCGGAGCAAGACCATGTCAAAGTTTCTCTTATAGAGTGTATCACCACTCAGAAAGAAGCTGCATGCCAGCCTTCTGAGGGTCTTTATGTATTTTCTTAATGCCCCAGGTGGGTATTCTTGTTTTTTAAGGAAGCATTTGATATCATGATACCAAGGTTTGTCATCTATGACTGCTTCGATCGCGAAAATGTCGGTCAAGGCGCATTATGTTAATCTTAGGTGCGTCGTTCCATTGACCTACACTAATCATGGAAGAAAGAGTGGCTAATGTATCAGCCATGTGATTCTCTTCAAGAGGGATGTGATGAAACTCGATTCTGTTGAAGAATGGTAACAACCTTCTCGCGTAGTCTTTGTAAGGAATCAATCCTGATTGATATGTGTTCCAATCTCCTTTGATCTGATTGATAACCAGGGCTGAGTCTCCATATACGTCCAAGTTCTTAATCCTTAAGCCAATCGCTTCTTCGAGACCCGTGATACAAGCTTCGTATTCGGCCTCGTTGTTTGTACATTTGAATGTTAATCTGGAAGTGAAAGGAATATGGGTACCCTGAGGTGTTATGATGATTGCCCCAATTCCGTTTCCATAATGGTTGACAGCTCCGTCAAAGATAAGTCCCCATTGGGAACCCGGTTCTGGCCCTTCACTGGGTAGTGGTTCATCGCAATCTTTCATTTTCAAGTACATTACATCTTCGTCTGGGAAGTCAAATCCGACTGATTCCTGATCGTCAATCGGTTGATGAGCCAAATGATTGGCTAAAATACTTCCTTTGACGGCTTTCTGAGCATAGTACTCAATGTCGTATTCTGATAACAACATCGGCCAACGGGCTATCCTTCCCGTGAGAGCAGGCTTTTCAAAGACATACTTGATTGGATCCATTTCGAAGATTAACCAAGTAGTGTGACAAATCATATACTGGCGAAGACGTTTGGCTGCCCAAGCCAGAGCACAACAAGTTTTCTCAAGCATAGTATACCGAGTTTCACAGTCGGTAAACTTCTTGCTCAAATAGTAGATGACAGACTCTTTTCTTTTCGTTTCGTCTTGTTGGCCAAGTACACAACCCATGGAGTCTTCCAAGACTGTTAAGTAGATGATCAGCGGTCTTCCCTCTACTGGAGGTGACAAGATAGGTGGATTTAACAAGTATTCCTTGATACTATCGAAGGCGGTTTGGCAGTCTTCTGTCCATACGCAGTCCTGATTCTTTTTGAGTAATTTGAAGATCGGCGCACATGTCACGGTCATGAGGAATATAAATCTGGAAATGTAATTCAAACGTCCCAGGAATCCCCTAACTTGTTTTTCAGTCTTTGGAGAAGGCATTTCTTGAATGGCCTTGACCTTGTCAGGATCAACCTCAATTCCTTTCTGGCTGACGATGAACCCTAAAAGTTTCCCTGAACGGACACCGAATGTGCACTTGTTGGGATTCAAGTGGAGTTTGTACTTCCTCAGACGCTCGAATAGCTTTGACAGGTGGGTCATATGCTCCTCTTCTATCTTAGATTTGGCAATCATATCATCGACATACATTTTTATTTCTTTGTGTATCGTGTCGTGAAACAGAGTAGTCATGGCCCTTTGATAGGTCGCCCCGACGTTTTTCAAACCGAACGGCATTACCTTGTAACAAAAGGTGCCCCATGGGGTGATGCATGAAGTTTTCTCCATGTCTTCCGGCGCCATTTTGATCTGATTATAGCCCGAGAATCCATCCATGAAGGAGAATACTTTGAATTTTGATGTATTGTCTACCAACATGTCTATGTGCGGTAGGGGAAAGTCATCCTTTGGTCTGGCTTTGTTCAGATCCCTGTAATCTACACACATTCTAACTTTTCCGTCCTTTTTTGGAACTGGTACTATGTTGGCTAACCATTGAGGATATTCTGATGTGGCGAGGAAACCCGCGTCAATCTATTTTTGCACTTCCTCTTTGATTTTGATGGCCATGTCTGGGTGAGTCCTTCATAACCTTTGTTTTACTGGCGGACATTCTGTTCTTAATGGTAGATGATGTTCCACGATGCTGGTATCCAACCCTGGCATGTCCTGATAGGACCAAGAGAATACATCGGGAAACTCTTTGAGAAGTTTTATCAAGTCTTCTTTGACAGTCGGACTGAGCAGTGCCCCAATCTTGACTTCTTTTCTCTCTTCTTCTGAACCCAAGTTTACTATTTCCAATGGCTCTTTATGAGGTTCAATGGACTTTTCCTCTTGTCTCAGTAATCCGGAGATCTCTTCTGGAATTTCTTTGTCATTTTCTTCTTCATCCTCAAATACCGGGAATTCGAAGTTGGGAGAAGGCATTGGATCGTATGTTTCAATGGGGTTTAAAACAAGCAATCTGCACGACGTGATGATTGTTTTTAGAAGAGATAGAGAGAGAATGCAAGAGTGTGTGCAGTGTATTTTCTGAAAAATGCTTGTTTTTATTTTTTTTTTAGTTGTTTTTAGGATTACCATTTTCTAAAAAAGCGAAAAGAGAAAACAACAATAAATGCGGAAATTACAGAACGACGTTATTTTATTCATGATCTTGTCGATTCTTGAAACTACAACCCTATAAAACAAAACTCTGTCGCTTTGGGCAAAGCAAAGAGAAACATTTACAGAAAGTGAGCCTTATCAAAACATCTGTTTGACCTGGGCAGGGTGAAAGGTTAAAACAAAGACGACAATTACTTAGACTTATGGACAACTTTCGGAACATTGACAGTAACCCATTGGTGGCGAACTCCTCGGTGAATCACAAAGTCTGGTACCTTCCTTCTTGTCTTGTCTTCAGAAATGACGCTGATTTCTGGTGGAGTAGGATCGTTGGAGTCTGTCTCCCATGCAGAGTTGTCATAGATGGACTCTTCTGTTGTATCTTGCACAGTGTTTGTACTCTCAGGTGGATCTCCCCATCCAGTGGGCTGGATGTCTTTGAGCCTGATACGAGAGCTTTCAGGAGCGGTGTACTTAACCAAGAAGTTGTACTTGCCACTCGGTTGTCCTAAGGTGTCCCACACTTCTTTGGAGCTAGAGGAGTCATCCCTTTCGATGATGTTGACCTCAGGAAAAGCGTAGTTGATGAACTCTTGTCCTGCAATCTTTGCAAATTCATCGTCGTGCTGGATATTTTTTGAATGCCTTGAGTAATGATCCCATGATTGGGTGGGGACGCAGGTATTCTTTTCAATGATGCTCAGCTGATATGCATCATTGGGCTGACTCTTTTGCCCCAAGTCTCCTGGGTACGGCTGCCAGATAGGCAGGCCATCCATTAGGCCATAATAGTCGTAGTCAAAGTTGTCTTTCATTAGAGTGTCCTCCTCTAATGAGTTTGGTGGAGCACGACATCCTTCCGGATCACAATCTCCGTATATCATTTTGACGTCTGATCTAGGTATATATCTCGGACTCTGTGCAGGATAGCAAAATGGCGTAGGCACCTCTCCCTGAGACATATAACCGTCTTTGTTGAGATAGGACGTCCATTCTTCATCTGTATCGAAGGAATCATCCTCGTTGATGGTATGTACTTCTTAAAATACTGGGTGAAGGAAACCTCCACTGTGGAAGAAGTCTTGAATGGGATGAAAACTTTCATCGTTAGTAGCAGTCTGGGTACAGGTTGAGGAAAAGCCAAGACCCTTCTTTGTTTTGTTATCAGTAGGAATGACAAGTTGTCCCCTTCCTTTTGAATTGTTACTTTTGATCACTTCGAGAGCATCTTTGTACGAGGAAATCGATGTTCCTTTTTCTGATTAGTTGTCATTGCTCACCGAAAGTGCTTGGAACTAGGTTCCCACAACCTCCTCTGGTTCTAAACAAGTGGACGATGATAAGTTGCTCACGATTAAGGCTTGCTCTCCGCAGACTGTGACCAGTTGGTCATTCTTAACGAACTTCAGCTTCTGGTGAAGTGTCGAAGTGACTGCCCTAGCCTCGTGTATCCAAGGTCTTCGTAACAAACAACTGTATGCTGCCCGGATGTCCATGACCTGGAAAGTGACTTGGAAAGTGTGAGGACCGATAGTTATGGGAAGGTCGACTTTGCCGATAACTATTTTTCGGGATCCGTCAAATGCTTTGACGATGACCTCACTGCCTCTCATCGGAGATCCTTGAAATGATAGTCGCATTAGAGTAGATTTTGGCATAACATTCAGAGCTGATCCGGTGTCTACCAGTACGCTGGCTAAAGCATCGTCCTGGCAGTTGACTGTAATATTTAGCGCCATGTTGTGATTTTTTCCTTCTTCCGATAGTTCTTCATCGCTGAATCCTAAGTTGTTGCAGGAAGTGATGTTGGAGATGATGTTGTCAAATTATCTTATTGTCACATCTTGTTCCATAAAGGCTTGCTCTAAGACTTTCTGTAGAGCCTCTCTGTGGGCTTCGGAACTGAGTAAAAGAGATAGCATCGAGATTTTTGAAGGAGTTTGCAACAGTTGATCAACAATGTTGCACTCACTCTTCTAGATGAGCTTTAGCATCTCATCGTTGTTCTTTGAAAGGTCGGGATCACTGGATTTACTGACTGGTTAATTGGGAACTCTTGTCTGAGGTTCCTTTTCTTTGCTGGATTCTCCAACTCCTCTGTTGAAGATCCGACCGCTCCGTGTCACTCGACTGATGTCTGCAATATTCACGACGGAGGGTAATGGAGTTTCCTTTCCATTCTCAATTGTTGTTGAACTATACTTGTAAGGGATAACTTTATCGGATTTGTACGATACTGGTCCTGGAAGATAGATAACTACAGGAGCCTTTTGATTTTTCTGACCATCGTAGCCGGCCTCAATTGGTTCGAGGTCGAGAATCTTTCCACTATCAAGAGGAACTCTTGATTCATGGAGTAAAGGGATTATGGCGCATACATCTTTGGCCACCTCTTGTTTAGGGACAAAAAACAACTTCTTTGCCTCGATTGGGAAGATAGTATGACATTATGTTAATTGAACCAGAGCTTGAACATAGTCGAATCACTTTGTGGCCAAACTGACTTTGAAGGGCTGCTCGCACGAGGTAGCATACTTGGTTATCCACTGAGCAAACTCTACACTCATAGTTGTGTGGTGGCACCCGGCCACGTCCGCTTTGTATGCAGTGTAACCTTACTAAATCGGTTTCCATTGATCGAACATCCTGACTTTGTTGCCTAGTAGGGTTCCCGTTAATCATACTGGCTTGTTGTGTGTCTTCATCTAGATAGATCGGAAGCCACCAGTGGTTCAACAAGTGTTGAAGCGTTCTTTGAATAAGTTCACATCCTTGGTTATCCTCACGACATATTTTACAGTTCTGATAATCATGTGAAGTCAGAAAACCGAGCTAAACTTGCTTAGCGTGTAATTCCACCAAGCTGGTATTCATCAAACGAATATCAAAGATTTGAATCATATTAACTTGATAATGACTTCTATCACGGTAATCCTGAATCCATCCAAGATCCATCTGACACTAGAGAGCCTCTTGTACAAAAGAGCATCCCGGATTATTTACCGAGCAGATCAGACAGGAATCGTAGTCGTGTCGTGGCAGGTCAAGATGCTGGCTTTGCCTAGAGTGCATTGCCACCAAGTTGACATTCATCGCACGGATGTCGTGGTTTTGAACGATGTTGGAATTTGTATAAGTCATGTCGACCTCAGGGATTATGTGATCTTGGATCCATCTGAGATCCATCTGTTCCTGTAGAGCTGATTGCACCACAGAACATCCTTGATTATTTTTAAAGCAGATATCACACTGGTGATAATTATGAGATGGTACATGACCGTATCTGCTCTGTCTGCAATGCATCTTGACCAGGTTGGTTCCCAATAAGAGTACATCATGAATTTGATATAGGTGGTTAGACTCTTCCTCTATCAAATTTACTGCAGCCTTTTCGTGTTGAGGCAACGGGTTCGTCTGAACATTTGGATTTGTATCCTTGAAGGATAAGACCCCGTTCCTGACAAGCTTCAGCACATTGGATTTGAAGCTGAGATAGTTTTCTATGTTATGCTCTGGTCCTCCTTGATGGTAAGGGCAAGTTTGATCCGCATTGAACCAAAAAGGCAGATTCTCCGGTATTGTAAGAGGGGACCTGGTTTGGACGTGCCCCTTAACCAGTAGTAGTGGAAGCAGTTCTGCGTACAACATCGGTATAGGGTCAAACCCTGGTGGTCGCATTGTACGATTGTTATTATACTGAGGGCGAGCCTGCTGAAGAGGTTGTTGTGTCCTTTACTGATATTGTTGTTGATTTGGTTGGCTCTGAGCAACCTGAGGTTGATACGTTGGAACAAGCGTAGGGTTGATAGCAGGAGTTACTGCTGCTACTGGTTGATACCGTCGCCTTTTCTTTCCGAGAGAGATATTACCAATATCTTGCTCTTTTTTCTTAGGGAAAGCGTTGTCGTATCTTTTGGTACTGCTTAATGGTCCTGTATCTTTGACCAGACGTCCTTCTCGGACTGCTTTTTCAAGGTGCACTCCCATGCTTACTATTTCAGTAAAGTCACTGGGCGCACTTGCGACCATTCGGTCGTAATAGAATGAGCTCAAGGTTTTCAATAAGATCTTTGTCATCTCTTTTTCCTCAAGAGGTGGACAAATCTGGGCGGCAATTTCACGCCATCTCTGAGCATATTCCTTAAAGGTTTCCTTGTCCTTCTACGACATGGCTCTGAGTTGATCTCTGTCTGGTACCATGTCCAGGTTATACTTATACTGCTGAACGAAGGCAACGCCAAGATCTCTGAAAGTGATGATCTTGGTGCGGTTTAAACCCATGTACCATTTGAGTGCGGCACCGGTTAAACTATCTTAAAAATAATGGATCAGTAGCTGTTTGTTCTCTGTCTGAGTTGATATCTTTCGAGCGTACATCACCAAATGACTTTGAGGGCAAGAGTTGCCCTTGTATTTCTCAAATTCGGGCACCTTGAATTTGTGCGGAATTTTCACATTGGGGACCAAACAAAGGTCTGTGGCGTCCTTTCCGAATAGATCTTGACCATGAATGGCATGCAGTTCCTTCTGCATCTCTAGGAATTGTTCCTGGAACTCATTCATTTTGTCGTACATACTTTCGTTTCCACCAGAAGGTATCTGTGGAATCTGCCCTTCCGGGACAGTGTGTACCACGGGTCGTGGTATAATCATTACGGCTATGACTCTTGGTGCTTCCCTATCCCGAAGTTTGTAACCTTCAAGAGTTGTTGTCATGCCTCTTGCGTCTTCGCTTTCCCGAAGTTTGTAACCTTCAAGCCCAGCGGTTCCTACTGCAGTTTCTAGATCTTTCGTGATCGGCAGAATATATCCTTCTAAGATATAGTTTAGTGGCATGCCCCAGGGACGATCTTTAGGCATGTTATACCGAGGATCATACTTCTCCACTATGGGCGTAGATATGGTCTCTGAGATCACAGTCTGTTGTTGTTGTTTCTGGGCTGCTGCTAGAGATTGCGTGTCACTGTGAAGTTTTCTTAGATCTTCTTTCGGAGCATCGATTTATTCTCTCAGCTCTATATTCTCTTCCTCAAGATCATCCATTTCCTTTTGTCGATTGGCCCGAGTATTGTACGAATGAGACAGTTTGACGCTAGAATCGAGACACAGACGTAAGATTCGAAGGTAAGAAGACTGCGTTATGCGAAAATGATGAATGATATGCAATGATTATATTAAAAAAAATGTTTTAATCAAAAGAAACTTCAACAAATGGATTGCAAATATCATACAGTGGGGAGACCCCGTTTTATTGAATTCAAAGATTGCGGAAATGGAAATACAGTAATTTACAAAGTGCTGTAAAAGGAAATGTCTAAACTTATGGATCCTGAGTCCTCTCTGAGGAGAGCTCAGGTGCTGGTTCTAGTATTTTCCTTTTCTTTGACCGGGGTTCTTGAGCCATTGTCGGGTTTTCAGTTCTTTGCCAAGTGAAAGGAGCGAGCAAATTCCTTCGGTCTTCCTGACTTTCTACAGCATGTTGCTCTGAAATCTCGATCATAGCATCTTTTTCTTTTAACAGTTGCGGTATTTTGGTACACTCCACATTGAGAATGGTAAATCATTCAGGTGAGAATACTCCTCCAGTGTTGGTGCTAGTTAATAATCTGGGAATGTGCAACAGTGATAGACCGGATCGTAGAACTGAATCAGCGTAGACAGGATTCCTTCAATTACATGGGCCCTTAACAGAGACAGTAGTCCTCTGTACTTAGTTCTGAAAGCATCAGGGTTGGTGATCATCCTTGCCAACCCTCTTAAATCCTCTAGTTTTGGAACCTTGAAGGTGTACTTGTGCGTCTTCCTTCTACCGAAATCCATAATGCAATCTTTCTCTCTGATATTTGCAATCATTGTCTTAGTTTAATTTGAAAAAAGAGAGAGTAGAAGAGAATATTTTTTCTTTGCTTAAAGTTTTTTAATGAAATGAATGCATGAATGCAGCACATAAAAACATAGAAAAATATGGGTTCAAAGGTTCAGCATCACGAGCATGGAGTCATGGCTCTACCCATTCTCAAAGGTTGTACTACAGTGAATTTTTGTACCTGTCCTCAAAATCATTGACCCCCCTTGGGATAACAACAGCAGGATGGTTCATCCGAGCGAGCTGTAGTATCTTAGGGTAATCTCAAATGGGGGTAGTATCGCGTGACAACTATTTCTGATAGCTTCCGCACTACAAAATAGTCACATGGTCTCAATCTACTAAATCCTCAATTTCATGGATACCACAATCGAACAATCTGCTTTTCCAACCGAAGTCACTAGACATTGAATCCGCAAAGGGTATCTCCACTGATTCGATGGTTTACCAGGATCGTTTATTTAGGAATCACTCCCTGTAAGACCACCCGTCTATGCCATCACTTATCTTAGGTATCACTCAAACTTTCCACATGTGGTATCACCCGTAGTCCCATTAGTAGAAAAATAAACACGGATATCAAGTAGGAAAAGCGATATATATATATATATATATATATATATATATATATTCATTCCTAAAACTAACATCCTAGACCTCTTAAGAAATCTAGTCTATAGTCCTAAACAGATCAAAGATATCCCCAGCAGAGTCGCCATTTTACTGTGGAAAATGGGGACGATGATAAGACAGATCCTAGCAATGACTCCCCAGCAGAGTCGTCATTTTACTGTAGCGCGCGATTTTTGTCGGTGACGCGACCACCTTATCGCGGAATTTGCGTTTTCTCCTCAATGAAGAGGAGGGGATGCTACTTTCTAATTTCTTATATATCCCGTGAAGCTAGAAGGGAAAGGGAAGCTATCTAAAACTAACCTTGCACGTGAATGTTTAACTGAGCAAACACTTAAGGAGATTCGGGGAGTTCGGGGCCAGGTTATACAATGGGGAGTTGTCAGTTACCCATCCTATATGTGGTTATCCACAGGTTGTTAGCTTTAGGTTCTGCTTTGTACTTGATGGTGTTTATCCGTTAATGGTTTGGGAAAGTTTCTTGGGAAATATAAGAGAGAGAATGAGTTTTTGTTGATGTTCGGGTTTTTCCGATGTTTTTGGTAAGGTACTGGACCTAATGTTTGATTGATGTGTGAAGGTACTGGACCTAGAGTTTTGATTAGTATGCTCGCTAAGATTTCTCAATCTTATGCCTACGTATTCCCGTTTAAACAAAACAGGGAAATCAGAGCAATCGTAGTTCCTCCTATTCTAAGGGAGGAAAAAGATATTTTGGTGTCTTGTTCAAAACCCAAGATTGAAGCTAAATGGAGTATTTGTGTCTTGTTCAAAGCCCAAGATTGAAGCTAAAAGGTTTGACTGAGAGAGAATTTGTCATCTCTAAAGGGAGACATCTGGTCTGTTTATCACAGTTGTTGGGTGACTGTTTATAAAGGAGGATTACTTTAACTGAGATATGTGAATCCAGTAATGCCATAATTTCCTTTTAGGGGATTTGTCCTAAAAGGGAAAACTTTAACTCAGTGTAGAGCAATGCCATTTTTCCTTAGGAATTTCTCATGCTAAGAGATGGACAATGGCGTGGATGTAAATAATCCAGAGGCTTGCCACTTACAGCAATTAGATGGAAGAAAGGGTTTTACCAGGATAAAAGATGGACGACAACTTGGATATTTGAACCAACAAGTGTGCTACTTACAACATTTATCTGGGACTAGGGTTTGTTTTGATTTTCTATTTTGAAGAGTGACAAACAGAGAAGTGACTTCCTACAGAGGGATTTTGGTTTCCTCTAAAGGGGATGTTGATTTTTGTGCCTTGATCAAAGCCCAAGGTTGAAGCTAAGAGGTTGATTGACTCCACTAGGGAAGTCCTTATACAAGGCCTAAGAGGAGGCTGGAAAAAGACTGACTCAACAAAATAGTGTTTATCTGTCTTGTACAACGCCCAAGATTGAGGCTAAAAGAGACTGACTCTTTTGGGGATATCATTATTCAAAGCCTAAGAGGAGGCTAAATGTTTGACTTTTCCGGAGAAAATATTCTTTCTGTCTTGTACAAAGCCCGAGATTGAGGCTAAAAGGAACTTTGACTCCATTGAGGAGGGTTTGTATGTGTATTGTATAAAGCCCAAGATTGAGGCTGAAAAAGAATACTGACTCTGTGGGAAAGTATTATCTGTCTTATACAAAGCCCAAGATTGAGGCTGAAAAAGAGCTTGACTCTGCTTAGGAAAATTTATATGGTGTCTTGTACAAAGCCCAAGATTGAGGCTGAAAAGGGTTTGACTCAATAAGAGAGTGCTTTTATTTGTCCTGTACAAAGCCCAGGATTGTGGCTGAAAAAGCTGGAGAAATCATTATACAAAGCCTAGGAGGAGGTTGACTTCTACTAGGGGAAATCATCATATCAAGCCTAAGAGAAGGCTGGAAGATTGTCTCAACAAGAGAACGGTTTTATCTGTCTTGTACAAAGCACAAGATTGAGGCTAAAAGGGTCGACTCAATAAGAGAGTACTGAAAGGTGATTGACTCGACAAGAGAGTCTGATAAGGTTAGCTCCGCTGGGGAGAATCATTGTACAAAGCCCAAGAGGAGGCTGGCTATGCTGAGGAACGGAATAATCATTATACAAAGCCTAAGAGGAGGCTATCTTCTGCTGGGAATTATTGGGATCCCGAGGCAGGTCCAAATGGGGAATCAACTCTTGCTGAGGGTTACAGCAGAGTTGGGGTATCAGATACCTTGAGGTTCTGATAGTGTTATACTGATGATAAACTGACCCTGGCTGGGAATTTTTAGGAGAGAGACTGGGTTTTAGAACCCATGGGTTTTAACTCTACTAGAGATTAATCCAGAATGACCAGGGTTTTTCCTAGGTTTGAAAGGTGCTTGAGAATGTCTTTGAGATCCGAGAGGGGATTAGACTGTCCACGTCTACTGGTATAGAAGAGTTTATCTTTGTATGATGCCCAAGAGGAGGCAGGTCTTTTTAAGGGATGAGAATCAACCCTAAATTGGTCTGATATTTGACACTGGAAAGACTGCTCTAGCAAAGGATGACTAAGTTCTGTCTTATACCTTTAAAACATCTTCAGGGTCCTTGTGTTAAGCCCAAGAGAAGGCATGAGAACTTCTAAGAAGTCGGAGGGTCCTTGTACAAAGCACGAGAGGAGGCGGGGATGCTTTTAGGAAGCCCGTGGGTCCAAACTTAAGAACAGTTCAAGAAAAGTTTCACCGAGAATAATCTTTTCTTTAATGATCAGTTCTTGGGTTTGAAGAAATTCAAGAGAGGTTTCACCAGGAATTAATCCTCTCTGGGGAAATGAACTTCTTTGACAATTTCTAATAGTGACAGTCTGAGAAAAGGCTCACCGAGAATACTGCCTTTCTCTTTGTTCCATATTATTTAAGCCCAAGAGAAGGCAAGACTGTGTCTGGAAATCCTATGGGGATCTAGTTTTGAATGTATCAAAGAGTGACCAATTGGCTTTACCTAGTTCTAGACCTAGTTGCCGGGGAAAACTCTAAATAGATATACTAGTATATATACAGTTGATATATGACAAGTATGTAAAAGGGTATGAAAGAAGGACTTACAGGGGAGCAGCTTCCCATAATACAGTTATATATATATATATATATATATATATATATATATATATATATATATATGAAAGCAATTAAATGAAAGCTGACAAAAACTTACAGGTGAACAAGCTTTCATGTTGTATTGTTAGTTGTTCAAAGAAATTAAAGAAAGTTTTGATAACAACTGTATATTTAAACCTAAATTAAAAGAGAAGTTGTTTTTGAAAAGATTATTGGGGCTTATACTCATGGAGAGGCCCAACAGTAATTTTACTGTTGTTTTAAAAATTGTACTGGGACTCATACAATGATTGAGGCCCAAAGAGATTTTTTGTACAAAGGAATGGGTCTTAAAATCTTTTAGAGGCCCAAAGATTTATTTTTGTACAAGTGATGGGGCTTATAACTCAAGGAGAGGCCCAACGACTTTGAAAAAAGGAAAAGAAATGGGACTTACAACACAAGGTTAGGCCCAGGTTATTTTGTTTTGAACTGGCGATCGCACCGGGATTTTCTAAAACACAGTGGCACTTATGCAATGACTGAGGCCCAAAATTATTTATATACAAAGGGGGTTGGGTCTTACACTCTTTTAGAGGCCCAAAGATTTATTTTTGTACAAGTGATGGGGCTTACAGCTCAAGGAGAGGCCCATGGCGAAACAGTGATCGCACCGTTGTTTTGAAAATTGTATTGGGACTTATTCAATGACTGAGGCCCAAAAAAGGTTTTATTTACAAAGGAGTTGGGTCTTACACTCTATTAGAGGCCCAAAGTGTTCTTGAAATGTTTGATAAGGATCAAAAATCAAGGAAACCCTCATTTTTATTTTTAAAAGTAATTCTTTAAAGAAAATTAATAAAAATGATTAAAAAAATACAAAATAAGTTTAAATAAACCACTTGTGATTTTTGGTTAAGGTTTGAAAAATGAGGACTCAATCACAAGATGATTTAGAACTCATTTGATTTTGATTTTCAAGATAAAAATTCACTTTTAAAAATATTTAAAAACAATAAAAATGAATTTATTAACAAAAATACCAAATATATTAAATAAATAATATAAATCTGATTTTTTTGTAGAATAAAATACTTTAATATTTTTGTGATTTTTCAGAAAAAGAACCAATCAAAAATGACTAAAATTGAATGAGAAATTAATTTTCCAAGTTATTAACAAAAATAATATGAAAAATAAATTAAAATGGGACAAGTGATAAAAAAGAGGTCTAGGGCGAGGGGGATTCGAACCCCAGACCTCTCGCTCGCTCAATACACACAAACCAGTTGATCAACCACTGGGGCGCAATGCCAATTCATTTAATATATGGAAAACAATAAATATATAACAAACTTAGTTGAATTTCTGAAGAATGGCACCATGGCCATCTTCATCCTCGAGCTTGTGCATGAAGCACCCTATTTCACTCATTCTCAACCAATTCACATGATTCAAAAATGAAAATCGTGCGTTTTCAAATGAGGTGCACAATGACAATACCCAATTTTATTGAAATCAAGTGAATCAAAACATAATCTGATAAAACCTTAAGAACCCGAAAATTGGCATGAACTCAATGAAATCCTATACACGAATTGTAAACAACGATTGATTGAGGGTAAATGATCTACAAATATCCAGAAACACAATGGTAACAAGAAAACATATTTATGATGCATGATTCATTGAGTTTGAGAGTTCAAGTTTTACCTCTGCAAGTGAGAATCAAATTCTAGTTTGGAGGTGTTATAGATGAGTTCCAACGATTTGGACAGCTTCCTTGTACCTCAATGGATGTTTTTGAGTGCTTAGGTTGATTGGAAAACCTCTGGATTGATCAACCTGATTCCTTCTGCAGCAAGTCATGAGTCTTGTGCAATTGGGTGGAAATTTGGTGATTTTGATGTTACAGATGGGATGTAATGGTTTAGATCACTCCTATATGTTATGTGTGAGGTGTGTGAACCATTGGTTTGGTTGGAATACTCTCAAATGCAGAACCCGATAGTGACTTGCAAGAGAAGGTATTTTTGGAGTGAAAGTGGTGATTTTGAGAAAGGCATCTGTTTAGGACCTTTGGTGTACTCAAAATGATCACAATTGAGACCTATTTATAGTGTGTGAAGTTTGTTTTACAAGCAACAGTGTGTGGTAACTGCAGCAGGCCTTTGGCCAATGTCGATCAAATAGAATCTCAAGTCTCCTCTAGCCATTGACTTGAGATTAGAGTACAGGCCTATGGTCCTCTGTTGTATGAGCTTATCTTGACTCATTTGGTTGTTCATGGACTGATACATGCCAGCTGTATGCATCCATTGAATGTCTCAAAACAAAATTGGAGTCTTGAGGCATCTTTAGCTTTTAGGGATGGCACACCTACATGTAGTTCCAAAGACTTGGAAGGCTTATGGATCAGTGTTTGTTCCTCCTTGGTCTCCCCCTGAGGTGTGCAGATGGATAAACATGTCTTTGATAACTCACAATATGCAAATTCGACCAAATGCACTATTCTGACTTAGTGAAAAATCAGATTTTGTTGCTAACTTCCCATGGATGTATCTCTCAGCTCAAAATGAATTAGAGAGACTTCTTATACTTTTTGAAAAGCTTGAATGATGTACTAAAACATTGAAGTTTGGAGATTTTATGGATTCATCTTTGATCAATGTGAAAAATGCCTTGGAAGTTTGATGTTTCATGCTGAAATTTCAAGGCAGAATTTTCACTAAGTGTTTTTTGACATATTTTGGTTTTTTCACCACTTTGATCCACTACTAACTAAAAATCCATGAAGAATTGGAACTTGATGTAGTTGAAGCTTTTTTAGAGTGTGGCAAAACCTACAAATCCAGCTTTGGATCACCCAAAATGGTTTCTTAGCTCTCAAGTTATGATCCTTGGAACTTGGTACCCTAGCCACTTTGTTCCATAACTTAGAAAAATTCTAAGTTTATTTATGGTTACCCCTTTTACAAGTTAACTCACTTTCTTTGATTTTTCTTGATGAATGTTGATTCAAATCACATATTAACATTGTTTTAGTGTTAAGGAACCTTGGTTGACCAAAAATCCAAAAAGTCAAACTTGGACTTTTGTACAGTTGACTTTTCTTATCAAATGAAATTTTGACTTTGTGATTCTTTTGTGAAATCAATCCTTGGGTTCAATCAAACTTCATGGATGGCCTCCAAGGGTATTTAGGAATGTCTTAGACCCCTCCCCAAGGTTTGAGATCAAGGGTAGGCCAATAGTTAAGGATAGGGTTTGACTTTTTCCCTCAGAAACCCTAATTTGTGATCAGATAGTTTTGAGCTCTTGTGGCTTATGATTTCAGCTCTTTGAGTCAATCAAATCTTGTAAACATGTCAACATGATGTATTTGAAGTCTTTGAAGTTCATTTTGAAGCTTCAAGCCATGCCTCACTTCACAAGTTAACTCAAGGGTTGAATTAGGTCAAAACCCTAATTCCTGATTCTTTGATAGATAGACCTTCAAGGTGATTTTGCCATTGTGGGTGGGCTATTGAGATCCTTTTGAGCTTATGGGACCACACATTGAGGAATTAGCTCATGCTCAGATGGAAATTTTCATCTGGAGGCCTCAGTCGACCAAAACACTAATTTGGGGACACAGGCGATCTTGAGGCTTGATCCACTTGGAATGTTGCAACCTTGTGCTTGATTCTTGATGTGGGAGTCCTTTTGATCCTTTGTGGCTGTTTTGAGAGGCTAGAAAAGTTGAAGATCATGTCATTTCTTGATTGATCCTTTGTCTAAGTGCTCTGAGAGGGCTCAAAACCCTAATTCTTGATTGTAGTAAATGCTCAACAATCTTTGAGGAGATTGATGAGGCATAAAAGTTCATCCATATTATGGTAATGATTTGCACAATGATGGGAAATCTTGGTGGTAAAAATTTGGGGTATGACATGGACCACAACCAACAAACTCTTGAATTGAGACCAAAAATACTATTGATCCCTCTCATCCTGAAACCATCCATACCCTGTACAAATCCACCTTGAATTTTACAGCCATAGATATCCTTGTTCCTTGAGATACAATCCAATTGAATCTAGAATGCTTCACATTCCTTAAAGAGACATACAAAGCCCCTTAGTTTGTCAGCTTGCCCAGATGTTCTTCAAACTTAAAGGACATCAAATACATGCTCTAGAAATCCTCAGCTTATTTGCTTCACAATCACCAAACTGATCCACTTCTCTCTAGCCTGACTTGTAGCAGAAGAAACCACTTCTCCACAAGCATTCTGACCTCAGCAAGAGTCAGCTATCCAGATAAACACCCCATGATCCAAGACAATTTTTAATTTATCATTCTCCCATATGATAAGATAGAACAATTCTGATTAAACTGGTGAATATCAACTTTCACAATCTGAACTTCAAGTTTAGAAACCATGATGATGTTCTAACATCAGTTAGGACATCCAGATCATATCACAGACACCATACACAATGGTTCTTGATATAATTACCATTGGACTTACTATATGCATAGTAATCCAAATGAAGATCTTCAGAGAACACAACTCATGCAGCTTGATCAATAAGAACTCCAGACAACCTAAGAGAGAAATAAACTCTCATTCAACTCCCAAAAGAAGGTAATCTTCCATAAGCAACTTAGGGCTTCTACCACAAGCTCCAAGATATGAACAGAACCAGAACTTCCTTTGATTTTCAACCAACTACCCTCTGCACAAGAGTAATTAGTTCCAAGCACACTGCTTGAATGCACGATAAATATCAACCAAATGCCAATGTTTGGTTAATCTCAACTTTCTTCAGTGTCCCAGAAAATCTCCTAATCCACCAATGAAACCTAATCTTCAAGTTACATAATCCACTTACTCTATAGCAAGCCATCTTAGATACACCAAGACTCGGACATGTAACATCTACTCCTTCTTGCAGCTCCCGCAAACTGCATGAGATAGACCTTTTTGAAGATCAACTTATCTTACGATGATGCGCCACAACATTAACTAAGGCCCTGAAGTTTCTGCTTGATGTCAAAACATCTGATCAGGCATCCAGCTGAAGAATTCAGTTCTTCATTCTGCCACTTAGAAGAACCTCCTCCCTATAATAGAACAAGAGTTCCATGTTCTCATAGACTTAATTAATGATATCAAGTTAGAGTAGACAACCTCCATCCTGCTTTACTGCACTACAACAACCACCTCATCTTCAGAAATCCCAAACCTGCCAAAGCTTGATTTTTATTTTCAGACGAGATTAGTCACACAAGGTCTTTACAAAAGGAATTCCACTTTCCTTAAGTAGAGGCTTCTTTAGAAAGTCAGAGATAACTGCCACTTATCCTTGACCTCCAAGATGAGAAAGATCACATGCTCCTATGCACCTAGATCAGAAGTAAACTGACCCAAGCAGTGTTATCACCAGCAGCATATTCTAGACAAGTTTCTTGCCAAGAAACTTTCCAGATAGAGATCAGATGCTTCTGGTAAAACTGGTACACACCTGCTGCACTCCAATACTCCTAGGTCAGAAATAAACTGATCTAGGAAAATTGTCTTCTCCTTCACTTCCATCAACACTACATTCTAGTCAAGCTTCCTACCACGAAACTTTCTAGTCTGATTACATGCCAAAATAAAGACTGATCCTACCACACATATGTGTATGGTACCAAGATCATCAGCTACAACTCCTTTGCTCTAGAGATTCACTCCTTGAATCAACAGGCTTTTGCACATACTCCACTGTCAAGATGTTTCAACATCTGATAGATCACAAGTTCCTCATCTTGACTGTACTCATTCTTCAAAGAACCGATCCTTGAGCAGATGCAGCAAAAGATGTTATACTTCCTGATGTACCAGCTTGTCACAAGTGATCTTGTATTCCAACATACAAGGATAATCAATTAAATATTTGTAATTCCACAAATAGCAATTGATCTTAAATCCTTGTCCTCAAAACCTTACATCTTGTAGGATATATGATCTACCAGATATCAACACACCTGTGTCAACATCTTTCTAGTCAAACAACATGTTGAGACATCAAGTCTGGCTCCCTTGACTCAACCTGCCTATAACTTTCCTTTGCTAATAGAATCCTTGCAAATCATGAATGGTGAAAATAAATCACCTCCCATTATCTCCAAGTTGAATAACATCTATCAGCACTAGAGATCTTTAGAAATCCATCTTAAACATGAGAACAAATTATCCTTCTGAAAGAGCTCTTAAACATGCCAGAGATGCCTTTATGAGTGGACTTGAGTGAAAACTCAAGTATCTTTGGCAAATTTGTCAAAAGGATCATTTACCAAATTCATAGATCATGAATTTGATAAACACGATCTCAACTCTCCTTCTCTTCAAATAGACTTCAAGATACAAGATGGAACCAAGCTTCCAAGTACTAAGTCAACATGACAGACATTAACCAACAATTCTCTCCATTCCATTGCTCCCGACTTTGGAATGACTAGAGTTTTCACAGATGTAGATATCTTCAAGAAAAGAAGCCATCTGTCAAGATCTTCCACCATTTTTCTTCTATCACAACTCCAAAATCCCATAAATACCAGAGTTCTTCCATCAGAAACATATGCAGCGGAACCACTAAAGAACATATTCAATATGCCCTAATAAGACGTCAGAACATCTTACCAGACACCATACAGGAGAACTAGCCACTTCTTCTTCAGTTGCTACAGAAAATCCTCAGAAAACTTGAACGACCAACAGTAGTCGTTACCTTTGATCCATAACATCCATCCCATCCATTAATACCCTTGAGTATGTCTGAGTGAATGATCTGATCTTCCAAACTCCTCCTTGTTTAAAGCGTCGAAAAGTATCTCCCAAGATCTCATCCAGAAACAGGCAGGATGCCTGCTCTGTTACGAATTGAAATTTTGGCATAGCAGATAGCAGATGTCCTAACACATGTTACGACATTATTCTCTGCACAACTTTAAAACAAGAACAGAATAAACAAACTGATATTCAGAATATCAGCAACAACAGCAAGACAAATGTTACGACATCTGTTACAACATGTTAATCAAAACGGAACTGTAAATTGCAGAATGATAAACAACACAGAAAATGATAACCTAGTTTGGTACAAATCACCTACATCTGGGGGCATACCAAGCCAGGAAGAATAATCCACTATCATTAGTATAGTTTTATGTAAACAACCGTTGGTTCAGTAAACAACCTCTGGTTTACCTATCACTACCCAATGGAGACTTTATTATTAGAAGTCACATCTAATTGATAAGAGAAACCCATCTCACTCCCTAAATCACAACCTGTGATTATCTAACAGCTATAGTCACAATAACTGTATCATCCTACTTGAAAGACACCCCGTTCAATGTAAAGTTCAGTCAAGCTACCTTGACTAACAAGCTAACTTGGATTTTCTTAAAAGCTTCATCCAAGAACAATACACGATTCATTACCTACGGGTTTCTGAATTTGTACAAGCACCTATGTCTTCCACAATGTATCAAATCGATACAGAGGGAGACTTACAACACAAAGGAGCCAACGACTCTCAAAAACCTAAACCCTACTTTACAAAAGTTTACAAAATAGGATTCCTAAGTCTATGTCGTTCTCTCTCTCTTTTCTGCCCTGGGACTAGGTCTTCTTTTATAGCCTTCTGCTGTCTTAGGGCTTCAAATCTTCTTTCCTTGATCCATTGCAAATCGCACCTTGAATCTTGGAACAGATTTAAAAACAAAACCTAATGTGACAGTCATGATGTCGATTCTTCATGTTGGGACATTTCATTCGACATCCTCGGTCTGGGATAGAAACCTTCATGTTGGAACATCTTTCACAACATTATGTTTTACCAAAATTTAGTCAAATCCTTGGAGCTTTCAATTGTGTTGGAGGGCGTCGGTTTAACACCCACTCATGCCATTTTGTCCAATTTTTTCACATTTTTATTATTTTTTTGATATTTTCCATATTATTTTTAATAATTATTAATCAATTTTAATTATTTAAAAATGTCAATCACACATTAAAAATATTTTATTCACCACAAAATACAAAAAATATTGTTATTTGATATATTTTTAAATATTTTAAAGAATTTTATTTTAATTTGTTTTAAACATTTTAAATAATTTCTTTTTTCTTGATTTTTCAAAACCAATTTGATTTTAAATCATCGTGTGAATAAAATATTATTTTCCAAACCTTAATCATAGTTTATAACATGTTTATTGAATTTATTTGATATTTTTTTCATTTTTAAATTGATTTTTCCTTTTAAAAATATCTAAACATAGAAATTAGGGTTTCCTTTGACTTGATCTTTCAAAACTTGATTTCAACACTCATGGGCCTCTAATAGAGTGTAAGACTCAACCCTCTATGTACATAAATAAATTTTGGGCCTTTACTATAGTATAAGTCCCACAACGTCTTCCGGTATCGCGGTGCGATCATTATTTTCAAATAAATCATCTAGGCCTCTCCTTGAGTATAAGCCTCAATCTTTTGTACATAAATTTTGTTTTAAACAATAAACAACCTCCATGGGCCTCTCTTTGAGTTGTAAGCCCCATACCTCTGTTTTCAAAATCATCTGTCTGTTTTGAACTGCTTGAAAACAACTGAGCATCTCCCCGAGTATAAAACCCAACACTATTCTTTCATTCTTTCATTCAAAAATACATTATCTTGGGCCTCTTAGATAGGGTGTAAGTCATATACCTTTCCCTTCTTAATAATAAAAAGAAGAAGATTCAAGTCAAATACACTGGTACTAAGAGGAGCATTATTCCCGGTGAAATTGCTCTTAGACCACTTGGGCCTAGAGCTGTCAAGTGGGTCGGCCCGGCGCAGCCCGCATTAACCTGGTGGGCCAACACTTATAAATGGGATGGAGTGGGTCGGCCCGATTACTTCATGGGCTATCAAAATTGAGCCCGACCCAGTTCCTTATGGGCCATGCAGCCCGATGGGTCAGGCCCGCCTATATATTTCAATTTTTAAATTTAGAGACAATAAAATACAATCATACATAACAAAATAATTACTCATCTAACCATTCAAATTAGATATAAAAATAAATTATCTAGTAGACAATTTTTCGGCTAAGTCCCATGAACACTTGGTGAATCCAACAATTGTCACATAGTGTAACTTTAGAGACAATAGAATACATTCATACATACATAACCAAATAATTAATCACCTAACAATTCAAAAAGTCCAACTTTGATGTTGGGTCAAAAACATTCCCAAGTGCAAGAGTAATGGAATATTCACTCCAATACTTATCAAACTTTTCCTTCATCCCCTTAGCCATATCTTTGATCACATCATCTTGACTTTTCAAATTTCTATTCAATTCCATCTCTATAAGTCCAACTTGCATGAAGTATAAGTTTGAGGTTGGGTAAGATGATCCAGAAATTATGTTAATAATATTATAAAATGGAGCCAAAGAATTACAAATGTTCTTTGCTCTATCCCACTCTTTAATGCTTGGACAAATATTATACTTTTTATCACTATAACTCAAGCTAATGAATGCACGTCGATACCTAACAGCACTTTCAAGCATCATATATGTGACATTCCATCTAGTACACACATCCAACCTTAAAATTAACAAAAACATATTTTAGCCCAATTTCCCCTCAAAATTAACAAAAATAGTTTTCTAATTTTTTTATCAAACTAAATTATTATTTTTTAATATTTTTAACGGGCCAGCCCGAAGCCGGCTTGGCCGGCCCGACCCTGCCCATAAAAAACATCGCCCCAATGGGCTGGCCTAAAAAGATAGGGTTGTATTTTTTTAATACTTTTTTATGGTCCGGCCCGGGCTAAAATTTAGGGCTTATGGGTCTGGCCCATTTAGACAGCTCTACTTGGGCCTCTCTTTGAGTTATAAGCCCCAAACATTCTTCTTAATTCACTCAAATAACAACAACTCTCTTTTTAAATTCAAATTCAAGATCAAAGTTTTCTCAAAACTTTATTCAATTTCTCAAAACCTTAATTATACAGTCATCATCAATATAACCAGTCTTAAAATATCTAACAAATCACAATACACTGGGCCTCTAATAGAGTGTAAGACCCAACACCCTTCTGTAAATAGAAAGTCTTTTAGCCTCATTTCATCCTGGGCTTTGTACAGGATACAAATAATCTCTTGGACTTCCATCAGAGAATAAGACCCACCACTCTTTCTCAATTCAATTCAATACTTGTTTATATACTTGTCCATATGTCTGCATATGTACTTGTGCATATCTTGTTAAGTTCCTCTTAACATTTACATCATCCTCAGTTTAGACTAGCTCAGACAAATAGGATCCTTTAAGTCAGTATAACTTAATTCAAATAACTAGTTCCCCCTGTACAAAGGAATACAGTTAGCCTCCTTTTGGGCTTTATCCAAGCATCATTGCCTCCTCTTGGGCATCATACAATGAATCTTCCCAGAAGATAGCCTCCTATTGGGCTTTTTTCAATTTGATCAACCATGAAACAGTTCAATAAAGAGAGGATTATTTCCTGGTGAAACCTCTTATTTATCCCTCTAAACCCTGGAAGAGTTCAATAATGAAAGGATTACTTCCCGGTAAAACCTTTCTTGAACTCTTCCTAGACTTGGAGAGTCTCAACACCTATCCTCCTCTTGGACTTCATACAAGGGCCCACAGGCTTCCGAGAAGCATCCCTAACCTCCTCTTGGGCTTCATACAAGGACCCTCAGGCTTCCTAAAAGCATAGGATAGATCCTAGTCATCTATACACCAGTCCCTAGGAGAGTCAGAACCTCTAAGAAATTCAAGCCTATCATTCTCTAAGGCTCTCCTGATCCTCAACAAAGCTTGGTTTTTATCTTTAAAATCCCCATCCAGGGTCAGATTATCACCAACAAGTCCCCAAAAGTATCAGAACCTCATGGCACTTGATAAATCAACTCTTCTCTAATCCCCAACAGGAGTTAGTTTCCCTTTGGACTCCTTAAAACAATTTAGACCTTCTCCTGGATTTGAATAATCCTTAGCAAGAGTCAGCCTCCTCTTAGGCTTCATATAATGATTTTCCTAGTTAGCCTCAATCTTGGGCTTTGTACAAGACATATATAATACTCCCTAGTTGAGTCAGTTTTCAACTTTTTCAGCTTCAACCTTGGGCTTTGATCAAGGCACAAAATTAAACATCCCCACAGATGAGACCATGAGTTCTCTCTGCAGGAGGATATTTCCTCTATTACCTCACATTTCAAAATAGACAACCAAAAACCTTTTTCAAGATAAATTGATGTAAGTGGCACACTTGTTGATTCAAAATCCAAGCTGGAGTCCCTCCTTTATCATGGCTAAAATTTCTCTTGCATCTAAGCGATGTAAGTGGCAAGCCTCTGGATTCTACACATCCATGTAAATGTCCCTCTCTTAGCATGTAAAGACTCACAGAGGAAGATGTGGCATTATTGGATTCCACACATCCCAATTAAAGTAACTTCCCTCATAAATCAATGTTTGTGATGAATAGGTGAGATATCTCACTTTAGAGATGACAAACTCTCTCTCAGTCAAAACTTTTAGCTTCAATCTTGGGCTTTGAACAAGACGCAAATACTCTTTTAGCTTCAATCTTGGGCTTTGAACAAGACACAAAATATTCCTCCTTCCATAAAATAGGAGGAACGACAATTGCTCTGATTTCCCCAAATTTCTTTACGGGAATACGTAGGCATAAGATTGTGAAATCTTAGCGAGCAAACTAATCAAAAACTTTAGGTCCAGTACCTTCCCAAAAACAATAGAAATCCCAAAAACAACAAAAACATCTCCTCAGCTTCCTCAAAAGAGAAACTTTCCCTATTCAACAGTAAATGGATTTGGCAACCAAGCAATTCAACAGTAAAACATATGCAAATAAAGGTTCCTATATATTACTATAGATACACTAGGTATTAATAGCTTCCCTTTGTATAACCAACCCCCGATTCCAGATCTCTTCGCACTTGTAGGGAAAACATTTGCGCGCAGGGTTAGTTTGAGATATCTTTCCCTTCCTTTTAATCTTCATAGGATAAATATTAGAAATCAGAAATTAGCACCAAAAGCGGTTGTGGTCGCGTCACAAAAAAACCGACGCTACAAAAGCTACAAATATTTTGGACGAATATGGGGTTTCTATGATGACGTACTACAAGGACATTGACGGTGTTTATTATTATCTTGAGAAATCTGGCAGTAAGGTGTATGATGACTGGATTGTGGAGCTTGTGAAGAACCCTTCTGACAAAGTTGGTGCATCTGGCACTAGATTGTTATCTGCATGTGTGAAAACTTGTCTTGATGAGCTGGTTAGGAAGATTTTTTAGGGTAATCAGGTTAGGGAGGAGCGGATCATGTTATGAATTGAAGTTGTTGCTAAGGGAGATGGAGATAGTAGGGTAAAACTGAAGGAAGATTTGAAGACTAAGATGCAAGCTGGTGTAGCCTGTGTCATTGCTCAGGTAGACTCTGTGAGAGCTACTGTTGAGCACCTTGGTAGTTCCTCTATCATCTTTCCTATTGGTTCTCCTAATCTTGATATATAGCCTACTAACCCTATTTCCGATCCTATAGCTAATGCACCTCTTTCTGATGAAATAGCTTACCTTCCCTGATTTTACTTTTAGCTTTTCATGCATATCGTAACATTAGCATATCTGGTTGATTATGATATTTTGGTTATCTGACAAATATGTGATCTTTGACTACATTTTGTATTATGTATATTGTGACAAAATTTTTAGTCACGTATGTGTGATATCTCTGTGATTCTCCTTATGTTATATCTTTCTTGATATTTTTATTGAAATTATGTGTTTATGATAATTGGTTTCGTATGTGATTTATATGTTGTTTGTTTAGTTCACTATTATGAAATTCTATTTTTCTGGATTTTGTATTATCTCATATTCATCTGTTTGAGTGTTCTTTCTCTTTCTCTTTTATCTCTTTTTGATATTTGTCAAAGGAGAGAAGGTATCGAGATATTATCAATATTCATGCACATCAAGTGTTTAATGCAAGGGGAGTTTTACAGCTTTTACAACTCAAACAAAATGTTGTACACTGATCATATGTATGCTAAGGAAACTCACCGAATTTATTTCATCCATCAAATTCCAAATAACACTCAAATATATTGATCAACAATAATATCTCCAAATATGTCAAACATCAAAAAGGGGGGAGACTGAAAGTGCAGCCACGTTATTGTATGGTATCGGTTACTTATTTAGATGTTTTTGATAATTTGAATTTAGTTGTTATAGTATGTTTGCATATTTGTAATTTTCTTATTGTTTAATATTCGTGTGATTGTAGTTTATTCGATTTTTAGTTGTATTGTAATTGCTTCGGCTATTGTGTTGTTGTACCATTGAGACCCATTTTTACTTGATAAAGTAAAAGCTTTTCCTCCTTAATAATGTCCATTTTTTAGCCTAGCGAGTTGCGTTTTTTCGTTTTCATCAAATGTGGCTTGAATCACAAGTTAGAGCTCTTAAATCAAGATGTTGAGTTACTTGTTCGAATTAAGTGTTAAATATGATTCGAATCACGAACCTTGTGAAAATTGGAATTTTCCTTTGAATGAATTGATTTGAATCACCAAATAAACATGATTCGAATCACAATCTCATGTGACTCGAATCAAGTGTAAATCCTTATTCGAATCAGATATCTCCACGAAGCCAAATTCGTGCTCTGCTCATATTGACTCGAATCAAGCATATAACTTGATTTGAATCATATTTTCTTCTTGACTCGAATCATAGCTTCACAAATCCAATTTTCCCTCTTAGATTTAAATAAATGTTTCTTTTTTAAAAGTAACAAGAGAGTGAAACATATGGGTGAAAACCCATAGAGACAAAATGTCAATTTGTCTTTTCTTCTTTAGTGTTTCTATAGCCAATACCATGAATCTTTCTCTTCTTCTCTAGAACGACTTCTTGAGTGATAATTCATTTTAGATTCACTTTTTTTATTTCATCTTGTTCTTGTGCAATTTTTGTTGTTTGAATGAATTAAAGAGAGTGAATTGATTAATCTTGTAGTGTTGTTCATGATTAATCAAGCTCCTGATATCAATCAAGAACCAAGACCCATTTATCCATAAATTTTAGAGAATATAGAATTCTTACACATTCATAAAAACAGGTTGAGTGAGTTTCTCATGAAAAATTAATATAAAAAAAGATTTCATACTTTCACAAATCTTAAGAAAAATGAATGTGTGTTCATCGTTTCACAACCACATATTCTCCTTATTTCAACCTTGTCAAAAACTTCCTAAAACATTGTTTTTGTGAGATCTAGATTGTGTTGTCTGGTATTATTTAGATAACAATCATCATCATTATCAACCTTGAACCAAGAAACCATTATAATGGTACTCAACTCTAAAGATTGAGTGTGAGTGGTTGATCCAAAGTACATTAGGGAAGCCAATGTTTTTGTGGAGTTTTTATGTGTGTATCAAGATAAAGAATCGTTTTGTGTTATGGTATCTGGAGATTGACTTCTAGAAAAGAGAAAGAGTGTTCTTTATACTCCATTGAATACTTCGGTAGAAATTTGTAAAGGTTGCTACGGAACAAAGTTGAGAGTTTTCAATCATTCTTGGGTGGAACAAAGGCTCAAACAAGGAACCAATAGGACAAAGTAAAGTTCATTGCGGAATGGAAGCTTGAAGCATGATCTTTAGGTCTAGAACGATTTTTGGATCAAGATCAAGAGAAGATCTTGAAAGATTAATAGTATTAGCGATCTGCTACAACAGAAGGGAAAATCAATTTAGACATGTGTTTGGCTAAAGAAATTTGTAGGCTTGTATTATTCAACGTTGTTGATTACCCGTTGTACCAGAAATAATCTTGTATTACTTTTCATACTAGTGGAAGGCCCTACGAATTTTCAGTGGTGAAACCATTAAAGAGTGGATTAAGCTCTAGTAATGAAAAATGAGTCAAACCATTATTAATCTTGTGTACACTTTTTAAACCTTACCTCTTTTGTTTCTTGCATAGATATTGTATTCTTGGGTTTTAATTATTTTCAAGAAATTGCATGTGGTTAGGATTTTTTGATTTCGTAGTGATTTCTTGTGTAAAATTAGGTATGTGCAGACTAAGCCTCTGAACGACCTCCTAAGTGATTAAACATGAAACTATTATTGTAGAATCCTTATCAATTAAACAATTTCAAAATACATTTCTCATGTACGTTCAAAATTAGATTAAACACTAACTAATTGTTTATTAATTTCATCGTGATCACATTCTATTTTTTTTATTATCGTGTTGTTAATTGTAATCATTCCAATCACATCTGTTTTATTTTTTTCAATGCTAAACATTTTATTAAATTATGATTTTCAAAAGAAAACATTTTTTAAAAATTGGTCTTTTGGGGAGAGGTCTATTTAACCCCCTCCCCCTTCCAAATCATTCAACTACCATATTCCCCCCCAACAGTTAGCACCCCAGTCCAACTAAGTGTAAACTTTACGATGGAGCTAGTTCTGGATCTAGGCTGAGGCACTTTGCATATATGCTTGGATTCCCTGTGGATTTATGAGTGGCCAATCAATTTTCTAAACAAACTCGATTATTGCATCGAAAATTTTGTGTGGACAGGTCATTAACCATCTCCTTCAAGAATATGGACATAACTATGGTCAGCATATCAGTGCAACTATGTGTAAAGCTTTATGGTGAAGCTAGTTCTAGATATAGACTCAGGCACATTGTATATATGCTTAGATTCAATGTGGGACAAACACTATTTGATTATCTTGGAGTTTTTATATTCAAAGGAAATCTTAGAACTCAGTCATCTTCATATCATAGCAGATAGAGTATTGGCCAAACTAACTACTTGGAAGGGCCACTTTCTTTCTTTGATTCGCAAGATTCAATTGGTTTGGTCATCCATACAAGATATTTTATTGTATAGTCTTGGGAATTATGAACGACCAATCAATCTTCTTAAAAAGAATAGATTCGTGAACCATAAATTTTGTATGGACAGGCAGCATAAATAACTGATAGCTGATTAATACATCTTTGAAGGTTATTTTCTCAACTTTTTTCTGAAGAAGGTATTGCTATAAGCGATCTTAAGACAATAATCAACGATATTTAGGTTTCAAAATGATAAAATTGACTTTGATAGAGACATTATTCATGTTAAACAATTATTCTATACGGGGTTTACTTCTTTCAAGAGACGCGTGTATTCTTTAATTCATGAGTTTACCATTGTAAATTTCTTTGACATTAAATGTCGACCTCCTTTTACACCTAGAATCATACAAGATAATTGGTCTTTTCCTAGCCATAATTGGCTTAAGTGTAACACAGACGGAGCTTCAAGAGCAAATTTAGAATATCAGTTGGCATTCAAAGATAATTTAGAAATATTATCAGTGGCTTTCTTGAATAAGATTGGAGTTTGCACCTCATTTCAAGTTGAATTGCATGGAATCATGATTGCTATTGAATATACTAACCAGAGGAATTTGAGAAATCTTTGACTTGAAACTGACTCAATGTTGATCATTTGTGCATTTTCTCATGTGAATATTGTCTCTTGTCATCTTTTAATTAAATGGAAGAATGTTTTACATAGTATACACGTACCTTTAGATTCAAGATATCTCACATTTTCAAAGAGAAAAATGCATATGCATATAGATTAGTCAAAACCTTTTCTTTATTATAACACTTAGGAGATTCAATTATTTATGTTTTTGAAAGTTTTTTTATAAATAGGTTGAAAATGTCTAATTTTCATTTTGTAAAGTTGTTTGAATAATTAGGTTTTATCTCTCCGTCATTTTTCATTTTTTTCTTCTTATTAAATAATTTGTGTTTATTGAAAAATTATATTTTTATTTAATTATTTTGACATAAATTAGTTTCTTTTAGTTTCGAGAATATCGTTACCAAAAACTTATTATTTTTTATTTAATTATTTGTAAGGTTAGGTATTGCAAAGACGCAAAGTAAGACATAGAGCAAGCCTAATGAGTTGGATTTCAAGAATTTACGAATGTAATGGCAGTTTTAAAGTTTAAAATACAACTCTAACAATTAATGATTCCATATTGGTTTATGCTTTTACCAGGACTTTTATCATATGCACAATTTACAATTTAGGCCATTAGAAAATTCTAAAGTATGAAGAACTTGTTGATAAACGTTTGAAATCTGATTGTCTTCATGCTATTGCTCTGGTTTTATTCAAGATAAATCAATGTAAAAATTTCCTTTTATTGATAGATTGATATGATGAAATATATATTTCTTATCTCTATTGATTGATTTTGATGAAATGAATCTATGCTATTGGACTGCTTTTAGGAGGTTCCGAAGTGCGGTTGTGACAAGTTGGATTGCAAGGGTAAGGACAATCTATCTGACGAAAAGGCCTTCTATCATTAAACCAATCTGCTACAGCCTTTGCAATGGTCTGCAAAATGTTCCACATAAAATTATAAGTTTGGATTCTTTGTTGCTGCGTAGAGGCGTTGGATTCAGATACAATTTGAATCCAATGCCTCTATAGCAGCAATACAATAAAGAATTTTGATTAAAAACTCGTGAACTGTTATTTTTTTACATAGAAAGAGTGCAGGCTCTTACTGTATTGGCCAACGATGGAGAATCACTCCACTGCCATAACTGTTGCGATTCACTTTGGCAGTGGAGATAGCAAGAGTCTATGAACTCTCCATTGGATGGAGACTTGCTTATAACAGATAATGCTTTTAAGAATTCTGCCCTATAGCCTGAAAATCAAGTGATGGTAAAACTAAAGTTAGATACATAGGAAAATGATCCTAAATTTCACGCGATAAAAATAATTGGGAAAATAATATTCACCTTCTACTCGTTTTAGTTGATCCGGAGTGCATTTGTTTAAATCTTGTCTGCAGTTACGCCAGTATCCTTTAGGATCAACATTACTACCCGTCGCAAAAATGTTCTTAATCTGAATCAAAGAAATATCTTGCGTGTCAAGGAAAAAAACTTGTTGGAAATCTCATGTTATTAGTTCGCCAATATCGGAAAGTGTGATATAGTAATTGAAATTTTTCAGCATCATTACAAAAAAATCTAACCTGCCATGAGTCGATAGGCGAATTTAAAACAAAGATTGGTGTAGTGATCTTTGATGCAAAGTTTTGAGGGAAAAAGCACTGCCGGATAGTTAAGAATTCAAAAGTATTAGTAACATCACCAAAGAAGAAATTGCAAAGTTAGAAAGATAGAAAGAACTATAGATGAAACTTAACCAACTCTGGTTTGAGTTTCGAAGTGCATGATTTCGGCAAATTCTTTGCAGAACCCTAATAGGAGAAGAAAAAAACATCAGTTGAAATAAAGTTTGCAGAAAGTATCATTCAAGTGATATCTAATGTGGAAAATGATCAAAGATAAAAAAAAGTTACATGAGTGGTAACAATTTGATTGAAGAACTGTTCGACGTGTGGTCCTCCAGATAAATCTTTTCTGTTAACAATAACATAATGAATCATAGAACATGGTTTAGATTAATGTTGATGGTTAAGAACCATATTATATCGGTGATCGATGCTTGCTTACGCGTTTATAAAGTAACCAGCGTCGGGAAGACATTTCACTTTAGCGTCTTTTGGTAAAAGAGCTCGAAATTTATCACAATGCAGGAACACAGTTAATCCTCCGGCCGAACATCCTGAGAAAACTGCCTGTAATCGAAGTTCTTGTGAGCGAATACGAAATTAACAACAGAGATGAAGAAAAGTGGGAAATTATCAATGTTGTTGTACATTTTGAGCATTCTTCATTCCTTTCTCTAGCAAATCTTCCATGATAGCATTGAAAATTCTTGCTCCTCTAAAGTGCAACTGAGTTTTCTGATTAACAAACAGCATATTAATAAAATCTAATCTGAAAAAAATAATACTTAAGCTAATGCTTTCTTGAAAATTTTGATTTTGTAAAACTTACCGGATCGACTGCTTCCACATCGCCAGTAAAAGATGAACCGTCACAATATCTAACCTTAATTCTGTTCCAATTGTAGAAATCTACCATTCATAGAACAAAAAAAATGAAATTCATGAAAATAAATGCATTGTTAGTACAAAACTATACCTTTGAATAAAAATGTATTCAGTATTCGACATGTTTCAGTGTATTCGACATGTTTCAGTGTCTAATATGATACTGATACAATAGATAACATATTTGTTAGTGTTGTGTTTGGTGTCTGTGTTTTATAAAATCAAAATAGTACCTGGATTGAACTCTTTCTTGTCATCTAAGATTCCTGAAAATGGAAGACTGGTAACCATTTCCTTAGATGAACCTAATCGAGTAGTCTTTCGAACTAGGCATGAATCGACATCTTGGCACCACCCTCCTCCCTAACATAAACAAAAATTGAAATTTATGTTCATCATTAATCAAATAAAATCTCTTATGATTTGTTAACAAAAAGTAAAATATAATTATTGAGAGAAAATTTGTAGAAAATGGCAAACCTCCATATGAACTAACCAACTTTTAGTTCCTGTTCCATATCCTTTGACTAAGTGATAAGCTGGTGGACTTCCATCCAAACATACTGCAAAATATTTCAAATTTTAATTTTTCAATTAGCATAAACATCTATAAAGAAAAAACAAAAAGTATAATAGACATGAGGTGAATAATAAGAGTGTGTTTAAACTATTACAATGTTTCAATTGAATCTTTTTATTTTTTATTTTTAGAATTTGGTACAATAATAGAATTCTTCATTCTTAAATTCTGATATACTGACTATTTTTTATGAAATTTTAAAAATTTGAAGGATCAATTTTGAATATAAAAAAAATTGAGATCAATTTACAAATTTAAAAAAATATATTAAAAAAAATTATAAGGATTCATTTGCAATTTTTTAAAAGTATTACTCTGGATCTTATGAGAAGTAAGATGAAGATATATGAGAATGTTATTGACAACTACAGCCATCATGAGAATGGAAGGATCTGGATCAGTTGGAATAATAGAGCTGTGAAGATGGTCACGGAAGCTTGTAGTAGCCAGTACATCCATTGCAAGGTTATGGATCAGAGTGGTATTCTTATGTTCAAGTTAACTGTGGTTTATGCCATGAACACCTTGGAGAAGAGAAGGATCTTATGGAGAGATATTGACAACTTGCAAATTCAAAATAATGAAGCTTGGGGCATTATTGGAGACTTTAATAATGTTCTCAAGAGTAAGGCTAGGATTGGAGGTAGAATGGTTAATGAAAGTGAGTACAGGGACCTACAAGACTTGATGGATACTTGTCAGCTCTCTGAAATGGAGAACCAGGGAGACTACTTCACTTGGCACAATAAACACTCCCTTGATCCTATTTACTCTAGAATTGATAGAGTAATAGGCAATGTCAATTGGTTTCAGAATATGGATTTCCACCTGATTCGCCTCCCCCCTAGTGTTTCTGATCATGTACTTCTCCATCTCTGCAAGCAGAATCATAATCAACTTAAAAAGAGGAGTTTCAAGTTTATCAACTGTGCTACTGAGCTTAATGGATTTCAGGAAGCTGTTGCCAACAGTTGGAAGGAGCCTATTAGTGGTACCCCCCATTCATCCTATGGGAAAAACTTAAGAGGCTTAAGACTACTATAAGACAGTTAAGCAAGCCCCTGGCTGATGTGCAGAGAACTCTTTTGGCTACTAGAAAAGAGTTGGAAGAGTGCCAAACGGAGCTCACTACTGATCATATCAATGTTGAACTTATCCTGAAGATTAAGAACAAGTGAGAGGATTGATCAATTGGAATGCCCTTGAGGAGAAAATCTTGCAACAGAAATCAAAAATTGACTAGATCAGGTTGGGTGATGAGAATAACCATTTCTTTCATGCTTCTCTCAAAGCCAAGAACCATGCCAAGAGGATGATGAACTTATGGAATGAGGATGGGTCTATGATGAGCAACAAGAAGGACATTGAAGATACAGTTATTAATTACTATGAAGATCTTATGGGAAGAGAAAATAGAATTCTTCAGCAGGTGGATATTGGTGTTATGAGAGAGGGAAACCAACTCAACTATGAGCAGAGGCAGATCCTAATAACCCCCATTAGTGAAGAGGAAATCTCTAAAGCTTTGCAGGATATTGGAGACTCTAAAGCCCCAGGGATAGATGGATACAGTGCTAAATTCTTCAAGAGCTGTTGGGAAATTGTGAAACATGATGTCATTGAAACTATCAGATATTGGTTTAAGTATAGCAAGGGAATCACAGCCTTCAATAGCACTCTAGTCACTCTAATCCCTAAGAGTGATGGAGCAAAATATATCAGAGAGTTTAGGCCTATAGCTTGTTGTACTGTGGTGTACAAATTGTACTCCAAAATCTTGACTACCAGACTAGCCCAAGTCATAGGATCCATAGTTAGCCATAACCAGGCAGCTTTTATCCCTGGGCAACAAATCCACAACCATATCCTCTTGGCTACTGAACTTATCAAAGGATACTCTAGAAAGTATGGAGCTCCTAGATGTCTTATGCAACTTGATTTACAAAAAGCCTATGATATGCTAAGTTGGAAAGCTCTTGAAACCATTCTTTTGGAGGTTGGAATCCCTAATCAGTTTGTGAATTGGATTATGTTGGGGGTAACCACTGTTTCTTACAGGTACAATCTTAATGGAGAGAACTCTAGACTGTAGAGAGCTAAAAGAGGTATTAGGCAGGGGGACCCTATCTCTCCATTCTTGTTTGTCATCACCATGGAATACTTGACTAGGCTCCTTGAGAAAATGCAGAGAAATCCTAATTTTAACCATCACTCTAGATGTGAAAAGATGAAGATCACACACTTGACATTTGCTGATGACATCTTGCTATTCTGCAGAGGAGATGTAGGATTTGTGGAGCTTATGATGAACACTATGAATCAATTCTCCTCTTCAACAGGGATGGTAGTCAATCCCACTAAGTGCAAAGCCTACTTTGGTGCAGTAGAAGATAAGGAAAAGCAGCAAATTCTGTTGATGACTGGTTATGTGGAGGGGAGCCTTCCTTTTAAGTACCTTGGAGTGCCCTTATCTAGCAAAAAGCTTTCTATCAATCATTATCTCCCTCTTGTTGATAAGATCCTTCATTGTATCCATCACTGGAGTGCTAAATTGTTGAGTCAAGCAGGTAGAATCCAATTGATTAATGCAGTTACTTTCTCTATCAGCAACTACTGGATGCAAAGCTTTCCCATCCCCAAAGGTGTGATTAGTAGAATTAATAATGCTTGCAGAAACTGGTGGAACTAACCTTAGCAGGAAAAGTCTTGTGGCATGGAAAACAGTGTGCAGACCTGCTAAGAAGGGTGGCTTGAACATCATTAATCTGGAGACTTGGAACCCAGTCAATATGGTCAAGCTGCTGTGGAACTTATGCAGGAAGAGTGACAACCTGTGGGTTAAGTGGATTCATATGTACTTTATGAGGAATCAGGATGTTATGAATATTGAACTTACTGCTACATACTCCTGGGTGCTGAAAAGTGTGATCAGATCTAAATGGCTTATCCCATTGATGCAGAACTATTGGGATAGAAGTCTCAGGGAAGGTAAATTCAGGATAGGGAAGGCCTATAAAGACACCTTCTCCCAGGAAGACAACATGGAGTGGCTCAACATCTTGAAGGGCAACAGAGCCCGACCAAGTGCTAGGATGAGCCTGTGGTTAGCTTGTCACAAGAAGCTAGCTACAAAAGAGAGATTGGCAAAGTGGGGAATCTTGGAAAACAAGACATGTTGTTTCTGCCTGCAGGTTGAAAACACTGACCATTTGTTCTTTGAATGTCACATGATGAAGTACATATGGAGTAAAGTTCTGCAATGGATGCAGATTTGTCATGAGCCCAAGCCATGGGGTGAAGAAATTAAATGGTTAACCAGATTCTGCAGAGGCAAGGACAGCAGAGTTAATATTTTAAAGATTGGCCTGGCTGAAACCATTTATCATTGTTGGCAACATAGAAACACTTACTGTTTTGATAGGGAGAACATTATAGATCAAGATAGTATTGTAAATAATATAGTGGATAAGATAGTTCATAGGGGTTGGGTTTGTAAAAAGCTTAGAAAGCTCATAGCCTTACTTATGATATAGAAGGATCATTGTGGGTTGGATCTTGAGGATCACCTTTGTATTCATTGTTTTTTGAATTAATTCAATTTTTATTGATTCAAAAAAAAAAAGTATTACTCTAATTTATAAAGTTTGAAAAACATAAAGATCAGTTTGCAAAATTTGAAAGAAATATGAGGACCAGTTTAAATTTTATAGAGCAAAGAGAAAACTTCAAAGTTTTATGTGAATTAAATTCTCTAATTTCAGTTTTGCCAAAATATTTTATAAAATCGTTTCGTTTTAAAAATTATCTAGATATAATATCCAATTCCAAACAATAGCTGAAACAAATGTTTTGATAGAAGGATTTTAGAGAATTTGTATTTGTCCTCTCAAATTACAAGTTTAAAGCACTTTAATTTTAGTAAAATAATTTATAAATTTTACTATTTTAAAAATTCTTTAAATTATTATAAAAAATGAAATTTATATTAAATAATTTAAATTGCTCTCTTTTTATAAAACAAACATATTCTTCTTATCACTGATTAATTTGATTAATTCCAAGGAATCAATATCACCGTCTATTTATTAAAACTCCTTAAACCTTAAAAGTAACGCTCTAAAATCATCCCTTCACCAATAAATCAACCCGAATTGGTCTCTATTATTTTTAAAAACTCTTCAAATTATCATTAAAAAAAATGAAAACTTCATGGAACGATTTGAATCTCTCTTTAAAATTATATTACTTCAAAGAAATATTTTAATCCAAACACACCCTAGATAAATATGAACAAACATCTATAACTATATATAAAGGGGATAGGGGATTTTGGGCTGGCATATTTTTCTTCCTATTTTGCCCTTAATATAGAGTGATTATTAGAAGTTACTTAAATACTCACATAATAAATAATAATTATTAGAAATTGCTTAGATTATTATCAATTCTATGTAACTGTAACACACAAATACACAACTTTACACACTATCTCAATCAATGAAGGAATCAATTTAAAATAGGAAAAAATATTTATTAAAAAAATTATAAATATCAGTTAATATTTCTAACGTATGTGTTCATTAAAAAAACGGGTGCCCGTTTGAACGCTAGTATATAAGAATGAAAAAAAGTCCTAACCTGCTCCTTTTGCAACCGCATTCTGGAGAAAAGTTATTGGTACATCACCAGCTTCTGCCTTAATAAATAACAGAACAATCACAACAAGAAGGTTATAAATTAGCCATTGCCTAAATCCTTTGCTCTCCATTCTACATAAATAAATAAAAAATTATTAATAAAGCTATGATATTTCATTCTTTTATCTACCATTCAAAAATCTTTCATAACTCATGTAATAACTCAGGTGGAGAAAACAATCTTTGTTTTCCATATCAATCCAATGAATAATTATTTGTATGAAATTCAATGTTCTTATCAACTCACTTTTATGAAAAAAAAAATTTTGTCATAGGAATATAAAATATTTCAACTTTATAGCATGATCTTAGGTTCATTGAACACTCAATTTAATTCAATAAATGCATTGACTACTATTGGCTCAAAAGAATTTAAAAAAAATTAAAAATATAAAAAAAATAAACTTCTAATGGTTTAAGCCAATGAAAAACCAATCAAACAAACAATAAACTTGCATTTTCTCACATACGAATATTTGTTATCATAATACAACACAAAAAGAAAATTAACCTTCACTTCAGAATAGAAGGACTATACTCCTAGCAAGAGCTAACTATAAAAATTAAAAGTTCATCCGACAAATATTGTTGCATCATGTTATATATATAATATTTATAATTCAATTAATTACATTAAAATTTTAGTTAAAAAAATCAATTGATTTTCTTAAATCTTTTTTTTATTCTTTTCCAGTTTTTTTTCCTAAAACATGATTTCTATTTTCTTTTCAAAAAGTCATTATTCCTCTTTTGTAAAAAATTAAAAAATGTTATTAGATTAACATATATTAAAAAAAATGTATGTAAAAAACATCAATACCCTTTTGTCAAAAAATGTATATAAAAAATTTTGATTAGATTTACATAAAGTATAAATAAATTATATTTTAAGAAACTACCTTTTATTAAAGGTATGAAAAAGATATATTAAAAGAAATCATCTAAAAAATATTGGCGCATCAAGTTATACATAAAATATTCATGATTATATTAATTACATTAGAAATTTAAGTTAAAAATCAATTATATTTCCTAAAACCTTAATTTTTTCTTTCAAAAAGATTATATTTCCTAAAACATTATATTTTATTTTGTCAAAAACATCAATGTTATTGTATAAAATAATACTCTCCATTTTTTTGTTGTATGTTGTTATGCGACTTTCACATGTATTAAAAATAATTTAATTGATTTAACCAGAAAAATAATAATAATAAATTAATTAAAATGAAAAAACGTGAGAATATTTTACACCATCAGTAATTATAATATTATTTGTTTGAAATATTTAAATTATATTTTAATCTTTTAAAGTAATATATTTGCTTTATTACATATTATTTATACTGGTGGTACATAACAATTAAACTTTATTTTAAAAGAGATTAATTATTATATCATGTCAAATGTTAATGTAAAAAGTTTTATATTGTCAATTAATCACAATTATTCGATTATGTTATCTTACATATGATTAAAATAAAAGTAAAATATCTTTAAATAATATTAAATGTCTATGATTAATTGATTGTGTAAAATATTTTACACTGTCAATTAAATTCATTAAAAAATATATTAAATTTTATGAAAATTAATAATTAAAAATTATTTTATAAAATTATATTCTATTAATGTTATGCGAAAGATAAATTTAAAAAATTAATAAATAATAATTAAGTGTATAATAAAAAAATCTATAACTTATTAATATTGTAAAATAAATGTGTAAAAAAATTTACACGGTCAATTCAACACAACCATTCGTTTATGTTATCTTACATATGACTAAAATAAAAGACAAATATCTTTAAACATTCAATGTCTATGATTAACGAATTGTGTAAGTATTTTTTACCCTCTCAATGTAAATCAATTAAATTCATTAAAGAATTATTTTGATTTGATATCGATTTTCACCTCCATAGAGAGAACCCTTGACCTAACAATGTTCGTTGTCCTCTCCAATTCATCTCTCTAATCTCTTCAGGCTTTCTTTTTTTTACGTGAAACCTTTCCAAATTCCTTGATTTTGCCTTGCCCCGTCTACAAATTCAAAATAAACCATCTCATTACTTGAACAAATCAAATCTAAAAGAACATCCACACATGCTTTAAACGAGGTTTGAGATTTCCCAGGCTTTATTGGCAGTTTAACCTTCGCCAAATCTCAACTTAAATCTAGCATTTCATTATAATCCCAAGCAAAACAATCTTTATATTCTTGAAGTAAATTAATTACCTCTGATCTCAAATCTGAGTCAATGTTGGCACTGATATACGTCGACATTCTATCAGTTCCTTCGCCCAAATCAATTTCCTTTAAAGAATCATGGGGCTGCATCTTTGTTGTTGACGCGACTTAATCCTTCTCGAAACCCAAAGCCTCATCGTCATCGGTGCAATCGAGCCTCTAACATTTTACGTTATCGTTCCTCATGGCTGCTGATTGCGGCTTGTCGAGTGGTTCCGCCTCAATGTTTATTCTTTGCCCCATATATGTTACTTCGGCATTTAAAGTCACTTTTAATCTATTTTTGGCTACATAAGCCGAAATTCGCTTTAAAGCGTCGAACTCATACATCATCGTCAAATTCGTCACCCTAACCAGTTGGTTGGATGATGCACTACTACGGAAAACCCATTTAACAACGGTTGGAAAATACATATAATCACGCAGATCAAGGCGTTGTTATGTTGAGTGTTGTCGTAAATACGCTACTTATAATCACGGTCCTGGTACCGTTGTTGTATTCTGGAAAGTGCGCGGTATATCACAACGGTTATGCTTAATAACCTTGTGATATATACGGTATTGGGTTCGAAATCCAGCAGCAACAAATAAATTACATTAGATCACAGTTAATGTAGAAAACCGTTGTGAAATGTACCCATAGTTTATTATATACCAACGTATATTGCTTATTTTACGATACACCTCATTAAAGAAATACAACCATTAAAATTAGTCAAGAACTATATAATCTGAAGATTAAACTATTCTTGAAAACCAACTTAAACACACCACTGTTTTCCAAATTGCATGCGTCTCATCGTGCACATTTTATGTTCTTTAACACATATATGGTTCAATGGTTTGATTCCTTCAATACATCAATATCTTTTATTATAGTTTACCTCATCATCATCGCTTACCTCATCAACGGTGATAAGTGACGACGACGAGGTAAAGTAGAATTGTAGATATTAATGTGTTGAAGAAATCAAACCATTGAACGATATATTATGTGTTAAAGAATATAAAATGTGCAGAATGAGATGCATGCAATTCGAAAAACATTGATTGATATAGGTTGGTCTTCAAATACATCTTAATTTTAAGATTATAAGTTCTATGTCAATTTAAGTGATTGTGTTTTCATTAAAAGGTTAGTGAAACAAACAATATACATAGTATATAATAAACTAAACTTCATCTCCTATCAACCTGTATAAGAATATAAAGAACAAAACATTGCTAAGTCACAAGAAGTCTCTTTCTTGTGACTTAGCAATGTTTTGTTCTTGTTTTGAGAACATTTTTCAACAACAACAACATACAACAACACAACAAATCCATGCAACACAATAAAAAAACATACATTATTTTAGCACAAACCATATGTACCTTATCAACTCATACTATACGCTTGCTACCACCATCATCATCACCATATATCATCTTTACTATACAGCTTCAGCTATTTTAAATAAAATAAAATTGTTAGTATTCCAAATAAATTCAGCTATAGTTGAAACAAAACCCTAAGTGGGACTGTAACAGATCAATATACATTGAGTCAATAACGCACCTCTTATTGAAAATAATCATGGAACTGTAACAAATCAAGATATATCAAGTTCATTTAGTTTGTGATGCCATGAAGAAAAAATATAAGGTGGATGAAGTTTATACAATAACTTCATACTTCTTTTTTTCCATGGCAACAAAAACCATATGAAACATCACCATACTATACGCTTGCTACCACCATCATAACCATGTATCTACAAGGAAACACAAAAAACTTCAAACTTAACCCTAAAACATCAACAACATAATCCAGAAGAAAAGTAAAAAGAAGAGAGCATGAGCACATACCATCTTCGCCGCTGTAGGAGTTTGCGCCGGACGTTGCTCCCGTCAGATATCCTTTAAGCTTCATGAGAGGAGAGGGTTGTGTTAGGGTTTTCTTTAGAGAGAAACGACTGTTATGAACTGGGCAACAGATACTTTCATTTATATATTAAAAAGTATCACTTTTCGTCAAGGTTTACAAGAATAATTGTAATTATATTTTAAATAATAGCAAATTATATCACAACGGTTACTCATAATAATCGTAGTGATATCCCTTTTATTATTTATTTAAAAATAAATAAAAAAGAAATGAGCACCTTAACGTTAAATGAATAAAATTTAATATCACAATGGTTACTCATAATAACCGTAGTGATATCCCTTTTATTATTTTATTTAAAAACAAATAAAACAGAAAGGAGCGTCGTAACGTTAAATGAATAAACTTTTTGAGAGCGCTGAGGTTCGAACCCATGAAAGATAGATTGTATCATATCGGTTATAACGGCAACCGTTATTATACCATAAAAATTTATAATTAAAAAATAAAATAAAATGTTAGCGCATGAGTTTAGAGATGTCACCACAGTTTTTGGAAGAACCGTGGTGAATTGGGCGTTGTTGTTTGCATGTTTTGTAGTAGTGGTGTCATAACTTCTCTCACCCATAATTTCTCTATCCTATATAAATATGTGGGTTGGATGAAGCTTGAGAGAATAAAATGCTTCCTCTAAAGGCATGTATGCAAATCTTGTTGGAGAGTAAGGTGCAGTGTTAGCTAAATTCTTATTGAAGTTCCTTTTATCTACATGATTTACCTTTGCCATAAAATACCCCTGATCTGCCTCTATGTTTTCCACAATTCCATCATTCCTTGATATTGCAATTCTCTGATGGAGCGATGATGGCACAACTCCTAGGCCATGGATCCACTCCCGGCCTAGGAGTATATTGTAACTCGTCTTCGATGCTATCACCATAAAAACAGTAGGTCAGGTTATTGATTTGACTGCCAAGTCGATCTATATAACGCGCATGGTATGTCTCATCTTACCTTCATTATTTGATAGCATCATGTTGTATGGCCTTAGATCAATATCATATTTTCCTATTTTCCTTAACAAAAAGTGAGGCATTAAATTGACGGTTTCCCCTCTATCGACCAGAATCTTATTAACTGCAGTATCTTTGACATTGGCTCTTATGAAAAGAGGCTTCAAGTGACTCTTCATTCCCTCATCTGGTCTCTCAAAGAACACAATTTATTCATCGATGCAGCCATTATTCATCACGAAGTAACACGCAAATTTATGCTTTGCCATTTCTTTCTCATCACAATTAACTAGTTCAGTTACTTCTTTGATACAGTCGTACTCCCTTGGAAGCATATAAACCATATTACATATGACGCTGAAGTTGTTCTACGACCCATAATCAAAATTATGTATCACCAACTCGTCTTCTTTGAGTGATGTCTCCTCCTCCGCCTTTCCTTTCAACTTAACTGGCCTGGGGGAAAACAATTGCTTCTAACTGGTTTTTTGACTTGGTCACAGACTTGGTTTTGATATGGTTTGTTGCTACTCGACTCAACAGCCTCCTTCTCCGCTTTCTTCTTCCTTTGGAACCTCATCCACTGGGTAATCAACTTTGGATTTTTTTTCCTTTATAGTTGTTGGGCACATAGGAACATTTCTCTGACACCTAAAACTTATCTCAATAAGTGAGTGAGGAACCTCTACCCATTTCAAAATTCTTCCATTTTTTATGGCCAGATCCCTCGCCTGCAGGACGCATCCACTTCCCATGGGGAGCTTTTGATGTCAGAACATAAGTGGTAAGTCTATTCTGATGAGTCGAAAACTATTGTCTCCTCTAAGGGACTCCCCTTTTGTCAAAGTAGAACTAAGGCTTGTTGTTCCTCCATTTTACCTTCCCCTGCTCTTGTCGAGTATCTTCTACCTCTTTAGCAGTCTTCTTGTAGAAAAATACACTATATCTTAGGCAGAGCATCACCTCTAACTCCTTAGACTTACAACGATGAAGGAAGTTGTTGCGGTGAGAATCGGATATCAAGCTATTAATTAACTTGAATCACAAATCATGAAATTCACCACCGAACTTTGATTTATCCAAAGGAAAGGGTAAAGATCGAAAAACCCTAAGTGCGCTATGTAGGAACACAACTCAGAGATCTAAGGTTCGGGGGTTGGTTATACCTAGGGAAGGAGCTAGCATCCTAAGTATCTGTAGTACTCTATAGGAACCTCTTGTTAGTATTTGTGTTATGCTAAGTTTGCTTGCTAAGGGAAAGTGCTAAGGTAAAGACCTAGGGATATATACACTAAGTATGCTCGCCAAGACATCGCATCTCGTGCCTACGTATCCTGACGGGAATGGAATCAGAGCATTCGTAGTTCCCCTCACTACGGGGTAAAAGGGTGAGAAATAGAAATGTGTGAAAAAGAAAAGGTAGCTCGCTAGGATCTCGCAATCCTATGCCTACGTATTCTCAAAAGGTACATTGAGAAATCAGAGTGTCCGTAGTTCCCCTCAACGGGGGTGAAGAACTCTTGACTGTGGTCAAGGTTGCAAGGGAAAGTAGGGTCTGACAGCAAGACACCTACATGGAGTGCGGCGACTCCAAGCTTAAGGCTAGATAAAACAGGGAAAGAAGTGTCCACGGAAAAGTAGGGTCTGACAGCAAGACACCTACGTGGAGTGCGGCGACTCCAAACCTAAGGCTAGGTTAAAAAGGGAAGGTAAGTCTCGATCGCACGGCTGCGTGAGATAAGGGAATAATGGACAAGGTTTTGTCTAAATGACATGGCAGTCAACTGGGAGACCCTTTCCTTTGGAATGAGGCAAGAAACAGAGAAACAAGGAGGAAAACCTCGAGTGTCAAGTGTGAGATGAATGACAATATATATAGTAAATATGACAAGGATTAAATTAAAATGAACATCAGGAATCGACTATAATGAAAATATAAAATTAAGAATTAAAAATCTAATTAAAGCTAATTTATTTAACTAAAAATAATAATTATCTAAGGTCTAAAAAAACAGGTAAGATAAATATTAAATTAAAAGAAAACTAAGTATCTTGATCATCTAAATTCCTAAAACTAAAAAGAACTCCACAGGCCATGGATTGAATGATTGGGCCCAATAGGGCGTCGGGTTCAGCCAACAGGTTCGGACGAAATGGGTCAAGAATGACCCGGTTTGTTACATACTCACACAAAACCTAAAACTAGTTAAGACATGACTGTACATTTTCAAAGAAACAAACAAGTAATGAATTGGATAAGAACGACAATGGAAGAAACCGAACCTTTCTCTCCCTCGCGGTTCCCTTTGTTTTTGCGAATCTTTCTCTCCTTCTCTCGCGGGTCTTTTCCTCGGTTGTGTCATCGGTGTTGAAGTTGTTGATGTGTGGAGGTCGTCGCCGACGATCTGTGAACGGCAGCGGAAGTTGGTCTTATGGTGGTGCTGGATTTGAGTGACGAATCGCAAGTGTTGGTAGTGTTTGTGATTGGATTTGAAACGGGTTGAAAAACAAAGGTTTGATTTGGTGTGGTTGTTTTAGTTTTGTAGTCACGGCAAAGCAGAAGAACAAGTAGTTGTGGTGAGGCGGTTTAACATTATTGAAACTGACTCTATAAGCCTCTTTTTGCAGAGTTTTTGTTGTTGAATATCAATCTTGAAGAAGAATAAATTTCTGGTTTGAATGTGGTGATTGTGAAGGTTGGTTTTTGTGACAGGAAGATGATGAAACGGTTTTGAATTCAGTTGAAGGAGATTTTGGAGAGGTAACGATTCTTTGAGTTAGTCAGATGATGGAAGAACATTGGAGAAGGGTAGGAAGAATTGAAGGTTTGGAAAAGGAAGAGTAGTGTTGATGGAGGGAGTAAAAGTGATGATGTGGTGAGTTACAGAGTATTTGTGTTCGATGAGAGAGTGAGAAGTTTGAAAGGAAAATGATGTTGAGTTGCTCAAACTCTCCTCTCCTTCACAGGTGAAAGGTATATCCCTTTTATGATGAAGCTGTGTGTATTCCCATTCCCCCTCTCTCTTTTTTTTTAATTCCCACAAAACTTGTAAGCTATGTCGTTTATGGTACAATTTTTATGTGGTTTTTGCAGGAATTTTGAAGTGGTCTGTGGTTATTGATGCAAGGGGCTGGCAACGTGTTGTTGCTGTTTGTTTAGGATGTACAGGCTTGTAGAGTAGCAGAGTCTTGGCTGGCATATAGAATGATGAGTTAGGCTTTGGTACGGTTTGGATTTTGCAGCAGAGTCCTTTGCTATTTTTTGTTTTAGGAAGCCTTGCGTGTTTTCATTGCTGTATTGTACCAGTTTGAAAAAAAATTGTGTAGGGTAGGGTGTTCGTACGAAGTGCAGGCCTTTGGAAAGGATTTTGGTTTCAAGCTTTGATACAGTGGCTGGGTTGTTTTGGAATTGCAGAGTGTAGCCTTACTTTATGTACGGTTTTTGCTGAAGATTGATGAGAATGAATGTCTTATTATAACAGAAAAGTGAGTTGTCTTAGTTGCTTGTCTTGGTGGCTGTTGCAAGTGTCTGTATTTGTAAGCAGGTTTTTAGCAAGGACGGGATGTAGGGAGAGTTGTTGTATTAAAGTTTTCTGATAGCAGGCTTGGTTGGAGTATAGTGTAGGTTTTGATTGTGTAAGCTTTGGTGATGTGGAGCAAAGTTTTGGGGAAAGTACAGAGCTTAGGAGCAAAATTGGGGACTTGGTGATTTTAACATGATAACAATGAAAAATAATAAATACAATAAAATAATAATAATAAACAATAACCATAACTATAAATAACATAAATAAATAGATAAATGAATGCATAAAATAAAAGTTGGAAATGATAACAAATATATTAATAATAATAAAATCATTGTGATAAAAATAATAATGATAATAAAGATAAATAAGAAAATAAATAATAAATTAACAAAAGAGGAATTAAATTAAACTAAAATTAGTGATTTAAAATCAAAATTCTAAAATAAAAGAAAATATTCTAAAAACTCCTGAAAGTAATTGAATAAATAATAAAAGGAAACAGTGACAACAATTAGACGAAAAAACGCGACTATGATTAATTGACCAACTGACTGCGAAAATGCGAAAAATGGTTGACTTAAGATGATATGAAAAAGATCAGAATATCTGAGGATAAAATTTGGGGTATGACAGTTGCCCCTATTTAAATATCTTCACCGGATGACATGAGTGATGATAGTTCTCTTGAAATCATGGTGAAAGGTATTTAAGTATAGATAACCGAAAATTTTGCCCTCAGATGCACTGACACGCAATCCTATTGACAAAAATGCTGACATGCAATGAACTCCAATATGATGGAAATGATGGAATGATAAATGCAAAATGCAGATAAAAACAAAAGCAGACATGGACAAAGTCCAACAAATGAGCAATCACGCACTAGGGATGACAATCAACACTGGGGAAACTGAAACAAACTGGGGAAATCTAAAGTGATGAGACCAACTGGTTCAAGTGTGACCGGCTGACACTTTAGAAAGAAAAGATAACACAAGATCCTCAATGGAAGTAGCACCAGAAAGACGTTCTCAACTGGGGAATCAAATAACAAAGACTCAATCCAGAAGAACATCAGAAAGAGAAAGGCACATCCGAAAGAGCATTAGATGGCAAAAGAAACCAGACATCCAATAATGGCTTTGAATGAAAGGTACAAATCACAATATCTAATAATGGCTTTAGATAAAAGCAAACAAGACAGGGATTCAAGACAGCATTGGATGCAAAGAAACCAGTCATCCAATAATGGCTTTGAATGAAAGGTACAAATCACAATATCTAATAATGGATTTAGATAAAAGTGAATAAGACAGGGATCCATGATAGCATTGGATGCAAAGAAACCAGTCATCCAATAATGGCTTTGAATGAAAGTTAAACTCATAATATTCGAGAAGGCATCAGATAAGAATGAACAAAGTAGGGATCCAAGAAAGCATTGGTCGAATGGCAAACTCATAACATCTGAGAAGGCATCAGATGCAAATGAGATAACGTGAAATCCAAGAAGGCATTGGATTCAAAGACACCAGTCATCCAATAATGGCTTTGAATGAAAGGCAAACTCATAATATCTGAGAAGGCATCAGATGAGAATGAGATAAATAATGTAATCCAAGAAGGCATTGGATACAAGGACACCAGACATCCAATAATGGCTTTGAATGAAAGGTATAATCACAATATCTGAGAAGGCATCAGATGAAAGTGAACAAAGACTCGATCTGGAAGAACATCAGAAAGAGGGACACATCCGAAAAAGCATCAGATGGCAAAAGAAACCAGACATCCAATAATGGCTTTAGATGATAGGCAAACTCATAATATCTAAGAAGGCATCAGATGAAAGTGAACAAAGACTCAATCTGGAAGAACATCAGAAAGAGGGACACATCCGGAAAAGCATCAGATGGTAAAGAAACCAGACATCCAATAATGGCTTTAGATGAAAGGCAAACTCATAATATATGAGAAAGCATCAGATGAGAATGAGATAAAAAAGGGTAATCCAAGAAAGCATTGGATGCAAAGAATCACAAAATCCAAGAAAGCATTGGATGAATGTGAGCAAAGAAATGCCCAAGAAAACATTGGATGAAAAGAATCACAGTATCCAAGAAAGCATTGAATGACTGAGAAGAAAATTTCAGGAATGGCACTAAAAGTAAAGGCAAATCACTATATTCAAGAATGGCATCGAATGATAGTGAGAAAGACATCCAGGAATGGCACTAAATGCAAAGGAGAAAACTCATCCAGGAATGGCACTGAATGAACAGATAAGACTTTCAGGATGACACTGAAAGATATCCAAGCAAATTTGATGGGGATTATAGAAGAGAGGCAAAACTTCCAGGAATAGCACTGGGAGAAACAAGAGGAATAAGATATCCAGGAATGGCACTAGAGATCAAAAGAGATAGACATCCAGGAATGGCACTGGAATGAAAGAATATAAAGATCCAGGAATAACACTGAAATGAAATAGGACAAACATCTAACAACAGGACTAGATGCACAATGAAACGACAACACTCAAGAATGGCACTGAATGAAAGGAAAGGTAGCGTTTTGGTAGGTGCCAAGTAAGTTGGACTTTGACCACAAGGTAAGACGTGGATAACAACACGACCTCGGGAGAAATGCAAATGAGGATGAAACACTCATGATATGCATATGGTAAAGGAATCATGCTATGATATATGGTCAAATGCAGATGCAGATGCTGACGACAAGGCTCGACTCTTTTGTGGAGAAGACAAGACTGGAAGACTGATTCCTCAACACGGACGTCACTGCCATTCTGCTTAGGGACTAAAGATGCTACTGAACACAATCTCTGCCACACTGGTAAATTGTATCAATTTGCTGATCCTTGTAAAGAAGGATGGAGATCTGCTTGGGGATTTTTCAAGTAAATTGCACCAGATTAGCTGACTGTTGTAGATGAACTGATCAATGCTTCAGCCTGTCTAATTCTTGAAACGACTACTTTGTTGTACACTGGGAAAGCTTGCCCCAGTATGAGTCTTGAAAACTCTTCTGAATAAACCAATTCCAAGAAGCACTTGCCCCTAAACAACAAATCTTGAAGTGAATCTTCAACAGAATTTGGAAAGCACTTGCCCCTGATTGGATCACCGACCAAGTTTCTTAGTTGTTTAAAAATTCCTTGAAAGGAAAGCCAGTTTACAAACAGAAGTATTTGTAAAAACATGGTAATTTTAAAGCAAAGTCATACAACTTTTGAAATCAAAATTATTTTTGGAAGATGTAAAAACAAAATGAGTCACTGGTCTAAACACGGCGGTTCAAGACATTAAAGTGAAAAGGTAAAGCACTGGCGTGATGCAAAACAAATGATCTGCAAAGATCTTATGGAGTCAGTTTACACAACCTTGCTGTAGTATGCTTTCAAAATAACCTTGCTTCAATTAGGTCTTTTAAGGATTGTAACGTGGCCTGGTTCACGGTTTATGAAATAAAGGATAAAGGCTCAAAGTTTATTTGTGCCCCCCCCCAATCTTCGTGATAATCTTCAGCCCTACGCTCAATTAACTCAGGCTATGCACTCAGGTTCCCAAGAGGTTGGAAATTGCACTCATGATAGTAATGATGATGGTTCAGAAATGAAGGGACTTTGAAAAGGCGGTCACTACTTTCTTACCAATGTTTGTCATTGAGGACTTTCATGATGAAGGATTTAAAGTTTTCCTCTTTTAGTTGTCATACGAAACTTTTTGTATAAGGCAAGGTCATGAGCCTCTCATCTTTCATAGCTTTTGCCTTGAAGGGGACTCGACTCATTCTTTGAGTAAGGAAAGTGGCTAACCAGCTTAATGATTATGGTGAACCATCATTGTGTTTGACTTGAGGGACATCTTCGACACTTGCTTGCTGTGTGCGAAGGAAATTTGTGAGTGCAACCTTTATATGAAAGTGTCTTGCACGAACGCACAACCAATTTAACCGAGGACTACCCACCCCAAGGTTAAGATTGCGGGTTTTTTTTGTAAAGAAAGAAACTCCAACTTCTAGGCTCGAAGGGTTTGACAAGGGATTAACTTCCTTATTTCTCCAGTGTTTAGGGATTGAAACAATGCCTTACATCGTCAGCAAAGTTTATTTGAAAGCATACCTCGGTAATTATGGGTATAACGTATCATCATCCTCCCTCCAATCTTTACATAATCAAAAGGAATTGAAAAAGAAATAAAATATTTTGCAAAAGAAAGCATAAAGATGTAAATGGAAAACACAAATGAATTGAATCAAAAGTTGCAATGCTCATTTCATTAATCACGAAAGTACAAACATCATTTGAAGGCAAACAACCATTACAAAATAAGGAAAATGCAAACAACAAGAAACAAGGTCTAATGACTATTCAACTACAAGGATGAGTGGTCCTGTCTTCGGAAAGTAGCTGAGCTGAAGACGATTGAAGCTTCACTTGGCGTGCCTTGGCAAAGGGTTGTTCTTGACATTCTGCATCTGATGTTAGCTCTAGTCCTGTATCAGTGTCGAGGAATCAACTTGACGACTCACAGACAGACTCTGGAAGATAGAGACAGCTGGAGATGAGTAACTGGACAGACAGACATATGCAATGAGTCATGCAAAGATGCAAATGATATGCAATACAAAGCAAACAGGGTGCAAAACACATGCAATAGGATCAAAGGTTCGAGATCACAACATGGAGTCTGGGTAAAGAACCAATCCAAGGGTGTGTACTAGGGTTCTTGTATTCGTAGAGCAGGGTTCTAAAGAGTTCCCAGAGTCAACAACCCATCTTTCAGATATTATCGATTTCCCAATTACTTGGTAGTCAATAATATTCTCAAGAGAGTTTCGTCTGAGTGTAGTATCGCGTGACAACTATTTTGGGATTACTCCCTCATAGTCATCACACTACGTCCTAAGAGGCCAAATGGGGGTAAAGGGTAACTAAAGGTCATCAGTGTCACGGGCTCCTAGGTCAAAAGTGGCAATGCATTCACGATAGCTCGTTCGACATATACCACCCTCAAGAGGGCCTCAACTGAGTGTGGAATCTCAAGTCAACTCCTTTGGGATTACTCACTCGAAGTCTCCTTGACTATATCCACTATCCAATCATAAGTGTATGCTCAAATTCGGGTTAGGATTTATCCTCACCACTCATGGTAACAACCCTGCACACAGAAAAACTCAAGCACAACAGGTATATATACAGATATAAATATGTACAGATATACAAGCAAGAAAACATGTAAAATAACACAAATATGAACAAGATAGGCTTAACCCTTTTAGGGGATGTCCCCAGCAGAGTCGCCATTTCTGTTGCGGTGAGAATCGGATATCAAGCTATTAATTAACTTGAATCACAAATCATGAAATTCACCACCGAACTTTGATTTATCCAAAGGAAAAGGTAAAGATCGAAAAACCCTAAGTGCGCTATGTAGGAACACAGCTCAGAGATCTAAGGTTCGGGGGTTGGTTATACCTAGGGAAGGTGTTAGCATCCTAAGTATCTATAGTACTCTACAGGAACCTCTTGTTAGTATTTGTGTTATGCTAAGTTTTCTTGCTAAGGAAAAGTGTTAAGGTAAAGACCCAGGGGTATATACACTAAGTATGCTCGCCAAGATATCGCATCTCGTGCCTACGTATCCTGACAGAAATGGAATCAGAGCATTCGTAGTTCCCCTTACTACGGGGTAAAAGGGTGGCAAATAGAAAGGTGTGAAAAAGAAAAGGTAGCTCGCTAGGATCTCGCAATCCTATACCTACGTATTCTCAAAAGGTACATTGAGAAATCAGAGCGTCCGTAGTTCCCCTCAACAGGGGTGTGTCATACCCCAAATTTTGACCACTAAGATTCCCCATCATTGTGCAAATCATCATCACAATATGGATGAACCATCATGCCTCATCAAATGCCTCAAGGGTTGTTGAGCATTCACTACAATCAAAACTAGGGTTTTAAGCCCTCTCAGAGCCTTAGACAAAGGATCAATCAAGAAATGACATGATCTTCAACTTGTTTAACCTCCCAAGAATCTACAATGGATCAAGGGGACTCCCACTTCAAGGATTAAGCACAAGGTTGCTCCCTTCTAGGTGGATCAAGCTTCAAGATCGTCAGTGTCACCAAATTAGGGTTTTGGTCGACCAGGGCCTCCAGATGGAAATTTTCCTCTGGGCATGAGCCAATTCTTCAAAGCATATCCTAATATGCTCCATGGGACCTCATGGACCCAATTATCAAGTCAATTTTGCCTTAGGGGATGCATTCATCAAAAATCAGGAATTAGGGTTTCTTGACCTAATTCACCCCTAAGTTGACTTTTGGGAAAAATCATGAGCCAAGACCTCAAGAGAGGATTTGAGGGTCTCCAACATACTATATTGATCCATTTGTAACAATGGATTAATCCAAGAAGCTTGAACAATAAGTCTCAATTTCATCTGCACTACAATTAGGGTTTCGCGAGGAAAGTCAACTGTAACTTTGACTTTTGACCAGGACATGCTCCCAAACCCTAAGACATGATTCAATATACCCTATGACATCCATGGAACATGTCCATCAAGTTTGATTTAGGTCAAGGACATGATTTCCTGAAGAATTGCACAGTTTGGAATTCATCTGATAAAAAATCAACTGTGCACAAAAGTCTACTTTGACTTTTTGAGATTTTTCACCAAAATGGATTTTTAACCCTAAAATGATGTTAATGTATGATTTTAATCATCATTCATCAAGAAAAATCAAAGAAAGTGGGATAACTTGTAAAAGGGGTAACCATCAAAACTTAGAAAAATTTCTAAGTTATGGAAAAAGTGACACTAATATGCCAACTTTGGAGGACCATAACTCCTAAACCACAAGGCCATTGTTCCCCATTAAAAGCTTGATTTTTAGATCACATTGCCCTCTACAAAAGCTTCATACTGACCTATGTCCAAATTCCTCATGGATTTTGAGTTATGGAGTGATCAAAATCAAGAAAAGTCACTTTGTTCCAACACTTAGTGAAAATTTCACTAAGTCAGAATCTGCCTTTACTTTTTTCCAAATGTAGGGGGATTTTTCACTTGGATTCAAAAGAGATCAAAACCAAACATGTTCAAATAGTTGTTGTATCATGTAAGGGCTTTCCAAAATGGCCAAGAACATTACCAGATTCAATTTGAGCTATGAGATATGACATTGGCAAGATGCCTTACTGAAATCTTCCAAGGCAAGGCAGATTTTTGCACTTTTGGTCAATTTGCCAAAATCAGCCAATTCCAAGCCTTGTCATCACTTTGGACACATCTGAGGATTGAATCTAAAGGGGACAATCATTGAGCCAAGCCTCCAAATTCTTTGGAACAAGAAATATCATGTTGAACCTAGAATTGCCAAAATAGGGACAAGACTCCAATTTTGGATTGGAGCATTCAATGGAAGCATCAAGGTGGCATGGACTGAACTCTTAGCAACTGAATTCAGTCAAGACTTATCCAAGACCAAGGGAACCAGCAGCCTGTGCCCTAACCTCTAGTCAATGGCTAGAGGAGACTTGGATTTTCATTTGCCAACATTGGCCAAACCTACTCAGCAGTTGCCATTCACTATTCCTTACAAAACAAACTTGCTCTACTATAAATAGAGCTCAATTGTGATCAGTTTAAGTACACCAAAGCCATCAAACAGATGCTTTCCTCAAAATCTCTTCTTTCACTCCAATTTTGCCTTCTAAGGCAAGTCACTATCGGGTTTTGAGTTTGAGAGCTTTTCCAATCAAACCAAACACACACACACACCTCATATACATCACATATGAGCTGATCAAACACTTAAACAACAACTGGAACACTGATTTCTCAGAATCACCAGTCAATTGCTCAAGGTTTTAACCAAGTTGCAGTTGAGATGCCATGAAGTGATCCAGCCAACTTCAATCAAGTCCAAGCATTCAAACACACTCCATAGGGTGTAGGGAAGCTGTTCAGATCATCACAACTCATCTGTAACACCTCCAACACAAACCACGATCACCAGCTGCAAGTGGTAAGCATGAGCTCTTCTAACTCTATGATCCATGCAATATTTGCTGCACAATAATTTGGCCATATGTTCATAATCATGCATGGAATGTTTCCCCTCAATTAATTGCATTGTTTGAATCGTGTATCAAAAATCCCAGCCTTCATGCAGAATCTAGGGTTCTTGAGGATTGTTCATGATTTCTTGTTTTATGTTTAGTTTAAATGAAATTAATTGTCATAGACATGATCGTGAGGTTGAAACGAGTTGATTGGTATGTGTATTGCATGATATGATTAAGTATTCAGTGAGATTGGATAGAAAATGCAAATCTGGGAAACTCAGAACACGCGCGTGTTCTTGCCCTTGTTCTTGGCGCCATTTTCCAACATTTGAATATTTGAATTTTGTGATTTTTATTTAATTGATTCAAAAATTAATTTCTCTCTGAGTTTTAATGATTTTGAGTTGATTTTTTTTAATAATTCACAAAAATGTTAAAATATTTTATTTTCCCAAAAAATCCCAAAAAATATTATTTATTTCATATAATTGATATTTTTGCAAAGAATTAATATTTTAATTGTTTTTGACATTTAAAATATTTTTTTCCTCTTGATTTTGTAAAGATTAATGACTTCTAATTATTTTGTAGGTTAATACTTGATTTTTGAAGCATTAATCCAAGATCATAATTTGTTTCCCACATGTTAAACAATTTTTGATCATTTTAATTGAATTTTTATTCAATTAAAATACATTTTGGAAATAAATTAGGGTTTTTGATTAATTCAACCCTCACAAATCATTTTCAAACACTTTTGGGCCTCTATTAGAGTGTAAGACCCAACCCACTTGTACATAAATATTTTGGGCCTCACTTATTGTATAAGTCCCTCTGTACATTTTTAAATTCGGCACGATCGTCGCCAGTTTAAAGATAAACCATCTGGGTCTCTCCTTGCGCTATAAGACTCATTCACGACTTTTGGGCCTCTATTAGAGTGTAAGACCCAACCCACTTTTAACCAAAAACAACTTTGGGCCTCAGATATTGTATAAGCCCCTTTGCGTTAAAAGAAAATCTCGGCGCGATCGCCATTTCAAACGAAAAATCATCTGGGCCTACCCTCGTGTTATAAGCCCCACTCTTTTTCTTTAAAACTTTTTGGGCCTCTTGAGAGAGTGTAAGACCCAAATCCCTTTGTACAGAAAACAAATTTTGGGCCACAGTCACTTGTATAAGTCCCTCTGTACAAATTCAAACAGTGCGCTCACTGATAAAACCCTGGGCCTCTCCTTGAGCTGTAAGCCCCAAATCTTTCTTTTTCAAAGCACTTTCTCCTTTGATTTTGAATATACTGTTGTTTTCAATCTTTGTTTGTTGAACAACTAACCAAACAACATGGAAGCTCTACAACCGAGTAAGTGTTTATATGTTTTCATTTACCGCTTTCATATACATATAACTGTATTGTGGGGCTGTTTCGCTGTAAGTCTTCTTTCATAAACTCATATTAACTGTGTAATAATAGTATAGATATTTAGAGTTCCCCCGACAACTACGTCTAGCATTAAGCCCGTTGATCACTCTTAAATAGTCAAAACTAGATCCCCATAGGATTACCAGACACAGTCTTCCCTCCTCTTGGGGTTAAACAATATGGAGATATGAAAGGCAGCATTCTCGGTGAACCCTTTCATAGACTGTCACTCGTAGAAGTTGTCAAAGAAACTCTACTCCCCAGAGATGATCTCTTCTCCGTGAATTGCATCTCTTGAGTTTCTTCCAAATTCTCGGACTTTCCTGGCTTGATATATTCCTCGTGAATGGCCTGTCTTGAATTTCTTGGGGTTTGGGGACCCACAGGCTTCTTAAAAGCACTTGTCAAGAAACTCTATTCCCCAGGGATGATCTTTTCTCCGTGAATGGCTTCTCTTGAGTTTCTTCCAAATTCTCAAACTTTCCTGGCTTGATCTATTCCTCTTGAATAGCCTGTCTTGAATTTCTCGGGGTTTGGGGACCCATCGGCTTCTTAAAAGCATCGTCCTCCTCTTGGGCATTGTTCAAGGACCCGCAGGCTTCCTAAAAGCATCCCCGCCTCCTTTTGGGCGTTGTACAAGGACCCGTCGGCTTCTTAGAAGTATTCACAGCCTCCTCTTAGGCTTCATATAATGATTCTTTCTCCGGGAATGATAGCCTTCTCTTGGACTTCATACAAGGACCACTCGGCTTCTTAAAAGTTTCCAGCCTCCTCTTGGGCTTCGTACAAATTGTCCCGACGACCTCCTAGAGGTATAGGAACAGAACTTAGTCATCTTCATAGAACAGTTCTTTCCAAGAGTCTACTACTGTTTCTCAAAGCATAGTACAAAAGATGAAACTCTAGACACCGATAGTCTAACATCCTTGAGTCTCAAAGACATTCTCAAGTGACCCCTTCAAAAATAGGAAGGAACCCCGTGGACTCGGACAATCTCAATACCCTTTGGATTTCCCACTTCCTTAAAGAACAGGAAATATCCCTGATCCTCGAATCAAAATCCCTGAGTGCAAACATTACTCATATAAGAACTGATTTTCTCTTTAAATCAGCATACTAGACCTGTCACTCAACTGAAACAGTAACCATAGCCTCCTCTTGGGCTTTGTACAATGATTCTCCCCAGCGGAGCTAACAATTTTAGCCTCCATCTCGGGCTTCGTACGAGATACCAGAGACTCCCTCGTTGAGTCAATCACCCCTTTCGCCTCCATCTCGGGCTTTGTACGAGATACAAAAACTCTCTTGTTGAGTCAAATAGCCTCCATCTCGGGCTTTATACGAGATACCAAAAGATTCCCTCGTTGAGTCAAAACCTTTTAGCCTCTCTCTCGGGCTTTGTACGAGACACATATTAGCCTCCTCTTAGGCTTTATATAAGAAAACCACTGGTTGATCCAATCAACCTTTTAGCATCAAAACTGTGCCTCGTTCACAGTACCCAAACATCAGCAACTCCTTTCCCTTCATCTAATCGCTGTAAGCGGCAAGCCTCTGGATCATCTACATCCTTGCCACTGTCCCTCTTTTAGCATGAGAAATTCCTAAGGAAAGATAACATTGCTCTACACTGAGTTAAAGTCTTCTCCTTTAGGTTGGAAATCCCCTATAAAGGAAATTATGGCATTGCCGGATTCACATATCCCGGTTAAAGTAATTCTCCCTTATAAACGGTTGTGACAAACAAACCCCTCTTTAGAGATGACAAATTCTCTCTAAAGTTGAGACCTTTCAGCTTCACATCTTGGGCCTTGAACAAGATACAAACTACCTTTCGCTTCACGTCTTGGGCTTTGAACAAGACACCAAAACAACCATTTCCTCCCATAGAATAGGAGGAACTACGAACGCTCTGATTTCCCTGTTTCGGTAAACGGGAATACGTAGGCATAAGATTGAAAGAAAAGATCTTAGCGAGCACACTAAACAAAAACCCAAAATCCCATACTTCCACACATCCGTCCTAACCTCCCACCAATCGACCGAATACCACTTTTAAAAAAATACACCCAATAGAGACCCCGAATCTTTATAGCATCTGTAAACCAACAGTTTTGACTGTTTAACCTCAGTTTGCAAGCAGGGTTAATTTGAGACATCTATTTCCCTTCCTTCATCAGCTTTAATAGGATAAAAAATGAATCGAGCTGTAGATACCAAAGAGCGGTAGTGCTTCGCAACCACGTCCAAAAACCGCTCGCTACAGAAAAATGGCGACTCTGCTGGGGAGTCACATGAGGATATGTTTTACCTTTGTCATCATGGTCCCCATTTTCCACAGAAAAATGGAGACTCTGCTGGGGAGCTGTCATTAGGATCTATCTCACCTTTGTAGCGAGATCTTGTTCTCTTCCCATCTCTTAGGTGGAAACTTTAAAAGTGGCGTCCACCATAGGGGCTCTTCTAACCACAGATTGGGACTTCCACCGGGGAACCCATTTTCTGTCAGGAACATAAGATTCGTAGCTTTATAAATGGTCTAGGACATTAGGACAAATATATATACTGCTTTTCCTAATTGATATATGTGTTTATTTTTCTGCTAATGGGAATGCGTGTGATGCCGCATGTGGAAAGATTGAGTATACACTTAAGATAAGTGATGGCGACAAGGTCGACCATCAACCTCAGTGGAGGCTTCCCAATGCAACCCATTCCCTCTCATAGGCAATGGGCCGATTGTGACGTCTGAGAAGCTGAGGAGCCAACCTTTTTGTAGTGAGGAAATTATTGGAAATAGTTGTCACGCGATACTACCCTCATTTGAGGCTGATGATCTATTCTCGGTGAATAGCATTTACTCTAAGATTTCATACAGCTCGCTGGCGATCCGCTTGATGTTTGTTATCTTGGGAGGAGCTGATGATTTTGAGTACAGGTACAAAAATCACCCTAGTATAAACCTTTGGGATGGGTGGAGCCTTGACTCCATGACAACGACCCTTTGACCCCATGTTTTTTCTATGTTTTTGTGTGCTGCATTCATGCATTCATTTAAAAAACATTAAAACATTAAAAAAATTTCTCTTCTAGTCTCTCTGTCTTTTCAAAATAAACTAAGACTGTGATTGCAAATATCAGAGAAAATGATTGCGCTAATGGATTTCGGTAGAAGGAGAACTCATAAGTACACCTTCAGGATTCCAAAATTAGAAGATTTAAGAGGTTTGGCGAGGATGATCACAAACCAAGAGGCTTTCAGAGCCAAGTACGGAGGTTTGCTATCTCTGCTAAGAGTCCATGTGATTGAGGGAATCATGGATGCGCTCATTCAGTTCTACGATCCGGTCTACCATTGTTTTACATTTTCGAATTACCAGCTAGCACCAACGCTGAAGGAATATTCTCATCTGATTGATCTACACATTACTGATCGAGCTCCATTTTCTGGACTGGAGGAAATTCCAAAGAATCAGACCATTGCAAGAGCAATTCATTTGGACGAGTCTGAGGTCAGGACTCACATAACCACTAAGTGTGGCATACAAGGTTTGCCAGCTCAGTTCTTGACAAAGAAAGCTCTGTACTTCGCTAGTATAGGGAACGGGACTGCTTTTGAAAGCATCTTTTTTTTACTCACCTACGGATTATTTTTGTTGCCCAACATTAATAACTTCGTCGATATCAACGCTATTAAGGTTTTTCTCATTGGAAACCCTGTGCCGACTTTGCTCGCAGATGCGTATCATTCTGTAGACTTAGGGAATTTGTACAGTGGAAGGGAGATCACATGCTATGTACCTCTGCTTTATAAATGGTTTATCTCCCATTTACCTAAGTCTGCTGCTTTCTGGGATCATAAGAGTGCCTTGCGCTGGTCGCAGAAGATCATGTCCCTCACCAACTCTGACATAGATTGGTGTAATAGGATTTATGATGGAATCAGGATCATTGACCGTTGTGGAAACTTCCCCAAAGTACCCCTTATAGGAACTAAGGGAGGAATCAACTATCATCCGATATTGGTTCACCGTCAGTTTGGATACCCGATGAGACATGTTCCCCGGAATGTTCATCTGGAAGGTCTTTTCTTCAAGGAAGGAGAAAGTGACAGAGCACTAAAGACGGAAATAGTGCACGCTTGGAAACATGTTCATAAGAAAGGACGGGAGTCTCTAGGAAAACCGGATTGTGTCTCGGTGGAGCCTTATCTCCACTGGGTACAAACTAGAGCTCTCAAGCTAAAGATGCCTTATCCTTGTTACGGAATTCTTCCGCCGAGGGAATCTGTCATGTACTTCATGACGGAAACTAAAAAGCTTCTGGTTACTCTCAACAAAGTTCAACGGGAGAAGAGGTCTTGGAAGAACAAGTACCGTACCCTCAACGTGGAGTGCATCAAAATACAGCAACTGCTGAAAGATAAGGATGCTCTGATCGAGATCTTGGAGCAATATGCCGTAGAAAAGCAGGATGACCAAAGGAATTTGCTTGCTCCTTTCACCTGGAAAAGGAATGACAACCCGACAACGGCTCAAGAGCCTCGGTCAAAGAAAAGGAAGATACCAGAATCAGCACCCGAGTTCTCTCGGGACCCATTAGCTTAGGTTTCTGTTTCTGCACTTTGTAATCTACTGTATTTTCGTTTCCGCAATCCTTTGAATTTCAATAAAAAGGGGTTTCCCCACTTTTTGATATTTGCAATCTAATTGTCGAAGTTTATTTTGATTAAACCAAAAAACAATTAATATAATTATTGCATTCATCATTCTCACATCGCGTATTCTTCTTACCTACGAATCTCATGTTTGTGTCTTGGTTCTAGAGTCAAATTGTCTCATTCATATAATACTCGGGCCAATCGTCAGAAAAAGATGGATGATCTTGAGGAAGAGAACAAAGAGTTGAAAGAAGAGATCGACGCTCTGAGAGAGGATATGAGAAAGCTTCGTAACGACATGCAAGCCATGGCAGAAGCTCAGCTACAAAGGACTGTGATCTCAGAGATCACCTCAGCGCCTATAGTGGAGAAGTCTGATCCTAGGTATCAAATGCCGAAAGATCGTCCCTGGGGCATGCCTGCAAACTATATCCCGGAAGGATATGTTCCGCCGATCGTTGAAGATCAGGGAATCGCGACTGATGTCGATGGTCCTGAAGGTTACAAACTTCGGGAAAGCGAAGATGCCAGGGGCAATCTAAAGACTCCTGAAGGTTACAAACTTCGGGAAACGCAAAGATTCACTGCCGTAGTCACGGTACCACCCCCTGTGGTGCACACTGTCCCGGAAGGACAGATTCCACCGATCCCTTCTGATAAGAAGGAAACTATGTTCGATAGAATGGATGAATTCCAGGAACAGTTCTTGGAAATGCAGAAGGAACTGCAAGCCATTCGCGGTCAGGATCTATTTGGAAAGGACGCTGCAGACCTTTGTCTGGTCCCCAATGTGAAAGTTCCGCACAAATTTCAAGTGCCTGACTTTGAAAAGTACAAGGGTAACTCTTGCCCTCAGAGCCATCTGGTGATGTACGCTCGGCAAAAGTCAGCTCAGACGGAGAATCAAGACCTACTGATTCATTACTTTCAGGATAGTTTAACCGGTGCCGCACTCAAATGGTACATGGATTTAAACCGTGCTACGATTAGCACATTCAGAGATCTTGGTACTGCCTTTGTCCAAAAATACAAATACAATTTAGACATGGCACCGGACAGAGATCAACTCAGATCAATGTCACAAAAGGACAAGGAAACCTTTAAGGAGTACGCTCAGAGATGGCGCGAGATTGCCGCTCAAATTTGTCCACCTCTTGAGGAAAAAGAGATGACAAAGATCTTCTTAAAGACCTTAAGCTCATTTTACTACGACAGAATGGTTGCCAGTGCGCCCAGCGACTTCACCGAGATGGTGGGCATGGGGGTTCGTCTTGAGGAAGCCGTCCGGGAAGGACGTTTAGTAAAAGATGCTGGATCATCGAGCAGTACAAAACGATACGGTAGTGCTCTCCCTAAGAAAAAAGAGCAGGATATTGGGAATATCTCTCTCAGAAAGAAAAGGCGACGTTATCAACCAGTAGCAGCTGTAATTCCTGCTATCAGCCTTGTGCCTATTCCTACGTATCAACCTCAGGTTACGCAGAGCCAACCTAATCAGCAAAGGACACAACAGCCTCTTCAGCAGGCTCGTCCTCTATATAACAACAACCGTACAACACGACCATCAGGGTTTGATCCTATACCCATGTTGTACGCAAAACTATTTCCGTTACTACTGGCTAAGGGGCACATCCAGACTAAGTCTCCTCTTACAGTACCGGAAAATCTGCCTTTTTGGTTTAAGGTGGATCAAACATGCCCTTATCATCAAGGAGGATCAGGGCATAATATAGAGAATTGTCTCAATTTCAAATACGACGTGCAAAAGCTTGTTAGGAGCGGGCTCTTATCTTTCAAAGATACGAATCCCAATGTTCTCACAAACCCGCTGCCTCAACATGAGAAAGCTGCAGTCAACTTGATTGAGAAAGAATTTAACAACGTCTATCAAATTCACGATGTACTCTTGTTAAGGACCAATCTGGTCAAGATGCATTGTAGACAGAGTGGGTACGGCCATGTACCACCTCATAATTATCACCAGTGTGATGTCTGCTCTAAAAACAATCAAGGATGTTCTGTGGTGCAAACAGCTCTACAGGAACAAATGGATCTCGGATGGATCCAAGAGCACCGAGTTCGTGGAGTTAACATGGTCTATACAAACTCCAACGTCATTCAGAACCACGATATCTGTGCAGTGAATATCAACTTGGTGGCGATGTACTCAAGGCAAAGCCAGTATCATAATCTGCCATGACACGATTACAGTTCCTGTCTGACTTGCTCGGCAAACAAACATGGATGCTCTTTCATACAAGAGGCCCTCCAATGTCAGATGGATCTTGGATGGATCCAAGACTACCATGATAGGAACCCTTATCAGATCAACATGGTTCAGATCTTCGATATTCGCGTGATGAATACCAACCTGGTAGAGTTACATGCTGAGCAGGTCCGACTCAGATTCTTAATATCACACGACTATCAAAGCTGTAAAGCAGGTTGCGAAAACGATCGAGGTTGTACCCTTATCCAGGAGGAACTTCAGCACTTGTTAAATCACTGGTGGATGCCAATCTATATGGATGAAGATACTAAGCAGATTAGTATCAATAACAGGAATCCTACTCGACGTCAAAGTCAGGATGTCCGATCTGTGGAAGCTAACCTAGTGAGGTTACATTGTATTCAAAGTGGGCGTGGCCAGGTGCCACCACACAACTATGAACGTTGTAGTGTCTGTTCGGAAAGTAACAAAGGGTGTTACCTTGTGAGAGCAGCTCTTCAGGGTCAGGCGGATCGTGGAGAGATTCGCCCATATCCGGGTTCTGGACCCATCAACTGGACGCCGAACTACCTTGCCAATCAAGTCGAGGATGTTGTCACAATCTCTGGTCGTCACCAGACCAGGGATGTCCTTGCCATCATCCCTCTACTTGACGAATCTAGAGCTCCCAACCAGGAACGGATCGAGATTACTTATGATGGTCAGAAAAATTAAAAGGTTCCCATAGTCATCTATCTACTGGGACCACTACCGTATGAATCAACTAAGGCTATCCCTTACAAATACGGTGCAACGACAATTGAAAATGGAAAGGAAATTCCATTACCCTCCGTCGTGAATATTGCAGACATCAGTCGTGTAACACTGAGTGGTCGAATCTTCAACCGAGGAGTTGGAGAACCTAACAAGGAAAAGGAACTTCAGACAGAAGCTTCCGATCCATCAGTCGGTCAATCCAGTAATCCCGACCTTTCGAAAAATAATGATGAGATGCTGAAGCTCATCCAAAGGAGTGAATATAACATTGTGGATCAGCTGTTACAGTCTCCTTCAAAGATCTCGGTATTATCACTGTTACTCAGTTCAGAAGCCTACAGGGAGGCTCTACAGAAAGTCTTGGAGCAAGCCTTTGTGGAACAGGATGTAACAATCAGACAGTTCGATAACATTGTCTCTAACATCACTTCCTGCAATAATTTGGGATTTAGTGATGAGGAATTACCCGAAGAGGGTCGCCGTCATAACATGGCGCTCAACATTACAGTTAACTGCCAGGACGATGCTTTAGCCAGCGTACTGGTAGACACAGGGTCAGCCCTGAATGTTATGCCGAAGTCCACTTTGATGCAATTATCATTCAAAGGCCCTCCGATGAGAATCAACAAGGTCGTCGTCAAAGCGTTCGACGGATCCAGAAAAACAGTTATCGGCAAAGTTGATCTTCCCATAACTATCGGTCCTCACACTTTCCAAGTCACTTTCCAGGTCATGGACATCCGGGCAACATACAGTTGTTTATTAGGAAGACCTTGGATACATCAGGCTGGAGCGGTCACTTCGACCCTCTACCAAAAGCTAAAGTTCATTCAGAACGACCGGCTTGTCATAGTCTGTGGAGAACAGGCCTTGCTCGTGAGTAACTTATCATCATCTACTTATGTAGAACCCGAGGAGGTTATTGGGACGCAGTTCCAAGCGCTGTCGGTCGGCAAGGATAATCAATCCCAAGGAGGAACCTCGATTTCCTCATACAAAGATGTTATCAAAGCGGTCGAGAGTACCGATACAACCGGATGGGGACAGCTTGTTATTCCTATTGACAATAAAACAAAGAAGGGTCTTGGTTTTTTTGCAACCTGTACCCGGACAGCTGCTAACGATGAAAGTCTTCATCCCATTCAGAACTTCTTCCACAATGGAGGTTTTCTTCACCCAGTCCCTCAAGCAGTCCATGATATCAATGAGGAAGATCCCTCTGAACAGATGAAGAATGGAAGTCCTATCTTAACGAGGACGGTTATATGTCTCAGGACGAAACGCAAACTCCTTTTTGCTTTCCTACAGAGAGTCCGAGATTTATACCCAGGTCAGACATCGAAATGATATACGGGGATTGTGATCCGGAAGGATGCCGTGCTCCGCCAAATTCATTAGAGGAAGACACTCCGATGAAAGACAACTTTGACCACAATTACTATGGCTCGATGGATGGTCTGCCAATGTGGTAGCCTTACCCAGGAGACTTGGGGCCAGAAAGTCAGCCGAACAACGAAAATCAGCTGACCGTCATTGAACAGAATACCTGTGTCCCCACCATGTCATGGGATCAACACTCAGGTCATTGAGAAACTACTCAACACGACGATGAATTTGCAACGTTTGCAGGACTTGAATTCATCAACTATGCTTTTCCCAAGGTCAACGTCATCGAGAGAGATGACTCCTCCAGTTCGAAAGAAGTGTGGGACACCTTGGGACAACCGAGTGGAAAGTACAACTATATGGTCAAATACACCGCTCCCGAAAGCTCTCGTATCAGGCTCGAAGACATCCAGCCAACTGGATGGGGAGATACAGCTGAGAGCACAAATGCTATGCAAAATGTAATAGATGAATTCTCCTACGACAACTCTTCCTGGGAGACAGATTCCAATGATCCCGCTCCACCAGAAATCAGCGTTATTTCTGAAGACAAATCAAGGAAGGTGCCAGACTTTGTGATTCACCGAGGAGTTCGCCGCCAATGGGTTGCCGTCGAGGTTCCGAAGATCGTTCATCAGTCAAAGTAATTGCGATCTGTAACCTTTCACCCTGCCCAGGTGAAACAGATGTTTTGATAGCCCAAAGCGACAGAGTTTTGTTTTATAGGGCTGTAGTTTCAAGGATCGACTTGTTTATTAATAAAATAACGTCGTTCTGTAATTTCCGCATTAATTGCTATTTTCTCTTTTTGCTTTTTCAGAAAATGGTAATCCTAAAAAACAATTAAAAATAAAAACAAGCAGTAAAATAAATACACTGCACACACTCGCATTTTCTCTATCTCTTCTAAACACGAATCATCACGTCATGTAGATTACTTGTTTTAAACCCAGTTGAAACATACGATCCAATGCCTTCTCCCGACATTGGGTTCTCGGTATTTGGGGCTGAAGAAGAAGTTGACAACGAAATTCCAGAAGATATCTCTCGACTACTCAGACAGGAGGAAAGGTCCATTGAACCTCACAAAGAGCCATTGGAAACGGTAAACATGGGTTCGAAAGAAGAGAGAAAAGAAATTAGGATTGGGGCACTGCTCAGTCCAACTGCCAGAGAGGGTTTGATAAAGCTTCTCAAAGAATTCCCCGATGTATTCGCTTGGTCCTATCAGGATATTCCAGGGTTGGATACCAGCATCGTGGAACATCACTTACTGTTAAGGTCAGAATGTCCGCCACTAAAACAAAGGTTGAGACGGACTCACCCGGACATGGCCATCAAAATCAAAGAGGAAGTACAGAAACAGATTAACGCGGGTTTCCTCGCCACGTCAGAATATCCTCAATGGTTAGCCAACATTGTACCCGTTCCTAAAAAGGACAGAAAAGTCAGAATGTGTGTCGATTAAAGAGATCTAAACAAGGCAAGTCAAAGGACGACTTTCCTTTACCACACATTGGCATGCTGGTAGACAGTACATCAAAGTTCAAAGTTTTCTCCTTCATGGATGGATTCTCGGGCTATAACCAGATCAAAATGGCGCCGAAAGACATGGAGAAAACTTCGTTCATTACCCCATGGGGTACCTTTTGTTACAAGGTGATGACGTTCGGCTTGAAGAACGCCGGGGCAACCTATCAAAGGGCCATGACTACTCTGTTTCATGACATGATACACAAAGAGATAGAGGTATATGTCGATGACATGATTGCAAAAGCTAAGACAGAAGAGGAGCATGTGACCCACCTGTCAAAACTATTCGAGCATTTGAGAAAATACAAACTCCGCTTGAATCCCAACAAGTGCACCTTCGGTGTCCATTCGGGGAAACTCTTAGGGTTCATCGTCAGCCAGAAAGGGATTGAGGTCGATCCTGACAAGGTCAAGGCCATCCGAGAAATGCCTTCTCCGAAAACTGAAAACAAGTCAGAGGATTCTTGGGACGTTTGAACTACATCTCCAGATTCATATTCCTTATGACCACCACGTGTGCGGCGATTTTCAAATTACTCAAAAAGAATCAGGATTGCGTTTGGTCAGAAGATTGCCAAACCGCCTTCGACAGTATTAAGGAATACCTGTTGAATCCACCTATTCTATCACCTCCAGTGGAAGGAAGACCACTGATCATCTACCTCACAGTCCTAGAGGACTCAATGGGATGGGTACTTGGCCAACAAGATGAAACCAAAAGGAAGGAGTCTGCCATTTACTATCTAAGCAAGAAATTCACCGACTGCGAGACTCGGTACACGATGCTTGAGAAAACTTGATGTGCTTTGGCTTGGGCAGCCAAACGTCTTCGCCAATACATGATTCGTCACACTACTTGGTTAATCTCCGAAATGGATCCAATCAAGTATGTCTTCGAAAAGTCTGCTCTCACGGGAAGAATCGCCTGTTGGCAGATGTTATTATCAGAATATGACATAGAGTACCACGCTCAGAAAGCCATTAAGGGGAGTGTTTTAGCCAATCATTTGGCTCATCAACCGATTGACGATCAAGAACCAATCGGGTTTGACTTCCCAGACGAAGATGTCATGTATCTAAAAATGAAAGATTGCGATGAACCGTCACCCAGTGAAGGGCCAGAACCAGGTTCCCAATGGGGACTTATCTTTGACAGAGTAGTTAATCATTATGGAAACGAAATTGGGGCAATCATTGTTACCCCTCAGGGTACCCACATTCCTTTCACTGCCAAACTTACATTCAAATGTACGAACAACGAGGCCGAATACGAAGCTTGTATTAGGGGTCTCGAAGAAGCGATTAATTTAAGGATAAAAAACTTGGACGTATACGGCGATTTAGCCTTGGTTATCAATCAGATAAAAGGAGATTGGAACACATACCAATCAGGACTGATTCCTTACAAAGACTATGCAAGAAGGTTGTTACCCTTCTTTAACAGAGTCCAGTTTCATCACGTCCCTCGTAGAGAGAATCACATGGCTGATGCCTTAGCCACTCTCTCTTCCATGATTAGTGTAGGTCAATGGAATGACCTACCTAAGATCGACATAATGCGCCTTGAAAGGCCCGCTTACATTTTCACGATTGAAGCAGTCATAGACGACAAACCTTGGTATCACGATATCAAATGCTTCCTTCAGAAACAACAGTACCCACCTGGGGCACTAAGGAAGGACAGAAAAACCCTCAGAAGACTGGCGGGAAACTTTTTCTTGAGCGGTGATACACTCTATAAGAGGAATTTTGACTTGGTCTTGCTCCGATGCGTAGACAGTCCAGAAGCAGACATGCTTATGAAAGAAATTCATGAAGGATCCTTTGGCACTCATGCCAACGGACACACAATGGCGAGAAAAATCCTAAGAGCAGGGTATTACTGGTTGACCATGGAATCCGACTGCTACAAGTACATGAGGAGGTGTCACAAGTGTCAGATATACTCCGACAAAATTCATGTACCGCCATCACATCTCAAAGTTCTTTCTTCCCCGTGGCCTTTTTCCATATGGGGAATCGACATGATTGGTTTGATCGAACCTAAGGCTTCAAACGGACATCGGTTCATCCTGGTAGCCATTGACTATTTCACCATGTGGGTCGAAGCAGCGTCGTACGCTAATGTAACCCGACAAGTGGTGGTCCGATTTATCAAAAACAATATCATCTGCCGTTATGGTGTTCCAAGCCAGATCATTATTGATAATGGATCTAACTTGAACAACAAGATGATGAAGGAGTTGTGCGTTGAGTTCAAGATCGAACACCATAACTCATCTCCCTACCGACCCAAGATGAACGGAGCGGTAGAAGCGGCTAACAAGAACATCAAGAGGATCATTCAAAAGATGGTCGTAACATATAAAGATTGGCACGAGATGCTACCCTTTGCTCTTCACGGTTATCGAACATCTGTCCGCACTTCAACAGGGGCAACCCCTTTCTCTCTAGTATATGGCATGGAAGCAGTGCTCCCCATCGAAGTAGAGATCCCATCAATCCGGGTATTGATGGAAGCAAAGCTTACAGAAGCTGAATGGTGTCAAAGTCGACACGACGAACTCAATCTGATTGAAGAGAAACGAATCATGGCACTATGCCACGGTCAGTTGTATCAGCAGAGAATGAAGAAGGCGTTCGATAAAAAGGTCTGACCCCGCGTCTTCAGAAAAGGATACCTCGTGCTCAAGAAGATACAATCGTTTCTCACTGATTCTCGGGGCAAATGGACTCCGAATTATGATGGCCCCTATGTGGTCACGAAAGCTTTCTCAGGCGGTGCCTGAGACTTGCAACCATGGACGGAGAGGAATTTGCCTACCCCACATATGTTGATGTAGTCAAGAAATACTTCGCCTAAACTAAACTAAAAAAAAAAATGTCTCGGTGGATTGAAAACCCGAAAGGGCGATCCAGGCAAAAGTTAGAGACATGGAAAAAATCATCCCGATGGGTTGGAAACATCAAAGTACAATCCAGGAAAAAATTAGGGATAATGGCAAGTAACTATGTTCAACAGAGGCAAGTCCCTCAGCAGCAGTTACACCATCCATCGGAGGAAAACTCCAGTCACGGTCATCTTCGACAGAAGCTCAGGATGTCCCGAATTCAAAGTTGGTAGTAGGATAGCGATCGTTAGGGTTCAACGTAGCCCTTTTCCCTGTAAATTACCATTTTCTAACTTTGTATATACTCTTTGGAATCACGCGTTTGGCTGATCTCCATCTTATCAATAAAATTTGAGCCCTTGTGCTTTTGTTTGTAATTCTTATTTGTTTTAGCTTTACAGAACGACATTTTAACATGATCAGCGATTCTTGAAATGAAACAAAAATGAATTTACTTGTGAAAACTTTTTCTGCTTTTAAATTAAAGATGGCAATTGTTTTTGACTGCTGAGCATCGGAAGAACGTCGATTGCTCTCCAAAGGCGTTTGAATTTCAAAGCGCAGAATCAAAATACTCCTTCTAGGCTAGTACGCTTGAACGAAGGATCAACTGTATGAGATGCGGCTTTCCCATCTGATACCCTCGGCCGAGTTCTTATCTCCTAAGCCTGATCAACGGTATTCCCCGCAGGGACTATCTCTCCTAAGCAAGGTAGAATTGCTACTTTTTTGACCAACGGTACTTCTTCGCCCCGCGATGGCCGAGTATCCAGTCATGTTCACTCGTCAGTCTGTATGTCGCGTCAGTTTTGTCAGCATATATACATACGTCATGCATTTGATTTGCATTCATATTCATATTGCATCACTATCACTCTAGTCGGTCTTGTCCCCTAGTGATGACAGTCTTCTCAATCGAGTTGTCAGTTCTTGCCTCGTCAGGAAATGCTGCGTTTGAACAATCTCGCCTCCAGTGTATCTCTGGATTAGAGTCAGCACTCGACCACTTTGATAACTTGAAGCTCTGAAAAGCCAGAGAAGCTTTCTACAAATGTCACTCTTCGCCATTGAAGATGATCTCCTTGCTTTCCCGGATTAAAGAAAAATCCCCAGAGAAAGCCTCCTAAGCAGAGATTTGGCATTACAACTGCCTTTCTCCGAAAGTCCGCTGATGAAAAGGTCATCGACACCTCAAAATTGGATCCAATCTTATGGCATTTCTCCGAGAAGATCTCTGAGAAAAGTATGATGTAATACCCCCAAACGAAGGCAGTCTCTCAAAAGACTCGTCTTCCCCCAGTAGAAACAAATGGCGTCTCCAATAGAGAAGTTTGTACACCTCTACAGCTCAGACGACTGGGTTCCCCAGGAAGTCTGACATCATTCTTTTTCCCTCAAATGGCATCTCCCCAGGAAAATCTGGCGAGAAGTTTGAGGAAAGCCGCTACAAAAAGCGTCCCTTGTCAATAAAGTTTATTGACAAAGGAAACTAAGACCAGTTCCTTGGTAGGAAACCAGGATTGAGGGGAAGTTTAAATCGGAAACTAAGATCAGTTCCTTGGTAGGAAACCAGGATCGAGGGGAAGTTTAAATCAGAAACTTAGACCAGTTCCTTGGTAGGAAACCAGGATCGAGGGGAAGTTCACATCAGAAACTAAGACCAGTTCCTTGGTAGGAAACCAGGATCGAGGGGAAGCTTAAATCAGAAACTAAGACCAGTTCCTTGGTAGGAAACCAGGATCGAGGGGAAGTTCGCATCAGAAACTAAGACCAGTTCCTTGGTAGGAAACCAGGATCGAGGGGAAGTTTAAATCAGAAACTCAGACCAGTTCCTTGGTAGGAAACCAGGATCGAGGGGAAGTTTACCTTTTCTAAGCATCATTGCTTAGCAAAAGAAGATGAATGCGATCTGCCATTCATAGCCATCAAAATTTCGGGTATTCCGATATTTAATCCTCTTGCACCCTGAATGCCCGAATACCTTCGTCATTCACACCTTCGGGTCTAAGAAGATTAAATAGGGGCATCTGTCATACCCCAAAATTTGACCACTAAGATTCCCCATCATTGTGCAAATCATCATCACAATATGGATGAACCATCATGCCTCATCAAATGCCTCAAGGGTTGTTGAGCATTCACTACAATCAAAACTAGGGTTTTAAGCCCTCTCAGAGCCTTAGACAAAGGATCAATCAAGAAATGACATGATCTTCAACTTGTCTAACCTCCCAAGAATCTACAATGGATCAAGAGGACTCTCACTTCAAGGATTAAGCACAAGGTTGCTCCCTTCTAGGTGGATCAAGCTTCAAGATCGCCAGTGTCACCAAATTAGGGTTTTGGTCGACCAGGGCCTCCATATGGAAATTTTCCTCTAGGCATGAGCCAATTCTTCAAAGCATATCCTAATATGCTCCATGGGACCTCATGGACCCAATTATCAAGTCAATTTTGCCTTAGGGGATGCATTCATCAAAAATCAGGAATTAGGGTTTCTTGACCTAATTCACCCCTAAGTTGACTTTTGGGACAAATCATGAGCCAAGACCTCAAGAGAGGATTTGAGGGTCTCCAAAATACTATATTGATCCATTTGCAACAATGGATTAATCCAAGAAGCTTGAGCAACAAGTCTCAATTTCATCTGCACCACAATTAGGGTTTCGCGAGGAAAGTCAACTATAACTTTGACTTTTGACCAGAAAATGCTCCCAAACCCTAAGACATGATTCAATATACCCTATGACACCCATGGAACATGTCCATCAAGTTTGATTTAGGTCAAGGACATGATTTCCTGAAGAATTGCACAGTTTGGAATTCATCTGATAAAAAGTCAACTGTGCACAAAAGTCAACTTTGACTTTTTGAGATTTTTCACCAAAATGGATTTTTAACCCTAAAATGATGTTAATGTATGATTTTAATCATCATTCATCAAGAAAAATCAAAGAAAGTGGGATAACTTGTAAAAGGAGTAACCATAAAAACTTAGAAAAATTTCTAAGTTATGGAAAAAGTGACACTAATGTGCCAACTTTGGAGGACCATAACTCCTAAACCACAAGGCCATTGTTCCCCATTCAAAGCTTGATTTGTAGATCACATTGCCCTCTACAAAAGCTTCATACTGACCTATGTCCAAATTTCTCATGGATTTTGAGTTATGGAGTGATCAAAATCAAGAAAAGTCACTTTGTTCCAACACTTAGTGAAAATTTCACTAAGTCAGAATCTGCCTTTACTTTTTTCCAAATGTAGGGGGATTTTTCACTTGGATTCAAAAGAGATCAAAACCAAACATGTTCAAACAGTTGTTGTATCCTGTAAGGGCTTTCCAAAATAGCCAAGAACATTACCAAATTCAATTTGAGCTATGAGATATGACATTGGCAAGATGCCTTACTGAAATCTGCCAAGGCAAAGCAGATTTTTGCACTTTTGGTCTATTTGACAAAATCAGCCAATTCCAAGCCTTGTCATCACTTTGGACACATCTGAGGATTGAATCTAAAGGGAACAATCACTGAGCCAAGCCTCCAAAGTCTTTGGAACAAGAAATAGCATGTTGAACCTAGAATTGCCAAAATAGGGACAAGATTCCAATTTTGGATTGGAGCATTCAATGGAAGCATCAAGGTGGCATGGACTGAACTCTTAGCAACTGAATTTAGTCAAGACTTATCCAAGACCAAGGGAACCAGCAGCCTGTGCCCTAACCTCTAGTCAATGGCTAGAGGAGACTTGGATTTTCTATTGCCAACATTGGCCAAACCTACTCAGCAGTTGCCATTCACTATTCCTTGCAAAACAAACTTGCTCTACTATAAATAGAGCTCAATTGTGATCAGTTTGAGTACACCAAAGCCATCAAACAGATGCTTTCCTCAAAATCTCTTCTTTCACTCCAATTTTTCCTTCTAAGGCAAGTCACTATCGGGTTTTGAGTTTGAGAGCTTTTCCAATCAAACCAATCACACACACACCTCATATACATCACATATGAGCTGATCAAACACTTAAACAACAACAGGAACACTGATTTCTCAGAATCACCAGTCAATTGCTCAAGGTTTTAACCAAGTTGCAGTTGAGATGCCATGAAGTGATCCAGCCAACTTCAATCAAGTCCAAGCATTCAAACACACTCCATAGGGTGTAGGGAAGCTGTTCAGATCATCACAACTCATCTGTTAGACCTCCAACACAAATCACGATCACCAGTTGCAAGTGGTAAGCATGAGCTCTTCTAACTCTATAATCCATGCAATTTTTGCTGCACAATAATTTGGCCATATGTTCATAATCATGCATGGAATGTTTCCCCTCAATTAATTGCATTGTTTGAATCGTGTATCAAAAATCCCAGCCTTCATGCAGAATCTAGGGTTCTTGAGGATTGTTCATGATTTCTTGTTTTATGTTTAATTTAAATGAAATTAATTGTCATAGACATGATCGTGAGGTTGAAACGAGTTGATTGGTATGTGGATTGCATGATATGATTAAGTATTTAGTGAGATTGGATAGGAAATGCAAATCTGGGAAACTCATAACACGCGCGTGTTCTTGCCCTTGTTCTTGGCGCCATTTTCCAACATTTGAATATTTGAATTTTGTGATTTTTATTTAATTGATTCAAAAATTAATTTCTCTCTGAGTTTTAATGATTTTGAGTTGATTTTTTTTTAATAATTCACAAAAATGTTAAAATATTTTATTTTCCCAAAAAATCCCAAAAATATTATTTATGTCATATAATTGATATTTTTGCAAAGAATTAATATTTTAATTGTTTTTGACATTTAAAATATTTTTTTCCTCTTGATTTTGTAAAGATTAATGACTTCTAATTATTTTGTAGGTTAATACTTGATTTTTGAAGCATTAATCCAAGATCATAATTTGTTTTCCACATGTTAAACAGTTTTTTATCATTTTAATTAAATTTTTATTCAATTAAAATACATTTTGGAAATAAATTAGGGTTTTTGATTAATTCAACCCTCACAAATCATTTTCAAACACTTTTGGGCCTCTATTAGAGTGTAAGACCCAACCCACTTGTACAGAAATATTTTGGCCCTCACTTATTGTATAAGTCCCTCTGTACATTTTTAAATTCGGCACGATCGTCGCCAGTTTAAAGATAAACCATCTGGGCCTCTCCTTGAGCTATAAGACCCATTCACGACTTTTGGGCCTCTATTAGAGTGTAAGACCCAACTCCCTTTTAACTAAAAACAACTTTGGGCCTCAGATATTGTATAAGCCCCATTGCGTTAAAAGAAAATCTCGGCGCGATCGCCATTTCAAACGAAAAATCATCTGGGCCTACTGTTAACCCTCAATTTCGACGCTAGACAAAATCAAAGCTTTTTTAATGTTAAAACGTTATTTTTAATGTAGAGAAGGCTTCGGCCTAACTTGTTGAGAGGCCTGAGTCGAATAAATGTGGAGAAACCTTAAAAAATGGCTAAGTGTTGAAAGGGTTTTTCGACCATGAGGATGTAGCGCTGCAGTGGTTATATTAAGATTGGAGGGAATTTCCAATATTTGAAATTTAAATAAGAGCAGTTGTGAACGTGGGAACAGTTGAGATCAAGGGGAAGGCGCCAAAATCCACACGTTTGAAGCAGTAACCTCCACTTAGTAGTTATTTCCTAGCACTATAAATTGGAGTTAGTTCTATGTAAATGGGGTGTTCATATTTTGGTACAAGTTACTCTAAGAAACTCAAAGTACCCGCGTGTAGAGAAACGAGTTCGTGAGAATGTACGTAATGTAACACCATTGTCTTCATTAATCTAATTTATCTTCAGCATGTTTAAGATTCAGCCATTTACTTTCCATGCCTTTACAGTTTCTTGAACTTTATCTTCCATGCCAAATTTATGTTCAAAGCCATTTAAACTTTCTGCGTTTTACTTTCGACTGCATTTTTACGTTCAAGCATTTAATGTTCAAGCCTTTACCTTTCAAAGTCTTTCGTTTTCAAGAACGTGGAGTTCTCCTTTAAATCCATTGCATTTATTTTCAAAGTCTTTTGCTTTCCTGTACTTTACCTTCGACAGCACTTTTATTATCCCAGCCTTTACTTTCCAAGAACGTGGAGTTCGTTGCATTTTACTTTCAAAGCTTTTACTCATTCGACGCCTTTAATTTCTGCACCCTTTACTTGCATTACTTTAAATTTCGAGTCTTCACTTTACTTTATTGCCCGTAGTCGAACGTGGAGTTCAGTTAGACTTTATTTTCAGCATTGTCGAACGTGGAGTTCAGTTTACATTTTCTTTAATTTACACTTGTCTCTCAAACTTAGCACATGTCATAGGATTTGTGTGGTCGATCCTACAAGTTAAATCAATTTGCGTTTAGATTGATAGACCAGAGGTTGTTTACCAAAATTCACAGTAAACACCTACCCTCGTGTTATAAGCCCCACTCTTTTTCTTTAAAACTTTTTGGGCCTCTTGAGAGAGTGTAAGACCCAAATCCCTTTGTACAGAAAACAAATTTTGGGCCACAGTCACTTGTATAAGTCTCTCTGTACAAATTCAAACAGTGCGCTCACTGATAAAACCCTAGGTCTCTCCTTGAGCTATAAGCCCCAAATCTTTCTTTTTCAAAGCACTTTCTCCTTTGATTTTGAATATACTGTTGTTTTCAATCTTTCTTTGTTGAACAACTAACCAAACAGCATGGAAGCTCTACAACCGAGTAAGTGTTTATATGCTTTCATTTACCGCTTTCATATACATATAACTGTATTGTGGGGCTGTTTCGCTGTAAGTCTTCTTTCATAAACTCATATCAACTGTGTAATAATAGTATAGATATTTAGAGTTCCCCCGGCAACTACGTCTAGCATTAAGCCCGTTGATCACTCTTAAATAGTCAAAACTAGATCCCCATAGGATTACCAGACACAGTCTTCCCTCCTCTTGGGGTTAAACAATATGGAGATATGAAAGGCAGCATTCTCGGTGAACCCTTTCATAGACTGTCACTCGTAGAAGTTGTCAAAGAAACTCTACTCCCCAGAGATGATCTCTTCTCCGTGAATTGCATCTCTTGAGTTTCTTCCAAATTCTCGAACTTTCCTGGCTTGATATATTCCTCGTGAATGGCCTGTCTTGAATTTCTCGGGGTTTGGGGACCCACAGGCTTCTTAAAAGCACTTGTCAAGAAACTCTATTCCCCAGGGATGATCTTTTCTCCGTGAATGGCTTCTCTTGAGTTTCTTCCAAATTCTCGAACTTTCCTGGCTTGATCTATTCCTCATGAATAGCCTGTCTTGAATTTCTTGGGGTTTGGGGACCCATCGGGTTCTTAAAAGCATCGGCCTCCTCTTGGGCATTGTTCAAGGACCCGCAGGCTTCCTAAAAGTATCCCCGCCTCCTCTTGGGCGTTGTACAAGGACCCGTCGGCTTCTTAGAAGTATTCACAGCCTCCTCTTAGGCTTCGTATAATGATTCTTCCTCCGGGAATGATAGCCTTCTCTTAGACTTCATACAAGGACCACTCGGCTTCTTAAAAGTTTCCAGCCTCCTCTTGGGCTTCGTACAAATTGTCTCGACGACCTCCTAGAGGTATAGGAACAGAACTTAGTCATCTTCATAGAACAGTCCTTTCCAAGAGTCTACTACTGTTTCTCAAAGCATAGTACAAAAGATGAAACTCTAGACACCGATAGTCTAACATCCTTGAGTCTCAAAGACATTCTCAAGTGACCCCTTCAAAAATAGGAAGGAACCCCGTGGACTCGGACAACCTCAATACCCTTTGGATTTCCCACTTCCTTAAAGAACAGGAAATATCCCTGATCCTCAAATCAAAATCCCTGAGTGCAAACATTACTCATATAAGAACTGATTTTCTCTTTAAATCAGCATACTGGACCTGTCACTCAACTGAAACAGTAATCATAGCCTCCTCTTGGGCTTTGTACAATGATTCTCCCCAGCAGAGCTAACAATTTTAGCCTCCATCTCGGGCTTCGTACGAGATACCAGAGACTCCCTCGTTGAGTCAATCACCCCTTTCGCCTCCATCTCGGGCTTTGTACGAGATACAAAAACTCTCTTGTTGAGTCAAATAGCCTCCATCTCGGGCTTTATACGAGATACCAAAAGATTCCCTCGTTGAGTCAAAACCTTTTAGCCTCTCTCTCGGGCTTTGTACGAGACACATATTAGCCTCCTCTTAGGTTTTATATAAGAAAACCACTGGTTGATCCAATCAACCTTTTAGCATCAAAAATGTGCCTCGTTCACAGTACCCAAACATCAGCAACTCCTTTCCCTTCATCTAATCGCTGTAAGCGGCAAGCCTCTGGATCATCTACATCCTTGCCACTGTCCCTCTTTTAGCATGAGAAATTCCTAAGGAAAGATAGCATTGCTCTACACTGAGTTAAAGTCTTCTCCTTTAGGTTGGAAATCCCCTATAAAGGAAATTATGGCATTTCCGGATTCACATATCCCGGTTAAAGTAATTCTCCCTTATAAACGGTTGTGACAAACAAACCCCTCTTTAGAGATGACAAATTCTCTCTAAAGTTGAGACCTTTCAGCTTCACATCTTGGGCTTTGAACAAGATACAAACTACCTTTCGCTTCATGTCTTGGGCTTTGAACAAGACACCAAAACAACCATTTCCTCCCATAGAATAGGAGGAACTACGAACGCTCTGATTTCCCTGTTTCGGTAAACGGGAATATGTAGGCATAAGATTGAAAGAAAAGATCTTAGCGAGCACACTAAACAAAAACCCAAAATCCCATACTTCCACACATCCGTCCTAACCTCCCACCAATCGACCGAATACCACTTTTAAAAAAATACACCCAATAGAGACCCCGAATCTTTATAGCATCTGTAAACCAACAGTTTTGACTGTTTAACCTCAGTTTGCAAGTAGGGTTAATTTGAGACATCTATTTCCCTTCCTTCATCAGCTTTAATAGGATAAAAAATGAATCGAGCTGTAGATACCAAAGAGCAGTAGTGCTTCACAACCACGTCCAAAAACCGCTCGCTACAGGGTATAGAACTCTTGACTGTGGTCAAGGTTGCAAGGGAAAGTAGGGTCTGACAGCAAGACACTTACATGGAGTACGACGACTCCAAACTTAAGGCTATGTAAAACAGGGAAAGAAGTGTCCACGGATAAGTAGGGTCTGACAGTAAGACACCTACTTGGAGTGTGGCGACTCCAAACCTAAGGCTAGGTTAAAAAGAGAAGGTAAGTCTCGATCGCACAGCAGCGTGAGATAAGAGAATAATGGACAAGGCTTTGTCTAAATGACATGGAAGTCAACTAGGAGACCCTTTCCTTTGGAATGAGGCAAGAAACATAGAAACAAGGAGGAAAACCTCGAGTGTCAAGTGTGAGATGAATGGGAATATATATACAATAAATGTGACAAGGATTAAATTAAAATAAACATCACGAATTGACTATAATGAAAAAATAAAATAAAGAATTAAAAATCTAATAAATAAAATCTAATTAAAGCTAATTTCTTTAACTAAAAAAAACTAATTATCTAAAGTCTAAAAAAACAGGTAAGATAAATATTAAATTAAAAGAAAACTAAGTAACTTGATCATCTAAATTCCTAAAACTAAAAAGAACTCCACAGGCCATGGATTGAATGATTGGGCCCAATAGGGCATCGGTTTCAGCCAACAAGGTCGGACGAAATGGGTCAAGAATGACCCAGTTTATTACATACTCACACAAAAGCTAAAACTAGTGAAGACATGGTTGTACATTTTTAAAGAAACAAACAAGTAATGAATTGGATAAGAATGACAATGAAAGAAACCGAACCTCTCTCTCCCTCACGGTTCCCTTCATTTTTGCGAATCCTTCTCTCCTTATCTCGCGGGTCTTTTCCTCGGTTGTGTCGTCGGTGTTGAAGTTGTTTATGTGTGGAGGTCGTCGCCGGTGATCTGTGAACGGCAGCGGAAGTTGGTCTTACGGTGGTGCTGGATTTGAGTGACGAATCGCAATTGTTGGTAGTGTTTGTGATTGGATTTGAAACGGGTTGAAAAACAAAGGTTTGATTTGGTGTGGTTGTTTTAGTTTTGTCGTCACGGCGAAGCAGAAGAACAAGTAGTTGTGGTGAGGCGGTTTAACATTATTGAAATTGACTATATAAGCCTCTTTTTGCATAGTTGTTGTTGTTGAATATCAATCTTGAAGAAGAATAAATTTCTGGTTTGAATGTGGTGATTGTGAAGGTTGGCTTTTGTGAAAGGAAGATGATGAAATGGTTTTGAATTCAGTTGAAGGAGATTTTGGAGAGGTAGCGATTCTTTGTGTTAGTCAAATGATGGAAGAACACTGGAGAAGGTTAGGAAGAATTGAAGGTTTGGAAAAGGAAGAGTAGTGTTGATGGAGGGAGTAAAAGTGATGATGTGGTGAGTTACAGAGTATCTGTGTTCGATGAGAGAGTGAGAAGTTTGTAAGGAAAATGATATTGAGTTGCTCAAACTCTCCTCTCCTTTGCAGGTGAAAGGTATATCCCTTTTATGATGAAGTTGTGTGTATTCCCATTCCCTCTCTCTCTTTTTTTTTAATTCCCACAAAACTTGTAAGCTACGTCGTTTATGGTTCAATTTTTCTGTGGTTTTTGCAGGAATTTTGAAGTGGTCTGTGGTTATTGATGCAGGGGGCTGGCAACGTGTTGTTGCTGTTTGTTTAGGATGTACAGGTTTGTAGAGTAGAAGAGTCTTTCCTGGCATGTAAGATGATGAGTTAGGCTTTGGTACGGTTTGGATTTTGCAGCAGAGTCAATTGTTATTTTTTGTTTTAGGGAGCCTTGCGTGTTTTCATTGATGTATTGTACCAGTTTGAAAAAAAGTTGTGTAGGGCAGGGTGTTCGTACGAATTGCAGGCCTTTGGAAAGGCTTTTGGTTTCAGGCTTTGATACAGTGGTTGGGTTGTTTTTGAATTGCAGAGTGTAGCCTTACTTTATGTACGGTTTTTGCTGAAGATTGATGAGAAGGAACGTCTTATTATAAGAGAAAATTTAGTTGTCTTAGTTGTTTGTCTTGGTGGCTGTTGCAAGTGTCTGTGTTTGTAAGCAGGTTTGTAGCAAGGCTAGGATGTAGGGAGAGCTGTTGTATTAAAGTTTTCTGATAACAGGCTTGGTTGGAGTATAGTGTAGGTTTTGATTATGTAAGCTTTGGTGATGTTGAGCAAAGTTTTGGGGAAAGTACAAAGCTTAGGAGCAGAATTGGGGACTTGGTGATTTTAAAATGATGACAATGAAAAATAATAAATACAATAAAATAATAATAATAAACAATAGCCATAACTATAAATAACATAAATAAATAGATAAATGAATGCATAAAATAAAAGTTGGAAATGATAACAAATATACTAATAATAATAAAATCATAGTGATAAAAATAATAATGATAATAAAGATAAATAAGAAAAATAAATAATAAATTAACAAAAGAGGAATTAAATTAAACTAAAATTAGTGATTTAAAATCAAAATTCTAAAATAAAAGGAAATATTCTAAAAACTCCTAAAAATAATTGAATAAATAATAAAAGGAAACAGTGACAACAATTAGACGAAAAAACGCGACTATGATTAATAGGCCAACTGACTGCGAAAATGCGAAAAATGGTTGACTTAAGATGATATGAAAAAGATCAGAATATCTGAGGGTAAAATTTAGTGTATGACAGAAGTCAACCAAACCTTCCTCAACTTTGGGGTAGACAGATGTCATCTTATTTTTGCTGCTTTCGACAGGCTCTCCTTCAACTTCCATGTTGAAATCCTCAGTAATTTTGAGCATGTTAATCTCCACTAGTTCCACATAACGAGCCTCTTCGATCTGCAGTCGTGTAATACCCCAAATTTTGACCACTTAGATTTCCCATCATTGTGAAAATCATCATCACAATATGGATGAACCATCATGCTTCATCAGTCTCCCCAAAGATGGGTGAGCATCCAATACAATCAAAATTAGGGTTTCAAGCCCTCTCTGAGTGCTTAGACAAAGGATCAATCAAGAAATGACATGATCTTCAACTTGTATAACCTCTCAAACATCCACAATGGATCAAAAAGGACTCCCACTTCAAGGATTAAGCACAAGGCTGCTCCCTTCTAGGTGGATCAAGTCTCAAGATCGACTGTGTCACCAAATTAGGGTTTTGGTCGACCAGGGCCTCCAGATGGAAATTTTCATCTGGGCACAAGGCAATGATCCAAAACATGACCTAATATGCTTCATGGAACCTCATGAACCCATGCATCAAGTCAATTTTGCCTCAGGGGATGCATTCATCAAAAATCAGGAATTAGGGTTTCTTGACCTAATTCACCCCTAAGTTGACTTTTGGGACAAACCATGAGCCAAGACCTTAAGAGATGATTTGAGGGTCTCTAATACACCATATTGATCCATTTGGAACAATGGATTGATCCAAGAAGCTTGAGCAACAAGTCTCATTTTCATCTACACCACAATTAGGGTTTTAAGAGAAAAGTCAACTGTAACTTTGACTTTTGACCAAGACATGCTCCTAAACCCTAATACATGATTGAATATACCCTATGACACTCATGGAACATGTCCATCAAGTTTGATTTAGGTCAAGGACATGATTTCCTGAAGAATTGCATAGTTTGGAATTCATCTGATAAAAAGTCAACTGTGCACAAAAGTCAACTTTGACTTTTTGAGATTTTTCACCAAAATGGATTTTTAACCCTAAAATGATGTTAATGTATGATTTTAATCATCATTCATCAAGAAAAATCAAGAAAAGTGAGATAACTTGTAAAAGGGGTAACCATAAAACTTAGAAATTTTTCTAAGTTAAAAATAAAGTGGCAAAGGTACCAACTTTGGAGGACCATAACTCCTAAACCACAAGGCCATTTTTTCTCATCCAAAGATGGATTTGTAGCCCTCATTATCACCTACAAAAACTTCAACTACAAGTCATTCCAATTCATTAAGGATTTTGAGTTATGGAGTGATCAAAGTGGCTGAAAAGTGAAAAAGTCACTTTTTCCAACACTTAGTGAAATTTTCACTAAGTCAGATTTTGCCTCACTTTTTGCCAAATGTAGGTGGATTTTTCACTTGGAATCAAAAGAGATCAAAACTAAACAGTTGTTATTGAAAAAGAACCAGGATTGCGTTTGGTCAGAAGACTGCCAAACTGCCTTCGACAGTATTAAGGAATATTTGTTGAATCCTCCGATTCTATCACCTCCAGTGGAAGGAAGACCACTGATCATTTACCTCACAGTCCTAGAGGACTCAATGGGATGTGTACTTGGCCAACAAGACGAAACTAAAAGGAAAGAGTTTGCCATTTACTATCTAAGCAAGAAATTCACCGACTGCGAGACTCGGTACACAATGCTTGAGAAAACTTGTTGCGCTTTGGCTTGGGCAGCCAAACGTCTTCGCCAGTACATGATTCTTCATACTACTTGGTTGGTCTCCGAAATGGATCCAATCAAGTACGTTTTCGAAAAACCTGCTCTCACGGGAAGGATTGCCCGTTGGCAGATGTTACTATCAGAATATGACATAGAGTACCACGCTCAGAAAGCCGTTAAAGGAAGTATTCTAGCCGATCATTTGGCTCATCAACTGATTGACGACCAATAATCAATCGGGTTTGACTTCCCAGACGAAGATGTCATGTATCTAAAAATGAAAGATTGCGATGAACCGCTACCCAGTAAAGGGCCAGAACCAGGTTCCCAGTGGGGACTCATCTTTGACGGAGCAGTTAATCATTATGGAAACGGAATTGGGGCAATCATTGTTACCCCTCAGGGTTCCCACATTCCTTTCACTGCTAGACTTACGTTCAAATGTACGAACAACGAGGCCGAATATGAAGCATGTATTATGGGTCTCGAAGAAGCGATTGATTTAAGGATAAAAAACTTGGACGTATACGGCGATTCAGCCCTGGTTATTAACCAGATAAAAGGAGATTGGAACACATACCAATCCGGATTGATTCCTTACAAAGACTATGCAAGGAGGTTGTTACCCTTCTTCAACAGAGTTGACTTTCATCACATCCCTCGTGATGAGAATCACATGGCTGACGCATTAGCCACTCTCTCTTCCATGATTAGTGTAGGTCGATGGAATGACATACCTAAGATCGACATAATGCGCCTTGAACGGCCCGCTTACATCTTCGCGATTGAAGCATTCATAGACGACAGACCTTGGTATCACAATATCAAATGCTTCCTTCAGAAACAAGAGTACCCATCTGGGGCACTCAGAAAAGATAGGAAAACCCTCAGAAGATTGGCTGGAAACTTCTTCCTGAGCGGTGACACTCTTTATAAGAGAAATTTTGACATGGTCTTGCTCCGATGCGTCGACAGACCAGAAGCAGACGTGCTCATGAAATAAATTCATGAAGGATCCTTTGGCACTCATGCCAATGGACACACAATGGCGAGAAAAATTCTCAGGGCCGGGTATTATTGGTTGACCATGGAATCCGACTGCTACAAGTACATGAGGAGGTGTCACAAGTGTCAGATATACTCCGACAAAATTCATGTACCGCCATCACATCTCAAAGTTCTTTCTTCCCCGTGGCCTTTTTCCATATGGGGAATCGACATGATTGGGTTGATCGAACCTAGGGCTTCAAACGGACATCGGTTCATCCTGGTAGCCATTGACTATTTCACCAAGTGGGTCGAAGCAGCGTCATTCGCCAATGTAACCCGACAAGTGGTGGTCCGATTTATCAAAAACAATATCATCTGCCGTTATGGTGTTCCAAGCGAGATCATTACTGATAATGGATATAACTTGAACAATAAGATGATGAAAGAGTTGTGTGCTGAGTTCAATATTGAACACCATAACTCATCTCCCTACCGACCCAAGATGAACGGAGCGGTAGAAGCGGCTAACAAGAACATCAAGAAGATCGTTCAAAAAATGGTTGTAACCTATAAAGATTGGCACGAGATGCTACCCTTTGCTCTTCATGGTTATCGCACATCTGTCCTCACTTCAACAGGGGCTACCCCTTTCTCTCTAGTATATGGAATGGAGGCAGTGCTTCCCATAGAAGTAGAGATCCCGTCAATCAGGGTATTGATGGAAGCTAAGCTCACCGAAGCTGAATGGTGTCAAAGTCGACACGACGAACTGAACCTGATCGAAGAAAAGAGAATCACGGCACTATGCCACGGTCAGTTGTATCAACAGAGAATGAAGAGGGCGTTCGACAAAAAGGTCCGACCTCGTGTCTTCAGGAAAGGAGACCTTGTGCTCAAGAAGATACAATCATTTCTCACTGACTCTCGGGGCAAATGGACCCCAAATTATGATGGCCCCTATGTGGTCACGAAAGCTTTCTCAGGCGGCGCCTTGAGACTTGCAACCATGGACGGAGAGGAATTTGCCTACCCAACGAATGTTGATGTAGTCAAGAAATACTTCACCTAAACTAAAAAAAAAAAACGTCTCGGTGGATTGAAAACCCGAAAGGGCGGTCCAGGCAAAAGTTAGAGATATGAAAAAAAGAATCATCCCGATGGATTAGAAATCTCATAGTACAATCTAGGCAAAAGTTAGGGATAATGGCAAGTAACTATGTTCAACAGAGGCAAGTCCCTCAGCAGTAGTTACATCATCTATCGGAGGAAATCTCCAGTCAAAGGTCATCTTCGACAGAAGCTCAGGATGTCCCGAATTCAAAGTTGGTAGAAGGATAGTGGTCGTTATGTTTCAACGTAGCCCTTTTCCTTGTAAATTATCGTTTTCTAACTTTGTATATACTCTTTGGAATCACGCGTTTGGCTGATCTCCATCTTATCAATAAAATTTGAGCCCTTGTGCTTTTGTTTGTAATTCTTGCTTGTTTTAGCTTTACAGAACGACGTTGTTTAAACTTAATCAGCGATTCTTGAAATAAAACAAAAATGAATTTACTTGTTAAAACTTTTTCTGCTTTTAAAATAAAGATGGCAATTTCTTTTGACTGTTGAACATCAGAAGAACATCGATTGCTTCTCCCGAAGTAAGCGAACTTCAAAGTGCAGAATCAAAGTACTCCTTCTAAGCCAGTATGCCTGAATGAAGGGATCAACTGTGTCAGAGACCTTGTTTCGTCTGACAGCCTCGGCTGAGTTCTCATCTCCTAAGCCCGATCAACATAGCTCTCAACGGGACTATCTCTCCTAAGCAAGGTGGAATTGCTATTTTGAATCAACGGTACTTCTTCGCCCCGCGATGGCCGAGTATCCAATTGTGTTCATCCATTAGTCTGTATGTCGCGTCTGTTTTGTCAGCATATACATACATACTTCATGCATTTTTTATTTGCATTCACATTTCATATTGCATCACTATCACTCTAGTCGGTCTTGTCCCCTAGTGGTAGAAGTCCTCTCAATCGAGTTGTCAGTTCTTGCCTCGTCAGGAAATACTGTGTCTGAACAACCTCGCTTCCAGTTTAATTCTGGAAAGAAGTTGGTCCTTGACCACTTTGATAACTTGAACCTCTGAAAAGCCAGAGAAAACTCTCAATAAACATCACTCTTCGCCATTGAAGATGATATCCTTGCTTTCCCGGATTAAGGAAAATCAACAGAGAAAGCCTCGTGATCAGAGATTCGGCAGCATGCCAATTTTGCTCCGGAAAGACCGCTGATGAAAAGGTCATCGGCACCTCAAAATTGGACCCCATCATATGGCGTTTCTCCGGGAAGATCCCGAGAAAAGTATGATGAAAGATCCCAAATGAAAATAGTCTCTCAAGAGAATCGTTTTCCCCAGTAGAGGCAACAAATGGCATCTCCAACAGAGAAGTTTGTACACCTCTACAACTCAGACGACTGGGTTCCCCAGCAAGTCTGACATCAAAACATTTTCCACTCAAATGGCATCTCCCCAGGAAAATTCGGCGAGAAGTTTGAGGAAAGCCGCTATGAATAGCGTCCCTTGTCAAGAAAGTTTATTGACAAAAGAAACTAAGACCAGTTCTTGGTAGGAAACCAGGATCTAGGGGAAGTTTAAATCAGAAACTAAGACCAGTTCTTGGTAGGAAACCAGGATCGAGGGGAAGTTTAAATCAGAAACTAAGACCAGTTCTTGGTAGGAAACCAGGATCGAGGGGAAGTTTAAATCAGAAACTAAGACCAGTTCCTTGGTAGGAAACCAGGATCGAGGGGAAGTTTATTTCAAAAGAGACTGAGACCAGTTCCTTGGTAGGAAACCAGGATCGAGGGGAAGTTTACCTTTTCTAAGCATCATCGCTTAGCTAAAGAAGATGAATGCGTAAGATACCATTCATAACCACCATCAAAATTTCGGATATTCCGATATTTAATCCTCTTGCACCCCGAATGCCCGAATCCCTTCGTCATTCATACCTTCGGGTCCAAGAAGATTAAATAGGGGCATCTGTAATACCCCAAATTTTGACCACTTAGATTTCCCATCATTGTGAAAATCATCATCACAATATGGATGAACCATCATGCTTCATCAGTCTCCCCAAAGATGGGTGAGCATCCAATACAATCAAAATTAGGGTTTCAAGCCCTCTCTGAGTGCTTAGACAAAGGATCAATCAAGAAATGACATGATCTTCAACTTGTATAATCTCTCAAACATCCAAAATGGATCAAAAAGGACTCCCACTTCAAGGATTAAGCACAAGGCTGCTCCCTTCTAGGTGGATCAAGTCTCAAGATCGACAGTGTCACCAAATTAGGGTTTTGGTCGACCAGGGCCTCCAGATGGAAATTTTCATCTGGGCACAAGGCAATGATCCAAAACATGACCTAATATGCTTCATGGAACCTCATGAACCCATGCATCAAGTCAATTTTGCCTCAGGAGATGCATTCATCAAAAATCAGGAATTAATGTTTCTTGACCTAATTCACCCCTAAGTTGACTTTTGGGACAAATCGTGAGCCAAGACCTCAAGAGATGATTTGAGGGTCTCTAATACACCATATTGATCCATTTGGAACAATGGATTGATCCAAGAAGCTTGAGCAACAAGTCTCATTTTCATCTGCACCACAATTAGGGTTTTAAGAGAAAAGTCAACTGTAACTTTGACTTTTGACCAAGACATGCTCCCAAACCCTAATACATGATTGAATATACCCTATGACACCCATGGAACATGTCCATCAAGTTTGATTTAGGTCAAGGACATGATTTCCTGAAGAATTGCACAGTTTGGAATTCATTTGATAAAAAGTCAACTGTGCACAAAAGTCAACTTTGACTTTTTGAGATTTTTCACCAAAATGGATTTTTAACCCTAAAATGATGTTAATGTATGATTTGAATCATCATTCATCAAGAAAAATCAAGAAAAGTGAGATAACTTGTAAAAGGGGTAACCATAAAACTTAGAAATTTTTCTAAGTTAAAAATAAAGTGGCAAAGTTACCAACTTTGGAGGACCATGACTCCTAAACCACAAGGCCATTTTTTCTCATCCAAAGATGGATTTGTAGCCCTCATTATCACCTACAAAAACTTCAACTACAAGTCATTCCAATTCATTAAGGATTTTGAGTTATGGAGTGATCAAAGTGGCTGAAAAGTGAAAAAGTCACTTTTTCCAACACTTAGTGAAATTTTCACTAAGTCAGATTTTGCCTCACTGTTTGCCAAATGTAGGGGGATTTTTCACTTGGAATCAAAAGAGATCAAAACCAAACTTGTTCAAACAGTTGTTGTATCATGTAAGAGCTTTCCAAAATGGCCAAGAACATTGCCAAATTCAACCTACATCATGAGATACAACATTGGCAAGTTGCCTTGCTGAAATCTGTCAAGGCAAGGCAGAATTTGAATTTTGGCTCGATTTGCCAAAATTAGCCAATTTCAATTGCTCCAATCCACTTGGACACCTCAGAGGATTGAATCTAAAGGGGACAATCACTGAGCCAAGCCTCCAAGGTCCAAGGAACAAGGAATAACATGTTGAACCTAGAGTTGCCAAAATAGGGACAAGACTTCAAATTTGGAATGAGGCATTCAATGGAACCATGAAGGTGGCACGGACTGAGCCATTCTCATCTGAAATCAGTCAAGACTTATCCAAGACCAAGGGGACCAAAGCTTTGTGCCCTAACCTCTAGTCAATGGCTAGAGGAGACTTGGATTCTCATTGGACAACATTGGCCAAACCTACTTACCAGCTGCCATGCACTATTCCTTGCAAAACAAACTTGCTCTACTATAAATAGAGCTCAATTGTGGTCAGTTTAAGTACACCAAAGCCATCTAACAGATGCTTTCCTCAAAATCTCTTTCTCTTGGCAAAAATGCCTTTCTTAGCAAGGTAGCTATCGGGTTTTGAGTTTGAGAACAATTCTGCACAAACCAATCACTCACACACCTCACATACATCACATATGAGCTGATCAAACACTCACATAACTTCTGAAACATCAATTTCATGAAATCACCAGCTGGTTGCTCAAATTTTCAAACAAGGTGCAGCTGAGGTACCACAAAATGATCCAGCCAATTTCAATCAAGTCCAACCATCCAAACACAATCCATAGGGTGTAGGGAAGCTGTCCAGATCATCACAACTCAGACATGATCGTGAGGTTGAGACGAGCATAATGATATGTGGATTGCATGATATGATTACATATTCATGGAGATTGGATAGAAAATGCAAATCTGAGAAACCAAGAACACGCGCGTGTTCTTCAGCTTGTTCTTGGCGCCTTTTTTTTCAAATTCAAATATTTGAATTTTGTGATTTTGTTTAATTGATTCAAAAATTAATTTCTCTCTGAGTTTTAATGATTTTGAGTTGATTCTTTTTTTAATAATTCACAAAAATGTTAAAATATTTTATTTTCACAAAAAATCCCAAAAATATTATTTATTTCATATAATTGATATTTTTGCAAAGAATTAATATTTTAATTGTTTTTGACATTTTAAATATTTTTTCTACATTGATTTTGCAACTTTTAATGCTTTCTAATTATTTTGTAGGTCAATACTTAATTTTTGAAGCATTAATCCAAGATCACAATTTGTTTTTCACATGTTAAACAATTTTTGATCATTTTAATTGAATTTTTATTCAATTAAATACATTTTTGAAAACAAATTAGGGTTTTGGATTAATTCAACCCTCATAAATCATTTTCAAAAACACTTTGGGCCTCTATTGGAGTGTAAGACCCAATCCTTTTTTTTGACCAAATCATCTTTGGGCCTCACTTATTGTATAAGTCCCGATACCGTCAAAAAACAAACGGCGCGATCGTCGCCTTTTCAAAAATCATCTGGGCCTACCCTCGAGTAGTAAGACCCATTTATTCATCTCAAAACTTTTTGGGCCTCTATTAGAGTGTAAGACCCATCCCCCCTTGTACAAAAACTTTTTGGGCCTCACTCATTGTATAAGTCCCTCTGTACAAGTAAACGGCGCGATCGTCGCCCGTTTAAAAATAAAAACCATCTGGGCCTCTCCTTGAGCTATAAGACCCATTCAAAACACTTTGGGCCTCTATTAGAGTGTAAGACCCAATCCCCCTTTTAACCAAAACATTTTGGGCCTCACTTATTGTATAAGTCCTTCTGCGTTAAAAGAAAACCTCGGCGCGATCGCCATTTTTAAACGAAAAATCATTTGGGCCTACCCTCGTGTTATAAGCCCCACTCTTTTCTTTAAACCTTTTTGGGCCTCTTGAGAGAGTGTAAGACCCATCCCTTTGTACAGAAAACCTTTTTGGGCCCCAGTCACTTGTATAAGTCCCTCTGTACAAATTTAAACAGTGCGCTCACTGATAAAACCCTGGGCCTCTCCTTGAGCTGTAAGCCCCAAATCTTTCTTTTTTAAAGCACTTTCTCCTTTGATTTTGAATATACTGTTGTTTTCAATCTTTCTTTGTTGAACAACTAACCAAACAGCATGGAAGCACTACAACCGAGTAAGTGGTTATCGCTTTCATTTACTGCTTTCATATTATAAACTGTATTGTGGAGCTGCTCACTGTAAGTCTCCTTTCATGAACTCATATCTACTGTGTAATAATAGTATAGATATTTCGAGTTTCCCCGGCAACTACGTCTAGAACTAGGTGACGCCGTTTCACTTATTCGTAGAAATAGACGACTAGATCCCCAATAGGAGCACCAGATACAGTCTTCTCTTCGGTTGTCCTCCTTAGGAATCGTCAAGAAGCTCTACTCCCCAAGATGAATGTATTCTCCGTGAATGGCATCTTTGAGTTTCTTCCAAATTCTCGAACTTTCCTGACTTGATCTATTCCTTGTGGATAGCTTGCCTTGAATGTCTCGGGGTTTGGGTACCCACTACGGTCATAATCTTGGACCTTAACTAAGGAACCCTCTTTAAAAGCTAAAAGTTGCTGGATAGTAAACCTCGCACGTTTACCAGTGGTTTTCATCTTTAAAAGAGTTATCTCTCCTAATGGAAAGGAGATGATAGACCCACGGGCTTCTTAAAAGCATCGGCCTCCTCTTGGGCATTATTCAAGGACCCTACGGCTTCTTAGAAGTATTCACAGCCTCCTCTTAGGCTTCGTATAATGATCTCTTCCTCCGGGAATGATAGCCTCCTCTTGGGCTTCGTACAAGGACCCGTCGGCTTCTTAAAAGTTTCCAGCCTCCTCTTGGGCTTCGTACAAATTGTCCCGACGACCTCCTAGAGGTATAGGAACAAAACCTAGTCATCCTCATAGAACAGTCCTTTCATAGAGTCTACTACTGTTTCTCAAAGCATAGTACAAAAGATAAAACTCTAGACTTGGACAGTCTAACTTCCTTGAGTCTCGAAGACATTCTCAAGCACCCTTCGTTAAATAGGAAGGAAACCCGCAGACTCAGATAGTCTCGATACCCTTTGGATTTCCCGTTTCCTCAAAGAGAAGGAAATATCCCTGATCCTCAAATTAAATCCCTGTGTACAGTGTTACTCATATAAGAACTGATTTTCTCTTTTAAATCAGTATATTGGATCTGTTACTCAACTGAAACAGTTACAATAGCCTCCATCTCGGGCTTCGTACGAGATACCAAAATTCTCCCCAGTGGAGTCAAAATAACCTTTTCGCCTCTCTCTCGGGCTTTGTACGAGATACAAAAACACTCTCTTACTGAGTATAAAAGATTCTTCAACTGAGTCAACTCTTTGCTAGCCTCCTCTTAGGCTTTGTATAACGATATGCCCCATTGGGTCAAAAACTTTTAGCCTCTCTCTCGGGCTTTGTACGAGACACAAAATAGCCTCCTCTTAGGCTTTGTATAATGATTTTCCTAGCGGAAATTAGCCTCCTCTTAGGCTTTGTATAAGAAAACCACTGGTTGATCCAATCGACCTTTTAGCATCAAAGTTGTGCCTCGTTCGCAGTACACAAACATCAACAACTCCTTTCCCTTCATCTAATCGCTGTAAGCGGTAAGCCTCTGGATCATCTACATCCATGCCACTGTCCCTCTTTTAGCATGAGAAATTCCTAAGGAAAGATGGCATTGCTCTACACTGAGTTAAAGTCTTCTCCTTCAGGTTAAAACCCTTTCTTCAGAAATTATGGCATTGCTCGGATCCGCGTATCCCAGTTAAAGTAATTCTCCTTCTCCCTCTTTAGAGATGACAAATTCTCTCTAAAGTCGAGGTCTTTTAGCTTCACGTCTTGGGCTTTGAACAAGACACAAATAGACCTTTTAGCTTCACATCTTGGGCTTTGAACAAGATACAAATCACCTTTCGCTTCATGTCTTGGGCTTTGAACAAGACACCAAAACACCCATTTCCTCCCATAGAATAGGAGGAACTACGAACGCTCTGATTTCCCTGTTTCGGTAAACGGGAATACGTAGGCATAAGATCGAAAGAAAAGATCTAAGCGAGCACACTAAACAAAAAAACCAAATCCCATATCTCCATCAATCAAAAGCAGTAATTCAAAAAGCATCAGTCCTAACATCCTAATCCTTATTCCCCGCCAGAAACCTTCTGCCCAGGTAAAAAGAAAGAAAACAGTATTGGCGAAAATACAAATAACCAGTACAAAGGCCCCCCACATTGATAGCATCCGTAACCTAACAGACCGCTGTTTAAAATCAGTATGCAAGCAGGGTTAATTGGAGACATCTATTTCCCTTCCTTATTCAGCTCACAATAGGATAAAAAATGAATCGACCTGTAGTTTAAAGCTCAAACCGCAGAGAGCGACCAGCGCTTAAGAACAGCGTCCAAAATCGCTCGCTACAGAAAAGTGGCGCCCACCGTGGGGCCTATCTTTCTTTCTATTTCTGTTTTCCTTGAAAATGGTGACTCTGCTGGGGAGTCATTGCCAAGATCTTTCTGCCTTAGGGCATCATCCCCGTTTTCTACGGAAAATGGGAACTCTACCGAAGAGAAAGATTGACCTATGCTGGTCCATCTCTTAGGCAGGGAACCACAGATTGGGGCTTCCGCCAGGGAACCCATTTCTGTCAGGAACTTAAGATTCATAGCTTTATAAGTCTAGGATGATTAGGACAAATATATATACTGCTTTTCCTAAATGCTATACGTGTTTATTTTTCTGCTACTGGGAATGCGTGTGATGCCGCATGTGGTGAGATTGAGTATACACTTAAGAAAACCCTTTCGTAGCTGTTACGCGATACTACCCTCATTTGAGGCTGGTGATCTATTCTCGGTGAATGGCACTTACTCTAAGATTGCACACAACTCGCTGGCGATCCGCTTGTTGTCTGCCTTCCTGGGAGGAGCTGATGATAATGAGTACAGGTACAAAAATCACCCTAGTATAAACCTTTGGGGATGGGTAGAGCCTTGACTTCATGACAACGACCCTCTGACCCCATGTTTTTTCTATGTTTTTGTGTGCTGCATTCATGCATTCATTTAATAAAACATTAAAACATTCAAAAAATTTATCTTCTAGTCTCTCTGTTTTTCAAATTAAACTAAGACTGTGATTGCAAATATCAGAGAAAAAGATTGCATTAATGGATTTCGGTAGGAGGAGAACTCACCAGTATACCTTCAAGGTTCCAAAACTAGGGGATTTGAGAAAGTTAGCAAGGATGATCGTTAACCCAGAGGCTTTCAGAGCCAAGCACGGTGGTTTGCTACCACTGTTAAGAGTCCATGTGATTAAGGGGATCGTGGACGCGCTCATTCAATTCTACGATCCGGTTTATCATTGTTTCACATTCCCGAATTACCAGCTATCGCCAACGCTGGAGGAGTATTCTCATCTGACTGATTTACATATCACTGATCAAGCTCCATTTTCTGGACTGGAAGAAATTCCAAAGAATCAGACTATTGCAATAGCAATTCATTTGGACGAGTCTGAGGTCCGGACACACATGACCACTAAGGGTGGCACCCAAGGTTTGCCAGCCCAGTTCCTGACCAAGAAAGCTCTGTACTTTGCTAGTATAGGGAACATGACTGCTTTTGAAAGCATCTTTGTCTTGCTCACCTACGGATTATTTTTGTTTCCCAACATCAATAACTTCGTCGATATCAACGCTATTAAGGTTTTTCTCATTGGAAACCCTGTGCCGACTTTGCTCGCAGATACGTATCATTCTGTACACTTAGGAAATTTGTACAGCGGAGGGGAGATCACATGCTGTGTACCTTTGCTTTACAAATGGTTTATCTCTCACTTGACCAAGTCTGCCGCTTTTTGGGATTGCAAGAGTGTCTTACGTTGGTCGCAGAAGATCATGTCTCTCACCAACTCTGATATAGATTGGTGTAATAGGATTTATGAGGGAATCAGAATCATTGACCGTTGTGGAAACTTCCCCAGCGTACCCCTCCTAGGAACTAAAGGAGGAATCAACTATCATCCGATATTAGTTCTTCGTCAATTTGGATACCCGATGAGACACATCCCACTGGGTGTTCATCTGGAAGGTCTTTTCTTCAAAGAAGGAGAAAGTGACAGAGCACTAAAGATGGAAATAGTGCAAGCTTGGAAACATGTTCATAAGAAAGGACGAGAGTCTCTGGGAAAACCGGACTGTGTCTCGGTGGAGCCTTATCTCCATTGGGTACAAACTAGAGCTCTCAAGCTAAAAATTCCTTATCCTCGTTACGAAATTCTTCCGCCGGGGGAAATTGTCATGTACTTCATGACGGAAACTGAAAGGCTTCAGGTTACTCTGAACAAAGTTCAAAAGGAAAGAAGATCTTGGAAGAACAAGTACCGCACCCTCGACGTAGAGTGTATCCAAATACAGCAATTACTGAAAGAGAAAGATGCTCTGATTGAAATTTTGGAGCAGCATGCTGTAGAGAATCAAGATGACCAAAGGAATTTGTTCGCTCCTTTCACTTGGCAAAGGAATGACAACCCGACAACGGCCCAAGAGCCCCGGTCGAAGAAACGGAAGATATCAGAATCAGCACCCGGTTTCTCCTCAGAGAGGACTCGGGACCCATTAGTTTAGGTTTCTGTTTCTGCACTTTGTAATCTACTGTATTTCCATTTCTGTAATCCTTTGGAATTCAATAAAAAGGGGTTTCCCCACTGTTTGATATTTGCAATCTAATTGTCGAAGTTTATTTTAATTAAACCTAAAAACAATTAATATAATCATTGCATTCATCATTCTTACATCGCGTATTCTCCTTACCTACGAATCTCACGTTTGTGTCTCGATTCTAGAGTCAAACTGTCTCATTCGTACAATACTTGGGCCAATCGTCAGAAAAAGATGGATGATCTTGAGGAAGAAAACAGAGAGTTGAAAGAAGAGATCGACACTCTGAGAGAGGATATGAGAAAGCTTCGTAACGACATGCAAGCCATGGCAGAAGCTCAGCTACAAAGAACTGTGATCTCAGAGATCACCTCAATGCCCATCATAGAAAAGTATGATCCTAGGTATCAGATGCCGAAAGATCGTCCTTGGGGCATGCCTGTTAACTATATCCTGGAAGGATATGTTCCGCCGATCACTGAAGATCAGGGAATCGCAACAGAAGCCGCTGGGCCTGAAGGTTACAGACTTCAGGAAAGCGAAGATGCCAGGGGCATACTCAAGACTCCTGAAGGTTACAAACTTCGGGAAGCGCCAAGACTCACTGCCGTAGTCACGGTACCAACCCCTGTGGTGCACACTGTCCCGAAAGGACAGATTCCACAGACACCTTCTGATAAGAAGGAAACTATGTTTGACATAATGGATGAATTCCAGGAGCAGTTCTTGGAAATGCAGAAAGAGCTGCAAGCCATTCGCGGTCAGGATCTATTTGGAAAGGACGCCGCAGACCTCTGCTTGGTCCCAAATGTGAAAGTCCCGCACAAGTTCCAAGTGCCCGACTTTGAAAAATACAAGGGTAACTCTTGCCCTCAGAGCCATCTGGTGATGTACGCTCGGCGGATGTCAGCTCAGACGGAGAATCAGGACCTGCTGATTCACTACTTCCAGGATAGTTTAACCGGTGTCGCACTCAAATGGTACATGGGTTTAAACCGTACTACGATCAGTACATTCAGAGATCTTGGTACTGCCTTCGTCCAACAATACAAGTACAATTTGGACATGGCACCCGACAGAGATCAACTCAGATCAATGTCACAAAAGGACAAGGAAACCTTTAAGGAGTATGCTCAAAGGTGGCGTGAAATTGCCGCTCAAATTTGTCCACCTCTTGAGGAAAAAGAGATGACAAAAATCTTCTTAAAGACCTTAAGCTCATTTTACTATGACCAAATGATTACCAGTGCACCCAGTGATTTCACCGAAATGGTCGGCATGGGTGTACGTCTTGAGGAAGTCGTCCGAGAAGGACGTTTGGTAAAAGACACTGGATCAACGAGCGGTACTAAAAAATACGGTAGTGCTCTCCCTAAGAAAAAAGAGCAAGATATTGGGAATATCTCTCTCGGAAAGCAGAGGCGACGTTATCAGCCAATAGCAACTGTTACTCCTGCTATCGGCCCCGTGCCTGTTCCTATGTATCAACCTCAGATTGCGCAGAGCCAACCTGACCAACAAAGGACACAACAGCCTCTTCAGCAGGCTCGTCCCCATATAACAACAACCGTACAACACGGCCACCAGGATTTGATCCTATACCTGTAACGTACGCAGAACTGTTTCCGTTACTGCTAGCCAAGGGGCACATCCAGACTAAGTCTCCCCTTTCAGTTCCAGAAAATCCGCCTTTCTGGTTTAAGGTGGATCAAACATGCCCTTATCATCAAGGAGGTTCAGGGCATAACATTGAGACTTGTCTCAATTTCAAATCCGACGTGCAAAAGCTTGTTAGGAGCGGGCTCTTATCTTTCAAAGATACGAATCCCAATGTTCTCACGAACCCGCTGCCTTAACACGAGAAAGCTGCAGTCAATCTGATTGAGAAAGAGACTAACAATGTCTATCAAATTCACGATGTACTCTTATTAGGGACCAATCTGGTCAGGATGCATTGTAGACAGAGTGGATATGGCCATGTACCACCTCATAATTATCACCAGTGTGATATCTGCTCTAAAGACAACCAGGGATGTTCTGTGGTGCAAGCAGCTCTACAGGAACAAATGGATCTCGGATGGATCCAGGAGCACCGAGTTCGTGGAGTTAACATGGTCTCTACGAATTCTAACGTCATTCAAAACCACGACATCCGTGTGATAAATGTCAACTTGGTGGCGATGCACTCAAGGCAAAGCCAGTATCATAATCTGCCGCGGCACGATTACAGTTCCTGTCTAATTTGCTCGGTAAACAAATAGGGATGCTCTTTCATACAAGAGGCCCTCCAACGTCAGATGGACCTTGGATGGATCCAAGACTACCATGATAGGAACTCCTATCAAATCAACATGGTTCAGATCTTTGACATCCGCGTGATGAATACCAATCTGGTAGAGTTACATGCTGAGCAGGTCCGACTCGGATTCTTAATATCACATGATTACCAAAGCTGTAAAGCGGGTTGCGAAAACGATCGAGGTTGTACCCTTGTCCAGGAGGCACTTCAGCACTTGTTAAATCATTGGTGGATGCCAATCTATATGGACGAAGATACTCAGCAGAATAGTATCAATAACAGGAATCCTACTCGTCGTCAAAGTCAGGATGTCCGATCAATGGAAGGTAACCTAGTGAGGTTACATTGTATTCAAAGTGGGTGTGGCCAGGTGCCACCACACAACTATGACAGTTGTAGCGTCTGTTCGGAAAGTAACCAAGGGTGTTACGTTGTGAGAGCAGCTCTTCAGGGGCAAATCGATCATGGAGAAATTCATCCATATCCAGGTTCAGGACCCATCATTTGGTCGTCGAACTACCTTGCCGATCAAGTTGAGGATGTTGTCACGATCTCTGGTCATCACCAGATCAGGGATGTTTTTGCCATCGTCCCTCTACTTGACGAATCTAGAGTTCCCAACCGGGAACAGATCGAGGTTACTTATGACGGTCAGAAAAATCAGAAGGTTCCCATAGTCATCTATCTACCGGGACCATTACCGTATGAATCAGCTAAGGCGATCCCTTATAAATACGGTGCAACAACAATTGAGAATGGAAAGGAAATTCCATTACCCTCCGTCGTGAATATTGCAGACGTCAGTCGTGTAACACGGAGTGGTAGAATCTTCAACCGAGGGGTTGGGGAAGCTAACAAAGAAAAGGAACTTCAGGCAGAAATTCCTGATCCGCTAGTCGGTCAATCTAGTAATCCCGACTTTTCAAAAGACAAAGATGAGATGCTAAAGCTCATCCAAAGGAGTGAATATAACATCGTTGATTAACTGTTACAGACTCCTTCAAAGATCTCATTATTATCACTGTTACTCAGTTCAGAAGCACACAGAGAGGCTCTACAGAAAGTCTTGGAGCAAGCCTTTGTGGAACAGGATGTAACAATCAGACAATTCGATAGCATTGTCTCTAACATCACTTCCTGCAATAATTTGGGATTTAGTGATGAGGAGTTACCTAAAGAGGGTCGCCATCATAACATGGCGCTCAATATCACAGTTAACTGCCAGGGCGATGCTTTAGCCAACGTACTGGTAGACACAGGGTCAGCCCTGAATGTTATGCCGAAGTCCACCTTGATGCAATTATCATTTAAGGGCCCTCCGATGAGAGTCAGCGAGGTCGTCGTCAAAGCATTTGACGGATCCAGAAAAACAGTTATCGGCGAAGTTGATCTTCCCATAACTATTGGTCCTCACACTTTCCAAATCACTTTCCAGGTCATGGACATCCGGGCAACATACAGTTGTTTATTAGGAAGACCTTGGATACATCAGGCTGGAGCAGTCACTTCGACCCTCCACCAAAAGCTAAAGTTCGTCAAGAACGATCAACTTGTCACGGTTTGTGGGGAACAAGCCTTGCTTGTGAGTAACCTATCATCATCTACTTGTGTGGAACCCGAGGAGGTTATTGGAACTAAGTTCCAAGCACTCTCGGTGAGCAAGAACGATCAGTACAAAGAAGGAACTTCAATTTCTTCATACAAAGATGCTATCAAAATGGTCGAGAGTACCGATACGACAGGATGGGGACGGCTTGTCATTCCTATTGACAATAAAACAAAGAAGGGTCTTGGTTTTTCTGCAACCTGTACCCAGACAGCCGCCTACGATGAAAGTCTTCATCCCCTTCAAAACTTCTTCCACAGTGGAGGTTTTCTTCACCCAGTGTCTCAGACAGTTCATGCTATCAATGAGGAAGATCCCTCTGACACAGATGAAGAATGGAAGTCCTACCTTAACAAGGACGGCTATATGTCTCAGGAAGAGGTGCCTATGCCTTTTTGCTTTCCTACAGAAAGTCCGAGATTTATACCAAGATCAGATGTCGAAATGATCTACGGAGATTGTGATCCAGAAGGATACCGTGCTCCGCCAAATTCATTAGAGGAGGACACTCTGATGAAAGACAACTTTGACCGCAATTACTATGGCCTGATGGATGGCCTGCCAATGTGGCAGCCTTACCCAGGAAACTTGGGGCAAGAAAGTCAGCCGAGTAACGAAACTCAGCTGGGCATCATTGAACAGAATACCTTTGTCCCCACCATGTCATGGGATCAACATTCAGGTCATTCGGAAACTACTCAACATGAAGATGAATTCGCAATGTTTGCAGGACTTGAATTCATCAACTATGCTTTTCCCGAGGTCAACGTCATCGAGAGGGATGACTTCTCTAGTTCCAAAGAAGTTTGGGACACTTTGGGACAACCAAGTGGAAAATTCGACTTTATGGTCAAGCACACTGCTCCCGAAAGCACTCGTATCAGGCTCGAAGATATTCAGTCAACTGGATGGGGAGATACAGCTGAGAGCACAAATGCTATGCAAAATACAACTGAGGAATTCTCCTACGACAACTCTGCTTCGGAGACAGATTCCAATGATCCTGCTCCACCAGAAATCAGCGTCATTTCTGAAGACAAATCAAGGAAGGTGCCAGACTTTGTGATTCACCGAGGAGTTCGCTGCCAATAGGTTGCCGTCGAGGTTCCGAAGGTCGTTCGTCAGTCAAAGTAATTGCCATCTTTAACCTTTCACCCTTCCCAGGTGAAACGGATGTTTTGATAGGGCTCGCTTTTTGTAAATTTCCCTCTTCGCTTTGCCTAAAGCGACAAAGTTTTGTTTTATAGGGTTGTAGTTTCAAGATTCGACTTGTTCATTAATAAAATAACGTCGTTCTGTGATTTCCGCATTAATTGCTGTTTTCTCTTTTTGCTTTTTCAGAAAATGGTAATCCTAAAAAACAATTCAATCATAAAAACAAGCAGTAAAATCAAAACACTGCACACACTTGCATTTTCTCTATCTCTTCTAAACACGAATCATCACGTCATGCAGATTGCTTGTTTTATACCCCGTTGAAACATACGATCCGATGCCTTCTTCCAACTTTGAGTTCCTGGTATTCGAGGCTGAAGAAGAAAATGACAACGAAATTCCAGAAGAGATCTCCCGACTACTCAGACAAGAGGAAAGGTCCATTGAACCTTACAAAGAACCGTTGGAAACAGTAAACTTGGGTTCAGAAAAAGAGAGAAAAGAAGTCAGGATCGGAGCATTGCTCAGTCCAACTGCCAGAGAGGGTTTGATAAAGCTTCTCAAAGAATTCCCCGATGTGTTCGCTTGGTCCTATCAGGATATGCCAGGGTTGGATACCAGCATCGTGGAACATCACTTACCGTTGAGATCGGAATGTCCCCCAGTAAAGCAAAGGTTGAGACGCACTCACCCGAACATGGCCATCAAAATCAAAGAGGAGGTACAGAAACAGACCGACGCGGGTTTCCTCGCTACATCTGAATATCCTCAATGGTTAGCCAACATCGTACCCGTTCCCAAAAAGGTCGGAAGGGTCAGAATGTGTGTTGATTACAGAGATTTGAACAAGGCAAGTCCAAAGGACGACTTTCCTTTACCACACATTGACATGCTGGTTGACAGCACAGCAAGGTTCAAAGTATTCTCCTTCATGGATGGATTCTCGGGCTATAACCAGATCAAAATTGCGCCGAAAGACATGGAGGAAACTTCGTTCATTACCCCATGGGGTACCTTTTGTTACAAGGTAATGTCGTTCGGTTTGAAGAATGTCGGGGCAACCTATCAAAGGGCCATGACTACTCTGTTTCATGACATGATACACAAAGAAATCGAGGTATATGTCGATGATTTGATTGCAAAATCAAGAACAGAGGATGAGCACGTTGAACATCTGTCAAAATTGTTCGAACGTCTAAGAAAATTCAAGCTCCGCTTGAATCCCAACAAGTGCACCTTCGGTGTCCGTTCAGGGAAACTACTAGGGTTCATCGTCAGCCAGAAAGGGATTGAGGTTGATCCTGACAAGGTCAAGGCCATTCAAGAAATGCCTTCTCCGAAAACTGAAAAACAAGTCAGAGGATTCCTGGGACGTTTGAATTACATCTCCAGATTTATATTCCTTATGACCGCGACTTGTGCGCCGATTTTCAAGTTATTGAAAAAGAACCAGGATTGCGTTTGGTCAGAAGACTGCCAAACTGCCTTCGACAGTATTAAGGAATATTTGTTGAATCCTCCGATTCTATCACCTCCAGTGGAAGGAAGACCACTGATCATTTACCTCACAGTCCTAGAGGACTCAATGGGATGTGTACTTGGCCAACAAGACGAAACTAAAAGGAAAGAGTCTGCCATTTACTATCTAAGCAAGAAATTCACCGACTGCGAGACTCGGTACACAATGCTTGAGAAAACTTGTTGCGCTTTGGCTTGGGCAGCCAAACGTCTTCGCCAGTACATGATTCGTCATACTACTTGGTTGGTCTCCGAAATGGATCCAATCAAGTACGTTTTCGAAAAACTTGCTCTCACGGGAAGGATTGCCCGTTGGCAGATGTTACTATCAGAATATGACATAGAGTACCACGCTCAGAAAGTCGTTAAAGGAAGTATTCTAGCCGATCATTTGGCTCATCAACCGATTGACGACCAAGAATCAATCAGGTTTGACTTCCCAGACGAAGATGTCATGTATCTAAAAATGAAAGATTGCGATGAACCGCTACCCAGTGAAGGGCCAGAACCAGGTTCCCAGTGGGGACTCATCTTTGACGGAGCAGTTAATCATTATGGAAACGGAATTGGGGCAATCATTGTTACCCCTCAGGGTTCCCACATTCCTTTCACTCCTAGACTTACGTTCAAATGTACGAACAATGAGGCCGAATACGAAGCATGTATTATGGGTCTCGAAGAAGCGATTGATTTAAGGATCAAAAACTTTGACGTATACGGCGATTCAGCCCTGGTTATTAACCAGATAAAAGGAGATTGGAACATATACCAATCCGGATTGATTCCTTACAAAGACTATGCAAGGAGGTTGTTACCCTTTTTCAACAGAGTTGACTTTCATCACATCCCTCGTGATGAGAATCACATGGCTGACGCATTAGCCACTCTCTCTTCCATGATTAGTGTAGGTCGATGGAATGACATACCTAAGATCGACATAATGCGCCTTGAACGGCCCACTTACATCTTCGCGATTGAAGCAGTCATAGACGACAGACCTTGGTATCACGATATCAAATGCTTCCTTCAGAAACAAGAGTACCCATCTGGGGCACTCAGAAAAGACAGGAAAACCCTCAGAAGATTGGCTGGAAACTTCTTCCTGAGCGGTGACACTCTTTATAAGAGAAATTATGACATGGTCTTGCTCCGATGCGTCGACAGACCAGAAGCAGACGTGCTCATGAAAGAAATTCATGAAGGATCCTTTGGCACTCATGCCAACGGACACACAATGGCGAGAAAAATTCTCAGGGCCGGGTATTATTGGTTGACCATGGAATCCGACTGCTACAAGTACATGAGGAGGTGTCACAAGTGTCAGATATACTCCGACAAAATTCATGTACCGCCATCACATCTCAAAGTTCTTTCTTCCCCGTGGCCTTTTTCCATATGGGGAATCGACATGATTGGCTTGATCGAACCTAAGGCTTCAAACGGACATCGGTTCATCCTGGTAGCCATTGACTATTTCACCAAGTGGGTCGAAGCAGCGTTATTCGCCAATGTAACCCGACAAGTGGTGGTCCGATTTATCAAAAACAATATCATCTGCCGTTATGGTGTTCCAAGCGAGATCATTACTGATAATGGATCTAACTTGAACAATAAGATGATGAAAGAGTTGTGTGCTGAGTTCAAGATTGAACACCATAACTCATCTCCCTACCGACCCAAGATGAACGGAGCGGTAGAAGCGGCTAACAAGAACATCAAGAAGATCGTTCAAAAAATGGTTGTAACCTATAAAGATTGGCACGAGATGCTACCCTTTGCTCTTCATGGTTATCGCACATCTGTCCTCACTTCAACAGGGGCTACCCCTTTCTCTCTAGTATATGGAATAGAGGCAGTGCTTCCCATAGAAGTAGAGATCCCGTCAATCAGGGTATTGATGGAAGCTAAGCTCACCGAAGCTGAATGGTGTCAAAGTCGACACGACGAACTAAACCTGATCGAAGAAAAGAGAATCACGGCACTATGCCACGGTCAGTTGTATCAACAAAGAATGAAGAGGGTGTTCGACAAAAAGGTCCGACCTCGTGTCTTCAGGAAAGGAGACCTTGTGCTCAAGAAGATACAATCATTTCTCACTGACTCTCGGGGCAAATGGACCCCAAATTATGATGGCCCCTATGTGGTCACGAAAGCTTTCTCAGGCGGCGCCTTGAGACTTGCAACCATGGACGGAGAGGAATTTGCCTACCCAACGAATGTTGATGTAGTCAAGAAATACTTCGCCTAAACTAAAAAAAAAAAAATGTCTCGGTGGATTGAAAACCCGAAAGGGCGGTCCAGGCAAAAGTTAGAGATATGAAAAAAAGAATCATCCCGATGGATTGGAAATCTCATAGTACAATCCAGGCAAAAGTTAGGGATAATGGCAAGTAACTATGTTCAACAGAGGCAAGTCCCTCAGCAGTAGTTACATCATCTATCGGAGGAAATCTCCAGTCAAAGGTCATCTTCGACAGAAGCTCAGGATGTCCCGAATTCAAAGTTGGTAGAAGGATAGTGGTCGTTATGTTTCAACGTAGCCCTTTTCCCTGTAAATTACCATTTTCTAACTTTGTATATACTCTTTGGAATCACGCGTTTGGCTGATCTCCATCTTATCAATAAAATTTGAGCCCTTGTGCTTTTGTTTGTAATTCTTGCTTGTTTTAGCTTTACAGAACGACGTTGTTTAAACTTAATCAGCGATTCTTGAAATAAAACAAAAATGAATTTACTTGTTAAAACTTTTTCTCCTTTTAAAATAAAGATGGCAATTTCTTTTGACTGTAGAACATCAGAAGAACATCGATTTCTTCTCCCGAAGTAAGCGAACTTCAAAGTGCAGAATCAAAGTACTCCTTCTAAGCCAGTATGCCTGAATGAAGGGATCAACTGTGTCAGAGACCTTGTTTCGTCTGACAGCCTCGGCTGAGTTCTCATCTCCTAAGCCCGATCAACATAGCTCTCAACGAGACTATCTCTCCTAAGCAAGGTGGAATTGCTATTTTGAATCAACGATACTTCTTCGCCCCGCGATGGCCGAGTATCCAATTGTGTTCATCCATTAGTCTGTATGTCGCGTCTGTTTTATCAGCATATACATACATACTTCATGCATTTTTTATTTGCATTCACATTTCATATTGCATCACTATCACTCTAGTCGGTCTTGTCCCCTAGTGGTAGAAGTCCCCTCAATCGAGTTGTCAGTTCTTGCCTCGTCAGGAAATACTGTGTCTGAACAACCTCGCTTCCAGTTTAATTCTGGAAAGAAGTTGGTCCTTGACCACTTTCATAACTTGAACCTCTGAAAAGCCAGAGAAAACTCTCAATAAACATCACTCTTCGCCATTGAAGATGATATCCTTGCTTTCCCGGATTAAGGAAAATCAACAGAGAAAGCCTCGTGATCAGAGATTCGGCAGCATGCCAGTTTTGCTCCGGAAAGACCGCTGATGAAAAGGTCATCGGCACCTCAAAATTGGACCCCATCATATGGCGTTTCTCCGGGAAGATCCCGAGAAAAGTATGATGAAAGATCCCAAATGAAAACAGTCTCTCAAGAGAATCGTTTTCCCCAGTAGAGGCAACAAATGGCGTCTCCAACAGAGAAGTTTGTACACCTCTACAACTCAGACGACTGGGTTCCCCAGCAAGTCTGACATCAAAACTTTTTCCACTCAAATGGCATCTCCCCAGGAAAATTCGGCGAGAAGTTTGAGGAAAGCCGCTATGAATAGTGTCCCTTGTCAAGAAAGTTTATTGACAAAAGAAACTAAGACCAGTTCTTGGTAGGAAACCAGGATCGAGGGGAAGTTTAAATCAGAAACTAAGACCAGTTCTTGGTAGGAAACCAGGATCGAGGGGAAGTTTAAATCAGAAACTAAGACCAGTTCTTGGTAGGAAACCAAGATCGAGGGGAAGTTTAAATCAGAAACTAAGACCAGTTCCTTGGTAGGAAACCAGGATCGAGGGGAAGTTTATTTCAAAAGAGACTAAGACCAGTTCCTTGGTAGGAAACCAGGATCGAGGGGAAGTTTACCTTTTCTAAGCACCATCGCTTAGCTAAAGAAGATGAATGCGTAAGCTACCATTCATAACCACCATCAAAATTTCGGATATTTCGATATTTAATCCTCTTGCACCCCGAATGCCCGAATCCCTTCGTCATTCATACCTTCGGGTCCAAGAAGATTAAATAGGGGCATCTGTAATACCCCAAATTTTGACCACTTAGATTTCCCATCATTGTGAAAATCATCATCACAATATGGATGAACCATCATGCTTCATCAGTCTCCCCAAAGATGGGTGAGCATCCAATACAATCAAAATTAGGGTTTCAAGCCCTCTCTGAGTGCTTAGACAAAGGATCAATCAAGAAATGACATGATCTTCAACTTGTATAATCTCTCAAACATCCACAATGGATCAAAAAGGACTCCCACTTCAAGGATTAAGTACAAGGCTGCTCCCTTCTAGGTGGATCAAGTCTCAAGATCGACAGTGTCACCAAATTAGGGTTTTAGTCGACCAGGGCCTCCAGATGGAAATTTTCATCTGGGCACAAGGCAATGATCCAAAACATGACCTAATATGCTTCATGGAACCTCATGAACCCATGCATCAAGTCAATTTTGCCTCAGGAGATGCATTCATCAAAAATCAGGAATTAGGGTTTCTTGACCTAATTCACCCCTAAGTTGACTTTTGGGACAAACCATGAGCCAAGACCTCAAGAGATGATTTGAGGGTCTCTAATACACCATATTGATCCATTTGGAACAATGGATTGATCCAAGAAGCTTGAGCAACAAGTCTCATTTTCATCTGCACCACAATTAGGGTTTTAAGAGAAAAGTCAACTGTAACTTTGACTTTTGACCAAGACATGCTCCGACATGCTCCCAAACCCTAATACATGATTGAATATACCCTTTGACACCCATGGAACATGTCCATCAAGTTTGATTTAGGTCAAGGACATGATTTCCTGAAGAATTGCACAGTTTGGAATTCATCTGATAAAAAGTCAACTGTGCACAAAAGTCAACTTTGACTTTTTGAGATTTTTCACCAAAATGGATTTTTAACCCTAAAATGATGTTAATGTATGATTTGAATCATCATTCATCAAGAAAAATCAAGAAAAGTGAGATAACTTGTAAAAGGGGTAACCATAAAACTTAGAAATTTTTCTAAGTTAAAAATAAAGTGGCAAAGGTACCAACTTTGGAGGACCATAACTCCTAAACCACAAGGCCATTTTTTCTCATCCAAAGATGGATTTGTAGCCCTCATTATCACCTACAAAAACTTCAACTACAAGTCATTCCAATTCATTAAGGATTTTGAGTTATGGAGTGATCAAAGTGGCTGAAAAGTGAAAAAGTCACTTTTTCCAACACTTAGTGAAATTTTCACTAAGTCAGATTTTGCCTCACTTTTTGCCAAATGTAGGGGGATTTTTCACTTGGAATCAAAAGAGATCAAAACCAAACTTGTTCAAACAGTTGTTGTATCATGTAAGAGCTTTCCAAAATGGCCAAGAACATTGCCAAATTCAACCTACATCATGAGATACAACATTGGCAAGTTGCCTTGCTGAAATCTGTCAAGGCAAGGCAGAATTTGCATTTTGGCTCGATTTTCCAAAATCAGCCAATTTCAATTGCTCCAATCCACTTGGACACCTCAGAGGATTGAATCTAAAGGGGACAATCACTGAGCCAAGCCTCCAAGGTCCAAGGAACAAGGAATAGCATGTTGAACCTAGAGTTGCCAAAATAGGGACAAGACTTCAAATTTGGAATGAGGCATTCAATGGAACCATCAAGGTGGCATGGACTGAGCCATTCTCATCTGAAATCAGTCAAGACTTATCCAAGACCAAGGGGACCAAAGCTCTGTGCCCTAACCTCTAGTCAATGGCTAGAGGAGACTTGGATTCTCATTGGACAACATTGGCCAAACCTACTTACCAGCTGCCAAGCACTATTCCTTGTAAAACAAACTTGCTCTACTATAAATAGAGCTCAATTGTGGTCAGTTTAAGTACACCAAAGCCATCTAACAGATGCTTTCCTCAAAATCTCTTTCTCTTGGCAAAAATGCCTTTCTTAGCAAGGTAGCTATCGGGTTTTGAGTTTGAGAACAATTCTGCACAAACCAATCACTCACACACCTCACATACATCACATATGAGCTGATCAAACACTCACATAACTTCTGAAACATCAATTTCATGAAATCACCAGCTGGTTGCTCAAATTTTCAAACAAGGTGCAGCTGAGGTACCACAAAATGATCCAGCCAATTTCAATCAAGTCCAACCATCCAAACACAATCCATAGGGTGTAGGGAAGCTGTCCAGATCATCACAACTCATCTGTAACACCTCCAAATCAAAAATCACTTTGAACTTGCTGTCACGGCTTAGAGGTAAGCACATACTTGGTCATCTCTCAATCTATGCATATTTCCTCGCACAATAATTTGGCCATATGTTCATAATCATGCATGGAATGTTTTCCCTCAATTAATTGCATTGTTTGAATCGTGTATAAAAAATCCTTGCCTTCATGCAGAAATTAGGGTTCTTGAGGTCTCTTCGTGATTTCTTGTTGTATGTTTAATTTAAATGAAATTAAAGTACATAGACATGATCGTGAGGTTGAGACGAGCATAATGATATGTGGATTGCATGATATGATTACGTATTCATGGAGATTGGATAGAAAACGCAAATCTAAGAAACCAAGAACACGCGCGTGTTCTTCAGCTTATTCTTGGCGCCTTTTTTTTCAAATTCAAATATTTGAATTTTGTGATTTTGTTTAATTGATTCAAAAATTAATTTCTCTCTGAGTTTTAATGATTTTGAGTTGATTCTTTTTTTAATAATTCACAAAAATGTTAAAATATTTTATTTTCACAAAAAATCCCAAAAATATTATTTATTTCATATAATTGATATTTTTGCAAAGAATTAATATTTTAATTGTTTTTGACATTTTAAATATTTTTTCTACATTGATTTTGCAACTTTTAATGCTTTCTAATTATTTTGTAGGTCAATACTTAATTTTTGAAGCATTAATCCAAGATCACAATTTGTTTTTCACATGTTAAACAATTTTTGATCATTTTAATTGAATTTTAATTCAATTAAATACATTTTTGAAAACAAATTAGGGTTTTGGATTAATTCAACCCTCATAAATCATTTTCAAAAACACTTTGGGCCTCTATTAGAGTGTAAGACCCAATCCTTTTTTTTGACCAAATCATCTTTGGGCCTCACTTATTGTATAAGTCCCGATACCGTCAAAAAACAAACGGCGCGATCGTCGCCTTTTCAAAAATCATCTGGGCCTACCCTCGAGTAGTAAGACCCATTTATTCATCTCAAAACTTTTTGGGCCTCTATTAGAGTGTAAGACCCATCCCCCCTTGTACAAAAACTTTTTGGGCCTCACTCATTGTATAAGTCCCTCTGTACAAGTAAACGGCGCGATCGTCGCCCGTTTAAAAATAAAAACCATCTGGGCCTCTCCTTGAGCTATAAGACCCATTCAAAACACTTTGGGCCTCTATTAGAGTGTAAGACCCAATCCCCCTTTTAACCAAAACATTTTGGGCCTCACTTATTGTATAAGTCCCTCTGCGTTAAAAGAAAACCTCGGCGCGATCGCCATTTTTAAACGAAAAATCATTTGGGCCTACCCTCGTGTTATAAGCCCCACTCTTTTCTTTAAACCTTTTTGGGCCTCTTGAGAGAGTGTAAGACCCATCCCTTTGTACAGAAAACCTTTTTGGGCCCCAGTCACTTGTATAAGTCCCTCTGTACAAATTCAAACAGTGCGCTCACTGATAAAACCCTGGGCCTCTCCTTAAGCTGTAAGCCCCAAATCTTTCTTTTTCAAAGCACTTTCTCATTTGATTTTGAATATACTGTTGTTTTCAATCTTTCTTTGTTGAACAACTAACCAAACAGCATGGAAGCACTACAACCGAGTAAGTGGTTATCGCTTTCATTTACTGCTTTCATATTATAAACTGTATTGTGGGGCTGCTCACTGTAAGTCTCCTTTCATGAACTCATATCTACTGTGTAATAATAGTATAGATATTTCGAGTTTCCCCGGAAACTACGTCTAGAACTAGCTGACGCCGTTTCACTTATTCGTAGAAATAGACGACTAGATCCCCAATAGGAGCACCAGATACAGTCTTCTCTTCGGCTGTCCTCCTTAGGAATCGTCAAGAAGCTCTACTCCCCAAGATGAATGTATTCTCCGTGAATGGCATCTTTGAGTTTCTTCCAAATTCTCGAACTTTCCTGACTTGATCTATTCCTTGTGGATAGCTTGCCTTGAATGTCTCGGGGTTTGGGTACCCACTACGGTCATAATCTTGGACCTTAACTAAGGAACCCTCTTTAAAAGCTAAAAGTCGCTGGATAGTAAACCTCGCATGTTTACCAGTGGTTTTCATCTTTAAAAGAGTTATCTCTCCTAATGGAAAGGAGATGATAGACCCACGGGCTTCTTAAAAGCATCGGCCTCCTCTTGGGCATTATTCAAGGACCCTACGGCTTCTTAGAAGTATTCACAGCCTCCTCTTAGGCTTCGTATAATGATCTCTTCCTCCGGGAATGATAGCCTCCTCTTGGGCTTCGTACAAGGACCCGTCGGCTTCTTAAAAGTTTCCAGCCTCCTCTTGGGCTTCGTACAAATTGTCCCGACGACCTCCTAGAGGTATAGGAACAGAACCTAGTCATCCTCATAGAACAGTCCTTTCATAGAGTCTACTACTGTTTCTCAAAGCATAGTACAAAAGATAAAACTCAAGACTTGGATAGTCTAACTTCCTTGAGTCTCAAAGACATTCTCAAGCACCCTTCGTTAAATAGGAAGGAAACCTGCAGACTCAGATAGTCTCGATACCCTTTGGATTTCCCATTTCCTCAAAGAGAAGGAAATATCCCTGATCCTCAAATTAAATCCTTGTGTACAGTGTTACTCATATAAGAACTGATTTTCTCTTTTAAATCAGTATATTGGATCTATCACTCAACTGAAATAGTTACAATAGCCTCCATCTCGGGCTTCGTACGAGATACCAAAATTCTCTCCAGTGGAGTCAAAACAACCTTTTCGCCTCTCTCTCGGGCTTTGTACGAGATACAAAAACACTCTCTTACTGAGTATAAAAGATACTCCAACTGAGTCAACTCTTTGCTAGCCTCCTCTTAGGCTTTGTATAACGATATGCCCCACTGGGTCAAAAACTTTTAGCCTCTCTCTCGGGCTTTGTACGAGACACAAAATAGCCTCCTCTTAGGCTTTGTATAATGATTTTCCTAGCGGAAATTAGCCTCCTCTTAGGCTTTGTATAAGAAAACCACTGGTTGATCCAATCGACCTTTTAGCATCAAAGTTGTGCCTCGTTCGCAGTACACAAACATCAACAACTCCTTTCCCTTCATCTAATCGCTGTAAGCGGCAAGCCTCTGGATCATCTACATCCATGCCATTGTCCCTCTTTTAGCATGAGAAATTCCTAAGGAAAGATGGCATTGCTCTACACTGAGTTAAAGTCTTCTCCTTCAGGTTAAAACCCTTTCTTCGGAAATTATGGCATTGCTCGGATCCGCGTATCCCAGTTAAAGTAATTCTCCTTCTCCCTCTTTAGAGATGACAAATTCTCTCTAAAGTCGAGGTCTTTTAGCTTCACGTCTTGGGCTTTGAACAAGACACAAATAGACCTTTTAGCTTCACATCTTGGGCTTTGAACAAGATACAAATCACCTTTCGCTTCATGTCTTGGGCTTTGAACAAGACACCAAAACACCCATTTCCTCCCATAGAATAGGAGGAACTACAAATGCTCTGATTTCCCTGTTTCGGTAAACGGGAATACGTAGGCATAAGATCGAAAGAAAAGATCTTAGCGAGCACACTAAACAAAAAAACCAAATCCCATATCTCCATCAATCAAAAGCAGTAATTCAAAAAGCATCAGTCCTAACATCCTAATCCTTATTCCCCGCCAGAAACCTTCTGCCCAGGTAAAAAGAAAGAAAGCAGTATTGGCGAAAATACAAATAACCAGTACAAAGGCCCCCCACATTGATAGCATCTGTAACCTAACAGACCGCTGTTTAAACTCTGTATGCAAGCAGGGTTAATTGGAGACATCTATTTCCCTTCCTTATTCAGCTCACAATAGGATAAAAAATGAATCGACCTGTAGTTTAAAGCTCAAACCGCAGAGAGCGACCAGCGCTTAAGAACCGAGTCTAAAATCGCTCTCTACAAGTGGATCAGATTCAATCTTCATAGGCGCCTTACCCTTGGCAAACTTCATCCTTCCATCATTCAAAGCACTTTGGACAAGATCCCTGAAAAGAAAACATTGTGAAGTTTTATGCCCCAAAAAATTATGATACTCGCAAAACTCTTTTTTCTCTCTTTGTTCTAATGGCGGCACTTTCGCGCCTTGTGGCACTAAGATTTGGCCATCTGCGACCAACAGATCAAAGATCTTATCACATTTGGTCACATCGAAATTATAGGTTTTCTTGGGGAATTTGTGACTCTTTTCAGGCTCAACAGGATTCTTCCCATTTGTTGGTGTAAGAAGTTTACACACATATGGGGGCCCTGGCTTCAACTCGGCCATATCGACCTCGTTTCCTCTGACATGGTTATATTCGACGCCCGACCCCAGTTTTTTGTCCTCCATGTCGACATAAGTCACCCATTCCTTCTTACTTTTATTGTCTCTGGCTTTCTCAACCTTCAATCGTTCAACTTCTCAAACTCTATCCACCAGTTGGGCCATATCTCTTAGATATTGTATATCTAACTTCTTTCTAATAGAATAACCTAAGCCTCCAGTGACCATCTCAAATAATTCGTGCTCAGGCACTTGGGTAAAGCATCTCGTTTCAAAAGTCGGAACCTATTTAGGTAATCATCGATCGATTCGGTGAACTTTTGCTTTACACTTGACAACTCTTTTAGACTAATTTTAAATTGTCCCATGTAGAATTGTTCGTGGAATAATCTTTCTAAACGAGCCCAATCATTAATGGAATGCGCAAGGAGCATTGTAAACCATGTAAAAGCATTTTTTGTAAGAGAACTAGGGAAATATCTCATCCTCAAATTCTCATTATTTGCAATATCTCCTTCTTCAGTCAAATATCGAGCAATGTGTTTGACTGTGGACTCATTTGTATCACCAGCAAATTTGGTGAACTTAGGGACTTTCCATTCCCTTGGGAGTTTCATTTGCAACACATACTTTGATAATGTGTAACGCGAATTTTTGCGTGGTTGCGAAGCACTATCGCTTTGGGGTACTACAGTTCGATTCATTTTTTATCCTATTGAAGCTGATTAAGGAAGGGAAATAGATGTCTCCAATTAACCCTGCTTGCATACTGAGTTTAAACAAATGACTGTTGGTTTACAGATGCTATCGAGAATGTGGGTCTCTCTTAGGTTATTTTGCCAAGAACACAGTGTATGGACTATTGGTGAGGTTTTTGGTAGGATGCTAGGACTTGGTGCTTTTTGGGTTGATATATGAAGGATACTGGATTTTGGTTTTTTTTATTAGTGTGCTCGCTAAGAGTTTTTTCAATCTTATGCCTACGTATTCCCGTTCAACGAAACAGAGAAATCAGAGTGATCGTAGTTCCTCCTATTCTATGGGAGGAAAAAGGTGTTTTGGTGTCTTGTTCAAAGCCCAAGACATGAAGCTAAAGGTGATTTGTATCTTGTTCAAAGCCCAAGATGTGAAGCTAAAGGGGTAGAGAGAGTTTGTCATCTCTAAAGGGGAGTTGTTGATGTTTGTATGCTGTGAGCAAGGCACATGTTTGATGCCAAAAGGTTAATTGACTCAATCGAGGTTTTCCTTATACAAAGCCTAAGAGGAGGCGATTGACCCAACAAGAGGGTGCTAACAAGTGGCTGACTCAACAAGAGAGTGCTCTTATGTGTCTTGTACGAAGCCCAAGACGGAGGCTAAAAGGTTTTGACTCACAAGAGAGTCTTTTATCTATCTTATATGAAGCCTAAGACGGAGCCTAAAAAGGTTTGACTCAACAAGAGAGTCTTTAATCTGTCTTATATGAAGCCTAAGACGTAGGCTAAAAAGGTTTGACTCAACAAGAGAGTCTTTTATACTCAACAAGAGAGTGATTTGATGTCTTGTACGAAGCCCGAGATAGAGGCTAAAGGGGAAGTGACTCAACAAGAGAGTTTTTTATACTCAACAAGAGAGTGTTTTAGTATCTCGTACGAAGCCCGAGATGGAGGCTAAAAAGGAAGTGACTCAACAAGAGAGTCTTTTATACTTAACAAGAGAGTCTGAAAAGGTTAGCTCCGCTAGGGGAGAATCATTGTACAAATCCCAAGAGGAGGCTAACTGTGCTGGTAACTATTTCAGTCTAGTGACAGGTCCAGTATGTTGGATAAAAGAGAAAATCAGTTCTTATGAAGGAAAGATTAACGGTATTGTTGTGCTTTGGTACTGATCAGAGGATTAGGGTTGTTTCTTGTTCTTTAAGGAAATGGGAAATCCAAAGGGTATTGAGACTGTTCCAGTCTACTAGTGTTTTGAGAAATCGATTCTCAGATAGTGAGTGATATTTGTATGATGCCCAAGAGAAGGCTCGTATGTTAAGGGATGAAGGTCAACCCATTAACTGGTCTGACACTTGACTCAGAAAGACAGCTCTAGCAAATCGATGACTAGGTTCTGTTCATATACCTATAGAGGTCTCTGGGTCCTAGTACTAAGCCCAAGAGAAGGCATGAGAGCTTTTAAGAAGCCGAAGGGTCCTTGTACAACGCCCAAGAGGAAGCGGGGATGCTTTTAGGAAGCCTGTGGGTCCCCAAACCCCGAGAAGTTCAAGACATGCTATTCACCGAGAATAGATCAAGCCAGGAAAGTCCAAGAATTTGGAAGAAACTCAAGAGATGTTATTCACGTAGAATAGATCAACTCTGGGGAGTAGAGTTTCTTTGACAATTTCTAAGAGTGACAGTCTGAGAAAGGGTTCACCGAGAATGCTGTCTTTCACGTCTCCATATTGTTTAACCCCAAGAGGAGGGAAGACTGTGTCTGGTAATCCTATGGGGATCTAGTTTTGTTTGTATTTAAGAGTGACCAACAAGGCTTTACCTAGTGCTATACGTAGTTGTCGGGAAAAACTCTAAATAACTATACTAGTATTACACAGTTGATATTTGACAAGTATATAAAAGTTTGTGAAAGAAGACTTACAGTGAATCAGCCCTACAATACAGTTATATATATATTACTCCGTCCCATATTATAAGCAAAAATTACTTTTTAGATACATTGAATAATTAATGTATCTGGTCTACATATAGGTCAGATACATTAATTATTCAATGTATCTAAAAAGTAACTTTTGCTTATAAATGGGACGGAGGGTGTATATATATATATATGAAAGCGGATAAAGAAAGCGGGTAAACACTTACTCGGTTGTAGAGCTTCCATGCTGTTTTTTTAGTCGTTCAACAAAGAAAACTTTGATAACAATATTATATTCAAAATCAAAGGAGAAAGTGCTTTGAAAATATTGTTGGGGCTTACAGCTCAAGGAGAGGCCCAAGGTTTTATCAGTGATTGCACTGTTGTTTTGAAATTGTACAGGGACTTATACAAGTGACTGAGGCCCAAAAAGGTTTTCTGTACAAAGGGAAGGGTCTTACACTCTCTCAAGAGGCCCAAAGATGTTTAAAGAAAAAGAATGGGGTTTATAACTCGAGGGTAGGCCCAGAAGTTTTTCCGTTTTGAAATGGCAACCGCCCCGAGATTTTTGAAAACGCAATGGGTCTTATACAATGACTGAGGCCCAAAAAGGTTTTAGTTTTCAAGGGGGATTGGGTCTTACACTCTATTAGAGACCCAAAGGTTTTGAAAAATATTTGTGAGGGTGAAAATCAAAGAAACCCTAATCTTGTTTTCCTTTAAAAGTAAATATTTAAAGAAAATCAATAAAAATGATAAAAATACCAAATAAGTTTGAATAAACCACTTGTGATTTTTGTTTAAGGTTTGAAAAATGAGGTTTTAATCACAAGATGAATTAAAACTCATTTGGTTTTGACTTTCAAGGTAAATATTCACTTTTAAAATGTTTAAAAACAATTTAAAATGAATTTATTCACAAAAATACTAATTATATTAAATAAATAATATAAACTTGATTTTTTTGTGGAATAAAATATTTTAACATTTTTGTGATTTTTTGCAAAAAGAACCAATAAAAAATAATTAAAATTGAGGGAGTTATTAATTTTTCAAATCATTAAAAATAATATGAAAAATAATAAAATATGAAAAAAAAACATGAAAAAGTGGTAAAAAAAAGAATCTGGGGCGAGGGGGATTCGAACCACAGACCTCTTGTGTATAGGGCGCGCGCCTTACCACTGGGGTGGTGATACATCCGTTGATTGAAACACAACCACAAATATACAAGGCTTGCCTTGTTTTTGGCTTGGCCCAAGGCAAGGCAAGGCAAGATTTTGGTCAGAAACGTGAAGGCCATAACTTTCTCATTTCTCCATGGATTGGGACAAAATTTAGGTCTATCCTGCCTAGAATTTCACAAGGAATCCAATGGTGTGGTGTTTTTTTTCAGATCATGCTCCTATTGAAAAACCCGATAGTGGTTTTGAAATAGGCCATGATTTGCATTTTCTATGCTACCTCTTGGTACAGGTGTGAATTACATGATAAATTGGTGCAAACACAACACATATAACATGTAGAAGAGATGCATGATCAGTGGACATCAAAGGAAAGCATGATTCAAAGAATTCAAGTTGTGATGCTTACCTCTTTTTGGAGCTTTTGTGCAATCTGCCAAGTACCTTGTTCCAGAAATGATTTGATGCTTTGGACACCCTCAAATGATCTCTTAGAAGCTTTTAGGATGGTTGGAGTCAGCTGGAAACCTCAAGAACAAGTTTGAGCTCTTTCTTGCAAAAGGGCCAAAAGTGACCAAAATAGCAACTCCCTCAAATGGTGTTCCAGATGTGTGGAACCATTTGGGACAGTTCAAGGATGATATTTGGAGTGTGTTTGAGTTTTTATCTGGTTTGGAAAGTGATTGAATCAAGACATGGCTTGAAAAATGCATAAAAGTCCAATTTTGAGGTTTTGAGAGGTGACTTTGTGATTTTGGTGTTACAGGTCACTTGTGAGTGTTTGGATCATCTCTATATGATGTTTATGAGGTGTGTGTGTTATTGGTTTGGTTGGAATTGCTCTCAAACTCAAAACCCGATAGTGACTTGCTTTGGAAGGCAAATTTGGAAGTGAGAAGGAGATTTTGAGGAAAGCATTTGTTTGATGGCTTTGGTGTACTCAAACTGATCACAAATGAGCTCCATTTATAGTAGAGCAAGTTTGTTTTGGGAGCAATAGTGATTGGCAACTGCAGCAGAGGTTTGGCCAATGTTGATCAATGGGAATCCAAGTCTCCTCTAGCCATTGACTAGAGGTTAGGGCACAGGCTGCTAGTTCCCTTGGTCTTGGATAAGTCTTGACTGAATTCAGTTGGAAATGGCTCAGTCCATGGTACCTTGGTGCATATATTAAATGCTCTAAACCAAAATTGGAGTCTTGTCCCTCTTTTAGGCATTTCTAGGTTTGGCATGCTACTTTTGGTTCCAAAGACTTGGGAGGCTGATGGATCAGTGTTTGTCCCTCCTTGGTCTCCCCCTCAGGTGTTCAGAAGGATAAGTGTGTTTTTCATTTGAACAAATTTGGCAAATCGAGCAAAATGTACAAATCTGCCTTGCTTTGACAGTTTTCAGCAAGGCATATTACCATTGTCATATCTCATGGCTCAAGTGGAATTTGATGGAGTTCTTGGCCATTTTGGAAAGCCCTCATATGATACAACAATTGTTTGATCATAGTTGGTTTTGATACCTTTTGGATCCAAGTGAAAAATGCCCCTACATTTGGAAAAAAGTGAAGGCAGATTCTGACTTAGTGAAAATTTCACTAAGTGTTGGAAAAAAGTGACATTTTCACTTTTTGTGATTTTGATCATTCCATAACTTAAAATCCATGGGGAATTGGAATGAGTTGTGTTTGAAGCTTTTATAGCGTGCCATGAGAGCTACAAATCCAGCTTTGAATGGGGAAAAATGGCCTTGTGGTTTAGGAGTTATGATCCTCCAAAGTTGGTACCCTAGCCACTTTGTTCCATAACTTAGAAAATTTTTAAGTTTTTTATGGTTACCCCTTTTACAAGTTATCCCACTTTTCTTGATTTTTCTTGATGAATGATGATTCCAACCACACATTAACATCATTTTAGGGTCAAAGAACCATAATTGTGAAAATTCTCAAAAAGTCAAAGTTTGACTTTTGTGCACAGTTGACTTTTTGTCAGATGAATTCCAAACTGTGCAATCCTCTATGAAATCAAGTCCTTGACCTAAATCAAACTTGATGGATTGAATTCATAGGTGTTATAGGGTGTATTGAATCATGTCCTAGGGCTTGGGAGCATGCCTGGGTCAAAAGTCAAAGGCACAGTTGACTTTTTCCACAAAACCCTAATTGTGGTTCTGATGAACTTGAAACTTGTTGATCAAGCTTCTTGGATCAATCCATTATTGTAAATGGATCAATGTGGTGTATTAGAGACCCTCAAATCATCCCTTGAGGTCTTGGCTCATGTTTTGTCCCAAAATTCAACTTAGGGGTGAATTAGGTCAAGAAACCCTAATTCCTGATTTTTAGTGAATGCATCCCCTGAGGCCAAATTGACTTGATGATTGGGTCCATGAGGTCCCTTGGAGTATATTAGGTTATGCTTTGAAGCATTGGCTCATGCCCAGATGAAAATTTTCATCTGGAGGCCTTGGTCTACCAAAACCCTAATTTGGTGACACTAGCGATCTCGAGGCTTAATCCACTTAGAATGTTGCAACCTTGTGCTTGATTCTTGCTGTGGGAGTCCTCTTGATCCATTGTGGATGTTTGAGAGGTTAGAAAAGTTGAAGATCATGTCAATTCTTGATTGATCCTTTGTCTAAGTGCTCTGAGAGGGCTTGAAACCCTAATTTTTTATAGTAGTGAATGCTCACCCATCTTTGGGGAGACTGATGAGTATGAAAGGTCATCAATATTGTGATGATGATTTACCCAATGATGGGAAATCTAAGTGGTCAAAATTTGGGGTATGATAGATGCCCCTATTTAATCTTCTTGGACCCGAAGGTGTGAATGGCGAAGGTATTCGGGCATTTGGGGTGCAAGAGGATTAAATATCAGAATACCCAAAATTTTGATGGTGTTTAGGAATGGTAGTTCATGCATCCTTCTTCTTTTGCTAAGAAATGATGCTTAGAAAAGGTAAAAACTTCCCCTCGATCCTGGTCTTCAGCCAAGGAACTGGTCTAAGTTTCTGAAATAAACTTCCCCTCGATCCTGGTTTCCTACCAAGGAACTGGTCTAAGTTTCTGAAATAAACTTCCCCTCGATCCTGGTTTCCTACCAAGGAACTGGTCTCAGTTTCTGATGTAAACTTCCCCTCAATCCTGGTTTCCTACCAAGGAACTAGTCTAAGTTTCTGAAATTAACTTCCCCTCGATCCTGGTTTCCTACCAAGGAACTGGTCTAAGTTTCTAAAATAAACTTCCCCTCGATCCTGGTTTCCTACCAAGGAACTGGTATTAGTTTCTGAGATAAACTTCCCCTCGATCCTGGTTTCCTACCAAGGAACTAGTCTAAGTTTATAAAATAAACTTCCCCTCGATCCTGGTTTCCTACCAAGGAAGTGGTCTAAGTTTCTGAAATAAACTTCCCCTCGATCCTGGTTTCCTACCAAGGAACTGGTCTAAGTTTCTAAAATAAACTTCCCCTCGATCTTGGTTTCCTACCAAGGAACTGGTCTTAGTTTCTTTTGTCAATAAACTTTCTTGACAAGGGACGCTATGCGTAGCGATTTTCCTCAAACTTCTCGCCGAATTTTCCTGGGGAGATGCCATTTGATAGAAAAAATTTGATGTCAGATTTGTTGGGGAACCCAGTCGTCTGAACTGTAGAGATGCACAAACTTCTCTGTTGGAGACGCCATTTGTTGATTCTACTGGGGAAAATGAGTCTCTCGAGAGACTGCTTTCGCTCGGGGATATTACATCATACTTTTCTCGGGAATCTTCTCGGAGAAATGCCATATGATGTGATCCAATTTTGAGGTGTTGATGACCTTTTCGTCAGCGGATTTTTTGGAGAAAAGTTGTTGCATTGTCGAATCTCTGATTAAGAGGCTTTCGCTGGGGGATTTTCCTTAATCCGAGAAAGCGAAGACATCATCTTTAACGGCAAAGAGTGACGTTTGTTGAAGGTTCTCTGGTCTTTCAAAGATTCAAGTTATCAAAGTGGTCAAGGCCCAACTTCATCCCAGAAATAAACTGGAGGAGAGAGATCGTTCAGACGCAACATTTCCTGACGAGGAAAAAACTGACAACTCAATTGACAAGAGGACTTTTATCACTAGGGGATAAGACCGACTAGAGTGATAGTGATGCAATATGAATGTAAATGTAATTTAAAAATGCATGATGCATGTATGTATATGCTGACAAAACTGACGCGACATACAAACTAATAGATGAACACGACTGGATACTCGGCCACTGCTGGGATGAAGAAGTACCGCTGGTTCAAGATATCAATTTTGCCTTGCTTAGGAGAGATAGTCCCTGTGGGGGACAACCGTTGGTCGGGCTTAGGAGGTAAGAACTCTGCCGAGGATGTCAGATGAAACCTGGTCTCTCACACAGCTGATCCTTCATTCAGGCGCACTGGTTTAGAAGGAGTACTTTGATTTTGCACTTTGAAGCCCGATTACTTCTGGAGAAGCGAGCGATGTTCTTTCGATGTTCAACAGTCAAATGAATTGCCATCTTTGTTAAAAAGCAGAAAAAGTTTGAACAAGTAAATTCATTTTTGTTTCGTTTCAAGAATCGTTAATCATGTTAAAAATGTCGTTCTGTAAAGCTAAACAAATAAGAATTGCAAACAAAAGCACAAGGGCTCAAATTTTATTGATAAGATGGAAATCAGCCAAGCGCGTGATTCTATGGAGTATTTACAAAGTTTAGAAAATGGTAATGTAAGGGAAAAGGGCTACATTAAAACATAACGACCGCTATCCTTCTACCAACTTTGAATTCTGGGCATCTTGAGCTTCTGTCAAAGATGACCCTGACTAGAGTTTTCTGATGGATGGTGTAACTGCTGCTGAGGGACTTGCCCATTTGTTGAACATAGTTACTTGCCATTATCCCTAACTTTTTCCTGGATTGTACTTTGAGATTTCCAATCCACCGGGATGATTTTTTATTCTGTCTCTAATTTTTGCCTTGACCGCCCTTTCAGGTTTTCAATCCACCAAGACGCTTTTTTTTTTAGTTTAGGTGAAGTATTTTTTTACTACATCAACATTTGTGGGGTGGGAAAATTCCTCTCCATCCATCGTTGCAAGTCTCAAGGCGCCGCCTGAGAAATCTTTCTTGACCACATAGGGGCCGTCATAATTTGGGATCCATTTGTCCTGGGAATCGGTGAGAAATGATTGTATCTTTTTTAGCACAAGGTCTCCTTTCCTGAAGACGTGAGGTCGGACCTTTTTGTCAAACGCCTTCTTCATTCTTTGCTGATACAACTGACCGTGGCATAGAGCCGTGATTCTCTTTTCTTCGATCAGATTTAGTTCATCGTGCTGACTTTGACACCATTCAGCTTATGTTATCTTAGCTTCCATCAATACCCGGATTGATGGGATCTCTACTTTTATGGGGAGCACTGCTTCCATGCCATATAGTAGAGAGAAATGGGTTGTCCTTGTTGAAGTACGGACAGATGTGCGATAACCGTGAAGAGAAAAGGGTAGCATTTCGTGCTAGTCTTTATAGGTTACAACCATCTTTTGAACAATCTTCTTGATGTTCTTGTTAGTCGCTTCTACCGCTCCGTTCATCTTAGGTCGGTAGGGAGATGAGTTATGGTGTTCGATCTTGAACTCTGTGCACAACTCTTTCATTATCTTATTGTTCAAGTTAGATCCATTATCTGTAATGATCTGGCTCGGAACACCATAACGGCATATGAGATTATTTTTTATAAAGCGGACCACGACTTGTCGGGTTACATTGGAGTACGATGCTTCTTCGACCCACTTGGTGAAGTAGTCAATGGCTACCAGAATGAACCGATGTCCGTTTGAAGCCTTTGGTTCAATCATGCCAATCATGTCGATTCCCCATTTGGAAAAAGACCATGGGGAAGAGAGAACTTTGAGATGTGTTGGCGGTTGTCATACCCCAAATTTTGACAACTAAGATTTCCCATCATTGTGCAAATCATCATCACAATATGGAGGAACCTTCATGCCTCATCAGTCTCCCCAAAGATGGGTGAGCATTCACTACTATCAAAATTAGGGTTTCAGGCCCTCTCAGAGCTTTAGACAAAGGATCAATCAAGGAATGACATGATCTTCAACTTGTCCAGACCTCTCAAACATCCACAATGTATCAAGAGGACTCCCACTTCAGGGATTAAGCACAAGGCTGCAACATTCTGAGTGGATCAAGCCTCAAGATCAACAGTGTCACCAAATTAGGGTTTTGGTCGACCAGGGCCTCCAGATGGAAATTTTCCTCTGCGCATGAGCGAATACTTCAAAGCATAACCTATGATGCCCCAAGGGACATCATGAACCCAATCATCAAGTCAATTTTGCTTTAGGGGATGCATTCACTAAAAATCAGGAATTAGGGTTTCTTGACCTAATTCACCCCTAAGTTGACTTTTGGGACAAAACATAAGCCAAGACCTCAAGGGAAGATTTGAGGGTCTCTAATATACCACATTGATCCATTTGCAACAATGGATTGATCTAATAAGCTTGAGCAACAAGTTTCAATCTCATCTGAACCACAATTACGGTTTTGCGGGAAAAATCAACTTCAACTGTGGCTTTGTCTTTTGACCAGGATATGCTCCCTAACCCTAGGACATGATCCAATACACCCTATAACACCTATGGAACATGTCCATCAAGTTTGATTTAGGTCAAGGATATGATTTCATAAAGGATCGCACAGTTTGGAATTCATCTGATAAAAAGTCAACTGTGCACAAAAGTCAACTTTGACTTTTTGAGATTTTTCACAATTATGGTTTTTTAACCGTAAAATGATGTTAATGTGTGATTTGAATCATTATTCATCAAGAAAAATCAAGAAAATTGGGATAACTTGTAAAAGGGGTAACCATAAAAACTTAGAAATTTTTCTAAGTTATGGAATAAAGTGGCTAGGGTACCAACTTTGGAAGATCATAACTCCTAAACCACAAGGTCATTTTTCCTCATCCAAAGCTGGATTTGTAGCTCTCATGGCCCTCTACAAAAGCTTCAACTACCACTCATTCCAATACCCCATGGATTTCAAGTTATGGAATGATCAAAATCAAGAAATGTGAAAATGTCACTTTTTTCCAACACTTAGTGAAATTTTCACTAAGTCAGAATTTGCCTTCATTTGTTTCCAAATGTAGGGGGATTTTTCACTTAGATCCAAAAAGTATCAAAACCAATTATGATCAAACAGTTATTGTATCATATGAGGACTTTCCAAAATGGCCAAGAACTCCATCAAATTCCACTTGAGCCATGAGATATGACAATGGCAACATGCCTTGCTGAAAATTGTCATGGCTAGGCAGAATTTTACACTTTTGCTCGATTTAGCAAAATCAGATAATTCCAAGCCTTGTAATCACTTTGGACACATCTGTGGATCAAATCTAAAGGGGACAAACACTGATCCAAGCCTCCAAAGTCTTTGGAACAAGAAGTAGCATGCCAAACCTAGAAATCCCTAAAAGAGGGACAAGACTCCAATTTTGGATTGGAGCATTCAATGCATACACCAAGGTGGCATGGACTGAGCCATTTCCAACTGAATTCAGTCAAGACTTATCCAAGACCAAGGGAACCAACAGCCTGTGCCCTAACCTCTAGTCAATGGCTAGAGGAGACTTGGATTCTCATTGCTCAACATTGGCCAAACCTATGCAGCAGTTGCCATTCACTATTCCTTGCAAAACAAACTTGATCTACTATAAATAGAGCTCATTTGTGATCAGTTTGAGTACACCAAAGCCATCAAACAGATGCTTTCCTCAAAATCTCTTCTTTAACTCCAATTTTGCCTTCTAAGGCAAGTCACTATCGGGTTTTGAGTTTGAGGGCTATTCCAACCAAACCAATCACACACACACCTCATAAACATCATATAGAAGTGATCCAAACACTCACATAACATCTGGAACACCAAAGTCTCAAAATTACCAGCCATCTGCTCAAGCCTTTGACAGATTTGCAGTTGAGGTGCCAAATCAAGTTCTAACTCAATTCAATCCACTCCAAGCATCCAGACACACTCCATAGCACCTAAGGAAGTTGTCCATATCCTTAGAACCAAGCTGCAACACCTCTAACACAAAACACAATCACCAGCGGCAAGAGGTAAGCATGAGCTCTTCTAACTCTATGATCCATGCATTTTTTGCTGCACAATAATTTGGCCATATGTTCATAATCATGCATAGAGTGTTTTCCCTCAATCAATTGCTTTATTTGAATCGTGTATGGAATTTCTGAACCTTCATGCAAATTTTAGGGTTCTTGAGGTTTCTCTTTGATTTCTTATTCCATGCTTAAAATAAATGAAATTAAAGACCATAGACATGATCGTGAGGTTGAAACGAGTAGATTGATATGTAGATTGCATGATATAATCAAGTATTCAGTGAGATTGGATAGAAAACGCAAATCTGCAGAAATAGAGGGTGGCGCGTGTTCTTGCCCTTGTTCTTGGCGCCTTTTTTGAAAATTTGAATATTTGAATTTTGTGATTTTATTTAATTAATTTAAAAATTAATTTCTCTCTGAGTTTTAATGATTTTGAGTTGATTCTTTTTTTAATAATTCACAAAAATGTTAAAATATTTTATTTTCCGAAAAAATACCAAAAATATTATTTATTTTATATACTTGATATTTTTGTAAAGAATTAATATTTTAATTGTTTTTTACATTTAAAATATTTTCTCCCTCTTGATTTTTCAAATTTTAGTGATTTCCAATCATGTTGTGGATCAAAACCTGATTTTTGAAACATTAATCCAAGATCACAATTTGTTTTCCACATGTTTAACAATTTTGGTCATTTTAATTGAATTTTTATTCAATTAAAATACACTTTGAAAACAAATTAGGGTTTTTGATTAATTCAACTCTCATCAAACTTTTTCAAAACCTTGGGCCTCTCCTTGAGCTGTAAGCCCCAATAATCCTTTGTAAATACAAACCATTTTGGGCCTCAAATGTTGTATAAGTCCCGTTGTATTTCAAAAAGTTCGGTGCGATCATCACCCGTTTAAAATAAATTACTTGGGCCTCTCCTCGAGCTATAAGACCCATTCAAAAACTCTTTGGGCCTCTAATAGAGTGTAAGACCCAATCCCCTTTTAACCAAAACAATTTTGGGCCTCAGATATTGTATAAGGCCCTCTGCATTAAAAGAAAATCTCGGTGCGATCGCCAGTTCAAAATCAAACCCTGGGCCTATCCTTGAGCTGTAAGCCCCACCATTTGTATAAAAATAAACCTTTTTGCCTACCCTCGTGTTATAAGCCCCATTCCTTTTCTTTAAACTTTTATGGGCCTCTTGAGAGAGTGTAAGACCCATCCCTCTGTACAAATTCAAAACAACAGTGCAATCACTGATAAAACCTTGGGCCTCTCCTTGAGCTGTAAGCCCCAACAGTCTTTTTCAAGGTACTTTCTCCTTTGATTTTAAAGATAATATTGTTATCAAAGCTTTCTTTGTTGAACAACTAACCACACAACATGGAAGCTCTACAACCGAGTAAGTGTTTACCCGCTTTCTTTATCCGCTTTCATATATATATATATATATAACTGTATTATGGGGCTGCTCACTGTAAGTCTTCTTTCACAAACTTTTATATACCTGTCAAAAATTAATTGTGTAATAATAGTATAGATATTTAGAGTTTCCCCGACAACTAAGTCTAGCACTAGGAAAAGCCCCGTTGATCGCTCTTAAATACAATCAAAACTAGATCCTCATAGGATCACCAGATACAGTCTTCCCTCCTCTTGGGGTTAAACAATATGGATATGTGAAAGGCAGATTCTTTTTGAACCCTTTCTCAGACTGTCGCCTTTAGAAGTTGTCAAAGAGACTGTACTCCCCAGAGATGATCTTTTCTCCGTGAATGGCATCTCTTGAGTTTCTTCCAAATTCTCGGACTTTCCTGGATTGATCCATTCTCGGTGAATGGCATGTCTTGAACTTCTCAGGGTTTGGGGACCCACAGGCTTCCTAGAAGCATCTCCGCCTCCTCTTGGGCGTTGTACAAGGACCCGTCGGCTTCTTAGAAGTTTTCACAGCCTCCTCTTAGGCTTTGTATAATGATTCTTCCTCTGGGAAGATGGCCTCCTCTTGGGCTTCGACAAATTGTCCCTCAGCTTCTTAAAAGTTACTCTCGCCTCCTCTTGGGCTTCGTACAAATTGTCCCGACGACGTCCTAGAGGTATAGGAACAGAAATTAGTCATCTTAATAGAACAGTCTTTCAAAGAGTCTAGATCTTACTCTTGATATTCCTTAAGCATAGTACAGAAGATAAAACCCGCAGACTCGGACAGTCTAAAGCTCCTTTGGATTCCCCGTTTCCTTAGAGAACAGGAAAGAATCCTGATCCTCAGATCAAAGCCATAAGTACATCATTACCCATATAAGAACTGATTTTCTCTTTTAATCAGCATGTTGGACCTATCACTCAACTGAAACAGTTACACTAGCCTCCCCTTGGGCTTTGTCCAAATTATTCTCCCCAGCGGAGCTAACCTTTTCAGACTCTCTTGTTGAGTCAATCTCCTTTTAGCCTCCATCTCGGGCTTTGTACGAGATACAAAAACACTCTCTTGTTGAGTATAAAAGACTCTCTTGTTGAGTCAATCCATTTTTAGCCTCCATCTCGGGCTTCGTACGGGATATAAAACACTCTCTTGTTGAGTATAAAAGACTCTCTTGTTGAGTCAACCCCCTTCCAGCCTCCATCTCGGGCTTTGTACGAGATACAAAAACATAAAAGACTCTCTTGTTGAGTCAAACACTCTTCTATCCTCCATCTCGGGCTTTGTATGAGATATAAAAACACTCTCTTGTTGAGTATAAAAGATTCTCTTGTTGAGTCACACCTTTCAGCCTCCATCTCGGGCTTTGTACGAGATACAAAAACACTCTCTTGTTGAGTATAAAAGACTCTCTTGTTGAGTCAATCCCTTTTAGCCTCTCTCTCGAGCTTCGTACGAGACACATAAAAACACCCTCTTGTTGGGCCAATAGCCTCCTCTTAGGCTTTGTATAAGGAAAACCCCTGTTGAGTCAATCAACCTTTTAGCATCAATCTGTGCCTTGCTCACAGCATACAAACGTCAACAACTCCTTTTCCTTCATCTAATCGCTGTAAGCGGCAAGCCTCTGGATCATTTACATCCACGCCACTGTCCCTCTTTTAGCATGAGAAATTCCTAAGGAAAGATAGCATTGCTCTACACTGAGTTAAAGTCTTCTCCTTCAGGTTAAAAATCCCCTATAAAGGAAATTATGGCATTGCTGGATTCACATATCCCAGCTAAAGTAATTCTCCTTTATAACCAGTCACCCAACAGTTGTGACAGATAGATCCCCTTTAGAGATGACAAATTCTCTCTGAAGTCAAAACCTTTTAGCTTCACATCTTGGGCTTCAAACAAGATACAAATAGACCCTTCAGCTTCACATCTTGGGCTTTGAACAAGATACAAACCACCTTTAGCTTCACATCTTGGGCTTTGAACAAGACACCAAAACATCTTTTTCCTCCCATAGAATAGGAGGAACTACGATCGCTCTGATTTCCCTGTTTTGGTAAACGGGAATACGTAGGCATAAGATTGAAAGAAAGATCTTAGCGAGCACACTAATCCAAAACCCAAAATCCCCTACCTTCACCCAATCTGGCGCAGTATCCTAACAAAATTCCCCATGAACAATCCCAGTATTTCATTCTGAACAAAGTAAGAAGAAAGAGGCCCCATTACCATATAGCATCCGTAACCTAACAGACCGCTGTTTAAACTCAGTATGCAAGCAGGGTTAATTGGAGACATCTATTTCCCTTCCTTCATCAGCTTCAATAGGATAAAAAATGAATCGACCTGTAGTCCACCCAAGAGCGACAGTGCTTAAGAACCACGTCCAAAATTGCTCGCTACCGCGGTACATGGATTTTGTCAGAGTATATCTGACACTTGTGACACTTCTTCATGTTCTTGTAGCAGTCGGATTCCATGGTTAACCAGTAGTCCCTACTCTCAAAATTTTTCTTGCCATTGTGTGTCCGTTGACATGAGTGCCAAAGGATCCTTCGTGAATTTCTTTCATCAGCATGTCTGCTTCTGGTCTGTCCATGCATCGGAGCAAGACCATGTCAAAGTTTCTCTTATAGAGTGTATCCCCGCTCAGGAAGAAACTGCTTTCCAGTCTTCTGAGGGTTTGTCTGTCCTTCCTTAGTGCCACAGGTGGGTACTCTTGTTTCTGAAGGAAGCATTTGATATCGTGATACCAAGGTTTGTCGTCTATGACTGCTTCAATCGTGAAGATGTAAGCGGGCCTTTCAAGGCACATTATGTCGATCTTAGGTAGGTCATTCCATTGACCTACACTAATCATGGAAGAGAGAGTGGCTAACGCATCAGCCATGTGATTCTCTTTACGAGGGATATGATGAAACTCAATTCTGTCGAAGAAAGGTAACAACCTTCTTGCATAATCCTTGTAAGGAATCAGTCCTGATTGGTATGTGTTCCAATCTCCTTTGATCTGATTGATAACCAGAGCTGAGTCGCCGTAAACATCCAAGTTTTTTATTCTCAAATCGATCGCTTCTTCGAGACCCATGATACAAGCTTCTTATTCGGCCTCGTTGTTTGTGCACTTGAACGTAAGTCTGGCAGTGAAAGGAATGTGGGTACCCTGAGGTGTTATGATGATTACCCCAATTCCATTTCCATAATGATTGACAGCTCCGTCAAAGATAAGTCCCCATTGGGAACCTGATTCTGGCCCTTCACTGGGCAGCGGTTCATCGCAATCTTTTATCTTTAAATACATGACATCTTCGTCTGGGAAGTCAAACCCGATTGATTCCTGATCGTCAATCAGTTGATGAGCCAAATGATCGGCTAAAATACCCCCCTTAACGGCTTTTTGAGCATGGTACTCTATGTCATATTCTGATAACAACATCTGCCAACGGGCGATTCTTCCCGTGAGAGCAGGTTTTTTGAATACATACTTGATTGGATCCATTTCGGAGACCAACCAAGTAGTGTGACGAATCAAGTACTGGCGAAGACGTTTGGCTGCCCAAGCCAAAGCGTAGCAAGTTTTCTCAAGCATAGTGTACCGAGTCTCGCAGTCGGTGAATTTCTTGCTTAAATAGTAGATGGCAGACTCTTTCCTTTTGGTTTCGTCTTATTGGCCCTGTACCAGCCCATGGAGTCTTCCAAGACTGTTAAGTAGATGATCAGTGGTCTTCCTTCCACTAGAGGTGATAGAATCGGTGGGTTCAGCAGGTATTCCTTAATACTGTCAAAGGTGGTCTGGCAGTCCTCTGTCCAAACGCAATCCTGGTTCTTTTTAAGTAATTTGAAAATCGGCGCACATGTCGCGGTCATGAGGAATATGAATCTGGAGATGTAGTTAAAACGTCCCAAGAATCCTCTGACTTCTTTTTCAGTCTTCGGAGAAGGCATTTCTTGAATGGCCTTGACCTTATCAGGATCAACCTCAATTCCTTTCAGGCTGACAATGAACCCTAAGAGTTTCCCTGATCGGGCACCAAATGTGCACTTGTTGGGATTCAAGCGGAGTTTATACTTTCTCAACCGCTCGAATAGTTTTGACAGATGGGTCACATGCCCCTCTTCCGTCTTAGATTTGGCAATCATATCATCGACATATACCTCGATTTCTTTGTGTATCATGTCATGAAACAGAGTAGTCATGGCCCTTTGATAGGTTGCCCCGGCGTTCTTCAGACCGAATGACATTACCTTGTAGGAAAAAGTACCCCATGGGGTAATGAACGAAGTCTTCTCCATGTCTTTCGGCGCCATTTTGATCTGGTTATAGCCCGAGAATCCATCCATGAAGGAGAAGACTTTGAACATTGCTGTATGTAACACCCTTCTACCCCACATACAATTTCTAGTAAAACATTTCATATTATCAGAGTAAAAACAACATAAAGGGTGTCACACATATTCAAAGACATCATGTAACAATCATTGTCCTGTCCCGTAACACGAGTTACTTGTTCCTCAATATCAAAATTTACAACTACGCAGCGGAAATCAACTTTTATTTTCAATTCCATGAAATACTTCATAACAATTATGTCCAGATCAAACACCGTCATCAACATTATAAAAATTCAGTCATAAACTAAAAGAAACGAGGTTCACAACAATTCCCAACCCGATTTTACATGACACAGAGCAGGACACCTCTAACTAGACAGTAATAACGAAACACTCCAAAGCTACTTCCTTCGTCACCTCGTAGCTATTCTTGGTTATCTGCAAGTTACCCACATAAGAGGCAACATTTCCAAGCAGGCAGGGTGAGAAAACATAATTCATTATAGTAATACAAAGACATGGAAAATAAATAATTAAGCAACAACAACATCGGAATCATCATCAACAATTATTCACAACACAATATCAACTACTTCACAAAATCCATGTCAAACATAATGATATGCAAAGTGAAATTCTGGCCTATATATCAGATGTCCTATCGAGATGTCGAGACACTGATATACAACAACAATGAACAAGTTCAAAATAAAAGTGTGCAGAAAATGTAAAGAACACCAGAAATTGTTAACCCAGTTCGGATCTAACTATCCTACATCTGAGGGCTACCAAGCCAGGGATGAAATCAATATTCGATAGTATCAATTCACTGATAACCACACCCGGTTCAATCAACTCACTTAATCACTACCCTTCCTATGACTTCTACCTAAGACTCCCCTAGGTTTGAGGCCCTCCTCAAATCCCTCTTCAATCACAACCCGTGACTGGTTCTGTAACGCCCAAATATTTAATTATTTATTTAATTGAATATTTAGTTAATTGTTGTGAATTATTCGGTTGATTTTTGGTGTTGCGGTGAATTTAGTCATTGAGTCGGTATATTAAGTTGATAAGTCATAGAAATAATATTAGAAATAATATTATAGTCGCGGAATAATATTAGTAGTAATATTATAGTCGTAGGAGAGTATTCGAATTAAGTGGGCTTGGTTTCGTGTCGGAATTAGTAAATTAAGGGGTGTATGTTTTAGGCCCATTAGATATTATAATTGAATATTATTATTTTAATAAAACAAATAAAACAAGAGAAATAGAAAAGAGTGGGGAGTTTTGTTGTATCAGTGGAAAAAGGAGAAGTTATACGAGGGATTTAGAAGAACAAGGTTGGAAGGGAATAGAGTGGAGAAGAGGATACGAGGAAAAAAATTGCCGCCGGTAACCAAGTCCGAAGATTCGAGCTACCTTCAATCCAATCAGGTAAGGGTGGGTTCGATTATTATAATCGGGTTAGGATGAATTAATACGTGGGATTGGGGTTATATAATTTCTCTACTGTGGTGTTGATTTTATGGTGGAATTTATTCTGGTATTATGTGTTGGGGAATATTTTTCTGGAATTACTAAATTTTTGGGTATTTAGAAATTGATTTTTGATGATAGGTTAGATACCCATTTAATATTTGGGGTACTTACTGATGTTGAAAATCTGGGAAATACTCCCCTGTTTCTATTTCAATGTAGCGTAAAAATGTATATATAATTGAAACAGTGATGCGATAGATTTGATAGTATTATATTTTATTAATTCCTGTAGAATATAAGATATATTAATAGGAGTGAGTTATATATATATATATATATATATATTAATTAATATATTGGTTTGTGAGTGACATATGAAAGGTAAGAAAAAAAAATACGGCGCATGATCAATGGGTGGCGCAGGGAGTTGGAAAATATAAGATATCGGTGCTCTTCATGAAGCCACCCATTGGAAAGAGAAATTCCACTTTAATTCTTATGGTAATATTATTATCATGTATATATATTATCACGTTTTCCTAATTAATTGTTCTTAATAAATTGCTTGGGAATGTGGCGCCAGCCACTGTGTGCTTTTAATAATTTGTTTGTTTTTTTCTTGTGAAAGTAGATTTGATTAATTAAGTAACCTTACATTACTAAATCAACATGTTAGGAATAGGATGGAGCAGAAAAGTAATATGGTCTCTAATGTTTTATATAGCAGAAAAATAATAGGTTCATTAATGATTTATGTAGCAGAAGTTTAACAGGTTTTGACAGAAATTTAATTAAGTAGCAGTGGTCATTTTTGACAGAAAATGAAACCAGTAGCAGAAGCAGAATGATGTGTAAATTCTCATGACAGAAACTTGGAAATGATTTTAGGGAAATCGTAACAGATAGTAGAATTTTGAAATAAATTGGTATTAAATAACAGAAGTTAAAAATAGTGCAGTTTTAGTCGGTTTAGCCGGTTTAGGCGAAAAACTTAGTTGTCCGGAATTTAACAAAAACTGTCGGGGTAAGTCGGGTAATTTAGTAGGTGACTTTTGTTGAATTATTTCGTTGAAATTATGCCGAAAAAGTCGAATTGCAGGTACAGTTGTGTTGTAATATTGTTCCGGTTTACGGACGGATTGTAAGTTGTAGGCTTGAATAGCCAACGTTGATATAAGTTTCTTATGTCGTAAAAGTTGCTATGTTGTTTAAGTTGATTGTGTTGTGGAAGTTGTTGAGTTGTTTATGTTGATGAGTTGTGCATGTCATAAAACATACATTGCATTTTATGTCGGAGCGTTGCTCACACCACGTTGGCCTGGATTGGCATATGTTGAAAGTTGAAAGTTGAAGGCTTATGCCTTGATGCCTCGATAAACTGGCAATATTAAGTTGGGAGTTTTATTCGTATGATTCTTGCCTATGTATTATTTATCATACTCCGTTTATAATTTTTGGTAACTCACCCCTTCTATTTGAATGTTGTCCCTATGTTGGCAACATGCAGGTAATCAAGAGGAGTAGCCGGTTACCTTAGTTCGAGTCGGTGGTTGTCGCTCTGATACGTAGCACTCGGGGGGATGACGCATGTCTTTTATTTAGTTGTCTACATGCTGAATTTTAATGGAATTGCTGAAAAAAAAATACTTTGTTGTTTAATTTGAAGTTGTTTTATGTTGAATAAAGATGCTACTAAGTTGTTAATGAATCCGCTGCATTGTGTTTGCTTAAGTTGAATAAAATTGAAGACCATTTGTTGTTTTGTGTTCCCTGAAGCGTTATGTATCTTTCATGAATAACTATTATGTGGTGGATTTTTAAAGTTGAAAATGTGATATCCCGTTTTATGTCAAAAAATTTATAACTCTGATAGAAATAATAATTACTGGGTAGAAATGGGGTGTTACATTAGTGGTATCAGAGCAGGTCGGTCCGTCCGGCCAAGTGTCGAGTCGTAGTTGTCTAACAATCGAGTATTGTTATTTGGTTCTAACTTTTGTTTATGTTGTAGTGATAATTTGAGATGGCTGGAAGGAACGATGCTGCAATGCAAGCAATGGCTCAGGCTGTGCAAAACTTACCGAATGCTGGCGAGAATGATGGATCTCGTAGTCTGGCGACTTTTCAGAGAGAGAATCCGCCTACCTTCAAGGGCAAGTATGATCTTGATGGAGCATTGGGCTGGTTGAAAGAGATTGAGAGGATCTTCCGTGTGATGGACTGCACTCCAGCGCAGAAGGTTCGTTATGGGACTCATATTCTAGCAGTCGAAGCTGATGACTGGTGGCTAGAGACTCGTCAGAGGTTGGAGACTACAGGTGAAGTTATCACTTGGGATGTGTTCCGAAGAGAGTTTCTGAGGAAGTATTATCCAGAGGATGTCCGTGGTAAGAAGCAGATTGAGTTTCTTGAGCTGAAGCAAGGAACTATGTCGGTTACTGATTATGCTGCGAAGTTTGTTGAGCTGGCTAAGTTTTATCCGTACTACACCGGTGATGATGCTGAGTTTTCTAAATGCATCAAATTTGAGAGGGGTTGCGCTCTGAAATCAAGAAAGCTATTGGGTATCAGAAGATTCGTGTCTTTTCTGATTTGGTCGATAGTTGCAGAATTTATGAAGAGGAGAATAATGCTCACTACAAGATTGTTAGTGATAGAAGAGGCAAGCAACAACAGAACCGTGGCAAGCCTTATGATGCTCCAGCTAGAAAAGGTAAACAGAGAGCAACTGAGGGCAAGAATACTAGTAGGGGAGATGCTCCTGCTGGCATAACTTGTTTCAAATGTGGAAAATCTGGTCATAAGAGTACTGTGTGCACTGCTGAGGCGAAGAGGTGTTTCCGATGTGGTAAGATTGGACATGCAATATCTGATTGCAAGCACAAGGAGATGATCTGTTTTAATTATGGTTAAGAGGGACATATTGGTAATCAGTGTCATAAGCCAAAGAAAGCTCAGACCGGAAAAGTGTTCGCGTTAGCAGGAACTCAGACCGCTAATGAGGACAGACTTATCAGAGGTACATGTTTCATTAATAGTACTCCTTTAATTACTTTTATTGACACTAGTGCTACACATTGTTTTGTTTCTGCTGATTGTGTTCAAAGATTGGGTCTTAAGTAATCTGCTTTGAATGGAAAAATGGTCGTCGAGACTCCGGCTAAGGGATCGGTGACTACTTCTCTTGTGTGTTTAAGGTGTCCTTTATCGATCTTCGATAAAGACTTTTATGTTGATTTGGTTTGTTTGCCGCTGACCGGAATGGATGTAATCCTGGGTATGAACTGGTTAGAGTATAACTATGTTCACATAAATTGTTATCGCAAGTCGGTGAGGTTTTCCTCTCCGGAAGAGGAAGGGGTTGGATTGTTGTCTTTCAGAGAGTTACAGCAATTGATGAAAGAAGAAGCTCAGATGTTTTCGTTGATGGCAACGTTGTCTATTGAGAGCAAAGCTAAGATTAAAGAATTGCAGGTGGTAAATGAATTTCCTAAAGTTTTCCCTGATGAAATTCCTGATGTGCTGCCAGAGAGAGAGGTTGAATTTGCAATTGATCTGGTACCTGGTACTAGACCTGTTTCGATGGCACCATACAGAATGTCGGCATCCGAGTTATCTGAATTAAAGAATCAGTTGGAAGAGTTACTTGAGAAGAAGTTTATAAGACCAAGTGTATCGTCGTGGGGAGCTCCAGTGTTGTTAGTAAAGAAGAAAGATGGAAGTATGAGACTTTGTGTTGATTATAGACAGCTGAATAAAGTAACAATCAAGAACAAGTATCCACTTCCGAGAATAGATGATTTGATGGATTAGTTGGTGGGTGCTCGTGTGTTTAGCAAGATTGATTTGAGATCGGGCTATCATCAGATTAAAGTGAAAGATGAGGATATTCAGAAGACGGCGTTCAGAGCACGGTATGGACATTATGAGTATTCAGTGATGCCTTTCGGTGTTACTAATGCGCCGGGAGTATTCATGGAATACATGAACCGCATTTTTCATACTTATCTGGATCGTTTTGTGGTTGTATTCATTGATGATATTCTGATTTATTCTAAGTCAGAAGAAGAGCATAAGGAACATTTGAGAACAGTGTTAGAAGTTTTGAAAGACAAGCAGTTGTATGCGAAGCTGTCCAAGTGCGAGTTCTGGTTGAAAGAAGTTAGTTTTTTGGGTCATGTGATTTCAGGTAGTGGTATTGCCGTGGATCCTTCTAAAGTAGATGCTGTGTTGCAATGGGAAACTCCAAGGTCGGCTACTGAGATTAGAAGTTTTCTGGGACTAGCTGGTTATTATAGAAGATTTATTGAAGGGTTTTCTAAGTTGGCACTTCCGTTAACTAGATTGACTTGTAAAAGTAAAGCTTTTGTGTGGGATGTTCAGTGCGAAGAAAGTTTTACAGAATTGAAGAAGAGGTTGACGTCGGCTCCGGTTTTGACATTACCGAATCCAGGAGAACCGTTTGTGGTTTATTGTGATGCTTCGTTGATGGGTTTAGGAGGTGTGCTTATGCAGAATAATAAAGTAATTGCCTATGCATCTCGACAGTTGAGAACTCATGAGAGGAATTATCCTACGCATGATTTGGAACTTGCTGCAGTGGTTTTTGTGCTGAAGATTTGGAGGCATTATCTCTATGGCTCCAGATTTGAAGTTTATAGTGATCATAAGAGCTTAAAATATTTGTTTGACCAGAAAGAGTTGAATATGAGACAGCGAAGGTGGTTAGAACTGTTGAAAGATTATGATTTCGGTTTGAATTATCATCCGGGCAAAGCTAATGTTGTGGTTGATTCTTTAAGCCGAAAGACCTTGCATATGTCAGCAATGATGATTAAGGAATTGGAATTAATTGAGCAATTTCGAGATATGAGTTTGGTTTGCGAAGTGACACCGCAGAGTGTTATGTTGGGTATGTTGAAGATTAACAATGATTTTCTGGACAGTATTCGAGAGGCTCAGAAGCGGGATGTGAAACTAGTGGACATCATGAATGAGTGTGGTCAATCGGATAAGAGTGACTTTAAGATTGATGCACGAGGTGTGTTGAGACTGCATGATCGAATTTGTATACCAGATGATACAGATATGAAAAAGAAAATTCTTGAAAAGGGTCATAGAAGTAATCTGAGTATTCATCCGGGAGCTACTAAAATGTATCGAGACTTGAAGAAGATATTTTGGTGGTCCGGAATGAAAGAAGATGTGGCACGATTTGTGTATGCATGTTTGACTTGTCAGAAGTCAAAAGTTGAGCATCAGAAGCCTGTTGGGTTGATGCAACCGTTAGAGATTCCAGAATGGAAATGGGATAGCATTTCTATGGACTTTGTGACAGGGTTGCCTATGACTTCAAGGGGACTTGATTAAATTTGGGTGATTGTTGATAGGCTTACGAAGTCGGCTCATTTTATACCTATTAACATCACCTACCCGATTGCAAAGTTGGCAGAGATTTATATCCGAGTGATTGTGAAGTTGCATGGTGTTCCTTTGTGTATTGTGTCGGATAGAGATCTGAGGTTTACGTCGGAGTTTTGGAAGAGCCTACAGGAGGCGTTGGGTTCTAAGCTGAGGTTGAGTTCGGCGTATCATCCTCAAACAGATGGTCAAACTGAGAGAACTATTCAGTCGTTGGAGGATTTGTTGAGAGCTTGTGTGCTTGAGCAGGGAGGTTCGTGGGATACCTATCTTCCATTGATCGAGTTCACTTATAATAATAGTCACCATTCTAGTATCGGAATGGCACCTTTTGAAGCGTTGTATGGTCGGAGGTGTAGAACTCCGTTGTGTTGGCATGAATCTGGTGAGAGTGTAGTACTTGGACCGGAATTAGTTCGAGAAACTACTGGGAAAGTGAAGTTGATTTGAGAGAAGATGAAAGCTTCTCAGAGTAGACAGAAAAGTTACCATGACAAGTGGAAGAAGGATTTGGAATTCCAAGCGGGTGATCATGTGTTTTTGAGAGTCACACCTGTGATTGGTGTTGGGAGAGCTTTGAAGTCTAAGAAGCTCACTCCTCATTTTATTGGTCCGTATCAGATTTTGGACAGAGTTGGGAAAGTTGCTTACCGAATGGCGTTACCGCCAAATCTTTCGAATCTGCATGATGTGTTTCATGTGTCGCAGCTTCGGAAATACATTTCAGATCCGTCTCATGTGGTTAATATGGATGATGTGCAAGTACGGGATAATCTCAAGGTGGAGACGAAGCCTGTGCGAATCGCGGATCGTGAAATGAAGACTTTGCGAGGGAAAGAGATCACGTTGGTGAAAGTTGTCTGGTTGGGAGCTACCGGAGAAAGCATTACGTGGGAGTTGGAGAGCAAGATGCGAGACTCCTATCCCGAGCTGTTTGAATCAGGTAAATTTTTTAGGACGAAAATATTCTAAGTGGGGGAGAGTTGTAACGCCCAAATATTTAATTATTTATTTAATTGAATATTTAGTTAATTGTTGTGAATTATTCGGTTGATTTTTGGTGTTGCGGTGAATTTAGTCGTTGAGTCGGTATATTAAGTTGATAAGTCGTAGAAATAATATTAGAAATAATATTATAGTCGCGGAATAATATTAGTAGTAATATTATAGTCGTAGGAGAGTATTCGAATTAAGTGGGCTTGGTTTCGTGTCGGAATTAGTAAATTAAAGGGTGTATGTTTTAGGCCCATTAGATATTATAATTGAATATTATTATTTTAATAAAACAAATAAAACAAGAGAAATGGAAAAGAGTGGGGAGTTTTGTTGTATCAGTGGAAAAAGGAGAAGTTATACGAGGGATTTGGAAGAACAAGGTTGGAAGGGAATAGAGTGGAGAAGAGGATACGAGGAAAAAAATTGCCGCCGGTAACCAAGTCCGAAGATTCGAGCTACCTTCAATCCAATCAGGTAAGGGTGGGTTCGATTATTATAACCGGGTTAGGATGAATTAATACGTGGGATTGGGGTTATATAATTTCTCAACTGTGGTGTTGATTTTATGGTGGAATTTATTCTGGTATTATGTCTTGGGGAATATTTTTCTGGAATTACTAAATTTTTGGGTATTTAGAAATTGATTTTTGATGATAGGTTAGATACCCATTTAATATTTGGGGTACTTACTGATGTTGAAAATCTGGGAAATACTCCCCTGTTTCTATTTCAATGTAGCGTAAAAATGTATATATAATTGAAATAGTGCTACGATAGATTTGATAGTATTATATGTTATTAATTGCTGTAGAATATAAGATATATTAATAGGAGTGAGTTATATATATATTAATTAATATATTGGTTTGTGAGTGACATATGAAAGGTAACGAAAAAAAATACGATGCATGATCAATGGGTGGCGCAGGGAGTTGGAAAATATAAGATATCGGTGCTCTTCATGAAGCCACCCATTGGAAAGAGAAATTCCACTTTAATTCTTATGGTAATATTATTATCATGTATATATATTATCACGTTTTCCTAATTAATTGTTCTTAATAAATTGCTTGGGAATGTGGCGCCAGCCACTGTGTGGTTTTAATAATTTGTTTGTTTTTTTCTTGTGACAGTAGATTTGATTAATTAAGTAACCTTACATTACTAAATCAACATGTTAGGAATAGGATGGAGCAGAAAAGTAATATGGTCTCTAATGTTTTATATAGCAGAAAAATAATAGGTTCATTAATGATTTATGTAGCAGAAGTTTAACAGGTTTTGACAGAAATTTAATTAAGTAGCAGTGGTCATTTTTGACAGAAAATGAAACCAGTAGCAGAAGCAGAATGATGTGTAAATTCTCATGACAGAAACTTGGAAATGATTTTAGGGAAATCGTAACAGATAGTAGAATTTTGAAATAAATTGGTATTAAATAACAGAAGTTAAAAATAGTGCAGTTTTAGTCGGTTTAGCCGGTTTAGGCGAAAAACTTAGTTGTCCGGAATTTAACGAAAACTGTCGGGGTAAGTCGGGTAATTTAGTAGGTGACTTTTATTGAATTATTTCGTTGAAATTATGTCAAAAAAGTCGAATTGCAGGTACAGCTGTGTTGTAATATTGTTCTGGTTTACGGACGGGTTGTAAGTTGTAGGCTTGAATAGCCAACGTTGATATAAGTTATTTATGTCGTAAAAGTTTCTATGTTGTTTAAGTTGATTGTGTTGTGGAAGTTGTTGAGTTGTTTATGTTGATGAGTTGTGCATGTCATAAAACATACATTGCATTTTATGTCGGAGCGTTGCTCACACCACGTTGGCCTGGATTGGCATATGTTGAAAGTTGAAAGTTGAAGGCTTATGCCTTGATGCCTCGATAAACTGGAAATATTAAGTTGGGAGTTTTACTCCGATGGTACCACATGCATAACATTGTCGAGTCGCATTAAAGTTGCATTTTCTTAAGTTGTTGTGGATTTTTATTTGTTGGTTGTTGATGTGAAGTGGTGATTATTCGTATGATTCTTGCCTATGTATTATTTATCATACTCCGTTTATAATTTTCGGTAACTCACCCCTTCTATTTGAATGTTGTCCCTATGTTGGCAACATGCAGGTAATCAAGAGGAGTAGCCGGTTACCTTAGTTCGAGTCGGTGGTTGTCGCTCTGATACGTAGCACTCGGGGGGATGACGCATGTCTTTTATTTAGTTGTCTACATGCTGAATTTTAATGGAATTGCTGAAAAAAATACTTTGTTGTTTAATTTGAAGTTGTTTTATGTTGAATAAAGATGCTACTAAGTTGTTAATGAATCCGCTGCGTTGTGTTTGCTTAAGTTGAATAAAATTGAAGACCATTTGTTGTTTTGTGTTCCCTGAAGCGTTATGTATCTTTCATGAATAACTATTATGTGGTGGATTTTTAAAGTTGAAAATGTGATATCCCGTTTTATGTCGAAAATTTTATAACTCTGATAGAAATAATTATTACTGGGTAGAAATGGGGTGTTACAGGTTCCTTACAAGACAAGTAACAATGGTCGAAACACAAATTTTCAATACTTCACAGCTTATGAGAATTAACACACAGCTACTCAATGCTTAAAAGCTTATGAGCAACCTTACACAACTTACACTACAGTCCTTATACTGTTATCATAAGATACCAGTTAGGCTCACAAAACACAAGCATACAACCCTAAAAATACATGTAAGTTTGACACCTAAAACTAGGTTTACATCAGTCTATTTATAGCTTGTAATCTGGACTGAATTGGGCTTCAAAAACGCAGCAATTAGGCTGCTCACAAATCTGCAAAATTAACTCCAATAAAATAGGTCTTCAATCCAAAGTTTCCTATTATGTCTCCATAATTAGAAACAGCAGCAAATCCGAAAACCAACAAGTAACCCTAATCCAAAAATGCTTTGGATGCCACATAGGATAACCAAATATTCACAGAATATTCAGTTACAAATCATAGTAACAGAATCTGCATTAAAAACTGACTTCACAACGCGATGTCCTATGAGCTGCCATGGAACATCTTCATACGACATGTTGAACAAAGAGTAATGAAACATATTATTAGACATCTTCATTCAACATCTGCTGCTACATGAGTTTTAGCAAAATAATGCCAACCATAAAACCAAGGAAATAACACAAAGGATGCATGTGGTACCGATTTTTCTCCATGTGATGGACACTGGCCATCAACCCTCCACAAGGGAGCACAACATAACAACATATCACTTCAATCCGCACTATGGGATTGAAGCTACCAATAGGCCGAAGCCCCAACATAAAAATGCCATGAAATGCAATGATGCTAAACTCCTCATCTCATCCAAATATCAACATGTGCATCATTCATTTCATTTTCAACAATATTCATCATAAAATCATGTTTTATACTCCATACAGCGACAAAGCAACGAGACAGCAAAGATCAGCACGAAAAACATCAAAACAGCAAAAACGAAAAATACTCAGTGGCCTGACACGGCCGCCCGTGTCCAGTGACACGGCCCGTGTCAGGAGGCCTACACGAAATACCCAAAACAGAAAAATTTTCAACAGGAACAGAGGCCTGACACGGCCGCCCGTGTCATGTGACACGGCCCGTGTCAGAAACTCTAGAACAAAATTATTTATTTTCCCCAACCAGTAGGCTGACACGGGTGCCCGTGTTGTGTGACACGGCCCGTGTTAGGATGCGACAAAACCCAACTTTTCCCGAAAAGTGCTTTTCTGTGTTTTTGACTTCGATTACCCCAAAAATCAGTTTCTCCCACGAAATTTGATCAAAAATACTCACAAAACACACATATAGCAATACATATCAATCAAATTCATCATACTTTCATCAAATTACTCATTCTACATCAACAATCATCAAAATCAACACAATTCATACAATCCTTAATCTATTCATCTCCAATTTCTATAAAACTATAAGAAATTATGAACTCTCCCCATACCTTAGAGTAATCCGAAGCTTTTTCCTTCTTTCTTCAAGATTCCTCTAGTAATCCTCAAGCCCTAGTTCTCCTTCTTCTCTCTTCTTCAGTGTTCTTCACAAAAGATACGACAAAATGAGAAAATGATCGTTCTATTTCTTTGGCTAACAAATCCCAACTTATGAACTTCCCATCCTATCCTTACTTACTTTCCAATAAGACCACCTTGCCCTTTCTCATTTTATTTTTAATAATAATAATAATATAAATAACACATGCTCATTTACTTTATTAAAATTATTCAAAAACACTCTTTTACTCCAAAATTATCAAAAACCTCTTAATTCCTTCTAAATTAATTAAATAAATAATTAAATAATTGATTTAGATTTTCGGGTCGTTACAACTCTCCCCTACTTTAAGAATTTTCGTCCTCGAAAATTACCTGAAGTAAACAGAGTCAAATACGACTCTTTCATCTGATCTTCATGCTCCCAAGTCCAACTATCACCAACTGGTCCGCCCCACAATACTTTCACTAAAGCAATCTCTTTACCTCGCAGTTGCTTCAATTCTCGACCATCAATCCTCACAGGCAAAGCTTCTACCGTCAGTTTATCTCTCACCTGAACATCATCCATTTGAATCACATGCGACGGATCCGGAATATACTTCCTCAACTGCGACACATGAAACACATCATGCAAATTTGCAAGTGACGGTGGTAAAGCCACCCGATAGGCAACCTCTCCTATCCTTTGCATAATCTGATACGGACCAACAAAGCGCGGAGTGAGCTTTCTAGACTTCAAAGCTCGTCCCACACCAGTCATCGGAGTAACTCTTAAGAACACATGGTCTCCCTCCTGGAATTCAAGTGCTTTTCTTCTCTTATCATGGTAACTCTTCTGACGACTCTGCGACGACTTCATTTTATCCCGAATCATTTTAATCTTCTCTGTTGTCTCCTGAACAATCTCAGGTCCAAGTACAGAACTCTCTCCCTACTCATACCAACACAATGGAGTTCGACAGCGTCTACCATACAATGCCTCATATGGAGCCCTCCCAATACTAGCATGAAAATTGTTGTTGTATGTAAACTCGATCAACGGCAAGTGACTATCCCAAGATCCTCCTTAATCCAACACACAAGCTCTCAACAAATCTTCTAAAGATTGGATTGTTCTTTCTGTCTGACCATCTGTCTGCGGGTGATAAGCAGAGCTCATCTTCAACTTGGTACCCAAGGCATCCTGTAGACTCTTCCAAAACCTTGACATAAACCGCGGATCTCTATCCGATACAATACTCGAAGGTGTTCCATGCAACTTCACAATTTCATCAATATAAATTTCAGCTAACTTCTGCATAGAGTAATTAATTCTCATCGGCAAGAAATGCGCCGACTTAGTTAACCTATCCACAATTACCCATATCGAGTCATTACCTCTTGCAGTCTTCGGTAACCCAGTCACAAAATCCATGGAAATGCTATCCCATTTCCATTCAGGAACATTCAACGGCTGCATCATACCTGAAGGCTTCTGATGTTCAATCTTGGACTTCTGGAAAGTCAAACATGCATACACAAATTCAGCAATATCTCTTTTCATACCTGGCCACCAAAACAATCTACGCAGGTCTTGATACATCTTCATAGCACCAGGATGAATACTCAATCGACTTCTATACCCTTCCTCCAAAATACTCTTTTTGATTCCAGAAATATCCGGAATACATACTCTATCTCGAAATCTCAAAACTCCATCTTCATCAATTCGGAACTCACCTCCATTACCTTGATTAATCTTCATTAACTGGTCAACTAATTTCAAATCAGATTTCTGACCTTCCCGAATTTCCTCCAAAATTCCACTAGTCAGCTTTAGCATGCCCAATTTCACACTATCAGCGGTCGTCTCACACAATAAACTCATGTCTCTGAATTGCTCAATCATTTCAAGTTCCCTCACCATAAGCATCGAAATATGCAATGACTTTCTACTCAAAGCATCAGCCACTACATTTGCTTTACCGGGGTGATAATTCAAATCGAACTCAAAATCCTTCAACAATTCTAGCCACCTTCTCTGCCTCATGTTTAACTCTTTCTGATCGAACAAGTATTTCAAACTTTTATGATCACTGAATACCTCAAATTTTGAACCAAAAAGATAATGCCTCCAAATCTTCAGCACAAATACTACAACAGCCAACTCTAAGTCGTGTGTAGGGTAATTCCTCTCATGGACTCTTAACTGCCTAGAAGCATAAGCGACCACTTTACCATTTTGCATCAAAACTCCACCAAGGCCCATCTTTGAAGCATCACAATAAACCACAAAGGACTCATTCGGGTCTGGAAAAATCAACACCGGAGCAGTTGTCAACTTTTTCTTTAGTTCCACAAAACTTTCCTCACAAGCGACATCCCATACATACGCTTGTCCCCTTCGAGTCAATTGCGTCAACGGCAAAGCCAACTTAGAAAAACCTTAAGTGAATTTACGATAATAACCATCCAATCCAAGAAAACTACGAATCTCCGTAGCGGACTTCGAAGTCTCCCACTGCAACACCGCATCAATCTTTGAGGGGTCCACAGAAATTCCACTACTTGAAATCACATGGCCTAGGAAACTCACTTCCTTCAACCAAAACTCACACTTTGACAACTTAGCATACAATTTCTTTTCCCTCAACACTTGTAACACAATCTTCAAATGTTCCGCATATTCCTCTTCTGATTTAGAATATACCAAGATGTCATCTATGAAAACCACCACAAACTTATCAAGATATTCATGAAAGATCCTGTTCATATACTCCATGAACACACCAGGCGCATTAGAAACTCCAAATGGCATCACCGTATATTCATAATGACCATACCTCGTTCTGAAGGCTGTTTTCAGAATATCATCAGCTTTAACTCTAATCTGATGATAACCAGACCTCAGATCAATCTTACTGAACACACAAGCACCTACGAGTTGATCCATTAAATCGTCGATTCTCGGAAGCGGATACTTATTCTTGATGGTCATCTTATTCAACTGCCGATAATCGACACACAATCTCATACTACCATCTTTCTTCTTAACGAACAACACCGGGGCACCCCACGGAGAAACACTAGGTCGAATGAACTTCCTTTCTAACAATTCTTATAGTTGTTTCTTCAGTTCACTCAATTCCGAAGCATACATTCGATAAGGAGCCATCGACACTGGACTCGTACCTGGTATTAAGTCCACAGCAAACTCAACTTCACGTTCCGGAGGCAAATCACTTATATCCTTAGGAAACACATCTTGAAACTCACAAACCACAGGTAACTCAGCACTGACGGCTTCACCATCAACTGGCAACGATCCAAACACTGCGAACATCGACGCTTCATCTAATAAAAGTTCATCCACTTGCTTAGCGGATAAGAACATCAGTTCACCATTCCCACCTAACCTCGGAAACGTCATTGTCTTACTATAACAATTAATATGAACGTAGTTGAACTCTAACCAGGTCATACCAAGGATAACATCGATTTGGTGCAAAGGTAAGCACACCAAATCCATCACAAAATTCTTCTCAAAGATTGTCAAAAGACACTTCAAACAAACAAGCATGGTAGTCACCGAACCATTAGCCAGAGTCTCTATTATCATACTACCATTCATGTTAGACAAATTCAAACCCAATCTAGTAGCACACTCAAGAGAGATAAATGAATGCGTAGCTCCAGTATCAATAATAGCAATCAACTCAACATTGTTAATAAAACAAGTACCTCGAATCAAGTTGTCCTTCTTGGGAACTTCTGAGCCAGCCAAAGCAAACACTCTTCCAGTCGTCTGGGCAGCAGTAGCAGTCTTCTTTGGTTTCTGGAATTGAGTACTGATATGCCCCTGTTCACCACAGTTGAAACAGGTCGGACCCTCATTCGGACAATCACCAATTCTAATCCCAGTCTTACCACAATGGTAACATCTCAAAACTTTATTAGTACACCCATCAGCTTTGTGACCTGACTCTCCACACTTATAGCACTTAGTAGGTGCATTAACGGCTCCCCTACTTGACTTCTTCTCATCTGATACCCTCTATTTCCCTTTATCAGCTGGGGTCGCATAAGGTTTTCCTCTAAACTGACCCTTATCTTTCTTTTCACTTAGCTGTTTGTAGTGAGCAGATCGAGCTCGGCTATCTTCATCATAGATCCTACTCTTATCCACCAGTTCCGCATACCTGCGAATCTGTTGGCATCCAATCCCCTGCTTAATCTCTGGTCTCAGCCCATTCTCAAACTTGAGACACTTAGAAAGTTCAGCATCTGTACGGTTGTAATGAGGACAAAACTTCACAAGCCTCTCAAATTTGGCAGCATACTCCGCCACAGTCATATTTCCTTGTTTCAATTCAATGAATTCCACTTCCATCTTACCACGAGCATCTTCAAGAAAATACTTGCCCAGAAATTCTTGCTTGAACACATTCCAAGTCACCACAGTGCCAACATCTTCCAGCTTCTGACGGGTGTTATCCCACCAGTCCTCGGCCTCTTCTTCCAGCATATGTGTTCCGAACTGCACTTGTTGCGCATCAGAGCACCCCATCACTCTAAAAATCTTCTCAATCACCTTGAGCCACTTTTGTGCGTTCGCCGGGTCATGAGTTCCTTCAAACTTCGGTGGGTTGTTCCTCTGAAACTTCTCCAACGCACAAAACTCATCAGGAGCATGGTTCCGAGCAAGAGCTGCAATAGCATCAGCAAGAGCGCGCGTGTTGTTCCCAGCCATTATGTACAACACTCACCACGTCAGAAAAGAAAAACAAATAATCGTTAACAAGTAATGTAACACCATTCTGTACAACAGACTGACAACACAAAACTTGGCCGGACAGACCGACCTGCTCTGATACCACTAATGTAACACCCTTCTACCCCACATACAATTTCTAGTAAAACATTTCATATTATAAGAGTAAAAACAACATAAAGGGTGTCACACATATTCAAAGACATCATGTAACAATCATTGTCCTGTCCCGTAACACGGGTTACTCGTTCCTCAATATCAAAATTTACAACTACGCAACGGAAATCAACTTTTATTTTCAATTCCATGAAATACTTCATAATAATTGTGTCCAGATCAAACACCATCATCAACATTATAAAAATTCAGTCATAAACTAAAAGAAACGAGGTTCACAACAATTCCCAACCCGATGTTACATGACACAGAGCAGGACACCTCTAACTAGACAGTAATAACGAAACACTCCAAAGCTACTTCCTTCGTCACCTCGTAGCTATTCTTGGTTATCTGCAAGTTACCCACATAAAAGGCAACATCTCCAAGAAGGCAGGGTGATAAAACATAATTTATTATAGTAATACAAAGACATGGAAAATAAATAATTAAGCAACAACAACATCGGAATCATCATCAACAATTATTCACAACACAATCTCAACTACTTCACAAAATCCATGTCAAACATAATGATATGCAAAGGATGCATGTGGTACCGATTTTTCTCCATGTGATGGACACTGGCCATTAACCCTCCACAAGGGAGCACAACATAACAACATATCACTTCAATCCACACTATGGGATTGAAGTTACCAATAGGCCGAAGCCCCAACATAAAAATGCCATGAAATGCAATGATGCTAAACTCCTCATCTCATCCAAATATCAACATGTGCATCATTCATTTCATTTTCAACAATATTCATCATAAAATCATGTTTTATCATCCATACAGCGAAAAAGCAACGAGACAGCAAAGATCAGCACGAAAAACGTCAAAACAGCAAAAACGGAAAATACTCAGTGGCCTGACACGTCCCGTGTCAGGAGGCCTACACGAAAAACCCAAAACAGAAAAATTTTCAACAGGAACAGAGGCCTGACACGGCCGCCCGCGTCATGTGACACGGCCCGTGTCAGAAACTCTGTAACAAAATTATTTATTTTCCCCAACCAATAGGCTGACACGGGTGCCCGTGTTGTGTGACACGACCCGTTTTAGGATGCGACAAAACCCAACTTTTCCCGAAAAGTGATTTTCTGTGTTTTTGACTTCGATTACCCCAAAAATCAGTTTCTCCCACGAAATTTGATCAAAAATACTCACAAAACACACATATAGCAATACATATCAATCAAATTCATCATACTTTCATCAAATTACTCATTCTACATCAACAATCATCAAAATCAACACAATTCATACAATCCTTAATCTACTCATCTCCAATTTCTATAAAACTATAAGAAATTATGAACTCTCCCCATACCTTAGAGTAATCCGAAGCTTTTTCCTTCTTTCTTCAAGATTCCTGTAGTAATCCTTAAGCCCTAGTTCTCCTTCTTCTCTCTTCTTCAGTGTTCTTCACAAAAGATACGACAAAATGAGAAAATGATCGTTCTCTTTCTTTGGCTAACAAATCCCAACTTATGAACTTCCCATCCTATCCTTACTTACTTTCCAATAAGACCCCCTTGCCCTTTCTCATTTTATTTTTAATAATAATAATAATATAAATAACACATGCTCATTTACTTTATTAAAATTATTCAAAAACACTCTTTTACTCCAAAATTCTCCAAAATTATCAAAAACCTCTTAATTCCTTCTAAATTAATTAAATAAATAATTAAATAATTAATTTAGATTTTTGGGTCGTTACACTGTACTGTCGATCATCATGTCAATGTGATGTAAAGGAAAGTCGTACTTTGGACTAGCCTTGTTTAGATCCCTATAATCCACACACATTCTGACCTTTCCGTCCTTTTTTGGAACGGGTACGATGTTGGCTAACCATTGAGGATATTCTGATGTAGCGAGGAAACCCGCGTTAATTTGTTTTTGTACCTCCTCCTTGATTTTGATGGCCATGTCTGGATGAGTTCATCTCAACCTCTGTTTTACAGGCGGACAGTCTGACCTTAACGGTAGATGATGTTCCACGATGCTGGTATCCAACCCTGGCATGTCCTGATAAGACCAAGCGAATACATCGGGAAATTCTTTGAGAAGCTTTGTCAAACTCTCTTTGGCGGTTGGACTGAGCAATGCCCCAATCCTGGTCTCTTTTCTCTCTTTTTCCGAACCCAGGTTGACCGTTTCCAACGGTTCTTTGTGAGGTTCGATGGACCTTTCCTCCTACCTGAGTAGTCGGGAGATCTCTTCTGGAATTTCGTCATCAGCTTCTTCTTCAACCCCAAATACCGGGAACTCAAAGTTGGGAGAAGGCATCGGATCGTATGTTTCAACGGGGTTTAAAACAAGCAATCTACATGACGTGATGATTTGTGTTTAGAAGAGATAGAGAGAATGCAAGAGTGTATGCAGTGTATTTTCTTTGGAAAACTGCTTGTTTTTATTATTGAGTTGTTTTTTAGGATTACCATTTTCTGGAAAATCAAAAGAGAAAACAGCAATTAATGCGGAAATTACAGAACGACGTTTATTTTATTTATGAACAAGTCGATTCTTGAAACTACAGCCCTATAAAACAAAACTCTGTCGCTTTGGGCAAAGCGAAGAGGGAAATTTACAGAAAGTGAGCCCTATCAAAACATCTGTTTCACCTGGGCATGGTGAAAGGTTAAGATAAATAGGGCAATTACTTTGACTTATGAACGATCTTCGGAACATCGACAGCAACCCATTGGTGGCAAACTCCTCGGTGAATCACAAAGTCTGGTACCTTCCTTGATTTGTCTTTAGAAATAACGCTGATTTCTGGCGGAGCAGGATCATTGGAATCTGTCTCCTAGGCAGAGTTATCGTAGGAGGATTCCTCTGTTGTATTTTGCATAGTATTTGTACTCTCAGGCAAATCTCCCCATCCAGTTGGTTGGATGTCTTCGAGGCTGATACGAGAGCTTTTAGGAGCAGTGTATTTGACCATATAGTCGTATTTTCCACTTGGTTGTCCCAAGGTGTCCCATACTTCTTTGGAACAGGAGGAGTCATCCCTCTCGATGACGTTGACCTCTGGAAAAGCATAGTTGATGAATTCTAGTCCTGCAAACTTTGCAAATTCATCGTCGTGCTGGATATTTTCTGAATGACCTGAGTGTTGATCCCATGACATAGTGGGGACGCAGGTATTCTGTTCAATGATGCTCAGCTAATTTTCATTGTTCGGCTGATTTTCTTGCCCTGAGTTTCCTGGGTACGGCTGCCAGATAGGCAGGCCATCCATTGGGCCATAGTAGTCGTGGTCAAGGTTGTCTTTCATCAGGGTGTCCTATTCTAATGAGTTTGGTGGAGCACAACATCCTTCCGGATCACAATCTCCATATATCATTTCGACGTCTGACCTTGGTATAAATCTCGGACTCTGTGCGGGATAGCAAAATGGCGTAGGCACCTCTTCCTGAGAGATATAACTGTCCTCGTTAATATAAGACTTCCATTCCTCATCTGTGTTGGAAGAATCTTCCTCGTTGATAGTGTGTACTTCTTGGGACACTGGGTGAAGGAAACCTCCACTGTGGAAGAAGTTCTGAATGGGATGAAGACTTTTATCGTTAGCAGCTATCTGGGTACAGGTTGCAGAAAAACCAAGACCCTTCTTTGTTTTGTTATCAGTAGGAATGACAAGCTATCCCCATCCTTTCGTATTGTTACTTTTGATCACTTCGAGAGCATCTTTGTATGAGGAAATCGAGGTTCCCTTCTCTGATTGATTCTCGTTGCTCACCGAAAGTGCTTGGAACTGAGTTCCAACAACCTCCTCGTGTTCTACACAAGTAGATAATGACAAGTTACTTAGGAGCAAGGCTTGTTCTCCGCAAACCGTGATGAGTTGATTGTTCTTGACGAATTTCAGCTTCTGGTGCAGCGTCGAAGTGACTGCCCCAGCCTGGTGTATCCAAGGTCTTCCTAATAAGCAACTGTATGTTTCCCGGATGTCCATGACCTGGAAAGTGATTTGGAAAGTGTGAGGACCGATAGTTATGGGAAGGTCAACTATAGCCGATAACTGCTTTCCGAGATCCGTCAAACGCTTTGACGACGACCTTACTGCCTCTCATCGAGGATCCTTTGAATGATAGTCGCATTAAAGTGGACTTCGGCATAACGTTGATGGTCGATCTTGTGTCTACCAGTACGCTGGCTAAAGCATCGTCCTGGCAGTTGACTGTGATATTGAGCGCCATGTTGTGGCGTTTGCCCTCCTCTGGCAAATCCTCATCACTGAATCCTAAGTTGTTGCAGGAAGTGATGTTAGAGATGATGTCGTCGAACTGTCGCATTGACACATCCTGTTCCACAATGGCCTGCTCTAAGACTTTCTGTAGAGCCTCTCTGTGGGCTTCAGAAATGAGTAAAAGTGATAGCACAGAGATCTTTGAAGGAGTTTGTAACAGCTGATATACAATGTTGTATTCACTCCTTTGGATGAGCTTCAGCATCTCATCATTGTTTTTTGAAAGGTCGGGATCACTGGATTGACTGACTGGTGGGTTGGGAGCTTCTGTCTGAAGTTTCTTTTCCTTGTTAGGTTCTCCAACTCCTCGGTTAAAGATTCGACCGCTCCGTGTTACTCGACTGATGTCTACAATGTTCACGATGAAGGGTAATGGAATTTCTTTTCCATTCTCAATTATTGTTGCACCGTATTTGTAAGGGACCGCCTTAGCAGATACGCACGGCACTGGTCCCGGTAGATAGATAACTACATGAGCCTTCTGATTCATCTGACTGTCGTAAGTAACTTCAATCAGTTTTTGGCTAAGAACCTTTGATTCGTCTAGTAGAGGGATGATGGCACAAACATCCTTGTTCCTCTCAGGATCAGAGATTACAACCCCATCTTTGATTTGATCAGCGAAGTAGTCGAGTGTCCAGTTGATAGACCCCGAAACTGAATATTGTTGAATCTCTTCGCGGTCCAACTGACCTTGAAGGGCTGCTCGCACGAGGTAACATCCTTGGCTATTTTCCGAGCAGACTCTACAGCGCTCATAGTTATGTGATGGCACCTGGCCACGTCCGCTTTGAATACAAAGTAACCTCACTAGGTCAGTTTCCATAGATCGGACATCCTGACTTTGACGCCTAGTAGGGTTCCCATTAAGCACACTGATTTGTTGCGTCTCTTCATCCATATAGATCGGGAGCCACCAGTGGTTTACCAAGTGTTGTAAATTTATTTGAACGAGAGCGCACCCTTGGTTACTCTCACTGCATACTTTACATTTCAGATAATCATGTGAAGTGAGAAAATCGAGTTGGACTTTCTTGGCGTGTAACTCTACCAAGCTGGTATTTATCAGACGAATATCAAAGATTTGAACCATGTTGATCTGATAAGGATTTCTATCATGGTAGTCCTGAATCCACCCAAGATCCATCTGACGCTGGAGGGCCTCTTGTACAAAAGAGCATCCCTGTTTGTTTACCGAGCAAGTCAGACAGGAATTGTAATCATGCCGTGGCAGATTATGATATTGTCTTTGCCTTGAGTGCATTGCCATCAGGTTGACATTCATCGCACGGATGTCGTGTGTAATTCTGGTATCAAATATGTGATGTCGAAGGAGATGTTACGACACAAATATCTGAGAACTGATTCACATAAAACAATGTAACAAAAGCAGTAAATGAAAAGAGATAACACAAGTAATTGTTAACCCAGTTCGGTGCAAACACACCTACGTCTTGGGGCTACCATGCCAGGAAGGAAATTCACTAAATAGAATTAGTTTGAAGATTCTCAGCATACAACCTCTGGTTTGCAACCTTCTCACCTAATCTCTACCCGTGCAATTTCTACCTAAGACACTCTTAGATATGAGACCCTTCTCACTCCCCCTCAATCACACACAGTGACAAATACAGAAACCACAAGAGATAGAAGACACACTTCAAAGACACATAATCATCCTTGCTTAAAAGCTTATAGATGATTAACAAAGTACAACTCAACTAACAGTCCAACTCTAGTATTAGAATAATACAAGAGTGGCTCACAAACCACAAAAGACAGAAACCCTAATCCTTAAAACAAAGCGCACAATTCACACTATTCTCTCTGATCAGCAAATAGGGTTTAGCATGTCTTTATAAAGAATTACGCAGCATGGGCTTAGGCCAAATCAAATCCAAATCAAACCAAATTAATGCTTTAAACATCCCATGATTTTCTCCAAAAACGTAGAACAAAAGATCTCCAACAAATCGTAACAGAACAATTAAAACTCCTCTTTACATTGCGCCATCACAGAATCAATCAGATATTCCAAACTAAGTAACAAATAACCCACAATAATTCTAAAACAGAAGCAACATCAGTTCTGGAATCACATGTTAAGACATCTGATTTGACATCCATAAACCTGCATGTAAGTTTTACATAACAGAGATGTTCTGTTCACATGTTCAAGCATCATTCATAACATTTAACATAGCAGAATGTTTTACCAAAATTGCTGCCAACACAGAACTTAAAAACTCCCCCTTTGGCAAATTTTGGCTAAAACATGTAAGCAACATTGGAACATGTAGGCAGCACCACATCAGAAAGATGTCAGATCATCTGATCAGACATTATACAAGACCAAGAAAACTCCCCCTCAAGCCAAAACTCCCCCTCAACACCATGTTTTAAGCACATATAATCTAAACATATAATCTCTCCCCCTTTTTAGCCATAATATGTCAAGACTAGTGCTGATGAGTCTCAGAATTTCCTTCTTCACCCTTAGCATCTCCATCAGAGCCATGCTCCTCAACACTTTCCTTCTCATTGTCATCACCAACACTATCACCTTCAGCCATTTGGAGGGACTTGATCAATTTCTCAAACTTGAGCTTCCTCTCAGTGCTAGCACGAATCACCTCATCAAGTTCTTTGTAAGCATCCATTTATTCAGAGATCACAATTGCCTTGGATGTGGGCTTGTTTTCAGCAGAAGTAGACGTCACGACAATGTCAGGGACATGTTTTCCCGCAAACAATTTATAATGGAGAGACAGAGTAAGAAACATGCAATATGTCAGTAAGAAAAGAACCAGAATTCAACCATCAAGAGCCAAGTAGCAGCGCAGTACAAAACATGCACACTAAGGAGCAGTGAAGAATAGTACAAAACATGCACACTAAGGTGTCATTCAACCACCTGGTTTGCAGTAATTTCTTTATAAACCTGGTTATCAGTAACCTCCAACTCACTCTGCTTTTCTTCACTTCTTCCCAGGTACCTATTGATGATGGTAGGAGAGAATTCAACACATTTGCCTCTAACAAACACCTTCATACAATCCTTACTTTTTCTGTCATCACAATCCACAGGAATATTGACAATAAATTCCTTCACAAGAACATCATAGCACTTAGCAAACCCAGACACAGATTTTATTAAACTAGCAAAAGAAATAAGATCCATCACCTCTTTGCACTCCAAGGCATCTTTTCCCAATTCTCTTTCAAGAGCAATCCTCCTTTGGTACACATACTTCCATCTCTTAACACTCTCAATATGATGAAATGAAATGTTATCCAGAGGAGCATCAGTCACTACACCAGAGATTTTCTTGATCACAGATTTCTTCATAGGGGTGATGTCCTGGACATCATCCTCAACATCATATTCTGACTCAGAATCAGACCTACCCTTCCTCTTTTTGGAGGAAGTAATCACTTTTCTCCAGGACCTTGGGGGACCAACAACAACCTTGTTCTTGGTATTCTTAGTAGGAATGTTGTCAATAACAGCCTTCCCTCTTCTTGTCTTGAGTCTCTTAGCAATACCAGGGGCCAGACTTGTGATCAAATCATTGTCAGACAAGTCGTCAACATCCACAACATCTTCAGCATTAGCATTCTTCTTTTCTTTTGGGTTAGGAACATCATTCTTGGTAAGAGGACCTTCCCTTGCAAATGATGTCTCAACATCTGGCTCAACACTGGTTCCAGCTTCTTCCAACACATAGGTAGCAAGCTTGTGCAGATTATCTTCTGAGTCATCTTTCTCAGTCACAGATGGGTCAGCAGATATTTCAATATCAGTATTTCTGGTAGTCTCAGAGAAAGGAGAAGCAGAAATTTGGGAAAGGGGTCTTGAAATCCCAGGAACCACAAAACCTTCATTCAAAACCCTAGAAACTAACCTTCCTATGCTTCTATCAACAGAAAAAGCTTCTTCCTCTGCCTTATTTGCAAAAGAAGAGTCAAGAGAGGGCTTAGAAGAATTACCTATAGAAGCGTCTTTTGATCCTCTTGCATGGGGTGTTCTAGACTTCTTCGGCTCCGTTTCAGTACAAGGAACCATAGCCAATGGAGCAACATAAACAACATCATCAAACGAGATATTCACAGGGTGAGCCCTAGAGTTTGACGCAAAAGCAGTTGCCTTGTCAGATGAGTGTTTAGAAGGAGACGATGCATGTTGTTGAGACATCTTGGAATTTTCGTGAATGAGAAGGTTATGAGCAAAAGAATTCCTTTTTCTACGATAGAAGCTGAAAGAGCTACTTAAGTAAGGCACAATGCAGATGTAGCGTGTGAGAGAATCTTGAAATGATTTCCTTGGATAGAGGTACTTTATTTGTTGGAAACATAAGAAAAATTGAATAATATTCACCCATGACATTAATTTACACTTTAATTTTTGAACACGTAAGGAAAGTTTCCCACACGCCACTAATTGCTACAAATCCTCATAGATGCAAATCCCTAGTTTGCCCCTCAAAAGTTCAAATTGATTAGCATCCAAGGCCTTAGTGAAATGTCAGCTAGTTGCATCTCAGTAGCTATATGCTCTAAGGTGACAATCTTGTCCTCAACAAGTTCTCTTATGAAATGATGACGAATATCAATATGTTTGCTCCTGCTGTGTTGAATAGGATTTTTGGAGATGTTTATAGCACTTAGGTTGTCACAATATAATGTCATGACATCTTGTGTGACATTGTATTCAGACAACATTTGTTTCATCCTAACCAGCTGAGAACAGCTGCTTCCAGCTGCTATGTACTCAGCCTCAGCAGTAGACAGGGAGACACAATGTTGCTTCTTACTGAACCAGGATATAAGATTATTCCCCAAAAAGAAGCATCCTCCTGATGTGCTTTTCCTATCATCAGCACTTCCTGCCCAATCTGCATCACAATATCCAATTAACATAGAGCCAGATCCATGAGAGTATAACATACCATACTCACATGTCCCATTCACATACTTCAGTATCCTCTTCACTTGATTGATATGACTCACTTTGGGGTCAGCTTGATATCTAGCACACACCCCCACAGCAAAGGCAATGTCAGGTCTGCTTGCTGTAAGATACAACAGGCTACCTATCATACTTATGTAGAGTCTTTGATCCACACTCACACCCTTTTCATCTTTAGACAACTTTAGATGAGTGGGAGCAGGTGTCCTCTTGTAACTGGCACTCTCCATCCCAAACTTCTTTACTATATTCTTGGCATATTTACTCTGAGACAAGAATATAGAATCTTCCATTTGCTTGACTTGTAGACCAAGAAAATAGGTTAACTCACCAACAAGACTCATCTCAAATTCTGACTGCATCTGTTTGACAAAATGTTGAATCATCTCATCAGATATCCCACCAAACACAATATCATCAACATAAATTTGTGCAATCATGAGTTTCCCTCCTTCTTCTTTGACAAATAGAGTCTTGTCTATACCACCTTTTCTGTAACCATTCTCAACAAGAAATTCTGTCAGTCTCTCATACCAAGCTCTGGGAGCTTTCTTCAACCCATAAAGAATTTTCCTCAACTTGTACACATGGTTAGGATAGGTTGGATCAATAAATCCCTTAGGTTATTCCACATACACCTCCTCATTTAAGTATCCATTTAAGAAGGCACTTTTTACATCCATCTGAAACAGCTTAAATTTCAGAATGCATGCAACTCCTAGGAGTAATCTAATGGATTCAAGACGAGCTACAGGAGCAAAAGTTTCATCAAAATCAACTCCCTCAACTTGAGTGTACCCTTGAGCAACCAATCTTGCTTTATTTCTAGTGACCACACCTTTTTCATCTGACTTATTCTTGTACACCCATTTTGTTCCAATCACATTTGTTCCCTCAGGTCTTGGAACCAGATCCCAGACTTCATTTCTCTTGAATTGCCCTAACTCTTCTTGGATAGCATTGATCCAAAACTCATCAGTTAAAGCTTTTTTAATATTTTTAGGCTCAATTTTTGACACAAAACAGGAATTTGATACTACTTCTCTTGATCTAGTAGTGACTCCTTCATTCAGATCTCCTATGATAAGTTCTTTAGGATGATCTTTCTGAATTCTGATAGAGGGCCCTTTGTTGACTTGACTAGATTCAGATTCAACATTAGCAGAATTAAGATCACTACTTCTTTCTGCATTTTCTGCTGGGATATCATTCAGAAATGTTCCAACATCTTCTAGGACATCAGCTTCCTCATTCAGCCCTTTATCATCAACAAAAACATTTATGGACTCCATCATGACTTTGGTTTTGCAGTTTAAAACTCTATAAGCTCTGCTGTTTGTGGAGTAGCCCAGAAATATTCCCCCATCACTCTTTGGATCCATCTTTCTTCTTTGTTCACGATCTGCCATGATGTAGCACTTGCTTCCAAAAACATGAAAATATTTGACTGTAGGCTTTCTTCCCTTCCATATTTCATATAAAGTAGTTGAGGTACCTTTTCTCAAAGTCACGCTGTTATGAATGTAACAGGCAGTATTCATAGCTTCATCCCAAAAGTGGTAAGGTAATTTCTTTGCATGAATCATGGCTCTAGCAGATTCCTGGAGAGTTTTGTTTTTGCGTTCCACAACTCCATTTTGCTGAGGAGTAATGGGAGAGGAGAATTCATGATCAATTCCTTCAGAAGAACAAAATTCAGCAAATTTGTTGTTCTCAAATTCCTTCCCATGGTCACTTCTGATTCTAATAACATAACTTGCCTTTTCTCTTTGAAGTCTTTGACAGAGATCCTTGAACACATCAAACACTTCAGATTTATCTTTGATGAAATTCAACCAAGTGAATCTAGAATAATCATCCACAACCACATAGGCATACTTCTTTCCACCAAGACTTTCCACCTGCATAGGTCCCATCAAGTCCATGTGAAGGAGTTCCAACACTTTTGAGGTGGTGAGATGTTGAATCTTCTGATGTGACATCTTAGTCTGCTTTCCAACTTGACATTCACCACATACCCTTCCTTCTTCAATCTTGAGCTTTGGGATCCCTCTTACTGCTTCCATAGAAATGATCCTTTTCATCCCTTTTAGATGCAAGTGTCCAAGTTTTTGGTGCCACAGTTTGACTTCATTTTCTTTGGCTAGAGCACATGTGATGGAATAGCTTGAATCTTGAGGAACCCATAAGTAGCAGTTGTCCTTAGATCTAACTCCTTTCCTAATTACTTCACTCTTCTCATTGGTAACAAGGCATTCAGATTTTGTGAAGTTGACTTTGAGACCTTGATCACAAAGTTGACTTATACTGATTAGATTGGTTGTCAACCCTTCCACAAGCAGTACATCATCAAGGTTTGGCACTCCTGAGCAATCCAGCTTTCCAACCCCCTTGATTTCACCTTTGGCTCCATCACCAAAAGTCACATAACTAGTGGAGTAAGATTTGATATCCACTAACAGATTCTTGATACCTGTCATATGTTTTGAACAGCCACTGTCAAAGTACCAGTCTTCATTGGCTGAGGCTCTGAGAGAGGTGTGAGCTATAAGACAGGTAACATCAGCCTTGGGAACCCATTATTTCTTCTCCTTAACATTTGGAATGACCTGATTGAGTTTGGGTTGAGGTGCAGGCTTAGGGTACCCATACAGCTTGAAGCAAAAAGGTTTTATGTGACCAAACCTTCCACGGTAATGACATCTCTAGCGTTGAAATTTCCCTCTTGTGTGATTGAATTCCCTTCTGTCATGATGTTGAGACATTTGATTCAACATCTTTATTTTAGGTTTGGGATGAATGAAGTTTGAAAGAGGTTCCTTTTCTTTATTAAATCCTATTCCACTCATGTCTCCAGCCAATTTTCCAACCTGAAGGATTTCATCTAATGTGTCAGACCCACTGTTCAGCATTCTGACAGACTTGGACATCCTGTCAAGTTTAGTGTTCAGCAAACTCACTTCATCTTCCAGCTTAGAGATAGTTTCCAGATGCTCTTCCTTTTCTGCCTTCAGTTGGATTATAAGTTTCTTCTGTTTCTCCCCTTGTTGACATACTTCTTCACTTCTGAGACACAATTCTCTGTAGGAGGAAGCTAACTCATCATAGGTCACCTCATCATCACTAGAGTCTTCATCAGAGACACATCTGCCAGTAAGAGCAGTAACATGCTTGGCAGATTCTTCTTCAAGCTCACTTTCAGAATCCTCATCAGACCACTTTTGTTTCTTGAGGTATGTAGGACATTCAGCTCTAATTTTCCCAAAACCTTCACATCCATGACACTGTATTCCTTTGCCTTGAGTGGATTTTTCTTCAGCCCTTGTTCTTCTTCCAAAGTCATTTGACTTGCTGATGTCAGATGAGTTGTTCTTGACATTTTGTCTAAAATGCCTGTCCATCTTTCTCAGCGCCTTGTTAACCTGCCTTCCAAGTAACACTAAATCATTGGATATTCCTTCATTAGTATCCATATCACCTTACTTCTCTCCATCTTCAGAATTGGACACAAAAGCTATGCTTTTGTTTTTCTTTTCAGGTCTGTCACTGATGCCTAACTCAAATGTTTGGAGAGATCCAACAAGTTCATCCACTCTCATCTTGCTAATGTCTTGAGCTTCTTCTATGGCAGTAACTTTCATGTCAAACCTCTTGGGAAGAGACCTGAGAATCTTCCTTACCAGCTTTTCTTCTGATATTCTTTCTCTTAAGGCACTGGAAGCATTGGCTATCTCAAGAATATTCATATGAAAGTCATGAATGCTTTCATCATCTTTCATCCTTAGGTTTTCAAATTTGGTGGTGAGCAACTGAAGTCTTGACATCTTCACTTTAGATGTGCCTTCATGAGTAGTTTTAAGTATATCCCAAGCATCTTTAGCCATCTCACAAGTGTTTACCAACCTGAAAATGTTTCTATCAATCCCATTGAATAATGCATTCAAAGCTTTAGAATTTCCAATAGCTAATTCATCCTCTTCTTTAGTCCAATCTTCTTCAGGCTTCAGCTCAGAGGTAGGTTGTCCATCTTTCCCCAGAGTGATAGGGTGTTTCCATCCTTTTAAGACAGCTTTCCAAGCCTTGCTATCCAAGGATTTCAAGAAGGCCACCATGCGTGGTTTCCAATAGTCATAATTGGTTCCATCTAGAATGGGTAGTCTGTTCACAAATCCTCCCTCCTTGTCCATAGTACCAGAAAGTATCTTCCCTAGATCTCACCCAGAAATAGAGCAGGGTGCCTGCTCTGATACCAATTGAAATTCTGGTATCAGATATGTGATGTCGAAGGAGATGTTATGACACAAATATCTGAGAACTGATTCACATAAAACAATGTAACAAAAGCAGTAAATGAAAAGAGATAACACAAGCAATTATTAACCCAGTTCGGTGCAAACACACCTACATCTGGGGGCTACCAAGCCAGGAAGGAAATTCACTAAATAGAATTAGTTTTAATATTCTCAGCACATAACCTCTAGTTTGCAACCTTCTCACCTAATCTCTACCCGTGCAATTTCTACCTAAGACACTCTTAGATATGAGACCCTTCTCACTCCCCCTCAATCACACACAGTGACAGATACAGAAACCACAAGAGATAGAAGACACACTTCAAAGACACATAATCATCCTTGCTTAAAAGCTTATAGATGATAAACAAAGTATAACTCAACTAACAGTCCAACTCTAGTATTAGAACAATACAAGAGTGGCTCACAAACCACAAAAGACAGAAACCCTAATCCTTAAAACAAAGCGTACAATTCACACTATTCTCTCTGATCAGCAAATAGGTTTTAACAGGTCTTTATAAAGAATTACACAGCATGGGCTTGGGCCAAATCAAACCAATTTAATGCTTTAAACATCCCATGATTTTCTCCAAAAACGTAGAACAAAAGATCTCCAACAAATCGTAACAGGACAATTAAAACTCCTCCTTACATTGCGCCATCACAGAATCAATCAGATACTCCAAACTAAGTAACAAACAACCCACAATAATTCTAAAATAGAAGCAATATCAGTTCTAGAATCACATGTTAAGACATCTGCTTTGACATCCATAAACATGCATGTAAGTTTTACAAAACAGAGATGTTATGTTCACATGTTCAAGCATCATTCATAACATTTAACATAGCAGAATGTTTTACCAAAATTGCTGCCAACACAGAACTTACATCATGGTTCTGAATGATGTTGGAATTCGTACAAGTCATGTTGACCCCACGAATTCGGTGCTCTTGGATCCATCCGAGATCCAATTATTCCTTTAGAGCTGATTGCACCACAGAACATCCTTGATTGTCCTTAGAGCAGATATCACACTGGTGATAATTATGAGGTGGTATATGGCCATACCCGCTCTGTCCGCGATGCATCTTGACCAGATTGGTCCTCAATAAGAGTACATCATGAATTTGATTGTTGTCGTTAGACTCCCCCTCTATCAAGTTGACTGCAGCATTCTCGTGTTAAGGCAACGGGTTCGTGAGAACATTTGGATTCGTATCTTTGAAAGATAAGACCCCGCTCCTAACAAGCTTTTGTACGTCGAATTTGAAACTGAGACAGTTTTCTATGTTATGCCCTGGTCCTCCTTGATGGTAAGGGCAAGTCTGATCCGCTTTGAACCAAAAAGGCAGATTTTCCGGTACTGTAAGAGAAGACTTAGTTTAGACGTGCCCCTTGGCCAGTAAAAGTGGAAACAGTTCTGTGTACAACATGGGTATAGGGTCGAACCCTGGTGGTCGAGTTGTACGGTTGTTGTTGTACTGAGGAAGAGCCTGCTGAAGAGACTGTTGTGTCCTTTGCTGAAGTTACTATTGATTAGGTTGGCTCTGCGCAACCTGAGGTTGATACGTAGGAACAGGCGCAGGGTTAATAGCAGGAGTTACAGCTGCTACTGGTTGGTAACGTCGCATTTGCTTTCCGAGAGAGATATTCCCAATATCCTGCTCTTTTTTCTTAGGGAGAGCACTACTGTATCGTTTTGTACTACTTGATGATCCAACGTCTTTAACTAAACGTCCTTCTCGGACGGCTTCCTCAAGACGAACTCCCATGCCTACCATTTCGGTGAAGTCACTGGGTGCACTGGAAACCATTCTGTCGTAGTAAAATGAGCTCAAGGTTTTCAAAAAGATCTTTGTCATCTCTTTTACCTCAAGAGGTGGACAAATTTGAGCGGCGATTTCACGCCATCTCTGAGCGTACTCCTTAAAGGTTTCCTTATCATTTTGTGACATTGATCTGAGTTGATCTCTGCCTGGTGCCATGTCCAGGTTGTACTTATACTGTTGAAAGAAGGCAGCGCCAAGATCTCTGAAAGTAGCGATCTTAGTGTGGTTTAAACCCATGTACCACTTGAGTGCGGCACTGGTTAAACTATCCTGAAAGTAGTGAATCAGTAGCTCCTGGTTCTTTTTCTGAGCTGGCATTCGCCGAGTGTACATCACTAAGTGACTTTGAGGGAAAGAGTTGCCCTTGTACTTTTCAAAATCAGGCACTTGGAACTTGTGCGGAACTTTCATATTGGGGACCAAACAAAGGTCTGCGGCGTCCTTTCCAAATAAATCCTGACCGCGAATGGCTTGCAGTTCCTTCTGCATTTCCAGGAACTATTTCTGGAACTCATTCATTCTGTCGAGCATACTTTCATTTCCACCAGAGGGTATCTGTGGAATCTGTCCTTCCGGGACAGTGTGTACCACAGGCGGTGGTATAGTCATTATGGTAGAGACTTTTGGTATCTCCCGAAGTTTGTAACCTTCAGGAGTTGCTGTCATGCCCCTGGTATCTTCGCTTTCCCGAAGTTTGTAACCTTCGGGCCCAGCGGTTCCTGCTACAGTTTTCGGATCTTCCATGATCGGCGGAATATATCCTTCCGGGATATAGTTAATAGGCATGCCCCAGGGACGATCTTTCGGCATTTTGTACCTATGATCAGACTTCTCCACTATGGGCGTCGATGTGATCTCTGAGATCACAGTCCTTTGTTGTTGCATCTAAACTTCTGCTAAAGCTTTCATGTTGTTATGAAGCTTTCTCAGATCTTCTCTCAGAGTGTCGATCTCTTCCCTCAACTCTCTGTTTTCTTCCTCGAGATCATCCATCTTTTTCTGACGATTAGCCCGAGTATTGTACGAATGAGACAGTTTGACTCTAGAATCGAGACGCAAACGTGAGATTCGTAGGCAAGAAGAATGTGTGATGTGAGAATGATGAATGATATGCAATGATTATATATGTTTTTGTTTATTCAAAGTAAACTTTGACAATTAGATTGCAAATATCAAACAGTGGGGAAACCCCGTTTTATTGAATTCAAAGGATTGCGGAAATGGAAATAGAGTAGATTACAAAATGCTGAAAAAGGAAATCTAAGCTAATGGATCCTGAGTCCTCTCTGAGGAGAGCTCAGGTGCTGGTTCGGGTGCTTTCCTTTTCTTTGACTGGGGCTCTTGGGTCGTTGTCGGGTTGTCATTCCTTTGCCAAGTGAAAGGAGCGAGCAAATTCCTTTGGTCGTCCTGATTTTCTACAGCATGTTGCTCTAAAATTTCAATCAGAGCATCTCTTTCTTTTAATAGCTGCTGTATTTTCTTGCACTCCACATTGAGAATATGGTACTTGTTCCTCCAAGACCTCCTCTCTTGTTGAACTTTGGTGAGAGTCACCTGAAGTTTTTTCGTGTCCGGCATGAAATAAAGGGCAGAGTCCCTTAACGGAAGAACTTCCTGACGAGGGTAAGGCATCCTCAGCTTGAGAGCTCTAGTTTGTACCCAGTGGAGATAAGGCTCCATCGAGACACAGTCTGGTTTTCCTAGAGACTCTCTTCCTTTCCTATGAACGTGCTTCCAAGCATGCACTATTTCTGTCTTTAGTGCCCTGTCGTTTTCTCCTTCCTTGAAGAAAACACCTTCCAGATGAGCATTACGCGGGATATGCCTCATCGGGTATCCAAATTGACGACGAACCAACACCGGATGATAACTGATTCCCCCCTTAGTTCCTATAAGGGGTACATTTTGGAAATTTCCACAACGGTCAATGATTTTGATCCCGTCGTAGATTCGATTGTACCAATCGATGTCAGAGTTGGTAAGAGACATGATTCTCTGCGACCAACGTAAAGTATTCTTTTGATCCCAAAATGCTGCAGACTTTGGCAAATGGGAAGTGAACCATTTGTACAGCTGGGGTACACAGCCTGTGATCATTCCTCCGCTATATAAATTCCTTAAGTGTACCAAATTATACGCATCTGCGAGTAAGGTCGGTACGGGGTTTCCGATCAGGAAAATCTTAATGGCGTTGATATCTACAAAGTTATCGATGTTGGGAAACAAAAATAACCCGTAGGTGAGCAAAACAAAGATACTCTCGAAAGCGGCCACATTCCCTATACTAGCCAAGTATAGAGCTTTCTTTATCAAAAACCGGGCTGGCAAACCCTGGATGCCACCCTTAGTGGTTGTGTGAGTCCTGATCTCTGACTCATCCAAGTAAATTGCTCTTGCAATGGTCTGATCCTTTGGAATTTCTTCCAGTCCAGAAAAGGGAGCCTGATCAGTGATATGTAGATCAGTCAGGTGAGAGTACTCCTCCAGTGTTGGTGCTAGTTGATAATTCAGGAATGTGAAACAGTGATATACCGGATCGTAGAACTGGATTAGCGTGGACAGGATTCCTTCGATTACATGGACCCTTAATGGAGACAGGAGTCCTCCATACTTGGCTTTAAAGCCTCGTGATTGGTTATCATCCTCGCCAGACCTCTCAAATCCTCTAGTTTTGGAACCTTGAAGGTATACTTATGAGTTTTCCTTCTACCGAAATCCATTAGCGCAATCTTCTTTCTCTGACATTTGCAATCATTGTCTTAGTTTAATTTGAAAAAAGAGAGACTAGAAGAGAATATTTTTCTTTGTTTTTTAATGTTTTTTAGATTAATGTATGAATGCAGCACACAAAAACATAGAAAAAACATGGGGTCAAAGGGTCGGTGTCATGAAGTTAAGGCTCTACCTCCCCCCCCCCAAAGGTTTATACTGGTGATTTTTTGTACCTATCCGCAAAATCATTGACCCCTCTTGGGATGACAACAGCGAGCTGATGCATCCTATAGTGATCTCAGATGAGGGTAGTATCGCGTGACAACTATTTCCGATAGCTTTTGCACTACAAAATGGTTGCAGCCTACTAAAAACCTCAGCTTCTCAGATAACCCAGTAGACCACACTACTTTCAACAACCGAAGTCGTATAGGCAATGTATCTGCAAAGGGAGTCTCCACTGAGTTTTATGGTCGATCGGGGGCTCTTAACTGGGATTCACTCCCTGCAAGATTACCCGCATTGCCATCACCTATCTTAGGTGTATACTCGATCTTTCCACATGCGGCATCACACGCATTCCCATTAGCAGAAAAATAAACACAGATATCAATTAGGAAAAGAAGTATATATATTTTTCTTAATCATCCTAGACCTCTAGTCTTATGATCCTATATAGACAATGACTCCCCAGCAGTGTGCCATTTCTGTGAAATCAGGGTTTTCTACCTAAGAGATGGGAAGAGAACAAGATCTCGAACCGTCCGCAGCATAGTCGGCATTTTTCTGTAGCGCGAATTTTTGCGTGGTTGCGAAGCACTACAGTTCGATTCATTTTTTATCCTATTGAAGCTGATTAAGGAAGGGAAATAGATGTCTTCAATTAACCCTGCTTGCATATTGAGTTTAAACAGATGACTGTTGGTTTACATATGCTATCGAGAATGTGGGTCTCTCTTAGGTTATTTTGCTAAGAACACAGCGTATGGACTATTAGTGAGGTTTTTGGTAGGATGCTAGGACTTGGTGCTTTTTGGGTTGATATATAACGGATACTGGATTTTGGTTTCTTTTTTAGTGTGCTCGCTAAGATTTTTTTCAATCTTATGCCTACGTATTCCCGTTCAACGAAACAGGGAAATCAAAGCGATCGTAGTTCCTCCTATTCTATGGGAGGAAAAAGGTGTTTTGGTGTCTTGTTCAAAGCCCAAGACATGAAGCTAAAGGTGATTTGTATCTTTTTCAAAGCCCAAGTTGTGAAGCTAAAGGGGTAGAGAGAGTTTGTCATCTCTAAAGGGGAGTTGTTGATGTTTGTATGATGTGACCAAGGCACAGGTTTGATGCCAAAAGGTTAATTAACTCAACCGAGGTTTTCCTTATACAAAGCCTAAGAGGAGGCGATTGACCCAACAAGAGGGTGCTAACAAGTGGCTGACTCAACAAGAGAGTACTCTTATGTGTCTTGTACGAAGCCCAAGACGGAGACTAAAAGGTTTTGACTCAACAAGAGAGTCTTTTATCTGTCTTATATGAAGCCTAAGACGGAGGCTAAAAAGGTTTGACTCAACAAGAGAGTCTTTTATCTGTCTTATATGAAGCCTAAGACGAAGGCTAAAAAGTTTTAACTCAACAAGAGAGTCTTTTATACTCAACAAGAGAGTGATTTGATGTCTCGTACGAAGCCCGAGATAGAGGCTAAAGGGAAAGTGACTCAACAAGAGAGTCTTTTATACTCAACAAGAGAGTGTTTTAGTATCTCGTACGAAGCCCGAGATGGAGGCTAAAAAGGAAGTGACTCAACAAGAGAGTCTTTTATACTCAACAAGAGAGTCTGAAAAGGTTAGCTCTGTAACACCCCACTTTCCCATTTTTCAAAATAAACAAAATATATGAAATAAATCAGAGTTTCCACACCAAAGTAGGATGCCACATTTTAAAATCAACAAAACAAATCTCCTTTATTTTAATAAAATCAAACAGCGGAAAATTTATTCAATTATTCGATTTACGACCATCTGCCTATAACACCAAAAACTCCACATAATTGTGGTCCACCATAATATTCATCAATTGAAAGATACGTAACAAGTATACAACATAAAACAAATGGTAAAAACCCCTAAATCCCGTGTTACGTATCAGAGCGACTCTCTAAACTCGAACAAGCTACACAAGCTCCGAGCACTAACCTGGCACCTGAATATCTGTACTTTCGAAGAAGCACAGACACAACAACAACAGAGGGGTGAGAACTACATTCAATATAAAAATGCGAATAATACATATAAGGAAGTAGTATCTCACGCCAACAGCAACAACATATAATCACGACCTACTTTCATATTCAATCACCAACAATCAACAATTAACAATGCAATGCATGTGGTACCAACAACACCATGGTTCATTCAATCGAACCCGGATAAATCACATACACCCCTACTTGGCAATGATTTATCCCACCACACTCCTCAAGGGAGTTCGGATGAATCACATACACTCCTCCTGAGCAATGATCCATCCCACCAATAATATGTATGCATGACTCAATGCACATAACAACACATGTATGACACATTCATACATCTACACGATCCTACTGATCACACAGGAGATACACATAACACACATGTATAACAAATGATAAACAAATTCACGATCCTTCTGATCACAACAACCATACATATAACACACACGTATAACAAATGATAAACAAATTCACGATCCTCCTGATCACAAAAAACATACATATAACATACATGTATAATAATAGACATACATAGTTACGATCATCCTGATCACACATGAGACACATAATCGTTCCCACTTGCACCATAATCATTGAACCCTCACAAGTCACCATAACTTACCAAACACTAATTAATTCCTAAAAATTATAAAATTAATTAGTTTCATCACCAACTGTGTATTACTCAGCATCTGACTCCCAATCCCAACCCCTCAAACCAAGAGAAACCGAATCAGACGCGAAAATGGGAAAGAAATCGCGAAACGGTGAAATTCTGTACTCACGCTGTCCATACGCGTATTGACCTGAGTCATACGCGTAATGACTAGCTCCCTCGCCCCCTCCTGCGCGTACCAGACGCGTAAGGCGTCCTGCCTCGCCTTACCATACGCGTATTGCCCAGCTTCATACGCGTATGGGCAGAGACCCATTTTTCCTTCAATGTCAAATTCTAGATCTGCATACGCGTACGGCCACTCCCATACGCGTATTGCCTTGCCTACCATACGCGTACCCTTACGCGTATGGACAGAGGGTCGTGCCAATTCCTACTCATGGCCTCTCCTTACGCGTAATGACCCATGCCCTGCCCAGCCTTACGCGTATCAACTTCTCCCAGACGCGTATGGCCAGATCCATTACGCAATTCGTCCTCTTCCACACTAGACTGAGTTCAGCTATTCTTATGATTACTAATCACAATCTACGGGTTTTTAGAATGAATTTCACCTCCCTAACATGTACCAAAATTAAGGTCTACAACAATCATGTTCAAACAACAGCAACAACATCCATATAACATCGATTCAGTAATTCAACTACACGAATTTCAACAATGATTCACATATAGACACCAAAATCATACAACAACACAAAATCAGACAAAATCCTACGGGGTTAAGGACTCCCCACTACCCTTATACGATTTAATCACCAAATATGAACCAGCTCTCCCCCCTTACCTCGAATTGTTCAGAAATCTGGAAAAATTGAGAAGAAATCCTTGCCCTAGCACCCCTTATTCTTCCTTCTTCTTCTTTCTCTCCTTTTTCTTGTTTTACGTGAAATTAACCTCCTCCCCACTAAACCTCTCTAATTCCCCTTAATTAGATTTTTAATTAAATTTTCTTAATAATAATAATAATAATAATAATAACAATAATAGTAATAATAATAATAATAATAATAATAATATTCTCATTATTTTATCATTACTAAATGCATCTCTTAATTATCTAATATTAATTTACTACTCCAACCCCTCTATTAAAGATATACCTTCCCCTGCACTCAACCGCACACCCTTAACAAAGCCTAACAAACAGAAATAATAACACGACGATTAATAATTTAAATTGGGGTGTTACAGCTCTCCCCCACTTAAATTATTTTCGTCCTCGAAAATATAACGGAAATGAATCACTCCGGGTACAACTCTCACATTCGACAACCAACAATCATACCAACAAAAGGTGCACCATGAATAACACAAACTAACAGACGACCTTGCTAACAGTAACTACAACAACGACAAGATGCAATGCCCATACAATGCCCTTGACGACTAATTCACGACCCAAAGAATACTCAAGTTACGAACACACAAAGATCGTTACCCTCACCATAGGTAACCCTCTCCTAATTCCCCACCATAGGAATTAGCCACTCGCACTCGAACCATCACCATTGGCAACGAGGCAACAACAAAACAAGAACATAAAGTTCCACGACACAACATCGCTTCAACAACCTCTACATAACCATGATATCAACATGCTTGTCACACAATATTATTACAACAATGCTACGATTCACCAATCAACATAAGACTAAAACATCCATCTACTTAATAGTCCAAGAATAATATTTAACCTTTTCTACTTCCATTCTGAAACGTCCAATGGTCTCATCACTCCTACATATTTCCACTATTCAACCTATTAACTCTTACCAGTTACGCACACACATACGAAAGGTACCATATCACGCTTTCGATGCGCACTCCGATTACTCGCAACAATCAAATTTACCAAAGTCATATCCAACTTTTGACTCTCTCTAATCTTCACCATAAAAAAATCATAGTTCATTACTAATATACCCAACCTCACACTCTGTTGTGTTATCTCACACACCAGACGCAAGTCTCTGAACTGCTCAAATAATTCTAATTCATCTGGCCATCAAAACAGACATGTATAAAAACTTCTGAATTAACTCATATGGCACGACATTAACCTCTCCAACAGGATAATTCCAGCTAAGGTCATAACTCATCCGAAATCTCAACCGTCCTCGTTGTCTCACACTCTATTATTTCTGACCAAACAGGAACTCAATACTCTTGTGATTACTAAACAATTTGAACTCAAAACCATAAAAAAATAATACTGCTAGATCCTCAACACAAAAATAACCGCAGCCATCTTGAAATCATGAATTCTCAATTGTCGTAAAGCATAAGCGACGACTTTACCATACTGCATTAACACACTGACTAAATTCATCATGGACACATTCCAATACCTCACAATGGTTTATTAGGGTCACGAGGAAGCAAAACTGGAGCCGCAAACAAATTCTACTTTAGCCCTCTCAAACTTCTTCACAATGACCATCCAAAGCAACCGACTTACCCCTTGCAAGTCAACTGAAGTAACAAAAATTCTAACTTGGAAGAGCCTTCCATAACCTTCGGTAATAACCAACTAAAGTCCAAAAGCTTCTAATCACCTTAACCGACTTCGGAGTCTCTCATTGTAGAACTGTATCTACCTCCGATGGATCCATAACAATACTATAACATATCCAAGAAACTAACCTTTTTAACCAAAATCTTCACTTGAATAATTTAGCATACAAATCTCTTTCTTTTCAACACTTATAACTTAATTCTCGACCACCCCACATAGTCTCCTTCTGACCTTATATTAGATCCGGATATCCCTAATGAACACCATTCTGAACTCATCCAATCATGTCCAGACTCACATACCAGGTTAACCGAGTAAATAACAACCTATTCCGATGATAACAACATAACCAGTCACATGAAATCGGTCAAAGCCTCAACTCACACAAATTCACCACTCGTATCAAACTTTCCAAACAATTACAATTCCAATCAAACTCAACCAAACTATTCCAATCCTCCCTTCTTGAAAGTGGGCACTTATTCCCAATCGTTACTTCATTCAACTGTCGGTCATCCATGCACAATTTCATTCTCTGAACAACCCACATTTCACAATTTCTAACATGTATCAACAATCAACCAAAGAGGACTCTCAATCTCAATATTACATCCACACCCAAGGGTTTTCTATCGAAGCATTTCACTAATTTCCCGATGGATCTACCACAATACCCTCACCAAAAAAATAACTTGTTCTAATAAACTCACCGTTTACAATCAAAACTCCCAATTCGAAACTTGCGAACAATTCATTATCCTTTTGCACCTACAAAACAATTCTCATATGCTCTGCATGATCTCCCTCAGATTCGGAATATTTAAATATCATCAACAAATCCTGACGGTTTAATTCATATACTCCACGAAGACACCCTGCATCTACTTTCCGTACGGAGTCATTGACATCAGACTCGTACCAAGTGTTGGATCAATAATCACCTCTATCTTCTTAACGTGCCTATGATCCACTTATCTCGCCTGAAATGAATTCAAAATTTGTAGCTGTCGCTCCCGGGATTTTCATCCAAGTACAAACGCGAAAGTGGCACCGAACAGAGTCGCCAGCAATGTGTATTTATCCCATGAGAGGGAAAGGAAACACTGCATAAACCTGAAGGAAAGGAAAGAGCATGGTCTCGCGACCAAGAGAACTGGGTTCGGGAGTCGGTTACGCGAGAGGAAGGTATTAGCACCCCCTCGCGTCCATCGTACCCGATGGGATCCACGCTTGCTGCTTCAATCAAAGGGTGTAAGAAAAGAATGTTGGAAATGGAACTGGAAAAGGAATTGAAAGAAAGAGAGAAAGGAAGGAGAACAAATGTAGGGAAAATAAAAGAAGTGCTCGAATGGGCCCTACCCCACTGCCTACGTATCTCATCGGGAGCATGAGAATCAGAGCGACGTAGTTCCCCTCACTAGGGAAAGTTGTTTGGGTTTTTTAGAGAACGGCTTACGTTCTAGCTCAGGTGTTGCAGGCTCGCTGGTCCGAGTGCGTTACCATCTTGCAAGAGAATGAGTAGGAGCACGTTCATACGTTGAGAGTGAATGAGGTGAGAAAAGAATTCCCGAAGGAGACGTGATTGTTTGTTTTTGTCTTTTAAGAGTTTTTTATTTGTTTGTTTGCATATGATAGTGTATCTGAATCTTAGTTATTGGAATGTGTACTTTCTCACATTCCAAAATGGAATGGGTAAGAAAGCACACTAAGGGTGAAGAAGACCCTCACACTTAGTTCCAATTATCAAGGTTCAAACACACTAGCATACTTGTATTTATTAAGTGTTTTTGTTGATTAAGAAATGAAGAAGTGTTTTTTATTTATTTGTATTTTCAACAAGTATTGCATTTAAGTCCCTCATACAAGATCAAATGTTTAACACATTGACCCAAGATGGGCTATATGCTATACATTTTAAGATTACAAGAGAAGACCCCTTATAATCTTTTCTTTATATGAAAGGCCTAAATGCAATAAATGCCTACCTTTATTATATGTTTTGAATTTTCTTTGAGATGAGAAAGGAGACTCAAGAGAGGAGAAAAGGTAAAACCTATGTGGACTAAGACTCAATCCTAATTGAAGATTAAAGAGAGTGATCCTAAAGGTTTGTGAGGTTTCAACCTAAAGTCTAAAGAAAGAAAGAATTAAACAATTCACTTCCAAAATGGAAGATGAATTGTAATTCAAAAGGGAAAGTAATGAGTTATTAAAAGAAAGCACATAAGTGCTTAACAAAACACAAAATGAAATTGTAAAAGAGAAAGGATAGAAGTTGAATGTGGATTCCTTATCCACACTCAATTGAAACTTACCAAAGCCCCTACATGGTTAGCACAATCACTTACAAGTAAAGTAAGAAGGTATAATGAACAAATCAAATTCAAACAAGTTGACAAACAAAGTAAAATGAGATTAAATGCTATACATGCTTCCAAGTCAGAATGTAACTCATATTTACACAACCTAATGTTATCCTAAATGAGCATACCAAATCATGCAAACAAAATCTCAATCCAACAAGAAGCAAAGAAGGAAAGGGGAAGTGATGTGAATGTGGTTCATACTTGTGAAACAAGTGACTTAAGGTGCAAGATAAACATCAAACATGCAAAGATGAAACCCAAATGTCACAATCAGAAGTCAATTAACATGCTATACATCCTCAAACAAAACCACAACTCATGGCACAAGTGCCTTCATGATCAAGCAAACCAAACATGAGGCATGCATTCACAAAATGAACAAGTTAAACTTCATGCTTCAAACAAATAGCAAACATGCTCCAAAAATTATGACTTTCACCAATCAAACACCTTAAACCCATGCCATTAACATATCAAGTCCACAAGCAATGAATCAGAACCAAAGTCACTCAACTATTAGGTCAAAGTCTCATGGAAGTTTCATGCATTCATGCTCAAAGCAACACATCAAAAGTCATCCAAAAAAGACTTAAAAATCATATCATAAATCTCAAACATACCTCAACATATTGTGACCACAATGCAAAAAGAAAGGCATCAAAATCAATTTTTATGATCAAGAACAAAAATGCACAAAATCATATGTCACATTAAGTATGCATGCAAATGGAAATTCAAAAGAAATAATGGAACAGGGGCAAAATGGTCATAAAATCAGAAAATAAAATCATAGAAAATTTCCTAAATGTTTTAAGAATACACATGAATTTTTGTGGAATTTTATGATACCATTTGATATTTTTAAAAATTAATTATGAAACGTGTAGCAAAAATGGAAAAAATAAAATGGAATGTAAATGTGAATGGGGGTGCATGCCTAGTAACTATTCAGTTCAAAATCAATTGGGCCTTAAAACAGGGAGGTGCGAATAGCATTCTGGCTAAGTCCACTAAGCGCGCAGAGCATACTAACAAACATGAACCCTCAGTCAACAATCTTGACTCACTCCCAACCATCAGATCAAGTCCAAGTCAAACCAAAGTCAAAGTAACCTAATCTCACGCATGTGCATGAATGTTCACCATAGCTACCATGTACCATGCCACACAATGTTTAAAAATGAAATCAGAAGAATCACGTGACATGCACATGAATTTTTATGTGTTGGCAGCATGGTAGCCATTAGATCACGCTCATCCAACGGATCACATTCAAACTGGTCATAAAACCCTAACATGAAGCCACCGGCCGGAGAGGGACCTCCGGTCACCTTCTCCGGTCACTCACCACCGTCTGCAACCTTGATTTCTCCAGAAATCCACAAAACGTATACCAATAGAAAGAGGAACTAAGGTAGAACACGAATTCAAGAACAAAATGCACAAACAATTCATGATATGAGAGAATCCAACGGAAACAGATTTGCCCTAACATTTGGTCTATGCCTCTAAAGGCCTATCAACTAGCCAGGCAAGTCCTTGAGCTTATAAGAAGCTGCAAGAACCTGAAAACAAACTCACATCAAGTCTATAATGGATGAAACTCGTACCTGAATATTGGAGATTTGGAAGTACTCTTCAGAAAACCAGAGATCTTAGCTTCTTCTTCAACCTTGGAGCTTCACAAACTTAGCAAAATGAAAGCTATATAACCAGTGGTCTTGAGAGCAGAGAGATTCAATGTTGAACAATGCTTCCAAAACCTTGAGGACTGTGTAGAAAACTTCAATCCAATGCCATTGATGATGATGAAGATGAAGTAGATGAAGGGAAGATGGTGAAGCTCGTGTGAAATCAGAGGGAAAGTAGAGAGAATGTGAGGGAGAGTTTGAAGTGTTTTTGAAGCGAAAAATGAGAAAAATGAGGCTAGCCAAGAAATAATAGGGTGAAATCTGTTTTATAGGGGGAGCTAACCAGGGTTAAGCTGAGTGAATTAACTGAGTCATGGTGGTTTGAGTGAGTCATCCCTAACTAACTGAGTCAAGTTAGTTAGGGAGAGTAATGATATGGTGGTGATTCCCTATGGTAAGCTATGGTGAAGAAGAAAGTGGAATGAATGGCACGGCTGTTATCAGAAACTTGTTCAACAAGTTTGCTCTTTCTATTTTCATGCCAGGCACGTGCTAGTGTATGAGGTTTATGTCATGTGTGTTTGGTTTAATGTGGAAATCTGATGTGAGGTGTTTGGTGTGTGTGTGAACCAAATTGTGCAGCAGAACCATTAATGTATCAGTGCCAACATAGGGTGCTTTGCAAGTGTTTTTCTCTCTACTCCATGAATGAGTTGGTGAGTTTATGGGTTCATTTGGAAGAGGGTACATTGGGGAGCAATATTGGTGTTGAAGACAAGTCAAATGGAGGTGTACAAGATGATGAAAAATAGCTTGAAACAGAAGGAAACCAATTGGTGTATGGGCGTGCAGGTGAGGTTGGCTGGCATGGTGTGTATGGCATGGATTTTCAGCAAGATCACCCTAACTTGGAACCAATATTTCTCCCTTATAACATGATCAAATCAAATTTTGTCCAACATGAACATTGAAGAGTGCACTACAAGGAATAACTTTGATGTTGAAAATTTTCTCATTTGGAGCTTTCTTCTTGGAGAAATTAGGGTTGACTTCTGGCCCACCACATGCTTGTTGAAATGACTGCGTGCATGACCTGAAAATTCTTGGTCATGGCCTAGTTTTGGCCTACTTTCCTCCAACTTTGATCAATCATATCTCTCTCAATTTTTATCCAATGGAGATATTCTACACATGGATTTGAAGCTTAAAACAAGACCTTTCATTGAGGCAGAGTGGAATTTTCATTTGGTGCTCCAAATTTAAATGGCCTTGGTTCAAACTCTGATGCAAAATGGCCAAAACTTGCTATTTTTAGTAACCCTTCTTCATCCAAAAATGGCAACTTTCTACACCTTGAATTTTTTCATGATTCCTTTGGAATTTCTTGACCAAATTTTGTACATTGGACACATGTAACATGAATTTCATGAATTTGGGCTCAAAAAGTCAAGAGTTGACTTTTTCCTCTGATTATTTGACTTTGCCCCAATTTCTCTGATTCTTGATCTTTCTTCCAATTGAACCACTTCTAAAACCAATTGAGATGCAATCTTCCACACACATACACTTAAGGACATATGGAATACCATGACATCAAGTTTTGTCCAAAAAATCAGAGATATCCTGATTTTATTAGAAACCCTAATTTTGACCCTCTCTGGTTAGGAGGAAATTGCACATCTTCCAAATCCAAATTCCTCAGAGTATGTTGTGTATCCTCTTAAAGGATGATGAGAAATGCCACTTGAGAATGATTTTGAATCAATGAGCTATCTCTTTTGAGGGTTTTCCTTCAATTTTTGAATCTCTTGCATAGTGAAAGATGTAGTGCTTCAATCTCCCATTGTATCTCTTATCCTTGAGGTTGTGGATGATCAATTGAGATGGTATGAGACAGGAAAGACCTCTTGGCTTGCCTTGAGGCAACTTGATTGACCTTTTTGTGCTTTGAATGATCTCTTGATTGTCCATCTTCCACCTGATCACATGCCCTGATGGTAAGAAGGATGCCATGCTTCATTTTTCTATGTTAAATGCAATGCAATGTTAATGAGGTGGATATGATATGATAAATGATAATGCCATGCTATGATGCCAAAAGGGGAGAGCAAATTTTGGGGTATTACAGCTGCCCCTATTCAAGCGCTGTAGACCTGAATGCCTGAAAGCAATTGCTTTCGGACTTTCAAGGTATATAGTGATTGAATACCAAATATAACCAAAAATTTGCTCTGGATGATGAGGAAGAAACTTCCACGACATTGCTGGCTTGAATCTTCAATGAAACATTGTCGGAGAAAACTGTCTTTTGAACGATGCCAGACGACTACTGGCTTGCCACGCTGCTGGTGGACTTTAATAATGTCTTTTATGCAACTCCAGACGACTACTGGCCTGCCACACTACTGGTGGTCTTTAATAATGTCTTTTTGAACGACGCCAGACGACTACTGGCTTGCCACACTACTGGTGGACTTTAATAATGTCTTTTATGCAACTCCAGACGACTACTGGCCTGCCACACTACTGGTGGACTTTGCAGCTTCGTGCCACCCGAAGATGGACTTTTGCCAATCCACTGTTGGACTTTTAGAATATGCCACCCTTAGATGGACCTTTCGCCAATCCACTGTTGGACTTTTAGCTGCTTTGCCACCCGAAGATGGACTTTTGCCAATCCACTGTTGGACTTTTGCCACCCGAAGACGGACTTTTGCCAATCCACTGTTGGACTTTAAGAATTTGCCACCCTTAGATGGACCTTTCGCCAATCCACTGTTGGACTTTTGCCACCCGAAGACGGACTTTTGCCAATCCACTGTTGGACTTTTGCCACCCGAAGACGGACTTTTGCCAATCCACTGTTGGACTTTTGCCACCCGAAGACGGACTTTTGCCAATCCACTGTTGGACTTTAAGAATTTGCCACCCTTAGATGGACCTTTCGCCAATCCACTGTTGGACTTTTGCCACCCGAAGACGGACTTTTGCCAATCCACTGTTGGACTTTTGCCACCCGAAGACGGACTTTTGCCAATCCACTGTTGGACTTTTGCCACCCGAAGACGGACTTTTGCCAATCCACTGTTGGACTTTAAGAATTTGCCACCCTTAGATGGACCTTTCGCCAATCCACTGTTGGACTTTTGCCACCCGAAGACGGACTTTTGCCAATCCACTGTTGGACTTTTGCCACCCGAAGACGGACTTTTGCCAATCCACTGTTGGACTTTTGCCACCCGAAGACGGACTTTTGCCAATCCACTGTTGGACTTTTGCCACCCGAAGACGGACTTTTGCCAATCCACTGTTGGACTTTTGCCACCCGAAGACGGACTTTTGCCAATCCACTGTTGGACTTTAAGAATTTGCCACCCTTAGATGGACCTTTCGCCAATCCACTGTTGGACTTTTGCCACCCGAAGACGGACTTTTGCCAATCCACTGTTGGACTTTTAGCTGCTTTGCCACCCGAAGATGGACTTTTGCCAATCCACTGTTGGACTTTTGGAATATGCCACCCTTAGATGGACCTTTCGCCAATCCACTGTTGGACTTTGCTAACGTCTTTTAACAATGCCAGACGACTACTGGCTTGCCACACTACGGGTGGACTTTCGCAAAATTCCAATACTGGATTACACTGTGCATCCGTGTCAGACATCTCTGCCGACTTTGCTGAGGAACAATGATCAATGACTTGACTTTAGAGGTTCCTGAGAGGATAGTATCTCTGCTGGAGAATAAATGAACAATCCGTCTGCTTCGAATTGTCAAGCTTGCCAAAAATAAATTGGACTTTAAGATATGAGGGAATGACGACTCTGCCAGGAATTATTCCATCTGTTTGGGGGAATGAATTCTGGTCACAGCGATTCCGCTGGGGATGAGAATTTTTAAATGACGTCCTGCTAGGGAAGAAAAGTCATAAAACTCTGCTTGGGGATCTATCCAATCCAAGACCCTTTGTAGGGGTTATCCACCTTCTGACCCGGCTGGGGAAAGGCTGTACCATCCTTGTTGAGGAATAGATTCTGCCGATCTTATAAACCTCTGCGGGGAGAACAACAACTCAGCTGGAAGTTGCTGACAAGATTCGATGCTGACCTCTGTGGGGATACCATGACCCGAGATACGATCTTGCTGGGTATCAGGGCTACTCTGCCAGGGATATGCAAATCCTGGTTAGAACATTCCACTGCAACTTGCTAGAAAGAGTCCTTAGAGATCTGTTGGGGAAACTCAAAGCAAATCCACAGTAGTCTGCTGAAGAATGTGACTGTCGAGCTTAGGATAAGTACTACAATGCCCCATGTTAGGCGAGCTTCCCTTTAGACAATTCCGTTAGGGATGACGGGTTTATAACAAACTCTGCTAGAGAAAACTGCTTTAAAGCATCTCGTGCTGAGGAATACCTTTTGAGAGGATTTTACAGAAGACCAACTGTCCTCAAACTCTACTGGGGATGATCAACACTTCATGCTGGGGAAACAAACATGCCCCATGCTTGGACAAAACAACAATTCGTCCCCGAAGAGGATGTCATAAGAGGATTTTACAGAAGATCTAGCCTCTTCAAACTCTTGTGACTTCGCTGGGGATAATGACCATCAGTTTTGGTGTCGATGAGACCACCCTTTTGGGGAACCTGTGACCGTTATCGACACAGAAAAGCTTGTAGCTGTTGGAGGGACTGAATAAGAGAATCGACTTAATAAGATACCACGATACCCAGTTGAGCTCAATTCGTTGATATCGAATCGTCGTGACCGACCGTCGACCGAATGATGGACTTAATCAGTGAACATTGTGACAAAAGGGTGACCACCTTTCTCGAACATGATTGCCCCAGTCTTCTGCATGGAAGTAAGTGATTACTCGTCTAGAAGACATGATCCCGTGATCTCGCAAAGGCTTCAATTTTGCCTTTGAGCCTAGTATGAGGCTGCTACCTACAAGCAAAGGATATGCACGTATACCCCGTGCGAGATATGACTTCTGCAACTGAGAAAATCTAACTCTGAACCACCACTTGTTGGGGAGAAAGGTTTGCATGCAATCTCTTGCTGGAGAACATTATTAATGAAGCCTACTGAAGACGGGGACCAAAAATGCCTTGGGTTGGAATGCCCCTTAGTTTCACTCCTTTTGGCTGATTGACTGCATATGCGTGACCAACTGTTTTTCTTCACTTGTCCCAAACCAACATGGTCCACCGGAAGAAATTGTCCCAAGAGGATTTTACAGAAGACTTGACATCCAAAACGCTTCAATGTCTTCAAACTCTCGTAGAGATTCGTTGGATCTCGCCGTAACTTCCCCAGACCGTATGGACTACAGAGGAATTCACCTTGAAAAGATCCATGAAGAATCTCATACCACCGTGGGATATTCTGCCTCGGTATTCTGAAACCTGGATGGGCTGATTAGTTGTCTGGATGGACTAACTTCTCGTGCTCTTGGTATAGCTTGCCCCAGTATGAACCTTGAAGTGGTTTTGCCCCTGACTACTGATCTTCGAAGGACAACCAAAAATGCTTGCATTTGTAGGGATTTGAATCTCGCAGTAATTGCCCCAGTTTGGCTGAACTTTGAAGAGATTTCTCGACGTGATTGGCTTAGATGAGCTACACCTTAAAGAGATGGTTCGACGTGATTGCCCCAGATCGACTACGTCTTAGCACAACTTGTTGGGAAAGCCCCTGCCCAACAAAGTTTCCTGAGGAAGTACCATTGGATATGGCTGCCCTTCGGGAGTTTCAGGATCCTCAACTCGACAAGATTAAGCTTCTGGACTGAATTTCCATATGTAAACTTCTTTTGATGTCAAACAAATGTATGCAAGCAGAAAATGTTTTATTCTGAGAATGAAAATTCTAATGCAACACAACATGTTAATCTCGAAGTTTTACTAAAAAGATGTAGCAAACCCTTTTGTGAGCGAATCACGGGTTAGGATACGACATTAATTTTTGAAAGAAATAATGCAATGCCCATGCAACACCAACAACGATCTTTTTAGCACAACTCATAGGAGTCAGGAACGCTATCTCTTGGTAGTATGCTTTCGAAATAACCCTGTTTCAATTAGGACTTTTGAGGGTTGTATCGTGGCCTGGTTCACGGTTTTGAGAAAAATGGTTTATGGCTCAAAGTTTATTGGTGCCCACCCACTCTTCGTGATGTTCTCCAGTCCTACGTTCAGCTAATTTGCACAAGCGTTCGCCTCTCAAAATATTTCGTGATCTTTAAGGAACCCATGCATCTGATGGTTTGACACCTAATGAGGCTATGGAGTAACAGTCACCCCTTTTGTCTTTTGTGCGTAGTCACACGACTTTGTTCTTGCTCGAGGATTTTCTTTTGCAATCCTTTTGGTTTCACATTCTTTTGCTTTTTGATCCCTAATTTTTGCCTGGACTGATTCTTTTGAATCTTGGATTTCGGAGTCCAGCGGGATGCCCTAACTTTTGCCTAAGTTGCTTGTTTTCAAGTTTCAACTTAGCGGGCTTTTTCTTTTTCTTTTTCTTTTTTTTTTCGCGGAACAAATCGCGTGACACTAGCTTATCTTGACCTTGTTGAAAGGGTTGTGACTGCCTCACTCTTTGATTGTTGATGGATAACCATTGTGGTTTCACATCTCTTGACCTCTTGATGGCGGAATAGAAGGTAATGGATCCTCAGATGCACACTCCTTTTGAGGTTTGAACGCTCGGTCAAATTAACTGACGCCTACCCTGCCCCTGGGTTAAATGTGAGGGTTTTTTCCGTACGAAAGAGACTCCTACTTCAAGGCTCAAAGGGGTTAACGAGGGTCTATCTCCCTTATATCTTCAGTGTTTGGGGAGTTGAAACAATGCCTGTACATCCTCAACAGGGTTCTTATTCCAAAGCACACCGTTAGAGATTTTTGCGTTTTCAGATCATCATTCTCCCTCATAGAGTTTGAGCAAGAAAAATGGTATTGCAGTATACATTAGCATTAAATGAGTAAACACAAATGAAATTCTTCAAGAAAACATATTCATTGCATTAAAATCCTCATACCAAATACAAACAAATTTTAACATGTGAACAATGTCTGGACGAACAAATAAAGACTACATATGAAAATGCAGCAAGGAAAATAAAGATTGTCGTTGTTGAGGAGGCTTGGCTCCGTCTAGACTGACCACTTCTGGTGATGTTCTTGTAACTTTGAGCACTCACCATGGTACAGAAGCTTCACCTTGTGGGGTACCGTCTGGGGTGATAACCTTTGAGTCAATCAAATCCTGCACCTTGTGCTGGAACACATTACAGTTATCAAGTGTGTGCCCAAACGTTCCTGAATGGAACTCACAGCTAACACTCATGTCATAGTCCGGAGGAATGGGGTATGGCACGGGCATGGCCCTTCTCAGCTGGATTTGCGAACTTTTGAGCAAACGAGCCAACAACTGACTGTACGGAATAGGAATAGGATCAAATGTCCTCTTGGGCTTCCTTGGTCTGAGTAGCCTCCGCTGCTGATAATCTTGCTGCTGCTGGTTCGGGCGCCCAACCTGGCCCTGCACTTTCCTTTCTGCATTCGGCTGAGGCACAAATGAGGGTTGCTGACATAGGTCTTCTGCAACACAGGGTTGTGGAAGAGATCCCTGACGCGAGGTAGACCCTTTGGAAAAGGAGAGAGTCCTCAGTTCCCTTGCAACAATGGGAGTGACATCACTTGGTTTACCAGCACCAACTGATGCAAACTTGATTGCCCCTGAATCAATTAGCTCCTGGACTTTATGCTTGAACCTGGTACAATTCTCAACATTGTGACCAGGTGCCCCAGAATGGAACTCACATCTAGCCTTAGCATTAGGTCCCAGAGGAATCTTCGTGGGCAACGGTCCCAAACTAACACACTCAACCAGCTTGAGCTCGAGCAAGTAAGAAAGCAATTGCGCGTACGAAATCGGAATGGGATCGAACTTCCTCTTAGGCCCCTCTGACTTAGGATCCTCTTGAAAATTAGGAAGTGACTGCTGATGAGAGAGCTCTGAACCTTTAGCTTTCAGAGGAGATTCACGAAGCAATCCATGATCTAGAGCATATCCCAAAGAGATGGGAGGAGTAGAGACTTCTGTTGTGGAAGCAGGCACATGATCATTTTCCTTTTTTAACACCTTATTCAAGATTTCCATGACCAGGCCCATTTGAATCTTCATCTGGTTGACTTCCTCCCTCAGTAGTTCCTGACCTCGGGACAGCGCCTTAATGTCCCCCATAAAATGCCCCAATTGGGCCCTCACCTCAGCCAAATCCTTCTGCATTTGATCCATGATTCTTACTTGATTTCTTCGCGTCGAATATCGGTGAATATAATTCTCAGCTATACTGCCTGAAACCAAATAAAGGTTAGAGACCCCGCAACGAGTACCTGAAAAGCAAGTAACAAAAAATGCAACATGATATGCAATGCCATGTTTGTCATTTCCGAGGTGCTTTATACCCTGATTCCAATCCAACCACAGAAATCGGAAGACCAGAAATTGTGATATAAAGAGACGTGTCGTGGTCATGTGCTTGTGTGCAGCTATCTGATAAGGAATAACTCTGAATAAAACTGCTCATACTCATTCAACAAGGTATTCAAGTACATTTAAGAAAGGCTCATCCGCAAATGCAATACAAGGAAAAATGGATCCATCAACAAGCCTGATGGTAACCATTAATAACAAAATATAAGGAAAAGAACATCAGTCTGACAATTCCACACCCTTCAGCTTATCACTTGAGTATTTGATCTCCTCAAAAAGTATACGGGTACGCTGGTGATTCGGCTTTTCAATCATTTCTTTGATCAAGACATCCCTTTTCTCAAGAGCCTCAGTTAAAGAACCCATGTGCAGCATCAGAGCCTCGTCATCACACACTCCTTTGTGTCTCTTTATGCCGGCTTGCGTCTTGAGTATCTCCCTTTCTATCATGACTTTTTCAAGCTCTTTCTTGGTATTCCTCAGCTCACCTCTAGCTTCTTCTAGCTGTTCTTGACTCTTACCGAGGCTTTCCCGATACTTTCTCCTCTGCTCATGCGCCTTTTTAAGCTCCTCGTCTTTAGTCTTCGACTGATCCTTTAACTCGGCATTTTCAATTCTGACTTCATCCCAAGCTTGACGAAGTTGAGCTAATGAATCCTTGCTTCGGGCTAAAGCCTGTTTTGTAATCTTGTGAGCCTGACTAGTGTCATCTGCTCCCAAAGTAAGTTTCCGAAAGTACCGAGCTCGGTCATCAAAATCTTCCTCTTTGTCAGCCAAGGTTTTTTCCGCCTTCAAGGCTCTCTTTTCCAACTCTTTGTTGTCAGCTAGAGCTTTCTGAAGACATCTGCTCATTCCAGAATTCTCTATCTGCAACTCTCTGACCATTTTCTTCCACTTCTCACATTCTTCAATAGCCACCATAGTGGGTTGTTCTGGCTGTGCTGAACATAAAAGAGGTCTCCTTGAAAAGGGTAAAAGCAATTCCTTTACTTTTGTCTCAATCCACCTGTCATATTCAGGATAAGATCTACAATCTCCTTTTCCAAAAACTGCTTTTCCAATTTTGTGCTTATCTTTCCAAGCATTCACTACTTCTACCACCTTCGCATCTTTAGTTCCTGTAAAGAATAAAGATTCTTCCACATCTTGCTCTGTAGGAGGATCCCTGGAAACATACCCAAACTGTCGGATGGCCAAAACTGGATTATAATTTATCCCTCCTTTTCTGCCAATCAAAGGCACATTTGGAAAATTTCCGCATCTTGTGACAAGCTCTATTCTCAATAACCGGTGGTCAAACCATACAATGTTATCAGCGGTTAAACTCATCAATCGTTTAGACCATTTCGCCACATCTTTGGTTTCCACAAAGGCACCTGTCTGAGGCAAATGTTTGAAAAACCAATGGCTCAGCAGTGGAGTACAACAACTAACAGATCCTCCCCTCCTTTTCTCATTCTTATAGTGCACGGAATGATAAAAATCTCCTAACAAAGTAGGGACTGGATTTTTAAGAACGAAAACTCTTGTCGCTTGCATATCCACAAAGTCTTGCTGATTGGGAAAGAAAACTAGGCCATATATGCAGAGAGCCAGAATGGAATTGTAAACCATCCAATTTTTAGCACTTGCAGCCTCCTGGGCCTGTCCAGACAGAAATTCTAAATGAAATCCGCTAACTCCATTTTTACTGCTCACACCACTCTTTGTCACTGCCTGATCCATTTGTAAAGCAGCAGCAATTTCTTTTACGCTGGGAGAACTACCAGAGAAGAATGGTATTGCCGACGTGATCGGAATTCCCAAAATAAATGAGAATTCTTCCAGTGTTGGCATCAAAATGTAATCTGAAAAAAGAAAGCACCTCAACGAAGGCTTGTAGAACTGCAGCAGAGTGTGCAAAGCATCATGCTCATACTTGGTGATTGTACGGACCATCCCAACCAAATTCCCGTAGCTCTTCTGAAACCTATCAAGAATACTCGGACCAGCCATATCTATAACTTTGAGCAATGAATCCAAGACAGGATCTGGAAACTTGTAAGACACATTGTTCTTTCTCTCGGCGACGATCTCTGTTGAACCCATGGATTGGAATCAGAAATGTATTATGCACCTGAAAATGACAAACATAACTGTTATGATATGATAATGCAATGCAAAAGGGCATGTGATCAGGTAATCAAGTGTCGGTGTCTGTATTGAACTGTGTGCACTGTGTCTCTGTACTGAATCTGGCAATATCTGAGATGAACACTTAAATCACTGTCATAGGATACAATGTCTGAAATCATCATAGAATCACAAGTAAGGTAGGTAGGAGGCTGGGTTTCCTGCAAACCTGTAAACATCCCGCCCATGCTCACGTGTGGTTCTTAGAAAATAAGGCTTGTCAGCTTCGGAGGTTTGAGAAGCAATAACACATTCAGCCCGTAGGATACAATGCTATGCCAATCAAAGAGGTCGTCCACTGACTCCCCTTAGAAAATAAAAGTCATCCTATGCAAGTTCCAAAGTGGGCCCTCGGGTGCGAATGGGTTTGCCACAGAATGTGGTCTGCCATTGTCACCACTAAAGAGGGATATTTCCACTAAGGTCCTCATGATCGGTCACTAGAGTCGACAGCTCTCTAGATCTACATCCTGGAATACGCAAGATGCGTATGCCACGACGTGTCCCAAGATAGCCTCGTCTAGCTGTGAATTTCGTGAACACCCAACGCACTCCAAACGGCACGTAGGTCCCACTACTCTCCACTCTAATTCTAAGTGTATACTCAAGCCTGTGTAATGGGCTTATCTCTCAGAAATCCCATCCCGCCAAACAGAAAATAGCACAGTCCAACACAACAGTAATAATATGATATGTAATGCTAAAAAGCAGTAAATACAGTAATGTACAGTAAAGCAGTAAATAACCATACAATAAAATGGTAAATATAGCACAACAGTAAATAACCAATGAAAGAAAAACAGACAAGCGCTAGGATTGACTCGCTTAGGGATGGACCAGCAGGAGGTCAATCTGTCCCCAGCAGAGTCGCCAGCTGTCGCTCCCGGGATTTTCATCCAAGTACAAACGCGAAAGTGGCACCGAACAGAGTCGCCAGCAATGTGTATTTATCCCATGAGAGGGAAAGGAAACACTGCATAAACCTGAAGGAAAGGAAAGAGCATGGTCTCGCGACCAAGAGAACTGGGTTCGGGAGTCGGTTACGCGAGAGGAAGGTATTAGCACCCCCTCGCGTCCATCGTACCCGATGGGATCCACGCTTGCTGCTTCAATCAAAGGGTGTAAGAAAAGAATGTTGGAAATGGAACTGGAAAAGGAATTGAAAGAAAGAGAGAAAGGAAGGAGAACAAATGTAGGGAAAATAAAAGAAGTGCTCGAATGGGCCCTACCCCACTGCCTACGTATCTCATCGGGAGCATGAGAATCAGAGCGACGTAGTTCCCCTCACTAGGGAAAGTTGTTTGGGTTTTTTAGAGAACGGCTTACGTTCTAGCTCAGGTGTTGCAGGCTCGCTGGTCCGAGTGCGTTACCATCTTGCAAGAGAATGAGTAGGAGCACGTTCATACGTTGAGAGTGAATGAGGTGAGAAAAGAATTCCCGAAGGAGACGTGATTGTTTGTTTTTGTCTTTTAAGAGTTTTTTATTTGTTTGTTTGCATATGATAGTGTATCTGAATCTTAGTTATTGGAATGTGTACTTTCTCACATTCCAAAATGGAATGGGTAAGAAAGCACACTAAGGGTGAAGAAGACCCTCACACTTAGTTCCAATTATCAAGGTTCAAACACACTAGCATACTTGTATTTATTAAGTGTTTTTGTTGATTAAGAAATGAAGAAGTGTTTTTTATTTATTTGTATTTTCAACAAGTATTGCATTTAAGTCCCTCATACAAGATCAAATGTTTAACACATTGACCCAAGATGGGCTATATGCTATACATTTTAAGATTACAAGAGAAGACCCCTTATAATCTTTTCTTTATATGAAAGGCCTAAATGCAATAAATGCCTACCTTTATTATATGTTTTGAATTTTCTTTGAGATGAGAAAGGAGACTCAAGAGAGGAGAAAAGGTAAAACCTATGTGGACTAAGACTCAATCCTAATTGAAGATTAAAGAGAGTGATCCTAAAGGTTTGTGAGGTTTCAACCTAAAGTCTAAAGAAAGAAAGAATTAAACAATTCACTTCCAAAATGGAAGATGAATTGTAATTCAAAAGGGAAAGTAATGAGTTATTAAAAGAAAGCACATAAGTGCTTAACAAAACACAAAATGAAATTGTAAAAGAGAAAGGATAGAAGTTGAATGTGGATTCCTTATCCACACTCAATTGAAACTTACCAAAGCCCCTACATGGTTAGCACAATCACTTACAAGTAAAGTAAGAAGGTATAATGAACAAATCAAATTCAAACAAGTTGACAAACAAAGTAAAATGAGATTAAATGCTATACATGCTTCCAAGTCAGAATGTAACTCATATTTACACAACCTAATGTTATCCTAAATGAGCATACCAAATCATGCAAACAAAATCTCAATCCAACAAGAAGCAAAGAAGGAAAGGGGAAGTGATGTGAATGTGGTTCATACTTGTGAAACAAGTGACTTAAGGTGCAAGATAAACATCAAACATGCAAAGATGAAACCCAAATGTCACAATCAGAAGTCAATTAACATGCTATACATCCTCAAACAAAACCACAACTCATGGCACAAGTGCCTTCATGATCAAGCAAACCAAACATGAGGCATGCATTCACAAAATGAACAAGTTAAACTTCATGCTTCAAACAAATAGCAAACATGCTCCAAAAATTATGACTTTCACCAATCAAACACCTTAAACCCATGCCATTAACATATCAAGTCCACAAGCAATGAATCAGAACCAAAGTCACTCAACTATTAGGTCAAAGTCTCATGGAAGTTTCATGCATTCATGCTCAAAGCAACACATCAAAAGTCATCCAAAAAAGACTTAAAAATCATATCATAAATCTCAAACATACCTCAACATATTGTGACCACAATGCAAAAAGAAAGGCATCAAAATCAATTTTTATGATCAAGAACAAAAATGCACAAAATCATATGTCACATTAAGTATGCATGCAAATGGAAATTCAAAAGAAATAATGGAACAGGGGCAAAATGGTCATAAAATCAGAAAATAAAATCATAGAAAATTTCCTAAATGTTTTAAGAATACACATGAATTTTTGTGGAATTTTATGATACCATTTGATATTTTTAAAAATTAATTATGAAACGTGTAGCAAAAATGGAAAAAATAAAATGGAATGTAAATGTGAATGGGGGTGCATGCCTAGTAACTATTCAGTTCAAAATCAATTGGGCCTTAAAACAGGGAGGTGCGAATAGCATTCTGGCTAAGTCCACTAAGCGCGCAGAGCATACTAACAAACATGAACCCTCAGTCAACAATCTTGACTCACTCCCAACCATCAGATCAAGTCCAAGTCAAACCAAAGTCAAAGTAACCTAATCTCACGCATGTGCATGAATGTTCACCATAGCTACCATGTACCATGCCACACAATGTTTAAAAATGAAATCAGAAGAATCACGTGACATGCACATGAATTTTTATGTGTTGGCAGCATGGTAGCCATTAGATCACGCTCATCCAACGGATCACATTCAAACTGGTCATAAAACCCTAACATGAAGCCACCGGCCGGAGAGGGACCTCCGGTCACCTTCTCCGGTCACTCACCACCGTCTGCAACCTTGATTTCTCCAGAAATCCACAAAACGTATACCAATAGAAAGAGGAACTAAGGTAGAACACGAATTCAAGAACAAAATGCACAAACAATTCATGATATGAGAGAATCCAACGGAAACAGATTTGCCCTAACATTTGGTCTATGCCTCTAAAGGCCTATCAACTAGCCAGGCAAGTCCTTGAGCTTATAAGAAGCTGCAAGAACCTGAAAACAAACTCACATCAAGTCTATAATGGATGAAACTCGTACCTGAATATTGGAGATTTGGAAGTACTCTTCAGAAAACCAGAGATCTTAGCTTCTTCTTCAACCTTGGAGCTTCACAAACTTAGCAAAATGAAAGCTATATAACCAGTGGTCTTGAGAGCAGAGAGATTCAATGTTGAACAATGCTTCCAAAACCTTGAGGACTGTGTAGAAAACTTCAATCCAATGCCATTGATGATGATGAAGATGAAGTAGATGAAGGGAAGATGGTGAAGCTCGTGTGAAATCAGAGGGAAAGTAGAGAGAATGTGAGGGAGAGTTTGAAGTGTTTTTGAAGCGAAAAATGAGAAAAATGAGGCTAGCCAAGAAAGAATAGGGTGAAATCTGTTTTATAGGGGGAGCTAACCAGGGTTAAGCTGAGTGAATTAACTGAGTCATGGTGGTTTGAGTGAGTCATCCCTAACTAACTGAGTCAAGTTAGTTAGGGAGAGTAATGATATGGTGGTGATTCCCTATGGTAAGCTATGGTGAAGAAGAAAGTGGAATGAATGGCACGGCTGTTATCAGAAACTTGTTCAACAAGTTTGCTCTTTCTATTTTCATGCCAGGCACGTGCTAGTGTATGAGGTTTATGTCATGTGTGTTTGGTTTAATGTGGAAATCTGATGTGAGGTGTTTGGTGTGTGTGTGAACCAAATTGTGCAGCAGAACCATTAATGTATCAGTGCCAACATAGGGTGCTTTGCAAGTGTTTTTCTCTCTACTCCATGAATGAGTTGGTGAGTTTATGGGTTCATTTGGAAGAGGGTACATTGGGGAGCAATATTGGTGTTGAAGACAAGTCAAATGGAGGTGTACAAGATGATGAAAAATAGCTTGAAACAGAAGGAAACCAATTGGTGTATGGGCGTGCAGGTGAGGTTGGCTGGCATGGTGTGTATGGCATGGATTTTCAGCAAGATCACCCTAACTTGGAACCAATATTTCTCCCTTATAACATGATCAAATCAAATTTTGTCCAACATGAACATTGAAGAGTGCACTACAAGGAATAACTTTGATGTTGAAAATTTTCTCATTTGGAGCTTTCTTCTTGGAGAAATTAGGGTTGACTTCTGGCCCACCACATGCTTGTTGAAATGACTGCGTGCATGACCTGAAAATTCTTGGTCATGGCCTAGTTTTGGCCTACTTTCCTCCAACTTTGATCAATCATATCTCTCTCAATTTTTATCCAATGGAGATATTCTACACATGGATTTGAAGCTTAAAACAAGACCTTTCATTGAGGCAGAGTGGAATTTTCATTTGGTGCTCCAAATTTAAATGGCCTTGGTTCAAACTCTGATGCAAAATGGCCAAAACTTGCTATTTTTAGTAACCCTTCTTCATCCAAAAATGGCAACTTTCTACACCTTGAATTTTTTCATGATTCCTTTGGAATTTCTTGACCAAATTTTGTACATTGGACACATGTAACATGAATTTCATGAATTTGGGCTCAAAAAGTCAAGAGTTGACTTTTTCCTCTGATTATTTGACTTTGCCCCAATTTCTCTGATTCTTAATCTTTCTTCCAATTGAACCACTTCTAAAACCAATTGAGATGCAATCTTCCACACACATACACTTAAGGACATATGGAATACCATGACATCAAGTTTTGTCCAAAAAATCAGAGATATCCTGATTTTATTAGAAACCCTAATTTTGACCCTCTCTGGTTAGGAGGAAATTGCACATCTTCCAAATCCAAATTCCTCAGAGTATGTTGTGTATCCTCTTAAAGGATGATGAGAAATGCCACTTGAGAATGATTTTGAATCAATGAGCTATCTCTTTTGAGGGTTTTCCTTCAATTTTTGAATCTCTTGCATAGTGAAAGATGTAGTGCTTCAATCTCCCATTGTATCTCTTATCCTTGAGGTTGTGGATGATCAATTGAGATGGTATGAGACAGGAAAGACCTCTTGGCTTGCCTTGAGGCAACTTGATTGACCTTTTTGTGCTTTGAATGATCTCTTGATTGTCCATCTTCCACCTGATCACATGCCCTGATGGTAAGAAGGATGCCATGCTTCATTTTTCTATGTTAAATGCAATGCAATGTTAATGAGGTGGATATGATATGATAAATGATAATGCCATGCTATGATGCCAAAAGGGGAGAGCAAATTTTGGGGTATTACAGTAACCAATAGGTAACTCAACACATGTAACTTCACTACTAACTCGCCACAACGCGAACGTTAATACACCAAGGCTTCGCCTGATAAATATTCACCTGTTTGCTTAGCACACAACAATACCAGTTCCCTACCATTATCCAATTCGGATCCACACCTCAGAAAGACATCAAGGATTACCCAACACCGGCATCTCTCTAGCCATCACCTTGTTCTCTACTCCCTGACAAGCAATCACTAACCATACCTGATTGTCCCTCCTCGGAGATATTCTTCAATTTGACCGACAAGTACTTCTCTTCTACATCCTCTTTTAGATAATAAAGATCTCTACCGACTCAACACAATCATCTTCCACATCACATGCTATCTTAATTGTCAAGGCGCATCTATCCATTCATCTTGATTCCAACTACTATCAACAATGGATTGAGGGTGATCAGTTCCCCAATTTGTTCATAGACAGCCGATCATCCTGATGAAGTATAGACCCTTCCTTATCAACTATGATAGCACTCCATTGTTCACCAATCTACCCTTCCATAGTGAAAGCATCGTGGAGAAGCACCAGTTTCTCCCCCACTTATCTCATCCTCAACTCCTGCAAACAGACAGTTAGAAAACAAGCACGTACCGATAGTGTTCTACACACATGTCGCATACCACGACATAACTCATACTAGACAACCTGGCCGGACGGACCGACCAGGCTCTGATACCAATTGTAACACCCCACTTTCCCATTTTTCAAAATAAGCAAAATATATGTAATAAATCTGAGTTTCCACACCAAAGTAGGATGCCACATTTTAAAATCAACAAAACAAATCTCCTTTATTTTAATAAAATCAAACAGCGGAAAATTTATTCAATTATTCGAATTACGGCCATCTGCCTATAACACCAAAAACTCCACATAATCGTGGTCCACCTTAATATTCATCAATTGAAAGATACATAACAAGTATACAACATAAAACAAATGGTAAAAACCCCCAAATCGCGTGTTACGTATCAGAGCGACTCTCTAAACTCGAACAAGCTACACAAGCTCCAAGCACTAACCTGGCACCTGAATATCTGTACTTCCGAAGAAGCACAGACACAACAACAACAGAGGGGTGAGAACTACATTCAATATAAAAAGGCGAATAATACATATAAGGAAGTAGTATCTCACGCCAACAGCAACAACATATAATCACGACCTACTGTCATATTTAATCACCAACAATCAACAATTAACAATGCAATGCATGTGGTACCAACATCACCATGGTTCATTCAATCAAACCCAGATAAATCACATACACCCCTACTTGGCAATGATTTATCCCACCACACTCCTCAAGGGAGTTCGGATGAATCACTTACACTCCTCCTGAGCAATGATCCATCCCACCAATAATATGTATGCATGACTCAATGCACATAACAACACATGTATGACACATTCATACAACTACACGATCCTACTGATCACACAGGAGATACACATAACACACATGTATAACAAATGATAAACAAATTCACGATCCTCCTGATCACAACAACCATACATATAAAACACATGTATAACAAATGATAAACAAATTCACGATCCTCCTGATCACAATAAACATACATATAACATACATGTATAATAATAGACATACATAGTTACGATCCTCCTGATCACACATGAGACACATAATCGTTCCCACTTGCACCATAATCATTGAACCCTCACTAGTCACCATAACTTACCAAACACTAATTAATTCCTAAAAATTATAAAATTAATTAGTTTCATCACCAACTGTGTATTACTCAGCATCTGATCCCCAATCCCAACCCCTCAAACCAAGAGAAACCGAATCAGCCCCAAAAATGGGAAAGAAATCGCGAAACGGTGAAATTATGTACTCAAGTTGTCCATACGCGTATTAACCTGAGTCATACGCGTAATGACTAGCTCCCTCGCCCCCTCCTACGCGTACCAGACGTGTAAGGCATCCTGCCTCGCCTTACCATACGCGTATTGCCCAGCTTCATACGCGTATGGGCAGAGACCCATTTTTCCTTCAATGTCAAATTCCAGATCTGCATACGCGTACGCCCACCCCCATACGCGTATTGCCTTGCCTACCATACGCGTACCCTTGCGCGTATGGGCAGAGGGTCGTGCCAATTCCTCCTCATGGCCTCTCCTTACGCGTAATGGCCCATGCCCTGCCCAGCCTTACGCGTATCAACTTCTCCCATACGCGTATGGCCAGATCCATTACGCAATTCATCCTCTTCCACACTAGACTGAGTTCTGCTACGAATTCCTCCAATTTCTACTCCAAAATAGTCCTAAAACTTGTTCTACATTGATTTTAGGTACTCATGTTCATTTGATCTCTTATTCTTATGATTACTAATCACAATCTACAGGTTTTTAGAATTAATTTCACCTGCCTAACCTGTACCAAAATTAAGGTCTACAACAATCATGTTCAAACAACAGCAACAACATCCATATAACATCGATTCAGCAATTCAACTACACGAATTTCAACATGGATTCACATATAGACACCAAAATCATACAACAACACAAAATCAGACAAAATCCTACGGGGTTAAGGACTCCCCACTACCCTTATACGATTTAATCACCATATATGAACCCGTTCTCCCCCCTTACCTCGAATTGTTCAGAAATCTGGAAAAATTGAGAAGAAATCCTTGCCCTAGCACCCCTTCTTCTTCCTTGTTCTTCTTTCTCTCCTTTTTCTTGTTTTACGTGAAATTAACCTCCTCCCCACTAAACCTCTCTAATTCCCCTTAATTAGATTTTTAATTAAATTTTCTTAATAATAATAATAATAATAACAATAATAGTAATAATAATAATAATAATAATAATAATAATAATATTCTCATTATTTTATCATTACTAAATGCATCACTTAATTATCTAATATTAATTTACTACTCCAACCCCTCTATTAAAGATATACCTTCCCCTGCACTCAACTGCACACCCTTAACAAAGCCCAACAAACAGAAATAATAACACGACGATTAATAATTTAAATTGGGGTGTTACAAGCTCCGCTAGGGGAGAATCATTGTACAAAGCCCGAGAGGAGGCTAACTGTGCTGGTAACTGTTTCAGTCTAGTGACAGGTCCAGTATGTTGGATAAAAGAGAAAATCAGTTCTTATAAAGGAAAGATTAACGGTATTGTTGTGCTTTGGTACTGATCAGAGGATCAGGGTTGTTTCCTGTTCATTAAGGAAATGGGAAATCCAAAGGGTATTGAGACTTTTCCAGTCTACTGGTGTTTTGAGAAATTGAATCTCAGATAGTGAGTGATCTTTGTATGATGCCCAAGAGAATGCTGGTATGTTAAGGGATGAAGGTCAACCCATTAACTGGTCTGACACTTGACTCAGAAAGACAGCTCTAGCAAATCGATGACTAGGTTTTGTTCCTATACCTGTAGATGTCTCTATGTCCTTGTACTAAGCCCAAGAGAAGGCATGAGAGCTTTTAAGAAGCCGAAGGGTCCTTGTACAACGCCCAAGAGGAGGCGGAGATGCTTTTAAGAAGCCTGTGGATCCCCAAACCCCGAGACGTTCAAGACATTCTATTCACCGAGAATAGATCAAGCCAGGAAAGTCCGAGAATTTGGCAGAAACTCAAGAGATGCTATTCACGGAGAATAGATCAACTCTGGGGAGTAGAGTTTCTTTGAAAATTTCTAAGAGTGACAGTCTGAGAAAGGGTTCACCGAGAATGCTGCCAATCACGTCTCCATATTGTTTAACCCCAAGAGGAGGGAAGATTGTGTCTGGTAATCCTATGGGGATCTAGTTTTGTTTGTATTTAAGAGTGACCAACAAGGCTTTACCTAGTGCTAGACATAGTTGTCGGGGAAAACTCTAAATAACTATACTAGTATTACACAGTTGATATTTGACAAGTATATAAAAGTTTGTGAAAGAAGACTTACAGTGAATCAGCCCCACAATACAGTGATATATATATATATATATATATGAAAGCGGATAAAGAAAGCGGGTAAACACTTACTCGGTTGTAGAGCTTCCATGCTGTTTTGTTAGTCGTTCAACAAAGAAAACTTTGATAACAATATTATATTCAAAATCAAAGGAGAAAGTGCTTTGAAAAGATTGTTGGGGCTTACAGCTCAAGGAGAGGCCCAAGGTTTTATCAGTGATTGCACTGTTGTTTTGAAATTGAACATGGACTTATACAAGTGACTGAGGCGCAAAAAGGTTTTCTGTACAAAGGGAAGGGTCTTACACTCTCTCAAGAGGCCCAAAGGTGTTTAAAGAAAAAGAATGGGGCTTATAACTCGAGGGTAGGCCTATAAGTTTTTCCGTTTTGAAATGGCGATCGCGCCGAGATTTTTGAAAACGCAGTGGGTCTTATACAATGACTGAGGCCCAAAAAGGTTTTAGTTTTCAAGGGGGATTGGGTCTTACACTCTATTAGAGGCCCAAAGGTTTTGAAAAAGATTCGTGAGGGTGAAAACCAAAGAAACCCTAATCTTGTTTTCCTTTAAAAGTAAATATTTAAAGAAAATCAATAAAAATGATAAAAATACCAAATAAGTTTGAATAAACCACTTGTGATTTTTGTTTAAGGTTTGAAAATTGAGGTTTTAATCACAAGATGAATTAAAACTCATTTGGTTTTGACTTTCAAGGTAAATATTCACTTTTAAAATGATTAAAAATAATTAAAAATGAATTTATTCACAAAAATACTAATTATATTAAATAAATAATATAAACTTGATTTTTTTGTGGACTAAAATATTTCAACATTTTTGTGATTTTTTTCAAAAAGAACCAATCAAAAATAATTAAAATTGAGGGAGTTATTAATTTTTCAAATCATTAAAAATAATATGAAAAATAATAAAATATGAAAAAAAAACATGAAAAAGTGGTAAAAAAGAGAATCTGGGGCGAGGGGGATTCGAGCCCCAGACCTCTTGTGTATAGGGCGCACGCCTTACCACTGGGGTGGTGATACATCCGTTGATTGAAACACAACCACAAATATACAAGGCTTGCCTTGTTTTTGGCCTGGCCCAAGGCAAGGCAAGACAAGATTTTGGTCAGAAACGTGAAGGCCATAACTTTCTCATTTCTCCATGGATTGGGACAAAATTTAGGTCTATCCTGCCTAGAATTTCACAAGGAATCCAATGGTGGTGGTGTTTTTTTCAGATCATGCTCCTATTGAAAAACTCGATAGTGGTTTTGAAATAGACCATGATTTGCATTTTCTATGCTACCTCTTGGTATAGGTGTGAATTACATGATAAATTGGTGCAAACACAACACATATAACATGTAGAAGAGATGCATGATCAGTGGACATCAAAGGAAAGCATGATTCAAAGAATTCAAGTTGTGATGCTTACCTCTTTTTGGAGCTTTTGTGCAATCTGCCAAGTACCTTGTTCCAGAAATGATTTGATGCTTTGGACACCCTTAAATGATCTCGTATAAGCTTTTAGGATGGTTGGAATCAGTTGGAAACCTCAGGAACAAGTTTGAGCTCTTTCTTGCAAAAGGGACAAAAATGACCAAAATAGTAACTCCCTCAAATGGTGTTCCAAATGTGTGGAACCATTTGGTACAGTTCAAGGATGATATTTGGAGTGTGTTTGAGTTTTTATCTAGTTTGGAAAGTGACTGAATCAAGACATGGCTTGAAAAATGCACAAAAGTCAAATTTTGAGGTTTTGAGAGGTGACTTTGTGATTTTGGTGTTACAGGTCACTTGTGAGTGTTTGGATCATCTCTATATGATGTTTATGAGGTGTGTGTGTGTGTGTGTGATTGGTTTGGTTGGAACTGCTCTCAAACTCAAAACCCGATAGTGACTTGCTTTGGAAGGAAAATTTGGAAGTGAGAAGGTGATTTTGAGGAAAGCATCTGTTTGATGGCTTTGGTGTACTCAAACTGATCACAAATGAGCTCTATTTATAGTAGAGCAAGTTTTTTTAGGAGCAATAGTGATTGGCAACTGCAGTAGAGGTTTGGCCAATGTTGATCAATGGGAATCCAAGTCTCCTCTTGCCATTGACTAGAGGTTAGGGCACAGGCTGCTGGTTCCCATGGTCTTGGATAAGTCTTGACTGAATTCAGTTGGAAATGGCTCAGTCCATGCCACCTTGGTGCATCCATTAAATGCTCCAAACCAAAATTGGAGTCTTGTCCCTCTTTTAGGCATTTCTAGGTTTGGCATGCTACTTTTGGTTCCAAAGACTTGGGAGGCTGATGGATCAGTGTTTGTCCCTCCTTGGTCTCCCCCTGAGGTGTTCAGATGGATAAGTGTGTTTGTCATTTGCACAAATTTGGCAAATCGAGCAAAATGCACAAATCTGCCTTGCTTTGACAGTTTTCAGCAAGGCATATTGCCATTGTCATATCACATGGCTCAAGTGGAATTTGATGGAGTTCTTGGCCATTTTGGAAAGCCCTCATATGATACAACAACTGTTTGATCATAGTTGGTTTTGATACCTTTTGGATCCAAGTGAAAAATTCCCCTACATTTGGAAAAAAGTGAAGGCAGATTCTGACTTAGTGAAAATTTCACTAAGTGTTGGAAAAAAGTGACATTTTCACTTTTTGTGATTTTGATCATTCCATAACTTAAAATCTATGGGGAATTGGAATGAGTTGTATTTGAAGCTTTTATAGAGTGCCATGAGAGCTACAAATCCAGCTTTGAATGGGGAAAAATGGCCTTGTGGTTTAGGAGTTATGATCCTCCAAAGTTGATACCCTAGCCACTTTGTTCCATAACTTAGAAAATTTCTAAGTTTTTTATGGTTACCCCTTTTACAAGTTTTCCCACTTTTCTTGATTTTTATTGATGAATGAAATTCTGGTACCAGACGTGTGATGTTAAGGTACGATGTCACAACAACACACTCTGCAATAATGGACAGAATAAGCAACAGGAAAACACAAGGAATTGTTCACCCAGTTCGGTCTAACTACCTACGTCTGGGGGCTACCAAGCCAGGGATGAAATTCACTACTTGTAGATATAATTTACAGACTCAACACACCAGTTGACAATCTCCTAAACTTATACTCTACTAGTGACTTTCTACCTAAGAAACCACTTAGATATGAGAACACTACTCAATCCCCTAAAACACTCAAAGAACAACCTCTTTGAGATCCCTTGATCTTGCTTCCTAGCTTCGATCAATCAACAACTCTCTATTGCTTCACAGCTTCTAGAGAGGACAGAAAATTCAACACCTATTCAACCAAGAATAGTGTGATTACAAGTACTCTAAACAAACCCTAGACTCTAAGCCTCCAGCTCTTGATCTTCAATCTGTTTTCTGTACCTTCTTCCTTGGTCTTGTGTGCTTTATATAGCTCCTTGAATTTGGATTGGATTTGTCACAATATTTGATCAGATTTGTTAATTAAAAACTGAATCTTTTAAAACAGATTTTATCCCCAAAATCTTTTTAAATCTTCCACCTTTTAATTCTCCAACAAACCTGCAATCAAATCTCCCATGTAACAGAAAATATCTAGCCCAAGATATTCTCATCCAACGAGTCAACACTCTCCACAATTCCAGCTAATACGCGACCCTAATAACAACAAGCCCATGCTATCATTAGCTTCAGTTCTGCAGGTCTGATGTTACAACATCACCTATGTGACATCAGACATCCACTTCAGCAACTAGCAACCTTAACACAGCCCAGTGTTAAGTGCAATGTTATGACATCAAGCCCATGACATCAAACATAGTTAACCTTCACAACTTAGTACAGCCCAGTACTAAGACTCAATGCTGCAACATCAACACCATGACATCAGCATTGAACACCTTGTTGTTTTACCAAAATTCCAGCCAATCCAGGAACTTACAATCTCCCCCTTTGGCTAATTTTGGCTAAAACAATCTCTGCATCTTCAGAGACTTCAGCAGCGGAATATCTTCAATATTTTGAAACTTCAACTTGCAGCAGTTTGACAATCTTCATATTGTCTTCATTACTTGATCTGCTGCAGCACCATCTTCATTATTGATAACAGCCAATTGGTGCTCCCCCTCAAAAACTTGAACCAGCATCACAGCTGTTTAGTAGCTCACAATGTGCAACACATCTCCCCCTTGATGTCTGCTTTGCTGCACTCTGCACTCTTCAATGCTATGAATTCTTCACTAGCAGCTTCATAATTATGTTGTCTATACTCCCCCTCCACAGCTGCATCATTACTTTTCAACTAAACACCTTTTATTTTTATTCTTTTAGCAGCAACTACTCTTCTCCTCATGGCAATTTTTAACTCTCCCCCTTTTTATCCATAATTAGACAACTATCCCAAATCAAATGCCCTACAAGGTGACATAATACTGGTTCCACTATCAGTAGCAACAAGACCTATGTAGTCTCCAAGCACAATGTTCTGACATTATTAATGACATAGTCAAAAACAACTTCCAACCCCTTGACTGGTCAGGCGATACAACCCAAGCATTTGAACAAACCATTATAAAACCACTCTTTCTCAGCACAACACACCAATAAAGCATGAGTCAATCAAGCTCCAAAGAACCAACCAAGAACCTCAAGCATGAGGATACACAACCAGACCCTATGAAGAAGAAGATCAAATCTCAGACGACATCAGGTCCTTCTACAGGAGCAACAAAAACTGGCAGGACTTCAGTGACCACTATGAAGCCTGGTAAGAACCATTCTGCTCAACAACAGCCTTCAGAAGATGAATGGGATGCAGATTGGAAGGCTTTTCTGGATGCAGGAGATTGGCATGAGGATGTAGTCTAATCTTGTATTTTCAACTATTGAATAAAAATCCTATTTTTAGATTTTTCAGTTGCCATGCCAAACACTTTACAGTACTATTCTAAACTGCTGAAATTTGTACTGCATTAAACAGAACCAGAGCACCAAGATGAGTTTCTTAGAGAGACTACACTAAAAAATTGAACAGACTATTTTATGTACCATACTATCTGCAGTTGAATAACCATTATCTTATAGGCCAACTGCACCATAACACATCTTTCAATTAATTTTGAAGTAATACGCTCCCCAATTTTAAGCTCTCAAATTGGTTAGCATACATGAACTCATCATCTAAATTCTCTTTATTTACCAAATAATCTGAGTATTTAACCAGATCTTTTCTATCAACCTGCTCATCATCCCATTGATGAGTAACATTCTGTAATGTTGTAACATCTTTCTTGACATGGTGATTGCCCAACAGTCGTTTCTTCCACAAGAGTTGATAGCATGAGTTCTTTCCACATAACACTGATCTACGACTGTTCTTCTTCTTAAATCTGAGAACTAATCTGATTTTGCCCCTCTTTCTTCTTCTTAGTCTTCCAAGATCAGTTTGTATCTTTTGACCAGCATGATTCCATCCTAGAGGATGTGTATTTATTCTTGACATTTTAATCCAGGATCTGATAGAGCCAATATCAGAGGTCCTCTGCATGTCAATTTTCATATTGGGGTCAGTCTTAGACTCTAGTCTATTCTGAATCATTTTTGCACTTTGCTCATCATCCTTTTTGAGGCTAGAAATACTCTTCTTGTCTTGAGATGTTTCAGCATCTGCTCTGACATCTGTATCTTTCGACACAGAGCTATTCATCCAGGGGAGGTTTTCTTCTGAGACATCGATCTTCTTCAGATCTTGATGATAGAATTTTTTATATTTACCACTGTTATCTCCCATAACTTCAGTGAGTTCTTCAATCTCTAGCCTTTTAGACTTACTCACAGTCAGACCACTACATTGATGCGAGATTCTGATGATTTGTTCAGATGTCAAGACATCAGCATCTTTCCTCTCGAGAGATGTTGCTCTATTCAGCTCCTGAGAACCTTTAATCCTTCCATCAATGGTGAGGACTGATGTGTAACATTTGCCCTTGACTAATTTCAGATCATCTTTTCTTCTGACCTTCATCAACTTGAGGGAACCTTCATCATTCTGATGTCTACACCTGATATCTTCTTTATCATCACCAGACTGGCTTTCAGTTTGAGGAATCCACTGATAACAATTGTCTTTGGATCTTGCACCAGTCATTACAACCTCACCCTTCTCATTTGTTACAACACATTTGTCTTTGGTGTAGCTGACTAAGTAACCTTCATCACATAATTGGCTGATGCTTATCAGATTAGCATTTAAACCATTGACAAGATAGACATTGTCAAGTTCAGGTCCTCTTACTTTTCCAATACCTTCTACAACTCCGTTATTCCCTTTACCAAACACCACTTCAAGAGAAGGACACGGTCTACATTCAGCAAACATGGATCTACATCCAGACATGTGTTTGGAACACCCACTGTCAAAATACCATGTTTCTTCTTTAGCTTCTTTGTCAGTCAGGTGAGCCAATAAGCACTTCATCTTCTCATTCTGTACCAATTGTTTAACAACTTTGTGCCTGTATTCTCTCCATCTGTTCTGTGTCTGAGGGTATCCATGCAGCTTGTAGCAAGAGTATTGCATATGTCCAAGCCTTCCACAATAAAAGCATCTCACCCTTTCTTCTCTGAATCTTCTTCCTTGATGAGACTGCATAGGTTGCCATCCATAATGTGGTCTTCTCCTAACATTGCTTGCCTGCTTTCTATTATGCTGGTATCCATAAGGAAGCTGAGAATGCTTTTTCCTGGATTGTCTCCCATGATGGTGGGACTTTCTCCTTCCATAATGAGACACAACATTAGTGTAACCATACCCCTGATGTTGAGACACCTGATGAGACACGATCTGCTTGACCCTTGCAGCTTCCATGCTCCTATGATATTGGGGGGGCATATTCTGGCTTGCTCCTTGTGGCTGCTTTCTCTTCTGATTATGACCAGTCTTCTCCTCAATCTTCTTAGGTTGTGAAACATCAGCTTCCTTGGGAGTAAGATTCTGCCTCTTTGGCTGATGTTGAGGCACAGTTTGTGACTCTTCCTTCTTTAGACCTGAAGTACTTGCTTCTGAGGTACCTTTGTCTTCGGCCACATATCCTATCCCAGCTTTGTTTCCAGCAACCTGTTCTGACTGGAGTATCTTGTCAAGAGTGGCTGTACCATTGTTCAGCATCCTAACAAATTTTGTCATCTGATCAAGTTGAGATCTCACTAGAACAACTTCATATTCCAGATCGGATTTTTCATTCTCAAGTTGAGCAATCTGTTCCTTGTGGCACTTGTTTTCTTAACAAACTTCAGCACTCTTTAAACACAACTCCTTGTAGGTTGAAGCTAGCTCATCATAGGTGACTTCTCCATCACTATCATCATCAGATTCAACAATTCCTGTCAAAGCTGTAACATGCTTTGCTGACTCACTTTCACTTTCACTGTCAGAGTCAGACCAGGAAATTGTCAAGCCCTTATTCTTCTTCTTCAAGAATGTGGGACACTCTTTCTTGACATGTCCATACCCTTCACATTCAAAGCACTGAACACCTTTATCTTGGGCAGTCTTCTCTTCATCTTTCTCTTTTGACTTGCTGATGTCAGAGGAGATGTTCTTGACATTAGGCCTGTAGTTATAGTTCATCTTCTTGAACACTTTGTTGAATTGCCTTCCCAACATAACTATAGTCTGAGGCAGATCCTCCTGGGACTCATCATCTTTAGCTGCTGCAGGAGTGGAGACTAAGGCTATACTCTTGGGCTTCTTTTCTGGTTCTTCCTCATTCAGCCCAAGTTCAAATGTTTGAAGAGATCCAATAAGCTCATCAACTCTCATCTTGCTGATGTCTTGAGATTCTTCAATGGCTGTTACCTTCATCTTATACTTCTTAGGGAGGGACCTAAGAATCTTTCTTACCAGCTTCTCTTCTGTCATCTTCTCACCAAGAGCACTGGATGCATTTGACAGCTCAAGAACACTCATGTGGAAGTCATGAATAGTTTCCTCTTCCTTCATCTTCAAGCTTTCAAACTTAGATGTTAAAAGCTGAAGTCTTGACATCTTAACTCTAGATGTGCCTTCATGAGTAGCCTTCAAAATATCCCAAGCCGCCTTAGCAGTTTCACATGAGTTGATCAGCCTGAATATGTTCTTGTCAACCCCATTGAAGATAACATTTAGGGCTTTTGAATTCCCAAGGGCAAGCTCATCTTCTTCCTTGGTCCATTCTTCTTCAGGCTTAGGCTTTGAGGTGCCTTCTTTATCCTTGCCAACCTCATCTTTCTCACATACCTCTGGAGCTTTCCACTCTTTAATGACAGCCTTCCAAGCTCTGCTGTCTAATGACTTTAAAAAAGTAGTCATTCTAGGCTTCCAATACTCATAGTTTGAGCCATCCAAGATAGGGGGTCTGTTGACGAATCCTCCAACCTCTTTGTCCATCTTTCACCAGAAAGTAACTTCCCTAGATCTCACCCAGAGACAGACAGGATGCCTGCTCTGATACCAATTGAAATTCTGGTACCAGACGTGTGATGTTAAGGTGCGATGTCACAACAACACACTCTGCAATAATGGACAGAATAAGCAACAGGAAAACACAAGGAATTGTTCACCCAGTTCGGTCTAACTACCTACGTCTGGGGGCTACCAAGCCAGGGATGAAATTCACTACTTGTAGATATAATTTACAGACTCAACACACCAGTTAACAATCTCCTAAACTTATACTCTACTAGTGACTTTCTACCTAAGAAACCACTTAGATATGAGAACACTACTCAATCCCCTAAAACACTCAAAGAACAACCTCTTTGAGATCCCTTGATCTTGCTTCCTAGCTTCGATCACTCAACAACTCTCTATTGCTTCACAGCTTCAAGAGAGGACAGCAAATTCAACACCTATTCAACCTAGAATAGTGTGATTACAAGTACTCTAAACAAACCCTAGACTCTAAGCCTCCAGCTCTTGATCTTCAATCTGTTTTCTGTACCTTCTTCCTTGGTCTTGTCCGCTTTATATAGCTCCTTGAATTTGGATTGGATTTGTCACAATATTTGATCAGATTTGTTAATTAAAAACTGAATCTTTTAAAACAGATTTTATCCCCAAAATCTTTTTAAATCTTCCACCTTTTAATTCTCCAACAAACCTGCAATCAAATCTCCCATGTAACAGAAAATATCTAGCCCAAGATATTCTCATCCAACGAGTCAACACTCTCCACAATTCCAGCTAATACGCGACCCTAATAGCAACAAGCCCATGCTGTCATTAGCTTCAGTTCTGCAGGTCTGATGTTACAACATCACCTATGTGACATCAGACATCCACTTCAGCAACTAGCAACCTTAACACAGCCCAGTGTTAAGTGCAATGTTATGACATCAAGCCCATGACATCAAACATAGTTAACCTTCACAACTTAGTACAGCCCAGTACTAAGACTCAATGCTGCAACATCAACACCATGACATCAGCATTGAACACCTTGTTGTTTTACCAAAATTCCAGCCAATCCAGGAACTTACAATGAATGATGATTCCAACCACACATTAACATCATTTTAGGGTCAAAGAACCATAATTGTGAAAAATCTCAAAAAGTCAAAGTTTGACTTTTGTGCACAGTTGACTTTTTGTCAGATGAATTCCAAACTGTGCGATCCTCTATGAAATCAAGTCCTTGACCTAAATCAAACTTGATGGATTAATTTCATAGGTGTTATAGGGTGTATTGAATCATGTCCTAGGGCTTGGGAGCATGCCTGGGTCAAAAGTCAAAGGCACATTTGACTTTTTCTGCAAAACCATAATTGTGGTTCTGATGAACTTGAAACTTGTTGATCAAGCTTCTTGGATCAATCCATTGTTGCAAATGGATCAATGTGGTGTATTAGAGACCCTCAAATCATCCCTTGAGGTCTTGGCTCATGTTTTGTCCCAAAAGTCAACTTAGGGGTGAATTAGGTCAAGAAACCCTAATTCCTGATTTTTAGTGAATGCATCCCCTGAGGCCAAATTGACTTGATGATTGGGTCCATGAGGTCCCTTGGAGTATATTAGGTTATGCTTTGAAGCATTGGCTCATGCCCAGATGAAAATTTTCATCCGGAGGCCTTGGTCGACCAAAACCCTAATTTGGTGACACTGGCGATCTCGAGGCTTAATCCACTTAGAATGTTGCAACCTTGTGCTGGATTCTTGTTGTGGGAGTCCTCTTGATCCATTGTGGATGTTTGAGAAGTTAGACAAGTTGAAGATCATGTCAATTCTTGATTGATCCTTTGTCTAAGTGCTCTGAGAGAGCTTGAAACCCTAATTTTTTATAGTAGTGAATGCTCACCCATCTTTGGGGAGACTGGTGAGTATGAAAGGTCATCCATATTGGGATGATGATTTACCCAATGATGGGAAATCTAAGTGGTCAAAATTTGGGGTATGACATAATGGAGATGTATAATTTGGCCTTTGCAGGCCCATGTTCACACCATTCTGCGCCATTATCCTTAAGACTATGGTTGCAATATTATTCTCTCCTACCGGGTTTTCCTGTCGACTTGATGGAACACTTGGTCGGTGTGCTAATTTCAATTAACCACTTAAACTGGCAGGAGACCGGCTTCTTTAGGCCTCTCCTGTTCGACTATATGGGGCATAAATTGATATCCCTGGTTAAATGTGTTTTCTGCAAGGATCATTCCCTCGTTTTGAATCAGCCTAGCCACTTGGGGTTGTACAATTGGCCAAACTTGCGCTTCATGGGAGCCAAAGAAATCAACGATTTGATTCATTTGAGTTACCGATTGTTGCCAACTCTGATTCATCTTTTTTAATCAAAGGGTTAAATATCGTACCCATATGTCGGGTAAACATATTAACCATCTCATGGTTACTTTCGTCCATTGGCTATCTCATCGCCATCATAGAATTTATGGTGAGCATCGACATCACTTGGGAACCGAATCCCATCCCCAATCGGGGTTGCATGGTTCAACCATGATTACGTATAGTCGATCAAGATGCCAACAACGGCAAATATGCAGTCGTTGCGTTGTCAATAAATGTCAAAGCATTCGTATGCAAGTTTGCCATCATCGATGTTGGCATACCATATGGTTGATCGCGGCGAGGTGTTAAGGGTCAAATTGTGCATGTTTTTTATAGTATTTTGTGGCCCTTTCCAATTGTTGCTTTGGTATTTTAGTAGTAAATCCGTATGTTTTAGTGTAAATACGTAAGTTTTCGATTATGCATGTAAATATCTTGAATCGTGATCATTTTGATGCTTTTTGATAGGTTCTCTTGCTTGATTTGATGTGTGGAGCAATTGGATGATGAAAGGAAGTTTTGAAGTGAAAGTTTTTGTCGCCTTAGCACAGGTTCAACGCGCTTTTGGGACAATATATAGTAGCTAATGAAGGCTAACCGCGCTTAGCACGCTCTCTTGAAATTTGTCGCCTTTGAACTGATCACGCTAGCGCGCTCTGATGGCGCTTAGCACGGTGCCACTTATAAGCACCTTTTTGGACTTATATAAATGGGCACTTATGAGATATTTTGGGAACACACTTCATTTTATGCACTTTTTAGATTTGGTTAAGGGATTTTAGGGTTTGAAGCTTAGAAAATTCCAAGAGAAGTAAAAATCAAAACTTTGGAGCATCAATCTTCGATCTTTCGACTTTGATGCTAGTAAAGCTTTCCTTCTTACTTTTTGATCAAGCTACCATGGTGATGGCTAGCTAAACATATTTTGTGTCAAGATTAGAGGTAGTTAACCTTATTAGTATATATTTCTTTTGATATTTTGTATGTGAACAAAATTAATGATCAATATATGATGAAGATCTTTGCTCTTAATGCTATATGTATGATTTGAAACGCTCTAGACATAGATTTTCCAAACCTTGGTCTAAGTTCTTCATCTATTAACAAACAAACTCTAGACGTAGATTTGAGAGTTAATATTTGCTTTATATCAATCTTTATGTTTATTATTTCGATTGTTGTTTTGAGAAATCATCTAGCGATTGAAACAATAATACTCACGGAGCCGCTTTAGAAATAAACGGAATTGAAAGGATACACGATTGTATTGATCTAAACCAAGTTCACATGTTTGATTAATTGGATATGTTTGAGGGGGTTAATGAAATCTAATCTTGACATGCTTTTCTTAAAACAAACATCTTTCTATAATTTACTCTTTTCTACCAAAACAAGTGAAAACATATGTTACCAAACTAAAACTCTTTAAAAACCCCTTTTCTTGAAACGGTAAACTATTTAATGGAAATCATCTCATATCTGAACAATCCCTACGAATACGATAACAAAAACCCCACCTATCTGAACTTACAACAAAATGGCGTCGTTGTCGATGATTGTTGTGTGATATTGCAAGCATTGCAATAGTTTATTGATTTTAAGAACTTTGTATTGTGATATCTTACCTCTGTTATTTTTCTTGTGTTGTTTAATTTGTTTGGTTAGTGTGTAGACTCTGTTTATGTGAGGGAATGTACCTGCGGACCAACTTCTTTTCAATCCTGAGATTGAGATAACCGCGTGTAGGATCAATAGAAGATCTAGGAAAAGGAGGCAACTTGCCAAAGAAAGACAAGAGCACAGAGATTCTTCTTCATCTACACCCATTGTTACATCAAACATGGAAGCTCCACCACCACCTCCTGCTTCAACTCCATGTACTAATAGTCCAAGACACAACGCTTAATTTGCACGCAACGCTAACAACGGGAGGCATTCTGAGATGAAGACGGGAATCCTTGATCTTTTATATCAAAATCCTTTTATTGGGATGGACCATCAGGATCTGTTCACTCATCTCACTAAATTCTATGAAATTGCGAGCGCAACTGGAGCATTGGAAGTGGAAGAGGAATCCTTGTTTAAGAGACTATTCCCGCATTCCTTAATTAGGAAAGCGAATGAATGGCATCTTGACCAATCTACTCTTGTGATGACGGATTGGAACGTATTGGAGGAGAAGCTTCTTGAACAATTTTTTCCTCACAATCGGTTTATGGAGGCCAAGACGGCGATTTCGGTATTTGCGCAAGGAGGAAGCGAATCTCTCAATGAAGCGTGGGAGAGATTCAAATCTATGTTGAGAAAATGCAAAGGCCATGGTTTTGATGACTTGGCCCAAGTGCATATGTTCCGCAACGGACTTCAACCCGTTCATAAAACTCTTTTGGATGCTACGGCAGGTGCGTCTCTAATGTCAAAAAGTGTTGAAGATGCAGTTGACATCATTGATAGGATGTCACTAAATGATCATCAAGGTTAACACAACCATGGTACTTCGCAAAGAAAGACAAGAATTATCGAGTTGGGAACGAATGATGCTATTCTTGCTCAAAATAAAATTCTTTCACAACAAGTGGAGTTGTTGACACAATAATATCAAAGCTTCCACAGATCAAGGAGATGCAAGAAATTCACACAAAAAATCGACAAGTAGCAAGTTGTGAGCTTTGTAAAGGTGATCATCCTACCGGATATTGTCCACCGATCGTTGAAGAAGCCAACTATGCGGGAAACCAAAATAAAGGCTATCAACCTATACCACCTTATCAAAATAATAACCAAGAGGTAACTAAGGTTATCAACAACAATGGAGGCCTCAAGAAGCCGTAACTTCTAATCGTCAAAATCAATATCAAAACTACACTTAACCTTCACAAGCTCCAAGTCGAAATTCAAAGATGGAAGACACACTCACCCAATTTATGCAAATGTCAATGTCCAATCAAAAGAACACTGATGCGGCTATAAAGAACCTTGAGATGCAAGTTGGGCAATTGTCTAAACAATTGGCCGACCAACACAAAGGAAGTTTTCCGACGAATAATCAAGTAAATCCAAAAGAGCATTGCAAAGCTATTCTTACTAGAAGTGGTAGGGAAATTGATATGGGCATAAGGGAGGAAGTTGTGGAAGAAGAGGAAGTGGTTGAAAAAGAAAAAGAAATTGATGAGAGTGAAGTAGAAAAAAATGTTGAGCGAGATTTAGTTGAAAATGAGAAGAAAAAGAAAGAGAAAGAAGAAAAGAAAATGAGAGAAGAGAAAAATAAAAAGATTAGGAAGGGGAAGGAACAAGTGAGTACTATTCCGATTCAAAATTTGTCTTATCCTCATACTCCGACAAAAAAGGACAATGCAATGCACTATGCTCGGTTTTTGGATATTTGCAGTCAATTGAAAACTAATATTCCATTTTCCGAGGCATTAGAGCAAATGCCAAAATATACAAAATTCATGAAGGATATTTTCACCAAAAAGAAGTGGTACACGGATTAAGAAATAATAATGGTTGATGCTAGTTGTAGCGGGATCATTCAACGGACTCTTCCGCGGAAAGAGAGTGACCCAGGAAGAGTTACCTTACCGGTTACCATTGGAAATGTCTATGTTGGTAATGGGTTGATTGATTTGGGATCTAGTATAAATTTGATATCGTTGTCCATTGTGAAAAGGCTGGGGCACATGGAGTTGAGGGCTACTAGAATGACTTTACAATTAGCCGATAAATCTAATACATGTCCTCATGGTTAGCCGAAGATGTATTGGTGAAAGTTGATAAGTTATTTTTCCCCGTTGACACTTTGGTGATTGATATGGAATAAGATGATGATGCTACTTTAATTCTTGGAAGACCTTTCATGAAAACCGAAAGAATGGCCATAGATATGGATGTTGGTCTCATGAAAGTGTGAGTACAAGATGAAGAGATTTGCTTTAATCTATTTGAAGCCATGAAGCATTCTAAAGACAAGGGTGATTGTTTTAGAATTGATGCAACGGAAGAGTTAATTGAAGAGGTAACATGGCAATTATAGGTTTCTACCCCCTTATAAAAAGTTTTTACTAATGCTCTCCAAAGTTTCAATGAGAATGAAGAAAAAGAAATTGAGAAATGTTTGCGAGAACTTGAGGAACTCGATGAGATTCCTCCATTGAAAGGAGAGTGGAAATTTTGAAAAAAGATAATAATGAAGAAATCAAGCTTGAGTTGAAGTTATTGCCCTCTCACCTTAAATATGTGTTTCTTAATGATGAGGGGCATAAACCGGTTATCATAAACAAGGATCTAACTAAGAAGGAGGAAGACAAGTTGATTTGTATGTTGAAAAAGAATCAAGATGTTATGGGTTGGACTATTTCCGATTTGAAAGGAATAAGTCCTTTCTATTGTATGCATAGTGTCGCAACTGCGAAAATCAACCGGCGGGAAAGATAGAAGAGTCGCCACCGAACGTTATTTATCCCGACGCAGGGAAAGGAAACGATCGAAGAAAACCTGAAGAAGGGAAAGACATGGTCATCGCAACCATAGCCTGGGTTCGGGAGTCGATTACGCGAGAGGAAGGTATTAGCACCCCCTCGCGTCCATCTTACTCGATGGGATCCATGCTTGTTGTTCTGATCAAAGGGTGTAGATATATGAAGCTCTGTTGCTAACTGGAAATGAATAGAATGAGAAACAGAGAAACAGGGAAAGAAAACAAAAGGTAACTCGATAGGACATCGTCGTCCTAGGCCTATGTATTCCCTCAGGAATGGGAAAATCATATTCAACGTAGTTCGGAGGACTACGGGATTGTGGGGGAAGGTTGCTCGCCAAGACATCGTCGTCTTGTGCCTACATATCCCCAATCGGACAGGAGAGAAGAAGTCAGAGCAGTCATAGTTTAACCTACCGGTCTTTGTTTGTTTTGTGTTTTTTAGGTGGACGACGCTAACGTTCGCGTTCTAGTAGTTTAGGTGTTGTCGCTCGTTGCGTGGAGACTTATGCCTTTACCTGTTTGCGGTAGAACGAAAATAGCATGTCCTTACGAGTAGAGTGAGTGAGATGAGAAAATAATCCTGAAGGAAGACGATGGATTTGTTTATGTATTTTAGAAGAAGTATTTTGAGTTGTTTTGTTTGCGATATGTATCGTGCTAAAGACTATGACATAGGAGCGAATACTTTACAAGGTCGCTCCCAACAGAACATTTGCAAAGCATCCTAGAAGAGTAAAGGAGACCTTCACTAATTATTTCTGATGTGCTTAAGGCTCGTGGTGCACTCCACATACGATATTTGTTAAGTGTTTTTGCTTTATCTTTTGAGAGAGAAGAGAGACTCAAATGGTTAAAAGAAAAATCTAAGGGGGTCTTCATCCTAGTAGTTGTCATGCAATGATTGATCCTATAGTAGAGGTTAGGAAAGGGAATCTCTACCTATGTTAGCAAGCTGGGATTGGTAACCTAATGTTAAGGTTTAGAAATGGGCTATCCTAATTGTTAACATACAAAAGATTGAAAGCCTAATGTCTCTCCTACCTCAAGCTTAATTGGAAAGTAAGTCGAGCTAGGAATCCTAAGGAATCATGTGAACAAACACAAGTAAACATTATACTAACCAATCACAAAATAAACGATGTCGTGATCTCAGCTAAGAAACAAAACTGAGTGACTCCTCGTCCTCAACTAAAAGAAAGTGCAACAGAAGCGGACGATGTCGTGATCTCAACTATGAGGAAGTTAAGTGAGTCTTCGTCAACAAGGAAAGAACGGTGTCGTGATCTCAACTATGAGGAAGTTGAGTGACTCTCCATTCTCCAAAAGAAAACAAAAGACAAGACAATAAACCAAAAACAGTAGCAACAACAGCGCTCCTGCACCTGTACAGCGATAAAATCCAGCAATAAGCTAGAATAGCTTTTAACAGCTCCTGTTTCCAGAACTGAATATGTATAAAAAGTTTGGACAAAATTGCAAGATTTAACAGCTCACCTTGTGCACAGCAGCTGTGTATGTAACAACACTTCCTACCTTCAAACAACTTAGCAACTCAAGTATGAATCACTACCAAATATAACTAAAAAATTAGTCAAGGCGATCCAAGAAAATAACCAAAGTTAATCACCAAGATTCAAATAGAAATTATCTACAAGGGTTTAATAAGAAATAAAAGATTCACATAAAATTCTATCAAGGAATTCATCTAGAACAAAATCAAACTTTAATTAAAGTTCAAATCAACCTAGTATCAAAGCACCAATAAAAATTCCACAAAAATTGCAATCAACATATAAAACGAAAATTGATCACATTTTTATTAACAAAATTCTACCAAATTAACAAAACAATCCAAATTACCCAAAAATTCAACAAGAAGCAACTCCATTACAATATAACAAAAATTTCAACTAGGAGTCTACAAACAATTTGCTTAAGGTTCAACAAGAAATATTAACATCAAGATTTTATGATCAACACTATTAAACGTCTAATAAACAATTATCAACAATTGCTAATCGAACTACCAAATGCTAATCAAAGAGTTTTATCAAAATTTAATCAAAGTAACTACATCAAGAATTAACCAAAATTAACCTAGATTAATCAACTTTTAACTAAAGATATAGGGAGGTGCAGAGTGGCATTGGGGTGTTATTAGCAACTAGATGGAGCTTCTACTGTTGAGCCCTAAAACAATAAGCAAACCAGCAAGGGCGTGCAGGCTCCACGTACGGGAGTCAATAGCAACTTGGAGAGGGCCCATACGCCTAGGCCCATATCCTTGTAAACTTTTTCTAAAGAAAGGCTCACGATAACAATGTGCATGTGACTTCTACATTCAGCCTCTTCCTTCCTCTCCACATCGCGTCCGCCGAGAATCGCTTCCGTTGCGCAGGAGGCGGCGGAGGAAGGCCAATCAAGCCAAGGCTTATGCCAAAATAAACTTCTCATTCGCTTCTTCTAAAGCCCTAAACATATTTCTACTGAATCCCCACCATAAGAAATTCCACCATCAATCAACAATAATTATGCACAATCAAACCGAAAATTGTTTCTCCACTAACAATTCTAAACATGATTCTATAGAAGGACTGATTCAAGCACGATTGGGATATGTTCGAACGCAGACGCGATTCAAGAATCGCTCCATCAATGAAATTACGCTACTAGTACGAATCAATATCAAGGAATTTGGTGTGAATTCGTGAAGAAGTGAAGCTATATCGATAATTTAAAGGTGATGGCGAAATACGTACCGAATTCTGCGACGTCGACGATTCGCAGGTACCGATTCTTTCTCTTTTCTTCTTCGCTCTACTTCACTTCTTCTTCTCTCTTTTCCTCGTGCTTCCAATTATTACCGTGTCTGCATTGCACTTTGGATTTCTTGCGTTGTGTTGCGTGATGATGAGGAGTTGTTGAAGTTGCGCTGATGAATCTTTGTCGTTGTTGATTATTGGTGTGAATTGTTGTTGAATGTGTGAATTGTGAATCTGCAGAATTCTTGAATTTGTGTTGAATTCGTTCTTGGTTGAACTGGTTTTGTGTTGTATCCAGAATTACATTTGGATTAGTGAAGATGACGCAGTTGCAATCGCAAGGCTTGATTGATGAAGATGTCAAGAAGAGAGTGTGAAGAAGGTTGAGGATGAGAGTGAGTTGTGGAGTTGAAGATGAAAGGTGGTTCATGATGTTTTCTCATATGCAGAATTCAGAGAGAGAGTTTGTTAGAGTCTCTTATGACAATTAAGGTGGTTAATTATGAGCTAGCAGTTAGTTAGGCTTGGATAGGTTTTGGATGGGAATTAGGACCGGGTCCGGTTATGGAGGTTTGGATTCAGTTAAGGAGGTTATGAGTTAGTTAGGGATTGGAAACTCTGTTGTGTAGGTCATGTGTTTTTAGTTACCATACTATGCTAAGCCATTTGGTTAGTTTGACATTAAAATGGTTTTATTAGTGATTGTAGTTAGCATTTGGTGGTGAGGTTTGAAGGTTAGTTGACAATCGAGGAACGGGTTGCTAACTGGTATGAGGTGTTATGCAGGTTTTGAAAAATGATAGCTACTATTTTTTTATTTTGTAAAGTGTTTGGGATTTTGTGAATGTAGATTATAGTTCTAGCCTTTGCATTACAATTTGTGGTTTAAATAGCATCGTTGCTGCAATTCCACGCGTTTTAAACTTTCAAAGATAAATGTGACAATACTTGATCTTGTGCAGGTTTGATATGACGATCTCAGCAGCAAAGGGAAGCCTAATCGGGGTGGTTTGCGGTCATGGTGGCATTGATGTCTGATTTTTTAAGAGAGTTGATGCTGCTGTGAATTTGTTTTCTGGCGAATTCTGGACTTCGGTTTGTTCTTGGCAGCTCATTTATATTGTTGTTGGCTTGCTTTGTATGGTGGTTGTTACATACTTTCCTAAAGGCATTAGGAAAAGGATCAAAATGAGGCTATGTGTTAAGGCTATGATCATGAGCTGTTATGAAGTAGAATGGCCATTGAATTAGATATATGTATAGGACTTGTTAACATGCTATGTGTTTCCGAATTTTGTTTGACTGTTATGTATTAATGTGATGTGAATGTATTGAGTGCATATGTGTAAATGGTAAGCTAACCACTTGTTGTTTTTGCAAGGTTGATACACATATGGTGAGTGTTATACCCCAAATTTTACCCTTAGATTCATTGATCTTTCGCATACCATTCTAGGTCATTCATTCATGCATGACTAACAATTTATCAGCTTTTATTTGTTTTGCTTCACTTGTGAATCAGGGTTTGACTCTTGAAGCTTCTTGGTTGGTAAATTAGGGTTTTATATTGTTCGTCCACCCTTTAAGCTCTTAAGATATGGAATCAGAGTTTTTCTGTTGAGGTGGATTTCCCATTTGTTTAGAGGTTGTCTCTTGGTTAGTTGTATTCAAGTTTGAGGCAGAGGTGTTGGGTTGTCAATTGTTATGAGGAGTTCTTATCAGAGGTTTATCAAAGCACGACTTTAGTTTCTCTGAATGGACACAAGGACATCGTTGGTTTAAGTTTCATTAGTGGTTTGTCTGAAAACATTATGGATCAGTATTTTGGAAGATTAGGGTTTCTCACCCTTTGTGCTTAAGATGGACAAGTGTTGTTCAGTTGGGTTTCAATAGAGGCTAGCATGTTTAAATGAATATGTGCAGTAGTCTGATCTTGGTCAAGAAATAGGATTTTGTTTCATTCTCAAGTTAAGTTTGGCATAGATCAATGTTTTACACCTGAAGATCATCAGACTAGGGTTTTCCATGTCAATTCAAGTTTGTTTGTTGAAGAAAGGTACAGAGCCATTGGTACATCTCAGTTTATGCGCAAGTGTTGATTACTTGGTTCAGGATTTTTTGGCGGGCAAGTCCGTTTGTTGAGGATCTAAGTGTCATCCAAGTCTGGTGGCGTGTGACAAACTCCATATCCATTCTCATAATCATTTTCTTATCCATTTTTATTTATCCACTTTTCAATCCTTCCATACTCCAATCCCATTTTAACCCATTTTTATTGTCAATCCATTTTAATATCCATTTTAAAATCCATGAAGACCAAGTTATTTTTCATATCTATATTTCTTAAACCAATTTCAAAATCATTTTTCTTTAATTTTTCATTATTAACCATTTTAAGAGCCATTAAGTCCATTTCTTTTTTTTTTCAAGGCCAATTGTCTTTTCTTTTTTATTTATTAATCATCCCACAAAAATCCATAATTCACAACATAAGCCCATTATCAAAAGCCTTGCGCATCAGCCTGTTCCATACCAAGTCTTACTATCAATCCTGCTACAAACCAAAGTTCTGCATAGCAGCAAATTTGACCAAGACTTTGCTATGCCTCAAACCAAAGCAATGTGCCAACTGTACCACGCCTGCTACCGTCCAAGCACCTGCTATACTCTGCAATGTACAAACAAAACCAAACTGTACCATTTATACCAAAGTGTTTCTCTGCTATACCACTGCCCAAAACCTGCTCTGCACGTATATATCCAAATGACTGAATCTACATCACCATGTACACAATTAAAATAAAACCTCAATATAGACCCTGCTACGAGACTTGCATCAAAAAGGATCTCAGATTTTCAAAACTTTAAAAACAAGTTTGACTATTAAGAAAGAGAACGGATGGGAAAGGGAGGATTTTCTTTCCAATATATTTTCTCATATCGACTTGGCTTCAGTTCTCGGGGGAGGAATTATTTTCTCTTTCCCTCACAAACAATCATCAAACCTCTTCAATGTTCATTGAACTCCCCAAAAACACCTACTCCTCCATCCGCCAATTTCTTCAACATCAACACAGCAACCAAAACCACCACAAAAACCAAGCCCTCTTCCTCCTTCAATCTTTAACTTCATCATTCAATCATCTTCACAGATTAACCTCTTAAAACCTTTGTCTTCCCTCTCCATAAATCTCCATACCTAATTTTAAACCTTCAAAACACAACCCATTTTCCAAATCAAAACCCAGAAAAGAGAAACAGAATGAGAAGAGGAGGAGCTTGAGCGAAACAGGATGAAATGAATCAAATTTATAAACCCGAATCGAGCAACCCAACCTGAGAAACTGAGATTGATCAATGCTCGCAAGAAGGTTGGGAAATTCTGACGTCGTGATTTTCCTTATTTTCAAGACGATTTTTATTTCGATGGACGTTGTTTTTGGCTTTCGTATTTCTTCACCGTGTTATCTTTCTCGTTTTCGTTTTGGACCTTGTACAGTGTAGCTCGCTTTTCTTCTTCTCAAGATGAACCTGAGCTAGTTGACCGTCCCTTGTTGTGTTCTTTTGATTTTGACCAGTAGATTAGGTTTTGTGTAGTTTCTTTTACTTAGTTATTTTTTTCTTTTTTTTCCTTCAACCATAGTGGGCTAGGCCCATGGTGATTTTACCATCCACACTGCAGTATTCCCATACGCACCACCCTTCTTGTATTTTGGATAAAATGGGCTTTAAAGCCCAAGGTACTCTTTGCACCCTCCTGTTTCAAACGGTTCACACTCTTCTTTTTTATTTTCTTTTTTTCTTCTTTATCTTCTTCGTATGGATTTAACTTTGTTTCTACTTTTTTGTATAACAATGGTTCTTAGTATTTCACTATTAACATTTTACCTGTTTTTATAAGTTTTCATCTTAATATTTATTTAATTTTTTTCGATTTGTTATCTTGGGCCAATGATATATAAAAATCATGACTTGATGGATTTGTTCAAATCACTAAAAAATCTTGATTAGTATGAGGCCCATTTTTATTTTTTGTTGGTCAATAAAAGTCTAATCAAAATATTATCGATTTCTCGATTAAATCTTGATTTAGACGAGACCAACTTTATTTTCATTCTGATTCCATTTTCTTTATTTTGGGTCTATGATATAACAAACTTCATGGTTTGGTTTATTTCATTGAATCGACAAAACTTCGATCGATATGAGACCACTTTCTCTTTATTTCAGTTTCATTCACTTTTTAGTCGATGAAAGTCAAGAATCATGGTTGTCAAATTTATTGATAAACTATGATTAAGACTAGACCATTGTAAATTCCATTTCATTTTAATTTCTTTGAGTACTAACTTTTCATTTCCCTCTTTGGTGGGACTTGTAAATATCTTCTGATGAAATCTTGTGGATGACTCTCCCGGTTCTGTTATGCTTGAGGTTGCCTGTTTCATTTGACACTTCCTCAATACCCTTCCAAAGGAAAATCTTTCTATTGACCTCAAAGTCATAGATAACTCAATACCAGCTTTGACCTCATAGTCACAGCCACTTCCCTCCTTGACCTCATAGTCATCGGATACCAGCTTTGACCTCATAGTCATAGTTATCTCCCTCCTTGACCTCATAGTCATAGGATATCAGCTTTGACCTCATAGTCATAGCCACCTTCTCTTTGACCTCATAGTCATAAGATACTTTCCTTTTGGCCTCATAGCCATTCATCTTACAACTTAGACTTAGAGAGTTTCTTAAACTCTACATGATTATTATACTCATCCCCCTTGGAACTTTGGCCATAGCCAATGGTTCCTCACCCTTAGTTAGGTGAACTACGGTTGCTCTGATTCTTTAGTCAGATACGTAGGCACAAGATGCGATGTCTTGGCGAGCAAACTTAGTGTATATACCTTAGGTCTTTACCTTTACTTTAGCAGATATTCCTTAGCAAGCAAACATAACATAACACAAACTAAACAAGAGGTTCCTGTAGAGTACTACAGATATTAAGGGTGCTAATACCTTCCCTTAGTATAACCAACCCCCGATCCCCGATCTCTTAGCTTTGTCTTCACATAGCGTAATTAGGGTTTCCGATCTTTTCCCTTTCCTTTGGATAAATCAAAGTTCGGTGGTGAATTCAAAGATGTGTGATGAAAGTTAATTAATAGCTTGTTATCCAATTCTCACCGCAACAGAAATGGCGACTTCACTGGGGAACAATTTTGAGGGTTAAGCCCACCTTGTTATGTTTGTGTTATTGCATGTTTTGCTTGCTTATTTGTACATATATCTGTATATATCTGTATACTTGCTTGGGTTCTTCTGTGTGCAGGGTTGCTACTTTTGAGTGGTGAGATAAGTCCTAACCCGGACTCGAGAGCACATGTATGATATGATCGTGGTGTAATCAATAGTCGGTTGTTGGGAGTAGTCCTAACAATTTATGGCATATGATGACCACACTCAGATGAGGCCCTTTGGGATTTTTGATGTCTGATGTGAGCAGTCGCATTGATGTCACTCTTTCAAATTGAGAGTCAGGGATTCTGAGGACCGTAGTTACCTTCACCCCACTTGGCCTTTTAGGATGTAGTGCGGTGGCTATGAGGGAGTGGTCTCAAATAGTTGTTGCGCGATAATACACTCATACGAGTTTATCTTGAGAATATTATTAACTCGCGTGAGTAAGTCACGTAGGCCGATAATATCCGAAGGATTTACGTAGACTCTGAGAACTTTTAGAACCCTGTTCTACAGTTGATGAACCTATAGTCCATACTTATTGGGATGGGTAGACCATGGCTCCAATCATGAGACCCCTAAACTTAGGACTTGTATGCTTTGTACATACGTTCATGTGTGCTTGTGTGTTTTGTGCATTGCATACATCTCATTGCATCCATTGTTGGTTTCAAGGAATTTGGATATTCATTTCCTTTTCAAAAGATCAACAGAGCTTGGATCTTAAAAACAAAAACTTCTTCAGTTTTTCCACAAAATTTTTTTGCAACTTGCCTTTAAGTTCCTTAAAACCATTTGGCTTGCATTCGCATTACATGTGCATCGTCATCACATTTGCATTTGCATATGCATTTCTCAGTCTTGAGTCTCATCCATCATCTGTCTGTTACCCAGTTGAATTCCCGAAGTCATCATTGGACTTGAAGTAGCTTTTGAAGGATCATGAACTCAGAAGAGCAGAGTCAGTTTATGACCAGAGCGGATTTCGACTTGTTAAAAGATCAGCTGAATCGGATTATGGATGCTATGACAGCCTCGTCAAAGAGAGGTGACAACATTCAAAGAACTTCTGTGTAAAATGTTGCCCAAGCTCAACCTGTGCAGATTTCTGTTGAAAACCAGGTTATACAAGAACGTACCATTGTCCGAGATGGATATTCCTCTTCAGTTAATGCCATGGAATATCGCAGTTTCGCATTCTCTGAGCTAGATTCCCAAGAGGTAGTCCCTGTGATGAAAATCAAGGATCCAAGAGACATTGAGATAATGGAAAAATGTCGTGCCTTTGAGAAGAAGCTTGATGCACTTAAGGATCATGACTCTGCTGATCTGAATGCTCTGAACATGTGTTTGGTACCTGACCATGAGATACCTCCTAAGTTCAAGACACCAAAGTTTGAGAAGTACAAAGGGGATAGCTGTCCGAAGCAGCATTTGGTGATGTTTAGCAGAAGAATGACTTCACATGTCCGAAACGACAAGCTCATGATCCACTGTTTCCAAGACAGTCTGAGTGGGGCATCACTGAGTCGGTACATGGAGCTAGAAAGCAATCACATCCAATCATGGTCAGACCTAGCCAATGCCTTTGTGAAGCAATACAACTACAATCTCGACTTGGCTCCCAGTCGTCTGCATTTGCTAGACTTATTTTAAGAAGACAATGAATCCTTCAGAGGATATGCTCAGAGGTGGAGAGAAGTAGCTGCTCGCGTTCAACCACCACTCTTAGATAAGGAATTGGTTTATTGGTTCGTGGATACCTTGCAAGGCCCGTACCGAGAAAAGCTGTTTAGCATGGTGACATCAAACTTCTCTGATTTGGTAATAGCTGGAGAACACATTGAGAGTGCTCTTAAGAGTGGAAAAATCCAAGGTACCTCGAACATCCCAGCTAGTGAGAGTGAATCAATTGTCAGTTCTCAAGAAGAATGGGAGAAAGAAAGTAATTCCACTTGGGAATCTCCGATACCTCAACGCTCATACAACTCAAGTGTTCAGAGTCAACAATCTTTTAGGTCTCCACGACAGGCATCATTCTCTCCACAGGGACAATATTCTTCTCCAAATCAAAGATCTCCTCAGTATCAGCGGTCTTACCACCGTCATCCGCGTCAGCATGCACGACAAAGGCCAAGAAAGCCAGAGAGGAATTTCACTCAATTGCCAATGTTATACAGTCATTTCTTGCCATATTTAATTGAAGGAGGATTGATAGTGCCAAAGGAGATAGATCCAGTGATCCCTCCATACCCACTAGGCTTTGACGCCGACGCCCGTTGTGACTACCATGTTGGGGCACAGGGGCATTCAACTGAAGACTGCAAGGTGCTCAGAAGCAAAGTCCAAACTCTGCTTGACTCTGAGATGTTCTAATTCACACCTCAAGGCATTCAAATCAACATTGATCCACCTAATCAAGCGGATTCATCAGACTCTGAAATGGAAGAAATTGTTGAGGATATATGTGAAGATGATTCTCAGACGGATCTCGACAATCAACTCTGAAGATGACTATCTCAGTTTGGCAAGTCAAGAAGGAAAGCTCAGTTCCCCGAAGATGGCAATCTTTTGGTTGTTTCAGCATTTTGTTGTATTTTCTTTGCATGTTTTAATCTGTATTTGCTTATAAGCTTTGTTGTACTTTCAAATTGGCAGTATTAATGAAATGTTTATGCATCTTTTGATTAAGTCCATTCGTTTCACTCATTTACTTTTACGTTCGTGAAAAAAAAAATATATCTTTATCTTGTTTCTTCCCACTTATCAAACTGGTTATTCAAGCAAAGATTGGGGAGGATGATGAAAACATTTTATCCATAATTACTGTGGTATGCTTTCATTAAACTTTGTCGATGATGTAAGGCATTGTTTCAATTCCCAAACACTAGAGAAATAAGGAAGATAATCCCTCGTTAACCACTTTGAGCCTAGAAATAGGAGTTTTCTTTCCTTACACAAAAAACCCGTAAATCTCAACCTTGGGGTAGGGTAGTTCTCAGTTTAACTTGGTTATGCATTATGATGCAAGCACTTCATGCAAGACACCAGTCAGCTCTCTCAAATCAAATGACAATAAAAAAGATGAGGTCTTATAACCTCAAACAAAGACAAAGATGAGGTCTCATAACCTCAAACAAAGACAAAGACAATGTCTCATAACCTCAAACAAAGACAAGATGAGGTCTCATAACCTCAACAGAGAAAAGAAGAGGTCTCAAAACCTCGACAAAGACAAAAAGAGGTCTCAAAACCTCAGCAGTAAAGGATAACTGAATGTTGCAAGGGAGTAATTACTACCAAGGTGTCTTAATCATCACCAACTATCATCAGCTCAATTCCTAGCCTATTAGGAACTTGAATGTATAGCTTGAGTTAAATGAGCGTAGGATTGAAGTTCATCACGAAGATTGGGTAGGGACAAATAAACTTTGAGCCTTTATCCTTTGTTTCATGAACCATGAACCAAGCCACGTTACAACCCTTAAAATACCTAATTGAGGGGAGGTTGTTTTGAAAGCATACTACGGCAAGGTTGATTAACCTGACTCCTAATAATCTTTGCTAAATTGCGTGTGTTGATCACTTCATCTGTCAGTCTGTAAATGACTAGATCTACCTTTGTTATTTATTGTTTAATCATTCCACTGTGTGTGTTTTCATCAATAAAACTTGATTTCAAAAGCTTGAATGAATTTTGCATTGAAATTGCTAAATTTTTAATGAACAATACTGCTTGCGAAATAATTCAATATCAAAGGAATCCCAACAAATGCAGTCAGCTAAGGAATTTGACTTGATAAAGGACTCAGTCTGGGGCATCTCCTCCATAGACCAAGCATCCCAAGAGCTACTAAATCAGGGGCAGAACTCTTCAAGTTCAGAATATTGGGGCAAGTCTTCTTGAGGTCATCTTATGACAAGTTAGGACTCCAATGACCTACCAACAGGGGCAAGTTTGTTTCCCAGATGTCTCTACTGCAATCTGAGGACTTTGTGTTGCAAATACAGTTAACCAGGGACAATCAGGTCGAGATTCGGTAAATCTCTAAAGGGTCAACGACATCTCTTTCACAGATCAATTAAGTTGTCAATAACCAGTCTGAAGAACAAGTTCAAGGATCTTGTTGTGTAAATGTAGTTAATCTGGGGCAATTATGCCGAGATTCATGAATCTCTCCAAGAGTTTGAAGATATTGAAGCATCTCGTATGCTAATTCTTCTGTAAAATCCTCTTGGTATTTTCCAACAGACCATGTAATCTGGGGCAGAGAAGATTTGAAGATTACCTGTTGCAAGAGCCGTTGTTCATTATGATGATCATCATGCAAGTCAGGAGGCAGAATTACTCTGCTCTTGTGATATCCTTTGCCAGCTTACCAGTAAGTTGTTACTTCAGCTAATCTTGGAAATTCTCCACAGATCTTTCCTCCTCCAGTAAGGAAATCAAGCTCATAATGGTAATCCTAGTGAAGTCATGATGCTATACCTCAGGTGGAATACTCTTTTTCCCAGTGACGTTGTTAATCCTACTTATTCATCCCTAGTAGTGGTTCAATCTGTCGAGTTTGGCTGGGTATCCTTGTCGAGATGTTTATTTCATCTCCAGTCTTGCTTCCCTTTGTCTGTTTGTCAGCATAAGCATAAGCATAAACATGGCATACATGCATTCAAGTGCATAGCATCTTACCATTTTGCTACCCCTTTCTGGTGTTTAATTGCTTTGTTCACTTTGGCGTTTATCTCCCCAAGTGACTGGGTTTGTCTATTCTCTCCAATAGAATCGTCAGCCCTAGGCATAAAGTTCCCATCCTTCTAAATTCCCCACAGAGATTGGTTTTCGTGGATGATGGTTAGTTCATTTATCTTTTTCCGTGCATGGATAAGATAAATCCCCATTTGAGCTCATTCCTCAATGGTTGGAATCTTGTTTGACCGTATCTTTCTAGCTTGGTTCTAGATCGATCTATGGTCCCTGGGCCTGTTTAGGTTGTTGAGCCTAATTTGAACGTGCATTTATTTTGCACTATGTCTCACAAGAAGAGTCTTTTGCAGATCCACATTGAAGACATGATCCTTTCTCCAGCAGTGTTGTAATATCAACATCTCCTTGGAATTTATACCCAACGACAAGTGGCAATCTCGTTGAGAAGCTTGTCTTGCTATCTTCACCTCTACAACGATAAGTGGTAATCTCTCTCACGAGAAGCTTATCCGTCCTTGGTTTTATTCATACTTCTAAAATTAAAAATGATGTTACCTTCATTCAGTCGCTTTCCATCAACCCATTTGATGTGATCCCTGTTTGAGGTATTCTTTCCGCCAACCCTTTTTTACAATGTCAATTGGTTTTCATTCCGTCAATCCTGTGACGTGGATGATGTTTGGTGATCTTATTCATTCCGTCAATCCTTTGACGTGGATGATGTTTGATGAAGTCAATTTATTCATTTCGTTAATCCTTTGACGTGGATGATGTTTGGTGATCCATTTCTTTCCGTCAATTCTTTGACGAGGTGTCTCTTTGATGAAGTCAATTTCTTTATTCTGTCAATCCTTTGACGTGGATGATGTTCAATGAAGTCAATTTCTTCATTCCGTCAATCCTTTGACGTGGATGATGTTTGGTGATCCATTTCTTTCCATCAATTCTTTGACGAGGTGTCTCTTCTATGAAGTCAGTTAGTTTTCATTCCGTCAATCCTTTGACGTGGATGATGTTCAATGAAGTCAATTTCTACATTCCGTCAATCCTTTGACGTGGATGATGTTCGATGAAGTCAATTTCTTCATTTTGTCAATCCTTTGATGTGGATGATGTTTGGTGATCCATTTCTTTCCGTCAATTTTTTGACGAGGTGTCTCTTCTATGAAGTCAGTTAGTTTTCATTCCGTCAATCCTTTGACATGGATGATGTTCGATGAAGTTAATTTCTTCATTCCGTCAATCCTTTGACGTGGATGATGTTCCTTGCCGTCAAACCTTTTGATGATGTGAACCTTCAAATATGCCTTGTTCCTTGCCGTCAACCCATTTGATGATGTGAACCTTCAAATATGCCTTGTTCCTTGCCGTCAAACCTTTTGATGATGTGAACCTTCAAATATGTCTCGTTCCTTGCCGTTAACCCATTTGATGATGTGAACCTTCAAATATGCCTTGCTCCTTGCCGTCAAACCTTTTGATGATGTGAACCTTCAAATATGCCTTGTTCCTTGCCGTCAAACCTTTTGATGATGTGAACCTTCAAATATGCCTTGTTCCTTGTCGTCAAACCTTTTGATGATGTGAACCTTCAAATATGCCTTGTTCCTTGCCGTCAAACCTTTTGATGATGTGAACCTTCAAATATGCCTTGTTCCTGGCCGTCAAACCTTTTGATGATGTGAACCTTCAAATATGCCTCGTTCCTTGCCGTCAACCCTTTTTGACAATGTGAATTTTGGTCAATTGTCCAGCTCATACTGGCATTCAAAGTTCAGCTCATACTGGCACTCAAAATCCAGCTCATACTGGTATTCAAAGGCCAACTCATATTGGTGTCTAAAGTCCAGTCTTTACTAGCAAACCAACGCAAATTGGTATCTTATCCAACTCAAATTGGTGTATACTGATATGTCACTTCTGAGTCCAATCACTGTTGGCACTTTAATCTGGTTCCCAGAAGAGGTTCAGTCATTATCAATATCTCTTTGAAAGTCCTTGTGATTGATCATCATTTGGCACACGCAGAGTTTGACTCTGTCTTTTCTAGCTTTTCTTGAAGATCCCGTTTGAACTCTTCAGTATAAGGAAATCCCAGAAAATCTTTGGTTGATGTCTATACCCCTATTTCAAAATGATCCCCAGTGGAGATCATGCCTTCTTTCTGGTTTCATGTCCAGTAAGAATGTGTTTTATTTCCCCAGTGTCGTCTGGTCACCTATGAACCTGTCGTCCATCTCCCTGGATATTTCCCTAGTGGAGAATACCTTTTTGGCTCCTATCTTCAGTGAGGACCTGTAGGGTTTCCCTTTTGTTTTTCTATCCCTAGTGTTTCCTTGGAGTCTCCCCAGTGAGTCTCTTTTGTTGGCTCCTTTTTTTGAAGTGAATTGAATGCCTTGTGACCTTGGTTTTTTGGCATAGCTTGTGTTATGTATGTGTATATATGAATGGTTGTTGATTGTGGATGTTGATGCATCATGTTAATGACCTAGGTTGAAATTGGAGTGGCATATTATTATTACAGTGCTGAATTGTGATGCTTGTCATGTGACTTTTTGGAAATGTTATGCAATTATTGTTGTATGGTCTGTAATGGAATTCGTAACTGACATGACTCTTGTTTAATCGACTGGAGTTGTGACTTGGGAACGGTTGGTTAGTTGCAATGACAGTTGGAATTTGTTAGAGTTTGTTTATGAATTGGAGAAATTAGTTAGAGGTCGAGTCGAAACTTGCTGCTAGTTATTTATTTTTGGAATTATTTCAATGAGATGCGATTAGTAATGTATGTGCTGTTAACTTTCTGTTTTGAATAGGTCATGTTCCTCTTCAAATCTATCATGAGCTTAGCTTGAGAATGAATCATAACAGCATCAGATCCAGAAAAGCTATACGTATAGCTATACATGATGGACTTCATAGCAGCCCTTTTGCTTCCAAGAATGATAGCATTTCATGGTTGGAGGCTTAGAAGAAAATAGAGATGGGATGATGAAGGAGAAATATCCCGGGACTGAAACGAGCTTTGGAAACTTTCTTTTCCCTTTTGTACTGTTTTGGAAATGGGATAACTTAGTGTAGAATTTTGGTTTTGGACAACTTGCTGTAGAATTTTGGATTTTGGAATTGGATTTTTGAATTTGATATTGAATTTGTGGTTTTGGTTTATAGAATGTGGATATTTGGGTTTTGAATTGAATTTGGATACTAGTTTGAAATGAATTGAAATAGGGAACTAGTTTTAAAATGGATATTCGAAAAGGACTTCTTGAACGTGGGCTAGAAAAATGGATTTAAAAGATGGATATTAGATATTGAATTTGGAATGTGTTTTTTTGTAATAGATGTGGATTGATTTTGAACCTAAGATGTAAATAGAAGTGGTTTAATGTGGTAAAAAAAATGGATGACATGGATTAGAAAGTAGTTATGGTTTATTTAGAAAAATGGTTAAAGATGGATATAGATTTTATATGAAATGTAATTTGGTTTGGAACGGGAAATGGGATCAATGGATTCGGATTGCGAAATTGAAAGTGGTGATTGACTTGAAACTAGTCATTAATATAATGCAATCTTATCCAATAGAGATATGAAAGCTAACTAACAAAATCAAAGTCATTGGATGTACCTGATAATGTGCGAGCAAAAGGAAATGTCTCCTGATCCATGAACACTATGAAACCATATCTTCAAATTTAACCTTCTATCCAAGGTGCCTAATGGCATGACTTGTAGTGCAAACAACCAATGAGATCATTCCTCATATAATGAATAGGCCCAAGCGTTGAGGAGGGGAATCCTGATATTTGTAAGGTAAACCCCTAATTGGACATGTACATCAAGGCCTTCTCAATAACTTGTACCTTAGGCAATGATGGAACCTTTACTGAGGCACTAATCAATATTCTTCACGAGTAAACCCTTGAAAGACAGATAATCAGGGAAATAAACCTTAATCATGTGACAGTGAGAACCAAAAGATGATGCTCCTGATGATTGCACGACCCAATCTTTTGAGTATTCACCAAAATCCTAATCTTGCCTTTTGTATCTACTTGATCCACAACTTGTATGAGAACTATGTTCACACTGATCAAAAGTCCAAAACCTTACTCCAGTCATAACCGATGAAGAAACAACTTGAATCATACTTGAATGTGAATGAGAATCTCACAGCAATAGAGAATCCCTGGCTTGCACATAATACCCTGATCTCATGCCTTGGGAAAGCCAATGATGCATGTATGATGTTTAGGACCTAAATGCACTTGAAATGTGAAGCATAAGCCACTTATTGGGTATAAATAGGAGGGAAAATTTTGGGGTGTTACAGTTGCCATTGTATTTGTCAAAGGTCGGTGCTTTGAATTTGGGAGGAATCCTCACTCCCAGGACCAACCCCATATCTGCCACATCAATTCCCATGGTGTTCTGACACTCCACGGCCTTAATCCTCTCAGCAAGCAACTGATACCTTCTGTCTCCATCACCATTATTACTGCCCAAGTCTCGTTCATCAAGGAAAACTGATCATCATGATTGTCCTCCAGATGAGGAATAGGAATAGGACCCCCATGGACCCCACCAGGAACAACACCAGCAATTCCAGAAATGGGAATACCACTAGTAACTCCACCAACGGGTACACCACCTCCAGCCGGAAGGTCAACTTGATTATCTGCATTAGGAATTTCAACCTCGGGCCTCTGAACCATAGCCATCAGCTCTTGCTGGCCCAGAGCCACCGCCTGCATGATGTCCATGAATTGGTTCATACGGGCCCTCACCTTAGCCATCTATGCTTGCATTTGCTCCGTAGCTCTTTGTTGATTCTGGCGCGTTGAGTATCGGTGAAGATAAGAGTTAGCAATCATGCCTGTTCAATCAAAAAAGGTAAGAAATCCAATGTAAATACATGTCATGCAAAATGAAATGCGTGAATGCATGCATATGTCATGTTTAATCATTTCCAAAGTATTTCTATACTTTGATTCCAGTTTTAACCGGGTGAGGGATCAGATACATTGTTGAGAAGATATTACTGGAACAACTAGATATTGCAGAGAAATTATAGCTAGAACAAATATTGCTGAGAGAGTACCGTTGAAAATATTGTTGAACAAACATCTCATCATATAATATTTCAAAGAGTCATACAAATGCATCCGGTATAACCATAGGTGAGTCCATCAACAAGCCTGACGGTAATCACAATAAGCAATATACAGAAACACAGAGACAATTCATTCCCAAACCCCTAGTCTATACAAACTGGTCTTGACTTCCTCGAGAAGTGCTTCGGTGTCAGGGTGAGTCGGTCACTCTATCAACCCCTTGATCAACTTGTTTCTCTTCCCAATACTCTGGTTCAGCCTACTGATATGCTTTGCGCTGTCATCATCTCCAAAGACATTTCTTAGCTTTGCCTTCATTGTTCCAGCTTTGAGCTCTTCGATTTCCCTTTGGGCCTCTTTCAGCTTGTCAGAAAAGTGCTTATTGTCTTTTTTCACATTTTGGAGCTCTTGAGTTGAAAGTAGTCCATCTTTTGGCTTCGGCGGCTGCTTGAGCTTTCTTCGTCAAGTAACCCAGATGATAACCCCGAAAACCTTCTTTACCAGCTATGTTAGCTTCCAACGTTAATTTGCTCAAATAAAGAGCACCAGCCACACCTCTGAACTCAGGATCTTTCTTGGAACCAAAGAACGGTGCACTCTCCTTGATAGAAATCCTCAAGATACTTTCATTCTCTTCCAGGGTTGGGACCAACAGATAGTCTGAAAATGTGAAACACCTCAAGGGAGGATCGTAGAACTTCAGCAAAGTGTGAAGACCTTTGTACTCATAATCACTAATGTTATGAACAAAAGATAAGATCCACCCGTACTTCTCCTTAAAAACTCCCAACACTTCAGGATTCGCAAAAGCCTTCAAACTGTTGATAGGGCCTAGATTAAGCTTAGGAAACTTGTAGATGATGATATTTTTCTTCTTCTCAGTATACATCCCTGTAGAAACTCTCTGACTGGAATCAAGAGTAAGATATAACTTGGAAATGAAAAAACATGAATGTTAGGGTATGCATATGAGATGATGCAATGCATAGACATGGTATCATAAGTGTCACATATAGCTGGATGTGTCTGTGCTGAACTATGTGAATAGTGTCTGTGCTGAACTATGTGAATAGCAAAAGATTGAGTATAATAGGATCAACTGTCCACTTCAGTAAGAATACCAGATAACTGGGTAGGTTAAAGGTCAAAGTTACCTGCAAAATTGTAAACACACATCCCCTCTCACATGTTGGTTATAAAAACAAATGATCCTTAGTATCACAGACTCTCAGGTCGAGAAATGATTATACGTTCACCATTTATGGTTTGGCATCATCATCAATCGAGGAGGCCTCAAATGATTCCCCCTCAAAAAGGTCATCCTATAGAAAGTTCCCAGTTTCGGGTCCTCGGATCAAGAAGTAATAATACGTTCACCATTTCTGGTTTGACATTATTACCCCTTTAGAGGAGTGCCTCCACTGAGTCCTCGGGAATGGTCACCAGAGTCGACAGCTCACAATGGGAACATCCGATGACCTGCATCAACATGCAGTATAGGATATCTCCCAAAGGAATCTCGTCTGATTGTGGGTCTCGTGAACACTATACGTGGTCACCACCATGCAAGTGACACAACTATCCATTCTAAAACCTGTGTGTACACTCAAGCCTAGGTAATGGGCTTATCTCTCAGAACACCCTGCCCACCAAAGAAAACCAGCAATCTAGCACAGTTCAGTATATATATGGCAATAATGAAATAAAGTAGATAAATGCGATAAAAGCAATAAACATGCAATAAAAGCCATAAATAAAGCAGGTAAAGCATACAAATAAACACCCAATAACCGAAAACAAACAAGCGCTAGGATTGACTCGCTTAGGGAGGGGAAACTCCCCAGTAGAGTCGCCAGCTGTCGCAACTGCGAAAATCAATCGGCGGGAAAGACAGAAGAATCGCCACCGAACGTTATTTATCCCGACACAGGGAAAGGAAACGATCGAAGAAAACCTAAAGAAGGGAAAGACATGGTCATCGTAACCATAGTCTGGGTTCGGGAGTCGGTTACGCGAGAGGAAGGTATTAGCACCCCTTCGCGTCCATCGTACTCAATGGGATCCACGTTTGTTGTTCTGATCAAAGGGTGTAGATATCTGAAGCTCTGTTGCTAACTGGAAAGAAATAGAATGAGAAACAGAGAAACGGGGAAAGTAAAAAAAAAAGGTGACTTGATAGGACATCGTCGTCCTAGTCCTACGTATTCCTTCGGGAACGGGAAAATCAGAGTCAACGTAGTTCGGAGGACTACGGGATTGTGGGGGAAGGTTGCTCGCCAAGATATCATCGTCTTATGCCTACGTATCCTCAATCGGACAGGAGAAAGGAAGTCAGAACAGTCATAGTTCTACCTACCGGTCTTTGTTTATTTTATGTTTTTTAGGTGGACGATGCTAACGTTCGCGTTCTAGCAGTTTAGGTGTTGCAGCTTGTTACGTGGAGATTTACGCGTTTACCTGTTTGCGGTAGAACAGAAATAACGTGTCCTTATGAGTAGAGTGAGTGAGATGAGAAAATAATCCCGAAGGAAGACGATTGATTTGTTTATGTCTTTTAGAAAAAGTGTTTTGATTTGTTTTGTTTGCGATATGTATCGTGCTAAAGACTATGACATAGGAGTGAATACTTTACAAGGTCGCTCCCAACGGAACGTTTGCAAAGCATCCTAGAAGAGTAAAGGAGACCTTCACTAATCATTTCCGATGTGCTTAAGGCTCATGGCGCACTCCACATACAATATTTGTTCAGTGTTTTTGCTTTATATTTAGAGAGAGAAGAGAGACTCAAATGGTTAAAAGAAAAATCTAAGGGGATCTTCATCCTATAAGTTGTCATGCAATGATTGATCCTATAGTTGAGGTTAGGAAAGGGAATCTCTACCTATGTTAGCATGCTTGGATTGGTAACCTAATGTTAAGGTTTAGAAAGAGACTATCCTAATTGTTAACATACAAAGGATTGAAAGCCTAATGTCTCTCCTACCTCAAGCTTAATCGGAAATTAAGTCGAGCTAGGAATCCTAAGGGATCATGTGAACAAACACAAGTAAACATTATACTAACCAATCACAAAATAAAAGATGTCGTAATCTCAGCTAAGAAACAAAACTGAGTGACTCCTCGTCCTCGACTAAAAGAAAGTGCAACAGAAGCGGACGATGTCGTGATCTCAACTATGAGGAAGTTGAGTGAATCTTCATCAAAAAGGAAAGAACGGTGTAGTGACCTCAACTATGAGGAAGTTGAGTGACTTTCCATTCTCCAAAAGAAAACAAAAGACAAGACAATAAACCAAAAACAGCAACAACAACAGCACTCCTACACCTGTACAGGGATAAAATCCAGCAACAAAATAGAACAGCTTTTAATAACTCCTGCTTTCAGAACTGAATATGTATAAAAAGTCTGGACAAAATTGCAACATTTAACAGCTCAACTTGTGCACAGCAGCTGTGTATGTAACAACACTTCCTACCTTCAAACAACTTAGCAACTCAAGTATGAATCACTACCAAATATAACTCAAAAATTAGTCAAGGCGATCCAAGAAAATAACCAAAGTTAATCACCAAGAATCATATGAAAATTATCTACAAGGATTTAATAAGAAACAAAAGATTCACATAAAATTCCATCAAAGAATTCATCTAGAACAAAATCAAACTTTAATCAAAGCTCAAATCAACCTAGTATCAAAGCACCAATCAAAATTCCACAAAAATTGCAATCAACATCTAACACGAAAATTGATCACATTTTTAGTAACAAAATTCTACCAAATTAACAAAACAATCCAAATTACCCAAAAATTCAACAAGAAGCAACTCCATTACAATATGACAAAAATTTCAACTAAGAGTCTACAAACAATTTGCTTAAGATTCAACAAGAAATATTAACATCAAGATTTTATGATCAACACCATCAAAGTTCTAATAAACAATTATCAACAATTGCTAATCGAATTACGAAATGTTAATCAAAGAGTTTTATCAAAATTTAATCAAAGTTACTACATCAAGAATTAACCAAAATTAACCTAGATTAATCAACTTTTAACTAAAGATATAGGGATGTGTAGAGTGGCATTGGGGTGTTAATAGCAACTAGATGGAGCTTCTACTGTTGAGCCCTAAAACAATAAGCAAACCAGCAAGGGCGTGCAGGCTCCACGTACGGGAGTCAGTAGCAACTTGTAGAGGGCCCAGACGCCTAGGCCCGTATCCTTGTAAACTTTTTGTGAAGAAAGGCTCAAAATGATAGCAATGTGCATATGACTTCTACATTCAGCCTCTTCCTTCTTCTCCACATTGCGTCCGCCGGGAATCGCCTCCGCTGTGCTGGAGGCGGCGGAGAAAGGCCAATCAAGCCAAGGCTTATGCCAAAATAAACTTCTCTTGTGCCTCTTCAAAAGCCCTAAACAGATTTCTACCGAATCCTCACCATAAGCGATTCCACCATCAATCAACTACAACTATGCACAATCAAATCGAAAATTGTTTCTTCACTAACAATTCCAAACGTGATTCTACAGAAGAACTGATTCAAGCACGATTGGGATATGTTCGAACGCAGACGCGATTCAAGAATTGCTCCATCAATGAAATTACGCTACCAGTACGAATCAGTATCAAGGAATTTGGTGCGAATTCGTGAAGAAGTGAAGTTATATTGATAATTTAAAGACGATGGCGAAATACGTACCGAATTCGGCGACGCCGACTATTCGCAAGTACCGATTCTTTCTCTTTTCTTCTTCGCTCTGCTTCACTGATCCTTCTCTGTTTTCCTCGTGCTTCCAATTATTACTGTGTCTGCGTTGCACTTTGGATTTCTTGCGTTGTGTTGCGTGATGATGAGGAGTTATTGAAGCTGCGCTGATGAATCTTTGTTGTCGTTAATTATTGCTGCGAATTATTGTTGAATGTGTGAATTGTGAATCTGCAGAATTCTTGAATTTGTGTTGAATTCGTTCTTGGCTGAACTGGTATTGTATTGTATCCAAAATTGCGTTTAGATTTGTGAAGATAATGCAGTTGCAATCGCAGATCTTGATTGATGAAGAAGTCAAGAAGAGAGTTTAAAGAAGGTTGAGGATGAGAGTGGGTTGTGGAGTTGAAGATGAAGGGTGGTTCGTTATGTTTTCTCAGATGCAGAATTCGGAGAGAAAGTTTGTTAGAGTCTGTTATGACAGTTAGGGTGGTTAATTATGAGCTGGCAGTTAGTTAGGCTTGGATAGGTTTTGGATGGGAATTAGGATCGGGTCCTGTAATGGAGGTTTGGATTCAGTTAAGGAGGTTATGAGTTAGTTAGGGATTGGAAACTCTGTTGTGTAGGTCATGTGTTTTTAATTACCATACTATACTAAGCCATTTGGTTAGTTTGACATCAAAATGGTTTTATTAGTGATTGTAGTTAGCATTTGGTGATGAGGTTTGAAGGTTAGTTGAAAATTGAGGAATGGATTGTTAACTGGTATGAGGTGTTATGCAGGTTTTGGAAAATGATAGCTACTATTTTTTTATTTTGTAAATTGTTTGGGATTTTGTGAATGTAGCTTATTGATTGTGAAGGCTGGATCAGATCCGGTAGAATCAGGCCGCCAAGTGCGTCAGGGATGCTGGTCGTATGGAGAGGAGGGGGGTGTACCGGCAAGGCACTCCGACGCTCAAGTGAGAAAGAGTCAGAGAAAAGGGGCAAGTACAAAGTATGAATTCTTAGGGTGAATATTGGATACCTGACCCTCTCAAGCGAGAGGGTTTATATAGAGCCCCCAGCACGTGGCCAACGATCCTATTTTCGGGGCGAAATAACCATTTTCCCCAAAGAATAGGTAATTACCCAAACTAGCAGTTATGTCGGGCAGGGTGCCCAAAACTAGCCGTTGTGTCGGGCATAGGCATGGTTCCGGGCACCTGCCCATAGCAGTTCGGGGAGCAATGAAGTCGTGCGTGACGGGCAGTAATTGCGGGGAGGAACGTTACATTCCTTGCCCGGTTGGAGGGGTAGAAAGATAACTTTTGCCCCTTTGTGGATTGGACTTAGGAAATTTGGGCCGCTCTGGAGCAGAGGTGGATTGGGCTATGTCTAGCCCTTGGTCCAGTCCAAAACAGGAGCCCCCCAAGTCGTTGCTCCCGAGCATGGGAGTGATAACTTAAGGATTGCTCGTTGCTCCGGGGAGCCAGTATGGAGTCGTCGTGTGAAGATGAAGAGGATCGTCTCAAAGTGCTCGTGACCCCATATGTTCGTGAGATTCGTGGTCGTGACATTATTGCCCGGTGTTCGGGGAGACTAATGGTCAGACAGAATCGGAAACGTTGGGTTGCCACGTGTGCCTCGAGCTCCGTGTGGCAATTGATAGACAATGATGGCTAGTGAGTAGTCATTATGGCCTACGAGCGCGTGTTTGCACGTGCCCCTTTGTATAAAAGAGGGAAGATCGTTCCATTTGGAATTTTTCAGTCTGATTTCTCTTCGCTTCCTTTAAGCTTTTGCCCGACACCGTTTTCTGTTTCTCCGACCACCGTTGCAAGCTTCCGAACAGCACTTTCTTCTACTCAAAATAAGTAAGTGTTCCGATCCTTTGCTTGTTCTACTTCTGTTAGTTGTTAATGGTAGATTGCATGCGGTTAGGGCTAGCTTTAGAGGACAAAACGAGTGAGTCTCTGGCGATTATTGGTGGTGGACGGTGGCTGTGCCATTTTTCTACTTCTAATATGTCACCGGAGTTGGTAGCATGTTTTGGTTGACGGCGTCGTCGCGATGGCGACGCTTGTGTAACCGTCGATATTTTTTGTCTTCTGGGTGGATGATGAGTTTCCTGGTAGAACGCTCCCAAATTCCGGTGAAGCTTTGAGATTTCCGGCGAAGCTTCAAACGGAAACTGGGTATGAGTGCGGGGAAGCTCCTCGCTGGGGGATGATTCGTTTCAGGCGTCTCCTCGTGGGGAGGTTTCAGCTCCATATTTGATGTTAGGGCTTAGGCCGGGGACCTTGTCCTCAGCCCTTTGCGCGCCCTTTCACTTGACTTAGCGGTGGAATGGTGGATTTGATTTGTTGTCGAATTCACTTTCTTCCCTGCTTTTTAGGTGATCGACATGGCGACGGGGCCAGATAGAGAAGTTATTTTAGACACCTCTGAGGAGGAAACAGGATCTTCGGACAACAGTAGCTCGACGGCTTCGAGCTCTCCAAGTGATGTCGGGGAAGAAGAGGTTCGGGACGATATGGACGAGGATGTTGCTGATGATTCCACGGAGGAATGGGAGGTGGCCGAGCCTGCTGAGCACGTGTCCAAGCTTGTGGGAGACGTTTTTACTGTAGTCGGGCCGGAGGGAGAGTGGAAGGTGCACTTCCTTTTCGAGGACGAGCAGGTTTGCACAAACTTTGGAGACCGCTTTACGATGTACGAATATGCCTTCAAGGAGTCGGGCTTGAGGCTACCGTTCACTGATTTCCAGCAGTCAGTGTTCGAGCATTTGAGGTTGGCCCCCACGCAGCTGCATCCGAACTCTCTGGCCTTTATCCGGGCGTTTGAGTTGGTGTGTGGGCATCTTGCTATAGGGACTACTCTCCCTCTGTTCTTCACTGTCTTCCATCTTCAGCGGCAGCTGTTGGGGAGGAAGTACGGTTGGGTTTCGTTGAAGCAGCCCCGCAAGCTGTTCAAGCCTTTTTCGGAGTCAATAAGGACATTCAAGGAACGTTATTATGTCGTTGAACCCTTGTCCGAAGCTGCCCAGGACAACACATATGTCTGGGAGATAGAGGTTGACGAGGACGGGAATGAGTTGCACGACGAGGAAGGGAAGTATATTGGGCGGAGACTTTACAAGTTCCCTATCCACTGGTCACCCGACCACTTCACCAGGGAGCCCAATGATTATGTCTTCCAACCGAGCGAGCTGCTCGGGCAGGACGCCGCGGCGTATGAGGCGCTTGTGAACTGGGTCAACTCCTTCCGGCTTGCTGAGTGCTGGACGAGCAAGGGCAGTCCGATCTTCGAGGAGGACGGGAGCCAGAGAGTTGAGCGTAGATTCATCAATGTTAAGGCACTGCTGGAGTGCAAGACTCCCGCGGACTCTGAGAAACTGCTCGGTAGTCTTAGTTATTTAGATTTTGTTCATGTCATTTCTTTTTCTCGTATCTAATGCGTTCGTGTTTTGTTTGTGCAGGTGAGATGCCTCAGGCTCATGATCGGGTTGTGAGGAATGCTCTGGCGAGGAATAAAGTTGGAATGGCTCCTCCGAAATCTCGGTTTGCTGGTGCCCGTGTTCCTCCTCCGGCGCAATCTGCTGCGGGGACCTCTACTTCTCCCACTCCTGCTTCCTGGGGATCTCCCCTGCCTTTAGCCGGGCGTCCCAAGCGGCCAAGGATAACTGATGCCGTGGACCTTACTCGGGTAGCAGAGAAAGGGAAGTTCGAGCTTCCTCCCTGCATCCTTGATAGGAGGTTTTTCGAAGGTAATTCTTTAGTCGTTCCCCGGGCGGAATCTCTTCACTTGGAAGGTATGGATCGCCCGAGCAAGAGGGCGCTGGTGGCCCAAGACGCTTCTGCCTTGGTTAGGATGCTAGAGATGGCAGTTGTTTATGCTGAAGGGGACTCTGCAACTGAGTCCGAACTCAATGCTGCCCGTGCTTCTGTGGCATCTCTCAAGGAAGAGATTAAGGGTGCTGGCGAGGCTCGGAAGAAGGCTGAAGAGGAGGCGGCCAGGCTGAAGGAGGAGAACTCTACGCTGGAGGCAGAGAAAAAAGCTACCGAGGAGCTGATCAGGGAGTTGAGGGCGGTCAATGCCCCGGGTGTCGACGACCCGAACGATGTGAGAAATTTAAAGACTAGATCCGAGCTGGTTGCTCATATTCTACTGGCCGAAGATGATGGCATCGCCGTTGCGTAGGAGTCCTTCAGAAACGTCGTGGCTCAACTGCGGGTGGTGAACCCTGGGCTTGAAATCTCTGCTGAGGGTACTCACTACCTGGCGCATGTTGAGGATGGCTGTATCGTCGTGCCCGACGGTCTCCTTGGAAGTACCCCCGAGGATCAGCCCGCAGAGGATCAGGGACCAGAGTCAGAGCCTGCCGAGTATGCTGATGAGTGACGAGGTTGTTATTTTGATGTTGTTGTATTTTGTCCGGCTTGCGTGCCGTGGAACCATTGTAATTTATTTTCTTTTCGGGGGGCTTGCCCCCCTTTTGATGTAATTAAGTACAATTGTGGCCCTCGTGGTCACCCATTATGTTAACCTATTATATTTCTGGCTTTGTCCTTTGCATGATTTTACTTGCGTTTATTTTTGCTAAGTATTGTATGCATGCTCGCTGCAAATGTATGTTCGCTCGTGTTAGGGGGTATTTGACTACTGCGAATATTTTGGGGGATTGCTCGTAATAGATGTGTTCGGCAGTGTGGGGAACTCATCAAACGGCCGGGGAATGTTTGAGGCCTGAGTTCGCAGCGTGAACGTCCCATCGTTAGCTGGGGTTCTGCCAATCATGGTACTTTGACGACGGCGATGCTCGATCGAGGACCGCTGTCGAGCAGTTGTCCGGCTCGTTACTGAGCGGGGCTCTGCTTTAATCGTATGCGACGCTTGTACCTAGACGCGCATAGTGGTTGGTAGCTGACGTTCGTCGTTGCGACGGGTCGAACCGAGGATTTAGCTATAATATTGTTTTAGCTTTTCAGCGTTCCATGGTCGAGCAAGTTCTTCTCCAGTGAGATGTTCTAGGTAATAGGCCCCATTTTCCGTCTTTGCCCGGACGCGATAGGGTCCTTCCCAATTGGCTCCTAGTTTGCCTTCGCGAGAGTCTTTGTGGTTTCTTCTTAGAACGAGGCTTCCCACGTCGAACTCTCGTCATATCACCTTGGCGTTGTGCCTGATGGTAATTTTTTGTTTTAGCGAGGCTTCGCGGAGGGCTGCCCCGGTTCTGATTTCCTCGACGAGGTCGAGCTCTTCTCTTAAATATTTGTCGTTCATCTCCTCGTCTAGGGGCGACTCTATCCGCCTAGAGGGCACTTGAACCTCGACGGGAATTACGGCCTCGGTCCCGTATGCTAGACGAAAAGGTGTTTCCCCGGTCGTTGAGTGGGGAGTTGTACGGTATGCCCAGAGTACGCTGTGTAGCTCCTCGACCCATGCCTACTTTGTTTCGTCTAGCCTTCGGTTGAGGCCTCGAAGGATGACCTGGTTAGCTGCCTCAGCCTGCCCGTTTGTTTGGGGGTGCTCGACGGATGCGAAGTGTTGCTTCGTGCCTAGTTGGGCGACGAAGTCCTGAAACTTCCTGTCCGTGAATTGCGTCTCGTTGTCCGTTACTATCGCTTGGGGAATACTGAAACGTGCAAGGATGTTTCATTTGTAGAAACGCAGGATGTTGAGGGCAGTTATTTTGGCTAGAGCTTCTGCTTCTATCCATTTTGTGAAATAGTCCACGACCACTATGAGATATTTGTTCTGACTTGATCCTACCACGAAGGGTCCTAGGATGTCTAGGCCCCACCAGGAAAATGGCCACGGGGAGGACATAACCTTGAGCTCGTTAGGTTGAGCCAGGTGCATGTCCCCGTGTCGTTGGCATTTATCGCATTTCTTCACATGTTCTTTCGCGTCGCTTTGCATGGTCGGCCAGTAATATCCTGCACAGAGAGCCTTTCGAGCAAGGGACCTTCCTCCAAGATGTTTGGGCGTTGATTCCTTCGTGGATTTCATGCAGGATGTGTGCGACCTTTCCTCCTCGACACATTTGAGCAGCGGAATGGAGAATCCCCATCTGTAGAGTTTATTTTCGACCAAGACATAAGAGAAGGCTCTTCGCCTGACTATGCTGGCCTCCTTTGGGTCGGACGGGAGTTCGTCTTTGGCGAGATAGTTGTAGACCGGGGTCATCCAACAGTTGTTGTCGCCAATCACTTGCACGTCGAGTGCTGGGGAGGCCTTCTCGATGCTGGGTCGAGGAAGTACTTCCTGTATGACGGACTTGTTTCTGCCTTTCTTCTTCGTGTTGGCTAGTTTAGATAGCACGTCTGCCCGCACGTTATATTCGCGGGGAACATGTTTCACTTCCACTGTTGTGAACTTCGCCATTTCCTTCTTCACCAGGGCCAAGTATTCGGTCAGATTGTCATTTTTGGCTTGGTATTCTCCCCGGACCTGGAGGGCCACGAGTTGTGAATCCGTGCAAATGACGACTTCCTCTGCGCCCAGGTCCTCGGCTAGGCGTAACCCAGCGAGGAAGGCTTTGTATTCAGCCTGGTTGTTGGAGGTTGGGAAAGACAGTGTGAGTGATACCTCGACGATAATTCCTTCGTCGCTCTCCAGTATGATCCCCGTGCCGCTTCTTGCCGAGCTTGAGGCACCGTCAACGAAGATGGTCCACTTGCGCGCTTCGCTCGCGGGGGAGTCTGCAAATGTCATCTCCGCGACGAAGTCGGACAGAGCTTGGGCCTTAAGGGCTTTCCTGCCCTCGTATTGGACGTCAAATTCGGACATTTCTAGCGACCATTTGAGCATTCGGCTGGCCATATCTGGTCGTCCGAGCAGCTGCTCTATGGGCTGATCTGTTCGAACCACGATCGTGTGAGCCAGGGAGTAGTGTCTTAATCTTTTGGCTGTGTTGATGAGGGTCAGCGCCACCTTCTCTATCTGCTGGTATCTTAACTTTGGTCCTTGCAACGCTTTGCTTGTGAAATAAATGGGTTTCTGCCCGTCAGGTGTCTCGCGGATGAGAGCAACACTCACAGCTTCGGTTGCTACGGCCAGGTATAGGTACAACGTTTCGCCATTGTCCGGGCGAGAGAGGACCAGTGGCTCCGAGAGTGCTCATTTCAGATGGAGAAGGGCCTTGTTGCACTCCTCGGTCCATTCGAATGCTACCTCTTTGCGGAGGAGTTTAAAGAATGACTGGGCGTGCTGGGGCGGACTTGGCCACGAAACGAGATAGTGACGCGAGCATCCCGTTGAGGGACTGGATGGATTTTTTGGACTTGGGCGTAGGAAACTCAGAGAACGCCCGACATTTGTCGGGATTGGCCTCGATTCCTCATTCCGTTAAGTAGAAGCCGAGGAATTTGCCTGCCCGGACACCGAACGTGCATTTCTCCAGATTAAAACGCATTTTGAATTTCTTGGCCTGTTCGAAGACCTTTCTCAAGTGGGCGGTATGATCGGTTTCCTCGTGGGATTTTACGATCATGTCGTCCATGTAGACTTCGAGCATGTCGCCTATTTCTCCCTGAAACACTTTGTTCATCATTCGTTGGTACGTTGCTCCGGCGTTGTTCAAGCCGAAGGGCATTACGTTGTAGTAATAGTTGCCCGATTCGGTCATGAAGGCCGTATATTTTTTGTCGGACATTGCCATTGGGATTTGATTGTAGCCCGAGTAGGCGTCCATGAACGATAAAAGTTTAAAACCAGCAGAATTATCAACAAGTTTATCAATATTGGGGAGGGGGTAGGCATCCTTCGGGCATGCCTTATTGAGATCGGTATAATCAATGCACATGCGCCATTTTCCATTAGATTTTTTAACCAATACAATGTTGGACAGCCAAGTGGTGTACTTGGCTTCCGAAATAAATTTGGCCTCGAGGAGATCCTTTACAGCTTTTTCAGCAGCCTTCGTCTTCTCCGGAGACTGCTTTCTCCTACGTTGTGCTACGACCTTGATGGCCGGGTCAATTGTCAGCTGGTGACAGGCGACGGATGGATCCAAGCCGGGCATTTTCGTGGCGCTCCATGCGAAGAGGTTGGCATTCTCTCTGAGGCATGCTTTGAGCTGCTTCCTCGTGACATCAGGCGGGTCAGCTCCGATCTTCACTCCTCGTTGGGGGTCTTCGCCGAACAGAACTATCTCGAAGTTGCCATCCGGGATTGGGCGCATCGAATGGGAGTTGTTGCTGGATGATGTGGACGGGCCTACTGAAGCTGCTTGTTCTTCCTGTTGGTCCTCGGGGAAGCGACTGTCGAGGTCGATAGAGTCAACCTGGGGCAGAGGCTTGGCCTCCTCAGAGCTGCTTGGCAGTGCTGGCTTGCTCGACGCCTTTGGCTTGGCGCAATGGCGTTGAGCCCCTTTGTAGCTGCTTCAAAACACCGTCGGGCAGCTTCTATATCACCGTGGAGGGTGGCGACCATTCCTTTCGAAGTGTAATACTTCATCTTCAGGTGGACGATCGAGGGCACTGCTACCAACTCGGCTAGAGTTGGCCTTCCGAAAATGCATTGGTAAAGCGACGGGCAATCGATTACTAGAAATTGCACCTTAATGGATCTGGACGTTTCAGCTGATCCGAAGGTCACGATCAGCTCGACGTAACCCCACGGCTTGGTCACAGACCCATTAAATCCCTGTAAATCGGACCCTACGTAGGGGGTAAGGTGTGATTCGTCCAGCTAAAGCGTTGAGAACAGCTGGGAGTACATGATGTCGACCGAGCTGCCCTGGTCGACTAGGATTCGGCGAACGTCGAAGTTTACCATTTGGGCTCTGACGAGCAACGGAATGCTTGAGTTCGGGGAGTCGCCGAGGAGTTCCTCCCTGTAGAAGGAGATGGGGACGGAACCCTTCTGGGCCTGATCAAGCGTAGTCACTTTGTTCGAGCTGGTGTTGATCAGGTGTTCGAACTTCCGTTTCACGGAGCCCACAATGACTTTGTTGAAACCCCCTCCAGAGACGACCATGGCGGAGGGAAACGTCTCCCACGGGCTGTGGGCCGCGAAATATGCAGGGGCGCTGAGCCCGCCAGGGACGTTGAAGTCCTCGGGTCACGATATGGACATAGCGACCTGTATGTTGGCGTCTTTCGAGGAGGGTACCTCCTCCTCGACCTTCTTGGACTCCTGGGTGTCCTGCCGAGGAGTGTCCTTCTTCTTCGCGAACTGCTTCAGGTGGTCGTCCCTGATCAGTATTTCAATGACATCCTTCAGGTGGATGCAGTCCTCCGTGGTATGGCCGTGACTTTTGTAGAAACGGCAGTATTTTGATTTGTCCACGTTTGGTCTGTTCGGAAGCTGTTTGGGGAAGCGGACCCCAGCCTGTTTGAACTCCAAATTGGCACATTCAGACAAGATCTTTTCCCTGGAAACAGTCAGGGGAGTGTAGTCATGGAAGCGCCCGGAGGGCCCTTTGCTGTCACGGGAGTCGCGGGAACGGTCCTCGTACCTTCGTTCACCCCGACGAGATGTCGAGGCTTCTTCTCCTTTAGAGGCCCGAGCGTTCTCCTGGCGGCGTGATGCTCAGACGTTACAGGCCATAATCTTCTCTTCATACTGAATATGAGACTGGGCTTTGAGGAGGAGGGCGTCTAAGTTCCTCGGTGGCGTGAGGCCAATGGCTTTAGAGAACTCGGAGTCAGGGCGGACCCCTTGTTCGAGCAAAAACTTCTTCATTTTATCTGTCGTCGGGACCTGCACAGCTTCCTTGTTGAACCTCTCGATATATGCGCGGAGAGGTTCGTCTTTACCCTGGATTATGGCTCCAAGGGAGGCCTCAGTTTTGGGATGGCGGCGAGATGCTGTGAAGTGCCGCGAGAACATCCTGCCCAGTTGTCTCCACGAGGTGATGGATTCCTCGGGAAGTTGCTTATACCATGTCATTGCTCCCTTCCGGAGCGTGGTTGGGAACAATCTGCATTTGATGGCACCCCGTACGCCGCGGTAGTCTAATAGCGCATCAATATTCTCGATGTGCTCGTCTGGGTCAGTGGTTCCGTCGTACGTGCCAAGTGACGGGGGTTTCTCCAAGTATTTTGGGAGGCAGGTAGCCAAGATCTCCTGGGACAACGGGTTGCGAGGCTCGTCGTCGCTGCTAGAACTGGTGTATGATGGTGACCGGACGAGATGCTCGCTTCGGCGGTTCCTTCGCGGAGAAGGTGAGCGGTTCCTTCGAGGAGAAGGTGAGTGGTTCCTTCGAGGAAAAGGCGAGCGGTTCCTTCGAGGAGAAGGTGAGCGTGCCCATCCTCTGGACTTGATCGGAGGAGATTCCTCGTTCCTTCGAGTCCTTTTGTGGTCATGAGCGTGCTGGTCACGTGGGGAGATCTGGTCGCACTTTCGTGCCACGCGAGGATCAGGCTCTTGGCCCAGTTTTCGGTCGATTTCTCTCCGGGGTTGCGGGCTTCCTGATCGTCGTTGGTTCCTCCACGTAGGAGGGGATCTTGGACGGCGAGACTCTTCTAGTGCCCCGATCCTCTCGTTCTGCTACAGGATCAGGGTGTTAGTTTTGTTGAGCGCCTCCAGGAGGGCTGCCACGGCCGGGTCGGCGTTGGGCGGAGCAGGAACGGACTGGAGGTCGAGAGAAGGTTGATCGTTGTTGCGATCAGCAGGGGTAGGGGAAGGAGAAGCGGTGGCTCCATCCCTAAGGAAACGAGCATCTCGGAGGAGAGATGATTGGCCGTCAACGTCAGATTTGTTGACGAGGAGGATGGTGGTTTGGAGAGCATCCTTGGAGCGATCTTGGGAGGCCATGATCGTGATGATGTTTGAGAATTATTTTGATCTTCGATTATTGAGGAAAGAAAGATAGGGAGAACAAAGATTCCCACAGACGGCGCCACTGATCTTGAAGGCTGGATCAGATCCGGTAGAATCAGGCCGCCAAGTGCGTCAGGGATGTTGGTCGTATGGAGAGGAGGGGGTGTATCGGCAAGGCACTCCGACACTCAAGTGAGAAAGGGTCAGAGAAAAGGGGCAAGTACAAAGTATGAATTCTTAGGGTGAATATTGGATACCTGACCCTCTCAAGTGAGAGGGTTTATATAGAGCCCCCAGCGCGTGGCCAACAGTCCTATTTTTGGGGAGAAATAACCGTTTTCCCCAAAGAATGGGTAATTACCCAAACTAGCTGTTATGTAGGGCAAGGTGCCCAAAACTAGCCGTTGTGTCGGGCATAGGCATGGTTCCGGGAACTTGCCCATAGCAGTTCGGGGAGCAATGAAGCCGTGCGTGACAGGCAGTAATTCCGGGGAGGAACGTTGCATTCCTTGCCCGGTTGGAGGGGAAGAAAGGTAACTTTTGCCCCTCTGTGGATTGGACTTAGGCAATTTGGGCCGCTCTAGAGCAGAGGTGGATTGGGCCATGTCTAGCCCTTGGTCCAGTCCAGAACACTTATAGTTCTAGCCTTTGCATTGCAATTTGTGGTTTAAATAGCATCGCTGCTGCAGTTCCACGGGTTTTGAACTTTCAAAGATAAATGTGACAGTACTTGATCTTGTGCAAGTTTGATATGACGATCTCAGCACCAAAGGGAAGCCTAATCGGGGTGGTTTGCGGTCATGGCGGCATTGATGTCTGCTTTTTTAAGAGAGTTGATGTTGTTGTGAATTTGTTTTCTGGCGGATTCTGGACTTCGGTTTGTTCTTGGCAGCTCATTGATATTGTTGTTGGCTTGCTTTGTATGGTGGCTGTTACATGCTTTCCTAAAGGCTTTAGTAAAAGGATCAAAATGAGGCTATGTGTTAAGGCTTGATCATGAGCTGTTATAAAGTAGAATGACCATGGAATTAGATATATGTATAGGACTTGTTAACATCTTATATGTTTCCGAATTTTGTTTGACTGTTATGTGTTAATGTGATGTGAATGTATTGAGTGCATATGTGTAAATGGTAAGCTAACCACTTGTTGTTTTTGCAAGGTTGATACACATATGGTGAGAAAGAACAAGGCTAGGCGTGGATTCAAGTTATGGCATGAAGAAAGTTCTAGATGTCTTGTATTTGAGATAAGGAAAAGGGATTAGTTTTAGGGATGGATAATTAGGTGAGTTGATTTTGGTCAAAATTGGTCAAAAAGTCAACAGTTATTATTTTTTTGTATGGAGTTTTGTAATTGGATTCTTTGTCTTTTTTTGTAATGAACCTTGAAAGTTCGTAATAAATTATATAACTTATCCTCCAAGAAACAAAATCTCTTCCAAATCACTTTTGAAAATCTTTGCACTTGAAATGTACTCGAATAACCATGAAATGAATTGAATATGCTGTAAAGCCAATCACCGATCTTCCACACACAATGGTATGTCAAGCCTTTACACGAAGACCAATTACTTGTATTCTCCAATGGTGAACGACCCCAAGTAAAACCCTGATGAGCTGATCCACATACCTTAATTTAATCCAATTGAATCTCCTTGATGACTTGCACTTCAAGCATTGATGGAATCCTTGGAATGATAAGATGCACAAATTTTACAAGGAAACCTATTGAAGGTCGTATCACCAGGGAAATAAACTCTAGTCAAACGATGACGGTGAGCACTAAAAGATGATGCTCCTGATGATTGCATAGCCAAACCTTGAGGATCCATCTGAGAACCATAAGAATAAGGGACAAACCCTAATCCATGATCTTTGTACTTTCCATTGAAATAAACCTGCAAAAGAGTGAAACCTTAATGCACTATGTGAAACCTTGGTTTGTAAAATCATTGTGTTAGAACAAGATTTGGTTCTGCAAGATATCTCTTTGTTTTGATAATAACAAAGTTGTATTTGTGTGAGAACAATTTTGGTACTCTAAGGTGTATCTTTTTAAGAATTGACAAACATGTTCTGTCTCTGATAGAGAAAGTTCTGACTCTGATAGAGATTGTGTGCTACATCACTCTGATGTTCTTAATGGTCGCTTTTGCATCAAGAAGCAAGGTTGCTTCTGATCTACTATGCATCAGAAAGACTCCAAGAAGACACTATGTTGCTGTTGCAATGTTCTTTTGGATTCTGGATCTGAATTTAACTCTGATACTCATCTTCTAAAGACTAAGTTCTGAAGACTCTGAAGACAAGGTTCTGATGAACAGCATTCTGAAGACTCTAAAGACTTAAGGTTTTGAAGACCAAGTTCTGAAGACTCTGAAGGCAAGGTTCTGCTGAACAAGTTTTGAAGACTCTGAAGACTTATGTTTCTGATAACCAAGGGTTCTGAAGAAGGAGTGCTGAAGACTCTGATGACAAGGTTCTGCAGAACAAGTTCTGAAGACTCTGAAGACCCAATGATTCATTCTTCTGATCATGCTTCAATCAATACAACTCAGAAGCTACTAATGAACAGAAGAAGATGAAATGTTTGCGTGGAAAATAGTACATAGTATAGATCAAACACGTTCCTTTCCACTACCATTCCATTACCCTGATTTGGTGGTACAAAGGACAATTTCAGAGTACGATTTTCATCCCAACACAACGACATTATTTCAAGTCGCCAGTATTTTTCTTATATTACTGATCTGCCCTTCAACGAATCTTTTTTCTGGCTATATAAAGACTTGATTATTCAACGAATCAAGTGTGACACTGAGTGTGAAAAAGAGAAATATTAAAAACACTGATTCATAAAAAAAGGAAAGAATTCAAGAAATCGAGAAATACTTAAGTGAACAGTAAAGCACCACAATACAAAGAAAAAATTTGTTCTTACTGTGTAGATTCGCTCTAAGTTATATTGAGCTAGAAATAGTGTTTATATCAGCTTATGTAAGAAGCATTTCATTGTAAACATTTTATTTGATCAAACAGTTGTTTGAATTCCTTAAGGGACCAGTTAGGTCAGAAGCCTTAAGAAGAGATAGTTAGTCTGTGTATTGTTAGTCACCAGCAGTTGCTCGTGCAGTTGTAATCAGTTTGGTTATAGTGGATTAAGTCCATGTGTATAAGGCGAAATCACCTTGGCGGGTGGACTGGATTAACTTGATAGTTTTCAAGTGAACTAGGATATATCGTGTGTCTTTCTCTATTGTTAGTCTATTTGTGATCTTTTTTTTAGTTTCAAAAGAAGCTTTCATTTTGTAAACCCAATTCAAAACCCCATTTCTTGTGTTTTTCTCACACCTTCAATTGGTATCAGAGCCTGGTTCTGATTGTGATAAACGTTTTATCAACACTTAACAGTGTTCAGTACTGATCCAGTATTTGTGTGAGATATCATGGCAGCTCCTGCTAATACCACTGAAGAGAAAGATCATTACAGTGCCAAACCACCAGTCTTTGATGGTGAAAAGTTTGACTACTGGAAAGACAGAATAGAAAGTTTCTTTCTTGGTTATGATGTAGATCTTTGGGATTTGGTAGTCGATGGCTAGAAACACCCAGTTGATGCCACAGGTGCTAAAATATCCAGAAGTGATATGACCAACCAACAGAAGAAAGATTATAAGAATCATCATAAGGCAAGAACCATATTGCTAAATGTCATCTCTTATACTGAGTATAAGAATATAACAAATAGAGATACTGCAAAATCTATCTTTGATTCTCTAAGAATGACTCATGAAGGTAATGCTCAAGTCAAGGAGACAAAGGCGTTAACCTTAATCCAAAAATATGAGGCATTCAGAATGGAGCATGATGAGACAGTTGAGACCATGTTTTCAAGGTTTCAAATGCTAGTCGCAGGACTCAAAGTTCTGGACAAAGGTTACTCAACTGTTGATCATGTGAAAAAGATCATCATAAGTCTTCCTAAGAAATGGAGACCTATGGTAACAATTCTAAAGCTATCAAAAGATATCAATAGCATAAGTCTTGAAGAGCTTGTTAGTTCTTTGAGAAGTCATGAGATAGAGCTTGAAGAAGATGAACCTCAGAAGAAAAGCAAATCTATCGCTCTTAAGTCTAAACCTGAAAAGGCAAAGGCTTATCAAGCTGAGGAAGAATCAGAAGATTCTGGTGAAGAATCAGAAGATGAGCTGTAGTTAATCTCCAGAAGAATCAACAAACTCTGGAAGCATATGCAAGGAAACTTTAGAGGATCTAGAAGAAACAAAGGTCGCTCTGAGTCATCATCTGGACAGAAGAAGCAGAACTCTGGAAAGGAAGTTATCTGCTATGAATGTAATGAGCCATGTCATTACAAGAACGAGTTGAAGGTGCGAGAAAGACACAAGAAAGGGGGGTTTGAATTGTGTGTTTACTCTTTTTGTAACTTTTCGTATCTTGTTAAAGAGACACTCAAGAACCATTAATTCTCATTGAGAGATTCTGATTTCTTAACTATGGAACATGAGAACCATGTTGGTTCTGATTATAGGATGCGATATACAGAACTTGCAGTGCGGAAGCTTATCAGAGATAGGCTGCAAGGTTCTGACTTTGCTTAACATAAGGTTCTGATATTCAGTGCGGAAACATAAATAGAGATACTAAGCAAGAGAGTAAAGTACGCACGATATATCCTGGTTCACCACGCGGGTTAATCCAGTCCACCCTCCTCAGGTGATTTTACCTTGAACACAAGGACTTAATTCACTATAATCAAATCATGATTACACTTGCACGGGCCACGCCGATGACTAACAACTTGCACAGCCGCACTGTGACTAACACCACAATGAACCGTTCAGGGATTCAATTTAATGAATATAACGAACATTAACCTGCAGGTTCTAATCTCTTCAAGATCTACTGCTAGGCTTTCACAGCTAGACGTTCAGGGATTCAACTTAATGAATATAACGCTACTGACACTATTTCAGGATTTTCCACAATGACACCCAACCATTGTCATCTTAAGTATCTGATCACCACGTGATCTACTCAAGGACCTCAACTCACAGCAGAACCGTTCAGGGATTCAACTTAATGAATATAACATTCACTTGAGGAGTCTCAATTCATTTAGTTGAATTGGCAAACTGGAGATTACTAATTGTGCTTCTTAATAAGCAAGTTTCTCCTAAGTTTAAGTACAAAGAACACATACATGTGTTCAAGCAAGTTTTGAGCAATCAGCTCCTTGCTTTCCTAAGAAACTACAAAGATGTATTTAGATATTACAATGTTGACATCTTGTAGATCTTCTTCTTCTTCGTCTTCTGGTTGAGCAAGCTTTAAGCAGCAACTCCTTGCTTCAGATCTTCAATGTAGTCTTGACGAGAAGGTAGGTTGATGACTTGACAGATCTTCAATGTTGTCTTCTTCATCAACAACTTCTGTTTGATTGTTGTTGTTGTGTTGATTTGTCTTCTTGAGTTTCAACAACAATCGCCATTGGTTAAATAATGATAGCTCTGAATATGTTAAGTGTTACAACGAAACTCATCGTTGTTGCTATCTTCACAATGACTTGGTCAATTTTGTAGATGAACATTCAGTTCGTGATTCTACAAGTGATCGATACTTCAGAAGCAAAAACTCTTTCCATTAAATAGCCAGTAGAAATATAGCCGTTAGAGAATACTGTTGGCTATTTGGAAAAGAGACGTTGTGATATAATGAGTTGTACTGACACATCTTCTTTTTGCAGAGGAAGAAGTGACTGGACATCTTTTCTCGGGCAGTGTGTACATTTAACTCACAACGGTAATATTTAGACTTCAAAACTTCAGTGGCTTTTGATGTTAATTTGATGAAGCATGAGTAGAGTCTTCACAGCAGAATATCTGATGCTTCAAGTCTTCAGTCGATTGAAGAAGTCCATTAGGAATCAGTCTTCAAAACTTCAGCACTTGGTCTTTAAGAACGTTATCCTTTTCCAGTTCAAGTCTTCTGAATCTTCAGAGCCTATCTTCAGAGTCTTCAGAACTTCTTATTTGAAACCTTGATCTTCAGAACCCATCAGTCTTCAGATTCTTTCTGCACTTGGTCTTCAGCGCCTTCAACCATCAGAACTTCAAGTCATAGGAGTCTTCAGTCTTTTGGTTCTTTCAGAGTGTATTTCTTCAGAAGCTTCGCAATCTTCAGAATCTCAATCACTTTCAGAGAGCATCCACAAGAGCATTACAACAGCAATCTTGGCATCCTTGGATATGGCTGATCATGATTAGATAAAGAAGCGTTCTTGCTTCTCGCGACTTTAGTCACACATAGTAACTTTGCATATGTATTCAATCATAGTAAATCTAGATGGTGTATGTTAGTTCTGATGTATTTAGTTCTTATGATCTGCACACAACACACGTTAGACCATAAAATGGTTTTTCACAAATACTTATTGTTATCATCAAAACATAGATTGACTTGTAGAGACAATTCTTGCTCTCACAATCTCCCCCTTTTTGATGATGACAAAACAAGTATTTTGATTGAAAATTTTATACATGGTAATCACCAAAGCAAACAAATTCAGAGTTTGGAACAACAGCTCCCCCTGAATGAGTTATCCTCAAAGTTTTATCTGAGATCATCTAGGATTTTATGTAATCCAAAGATATACAGAGTAACAACTTGAGTTGTCAGAACAGGAATAGAAAAGAGTTACTTATCTATCTTGTCTTTAGGAAAACGAAGAGTCTTTAGCACCTGGACTAGTTCATTAGAACTTTCATCTTCAGATCTTCAGAACTCAGTTTTCTTTGTTGTCGTATCAGAGCTTGCTATCTTTAGAGACGTCTGAAGTATTTCTACTTTTCAGCAGATTCCATTAAGCATAAGATCAGAACAGTTCTTGACTGATAGACGTAGCCTTGCTATCTATCAGAGACAGACACTGTCTTTAAACGAAACTCCCCCTGAGTTTCAGACTTTGTGAAGATTTGAGATTTTGCAATTTGATCTTCAGGGCAGTCTCCCCCTAATTCCTATACATCAGATATTGGGACCTTCAGAATTATAATTCTGGATGATACGATTTTAAACACCAATGTAGATCATGACTGTTTTGACTTTTGAACACAAGTCTTCATCTCAGAACCTTGTTAAAGTCATACTTAGTAGTTTGTCAAAGCTTGATTTTTGATCAGATACCAATTGAAGGTTAATATTAAAGTGATCAATCAACGCTTGATTTTGAATCTGATACTCATGATTTAATTTTGATCTGTTACCAAGTGATGTGCTGAGTCTTATACCAGAGTATGTTGAGTCTAATACCAAGTAAAGAATTTCTTCTCATGCGCTTGAGAGGTAATTCATTAGAGTGCTGATATTGATACCAATGAAGGTATTTTGACAGTAATCCACAGCTTTTGCTCTGATTGATGAATCTGATACTAATCTTTGTGTACTGAGTCTGATTACCAATTGTTGATTTAGTCTGATACTAGATCGTTTTCATTTCCTTTAGTCTGATACTAGATCGTTTTCATTTCCAATGGTTCTTGGTAAACATCAGAACAACTTCTTCTTGGATCTTCAATCCGGATCTTCAGACAGTTCTTGACAGTTCTTAACTTCTAATTTGCACAGATCTTCTGAGTGAGTATCTTGAGATGTAGACTTTGTCTTGGCTGCTTTCAGAGTTTTCTTACTTCTTTTCTGAGCTAAGTGAGATAAGGATTACGATAAATCTGATTCTTCCAGCTTAACCTCTATTATATGATCGGAGTTCTTCTTCTTATCCTGCCTTTAGAATGCCTAGTGAACTTGTCTAGAGTTCCTCGGATAACATCAAACAACAAACGTTAGTAGCAACGCATATTATATGAGTACTTTGTTTGAGTTCCTTTGTTTGTATGCTTTCAGATTTCCTTCTTTCAATCAAAATCAATATATTTCTCCCCCTTTTTGACATCATCAAAAAGTGTCAGGGCATATGAGCAATTAGACATATAATCTCTTATATTTAGCATCCTGCATATTAAAACTTTATTTCTCCTATTTGAGTATATTGCATATTTGACATGATAAGGAGCATAGAATTATTAGAAGCATTTTGACTTGTTTTAGTGAAACACATCTATAATTAGTATGTATTTAATTGAAGGATAATAGATGAGATCAACTGATTATCAATGGAAGGATTAAAGTATCTGTAGAGATTAATTACAGCATTTCATTTGTGAATAATCAGATAGAGGTATCAACATAATGCAGAGCATGGGATGAGCTTGAAAAGTTCAAGATAACCAAAACATAGATAATTTAAACACAGATTCCTAATTAGAAATGTTTTAAGTAATCGTAGACTTAATAAAACTGAGTTTTCATGGGTCCTTATGAGTTATACTAGAGCGAGCCTAAGGATTATGAGAGAGAAGGTTTTTAGAATCATCATTTCTTGAGACATGCAACCTTTCTACTATTTGAGTAATTCCCAACCACTTGTTCTTCACAATTTCTTCTGAGATCCATTCGTGGAACTCAGTCTAGATAGTCCTTATTTCCATGAAGTCCATACAGTAATTGAAAGCTTCCACTAAGCTTTGAGTCTTTTAGATTGCATTATCCTTGAGGGATGTTAATGCATTACTGTTTGATTCTATCAGTTATTATGATGTTTTAGGTATTTTAATCATTTGTTTGAGTAAAGTGAACGTCTCAGATTATTATGAATTTGATGTTGGCATAGGCATAGAACACATAAGACATCATATTTTCATTGATTAAAAGAAAGATAAAAACATTAGCACAAAATAGAACGATAAGCAACAAGACATAGTACTATTTGACACTACATCAGGGTTTGAAATTTTAGTCATCAAAATCTTCAACGTTGTCCACCCTATCACATCTTGTCTCAATTACTGAAGATTCTAGTCCGAGTCTGCTTACTAACCCCCATAATTTCTCTTTCATCATAATTTCAGATATTATTCTCCCGTAAGGGACGTAAGAGTTCAACTAAGTTCTTGAAACTCTGATAGAATGTTTTAGGTGATTGAAAATTGTTTTGGGAAGATTGATCCTAAAGTGGTGTGTTAGGAGGAAGACGAATACTCTGTCATCTTGGGACAGCGTGCTCCTTGCAGTTGCACGAGGCCGAAGATTGGTTAGAGAGAATCTGAACCATGTTCTGGGTGAAGGAAGAAGTTTCTCAGGGTTGTTTGGTTCATAAGGAACCGAATCATCAAATAACACCTTGCATCTCTCTACTAAGCTCAGGTCAGATAGAAAGTCTTCAACACTGACTCCAAAGGTGACACAATTTATGATCTTTTCTAATGAGGGAATGGAGATAGTGATTGGAAAGCTATATACTTCAGACCAGATATTGTTGCCATCATTACTGATTCTGGCGTATTTCCAGAATTCTTTCACAAGAACTGGAAAGACAGGGTCGTTTAGCAGTGAATAATAACCATTCCAAGATTGAATCTGCATGCTTCTTACAATTTCCAGACCATTATTTTGAAGTCTAGCTAGATTTGGTCTTTTCTCTGGGATAACTTCTAGAGTTTCTTCATTCCCTCTAAATGTTGGAGAAGTCATTTGTTAACACACAGAAGATTTTAAATGAGGGTTAGTGAGGAGGAGCGAGGATGAAGCAGAATCCTATTTTATAGGCGAATGAGAGTGAGGAGTGTAATGACTAAATTGGTACACAAGGATTTAGGTTTACTATTTCCTAGGTGGTCATGATTAGTTAGGGTATGCTAAAAGGCGTGATCGTGTGGGAAGTGTAAGAAGTTAGTAACTGCTTTGCATTCATGATATTAATGAAGATTTCTTGAGCCAAAAAAAACTTATTTTAATAGTAGTGACATGCAATATTTTAATGGTTTATTAAGATTTTTATTAGTGGTTGCCAGACAACATAAATGTCACAAGACAGAAGATAATATATATCTTAATATTTAATAACATAGATGGTACAGGCATGTGCTTAATTATCTAGTATCCTAATCTATTTTAAATTGTCAACTAATTAGTTTTCTGAAAGCCAGGTACTGTCAAAGGTTTCACAAGAATTTTCAACAAAGGCATTATCAGGATCGCATCTAATCCTGCTAATTGTCTGCAGAACTCCTGTTTTGAAAAACACTTCAATTAAGACTCTTCCGTAAGGGATCGTAGTTTCAAGTGTAGTTCTTGACATGAGAATGGTGTCCTTGAGATGATCAAATATAATTTGGGGCAGATTTATACGAGTTTGCTTAAGAAGACACATGATTAGGAGCTTGTCATCATGATACAAAAGGTTTTTGTATGTGCTTCGAGGTTTGATGTTTGTTAGAATGAATTTAAACCACCTTCTAGCATTGGGGCAGGAATTTCTCAGGATTAGTTGGTTCGAAGGCAGAACCTTTATCAAACAAGTAGTGTAATTTTGCATTAGGAGTGCATCGAATGGATGCATGATTGGGAGTGATGCCTTCCAGTGGACATTCAATGCCTTCAGCGATTTTTGAAGTGTTGAAGGAGAGAGGGATACCAAAGATGTCTGAAGAAATGGTCAGACCATTATGGCTGACAGCAGCGTTGATCCAAAAGGTTTTTACGATGTTTGGATAAATGGGACCTCTAAGTATATGAATGTACCCATTCCAATTTTGTGAATGAATGCCCAGATGAAAATTACGATCAACATCCATTAGCTTAGGTTGTTTTTCACTGATGATTTCAAGAGAGTTGTCGTCGACAAAGAAGGTTCTTGGAGTCAAAGATAGGTTTGCCATGAAAATGGTGAGGAAGTCTTTTGAGGAGATTAAACCAGGAGCTAGAGAAGTGTGAGTTTTATTCTAGACCTTATATATATATATATATATATATATATATATATATATATATATATATAAGGCTTGACTAGGCATAGATTGTAGTGCAAGGATTTTGCTATTTATATAATTCAAAAATTAATGATCAAATCTTCTTAGTGGATTGTATAAGAGACTCTATAAGAAAGAGAGAGAGAAGAGAGATTAACTTCTAGCGAGGTGTTGATTGAACCATACCTATGGGTTATAGACTAGACGCTGATGGAAGAAGTCTTTTGGAGGACATATGCACACAAAAGATCTCGGGCTTTATTAAGTTGTCAGAGATATGTTATGTTTTCAAAAGATTCGCATTTATTATGATGTTCCCTTTGCGTGTAGATTTCGTTAAAGGATTTTCTTTTATCTAACAATTTCTTATAGCTAAGTTTTAACAGATATTCAAATAGTTTTCCTAGTGAATCCTAAACTTTAAAAAAAATATTTTATGGGTTAACAGAGAAGGAGAAAGAGAAAGTGTACCTTAAGGATGCTGAACTTTTGAAGAGAATCTTTTAGCTAAACCTTTTCGTGAAGGCGTTCCTTTCTGACCTCTGAAACTTTGAGCATCTTTCTGATTCTGCCTGTTTCCAAGTAAGCTGCAGATATTTCTTGAGTTCTTCAAGATACGTTTGTCTTCTGACCTCAGAAGAAAAAGAATATTTTCTTGGAAAGTGATCCTGATTGAACTACGGCTTTCTCACTTTTCTAGTTCAACCTTGTCCATCAGTTCTCTAGGTTATAATGACCGAGATTAAGACTTGGCATGATCAGAGTGACCGGTCCATCTGAACTTAGCCAATTACATGCACTCCTTTTGGTCAGGCGATGTAACGAATGTTCTGAGGAAAAATTAACACTCATATGTGTGGGAGTAGTACTGAGTGAATAGTAAGTTTCATTTGATGACCCCATTCATAATCAACAGATTACATCTGTTTTTGATTGCTTCTCACTTCTCATTTCCTTGATCCATAGAACCTGTTTAGTTCTGATACAGTTCTTAAGATATGGATCAGAATCTTAAACGACAAACTTTGAGAATTGATTGAGTTCTCCTTTCATAGCCTGAATTCAGTTTGCGTTTGTGAGAGTTTCTTGTCTTTGAAAGACGGTTAATTTCACAAGATTAGTGAGAACCTTTGAGAGGTTATTCAAGGAGGAATTGACCTATCAACATTTGACTTTGTTCCTCAAGGTTGTTTCAGAACTTGTTCAAAACATCATCACGCCCCATGTGTACATCACTAGACATGGTTTGCATGAGCCTTCTTGTTCTCACAATGATGATCAACTTATTTGGGGTTGTTCACATATATCTATGAGTTAACTTCAACCGAACATTATTAACATCATCTTTTATGACATCAGTTAGAGAACCTAGATATCTGGAATGATAGCATCTAATTTCATAGCTCAAGTGGTTCTGAGAACACTTGATCTGATGACAATCAGATTATCAACATTTGATTTTTACTAGGATAATTTCAAGTTGTTGGAGCTTGGTCACTAAACCAGTTAAAGCTTAAGAGTTCCTTCAGAATCAAGTATTTACTGAGTCTTTGGGATTCAGTTCTTTACTTAGTCTTTTGATTATTCAAGATTCTGACATTCAATCATTTCTAATAATTTGAATTTTTCAGATTCTGATTTTAACAGATTTCTTTCTGAAATTCAAAGTCTTAGAACAATAATATTTCTTCTTTACATGAAGAGATTCAGAATGAGTTTTAAACGAGAAAGTCAATGGTGGACTTAATCCGTTTCTTGAAAACATCTCAAAAACTCATAAAGAATTAATCTTCAGGAAACAAGATTTCTTGCTTTCTGATGATTCATCTTTTAAACATATACGTGGTTTTATCCATACGTAATTTCCAAGATGAGCTTTCAACAGATACTGCCTTTTATCTGTTAAATTTATCTTATCAGCTGATTCTTCAATTCTAGTTAGGCTTCATCTAGAATCAATGAATTGCTCACGAAGTAATCAGATTGATTACAATTTTGTACACAGTTAACTGCTGAGCTGTTACAGAAATTGTAAGTGGATTTCAATCTTACCAAGAGTACTTCTACGCACCACAGCTGGATCTTTTTCTGACACTGTTAAGTGTTTGATGTAAATCAATAACAGAACCGGAGCTCTGATACCAATTGAAGGTGCGAGAAAGACACAAGAAAGGGGGGGTTTGAATTATGTGTTTACTCTTTTTGTAACTTTTTGCATCTTGTTAAAGAGACACTCAAGAACCATTAATTCTCATTGAGAGATTCTGATTTCTTAACTATGGAACATGAGAACCATATTGGTTCTGATCATAGGATGCGATATACAGAACTTGCAGTGCGGAAGCTTATCAGAGATAGGCTGCAAGGTTCTGACTTTGCTTAACATAAGGTTCTGATATTCAGTGCGGAAACATAAATAGAGATACTAAGCAAGAGAGTAAAGGACACACGATATATCCTGGTTCACCACGCGGGCTAATCCAGTCCACCCTCCTCAGGTGATTTCGCCTTGAACACAAGAACTTAATTCACTATAATCAAATCATGATTACACTTGCACGGGCCACACCGGTGACTAACAACTTGCACAGCCGCACTGTGACTAACACCACAATGAACCGTTCAGGGATTCAATTTAATGAATATAACAAACATTGACCTGCAGGTTCCAATCTCTTCAAGATCTACTGCTAGGCTTTCACAGCTAGACGTTCAGGGATTCAACTTAATGAATATAATGCTACTGACCCTATTTCAGGATTTTCCACAATGACACCCAGCCATTGTCATCTCAAGTATCTGATCACCACGTGATCTACTCAAGGGCCTCAACTCACAGCAGAACCGTTCAGGGATTCATCTTAATGAATATAACGTTCACTTGAGGAGTCTCAATTCATTTAGTTGAATTGGCAAACTGGAGATTACTAACTGTGCTTCTTAATAAGCAAGTTTCTCATAAGTTTAAGTACAAAGAACACATATGTGTGTTCAAGCAAGTTTTGAGCAATCAGCTCCTTGCTTTCCTAAGAAACTACAAAGATGTATTTAGATATTACAATGTTGACATCTTGTAGATCTTCTTCTTCTTCGTCTTCTGGTTGAGCAAGCTTTGAGCAGCAACTCCTTGCTTCAGATCTTCAATGTAGTCTTGAAGAGAAGGTAGGTTGATGACTTGACAGATCTTCAATGTTGACTTCTTCATCAACAGCTTCTGTTTGATTGTTGTTGTTGTGTTGATTTGTCTTCTTGAGTTTCAACAACAATCGCCATTGGTGAAATAATGATAGCTCTGAATATGTTAAGTGTTACAACGAGAACGCATCGTTGTTGCTATCTTCACAATGACTTGGTCAATTTTGTAGATGAACATTCAGTTCGTGATTCTACAAGTGATCGACACTTCAGAAGCAAAAACTCTTTCCATTAAATAGCCAATAGAAATATAGCCGTTAGAGAATACTGTTGGCTGTTTGGAAAAGAGATGTTGTGATATAATGAGTTGTATTGACACATCTTCTTTTTGCAGAGGAAGAAGTGACCGGACATCTTTTCTCGGGCAGTGTGTACATTTAACTCATAACGGTAACATTTAGACTTCAAAACTTCAGTGACTTCTGATGTTAATTTGATGAAGCATGAGTAGAGTCTTCACAGTAGAATATCTGATGCTTCAAATCTTCAGTCGATTGAAGAAGTCCATTAGGAACCAGTCTTCAAAACTTCAGCACTTGGTCTTTAAGAACGTTATCCTTTTCTGCTTCAAGTTTTCTGAATCTTCAGAGCCTGTCTTCAGAGTCTTCAGAACTTCTTATTTGAAACCTTGATCTTCAGAACCCATCAGTCTTCAGATTTTTTCTGCACTTGGTCTTCAGCGCCTTCAACCATCAGAACTTCAAGTCATAGGAGTCTTCCGTCTTTTGGTTCTTTCAGAGTGTACTTCTTCAGAAGCTTTGCAATCTTCAGAATCTCAATCACTTTCAGAGAGCATCCACAAGAGCATTGCAACAGTAATCTTGGCATCCTTGGATCTGGCTGATCATGATTAGATAAAGAAGCGTTCTTGCTTCTCGCGACTTTAGTCACACATAGTAACGTCACATATGTATTCAATCATAGTACATCTAGCTGGTGTATGTTGGTTCTGATGTCTTTAGTTCTTATGATCTGCACATAACACACGTTAGACCATAAAATGGTTCTTTCACAAATATTTATTGTTATCATCAAAACATAGATTGACTTGTAGAGACAATTCTTGCTCTCACACGAGTGTCCAAAGGTTAAGAAGGACAAGAAGCCTAAGAAGAACTTCTCCAAAGTGAAGAAAGCTCTAATGGCAACTTGGGACGACTCTGATTTTGAAGAAGAGGAATCTGATGAAGAACAAGCAAATGTTGCGCTGGTAGCAACAACTGAAGATGAAGTTTCTGGAGAACCAGAAGACAGAATATCATCAGAACCAGAATCAGGCTCAGACTCAGACTCAGAGGTATTATCTAAACTCTCTCTTTGTGAATTAGAGTCTTGTCTATCAGAAAATGCTGGAAAAATATCAAACTCTTCAGAGTAAATGCAAAGATCTTAAAAAATCTCTTGTAACTGCTTCTGAGTAAAAAGATAAGCTTAAGCAGAATAACTCTTCTCTAAATGAAAATATTGTTTGCTTAAAAAATAATAATTATGCCTTAAAAAGCAAAGTTGCTAAATTAGAAGAAGAATTAATCTCCAATGTCTCTGACACATGTTGTATCTACAAGTATGATAGAGAATTCCAGTACTTTCTTGCTAAAAGCATAGATAGAAGCAAGATTGCTTCCATGATTTATGGAGTAAGCAGAAATGGTAAGAAAGGTTTAGGATGTATATAATCATCTGACATTGACGAAAGTCAAAATATTAAACCAAAACCTCGCTATGACCATTTTGTGCCTTCTGGCACTGAGATTGTGTACTCTCAGCTTGCACAAAAACCCCCACCAACACAGAAGTCTATTTCTAAAGTTAAATATCATGCACAAATTCCACTTGATTATCCTGTTGCACAAAAGCCCAAAGTTGTGAAACACTGTGGGAAAGCTAACAAGAAAGGACCCAGAAAGTAGGTACCTAAGGACAAGATAATCTATGTTACAGATATCCTTAGCAGCTCAGTTGAAACACCAATCATGGTACCTGAACAGTGGTTGCTCGCGACACATGACGGGAAGAAGGCATATGTTCCAAAGTCTGGAACTTAAGCCTGGAGGCTTCGTCGGTTTCGGAGGAAACCAGAAAGGAAAAATCATTGGCTCTGGAACCGTTGGTAATGGTAACCTTCCCTCTATTCTGATGTTCTTTTAGTTGATGGTTTGATGCATAACTTATTGTCAATTAGTCAACTTAGTGACAATGGTTATGATATCATCTTTAATCAAAAGTCTTGTAAGGCTGTAAGTCAGAAAGATGGTTCAATCCTATTTGTTAGAAAGAGGAAAAACAAAATTTATAAGATTAAACTTTCTGATCTTCGTGAACAGAATGTCAAATGCTTAATGTCTATTAATGAAGAGCAATGGGTATGGCATAGACGTTTAGGCCATATTAGCATGAGGAGGATTTCTCAGCTAAATAAGCTTGAACTTGTCAGAGGCTTGCCAAATCCGAAGTATTCTTCAGATGCTCTTTGTGAAGCATGTAGGAAAGGAAAGTTCTCCAAAATTTCCTTTAAAGCAAATAATGGTGTGTCCACCTCTAGACCGTTAGAACTTCTGCATATTGACTTGTTTGGACTAGTGAAAACTACGTCAATCAGTGGAAAGAAGTATGGATTAGTAATCGTTGATGATTATAGTCGTTGGACATGGGTAAAATTCTTGAAACACAAGGATGAGTCTCATTCTGTGTTCTCTACCTTTTGCTCTCAAGTGCAAACAGAAAAGGATTGCAAAATAGTCAAAGTCAAAAGTGATCATGGCGGAGAATTTGAGAACAGATACTTTGAGAATCTTTTTGATTCTCATGGAATTTCCCATGATTTCTCTTGTCCAAGAACTCCACAGCAAAATGGAGTAGTGGAAAGGAAGAACAGGACTTTGCAAGAAATGGCTTGAACCATGATTCAAGAAACTGACATGGCTAAGCACTTCTGGACAGAGGCAGTAAATACAACATGTTACATTCAGAACAGGATTTCAATAAGACCTATTCTGGGTAAGACTCCTTATGAATTGTGGAAGAATAGAAAACCCAACATTTCATATTTTCATCCTTTTGGATGTGTTTGTTTCATGTTGAACACTAAAGAGAATCTTGGCAAGTTTGACTCCAAAGCTCAAAAGTGTTTATTGTTAGGATATTCTGAACGCTCTACAGGCTACAGAATCTATAACACAGAAACACGAATTGTAGAGGAATCAATTCATGTCAGATTCAATGATAAGCTTGACCCTGAAAAGTCAAAGCTAGTTGAAAAGTTTGTAGATCTGAAGATCACGTTATCAAAATCTAAAGAAGTAGAAGATTCGAGAGAAGCAGACAAAGATGCAAATTCTCCATATCCAGATACAACCTTACTAGAAGTTGATAACAACTCATCTCATTAGAAGAATAATATATTAAAGACTTCTCATTCTGAAGAATTGATTATGGGAGATAAATTTGATCCAGTCAGAACCCGTTCATCCTTCATACATTCCGAAGAAACTCTTCTGGGTCTAGTGTCTCTAATAAAGCCAACAACAGTTGATGAAGCTCTAAAAGAAATCGAGTGGATTTTGGCCATGCAAGAAGAACTGAATCAGTTCACCAGAAATGACGTCTGGGATCTTGTTCAGAAACCCAAAGGTGTCCATGTCATTGGAACTAAATGGGTGTTCAGAAACAAGTTAAATGAGAAAGGTGAGGTCGTAAGAAACAAAGCACGATTGGTTGCACAAGGTTATAGTCAACAAGAAGGGATAAACTATACTGAAACCTTTGCACCAGTTGCCAGGTTAGAATCTATTCGCATTTTAATCTCATTTGCAGTAAATCATGACATTACTTTATATCAGATGGATGTAAAAAGTGCATTCGTAAATGGATATATTTCTGAAGAAGTGTATGTACACCAACCTCCTGGTTTTGAGAGTTCTGAAAACCCATATTTTGTTTTCAAACTTAAAAAATCGTTATATGGTCTGAAACAGGCTCACAGAGCTTGGTATGAAAGGCTAAGTAACTTTCTTTTGGAAAATAACTTTACCAGAGGAAAAGTGGATACAACACTCTTTTGTAAAACCTTTAAGAATGACATTCTGATCGTTAAAATCTATGTTGATGATATTATATTTGGCTCTGCTAATATTTCCTTGTGCAAGGAATTTTCTAAGTTAATGCATGTTGAATTCGAAATGAGTCTGATGGGAGAACTTAGATTCTTTCTGGGAATTCAAATTGACTAAAGACCAGAAGGAACGTACATTCATCAGAGCAAGTATGCAAAAGAACTTCTGAAGAAATTCAACATGTCAGAAAGTAAACCTGCTAAGACTCATATGCATCCGACATGCATTCTGGAGAAATAAGAAGTAAGTAAAAAGGTTTGTCAGAAGCTATATCGTGGTATGATAGGATCTCTCCTGTACTTGACAGCTTCACGTCCAGATATTCTGTTCAGTGTATGTCTTTGTGCTCGTTTCCAATCAGATCCAAGGGAAACTCACTTAAATGTTGTTAAGAGAATCCTAAGGTATCTTAAAGGAACAACTAACCATGGATTGATGTATAAGAAAACATCAGAGTATAAACTTTCTGGTTATTGTGATGTAGATTATGCTGGAGACAGATTAGAAAGGAATAGTACTTCTGGAAACTGTCAGTTTTTGGGAAGTAACCTCGTCTCATGGGCAAGCAAGAGACAATCAATAATTGCTCTCTCCACTGCAGAAGCATAATATATATCAGCATCTCTGTGTAGTACTTAGATACTATGGATGAAGAATCAACTTGAAGATTATCAGATACACGAGTGTAACATTCCTATCTTCTGTGATAATACTTCTACCATTTGTTTATTTAAGAATCCTATTCTACATTCTAGGGCAAAACATATTGAAATAAAACATCACTTTTGAGTGACTATGTTCAGAAGGGTACCTTTCAGTTAAAATTTGTGGATACAGATCACCAGTGGGATGATATTTTCACAAAAGCCCTTGCTGAAGATAGATTCGTATTCATTCTGGAAAACTTATTTATCAAACCTTGTCCAGAATAAGATGATAATATTTTTAATATGTCAAGCTATCAGAACGTGTGATATAAGATTCTAATGACTAAACAAAGAATGTCATTATTTGTTTATTGATCTTCTGATTCATGATACTTCTACAAGTTAGAAAATATCTTGGTCAGAATTTAGTCCAGTCAGATACCTCTTGGTATTCTAGACGTTGGAAACATCAAAATGAGATCTCTTGAAAACAAACGACTATGATTATTTGTGATACGTGTCCAAAATCAAATCATATCTACTGTTGAAGAGACACCTCGAGCGTTGTGATTTCGTGAGACTAGATTTCAAGTAATTTTTCTTTAATCATGTTTAACTCATTAGATTTGAAAATTTATTGGATAACTGTTTAAATCTTTACGTCTTCCTTCCTTACTTGGCATTCATAAAGATGTATGTAAGACAAAGTTTCTTGGAACTTATCACTTGTATTCCTTCCTTTATTCGTTGTCAGTTTTTGCCCTCTCTTTTTCAAGTATACATTTATTTGTATTTATTGACTGAAGTCATAATATGAATAACGTATATTGCTCTGTGATCTTTTGGAGACTGATACACTCCTTCATCATTATTCTTGTTTGTATCCCCTGTATTAGAAATGATAAATTTCTCGTCTCAATTCATCTAGTCTTTATTGCTATTTATTGCTTTCATTCTTTGTTCTCTTTATATACCACACTTCTCCTACCAACTATTCATCTGTTTCTGTTTGCTGTTCACTTCTATTCCTCTTGCTTTCATCATGTCCTCTAAAAACTTTAGGGGATAAATCTCTGCTTTGGATCTCTTGAAAGAATACTCCACTGATCTCAATGATCTTGTTGAAAATGGTTATACCAACATTCTCTCAGACATCATCTATCAAAATTGGGACAAATATCTTAAAATTCTAAATGGACCTATCTACCCAACTCTTGTAAAAGAATTTTAGGCCAATGCTCACATCCTTGCTTATGAGTCTGATACTTGTTACATTCTGTCTTCTGTTTATGGCTTTCCCATTATGATTAACCCCTCAATCATCTCTCAAGCTATTGAATGCAAAGAAGATGGTGAATGTGTTAAATACTACAGAGGAAATAACTGGTTTGCTAAACATATTCACACCAGCTATCTTCAAGAAGGACCTGCTGACAGTCTCTCTTCTCTCACTCCTGAGGCTAAAATCTGGTACCAAATCATGGGAACAAATCTTAGAACCAGGGAAAAGGAAAACAGGAAGACTCTCTGCAATGGATAAGCTATTCATTTTCTTCTTAATCTCCAAGATTCAGATCAATCTGCCTCAGTCCATTTTCATCTTCTTGAAAGGAGAAATTCTTTCGTCAAGAGCGGAGATATCATTTCAGATTCCTTACAGTAGAGTTATCTCTCACATTTTTTTATCTTCAAGGAGTTGTTGCTCACTTAAAACAAATCGGAATGAATGAGAAACTCTATAGTGAATGGTGTTCTCCCATGAACTATTCTGAAACTATCATAAGGGAATGAAATAACTGGTTGGAGTTTGTTTCATCATTGTTGGTCTCTTGGGTGCTGAATGCTTGTTTTTCTTCAGTTTGTCATTGTTTTTCTTGTCAGTTGTCCTTGTTCTTGTTGTTTTCCTTTCTGTTCTGTGATTCTGTTCTTGTATTGAGCCTTCGGCATTTTGTTATCAATGAAGTTTTTTATCCTTTTGCATTTATCTTGTCTTACTGCATTCCATTATGATTATCATATAAAGGAAGAAAATGACTAGATTTAACTTATCTAAATTCATTCAAATCAATATGATTCAGTTAAATCTTGGTTACCCCTTTTGATTATGACAAAAGGGGGAATTAATATGGAAAAATTATTTTGATATAAATATCTTGTCTCAAATCATAGCTCTAACATTCTAACACTTTAAAATTCATATTTATAGAATGTTTTTCAGGAAAAGATATTATATTGGTAAAATGACTCTGATATTAATCAGGCTCTGATTTTGTTAATCAAGCTCTGTTATCAGAATGCATCACCACTACAAGCTCTGATGTTTTGGATCTATCTAAGATCTCTACAATCAGGCTCTATATCCCAAATCTTACAAGATTTTGTTAAGTCTTAGATTCAGGGGGAGCTTGACAAAAGAAAGTTTACTTTGAACTTATCTGAGTCAATTCTGATTATCTTCTTACGAAATTATGATATCAAAATACATTGTTTTGTCATTATTAAAAAGGGGGAGATTGTAAGAACAAGATTTGGTTCTGTAAGATATCTCTTTGTTTTGATAATAACAAAGTCGTATTTGTGTAGAACAATTTTGGTACTCTAACATGTATCTTTTTAAGAATTGACAAACAGGTTCTGACTCTGATAGAGAAAGTTCTAACTCTGATATAGATTGTGTGCTATGTCACTCTGATGTTCTCAATAGGCGCTTCTGCGTCAAGAAGCAAGGTTGCTTCTGATCTACTGTGCATCAGAAAGACTCCAAGAAGACACTATGTTGCTATTGTAATGTTCTTTTGGATCCTGGCTCTGAATTTAACTCTGATACTCATCTTCTGAAGACTAAGTTCTGAACACTCCGAAGACAAGGTTCTGATGAACAGCATTCTGAAGACTCTAAAGACTTAAGTTTTTGAAGACCAAGTTCTGAAGACTCTGAAGACAAGGTTCTGCTGAACAAGTTCTGAAGACTCTGAAGACTCTGAAGACTTATGTTTCTGATAACCAAGGGTTCTGAAGAAGGAGTGCTGAAGACTCTGATGACAAGGTTCTGCTGAACAATTTTTGAAGACTCTGAAGACTCATGACTCTGAAGACCCAATGATTCATTCTTCTGATTATGCTTCAATCATTTCAACTCAGAAGCCACTGATGAACAGAAGAAGATGAAACGTTTGCGTGGGAAAATAGTACATAGTACAGATCAAACACGTTCCTTTCCACTACCATTCCACTACCCTGATTTGGTGGTACAAAGGACAATTTCAGTGTACGATTTTCATCTCAGCACAATGACATTATTTCAAGTCACCAGTATTTTCCTGATATTGCTGATCTGCCCTTCAACGGATCTTTTTTCTAGCTATATAAAGACTTGATCATTCAACGAATCAAATGTGACATTGAGTGTGAAAAAGAGAAATATTAAAAACACTGATTCATAAAAAAGGAAAGAACTCAAGAAATCGAGAAATACTTGAGTGAACAGTAAAACACCACAATACAAAAAAGAAATTTATTCTTACTGTGTAGACTCGCTCTAAGTTAGATTGAGCTAGAAATAGTATTTATATCAGCTTATGTAAGAAGTATTTCATTGTAAACATTTTATTTGATCAAACAGTTGTTTGAATTCCTTAAGGGACTATTTAGGTCAGAAGCCTTAAGAAGAGACGGTTAGTCTGTGTATTGTTAGTCACCAGCAGTTGCTCGTGCAGTTGTAATTAGTTTGCTTATAGTGGATTAAGTCCTTGTGTATAAGGCGAAATCACCTTGGCGGGTGGACTGAATTAACTTGATAGTTTTCAAGTGAACTAGGATATATCGTGTGTCTTTCTCTATTATTAGTCTATTTGTGATCTTTGTTTAAGTTTCACAAAAATCTTTCATTTTGAAAACCCAATTCAAACCCCCTTTCTTGTGTTTTTCTCACACCTTCACACTGATCCTCTTGAACCAAAGTGCCTTATTGAATGGATGCATGCTATGCAAATGACCTAATGGAGATGCATATGAGTGCGAACAAAAGCCATTTATTGATGGTAAAATATGAGGGCAAAATTTGGGGTGTTACACATAGGATATTAATGGAGGATGATTTCAAACCGGTAGCTCAACCTCAACGCCGTTTGAATCCTACCATGAAAGAAGTGGTCAGGAAAGAAGTGATGCAAATGTTAGATATCAGAATGATCTATCCTATTTCCGATAGCCCTTGGGTTAGTTCGGTGCAAGTGGTACCGAAGAAAGGTGGAATGACGGTTATCCGGAATGAGAAGAATGAATTAATCCCTACAAGAGTCGTGACCGGGTGAAGGATGTGCATCGATTAACGTAGGGTGAATCAAGCTACGAGGAAAAATCACTTTCCTCTTCCTTTCATGGACCAAATGCTAGAGAGACTTTCCGGACAAGAATTCTATTGTTTTCTAGATGGTTATTCGGGTTACAACCAAATTTTTGTTAATCCCGAGGACCATGAGAAAACTGCTTTCACATGCCCATTCAGGATCTTTGCTTATAGAAGGATTCCTTTTGGGTTGTGTAATGCGCCGACTACTTTTTAACGGTGTATGCAAGCAATCTTTTCGGACTTGATTGAAAAGTACATTAAAGTTTTTATGAATGACTTCTCGGATTTTGGGTCGCCATTTGATCTTTGCTTGAAAAATTTGGATGTTGTTTTGGAAAGGTGTGTAGAAACAAATTTGGTTCTTAATTGGGAAAAATGCAACTTTATGGTTACGGAGGGAATTGTGCTCAGCCATAAAGTTTCTTCAAGAGGCCTTAAAGTTGATAAAGCCAAGGTGGACATCATTGAAAAGTTGCCGCCACCTCTGAATGTGAAAGGAAAAGAAGCTTTCTTGGTCATGCGGGATTCTATCGGAGGTTCATCAAAGACTTCGACAAAATTGCAAAGCCATTGAGCAACTTGCTCAACAAAGATAAGTCTTTTGAATTTGATGATTCTTGCATGATTGCTTTTAATTATTTAAAAACATTTTGACTACTACCACGCCCATAATCATCGCTCCTAAATGGAAACTTGATTTTGAACTCATGTGTGATGCGAGTGATTATGTCGTTGGTGCGGTACTTGGTCAAAGGAGAACACAATTTTTTCATGCTATACACTATGCAAGTAAAGTTTTGAATGAAGCTCAAATAAAGTATGCCACAACTTAAAAATAGCTTCTTGTGATAGTGTATGCATTGGAAAAATGTTGGTCTTACCTAATTGGGTCTAAAGTTGTTGTTTATACGAACCATGCGGCGATAAAGTATTTGCTAACCAAGTCGGATTCTAAGCAAAGGCTTATTCGATGGGTCCTTTTGTTGCAAGAATTTGATCTTGAAATTCGCGACAAAAAGGATTCTGAGAATTTGGTAGCAGATCACTTGTCCCGTCTTGTCAATGTTGAGGTGACCAAGCATGAAATTGAGGTTAAGGAAGAATTTCTGGATGAAAAGTTGTTTATGGTTCAAGTTAGACCTTGGTTTGCCGACATGGAAAATCACAAAGCCACTAGATTAATACCGGAAGGTCTAACTTAGAATCAGAAAAAGAAATTTTTGTCAGATGCCAAGTATTTTGTGTGGGGTCAACCGTATTTATTTAAACTTGGTGTCGATAATATTTTGAGAAGGCGTGTTACGAAAGAAAAGTCAAATAGCATTCTTTGGCATTGTCACAACTCACCATGCGGGGGGCATTTTAATGGGTTGAGAACGACAACAAAAGTCCTTCAATCGAGCTTTTATTGGCCTTCTTTGTTTAAAGATGTGCATTCGCATACACAAAGTTGTGACAAGTGTCAAAGGAGTGGGGGAATTACAAAATGGAATGAAATGCCGTTGCAAAACATGCTAGAGGTGGAAGTACTTGATTGTTGGGGCATAGACTTTGTTGGCCCATTTCCATCATCGTTTTATTGTGAATACATTTTGGTCGCAGTGAACTATGTGTCCAAATGGGTTGAAGCGATAGCATGTGCGAAAGCGGATGGAAAAACTATGATAAATTTTTTGAAGAAAAACATTTTTTCGCGATTTGGTACTCCGAGAGTGTTGATACTCCCAGTATGGTGTAAAGCACAAAGTTACAACACCATAGCATTTACAAGCAAATGGTCAAGCGGAGGTATCAAATTGTGAGATCAAGAGAATTCTTTAGAAAACTGTGTCGTCTTCTAGAAAAGATTGATCAAACAAGCTTGATGACGAACTGTGGGATTATCAGATAACTTTTAAAGCTCCGATTGGTCTCACACTTTTCAAAATAATCTAAGGTAAAAACTGTCAATTGCTGGTGGAGTTGAAGCATAATGCTTTTTGGGCCTTAAAATTTTTGAATTTTGATCTAACTTTAAGCGGGGAAAAGAGAAAAGTACAACTTTATGAGATGGATGAATTGCGCCTTCAAGCGTATGACTCTAACAAACTGTACAAGGAAAAAGTGAAAAGTTACCATGACAAGAATATAGTTAACAAAGACTTTAAAGAAGGGCAATTGGTCTTATTGTTTAATTCGAGATTGAAATTGTTTCCGAGTAAGTTGAAATCCAAATGGTCTGGTCCAATCAGGATTAAGGAGATCAAGCATTATGGAGCAATTGTTGTTGAAGACACCTTGACAAATGAGAGCTGGACTACTATTGGTTAGAGATTGAAAGTGTATCTTGGCAGTGATTTTGAGCGGAATGTAGATATTGTTCCTTTTTTCGATCTGTGAGGTCGCGATGGACCGTCGAGCTCAAGCTATGTTAAACAAAACGCTTCTTGGGAGGCATCTCAACATTGTAAGTATTTTTTATTTTTTGTTAGTTTGAATTTAATCGAGTGGCTAAAAGTCGGGAAAACTCTATCCAAGACCACACTTGAGTGACCTTGTTTCATTGTGCGCGCTTAGCGCGATACTGATGCCACTTAGCGCGGTCACGTGTGCTGGCCAACTCAAGTGTGGGCCTGAGTGGGTGTGTTTTAATGGACTTTTAGAAAGCGCCCAAAATGCGTTTTAGGAAGTTAAAAGCTCAAACTTTTCATTTTCCTACTCATTTCCTTATTTCCTTCTCACCCTTGCACTTTCTAACACAAACACTTCTCATAAGCTCTCTCTTTCACCATTGTTCTGAAGCTATATATTTTCTTGTTGCTCTACTTCCAAGTTTGTTCATATCCATTTTTTTTTTTGTTTTAGACAACAAATGTTGTTAGGGCTTGGTGTGATTGAGTAGGAACTGGCATTATTTAGGGTTCGTTTGTGTGGAATTGATTTTGTGAAATCTTAGGGTGGAATGATAGGATTGTGGTGTTTTTCTAGGTTTTCAGTTTAAACATTGTAGTTAGAATTGTTGTTGTTGAAATTACTTTGATTCAATATTATGTTGTGTATGTGTGTTGTTGGAATGTTGTTTGATGGTTGATTTGATGAGATGAATGGTGGTTGCAGAGGGATTTTTCCCAAATGTTCGCAACCACGCTTAGCGCGCCCACCTTTACCCTAGTTCTGGAGTTGGTCTATTTATTGTTCTTTATGTTGTTTTGGTGCATTTTGTTTGCTGTTTAGTTGCAAGGATATTTGGAGATTGTGAGGGAGCAGGTTGGCTGCAGAGGCATTTATGCCTGCATGCACAATCGCACTTAGCGTACTTAAACAACGCATAGCGCGCTCCCCTGGGATCCGAAATTTTGTTTTAATTAATCCCTTGCCTGATTGCGTGTTTTGTGATGACGCATGATTACATTTGAATTATTCTGAATTTATGGGCTGGTTGTTTGATGTTTTTGGTGTTATTGGTCTAATTATTTTGCAGATGGCTCCAAAGCGTACCTGTTTCACTGTTGGTCAGTCTTCTCAGCAGAGGCAAGATCTAGTTGCGTTTGACGCAAATAAATTCCTTGGAGCTGAGCAAGAGACGCGTTACCTTGAGTTGGCCCGAAGGAGTATTTGGCCAGAGAGGATTTTCAGGATAAACCATGAAGGTAACTATAGAGGCTGCCTCAATATCATTGAGAATCATGGTTGGGAAACCTTGCTTACTCCACCCACCCGGCTGAATTATGAGATCATTCGTGAATTCTACGTGAATGCTATTCTGGTTGAGAGTCGGGTATACTCTTTTATGACCTTTGTGCGAGGTAAGCATGTTTCTTTTTCACGGGATACCATAAATGCTTATTTGGGCAACCCGTTTGTGTTGGCTAAGGGTGATCAGTGTGCTTATTATAAGAGGGTAGCAAGAAGGAACTGAAATTTTGCAAATGTGAGTGATGCCTTGGTGCATCTGGGTAGGGGTTTCGAGCTTAACGCTACAGGTAGGCCTAAGAATCTGAAGAGAGGTGACATGAACACCCCTGCCCAGATTTTGATGACACTAGTCCTTCATAACATAAGGCCTAGGAGTCTCACTTCTTCCATTCCTCTGGATATTGCATGCATGCTTTACTACATCTTGGATGAGAGGCATATTGATGTAGCAAGGATCATCTCTAGTGAGATCCGAGCTACTGCCTCTAGTGGTCACCATTTGGGTACCAAGGTTCCTTCCATTTTAGTCTTTCCAGGTTTGATTATGGGCCTTTGCACTTAGGCGGGTGTCCCGATACCTGACGTGGTTCATAAGACCATTAAAGGTGTCGTGATTGATATTTGGATTCAGAGCCACTACATGCCCATAATTGATGTGCAACCACCACAACCACCAGAGCAGCCAGTACCACCACAACAGCAGTCAAGGTTCCTTCTGCTAGTCAAGCATATGATGAGTGTATGACATGCATGTATACTTGGGACATGCACATGGCTCATTAGAGATCTTTCAGTTTTTTACATTCATTTATGCGTGCTTTACATTTGCTGATTCGAGAGCCGCATGTAGATCATCATTTCCCTTCTTCAGAGGAGTTTAGTGCTTTTGTTGATATGCCTGAGGATTGGCCATTTCATTTTTTGGGGGAACAGGTTCCGCTAGAGCCACCGCAGCAGTAGACACATATACTTCAGACAGGAATGGCTCAGGATGATGCTGGTATGAATGATGCTGCAGATGATGATGATGATGATGACAGTGGAGAGTCCGAGTGGGAGTTGGACTCCTCTAGTAGCGAGGAGTAACCTGATGATGGGTTTGATCTGATTTAGTTTTTATTATTATGTTTATGTTTGAGTTGTTAATACTTGGTTTGTTTTATGTTTTCTTGTTTCTTTTGGAGATTTTGTACCATCCTGTTAAGGATGAAGGATTTATTTTACCATCCTGTTAAGGATGAAGGATTGATTTTGTGCCATCCTTTTTAGGATGAGGTGTGTGAACTTATGTTGTTGCACCATGTTTTGGGTGTTGCATTTTATTTTATGATAAGTATGTTTTACTATGTTGAGCAGTATACAATTGTTTAGTTTAGTAGAATTTTGTTTTTGTTTTTGTGTTGTTTGTTCCTAAGTTCAAGAACTTGAAGGAACCTTGTGATTATGTCAAGATTGATGAATCGACATACAATTTAGTGGTTATGATATGCTTGAATAGAGGTATAGTTGCAAGGTACATATTTATCGCTTTTGTGAGGAAGCTTCCATTGTATAATATATGCGGGAAACCGACATCCATGTCTAACTCGTTCTTATTATGTATAAATCATGCATGTGTGTTGATTTATGTGAAAGGAAGAAAAGGATCAAGACAATTTGTTTTTGTATTTTGAGAATAACCACTTGAACAAATTGAATGATCAATCTACCTTGTGAGTGAGCGAGCATTTGTTAGCCCCATTGATCCTTTCTATCAAGATCCGTGTGGATAATTGAATCGTGTAAATATTGTACATGAAAAATAATTGAATTTTGGAGTGGATCTTGATTTTTGTGAAACCTTTGAACCTCAACCTTTAAGTATGATTGCTTTTGTTGTTCCTTGCCTTAGATGTGTGAGAGCATTCTTAACACCATATTTTGGTTGTATTCAAAGTTTGGGAGAAAAAAGTATATTGATGTATTGTGAAAAATAAAATGGTTGTAAATAATGAAAGAGCTTGAAAAAGAAGCAATGAAAAGAGAAAAATGAAAGAGAAAGAAAATTGGACATGAATTGCCAACAAATGAGCTCAAGGTTGTAATGATGCATTAAAGAAAAGAAAACAAGAGGGTTAAGGTCTTGGATTGTGTATGAATGTGAGAATTTAATGCTCTCATAGGATTAGGCATTTTTGTTTCAATGACTTTGATAAATGACCCTTCCTTGTAGCCCAAGCCAAATTACAATCTTTGAAGTCCTTGTGATTTCTTCTTTTACACTCATTAATGCATTTTGTCTGTTGAATGCATAATTTGATTCAAATGTTTGCAGGATTGTTTGGTGAGTGATAAAACCTCATAATGTTTTCATCCCTTGATGAATGTGTGCTTAGGTGTGATTCATGTTGGAATTGTATTGCTTTAGAAGTTTTGATTTGTGTTTTGCACTTAGCAATAATTTAATCTCCATGATTTGTTTTGAGTATGGTAAGTCTATCTTGTTTGTACTTCTACTTTTTGAACCATGAAGTTGTCGTTGTTCTAACTTGTTGATTCTGAATTCTTGTGCATTGCTTTGGGTTCGTTTTTGTTTAAAAAACTTTTGTTTGAGGACAAACAAAATAATAAGTTGGGGAGAGTTGTTAAGGGCCAAATTGTGCATATTTTTTATAGTATTTTGTGGACCTTTCCAATTGTTTCTTTGGTATTTTAGTAGTAAATCCATATGTTTTAGTGTAAATACGCAAGTTTTCGATTATGCATGTAAATATCTTGAATCGTGATCATGTTTATGCTTTTTGATAGATTTTCTTGCTTGATTTGATGCATGGAGCAATTGGATGATGAAAGGAAGTTTTGAAGTGAAAGTTTTCGGCAAAATGACGACAACTCGCGCTTAGCGCATTTTCCAGCGCGCTTTTGAGACCAGAGGCAGTAGCTAATGAAGGATAACCGCGCTTAACGCTCTCTCTTGAAATTTGTCACCTTTGAACTGACCGCGCTAAGCTCGCTCTGATGGCGCTTAGCGTGGTGCCACTTATAGGCACCTTTTTGGACTTGTATAAATGGGCACTTGTGAGATATTTTGGGAACACACTTCATTTTATGCACTTTTCAGATTTGGTTAAGAGATTTTAGGGTTTGAAGCTTAGAAAATTCCAAGAGAAGTAAAAATCAAAACTTTAGAGCATCAATCTTCGATCTTTCGACTTTGATGCTAGTAAAGCTTTCCTTCTTACTTATCGATCAAGCTACCATGATTATGGCTAGCTAAACATCTTTTGTGTCAAGATTAGAGGTATTTAACCTTATTAGTATGTATTTCTTTTTATCTTTTGTATGTGAACAAAGTTGACGATTAATATATGATGAAGATCTTCGCTCTTAATGCTATATGTATGATTTGAATCACTCTAGACATAGATTTTCCAAACCTTGATCTAAGTTCTTCATCTATTAACAAACAAAATCTAGACATAGATATAAGAGTTAATATTTGCTTTGTATTAATCTTTATGTTTATTGGTTTTATTGTTGTTTTGAGAAATCATTTAGCGATTGAAACAATAATACTCACGAAGCCGCTTTATAAATAAACGGAATTGAGAGGATACACGATTGTATTGATCTAAACTAAGTTCACATGTTTGACTAATCGGATATGTATGAGGGGGTTAATGAAATCTAATCTTGACATGCTTTTCTTAAAACAAACATCTTTTTATAATTTACTCTTTGCTACCAAAACAAGTGAAAACATATGTTATTAAACCAAAACTCTTTGAAAACCCCTTTTCTTGAAACATTATACTATTGAACAATAAGCATTCCATATCAGAACAATCCCTGCGGATACAATAACAAAAACCCCACCTAACTGAACTTACAACACCAGGCACGCACATTGTGAAACTTATGGCAAAAGGCTTGAAGTCACTTGCCATAGTCGACCTAGGAATTTCAGGGTGACTCTGTGTCATTGAGGTGGAAAAAATTACCCCTTCCTGCACAATTGACGGTATGACATCGTTGACTGTATGGCCGTCGTGCTGGCTATGGAGGCGACTGGTTCACTCGAACTTGCAGCAAACGTGTCATCCTATGTGTTGTTGGATGTTTGTTTTCTATTGTTGTTGTTTCTGGGATTAACCATTCTCTTAACGTATCATCTTGTTGGTTTTCTAACGTCTTTTTTGGTTATCTTACCACTCCTCAATCTCATGCACACTCATAAATTTGAGAAGTTTCATAAATAAAGAACTTATGCATAACAAAAATTTAAAGAGAAAAAAATGTAAATTTTCACACAAAAAGTTCCACTGGACGTGCCAATTTGTTTGCTGTGACATTTGGTAAATAAAAACAAGTTTGATTTCACTTAAGGGATTAAACTCGAAAAGATCATATGATATATTGTGTGAAAATCATAAGTTTGAAAGGAATTAGACATCAAAGTCGAAATTCAAAGAAATCGTAAAAATAACTTGGAAAGTAATAAATGGCTTGAAAATAAATAAATTCATAAAATGGAACGCAGATACATACATTCTCACAACTCTTTTCTCACCAAACACAGATACTTTGAATTTACAGAATTTGTGTACAATTGCGGACCCCTAAAACTATGAGTGAACACTACTTATATACTAGTCATATCATAACCGTCTACAACGGCCGACTAAGCAAATTATGTCATGTCTTTGTCTCCATGCAACAATCATTCTTGACAGATTTCCACGTGTTCTTAAATAACTCTATGATCTTATCCACTTATGCCTTATTCGACCACGTGGAGAACAACACTGGAAAACTCCATATTTCACGAAGTCCCAACAACTAACACAATCTTTGGTCTTTCTAATTAATTGGAATTTCAACCAAGGCCATCAATCATTCGATGGAGACGCCTCGACGAAGAATGCTTATTCTGAATTCATGATCGAATGACCATTTCGACCTAAGTTAAAAACCTAAGTCATCAAACAATCTCCAAAATTATTAAATCTTGAGAATCAAGACTTGTGTCAAAAATTCGAGGTAACATTAACATGACGCAGTTTGATTTAGTTTGGTTCGGTTTGCAAAATACAATCCACAAACCAAACCGAACAACACAATTTTGGTAAAATATGACCTAAACACATCCCATCCAAATGCATTTTTTTGGCGATTTTCGATTTGGTTTAGTTCGATTTACGATTTTTTATTAAACTTATTCGGATTTGAACACTCCTAATATTATTTACAAGGACGATTGAATGAAAAGTTATTTACATGGTAAAGGAAAACATATTTAACCTAATGATATAATATAACAATAATAATAATAATAATTAAAACCCTAAAACAACCAAACAAAATGCAGCAGCTCCATCAAAAACAACAAAATTTCCCCTTACCCCTTTTGTTGAATCAGAAATAAACAATTCAGTTTGGACTTTGGAGTGACTCTCAACTCAATCCACCGTACAAACGAAAAGCTGGCCGGAAAAATTGCCGGAGTATCTCGTTGACCGCCACAACAGTTAGAAGGTACGGCACAAGGTTTTTCCTATATTTTACATTACGGATTTTCATTCCTCAGTGCGATTTGTGTCTGCCATAGATTGTTATACGTTTCTCATGAATTTTATGATTCTATTTTACTATGCATTGCTTCTCTTAATTTTGTAGTTTTTATGAGTAGAAATGCACATTTTTTATTTGTTTATGGTATATAAACAAGATCATAGATCGTCTTGTTGGTTAATTAAATATGCAATAGTCCATTTCTGATTTTGTGATATCCCAACAACCGTTCTGATTCAATCAATGTTTCTAAAAATTGAATCAAAACTGATGGTTCAATGCGTCTAATTGTGAATAGAATTGTCTACTGGCCGGATAATTGAACGGTTTGAGTGTAGTTTTGTTGGGGTTCTGGCGATATAAAGCATTTGAACTATGCTCATCCAATTCTTTCTCTGACTCAACAGTTTCATGCTTAATTATTGAACTCAAAATTTTAGTCTCCTTTTTCCCCCTCTACTCAAGCTTGTTCATATTGCTCATTTTCTCTCTCTACATAGCTTTTCAAGTTTAGAACAAATTTCAAACACGGATTTGCATTTTAAATTAAATTGTATTTGCTTGTTTTGAATTTGTGTGTATGAGTTTTGATGGATAGAGGTTTTTTCAATAGCATTGTATTATCAGGCTTTGAAATGCTTCAATAGTTATTTAAATATTATTATATATTGCGATTAAGATAGATGACAAATACTACATTTTATTCCTATTCATTAGTTATTCCCCTTCAATAGAAGGGGATGTAAACTATCAAATTCAAGTTGGGTGGCTGAAATGAAGAAGGGTTTCAGGGGTTTTATGAGACGCAAAGGTACCGCTCAAGGTGAAAGGGAAATTTTATCGGGCTGCAGTAAGACTTGCGATGTTCTACCGGACAGAATGTTGGGCGTTCAAGAATCAACACAAGAATAAAGTAAGTGTAGCAGAGATGAGGATGTTGCATTGGATGTGTGATAAGACTAGACATGATAGGATTAGAAATAAAAATATTAGAGAGAGTGTTAGGGTAGCGCCTATAGTAGAAAAGATGGTGGAAAATAGACATAGGTGGTTTGCGCATGTAGATAGAAGACTTGGAGATTTTGTGGTAAGGAGAATAGATCAGATGTAGAGAAGTCAAACAATTAGAGGAAAAGGAAGACCTAGAAAGACTATAAGAGATTCAAAAAAATCTCGAGATTAACGGTTTGGATAGAAGGATGGTCCTCGATAGAACATTATGGCGAAAATTGATCCATGTAGCCAACCCCACTTAGGGGGATAAGGATTGGTGGTTGTTGATGTTGTATTAGTTACTGCATTAGTGGTTTACCTTTGAGATTTATGATTAGTCACTAAACCATTGTTTGAGGTGTAAAATTAAATTTTCAGGTCTGTACCAAATAAAATTGACAAGCTCAGGAACTTTCAAACCCTAGATTTGTTTCAAAAGTTCTTCAATGGGTTATTTGATACAGCTTAGCTATACATATACTAATGATTCCTGGTTGGCTTATGCTTTTATTAGGACTCTTATCATATGGACAATTTACGCCAGCAGAAAATACAAAAGTATGAAGAATTTGTTGATAAACGCTTGAAACCTGATCTTCTTCATGCTACTGCTCAGAGGTAGTGTTTACTTTGAAGTTTTTATTCTTGGTTGTTGCAAATAATGTGTAATGCCCTAAATTTGAATGCTCTTCCTCTATTATCTTCAAGTCTTTCTAATTCTAGTTAAAAATGCATGATTCCTCTAAGTACATAAACTTATATCTGAGATAACGAATAATGCACTTGCAAAATGGATTAAATACAGCATTTCTACATTGCATGGTTGCTTTGTTTATTTCACGAGTTTCAGAGGAATTATTTTTCTCATTTCTTTGTTACAGGGACACGGTCTTTGAACAGCAGAAAATTTTGTATCCTTTTTCAGCTTTTTGCATACTACTATGATTAATTAGTATCACCATCATAATGACATATTTTTTAACACGGTAAATTTTGTATCATCCATTTCCCATTAAATCTACAGTACCACGTGGAAATTATACTTGTAGGCTGAGTTTGGGGACTAGCACAAATTGAATTAGTACAAATTCAATGATGCATTCAGTGAAGTAATATTGTTCTGTCTGAATACACTTGACTTGTTCACTCAGTGCTGATTTGCGAAGAAACATTGAAAACCTAGAGAAGAATAGTGTAACCAGTCTGAGAACTATGGTCAATCTTGGGTCTGAGGTGTACGTGCAAGCAGAAGTGTAAGTCATCAAACATTTCAGCTTTCACCCTTCTTCACTTTCTCTTTAGCCACCTGATTTGATGATTAGTGTCATTATTTCTTTCTTTTAATTTCACATGTTCTTGATGTTTTTTTGTGAATTTTGTCAGATACATTAGTATTTTATCACCAATCCATGTGATCAAACTTATTTTTCTTTCATTTATGGTATATGATCTTTATAACCATCAGTCATCACCATGCTGTAAAACTATAAGACTTGTGCTATGTTGCCCAATTTGTGTCTAGACACTTCCCTCATCCAATACAGGGTAGAATCAATGCCTTCGGCAAAGTGCTGAACCTCTCATCAGCAATGCTAGTGCTTTTTATTTGTGCCCGTACTATGAAATCTCTTTTTTGTCTTCAGTCCATGGAAATGCACTTTATATATTTATTTGTTTATTTTTAATCAAACTTTACAGGCCCAATACACAACACATATTTGTGGACATAGGTATGGGATTCCACGTGGAGTTTACTTGGTCCGAAGCTTTAAACTACATAGAGAAAAGGGAAGAAACGATAGTCAGGTATAATTTTTTGGTTTAACATATATTGTCTTATTGAAAGTGAAACAATTAATCTAGTACGACAGAGTGTTTGAAATTTCTTAAATGTGAAATATTGGTTAACTTGCTCCAGTCTGTTAAAATACATCATATATATAGTGAACTAACTAAAAATAACCGAGTTAGCTGGTCTAACTACCATAACAGAAAAATACAGTAATTTCCGTGTGCACCTGACGAGAGCACACTGAGTTTGTAAATAGAAGTTGAAGTTTGGGTTGAGAAAAAGCTTTGGTGAGCAGATCAGCCCACTGTTCCTAAGCAGGAACATTAACTACAGTGAGCTGCTTACTACGCTCTTTTCATATGCTTAGCCGGGAATGCAAAACCCGATTATGAGCCAAGATAGTGACAATCTAATTGTCACAAAACACTGGGACTAGATAAAGTGTTTGTACCCAAGTCTGCCTCCATGCTAGAACTTGCCACTACTTATAATTTACTGGACCATCAGATTAGGCCCAATTTAGTAGCAGCTCTTGATGTGGATCTTGGCTATGTTGTCAATAGTGGTCCGTATCTCCGTGATAGCAGCGAAGCAAAGGGCGTCCACCTCACTCGCAACTGAGCGTCGCAAAAGGGAGCAGGAGCCGTTGCAACCGCTTCTGCGGAGCATTTCACCTTCAAGGCAGTTACGCAGACGCGAAAAAAGAAATGGAGTAAAATCCCAAAATACCCAAATATAAACCTTTGTCTTCTACTGCTGCACGTTTCCTTCTCTGTTCTATGGTGCAGCAAAACCATTGTCCCTAGGCTCCATGCCGTGAAGAAGATGGGAAGAATCAGTCGTAGTAGAAATGAATGCTGGGATACATATTAGGGTTACGTAGCTAATAACCTAATGGGGTTGTTTTTTTTTCTTTTGTTTGCGAGGGCTACTTTTACCCCCACAGTTTTCTTAAAAACTGCTTCCCTCTTGATTTACCAATCCAGACAAAAACTGTTACAATACATCTAATACTGCAGTGAACTAACTAAAATAACTGTGTTGGTTGGTGTAACTACTGTATCAGAAAAATACAGTAACAGAGAAACTACTGGTCTCATGCAGTAATAAACTTGTGGTCCAAGATCCCTATGTTTATTGTGTCCAACATATTCTGTAAAATTAACCACCACCAATTTGATTTATCCATCTTTTTAATTTATAAAAATTCACAGAAGCACTTTGATTTCTTAAGTAATACTATTGTAATGTTCTGTGGTTTGGGCGGTAGGTGTATGTGTATCAGATTCTAGACTTCAATTGGGATTCCCTTGCATGTGCAGAAGGGAATGGCATGACATTTTTTGTATTTTCCCTTCCTATTTATCTGTCTTCCCTTCCATAATATGATTTGGACTTGTTTGGGCTAAAAACTGATGATTGATAATGTGCAGTATAGATTAGTCAAATCATTGTAGAGTTGTATCATCTCAACAATTCAAGAATAGTAGATAGTTTTGAAAGCTTGACTACCAAATTAATATCTGTGTTTAGGCATTTGGGGCAATGATTTTGAAATGGAACACAAGTGATTGAATCATTGAGCTCACTAATTGACAATTCATACGAGCAAGTAATATTCTTAGGCTTAAATGTAGATTTGGTCCCTCTATTTTTCCTCTATCGATTTTGGTCATTGTCATGTCATCAACTGAGTTGCCACATAAGCATATCAATTGTCATATCATCAAAAAATTTCCCTAAAATACAAAGGTCAAGAACAAAATCAGGCAATTTAAAAATTGAGGGACCAAAATAGTTCATTTAAGCTGTATAGGCTTTAAGCCATATATTTATATTACAACATTGGGACTTATTTCAACTAGGTGGGGTTGCTATAGGCTTATGTCAACACAATAAAGTCTTACAGTGTTTTTATTGGGTTTAAAGACACACCATTTACCTCTAACTTTCTCTTAATTGTTTGGTTTGATCTAGTTTTCTTTCAAATGTATTTCTACTTGTCTTGTCCATCATAACATTATCATCTATTCAATACAAGTTTACTTTCCTCTGCGGGAAGTTGTGCGTTGAATTTTTGTCTACATTGCAATAACAAATATTCTGCTTTAGAGGTTTTAGTGTCAGACCGCACTGCTATCCAAGATTAACAACATAGCTTTCGGCAACTCTTATACCCATCTTAGGACAAATTTATCTTTGGCCTTCTATTATCATCTATTAAAATGGTTGATTAATTTCCATTTTCTTGTTGAAAATATTGTTGCAAATTCATACTTATGAATCACTTTTGCATTGCAGGCAGATAGAGGAATACACTAAATTAATTGCTTCGATCAAAGCTCAAATTAAGCTGGTACAATCACTCTGTTCTCTTCATTTAATTGAATCCCTGATGCTTGCTGCTTGTACTCCTTTTGTGTAAGGCATGCTGCTTGTTAATTTTACAGAGTTGAGAACTTTCAATTGTCTCAATGCAGGTTTGTGAAGGGATTCGAGAATTACTTGAACTTCCAGCTGAGAAACCCTCACCACAAAGGATATTTTGAAATTTAGAGAGTACAGACCAAATTGCTTATTTTAGAATTTGCCACCACAACGGGGAAGAAGAAATGCAATTATATTTGAAAAAACTTCGATATTTATCCTTTATGAGAGATTACATCTTTCTTTGATCTTAGTTGTCTTTGTAATTAATATTTGTTCATTGTAGTTTAGTATTTTGATGACCAAACATGAACAAAAACATTAACCAAACACCCAAGCCCTTACTTCTATGATTTTCTTTAGTTAAAATTCTAATTGATATTTCTGCTAATTTGTTTATCTATAAAACAAAGATGACAATAGTCATTAGACAATGAATACAATACATATTTAATAAATGAATGGTTTTTGACTGATGGGGTTTATTTTTGGTAGAAAAATACAAATAGGCCTATTTACTACACTTGGCTTTATTTTATTTTTTATTTTTTAAAGTTATTTTTAGAAGTAACTACAATCTATTTTGTCCTTCTCAAAACTATGTAGTGTATTATTATAAGAGAATAACATTATTCTTGCCTTATCAAATCATGGCAAAATAAGCCAGAGACAACAGTGTACTTTCGATGCATGGCCATCTTGTACTATGCATGTATGAGAGTAGAATATACCACCAAAAATGCATGAGTAAGAAGTGAAAAAAGAGAAAAACATCACCTTACACCAATAACTATTTGAAATGAGGCTTACTTGTTAATTACTCTAAGTTATATATACATTTTATTATTATTATTATGATTGTATATCCTCTGTTAAATTTTCTTAATTTTTTTTCCATATTATATTACGTTACCTTAACTTGCTTGGTCTGGTTAGTACCTTTGTCATGCCAATTGACAAAGGCACACCTTTTAGACACTGTTTTAAGAATAGTTTTTATTTGAAAGGAAATAAAAAGCACATACATATATTGAGGAGTGTATTATTGATAATACTAGTACTATACAATATGGTATTTGATGTGATGGTCTCAATTATAGATACATAGGGGAAAAGCAATAAGAATATAAGATACCAAGTGAATCTACTATATAGTAGAAATGTACTGGAATCCAGCCTAAGTTGCCACAAGATTCCAGCAAGAATTTCCAACTCACAAGCCAACCAACCATCACATGATTGTGGTAACGTAAATTACGGTAGAGCTTCAGTTTACATTCATTGAATTATCAAAGGTGACAAGGAAGCAACTGGTTCAAAATAAAGATACTATTGGAGTATAAAGTTTATAAACTATCGGTTATTATTTCAATTTGAAAGAAAGCTAGTAATTATAGGATGGGATTGAATTGATGGAACTTGTATATACTATATAAATGCAAATTGAGTAGTAATTACAGCAAATAAAGGCAACGTCACATCTTTAACTTGTCCCAGAAGTTCAGTATTCAGTTGATATCATCATGATTGGTGATTGATCAAAAGGTTGTTGCTTTTTTATGGTTTGTTGTGTTGTGGTGAATTTCATCGATTATTAAAAAATTATGTTATTTAAGCTTTTTGCAGACAAAAATTAAAAAATATAATAAGATTGTCATAAAATTACTTTTATTAAATTAATCTTGTACTAAAATGTATTGGAAGTCAATTCCTTATTTTTTGACTTATTATAGATACCAAAAAAAAAACTAATAATTATTATTGCTTTTCAAACAATAACTTTCATTTTACCTATAATGTTTTTAATTATATTAATTATTTTAATTTATTTATTTTCTCTCTCAATCATAAATATTAAGAATAGTTTTGATCAAATAATTTTGAACTTTGAAAATGACAATTAAAATGAAATATAAATTTTTAAAAAAAGCGCAAACTAAAAAAGAACGAAGAAAATAATATAATTAAATGATTCAATTGAAAAAACAGCATTCCTACATTAAAAAGTGATAATGATATTTATTTTGAAAAAAAAATTATTTGTTAAAACGATGGTCAATTTGAAATAGACAGAGTAATATACAATGAGTATATATGATACAATGAGTTATTGTGGTAAACAAAAATCATAAAATGAAAAGCTGGTTGTAGGCGTCAATAACATCTACTTGGCCCTTACACGTTTTCTAAAAATGTTGGCAGGAGCGCCAATAGGTATTATGGGGCCTATTAATATTAGAGTGGAGGTGCCAATAACAATTAACGGGTCTTACACATTTTCAAAAAAATTAACAAGGGGCGCCAATAACATCAACTTGGTCTATTATATTTATATAGGTGGCACCAACTGCATCTAATGGGCCTTACATGTAAATGCAGAACTAGTTGCATGCGAAAATTTAACTTCATACTCATAATCACTATTTTCTCATCTTTTTCTTACTCAACTTCACTATAAATTACCTTCACTCTATTCATTTTTCTCTTCAATAAAATACTACAAACTTACCACTTTTATTACTCAATTATTCACATTCTCATACACCTTTTCATTGCAAAATGACTCTCTTGGACATGCGAGAATCACATAAAGAAACATTCAACAACAGTAGTTCTTGTGAAAGTTATTTTTTTTCACTTTGAGTGTTTTTAAGTTTGCTAATTATACATTATAATCAAAAACTTATTTGTATCTTACTAGGTTTTGGCCATGTCATCAATTTTAGGTCCTACTCCGTTGATGATAAAAGATGGAGACCTGAGACACACATATACCATATTTCAACCGGTAAATGTACAGTTACACATGCACATGTTGTCGGGTATGCCCATTAACGATAATGTAGTAAATGGTACCATAAACATTACTTCATTCTTACTCAAAGGGGACGCTTAAACCCTATCTTTACCGACTGGGAAGGGTTATCACTGAGTTGGATAGACTCAAATTCACCATCTAGAATGGGCATAACTTCATTCTCACGCACGTCCAGGTTAAATGTATTTGTATCCCTTGAACTTTCTTCCGTTTCTACTATAATCGATGCTAGAATTTCCTTAAGGATGAACTCTTTGATCCACTTTTCTTCCTCCAGATCGGTGCTAACAGTGGCCGGTCTTCCATATTTATCATTATAGGCTACCTTTAGGTGGACTGGAGATGCTACCATATTTAGATTTGCCAAAAAGGAACTCCCTAAGATACCTCTGAAGGCAATCGTACACAAAATTGCAAGGAAGTTGAGGATTACCTTTCTCGTAAATCGTCAACGCGAGATCTGTCATTCCATTATGTCGAGTTATTGAATCGTCAAAGTCTAACAGATCTCCACCATAATACGAATTCAGACGTGTCTGCAGAATTCCTAGTCTTTCTAACATGTTTGTGTTAAGGAAGTTGTAAGAATTTCTGTCACTCAAGAGGAATCCTGTTAGGTTTTGATCAGCAATGGTGATTGCGAGAATCAGAGGCAGATCTAACTTTGAAATTCCTTTGATCTTTTTGCGATCTAGAAATTCTATCTCCAATAGATCTCTGCTCCGCTGAAAGCTAGCATCAGTCATTAGTAGAAGATACTCTGATGAAGGAAAGGTACTAGATGTCGTTGCACCGCAAATCTCCTAGATCGATGATAATTGGTGGAAAATTGAATCGGATGATGGAACAAATCTCATAAAAATGACAAACGGAGTTACCACTTCTACCCTCTCTACTTGGAAATAGAGGTTTGAGTTTGGATGGAAGATGACATGCTCATTGAATTTCACAGGAATCGGAAGTTAATTCCCACTGACGACACCACCATTCCATCCTGGAACCATAAATAGGTGTAAATTGGTTATATAGAATCATCAATCGATAGTGATGATCTTCAATACAATTGTGTGGGGTGGACCTACAAGGTTAACACTCCAACACCCAAGTTAGCTAAAGATTCAAGACGAGTATGATGAAAAATGGAGATCAGAAAACGTACCTTGCACTTCGTAAGAGATGAATATATCTTGGGTTATATTGAGTGGATTTACATTGATTTGGGCCTTAGCAATTTAGGTCCTTGGCCGACAGAGAAGTTTCCTGATCGCTTATATCAAATTTTAACTTCTTTCCCTTTAGATCTTCGTCGGAATCATCTATAACGGTGGCTTCAAAATTTACTCCTTCTGTCATTCAACGACAAGTCGCTTCCACTAATGCTGAAGCGGCCCGAGATCCATCACATGTTTCTCAAAGAATGGATGATCAAGTCTTTATAACCTCTCCATCTATTCCTTCGCAGTAATATCATGTCCCACCTAGGGAAAGTTAAGGAGCATTGTAGCCTTTTCTTTTCTTTGGATCCGTGCCAGAATTCAATCAAGGCAAACCATCGTTCAGACCTCCACCACTGCATGTGATGCCTGAACACGAGATGCTCATCGACACTTAATTGTTATAGGTTAACCTCGGCGTGCAGGGAGCAAATGATCTATTGCACATTGTTTAAAACATGGTGCAACAACAAAATTCTTAGGCTTTATCAGAAAGAATATTCAAAATTGAAGAGAGCTTGCAACATGCCAATCCGAGGAACAACGTTGTGCAAGAAGAAACATTGCGAAGGAAACAAGACGCCATACTTGAACCACTACTAATTCATGCTGCAATGCATGAAGTTGAAGTCTAGAAGTCACTGAGCTGCCACCAACATCATATACACAAGAATCTTTCCCCTAATGTTTATGGGGGATGAGGTGGCCATACCTTTCCCAAAGTCCGCCGCCCTTAGAGGAGAGAAAAATATCAAGTAGACTCTTCAATCCTAGAGAAAAAGAAAATCTCTAGAGCTATGACGAGACCAAGGATTCAGATGAACTTGTCGAGCAGTTAGATGATCGTCTAGACTACTAACACGGATATAGGACTCTAAAATTCAAACTCTTTGCATTTACTTTGACTTGATTAGTGATGGCTTGGTTTAAATCCCTTCTTGATGGAAGTATAGATTCTTGGACAAACCTATGTGAGGCTTTCACTATCAAATTCACTGTTTGAAAGAGGTAACCCACAACCATGGTCGTGCTCAGTTGGAAGAAACCCTGTGCGAGTACATCGACTGCTTTACTAAAGTAGCAGTGCCCGTGGAAGGTTCAGATAAAAGTTTGAAGTGCTTGATTTTTGAGAGGGTCTTGAGGAATGACTGTATGTTCTGAGAGAAAGTTGGGATAAAAAAGGCCCATAAATTGAAAGTCTGGATGATTAGGGTGTAACCTTACGTCAACTAAGAAGAAAAACTGTTGGGCATGGGGACCAATCGTGGACTTGGAAACATCAGATCTAGTTGACTGTCAAAGAAAGACGTTATGCAACCTAAAGAAGAAATTAAACATTGACCTCACTTCATATTTGATGTGTATACTCCCTTGAACACTTCAAGGGAGAAAATCTAGAAAGAACGTGTGATCACAAAGTTCAAGGAGGTTGGGATTAGAAACCTGTATCCAATCATAGAGTCCTCTTAGACAGATAAATCAAAGTACTACCGTTTCCACCAAAGCCATAGTCATAACACAAACGAGCATCCAAATGAAAGATGAAATTGAGGGACTAATCAAGAAGAGGCTTCTAGTAGAGTACACTAGGGATGACAAAAGAGGTCGTGAAGACTCCACGAAGAAGAAACATTTCCCTAAGAAATTTTTCGAAGCAATTTCCGGTGTCAGAGGCAAATATACCAATAATAGGGAGGAAGAATAAGTCAAAGGGAAACGCCAATAAATCAATTCCATCATTGATGGTTACCCAAGGGTGAGTAACCATTCCAAGGGGACATTGAAGAGGAAGATTTCCAAGTTAATGGATATTTGCTAGAAGGGCATAAACACTTCGACCAAGGGATCAGAAAGGCCAATCCTCGGATTCTAAGACATCGAGAAAATAGGAGGGGATCCCGAATGAAATATTTCCTTTGTTAATAGTAGCCATAATCACTAACTTTGAAGTCTCCCAGGTACTAATTGATGGTGGCAGCGCCTATGACGCCATGTATTCAGACATTTTCAAGAAGTTGGGGTTGAAAAATGAAAAGTTATGGCCCTATGAAGGGTATGAGCATGCATTGAGATGATAAACAGCTTAACAGAAAGGAGGGATACAAAACTATTTATTCCTAATTCCTGGTGGTCTCATACAAGAGAGTTTATAACTTCATCATATGTCGTCCCTTCACAGCAACCATGTGTAGCGTGCGATTTTTGTCGATGACGCGACCACCTTATTGCAAATGGGTTTCTCCTCACCACAATGGTAGAAGTGGGGTGCTACTTTCTGATTTCTTAATTATCCCGTGAAGTTGGAAGGGAAAGGGAAGCTATCTAAAACTAACCTTGTACGCGAGTGTTTAACTGAACAAACGCTTAAAGAGATTCGGGGAGTTCGGGGTTAGGTTATACAATGGGGAGTTGTCAATTACCCATCCTATATGTGGTTATCCACAGGTTGTTAACATTAGGTTCTGCTTTGTACTTGATGGTGTTTATCTGTTGATGGGTTGGGAAAGTTTCTTCTATGGGAGATATGAGAGAGAATTTTTGATGATTTTGGTGAGGTATTGAACCTCAATTTTGATTAGTATGTGTGAAGGTACTGGACCTAGAGTTTTTGATTGGTATGCTCGCTAAGATTTTGCAATCTTATGCCTACATATTCCCGTTTAAAGAAACAGGGAAATCAGAGCAATCGTAGTTCCTCCTATTCTATGGGAGGAAAAAGATGTTTTGGTGTCTTGTTCAAAGCCCAAGATTGAAGCTAAAAGATTGAGTATTTCTGTCTCATTTAAAGCCCAAGATTGAAGCTAAAAGGTTTGACTGAGAGAGAATTTGTCATCTCTAAAAGGGAGACATCTCGTCTGTTTATCACAACTGTTGGGTGACTGTTTATAAAGGAGAATCACTTTAACTGGGATATGAGAATCCAACAATGCCATAATTTCCTTTATAGGGATTTGTCCTGAAGGGGAAAACTTTAACTCAGTGTTGAGCAATGCCATTTTTCCTTAGGAATCTTTCATGCTAAGAGAGGGACAGTGGTGTGGATGTAAATAATCCAGAGGCATGCCGCTTACATCAATTAGATGAAAGATGGAATTTTACCAGGATAAGAGATGGACTACAACTTGGATTTTTGAGTCAACAAGTGTGCCACTTATAGCAGTTATCTGGGATTAAGGTTTGTTTTGATTTTTTTGTTTCGATATGTGATATGTAGAGAAATGTCTTCCTATAGAGAGATTTTGATTTCCTCTGAAGGGATGTTGATTTTTGTGTGCCTTGATCAAAGCCCAAGGTTGAAGCTAAGAGATTGATTGACTCCACTCGGGAAGTCCTTATACAAAGCCTAAGAGGAGGCTGGAAAAGACTGACTCAATAAGAGAGTGTTTATATATGTCTTGTACAAAGCCCAAGATTGAGGCTAAAAGAGACTGACTCTTTTGGGGATATCATTATACAAAGCCTAAGAGGAGGCTAAAAGTTTGACTTTTCTGGGGAAAATATTATGTCTGTCTTGTATAAAGCCCAAGATTGAGGCTAAAAGGGATTTTGATTCCGCTGGGGAGGGTTTGTATGTGTCTTATACGAAGCCCAATATTGAGGCTGAAAAGAAGACTGACTCTGTGGGAAAGAAATCTTTATATGTCTTGTACAAAGCCTAAGATTGAGGCTAAAATGAGACTGATTCAACTGAGGATTTTTAAGTGTCTTGTACAAAGCCTAAGATTGCGGCTGAACGAAGTTTGACTCTGCTGGAGAGTATTATCTGTCTTGTACAAAGCCCAAGATTGAGGCTGAAAACAGGCTTGACTATGCTTAGGGAAATCTATATGGTGTCTTGTACAAAGCCTAATATTGAGGCTGAAAGAAGTTGACTCAACAAGAGAGTGTTGAACAAGGTGATTGACTCAACAAGAGAGTCTGAAAAGGTTAGCTCAGCAAGGGAACATCATTTTACAAAGCCCAAGAGGAGGCTGAATATGTTGAGGAAAGGAAGGATCATTATACAAAGCCTAAGAGGAGGCTAGCTTCTGCTGAGGATTATTGAGATCTAGAGGCAGGTCCAAGATGGGGAATCAACTCTTGTTGAGGATTACAGAAGAGTTAAGGTATCAGATGCCTTGAGGTTCTGATTTGGGATACTGTTATCCTGATTATAGGCTGACCCTAGCTGTGGGAATTTAGGATGAAAGATTGAGATTTAGAACCCATGAAGGTTTTAACTTTACTGAAGATTGATTGAATGAACAGGGTTTTTCCTGTGTTTATGAGGAACTTGAGAATGTCTTTGGGGTCCATAAGGGGATTAAACTGTCCAAGTCTACTGGTATAGAAGAGTTTATCTTTGTATGATGCCCAAGAGGAGGCTGGTGTTTTAAGGGATGATAATCAACCCTAAATTGGTCTGAGGTTTTGACTCTGGAAAGAATGCTCTAGCAAAGGATGACTAAATTTTGTCCTATACCTTTAAGAGGTCTTCAGGGTCCCTGTATTAAGCCCAAGAGAAGGCATGAAAACTTCTAAGAAGCCGGAGGGTCCTTGTACAAAGCCCAAGAGGAGGCGGGGATGCTTTTAGGAAGCCCGTGGGTCCAAACTTAAGAAGAGTTCAAGAAAAGTTTCACCGGGAATAATCTTTTCTTTAGTGAACAATTTTAGGGTTTGAAGAAATTTAAGAGAGGTTTCACCGGGAATTATTCCTCTCCGAGGAAATGAAATTCTTTGACAATTTCTAATAGTGACAGTCTGAGAAAAGTTTCACCGGGAATAATGCCTTTCTCTTTGTTCTATATTGTTTAAGCCCAAGAGAAGGCAAGATTGTATCTGGAATTCCTATGGGGAACTAGTTTTGACTGTATTGAAAGAGTGACCAACTGGCTTTACCTAGTTCTAGACCTAGTTGTCGGGGAAAACTATAAGGAGATATACAAGTATATATACAGTTGATATATGACAAGTATTTAAAAGGATGTGAAAGGAGGACTTACATGTGAGCAAGCTTCCAGCAATACAATTATATATACGAAAGCATGTAAATGAAAGCTGATAAAAACTTACAGGCGAGCAAGCTTCCATTGTAACAGCTGTATGGTTAGTTGTTCAAGAAATTAAAGAAAGTTTTGATAACAACTATGGATTTGAACCTAAATCAAAAGGGAAGTTATTTTTGAAAAGATTGGGGCTTATACTCAAGGAGAGGCCCAGATGAAAAACAGTAATCGTACCGTTATTTTGTAAACTGTACTGGGGCTTATACAATGACTGAGGCCCAAAGAGGTTTTCTGTATAAAGGGATGGGTCTTACAACTCAAGGAGAGGCCCAAAGGTTTGAAAAAGAAAAGAAATGAGACTTACAACACAAGGGTAGGCCCAGATGGTTTTTGTTTAAAAGGCGACGACCGTGCCGAGATTTAAAAATCGCAGTGGGACTTATGCAATGACTGAGGCCCAAAAAGGTTTTGTTTAAAAAGGGATTGGGTCTTACACTCTAATAGAGGCCCAAAAAGTTTATTTTTGTTAGGGTGATAATGATCAAAACCCTAATTTTTGGTTTTAAAATGTATTTTAATTGAATAAAAATTCAATTAAAATAATCAAACATGTGAAAAAATATTGTGATATTGGATTTATATTTAAAAAATCATGTTTCATTCATGGGATGATTTAAAAATCATTTGAATTTTGCAAAACCAAGAGAAAGAAATATTTTTAATGTTTAAAAACAAATAAAAACATAATTCTTTACAAAAATACCAAATATATGAAATAAATAATATTTTTGTGAAATTTTCATGGAATAAAATATTTTAATATTTTTGTGAATTTTCAAAAAAAGAACCAATAAAAAATAATTAAAATTGAAAGAGAAATTAATTTTTCAATTAATTAACAAAAACATGAAAATATTAAAAATGGCAAAAAATTGAGAGAGTAGTAAAAAAGGTCTGGGTGGGGTTTGAACCCACGACCTCAACAACAAACACACATGCACGCTACCACTGGGGTGGTGATACATCCGTGTATCAAAACCACCCCATAAATACATAAGGGGTGCCAAGTTTTCAGGCCTGGCCAAGGCAAGGCAAGGCAAGTTTTGGCAATTTACGTGAAACCTCTAACTTTCTCATTTCTCCATGGATTGGGCCAAAATTTAGGTGCATATGACCTAGAATTTCACAAGGAATCCAATAGTGCCCTAGGTTTTTTCATATGAGGTCCCTATTTTAAAACCCGATAGTGGTTTTGAAATAGGCCAAAATTTGCATTTTCTATGCTAACACATCATACACACACTAATAGCATGGCCAAATGGTTCAAACACAACATATATAACATGTATGAGATGTTTATGATCAATGGACTTCAAAGCAATGCATAATTCAAAGACTTCAAGTTGTCACGCACTTACCTTTTGGAGCTTTTTGTGCTATCTGCCAATTTCCTCGTGCCAGAAGTAATTTGATGCTTTGGACACTCTCAATTGATCCCTTAGAAGCTTTTAGGATGATTAGAACTAGCTGGAATCCTCAAGGACAAGTTTTGGCACTTTTTTGTAAAAGGGGCAAAAGTGACCAATATGGCAACTCCCTCAAATGTTGTTCCAGATGAGGGGAACCATTTGGGACAGTTTGAGGATGATATTTGTAGTGTGTTTGAGGCTTTGTTTGGTTTTGAAAGTGACTAAATCAAAGCATGGCTTGGAAAATGCAGAAAAGTCAATTTTTGAGGTTTTGGAGGTGGACTTTTAGATTTTGGTGTTTCAGGTCACAAGTGAGTGTTTGAACAGCTTAGATATGACATATTGGATGTGTTTGGACCATGAGATGTGGTGGAATTGCTCTCTAACTGAAAAACTCAGAGATACCTTGCAAACGAAGGCATTTTGGTCTAAAGAAAGAGATTTTGAGGAAAGCAAGTGTTGTAGTGCTTTGGTGTACTCAAACTGACCACAATTGAGCTCTATTTATAGTGTGTCAAGTTTGTTTTGGCATCAATAGTGAATGGCAGCTGCAGCAGGCCTTTGGCCAATGTTGAGCAAAAGGAATCTCAAGTCTCCTCTAGCCATTGACTTGAGGTTAGGGCACAGGCCTATGGTCCTTTGATTAAGAGCTTATTCTTGACTCATTCAGTTAGGAATGTGTCAGTCCATGCCACCTTGGTGTATCCATTGAATGCTTGGAAACAAAATTGGAGTCTTGGCACCTTTTTAGCCTTTTTAGGTTTGTTATGGCTAAGTGTAGATTCTTGGACTTTGGAGGCTTGGGGATCAGATCATTCTCCTTTTGTTTTATCCTCAGATGTGTCTAAATGGATTACAAGGCTTGGAGTTGTCCAAATTTGCCAAATCGAGCAAATGCACAAAATCTGCCTTGCTTAGGACAGTTGGAAATGGTGATTTTGAGGGATTCATATCTCCCTGCTCAGGTTGAGTTATGGGAGGCTCTTGTGCTTTTTAGAAAGCCCTCATATGATACAAAACATGTGTGATCATAGTTTTTTTTGAAACTATTTGGATCCCATTGAAAAATCCTCATGAACATTGATGTTCAAGGCTGGTAACTTAGGCAGATTTTCACTAAGTGTTGGAAAAGTGTCATTTTCATGTTTTTGTCATTTTGATCACTCCATAACTCAAAATCCATGAGTAATTGGAGTTTGAGGTAGTTGATGCTTTTGTATAGTGTAGCAAGACCTACAAATCCAGCTTTGGATAACCCAAAATGGTTGCTTGGATCTCAAGTTATGATCCTTGGAAGTTGGTACCCAAATCACTTTTGTTCCATAACTTAGAAAAATTTTGGTTTCTCAAGGTTGCCCCTTTTGCAAGAAACCTCACTTTTCTTGATTTTTCTTAATGAATGATGATCAATACCATACATTAACATTATTTTTGACTTAGGGGAACCATATTTGTGAAAATTTCCAAAAAGTCAAACTTGATTTTGTGCACAGTTGACTTTTTACCGGATGAAATCCAAACTGTGCGATCCTTTGTGAAATCAAGTGCTTGACCTAAATCAAACCTAATGGATAGATTCCATAGGTGTTATAGGGTGTATTGAATCATGTCCCAAGGTTTGGAGCATGTCTTGGTCAAAAGTCAAAGATACAGTTGACTTTTTCCTCGAAACCCTAATTGTGGTCCAGATGAAATTGAAACTTGTGAATCAAGTTTCTTGGATCAATCCATTGTTGCAAATGGATCAATGTGGTATATTTGGGGCCCTCAAATCATGTCTTGAGGTCTTGGTTCATGCTTTGTCCCAAAAGTTAACTTAGGGGTGAATTAGGTCAAGAAATCCTAATTCCTGATTTTTGGTAAATGAATCCCCTGAGGTCAAATTAACTTGATGATTAGGTTTATGAGGTCCCTTGTAGTATCTTGGGTTGTGCTTTGAAGCATTGGCTCATGCCCAGATGAACATTTCCATCTGGAGGCCTCAGTCGACCAAAACCCTAATTTGGTGACACTGGCGATCTTGAGGCTTGATCCACTTGGAATGTTGCAACTTTGTGCTTGATTCTTGATGTGGGAGTCCTCTTGATCCCTTATGGGTGTTTGAGAGGTTATACAAGTTGAAGATCATGTCATTCCTGGATTGATCCTTTGTCTAAATGCTCTGAGAGGGCTTGAAACCCTAAATCTTGATTGTGGTGAATGCTCAACCATCTTTGAGGAGATTGATGAGGCATGGAGGTACAACCATATTATGATGATATATTAAACAATGATGGGAAATCTTGGTGGTCAAAATTTGGGGTATGACAGATGCCCCTATTTAATCTTCTTGGACCCGAAGGTGTGAATGACGAAGGTATTCGGGCATTCGGGGTGCAAGAAGATTAAATATCGATATACCCGAAATTTTGATAGTGGTTATGAAAGGCAGTTTTCCCGTCCATCTTCATTTGCTAAGCAATGATGCTTAGAAAAGGGTAAAACTTCCCCTCGATCCTGGTTTTCAGCCACATAACTGGTTTTAATTTCTGAAATAAACTTCCCCTCGATCCTGGTCTTCAGCCAAGGAACTGGTCTCAGTTTCTTTTGTCAATAAACTCCCCCTCGATCCTGGTCTTCAGCCAAGGAACTGGTCTAAGTTTATTTTATTTATTTATTTATTTTTGACAAGGGACGATATGTGTAGCGGTTTTCATCAAACTTCTCGCCGAATTTTCCCGGGGAGATGCCATTTGATGGGAAAAAGTTTTGAGGTCAAACTTGCTGGGGACACCCATTCGTCTTAGCTGTAGAGGTGTGCAAACTTATCTGTTGGAGATGCCATTTGTTGACTCTACTGAGGAAAACGAGTCTCTTGAGAGGTTGTTTCCTGCTTAGGGATATTACATCGTACCTTTCTTCGAGATCTTCTTGGAGAAATGCATGCGATGTAATCCAATTTTGAGGTGCTGATGACTTCATTAACATTGACTTTCTTGGGAGAAAAACCAATGTGTTGCTGAGAGTCTTCTGTTGATAGGCTTTCTCTGGGGATCTTCCTTAATCCGGAAAAGCGAGAATATCATCTTCAATACTGAAGAGTAATGTTTGTCGAATGTCTTCTTGCCTTTCAGAGGTTCAAGTTATCAAAGTGGTCGAGGACCGGCTCCAATCCAGAAATAAATTGGGGAGAAATTGTTCAGACGCTGCATTTCCTAACGAGGAAATGACTGACAACTTGATTGAGAGGACTTTTATCACTTGGAAACTAGACCGACTAGAGTGATAGTGATGCAATATGAATATAAATGTGAATCAATAATGCATGATGTATGTATGTTTATGCTGACAAAACTGACGCGACATACAGACTAATAGATGAACACGACTAGATACTCGACCACTACGGGGGATGAAAAGTATCAATGTTCGAAGATAGCAATCCTGCCTTGCTTAGGAAAGACGGTCCCTGTGGAGAGAAAGAATTGTTCAATCGGTCTTAAGAGGTACGAACTCTGCCGGGGATGTCAGATGAAGCATGGTTTCTGACATAGTTGATCCTTCACTCAGGCGTACTGGTTTAGAAAGAGTACTTTGATTCTACACTTTGAGGTTCAACCACTTTCGGATAAGAGATCGATGTTCTTTCGATGTTCAAAGTCAAAAGGAATTGCCATCTTTATTTTAAAAGCAGAAAAATTTTGACAAAAAAATTCATTTTTGTTTTATTTCAAGAATCATTGATCATGTTAAAATGTCATTCTGTAAAGCTAAAACAAATAAGAATTGCAAACAAAAGCACTAGGGCTCAAATTTTATTGATAGGATGGAAATTGTAACACCCCATTTTTAATTATTTAATCGTCTGGTTTTATTTTAATTGTTTGGCCTTGTTTAGGGGGGCGGGGGGTGTGTCCTTTAATAGCAATATGAAGTTATTATTATTATTATTATTAATAGTATTATTTCATATTATTATTATTATGGTTATTATTATCATTACTATTATTATTATTTAGTAAAATAAAAGCTGATTTAATTAATTAGATAATGCGATAATAGAGAGTGATGAGGGCAGCTTGGTAATTAGAGTTTAATTAGTGAAAATTAGGGAGGATTAGCCATAATCAGAAATTTTGAGAGATAGAAGGAGAAAAGCTAAGAAGAGGAAGAACAAGGGCTAGGGCAAGTTTTCTTCTCAATTCCTTTGCAGATTTCTGAACAAATTCGAGGTAAGGGGGGAAAATTGTTTAATATTTGGTGAATTGATCGTATAAGGGTAGTGGGGAGTCCTTAACCCCGTAAGAAATTATTTGATTATATGTTGTTGTATGATTGAGGTGTATACTTGTGAATCTGTGTTGAAATTCGTGCTGTTGAACTGTCGAATAGTTGATATATTGATGTTGCTGATGCTGTTTGATCTTGACTGTTGTAGACCCTAATTTTGGTACAGTTTAGGGAGAGGAAATTAACTCTAAGACCTGTAATTCTTGATTAGTAATAATAAGTACACCAGAGAAGATGAACAATAGGACCTAAAATCAATGTAGAATCAATTTTAGGACTGGTTTAGAGTGAAAACTAGTGAAATTCGTAGCAGAACACAGTCTGGTGTGGAAAATGGTAAATGGCGTAATGGATCTGGCCATACGCGTATAAGGGGTGTTGTTACGCGTAAGGCTGGCAGGAGAAGGAGTCATTACGCGTAAGGAGAGGCCACGAGGAGGAGTTGGCACGACCCTCTGCCCATACGCGTAAGGATACGCGTATGGTGGCTTGGCAATACGCATATGGGGTAGCTATACGCGTATCCAGATCTGAAGATGGAATTGTGAGGGAAATGGCTCTCTGCCCATACGCGTATGAGGTTGGGAAATACGCGTATGGTTGGGCGAGGCAGGAATCCTTACGCATCTCATACGCGTAGGAATGGGCGAGGGGACTGGGCAATACGCGTATGGCCCAAGGCAATACGCGTATGAGCAGTGAGTGTGCATAATTTCACAGTTTCGCGATTTCTTTCCCGTTTTCGCGTCTGATTTGGTTTCTCTTGGTTTGAGAGGTTGGCTTTAGGTGTCAGAAGCTAAGAAATATAATTTCAGTGACGAAACTAATTAATTTGATAATTTTTAGGAATTAATTAGTATTTGATGAATTATGATGAATTGCGAGGATTCTTTGATTATGGTGTAAGTAAGAATGAATGTAAATCTCATGTGTGATCGGTAGGATCGTGTAGATGTATGAATGTGTCATACATGTGTTGTTATGTGCATTGAGTCATGCATACACATTATTGGTGGGATGGATCATTGCTCAGGAGGAGTGTATGTGATTCATCCGAACTCCCTTGAGGAGTGTGGTGGGATAAATCATTGCCAAGTAGGGGTGTATGTGATTTATCCGGGTTTGATTGAATGAACCATGGTGATTTTGGTACCACATGCATTGTGTCCGTGTCGTGTCGCATTGCATTTGTTATTTGTTGATTGATGGTGATTGAATATGACAGTAGGTCGTGATTGCATGTTGTTGATTTATGTGAGATGCTACTTCTTATATGTATTATTCACCTTTTTATATTGAATGTAGTTCTCACCCCTTTGTTGTTGTTGTGTTTGTGCTTCTTCGGAAGTACAGATAATCCAGGTACATAGGTTGCTGGAGTACGTGTTGCTTGTTCGAGTCGTAGGAGTCGCTCTGATACATAACACGGGATTTTATGGGGATTTCAGTTATTTGTTATTTGTTATTGTTTTTGTTACATATCTTTATTTTGATGAATTTATGGTGAACCACGATGTTATGTGGAGTTTTCTTGAGTTGTTGGCATGTGGCCGTGAAATAAATAAATAAATTATTTTCCGCTGTTTATTTCATTCAATAAAAGGAGTTTTGATGTTGTTTTCATGAATGTGGCATCCTACTTTATTTTTGGTGTAAAAACTCTGATTATTTTCATAGAATTTTATGTATTTTTCATAAATGGGAAAGTGGGGTGTTATAATTGGTATCAGAGCAGGTCGGTCCGTCTGGCCAGGTGTAGTAGTTGAGTCTGTCCTTAGTATAGGAGTCGTTGTGTGTTCTGACCATATGTTAATTGTTGAACAGTATGGCAGGAAGGAATGATACTGCTCTTGCTGCTGCTATGCAAGCCATGGCACAAGCTGTGGAGAACGCCAATCAGGCTGGAGGTGCTCAGTTTCGCGACTTAGCACAGTTCCAGAGCAACAAGCCGCCTGCATATGAGGGAGGTATATTGGATCCAGAGGCTACACAGAAATGGCTGAAGGCTGTTGAGAAGATCTTCAGGACCATGGAGTGCAGTGATGCTCAGAAGGTAGAGTTTGGTATGCATATACTGGAAGGAGAGGCTGAGGCTTGGTGGGACAATAGTCGTCAGAGACTGGAAGCTGCTGGTACTGAGATTACTTGGGTTGTGTTTCAAGCTGAGTTTCTGGAAAAGTATTTTCCGGAAGACATTCGTAGTGCAAAAGAAGTTGAATTTCTGGAGCTGAAACAGGGTGATAAGATAGTTGCTGAGTATGCCGCTAAGTTTGAGGAGCTGGTTCAGTATTGTGCTCATTACAATACTGAAGAAGCTATGACTTCGAAGTGTTTGAAGTTTGAGAACGGGCTGCGTCCCGAGATCAAATTGGGTATTGCTTGTCAGAAGATAAGAAACTATCCAGAGTTGGTAAGCAGAAGTAGAATTTATGACAATGATAACAGAGCCAGAATTGCTCATTACAAGGCTGTGAATGAGAAGAAGGGTAAGCAGAGATTTGGAGGTACTCCTTACAGTGCACTAGCTGATAAGGGGAAACAGAAACCTGATATGGGGAAGAAACCAAAGGAGAACGGAGTAGGTTCTGATACTCTCAAGTGCTTCCGATGTGGTGGGGCGGGTCACCGTGCTAATAACTGTCTGAATGAGGTGAAGAAGTGTTTCAAGTGTGGTAAAGCAGGCCATGTTATAGCAGACTGCAAAGCCGTTATGCCTACTTGTTATAATTATGGAGAGAAGGGTCACATCAGCACTCACTGTGAGAAGCCGAAGAAGTCTCAGGCGTCTCAAAATGGTGGGAAGGTGTTTGCCTTGGTGGGAGCCCAATCCACTGATGAGGAGCGTTCCGTCAAAGGTACTTACTTTATTAATGATACTCCTTTGATTGCTATCATTGACACGGGTGAAACACACTCGTTTATTTCTGTTGATTGTGTGAAGGGATTAGGAACCGTGCCGTCTACTCTAGAGCAGAAGATGACGACTGAAACTCCGTCTATTGGTTCTGTGGTTACTTCTTTGGTGTGTTTGAAGTGTCTTCTGACCATATTTGGTAGAGATTTCAGGGTGGACTTGATTTGTTTGCCACTCGGTAATCTCGATGTTATTTTGTGAATGAACTGGTTGGAGTTCAACCGAGTCTATATTGATTGCTTCAGGAAGACGTTACTGTTTCTTAATCCTGAAGAGGAAGCATTAGCAGATTCGCTATCTAGCAGGGAGTTGAGGGCGTTGTTGGAGGAGGACGCGAAGCTATTTGCATTATTTGCCTCGTTATCTGTTGAAAGCAAGGCTTCAGTTAATGAATTACCAGTAGTGAATGAATTTCCTGAAGTGTTTCCAGATGACATCACAGAATTGCCTCCGACAAGGGAAGCTGAATTTACTATTGATCTTGTACCGGGTACCAGACCTATCTCTATGGCACCGTACAGAATGTCTGTAGCAGAATTGGCAGAGTTGAAATCTCTGGTCGGAGAATTGCTCGATAAGAAGTTTATTAGACCAAGTGTGTCGCCGTGGGGAGCTCCAGTGTTGTTGGTGAAAAAGAAGGATGGTAGTATGCGTCTGTGCATTGATTACCGTCAGTTGAATAAAGTGACAATTAAGAATAAGTATCCACTTCCGAGGATTGATGACTTAATGGATCAGCTGGTAGGAGCTCGTGTTTTCAGCAAAATTGATTTGAGGTCGGGTTACCATCAGATTAGAGTAAAGGAAGGTGATATTCAGAAGACTGCTTTCAGAACTCGCTACGGACATTACAAATATGCAGTGATGCCTTTCGGAGTGTCTAATGCGCCGGGTGTATTTATGGTATATATGAATCATATTTTCCATTCCTATCTGGATCAGTTTATTGTGGTATTTATTGATGATATACTGATTTATTCTAAGTCTGACGAAGATCATGCAGGACACTTGAGAATTGCATTGCAGGTGTTGAAAGATAACAAATTGTTTGCAAAGTTCTCGAAGTGTGAATTCTGGTTAAAGACTGTGAGTTTCTTGGGTCATGTTATTTCTGGTGAGGGTATAGCGGTGGATCCATCTAAAGTAAGCGTAGTACTTCAATGGGAAGCTCAGAAGACAGCACCGGAGATTAGAAGCTTTTTGGGTTTGGCAGGTTACTATAGAAGATTCATTGAAGGGTTTTCTAAGTTGGCGTTGCCATTGACTCAGTTAACCAGGAAGAACCAAGCTTTTGTCTGGGATGCTGTCTGTGAGGAAAGTTTTGAGGAACTGAAGAAGAAATTGACTACAACCCCAGTGTTAATTTTACCAAGTCCGAATGATTCTTTCGTAGTGTATTGTGATGCATCTAAGATGGGATTAGGCGGTGTGTTAATGCAAGCTGGCAAGGTTGTGGCTTATGCTTCAAGACAGTTGAGAGTGCACGAGAGGAACTATCCTACTTATGATCTTGAATTAGCTGCAGTGGTGTTCGTGTTAAAAATCTGGAGGCATTATTTGTATGGATCAAGATTCGAAGTATTTAGTGATCACAAGAGTTTGAAATATTTGTTCGACCAGAAAGAATTGAATATAAGGCAGAAAAGGTGGTTAGAGTTCTTAAAGGATTACGACTTCAATTTGAGTTACCATCCGGGAAAAGCTAATGTTGTGGCAGATGCTCTGAGTCGGAAGACAATCCATATGTCTGCGTTAATGGTGAAGGAAATGGAATTGATTGAACAGTTTAGAGATTTGAGTATGGTTTGTGAAACTACACCGGGAAGTATCAGATTGGGTATGTTGAAAGTGAATGATGACTTTTTGGATGTAATTAAGGAAAATCAGAAACTGGATATGAAATTAGTGGACTTGATGCCTACAGGAGGAGATGATCCTAATAGTGACTTTAAAGTCTATAGTGTTGGTGTGTTGAGATTCTGGGACAGAATTTGTGTGCCGGATAATGTGGAATTAAAAAAGGCAATCTTAGAAGAAAGTCATCGGAGTAGCTTGAGTATTCATCCGGGAGCTACAAAGATGTACCATGATCTGAAGAAGTTGTTTTGGTGGTCCGGTAAGAAGAGGGACATAGCTCAGTTTGTTTATGCTTGTTTGACTTGTCAGAAGTCAAAAGTAGAGCACCAGAAGCCTTCGGAATTGATGCAACCGTTAGAGATTCCTGAATGGAAATGGGACAGTATTGCGATGGATTTTGTGACTGGTTTGCCGAATACGGCGAGGGGCTTTGATGCTATTTGGGTAGTGGTGGATCGACTTAGGAAGTCCACACATTTTATATCAATTAACATCAGTTTTTCGTTGTCGAAGCTGGCGGAGATTTATATCAGGAAAATTGTGAAGTTACATGGTGTTCCGTCGAGCATAGTGTCGGATAGAGATCCGAGGTTTACTTCAGAATTTTGGAGGAGTATGCAGGAAGCCTTGGGTTCTAAGTTGAAGAGGACCATTCAGTCGTTGGAGGATTTGCTGAGAGCCCGTGTATTGGAAAAAGGTGGTGTGTGGGATACTCATTTGCCATTGATTGAGTTCACGTATAATAACAGTCACCATTCTAGCATTGGGATGGCACCTTTTGAAGCTTTGTATGGTAGGAGGTGTAGGACACCTCTGTGTTGGTATGAAACAGGTGAGAATGTGGTGCTTGGACCAGAAATTATGCAACAGACTACTGAGACGATTCAAATGATCCGCGAAAAGATGAAGGCGTCTCGAAGTAGGCAGAAAAGTTATCATGATAATCAGAAGAAAGATTTGGAATTCAGTGAAGGTGATCACGTGTTCCTGAGAGTTAACCCAGTGACCGGTGTGAGTCGTGCTTTGAAATCTAAGAAGTTAGATCCTAAGTTTATTGGACCGTATCAGATCTTGCAGAGGATTGGTACAGTCGCTTATAGAGTGGCATTGCCACCGGAACTTTCGAACTTGCACGATGTGTTTCACGTGTCGCAACTTCGGAAGTATGTTTCAGATCCGTCTCATGTTATTCAGAGGGATGAAGTGCAAGTCAGGGAGAGTCTTACAGTAGAGACGATGCCTTTAAGGATCGAGGATCGCAAGATGAAGCAACTCAGAGGAAAGGAGATACCTCTGTTGAGAGTAGCTTGGGGAGGAGCTGCGGGCGGAAGTGCGACCTGGGAATTGGAGAGCAGGATGCGGGAGTCGTATCCAGAACTGTTTCCATCAGGTACATTTTCGAGGACGAAAATAATTTAAGTGGGGGAGAGTTGTAACACCCCATTTTTAATTATTTAATCGTTTGGTTTTATTTTAATTGTTTGGCCTTGTTTAGGGGGGGGGGGGGTGTCCTTTAATAGCTATATGAAGTTATTATTATTATTATTAATAGTATTATTTCATATTATTATTATTATGGTTATTATTATCATTACTATTATTATTATTTAGTAAAATAAAAGCTGATTTAATTAATTAGATAATGGGATAATAGGGAGTGATGAGGGCAACTTGGTAATTAGAGTTTAATTAGTGAAAATTGGGGAGGATTAGCCATAATCAGAAATTTTGAGAGATAGAAGGAGAAAAGCTAAGAAGAGGAAGAACAAGGGCTAGGGAAAGTTTTCTTCTCAATTCCTTTGCAGATTTCTGAACAAATTCGAGGTAAGGGGGGAGAATTGTTTAATATTTGGTGAATTGATCGTATAAGGGTAGTGGGGAGTCCTTAACCCCGTAAGAAATTAATTGATTATATGTTGTTGTATGATTGAGGTGTATACTTGTGAATCTGTGTTGAAATTCGTGTTGTTGAACTGTCGAATCGTTGATATATTGATGTTGTTGATGCTGCTTGATCTTGACTGTTGTAGACCCTAATTTTGGTACAGTTTAGGGAGAGGAAATTAACTCTAAGACCCGTAATTCTTGATTAGTAATAATAAGTACACGAGAGAAGATGAACAATAGGACCTAAAATCAATGTAGAATCAATTTTAGGACTGGTTTGGAGTGAAAACTAGTGAAATTCGTAGCAGAACACAGTCTGGTGTGGAAAATGGTAAATTGCATAATGGATATGGCCATACGCGTATGAGGGGTGTTGTTACGCGTAAGGCTGGCAGGAGAAGGAGTCATTACGCGTAAGGAGAGGCCACGAGGAGGAGTTGGCATGACCCTCTGCCCATACGCGTAAGGATACGCGTATGGTGGCTTGGCAATACGCGTATGGGGTAGCTATACGCGTATCTAGATCTGAAGATGGAATTGTGAGGGAAATGGCTCTCTGCCCATACGCGTATGAGGTTGGGCAATACACGTATGGCAGGGCGAGGCAGGAAGCCTTACGCTTCTCATACGCATAGGAATAGGCGAGGGGACTGGGCAATACGCGTATGGCCCAGGGCAATACGCGTATAAGCAGTGAGTGTGCAGAATTTCACCGTTTCGTGATTTCTTTCCCGTTTTCGCGTCTGATTCGGTTTCTCTTGGTTTGAGAGGTTGGGTTTAGGTGTCAGAAGCTGAGAAATATAATTTCGGTGACGAAACTAATTAATTTGATAATTTTTAGGAATTAATTAGTATTTGATGAATTATGATGAATTGCGAGGATTCTTTGATTATGGTGTAAGTGAGAATGAATGTAAATCTCATGTGTGATCGGTAGGATCGTGTAGATGTATGAATGTGTCATACATGTGTTGTTATGTGCATTGAGTCATGCATACACATTATTGGTGGGATGGATCATTGCTCAGGAGGAGTGTATGTGATTCATCCGAACTCCCTTGAGGAGTGTGGTGGGATAAATCATTGCCAAGTAGGGGTGTATGTGATTTATCTGGGTTCGATTGAATGAACCATGGTGATGTTGGTACCACATGCATTGTGTCCGTGTCGTGTCGCATTGCATTTGTTATTTGTTGATTGATGGTGATTGAATATGACAGTAGGTCGTGATTGCATGTTGTTGATTTATGTGAGATGCTACTTCTTATATGTATTATTCACCTTTTTATATTGAATGTAGTTCTCACCCCTTTGTTGTTGTTGTGTCTGTGCTTCTTCGGAAGTACAGATAATCCAGGTACTTAGGTTGTTGGAGTACGTGTTGCTTGTTCGAGTCGTAGAAGCCGCTCTGATATGTAACACGGGATTTTATGGGGATTTCAGTTATTTGTTATTTGTTATTGTTTTTGTTACGTATATTTATTTTGATGCATTTATGGTGAACCACGATGTTATGTGGAGTTTTCTTGAGTTGTTGGCATGTGGTCGTGAAATAAATAAATAAATTATTTTCCACTGTTTATTTCATTCAATAAAAGGAGTTTTGATGTTGTTTTCATGAATGTGGCATCCTACTTTATTTTTGGTGTAAAAACTCTGATTATTTTCATAGAATTTTATGTATTTTTCATAAATGGGAAAGTGGGGTGTTACAGAAATCAGCCAAACGCGTGATCCCATGGAGTATTTACAAAGTTAGAAAATGGTAACTTAAGGGAAAAGTTCTACATTTAAACATAACGACCGTGATCCTTCTACCAACTTTAAATTCTGGACATCCTGAGCTTCTGTCGAAGAATACCTTGACTGGAGTTTTCCTGATTGATGACATTACTGTTGAGGATTTAACCTCGTTGGACGTAGTTACTTGCCATTAATCCCTAACTTTTTCTTGGATTGTACTTTGAGATTTCCAATCCATCGGGATGATTTTTTTTTGCTTGTGTCTCTAATTTTTTCCTGGACCGCCCTTTCGGGTTTTCAATCCGCAGAGACGTTTTTTTTGTTTAGGCGAAGTGTTTCTTGACTACGTCAACATTCGTTGGGTAGGCAAACTCTTCTCCATCCATGGTTGCGAGCCTCAAGGTGCCCCCTGAGAAAGCTTTCTTAACCACATAGGGGTCGTCATAATTCGGAGTCCATTTTCCCCGGGAATCAATGAGAAATGATTGTATCTTTTTGAGCAGTTTGAAGATAGGCGCGCATGTCGCGGTCATGAGGAATATAAATTTGGAAATGTAATTCAAACGTCCCAGGAATCCTCTGACTTGTTTATCAGTCTTTGGAGAAGGCATTTCTTGAATGCCTTTAACCTTGTCAGGATCAACGTCAATTCCTTTCTTGCTGACGATGAATCCTAGTAGTTTTCATGAGCAGACACCGAACGTGCACTTGTTAGGATTTAAACGGAGTTTGTACTTCCTCAGACGCTCGAATAGTTTAGACAAGTGGGTCACATGCTTCTCTTCTATTTTAGATTTGGCAATCATATCATCGACATACACTTCGATTTCTTTGTGCATCATGTCATGAAGCAGAGTAGTCATGGCCCTTTGATAGGTTGCCCCGACGTTCTTCAAACCAAACGACATTACCTTGTAACAAAAGGTGCCCCATGGGGTGATGAATGAAGTTTTCTCCATATCTTTCGGCGCCATTTTTATCTGATTATAGCTCGAGAATCCATCCATGAAGGAGAAGACTTTGAAGTTTACTGTACTATTCACCAGCATGTCTATGTACAGTAAGGGAAAGTCATCCTTTGGACTGGCTTTGTTCAGATCCCTGTAATCTACACACATTCTGACTTTTCTGTCCTTTTTCAGAACTGGCACTATGTTGGCTAGCCATTAAGGATATTCTGAGGTGGCGAGGAAACCCGCGTTAATCTATTTATGTACTTCCTCTTTGATTTTGATGGCCATGTTTGGATGAGTCCGTCTTACTCTTTGTTTTACCAGCGGACATTCTGATCTTAACGGTAGATGATGTTCCACGATGCTGGTGTCCAACCCTGGCATGTCCTGATAGGACCAAGCGAATACATCGGGAAATTCTTTTAGGAGTTATATCAAGTCTTCTTTGATAGTCGGACTGAGCAGTGCCCCAATCTTAACTTCTTTTCTCTCTTCTTCTGAACCCAAGTTGACTGTTTCCAACGGCTCTTTGTGAGGTTCAATGGACCTTTCCTCTTGTATGAGTAATCGAGAGATCTCTTTTGGAATTTCTTCGTCTTCTTCTTCTTCAGCTTCAAATACCGGGAATTCAAAGTTGGGAGAAGGCATTGGATCGTATGTTTCAATGGGGTTTAAAATAGAGCTGTCAAAATGGGCCGAAGCCCAAGGGCCGGCCCGCCGAGCCCCAAAAAAGTTAGGGCTTGGGCCTTATTTTTGGAGCCCATATTATTCCGGGCCTTTTTGAGCCCGGCCCGAAAAAGCCCGAAAAAAAATGGGCCGGCCCGTATGGGCTATGGGTAGCCCGCCAGCCCGACAACTTTTTTTAAAAGAATTAATTTAACTATTTGGCCCATATATAAATTAATAAATATATATAATTGGACCTAAAAAATAAATTTGGCCCAAGAAACATTTGGATACAATGTGTTAGTGCTTCTTTGGTTCGGTCCACACACACTTCAGTGACTACCAGAACATTAATTTCTATTACATTATATTACATTACAGTATTCTAAAATGAATATATTACATTAAGATCATTAAAATGAGTATTAATTTCTATAACATTATATATTAAAATGAGTATTAATTTCTATTACATTATATATTACTTAAAAAATGAATTTTTTAATTTTTTTTTTTAAAATGGGCCCGTTTAGGGCTAGGTAGCCCGCAGCCCAGACAGGGCTGGGCCTGGGTAGTAAAAAAGGAGCCCGTATTCAAAATGGGCTTTTTGAGCCCGGCCCGGAAAAGCCCGAGGCCCGCTAGGGCCGGCCCGTTTAGGGCCGGGCTACCCGTTTTGACAGCTCTAGTTTAAAACAAGCAATCTGCATGACGTGATGATTGTTTTTTAGAAGAGATAGAGAAAAATGCAAGAGTGTGTGCAGTGTATTTTCTAAAAAATGCTTGTTTTTATTTTTGAGTTGTTTTTAGGATTATCATTTTCTGAAAAAGCGAAAGATGAAAATAGCAATAAATGCGGGAATTACAAAACGACGTTTATTTATTTATGATTTGGTCGATTCCTGAAACTACAGCCCTATAAAACAAAACTCTGTCGCTTTAGGCAAAGCGAAGAGGAACATTTACAGAAAGTGAGCCCTATAAAAACATCTGTTTCACTTGGGCAGGGTGAAAGGTTAAAACAAAGATGGCAATTACTTCGATTTATGGACGATTTTCGGGACATCGACAACAACCCATTGGCGGCGAACTCCTCGGTGAATCAAAAAGTCTAGCACCTTCTTTCTTGGCTTGTCCTCAGAAATGACGCTGATTTCTGGCGGAACAGGATCGTTGGAGTCTTCCTCCCAGGCAGAGTTATCGTAGACAAACTCTTCTGTTGTATCTTGTACAATGTTTTCACTCTCAGGCGGATTTCCCCATCCAGTTGGCTAGATGTCTTCGAGCCTGATACGAGAGCTTTCAGGAGTGGTGTATTTGACCAAGAAGTCGTACTTGCCACTCGGTTGTCCTAAAGTGTCCCATACTTCTGTAGAACTGAAGGGGTCATCCTTCTCGATGACGTTGACATCGGGAAAAGCATAGTTGATGAATTCTTGCCCTGCAATCTTTGCAGATTCATCGTTGTGCTGGATATCTTCTGAATGCCCTGAGTAATGATCCCATGATTTGGTGGGGACGCAGGTATTCTTTTCAATGATGCTCAGCTGATATGCATCGTTTGACTGACTTTTTTTTCCCCAAGTCTTCTGGGTACGGCTGCCAGATAGGCAAGTCATCCATTGGGTCATAATAGACATAGTCAAAGTTGTTTTTCATCAGAGTGTCCTTCTCTAATGAATTTGGTGGAGCACGACATCCTTCACGATCGTAATCTCTGTACATCATCTTGACATCTGATCTTGGTATATATCTCGGACTTTGCGTGGGATAGCAAAATGGCGTATGCATTTCTTCCTGAGACATATAACCGTCCTCGTTGAGATAGGACTTCCACTCTTCATCTGTATCGGAGGAGTCACCCTCATTGATGGTATGTACTTCTTGAGACACCTGGTAAAGGAAACTTCCACTGTGGAAGAAGTCCTGAATGGGATGAAAACTTTCATCATTAGTAGCAATCTGGGTACAGGTTGAGGAAAAACCAAGACCTTTCTTTGTCTTGTTATCCGTAGGAATGACAAGTTGTCCCCATCCTTTTGTGTTGTTACTCTCGATCACTTTGAGAGCATCTTTGTATGAGGAAATCGATGTTCCTTTTTCTGATTGATTCTCATTGCTCACCGAAAGTGCTTAGAACAGAGTTCCAACAACCTCTTCTGGTTCTACACAGATGAATGATGATAAGTTGCTCACAATTAAGGTTTGCTCTCCGTATATTGTGACTTGCTTGTCATTCTTGACGAACTTCAGCTTCTGGTGAAGTGTCGAAGTGACTGCCCCAGCTTCGTGTATCCAAGGTCTTCCTAATAAACAGCTGTATGCTGCTCGGATGTCCATGACCTGGAAAGTGACTTGGAAAGTGTGAGGACCGATTGTTAGGGGAAGGTCGACTTCGCCGATAACTATTTTTCTGGATCCGTCAAAGGCTTTGATGATGACCTCACTGCCTCTCATCAAAGATCCTTCAAATGTTAGTCGCATCAGAGTAGATTTTGGCATAACATTCAGAGCAGATCCGATATCTACCAGTACGCTGGCTAAAGCATCGTCCTGGTAATTGAATGTAATCCATGTTGTGATTTTTGCCTTCTTCCGGCAGTTCTTCATCACTGAATCCTAAATTGTTGCAGGAAGTGATGTTGGAGATGATGCTGTCGAATTGTCTTATCGTCACATCTTGTTCCACAAAGGCTTGCTCTAAGACTTTCTGTAAAGCTTCTCTGTGAGCTTCGGAACTGAGCAAGAGAGATAGCACAGAGATTCTCGAAGGAGTTTGCAACAGTTGGTCTACAATGTTGTACTCACTCTTCTGGATGAGCTTCAGCTTCTCATCGTTGTTCTTTGAAAGGTCAGGATAACTGGATTGCCCGACTGGTTGATTGGGAACTTCTGTTTGAGGTTCCTTTTCTCTGGTGGGTTCTCCAACTCCTCTGTTGAAGATCTGGCCGCTCCGTGTTACTAGACTGATGTCAACAATGTTTACGACGGAGGGTAATGGAGTTTCCTTTCCATTCTCAATTGTTGTTGCACCGTATTTTTAAGGGATAACCTTATCAGATTTGTAAGATATTGGTCCTAGCAAATAGATAACCATAAGAGCCTTTTGATTTTTCTGACCATCGTAGCCGGCCTCAATTGGTTCGAGGTTGAGAATCTTTCTACTATCAAGAGGAACTCTTGATTCATGGAGTAGAGGGATTATAGCGCATACATCTTTGGCCACTTCCTGTTTAGGGATTAAGATAATGTCTTTGCTTTGATAAGGAAGATAATCTTGCATTACATTGATCGAACCAGAACTTAAACATGGTCGAACCTTTTATCGGTCCAACTGATTTTGAAGAGTTGCTCGCACAAGGTAGCATCCTTGGTTGTTCTCTGAGCAAACTCTACAGCGCTCATAGTTGTGTGGTGGCACCTGGCCACGTCCGCTTTGTATGCAGCGCAACCTTACTAGATTTGTTTCCATCGAGCGAACATCCTGACTTTGATGCCTAGTAGGATTCCCGTCAGTCATACTGATCTATTGTGTAGCTTCATCCAAGTAGATTGGAAGCCACCACTGGTTCAACAAGTGTTGAAGTGTTCTTTGGACAAGTACACATTCTTGGTCGTCTTTACGACACACTTTACAGTTCTGATAATTATGTGAAGCCAGAAAACCGAGCCTGACCTGCTTAGCGTGTAATTCTACCAGGCTGGTATTCATCAAGCGAATATCGAAGATTTGAATCATATTAACTTGATGGTGTAGCGAGCGATTTTGGACGAGGTTCTTAAGCGCTGGTCGCTCTCTGCGGTTGAGCTTACTACAGGTCAATTCATTTTTTATCCTATTAAAGCTGATGAAGGAAGGGAAATAGATGTCTCCAATTAACCCTGCTTTGCATACTGAGTTTAAACAGCGGTCTGTTAGGTTACGAATGCTATCAATGTGGGGGGGCCTTTGTACTGGTTATTTGTATTTTCACCAATACGGTTTTCTTTTCTCTTTCTAGGACTTTCTGGAAGGGAATAAGGATTAGGATGTTAGGACTGACGCTTTTGATGGATACATGAGAGTATGGGATTTTGGGTTTTTGTTTAGTGTGCTCGCTAAGATTTTTCTTTCAATCTTATGCCTACGTATTCCCATTTACCGAAACAGGGAAATCAGAGCGTTCGTAGTTCCTCCTATTCTATGGGAGGAAATGGTTGTTTTTGGTGTCTTGTTCAAAGCCCAAGACGTGAAGCGAAAGGTGGTTTGTATCTTGTTTAAAGCCCAAGATATGAAGCTGAAAAGGTTTCAACTTTAGAGAGAATTTGTCGTCTCTAAAGAGGGGGTTGTATGTCACAACTGTTTATAAAGGAGAATTACTTTAACCGGGATGTGTGAATCCGACAATGCCATAATTTCCTTTATAGGGGATTTTAACCTGAAGGAGAAGACTTTAACTCAGTGTAGACTAATGCTATCTTTCCTGAGGAATTTCTCATGCTAAAAGAGGGACATTGGCATGGATGTAGTTGATCCAGAGGCTTGCCGCTTACAGCAATTAGATGAAGGGAGTTATTGATGTTTGTGTACTGTGAACGAGGCACAACTTTGATGCTAAAAGGTTGATTGGACCAACCAGTGGTTTTCTTATACAAAGCCTAAGAGGAGGCTAATATGTGTCTCGTACAAAACCCGAGAGAGAGGCTAAAAAGTTTTGACTCGACGATGAAGTCTTTTGGTATCTCGTATAAAGCCCGAGATGGAGGCTAATTGACTCAATAAGAGAGTTTTTGTATCTCGTACAAAGCCCGAGATGGAGGCTAAAATTTGTTTGGCTCAATAAGAACCTTTTTGTATCTCGTATAAAGCCCGAGATGGAGGAGAAAGGGTGATTGACTCAACGAGGGAGTCTCTTATGTGTCTCGTACAAAGCCCGAGAGAGAGGCTAAACGTTGTTTGACTCCGCTGGGGGAGAATCATTGTACAAAGCCCAAGAGGGAGGCTATGGTGACTGTTTTAGTTGAGTGACAGGTCCAGTATACTGATTTTGAAGAGAAAATCAGTTCTTATACGAGCAACACTGTACTCAAGGATTTGATTCAAGGGTCCGGGTTATGCCTGTTCTTTAAGGAAGCGTGAAATCTGAAGGGTATCGAGACTGTCCGAGTCTACGGGTTTTCTTCCTATTCTTGAAGGGTGCTTGAGAATGTCTTTGAGACTCAAGGAGATTAGACTGTCCAAGTCTAGAGTGTCATCTTTTGTACTATGCTTTAAGAAACAGTAGTAGACTCTTTGAAAGGACTGTTCTATGCAGATGACTAAGTTCTGTTCCTATACCTCCAGGAAGTCGTCGGTACAATTTGTACGAAGCCCAAGAGGAGGCTGGAAACTTTTAAGAAGCCGACGGGTCCTTGTACGAAGCCCAAGAGGAGGCTATCATTCCCGGAGGAAGAGATCATTATACGAAGCCTAAGAGGAGGCTGTGAGTACTTCTAAGAAGCCGTAGGGTCCTTGTACTAAGCCCAAGAGGAGGCGAGGTTGCTTTTAGGAAGCCCGTGGGTCCTTGTATAATGCCCAAGAGGAGGCCGATGCTTTTAAGAAGCCGATGGGTCCCCAAACCCCGAGAAATTCAAGGCAAGCTATTCACAAGGAATAGATCAAGTCAGGAAAGTTCGAGAATATGGAAGAAACTGAAAGATGCCATTCATGGAGAATACATTCATCTTTGGGAGTAGAGTTTCTTGACAATTCCGAATGAGGACAACCGAAGAGAAGACTGTATCTGGTGATCCTATTGGGGATCTAGTTGTCTATTTCTATGAATAAACGAAACGGCGTCACCTAGTTCTAGACGTAGTTGCCGGGAAAACTCTAAATATCTATACTATTATTACACAGTTGATATGAGTTTATGAAAGAAGACTTACCGTGAAACAGCCCCACAATACAGTTATATGTATATGAAAGCGGTAAATGAAAGCAATAACCACTTACTCGGTTGTAGAGCTTCCATGCTGTTTGGTTAGTTGTTCAACAAAGAAAGATTGAAAACAACAATATATTCAAAATCAAAGGAGAAAGTGCTTTGAAAAAGAAAGATTTGGGGCTTACAGCTCAAGGAGAGGCCCAGGGTTTTATAAGTGAGCGCACTGTTTAAATTTGTACAGAGGGACTTATACAAGTGACTGAGGCCCAAAATGTTTTCTGTACAAAGGGATGGGTCTTACACTCTCTCAAGAGGCCCAAAAGGTTTAAAGAAAAAGAGTGAGGCTTATAACACGATGGTAGGCCCAGTTGATTTTTCCATTTAAAATGGCGATCGCGCCGAGGTTTTCTTTTAACGCAGAGGGACTTATACAATAAGTGAGGCCCAAATGGTTTTGGTTAAAAGGGGATTGGGTCTTACACTCTATTAGAGGCCCAAAAGTTTTGAATGGGTCTTATAGCTCGAGGAGAGGCCCAAGGTTATTTTTCAAAAGGCGACGATCGCGCCATTTGTTTTTGACGGTATCGGGACTTATACAATACACTGAGGCCCAAAAATGATTTGGTAAAAAATAGGATTGGGTCTTACACTCTATTAGAGGCCCAAAGTGTTTTGAAAATGATTTATGAGGGTTGAATTAATCCAAAAACCCTAATTTGTTTTCAAAATGTGTTTTAATCGAATAAAAATTCAATTAAAATGATCAAAATTGTTTAACATAGGAAAAACAAATTGTGATTTTGGATTAATGTTTCAAAAATTAAGTATTGACCTACAAAATAATTAGAAATCATTAAAAGTTGTAAAATCAAGGTGGAATAAATATTTTAAATGTTAAAAACAATTAAAACATTAATTCTTTGCAAAAATATCAATTATATAAAATAAATAATATTTTTGGGATTTTTTTGGGAAAATAAAATATTTTAACATTTTTGTGAATTATAAAAAAAAGAATCAACTCAAAATCATTAAAACTCAGAGAGAAATTAATTTTTGAATCAATTAAATAAAATCACAAAATTCAAATATTCAAATTTATGAAAATGGCGCCAAGAACACCCAAGAACACGCGCGTGTTCTAGGTTTGCCCAGATTTGCGTTTTCCATCCAATCTCATTGAATACTTAACCATATCATGCAATCCACATACCAATAAACTCGTTTCAACCTCACGATCATGTCTAGAACACTTAATTTCATTTAAATTAAACATAAAACATGAAGTCACGAAGAAACCTCAAGAACCCTAATTTATGCATGAAGGCTAGGATTTTTGATACACGATTCAAACAAAGCAATTAATTGAGGGAAAACATTCCATGCATGATTATGAACATATGGCCAAATTATTGTGCAGCAAAAATTGCATGGATCATAGAGTTAGAAGAGCTCATGCTTACCACTTGCAGCTGGTGATCGTGATTTGTGTAGGAGGTGTTACAGTTGTGTTGTGATGATCTGAACAGCTTCCCTAGGTGCTATGGAGTGTGTTTGAATGCTTGGACTTGATGGAAATTGGCTGGATCACTTCATGGCATCTCAACTGCACTTTGGTTAAAACCTTGAGCAATTGACTGGTGATTCTGAGAAATCAATGTACCAGTTGTTGTTTAAGTGTTTGATCAGCTCATATGTGATGTATATGAGGTGTGTGGGTGACTGGTTTGGTTGGAAAAGCTCTCAAACTCAAAATCCGATAGTTACCTTGCTAAGAAAGGCATTTTTGCCAAGAGAAAGAGATTTTGAGAAAGGCAAGTGTTGTAGGCCTTTGGTGTACTTAAACTGAACACAATTGAGCTCTATTTATAGTAGAGCAAGTTTGTTTTGCAAGGAATAGTGAATGGCAACTGCTAAGTAGGTTTGGCCAATGTTGGCAAATGAAAATCCAAGTCTCCTCTAGCCATTGACTAGAGGTTAGGGCACAGAGCTTTGGTTCCCTTGGTCTTGGATAAGTCTTGACTAATTTCAGATGAGAATGGCTCAGTCCATGCCACCTTGATGCTTCCATTGAATGCATCAATCCAAATTTGGAGTCTTGTCCCTATTTTGGCCATTCTAGGTTCAACATGCTATTTCTTGTTCCATGGACTTTGGAGGCTTGGCTCAGTGATTGTCCCCTTTAGATTCAATCCTCAGATGTGTCCAAGTGGATAGGAGCATTTGAATTTGGCTGATTTTGGCAAATCGAGCAAAATTGCAAATTCTGCCTTGCCTTTGGCAGATTTCAGCAAGGCAACTTGCCAATGTCATATCTCATGGTGTAAGTTGAATTTGGTAATGTTCTTGACCATTTTGGAAAGCCCTTACATGATACAACAACTGTTTGAACATGTTTGGTTTTGATCTCTTTTGAATCCAAGTGAAAAATCCCCCTACATTTGGCAAAAAGTAAGGTAAAATCTGACTTAGTGAAATTTTCACTAAGTGTTGGAACAAAGTGACTTTTCTTGATTTTGATCACTCCATAACTCAAAATCCATGAGGAATTTGGACATAGGTCAGTATGAAGCTTTTGTAGAGGGTAATGTGATCTACAAATCAAGCTTTGAATGGGACACAATGGCCTTGTGGTTTAGGAGTTATGGTCCTCCAAAGTTGGTGCATTAATGGCACTTTTTCATGACTTAGAAAAATTTCTAAGTTTTATGGTTACCCCTTTTTCAAGTTATCCCACTTTTATTGATTTTTCTTGATGAATGATGATTCAAATCATACATTAACTTCGTTTTAGGGCTAAAAATCCATTTTAGTGAAAAATCTCAAAAAGTCAAAGTTGACTTTTGTGCACAGTTGACTTTTTATCAGATGAATTCCAAACTGTGCAATTCTTCAGGAAATCATGTCCTTGACCTAAATCAAACTTGATGGACATGTTCCATGGGTGTCATAGGGTATATTGATGCATGTCATAGGGCTTGGGAGCATGTCCTGGTCAAAAGTCAAAGTTACAGTTGACTTTTTCCTTAAAACCCTAACTGTGGTGCAGATGAAATTGAGACTTGTTGCTCAAGCTTCTTGGATTAATCCATTGTTCCAAATGGATCAATATAGTTCATTAGAGACCCTCAAATCATGTCTTGAGGTCTTGGCTCATGATTTGCCCTAAAAGTCAACTTAGGGGTGAATTAGGTCAAGAAACCCTAATTCCTGGATTTTGATGAATGCATCCCCTGAGGCAAAGTTGACTTGATGATTGGGTCCATGAGGTTCCATGGAGCATATTAGGTTATGTTTTGGATCATTGGCTTGTGCCCAGATGAAAAATTTCCATCTGGAGGCCCTGGTCGACCAAAACCCTAATTTGGTGGCACTGTCGATCTTGAGACTTGATCCACCTAAAAGGGAGCAGCCTTGTGCTTGATCCTTGAAGTGGGAGTCCTTTTGATCCATTGTGGATGTTTGAGAGGTTAGACAAGTTGAAGATCATGTCATTCCTTGATTGATCCTTTGTCTGAGGCTCTGAGAGGGCTTGAAACCCTAATTTTGATTGAAGTGAATGCTCACCCATCTTTGGGGAGACTGATGAAGTATGATGGTTCCTCCATATTGTGATGATGATTTGCACAATGATGGGAAATCTAAGTGGTCAAAATTTGGGGTATGACAGATGCCCCTATTTAATCTTCTTGGACAAGAAGGTGTGAATGACGAAGGTATTTGGGCATTCGGGGTGCAAGAGGATTAAATATCGGAATACCCGAAATTTTGATGGTGGTTATGAATGGTAGCTTACGCATTCATCTTCTTTAGCTAAGCAATGATGCTTAGAAAAGGTAAACTTCCCCTCGATCCTGGTCTTCAGCCAAAGAGCTGGTCTTAGTTTTCTTTTGAAATAAACCTCCCCTCGATCCTGGTTTCCTACCAAGGAACTGGTCTCAGTTTCTGAAGTAAACTTCCCCTCGATCCTGGTTTCCTACCAAGGAACTGGTCTTAGTTTCTGATTTAAACTTCCCCTCGATCCTGGTTTCCTACCTAGGAACTGGTCTTAGTTTCTTTCATCAATAAACTTTACTGACAAGGGACGCTATTCGTAGCGGTTTTCCTTCAAACTTCTCGCCGAATTTTCCTGGGGAGATGCCATTTGAGTGGAAAAAGTTTCAATGTCAGACTTGCTGGGGAACCCAGTCGTCTGAGTTGTAGAGGTGTACAAACTTCTCTGTTGGAGACGCCATTTGCCGACTCTATCTGGGGAAAGCGAGCCTCTTGAGAGACTGCCTTCGTTTGGGATTACATCATACTTTTCTCGGGGTCTTCCCGGAGAAACGCCATATGATGGGGTCCAATTTTGAGGTGCCGATGACCTTTTCCTCAGCGGTCTCTTCGGAGCGAAACTAGCATGCTGTCGAATCTCTGATTACGAGGCTTTCTCTGTGGATTTTCCTTAATCCGGGAAAGCAAGGATATCATCTTCAATGGCGAAGAGCGATGTTTGTCGAATGTTTTCTCTGGCTTTTCAGAGGTTCAAGTTATCAAAGTGGTCCATGGCCAACTTCCATCCAGAAATAAACTGGAGGGGAGATTGTTCAGACGCGACACTTCCCGACGAGGAAAGAATCGACGACTCGATTGAGAGGACTGTTATCACTAGGGGATAAGACCGACTAGAGTGATAGTGATGCAATATGCAATGTAAACGCAAATCAATAATGCATGATGTATGTATGTATATGCTGACAAAACTGACGCGACATACAAACTGACGGGTGAACACGACTGGATACTCGGCCATCGCGGGGCGTATAGAAATATCACTGGTTTAAGATAGCAATTCCACCTTGCTTAGGAAAGATAGTCCCTGTTGGGAGCTATGTTGGTCGGGCTTAGGAGATAAGAACTCGGCCGAGGGTATCAGATGGAATTGTTGCATCCGACACTATTGATCCTTCATTCAGGCGCACCGGCGTAGAAGGAGTACTTTGATTCTGCACTTTGAAGTTCACTTACTTCTGGAGAAGCGACCGATGTTCTTCTGATGTTCAACAGTCAAAAGAAATTGCCGTCTTTATTTTAAAAGCAGAAAAAGTTTTAACAAGTAAATTCATTTTTGTTTTATTTCAAGAATCGTTAATCATGTTAACAACGTCGTTCTGTAAAGCTAAAACAAATGAGAATTACAAACAAAAGCACAAAGGCTCAAATTTTATTGATAAGACGGAGATCAGCCAAACGCGTGATTCCAAAGAGTATATACAAAGTTTAAAAATGGTAATTCACAGGGAAAAGGGCTACGTTGAAACATAACGACCACTATCCTTCTACCAACTTTGAATTCGGGACATCCTGAGCTTCTGTCGAAGATGACCTTGACTGGAATTTTCCTCCGATGGATGGTGTAACTGCTGCTGAGGGACCTGCCTCTGTTGAACATAGTTACTTGCCGTTATCCCTAATTTTTGCCTGGATTGTACTATGAGATTTCCAATCCATCGGGATGATTTTTTTTCATGTCTTTAACTTTTGCCTGGACCGCCCTTTCAGGTTTTCAATCCACCGAGACGTTTTTTTTTTTTTTTTTTTTTTTTTTTTTTTTTTTTGTTTTTAGTTTAGGCGAAGTATTTCTTGACTACATCAACATTCGTGGGGTAGGCAAATTCCTCTCCGTCCATGGTTGCAAGTCTCAAGGTGCCGCCTGAGAAAGCTTTCGTGACCACATAGGGGCCATCATAATTCGGGGTCCACTTGCCCCGAGAGTCAGTGAGAAACGATTGTATCTTCTTGAGCACGAGGTCTCCTTTCCTGAAGATGCGAGGTCGAACCTTTTTGTCAAACGCCCTCTTCATTCTTTGTTGATACAACTAACCGTGGCATAGTGCCGTTATTCGCTTTTCTTCGATCAAATTCAGTTCATTGTGTCGGCTTTGACACCATTCAGCTTTGGTGAGCTTAGCTTCCATCAATACTCGGATTGACGAGATCTCTATTTCTATGGGGAGCACTGTTTCCATGTCATACACTAGAGAGAAAGGGGTTGCCCCTGTTGAAGTGCGGACAGATATCTGTTTGAAGCCTTGGGCTCAATCAAGCCAATCATGTCGATTCCCCATATGGAAAAAGGCCATGGGGAAGAAAGAACTTTGAGATGTGATGGCGGTACATGAATTTTGTCGGAGTATATCTGACACTTATGACACCTCCTCATGTACTTGTAGCAGTCGGATTCCATGGTCAACCAATAGTACCCTGCTCTTAGAATTTTTCTCGCCATTGTGTGTCCGTTGGCATGAGTGCCAAAGGATCCTTCATGAATTTCTTTCATAAGCATGTCTGCTTCTGGTCTGTCGACGCATCGGAGCAAGACCATGTCAAAATTTCTCTTATAAAGAGTGTCACTGCTCAGGAAGAAGTTTCCAGCCAATCTTCTGAGGGTTTTTCTGTCTTTTCTTAGTGCCCCAGGTGGGTACTCCTGTTTCTGAAGGAAGCATTTGATATCGTGATACCAAGGTTTGTCGTCCATGACTGCTTCGATCGTGAAGATGTAAGCGGGCCGTTCAAGGCGCATTATGTCGATCTTAGGTAGGTCGTTCCATTGAACTACACTAATCATGGAAGAGATGGTGGCTAATGCATCAGCCATGTGATTCTCCTCACGAGGGATGTGATGAAACTCAACTCTGTTGAAGAAAGGTAACAACCTTCTTGCGTAGTCTTTGTAAGGAATCAATCCTGATTGGTATGTGTTCCAATCTCCTTTTATCTGATTGATAACCAGGGCCGAATCGCCGTATACGTCCAAGTTTTTGATCCTTAAATCAATTGCTTCTTCGAGACCCATAATACAAGCTTCGTATTCGGCCTCACTGTTCGTACATTTGAACGTAAGTCTGGCAGTGAAAGGAATGTGGGTACTCTGAGGGGTAACAACGATTGTCCCAATTCCGTTTCTGTAATGATTAACTGCTTCATCAAAGATAAGTGCCCATTGGGAACCTGGTTCTGGCCCTTCACTGGGTAATGGTTCATCGCAATCTTTCATTTTTAGATACATGACATCTTCGTCTGGGAAGTCAAACCCGATTGATTCTTGATCGTCAATCGGTTGATGAGCCAAATGATCGGCTAAAATACTTCCCTTAACGGATTTCTGAGCGTGGTACTCTATGTCATATTCTAATAACAACATCTGCCAACAGGCAATTCTTCCCGTGAGAGCAGGCTTTTCGAAGACGTACTTGATTGGATCCATTTCTGAGATTAACCAAGTAGTATGACGAATCATGTATTGGCGAAGACGTTTGGCTGCCCAAGCCAAAGCGCGGCAAGTTTTTCAAGCATCATGTACCGAGTTTCGCAGTCGGTGAATTTCTTGCTCAAATAGTAAATGGCAGACTCTTTCCGTTTGGTTTCGTCTTGTTGGCCAAGTACACATCCCATTGAGTCCTCTAGGACTGTGAGGTAAATGATCAGTGGTCTTCCTTCCACTGGAGGTGATAGAATCGGAGGATTCAACAGATATTCCTTGATACTGTCGAAGGCGGTTTGACAATCTTCTGTCCAAACGCAATCCTGGTTCTTTTTGAGTAATTTGAAAATCGGCGCACACGTCGCGGTTATGAGGAATATGAATCTGGAGATGTAGTTCAAACGTCCCAGGAATCCTCTGACTTGTTTTTTAGTTTTCGGAGAAGGCATTTCTTGAATGGCCTTGACCTTGTCAGGATCAACCTCAATTCCTTTTTGGCTGACGATGAACCCTAGTAGTTTCCCGAACGGACACCGAAGGTGCACTTGTTGGGATTCAAGCGGAGCTTGAATTTTCTTAGACGTTTGAACAATTTTGACAGATGTTCAACGTGCTCACTCTCTGTTTTTGATTTTGCAATCATATCATCGACATACACTTCGATTTCTTTGTGTATCATGTCATGAAACAAAGTAGTCATGGCCCTTTGATAGGTTGCCCCGGCGTTCTTCAAACCGAACGGAATTACCTTGTAATAAAAGGTACCCCATGGGGTAATGAACGAAGTTTTCTCCATGTCTTTCGGTGCCATTTTGATCTAGTTATAGCCCGAGAATCCATCTATGAAGGAGAAAACTTTGAACTTTGCTGTACTGTCTACCAGCATGTCAATGTGTGGTAAAGGAAAGTCGTCCTTTGGACTTGCCTTGTTCAGATCCCTATAATCAACACACATTCTGACCTTTCCGTCCTTTTTGGGAACGGGTACAATGTTGGCTAACCATTGAGGATATTCTGATGTGGCGAGGAAACCTGCGTCGATTTGTTTCTGTACCTCCTCTTTGATTTTGATGGCCATGTCCGGGTGAGTGCGTCTCAACCTTTGCTTTACTGGCGGACATTCCGATCTTAACGGTAAGTGATGTTCCACGATGCTGGTACCCAACCCTGGCATATCCTGATAGGACCAAGCGAATACATCGGGAAATTCTCTGAGAAGCTTTATCAAACTCTCTCTGGCAGTTGGACTGAGCAGTGCCCCAATCCTGATTTCTTTTCTCTCTCTTTCTGAACCCAAGTTTACCGTTTCCAACGGTTCTTTGTGAGGTTCAATGGATCTTTCCTCTTATTTGAGTAATCAGGAGATCTCTTCTGGAATTTCGTTGTCAACTTCTTCTTCAGCCCCAAATACCGGGAACTCAAAGTCGGGAGAAGGCATCGGATCGTATGTTTCAACGGGGTTTAAAACAAGCAATCTGCATGACATGATGATTCGTGTTTAGAAGAGATAGAGAAAAATGCAAGTGTGTGCAGTGTATTTATTTTACTGCTTGTTTTTATTTTTGATTTGTTTTTTAGGATTACCATTTTCTGAAAAAGCGAAAAGAGAAAACAACAATTAATGCGGAAATTACAGAACGACGTTATTTTATTAATAAACAAGTCGATTCTTGAAACTACAGCCCTATAAAACAAAACTCTGTCGCTTTGGGCAAAGCGACGAGGGAAAATTTACAGAAAGCGAGCCTTATCAAAACATCCGTTTCACCTGGGCAGGGTGAAAGGTTAAAGATGGCAATTACTTTGACTGATGAACGATCCTCAGAACATTGACGACAACCCATTGGCGGCGAACTCCTCGGTGAATCATAAAGTCTGGCACCTTCCTTGATTTATCTTCAGAAATAACGCTGATTTCTGGTGGAGCAGGATCATTGGAATCTGTCTCCCAGGCAGAGTTCTCGTAGGAGGATTCCTCTGTTGTATTTTGCATAGCATTAGTACTCTCAGGTAGATCTCCCCATCCAGTTGGTTGGATGTCTTCGAGCCTGATACGAGAGCTTTCGGGAGCAGTGTACTTGACCATATAGTCGTATTTTCCACTCGGTTGTCCCAGAGTGTCCCAAACTTCTTTGGAACTGGAGGAGTCATCTCTCTCGATGATGTTGACCTCGAGAAAAGCATAGTTGATGAATTCAAGTCCTGTAAACGTTGCGAATTCATCTTCATGTTGAGTAGTTTCTGAATGACCTGAGTGTTGATCCCATGACATGGTGGGGACACAGGTATTCGGTTCAATGATGCTCAGCTGATTTTCATTGTTCGGCTGACTCTCTTGCCCCAAGTTTCCTGGGTAAGGTTGCCACATTGGCAGACCATCCATTGGGCCATAGTAATTGTGGTCAAAGTTGTCTTTCATCAGAGTGTCTACCTCTAATGAATTTGGCGGAGCACGGCATCCTTTCGGATCACAATCTCCATAGATCATTTCGACGTCCGACCTTGGTATAAATCTCGGACTCTGTACGGTATAGGAAAATGGTATAGGCACCTCCTCCTGAGACATATAACCGTCCTCGTTAAGGTAGGACTTCCATTCTTCATTTGTGTCAGAGGGATCTTCCTCATTGATAGCATGGACTGCTTGAGGGACTGGGTGAAGAAAACCTCCACTGTGGAAGAAGTTTTGAAGGGGATAAAGACTTTCATCGCCGACAGCTGTATGAGTACAGGTTGCAGAAAAACCAAGACCCTTCTTTGTTGTATTGCTAGTAGGAATGACAAGCTGTCCCCATCCCGTTGTATCGGTACTCTCGACCGCTTTGATAGCATCATTGTATGAAGAAATGGAAGTTCCTTTTTTGAACTGATTGTTCTTGCTCACCGACAGTGCTTGGAACTGAGTTCCAATAACCTCCTCGGGTTCTATACCAGCAGACGATGACAAGTTGCTTATAAGCAAGGCTTGCTCCCCACAGACTGTGACAAGTTGATTGTTCTGAACGAACTTTAGCTTTTGGTGAAGGGTCGAAGTGACTGCTCCAGCCTGATGTATCCAAGGTCTTCCTAATAAACAACTGTATGTTGCCCGGATGTCCATGACCTGGAAAGTGACTTGGAAAGTGTGAGGACCAATAGTTATGGGAAGATCAACTTCGTCGATAACTGTTTTTCTGGATCCGTCGAATGCTTTGACGACGACCTCGCTGATTCTCATCAGAGGGCCTTTGAATGATAATTGCATCAAAGTGGACTTCGGCATAACATTCAGGGCTGACCCTGTGTCTACCAGTACGCTGGCTAAAGCATCGTCCTGGCAGTTAACTGTGATATTGAGCGCCATGTTATGACGACGACCCTCTTCGGGTAATTCCTCATCACTAAATCCCAAATTATTGCAGGAAGTGATGTTAGAGACAATGCTATCAAATTTTCTGATTGTTACATCCTGTTCCACAAAGGCTTGCTCCAAGACTTTCTGCAGAGCCTCCCTGTGGGCTTCCGAACTGAGTAAAAGTGATAATACCGAGATCTTTGAAGGAGTTTGCAACAGTTGATCAACAATGTTGTATTCACTCTTTTGGATGAGCTTAAGCATGTCATCATCATTTTTCAAAAGGTCGGGATTACTGGATTGACCGACTGGTGGATCGGGAGCTTCTGTCTGAAGTTCCTTTTCCTTGTTAAGTTCCCCAACTCCTCGGTTGAAGATTCTACCGCTTCGTATTACACGACTGATGTCTGCAATATTCACGACGGAGGGTAATGGAATTTCCTTTCCATTCTCAATTATCGTTGCACCGTATTTGTAAGGGATAGCCTTAGCTGATTCATACGGTAGTGGTCCCGGTAGATAGATAACTACAGGAGCCTTCTGATTTTTCTGACCATCATAAGTAATCTCGATCCGTTCCCGGTTGGGAACTTTAGATTCGTCAAGTAGTGGGATAATGGAAAAAACATCCCTGGTCCTGTGACGACCAGAGATAGTGACAACATCCTCAACTTGCTCGGCAAGGTAGTTCGGCGTCCAGTTGATGGGTCCAGAACCCGGATATGGGCGAATCTCTCCACGATCTACCTGACCCTGAAGAGCTGCTCTCACAAAGTAACACCCCTGGTTACTTTCCGAACAGACGCCGCAACGTTCATAGTTGTGTGGTGGCACCTGGCCACGCCCACTTTGAATACAATGTAACCTCACTAGGTTAGCTTCCACAGATCGGACATCCTGACTCTGACGCCGAGTAGGATTTCTGTTATTGATACTAATTTGCTGAGTATCTTCGTCCATATAAATTGGCATCCACCAGTGATTTAACAAGTGCTGAAGTGCCTCCTGGACAAGGGTACAACCTCGATCGTTTTCGCAACCCGCTTTACAGCTGTGATAGTCATGTGATGTTAAGAATCCGAGTCGGACCTGCTCAGCATGTAACTCTACCAGGTTGGTATTCATCACACGAATATCGAAGATCTGAACCATGTTGATTTGATAGGAGTTCCTATCATGGTAGTCTTGGATCCATCCAAGATTCATCTGACACTGGAGGGCCTCCTGTATGAAAGAGCATCCTTATTTGTTTATCGAGTAAATCAGACAGGAACTGTAATCGTGCCGCGGCAGATTATGATACTGGCTTTGCCTTGAGTGCATTGCCACCAAGTTGACATTCATTGCACGGATATCGTGGTTCTGAATGACGTTAGAATTCTTGTAAACCATGTTAACTCCACGGACTCGGTGCTCTTGGATCCATCCGAGATCCATCTGTTCCTGTAGAGCTGCTTGCACCACAGAACATCCTTGATTGTCTTTAGAGCAGATATCACACTGGTGATAATTATGAGGTGGCACATGGCCATATCCACTTTGTCTACAATGCATCTTGACCAAATTGGTTTTCAACAAGAGTACATCATGAATTTGATAGACATTATTAGTCCCTCCTTCTATCAAATTGACTGCAGCCTTCTCGTGTTGAGGCAGCGGATTCGTGAGAACATTAGGATTCGTATCCTTGAAGGATAAGACCCCGCTTCTAACAAGTTTTTGCACGTAGGACTTGAAATTGAGACAAGTCTCTATGTTATGCCCTAATCTTCCTTGATGGTAAGGGCAAGTTTGATCCACCTAAAACCAGAAAGGCGGATTTTCCGATACTGTAAGAGGGGACTTAGTCTGAATGTGCCCCTTAGCCAGTAGTAATGGAAACAGCTCTACGTACGTTACGGGTATATGATCAAATCCTGGTGGCCGTGTTGTACGGTTGTTGTTATATGGAGGACGAGCCTGCTGAAGAGGCTGTTGTGTCCTTTGTTGATCAGGTTGGCTTTGCGCAACCTGAGGTTGATACGTAGGAATAGACGCAGGGTTGATAGCAGGAGTCACAGCTGCTACCGGTTGATAACGTCGCCTTTGCTTTTCGAGAGAGATATTCCCAATATCTTGCTCTTTTTTCTTAGGGAGAGCACTACCGTATTTTTTAGTACTGCTCGTCGATCCAGTGTCTTTTACCAAACGTCCTTCTTGGATGGCTTCCTCAAGACATACACCCATGCCGACCATTTCGGTGAAATCACTGGGTGCACTAGCAACCATTCGGTCATAGTAAAATGAACTTAAGGTCTTTAAGAAGATCTTCGTCATCTCTTTTTCCTCAAGAGGCGGACAAATTTGAGCGGCAATCTCACGCCACCTTTGAGCATACTCCTTAAAGGTTTCCTTGTCCTTTTGCGACATCGATCTGAGTTGATCTCTGTCGGGTGCCATGTCCAAATTATATTTGTATTGTTGGACGAAGGCAGTACCAAGATCTCTGAATGTACTAATCGTAGTACAGTTTAAACCCATGTACCATTTTAATGCGGCACCGGTTAAACTATCCTGGAAGTCCTGATTCTCCGTCTGAGCTGACATCCGCCGAGCGTACATCACCAGATGGCTTTGAGGGCAAGAGTTACCCTTGTACTTTTCAAAGTCGGGCACTTGAAATTTGTGCGGGACTTTCACATTGGGGACCAAGCAGAGGTCTGCGGCGTCCTTTCCAAATAAATCCTGACCACGAATGGCTTGCAGTTCCTTCTACATTTCCAAGAACTGCTCCTGGAATTCCTCCATTCTGTCAAACATAGTTTCCTTCTTACCAGAAGGTGTCTATGGAATCTGTCCTTCCGGGACAGTGTGCACCACAGGGGGTGGTACCGTGACTACGGTAGTGAGTCTTGGCGTCTCCCGAAGTTTGTAACCTTCAGGAGTCTTCAGTATGCCCCTGGCATCTTCGATTTCCCGAAGTTTGTAACCTCCAGGCCCAACGGCTTCTATTGTGATTCCCTGATCTTCAGTGATCGGCGGAACATATCCTTCCGGGATATAGTTAACAGGCATGCCCCAAGGACGATCTTTCGGCATCTGATACCTAGGATCATACTTCTCCACTATGGGCGTTGAGGTGATCTCTGAGATCACAGTTCTTTGTAGATGAGCTTCTGCCATGGCTTGCATGTCGTTATGAAGCTTTCTCATATCCTCTCTCAGAGCGTCTATCTCTTCTTTTAACTCTCTATTTTCTTCCTCAAGATCATCCATCTTTTTCTGACGATTGGCCCGCGTATTATACGAATAAGACAGTTTGACTCTAGAACCGAGACACAAACGTGAGATTCGTAGGTAAGAAGAACTCGCGATGTGAGAATGATGAATGCAATGATTATATTAATTGTTTAAGGTTTAATCAAAATAAACTTCGACAATTAGATTGCAAATATCAAACAGTGGGGAAACCCCTTTTTATTGAAATTCAAAGGATTAAGAAAACGAAAATACAGTAGATTACAAAGTGCAGAAACAGAAACCTAAACTAATGGGTCCCGAGTCCTCTCTGAAGAGAAATCGGGTGCTGACTCTAGTATCTTCCTTTTCTTTGACCGGGGCTCTTGAGCCGTTGTCGGGTCGTCATTCCTTTGCCAAGTGAAAGGAGCGAGCAAATTCCATTGGTTATCCTGATTATCCACAGCATGTTGCTCCAAAATTTCAATCAGAGCATCTTTCTCTTTTAGTAATTGCTGTATTTTGATGCACTCTACGTCGAGGGCGCGGTACTTGTTCTTCCAAGACCTTCTCTCCTTTTGAACTTTGTTGAGAGTAACCTAAAGCTTTTCCGTTTCCGTCATGAAGTACATGAGAGACTCCTTTGGCGGAAGAATTCCGTAACGAGGATAAGGCATTTTTAGCTTGAGAGCTCTAGTTTGTACCCAGTGGAGATAAGGCTCCATCGAGACACAGTCTGGTTTCCCTAGAGACTCTCATCCTTTCTTATGAACATGTTTCCAAGCTTGCACTATTTCCGTCTTTAGTGCTCTGTCGTTTTCTCCTTCCTTGAAGAAAAGACCTTCCAGATGAGCATTCTGCGGGACGTGTCTCATCGGGTATCCAAATTGACGATGAACGAGAACTGGATGGTAGTTGATTCCTCCCTTAGTTCCTATAAGGGGTACGTTGGGGAAGTTTTCACAACGGTCAATGATCCTGATTCCATCATAGATTCTATTACAATAATCTATATCAGAGTTGGTAAGAGACATGATCTTCTGCGACCAACGTAAGGCACTCTTCCAATCCCAAAAAGCAGCAGACTTGGGCAAGTGAGAGATAAACCATTTATAAAGCAGAGGTACACAGCATGTGATCTCCCCTCTGCTGTACAAATTTCCCAAGTGTACAGAATGATACGCATCTGCGAGCAAAGTCGGCACAGAATTTCCAATGATAAAAACCTTAATGGAGTTGATATCTACAAAGTTATTGATGTTGGGAAACAAAAATAACCCGTAGGTGAGCAAGACAAAGACGCTTTCGAAAGCAGTCACGTTTCCTATACTGGCAAAATACAGGGCTTTCTTTGTCAAGAACTGGGCTGGCAAACCTTGGATGCCACCCTTAGTAGTCATGTGAGTCCTGACCTCAGACTCGTCCAAATGAATTGCTCTTGCAATGGTCTGATTCTTTGGAATTTCTTCCAGTCCAGAAAATGGAGCTCGATATGTAATGTGCAGATCAATCAGATGAGAATACTCCTCCAGCGTTGGTGCGAGCTGGTAATCCGGGAATGTAAAGCAGTGATAAACCAGATCGTAGAATTGAACGAGCGCATCCATGATTCCCTCAATCACATGGACTCTTAACAGTGGTAGCAAACCTCCGTGCATGGCTCTGAAGGCCTCAGGGTTAGTGATCATCCTTGCCAACTTTCTCAAATTCTCTAACTTTGGAACCTTGAAGGTATACTGGTGAATTCTCCTTCTACCGAAATCCATTAGCACAATCCTTTTTTCTGATATTTGCAATCACAGTCTTAGTTTAATTTGAAAAACAGAGAGACTAGAAGAGAAAATATTTTTGAATGTTTTAATGTTTTTTAAAATGAATGCATGAATGCAGCACACAAAAACATAGAAAAAACATGGGGTCAAAGGGTCGTTGTCATGAAGTCAAGGCTCTACCCATCCCCAAAGGTTTATACTAAGGTGATTTTTGTACCTGTACTCATTATCATCAGCTCCTCCCAGGAAAGCAAAACAACAAGCGAATCGCCAGCGAGTTGTAGAGCAATCTTAGAGTAAGTGCCATTCACCCAGAATAGATAACCAGCCTCAAATGAGGGTAGTATCGCGTAACAACTATTCCTGATAGTTTTCGCACTACGAAAGGGTTTGGCTCCTCAGCTTCTCAGACTTAACAATCGGTCCATTGTCTAGGTGAGAGAATGGGTTGCATTGGTCAGCCTCCACTGAGGTTGATGGTCGACCTCGTCGCCATCACTTATCTTAAGTGTATACTCAATCTTTCCACATGCGGCATCACACGCATTCCCATTAGCAGAAAAATAAACATGTATAGCAATTAGGAAAAGCAGTATATATATTTGTCCTAATCATCCTAGACCTTTAAAGCTACGAATATTAAGTTCCTGACAGAAAATGGTTTCCCCGGCGGAAGCCCCAATCGGTGGTATTCACACAAGTGAAGAGAAAAAAGGTTAGATCAGGCCCCACGGTGGGCGCCATTTTTCTGTAGCGAGCGATTTTGGACGCGGTTCTTAAGCGCTGGTCGCTCTCTGCGGTTGAGCTTACTACAGGTCGATTCATTTTTATCCTATTAAAGCTGATGAAGGAAGGGAAATAGATGTCTCCAATTAACCCTGCTTTGCATACTGAGTTTAAACAGCGGTCTGTTAGGTTACGAATGCTATCAATGTGGGGGGGCCTTTGTACTGGTTATTTGTATTTTCGCCAATACGGTTTTCTTTTCTCTTTCTAGGACTTTCTGGCGGGGAATAAGGATTAAGATGTTAGGACTGATGCTTTTGATGGATACATGAGAGTATGGGATTTTGGGTTTTTGTTTAGTGTGCTCGCTAAGATTTTTCTTTCAATCTTATGCCTACATATTTCCGTTTACCGAAACAGGGAAATCAGAGCGTTCGTAGTTCCTCCTATTCTATGGGAGGAAATGGTTGTTTTTGGTGTCTTGTTCAAAGCCAAAGACGTGAAGCGAAAGGTGGTTTGTATCTTGTTTAAAGCCCAAGATATGAAGCTGAAAATGTTTCAACTTTAGAGAGAATTTGTCGTCTCTAAAGAGGGGGTTGTATGTCACAACTGTTTATAAAGGAGAATTACTTTAACCGGGATGTGCGAATCCGGCAATGCCATAATTTCCTTTATAGGGGATTTTAACCTGAAGGAGAAGACTTTAACTCAGTGTAGAGCAATGCTATCTTTCCTTAGGAATTTCTCATGCTAAAAGAGGGACATTGGCATGGATGTAGATGATCTAGAGGCTTGCCGCTTACAGCAATTAGATGAAGGGAGTTATTGATGTTTGTGTACTGTGAACGAGGCACAACTTTGATGCTAAAAGGTTGATTGGACCAACCAGTGGTTTTCTTATACAAAGCCTAAGAGGAGGCTAATATGTGTCTCGTACAAAGCCCGAGAGAGAGGCTAAAAAGTTTGTACTTGACGATGAAGTCTTTTGGTATCTCGTATAAAGCCCGAGATGGAGGCTAATTGACTCAATAAGAGAGTTTTTGTATCTCGTACAAAGCCCGAGATGGAGGCTAAAATTTGTTTGGCTCAATAAGAACCTTTTTGTATCTCGTATAAAGCCCGAGATGGAGGAGAAAGGGTGATTGACTCAACGAGGGAGTCTCTTATGTGTCTCGTACAAAGCCCGAGAGAGAGGCTAAACGTTGTTTGACTCCGCTGGGGGAGAATCATTGTACAAAGCCCAAGAGGGAGGCTATGGTGACTGTTTCAGTTGAGTGACAGGTCCAGTATGCTGATTTTGAATAGAAAATCAGTTCTTATTTGAGCAACACTGTACTCAAGGATTTGATTCAAGGGTCCGGGTTATGCCTGTTCTTTAAGGAAGCGGGAAATCCGAAGGGTATTGAGACTGTCCGAGTCTACGGGTTTTCTTCCTGTTCTTGAAGGGTGCTTGAGAATGTCTTTGAGACTCAAGGAGATTAGACTGTCCAAGTCTAGAGTGTCATCTTTTGTACTATGCTTTAAGAAACAGTAGTAGACTCTTTGAAAGGACTGTTCTATGCAGATGACTAAGTTCTGTTCCTATACCTCTAGGAGGTCGCCGGGACAATTTGTACGAAGCCCAAGAGGAGGCTGGAAACTTTTAAGAAGCCGACGGGTCCTTGTACGAAGCCCAAGAGGAGGCTATCATTCCCGGAGGAAGAGATCATTACATGAAGCCTAAGAGGAGGCTGTGAGTACTTCTAAGAAGCCGTAGGGTCCTTGTACTAAGCCCAAGAGGAGGCAAGGTTGCTTTTAGGAAGCCCGTGGGTCCTTGTATAATGCCCAAGAGGAGGCCGATGCTTTTAAGAAGCCGATGGGTCCCCAAACCCCGAGAAATTCAAGGCAAGCTATTCACAAGGAATAGATTAAGTCAGGAAAGTTCGAGAATTTAGAAGAAACTCAAAGATGTCATTCACGGAGAATACATTCATCTCTGGGAGTAGAGTTTCTTGACAATTCCTAATGAGGACCGCCGAAGAGAAGACTGTATCTGGTGATCCTATTGGGGATCTAGTTGTCTATTTCTATGAATAAACAAAACGGCGTCACCTAGTTCTAGACGTAGTTGCCGAGAAAACTCTAAATATCTATACTATTATTACACAGTTGATATGAGTTTATGAAAGAAGACTTACAGTGAAACAGCCCCACAATACAGTTATATGTATATGAAAGCGGTAAATGAAAGCAATAACCACTTACTCGGTTGTAGAGCTTCCATGCTGTTTGGTTAGTTGTTCAACAAAAAAAGATTGAAAACAACAGTATATTCAAAATCAAAGGAGAAAGTGCTTTGAAAAAGAAATATTTGGGGCTTACAGCTCAAGGAGAGGCCCAGGGTTTTATCCGTGAGCGCACTGTTTGAATTTGTACAGAGGGACTTATACAAGTGACTGAGACCCAAAATGTTTTCTGTAAAAAGGGATGGGTCTAACACTCTCTCAAGAGGCCCAAAAGGTTTAAAGAAAAAGAGTGGGGCTTATAACACGAGGGTAGGCCCAGTTGATTTTTCCGTTTAAAATTGCGATCGCGCCGAGGTTTTCTTTTAACGCAGAGGGACTTATACAATAAGTGAGGCCCAAATGGTTTTGGTTAAAAGGGGATTGGGTCTTACACTCTATTAGAGGCCCAAAAGTTTTGAATGGGTCTTATAGCTCGAGGAGAGGCCCAAGGTTATTTTTCAAAAGGCGACGATCGCGCCGTTTGTTTTTGATGGTATTGGAACTTATACAATACACTGAGGCCCAAAAATGATTTGGTAAAAAAAAAGGATTGGGTCTTACACTCTATTAGAGGCCCAAAGTGTTTTGAAAATGATTTATGAGGGTTGAATTAATCCAAAAACCCTAATTTGTTTTCAAAATGTGTTTTAATCGAATAAAAATTCAATTAAAATGATCAAAATTGTTTAACATAGGAAAAACAAATTGTGATTTTGGATTAATGTTTCAAAAATTAAGTATTGACCTACAAAATAATTAGAAAGCATTAAAAGTTGCAAAATCAAGGTGGAAAAAATATTTTAAATGTTAAAAACAATTAAAACATTAATTCTTTGCAAAAATATCAATTATATAAAATAAATAATATTTTTGGGATTTTTTGGGAAAATAAAATATTTTAACATTTTTGTGAATTATAAAAAAAAAAAATCAACTCAAAATCATTAAAACTCAGAGAGAAATTAATTTTTGAATCAATTAAATAAAATCACAAAATTCAAATATTCAAATTTATGAAAATGGCGCCAAGAACACCCAAGAGCACGCGCGTGTTCTAGGTTTGCCCAGATTTGCGTTTTCCATCCAATCTCACTGAATACTTAACCATATCATGCAATCCACATACCAATCAACTCGTTTCAACCTCACGATCATGTCTATAACACTTAATTTCATTTAAATTAAACATAAAACATGAAATCACGAAGAAACCTCAAGAACCCTAATTTCTGCATGAAGGCTAGGATTTTTGATACATGATTCAAACAAAGCAATTAATTGAGGGAAAACATTCCATGCATGATTATGAACATATGGCCAAATTATTGTGCAGCAAAAATTGCATGGATCATAGAGTTAGAAGAGCTCATGCTTACCACTTGCAGCTGGTGATCGTGATTTGTGTAGGAGGTGTTACAGTTGTGTTGTGATGATCTGAACATCTTCCCTAGGTGCTATGGAGTGTGTTTGAATGCTTGGACTTGATGGAAATTGGCTGGATCACTTCATGGCATCTCAATTGCACTTTGGTTAAAACCTTGATCAATTGACTGGTGAATCTGAGAAATCAATGTTCCAGTTGTTGTTTAAGTGTTTGATCAGCTCATATGTGATGTATATGAGGTGTGTGGGTGATTGGTTTGGTTGGAAAAGCTCTCAAACTCAAAACCCGATAGTTACCTTGCTAAGAAAGGCATTTTTGCCAAGAGAAAGAGATTTTGAGAAAGGCAAGTGTTGTAGGCCTTTGGTGTACTTAAACTGAACACAATTGAGCTCTATTTATAGTAGAGCAAGTTTGTTTTGCAAGGAATAGTGAATGGCAACTGCTAAGTAGGTTTGGCCAATGTTGGCAAATGAAAATCCAAGTCTCCTCTAGCCATTGACTAGAGGTTAGGGCACACAACTTTGGTTCCCTTGGTCTTGGATAAGTCTTGACTGATTTCAGATGAGAATGGCTCAGTCCATGCCACCTTGATGCTTCCATTGAATTCTTCAATCCAAATTTGGAGTCTTGTCCCTATTTTGGCCATTCTAGGTTCAACATGCTATTTCTTGTTCCATGGACTTTGGAGGCTTGGCTCAGTGATTGTCCCCTTTAGATTCAATTCTCAGATGTGTCCAAGTGGATAGGAACATTTAAATTTGGCTGATTTTGGCAAATCGAGCAAAATTGCAAATTCTGCCTTGCCTTTGACAGATTTCAGCAAGGCAACTTGCCAATGTCATATCTCATGGTGTAAGTTGAATTTGGTAATGTTCTTGACCATTTTAGAAAGCCCTTACATGATACAACAACTGTTTGAACATGTTTGGTTTTGATCTCTTTTGAATCCAAGTGAAAAATCCCCCTACATTTGGCAAAAAGTAAGGCAAAATCTGACTTAGTGAAATTTTCACTAAGTGTTGGAACAAAGTGACTTTTCTTGATTTTGATCACTCCATAACTCAAAATCCATGAGGAATTTGGACATAGGTCAGTATGAAGCTTTTGTAGAGGGTAATGTGATCTACAAATCAAGCTTTGAATGGGGCACAATGGCCTTGTGGTTTAGGAGTTATGGTCCTCCAAAGTTGGTGCATTAGTGGCACTTTTTCATGACTTAGAAAAATTTCTAAGTTTTATGGTTACCCCTTTTTCAAGTTATCCCACTTTTCTTGATTTTTCTTGATGAATGATGATCCAAACCATACATTAACATCATTTTAGGGCTAAAAATCCATTTTAGTGAAAAATCTCAAAAAGTCAAAGTTGACTTTTGTGCACAGTTGACTCTTTATCAGATGAATTCCAAACTGTGCAATTCTTCAGGAAATCATGTCCTTGACCTAAATCAAACTTGATGGACATGTTCCATGGGTGTCATAGGGTATATTGATGCATGTCATAGGGCTTGGGAGCATGTCCTGGTCAAAAGTCAAAGTTACAGTTGACTTTTTCCGTAAAACCCTAACTGTGGTGCAGATGAAATTGAGACTTGTTGCTCAAGCTTCTTGGATTAATCCATTGTTCCAAATGGATCAATATAGTTCATTAGAGACCCTCAAATCATGTCTTGAGGTCTTGGCTCATGATTTGCCCTAAAAGTCAACTTAGGGGTGAATTAGGTCAAGAAACCCTAATTCCTGATTTTTGATGAATGCATCCCCTGAGGCAAAATTGACTTGATGATTGGGTCTATGAGGTTACATGGAGCATATTAGGTTATGTTTTGGATCATTGGCTTGTGCTCAGATGAAAAATTTCCATCTGGAGGCCCTGGTCGACCAAAACCCTAATTTGGTGGCACTGTCGATCTTGAGACTTGATCCACCTAGAAGGGAGCAGCCTTGTGCTTGATCCTTGAAGTGGGAGTCCTTTTGATCCATTGTGGATGTTTAAGAGATTAGACAAGTTGAAGATCATGTCATTCCTTGATTGATCCTTTGTCTGAGGCTCTGAGAGGGCTTGAAACCCTAATTTTGATTGTAGTGAATGCTTACCCATCTTTGGGGAGACTGATGAAGTATGATGGTTCCTCCATATTGTGATGATGATTTGCACAATGATGGGAAATCTAAGTGGTCAAAATTTGGGGTATGGCAGATGGCTACTTCTATCACGGTAATCCTGGATCCATCTGATGCTGGAGGGCCTCTTGTACAAAAGAGCATCCCTGATTGCTTATTGAGCATATTGGACAGGAATTGTAACCGTGCCATGGCAGATCATGATGTTGGCTTTACCTTGAGTGCATTGCCACCAAGTTGACGTTCATCATCAGAATGTTGTGGTTCTGGACAATGTTGGGATTTGCATGGGCCATATTGACCTCACGAATTCGGTGATCTTAAATCCATCAGAGATTCATTTATTCTTGTAGAGCTGCTTACACTACGGAACATCCTTGATTATTCTTTGAGCAGATATCACACTGGTGATAATTGTGAGACGGTACATGACCATATCCGCTCTGTCTGCAATGCATCTTGACCAGATTGGTTCCTAATAGGAGCACATCGTGAATTTAATAGATGCAGTTAGATTCTTCCTCTATTAAACTTGCTGCAGCTTTCTCATGTTGAGGCAACGGGTTCGTCTGACCATTTTGGATTTGCATCCTTGAAGGATAATACCCCGTTCCTGATAAGCTTCTGTACATTGGACTTGAAGCTGAGACAGTTTTCAATGTTATGCCCCGGTCCTCCTTGATGGTAAGGGCAAGTTTGACCTGCTTTAAACCAAAAAGGCAGATTTTTCGGTATTGTAAGAGGGGTCCTGGTTTGGACGTTCCCCTTGACCAGTAGTAGTGGAAAAAATTATGCGTACAACATCGGTATAGGGTCAAACCCTGGTGGTCGTGTTGTACGGTTGTTGTTGTTGTACTGTGGACGAGCCTGCTGAAGAGGCTGTTAGGTCCTTTGCTAATACTGTTATTGATTTGGTTGGCTCTGAGCAACCTGAGGTTGATACGTTGGAGCTGGTGCAGGATTGGTAGCAGGAGTTACTGCTGCTACTGGTTGATACCTTAGGGAAAGTACTACCGTATCTTTTGGTGCTGCTTAATGGTCCGGTATCTTTGACCAGACGTCCTTCTCGGACTGCTTCTTTAAGACGAATTCCCATGTTCACCATTTCAGTGAAGTCGCTGGGCGCATTGGCGACCATTTGGTCATAATAAAATGAGCTCAAGGTTTTCAAAAAGATCTTTATCATCTCTTTTTCCCCAAGAGGGGGACAAATCTGGGAGGCAATTTCTCGCCATCTCTGAGCGTATTCCTTAAAAGTTTTCTTGTCCTTCTGCGACATTGCTCTGAGTTGATCTCTGTCTGATGCCATGTCTAGGTTATATTTATATTGCTGAACGAAGGCAGCGCTGAGATCTCTGAAAGTGTTGATCTTAGTGTCGTTTAAACCCATGTACCATTTGAGCGCGACAACCGATTAAACTATCTTGAAAGTAATGGATCAGTAGCTGTTGATTCTCTGTCTGAGTTGACATCTTTCGAACGTACATCACTAAATGACTTTGAGGGCAAGAGTTGCCCTTGTATTTTTCAAAGTCAGGCACCTTGAATTTGTGCGGGATTTTCACATTGAGGACCAAACAAAGGTCTGTGGCTTCCTTTTCGAATAGATCCTGGCCGTGAATGGCATACAGTTTCTTCTGCATCTCTAGGAATTGTTCCTGGAACTCATTCATTATGTCGTACATATCTTCATTTCCACCAAAGATTACTTGTGGAATCTGTCCTTCCGGGACAGTGTGTACCACTGGTTGTGGTATAGTCATTACGCCGGTCACTCTTGGTGCTTCCCTATCCCGAAGTTTGTAACCTTCAGGAGTTGCTGTCATGACTCTTGCATCTTCGCCTTCCCGAAGTTTGTAACCTTCAGGCCCAGCGGTTCTTGCTGCAGTTTCCGGGTCTTTCATGACCGGCGGAATATATCCTTCAGGGATAAAGTTGATAGGCATGCCCCAGGGGCGATCTTTAGACATGTTGTACCGAGGATCATACGTTTCCACTATGGGCGTAGATGTGATCTTTGAGATCACAGTCCTTTGTTGTTGCCTCTGAGCTATTGCCAGGGATTGCATGTCACTGTGAAGTTTTCTCAAATCTTCCTTCAGAGCATCAATTTCTTCTCTCAGCTCTCTGTTCTCTTCCTCGAGATCGTCCATTTTCTTTTATCGATTGGCCCGAGTATTGTACGAATGAGACAGTTTGACTCTAGAATCGTGACACATACGTGAGATTCGAAGGTAAGAAGAATGTGTTATATGAGAATGATGAATGATATGCAATGATATATATTATTATTTTTTAATCAAAAAGAAACTTAAACAACTAGATTTCAAATATCATACAGTGGCGAGACCCCATTTTATTGAATTTGAAAAATTGCAGAAAGGGAAATACAGTATTTTACAAAGTGCTGTAAAAGGAAAAGTCTAAGCTTATGGATCATGAGTCCTCTCTGAAGAGGGCTCAGGTGTTGGTTCTGGTATTTTCCTTTTCTTTGACCAGGGCTTTTCAGCTGTTGTTGGGTTGCCAGTCCTTTACCAAGTGAAATGAGCGAGCAAATTTCTTCGGCCTTCTTGACTTTCTACAACATGTTGCTCTAATATCTTAATCAAAGCGTCCTTTTCTTTTAACAATTGCTGAATTTTGGTACACTCCACATTGAGAATACGGTACTTGTTCTTCCAAGATTTCTTTTCCCGTCGAACTTTGTTGAGAGTGACCTGGAGTTTTTTCGCATCAGACATAAAATAAAGGACAGATTCCTTTAGTGGAAGAACTTCTTGACGAGGGTAAGGCATCCTTAGCTTGAGGGCTCTAGTTTGTACCCAGTGGAGATAAGGTTCCACAAAGACACAATCTGGTTTTCCTAGAGACTCTCTTCCTTTCATGTGAACATGTTTCCAGGCATGCACTATTTCTATCTTTAGTGCCCTGTCATTTTCTCCTTCCTTGAAGAAAAGACCTTCCAGATGAACATTATGCGGGATATGCTTCATCGGTATCCGAGTTGACGGCGAACTAAAATTTGATGATAGTTGATTCCTCCTTTAGTTCCTATGAGGGGTACATTAGGGAAGTTTCCACAATGGTCGATGATCCTTATCCCATCATACCAATCTATGTCAGAGTTGGTAAGAGACATGATTCTCTGTGACCAACGTAGAGTACTCTTATGAACCCAAAAAGCAGCAGACTTGGGTAAATGGGAAGTGAACCATTTGTAAAGCAGGGGTACACAACATGTGATCATTACTCTACTGTACAAATTCCTCAAGTGTATAGAATGATAAGCATCTGCGAGCAAGGTTGGTATAGGGTTTCCAATCAGAAATATCTTAATGGCATTGGTATCGACGAAGTTATCGATGTTGGGAAAAAGTAACAACCATTATGTGAGTAGAACAAAGATATCTTCGAAAGCAGTAACGTTTCCTATACTGGAAAAGTATAAGGCTTTCTCTACCAAAAACTTGGCCGGTAAACCTTGGATTCCTTCCTTAATGGTCATGTGAGTCCTGACTTCTGACTCGTCCAAATAGATTGCTCTTGCAATGGTTTGATCCTTTGGAATTTCTTCCAGTCATGAAAAGGGAACTTGGTTAGTGATGGGTAAATCAGTCAGGTGAGAGTACTCCTCCAGTGTTGGTGCTAGTTGATAATCCGGGAATGTGAAACAGTGATAAATCGGATCGTAAAGCTGAATCAGCGTAGACAAGATTCCTTCAACTACATGGACCCTTAATAGAGACAGCAACCCTCCGTACTTAGCTCTGAAAGCATCAGGGTTGGTGATCATCCTTGCTAACCCCCTCAAATCCTCTAGTTTTGGAGCCTTGAAGGTGTACTTATGCGTCTTCCTTCTACTGAAATCCAAAACGTAATCCTTCTCTCTGATACTTGCAATCAATGTTTTAGTTTAATTTGAAAAAAAAAAGAAGAGAAAAGAAGATTTTTTTTCTTTGTTTAATTTTTTTTTAAATGAATGCATGAATGCAACACACAAAAACATAGAAAAAATATGGGTTCAAAGGTTCAGCGTCACGAGCATGGAGTCATGGCTCTACCCATTCCCAAAGGTTGTACTATGGTGAATTTTTGTACCTGTTCCCAAAATCATTGACCCCCCTAGGGATGACAACAGCAAGCTGGTTCACCCGACCGAGCTGTAACATCCTAGGGTAATCTCAATTAAGTGTAGTATCACGTGGCAACTATTTTCGATAGCTACCGCACTACAAAATAGCCACATGGTTACTGTCTACTAAATCCTCAGTTTCACGGATACCACATTGGGGCAATCTGCCTTCACAACGGAGTCCGCAAAGGGTATCTCCACTGATTTGATGGTCTACCGGGACAACTTATTCGGGATTCACTCCCTGTAAGACCGCCCGTCTATGCCATCACCTATCTCAGGTATAACTCAAACTTTCCACATGCGACATCACTCGCATTCCCATTAGCAGAAAAATAAGCACGGATATCAAGTAGGAAAAGCAGTATATATATTTATATTATAATTCCTAAAACTAACATCCTAGACCTCTTAGAAATTCTAGTCTTAACCTTAAACAGACAAAAAGGGTCCCCAGCAGAGTCGCCATTTTAGTGTAGCATACGATTTTTGTCGGTGACGCGACCACCTTATCGAAAATGGGTTTCTCCTCACCGCAATGGTAAGAGTGGGGTGCTACTTTATGATTTCTTATTTATCCCATGAAGCTGGAAGGGAAAGGGAAGCTATCTAAAACTAACCTTGCACGCGAGTGTTTAACTGAACAAACACTTAAAGAGATTCGAGGAGTTCAGGGTCAGGTTATACAATGGGGAGTTGTCAATTACCCATCCTATATGTGGTTATCCACAGGTTGTTAGCATTACGTTCTGCTTTGTACTTGATGGTGTTTATCTGTTGATGGGTTGGGAAAGTTTCTTCTATGGGAGATATGAGAGAGAATTTTTGATGATTTTGGTGAGGTATTAGACCTCAGTTTTGATTAGTATGTGTGAAGGTACTGGACCTAGAGTTTTTGATTGATATGCTCGCTAAGATTTCGCAATCTTATGCCTACGTATTCCCGTTTAAAGAAACAGGGAAATCAGAGCAATCGTAGTTCCTCCCATTATGGGAGGAAAAAGATGTTTTTGTGTCTTGTTCAAAGCCCAAGATTGAAGCTAAAAGATTGAGTATTTGTGTCTTGTTTAAAGCCCAAGATTGAAGCTAAAAGGTTTGATTGAGAGAGAATTTGCCATCTCTAAAAGGGATACATCTCGTCAGTTTATCACAACTGTTGGGTGACTGTTTATAAAGGAGGATTACTCTAACTGGGATATGAGAATCCAACAATGCCATAATTTCCTTTATAGGGATTTGTCCTGAAGGGGAAAACTTTAACTCAGTGTTGAGCAATGCCATTTTTCCTTCGGAATCTTTCATGCTAAGAGAGGGACAATGGCATGGATGTAAATAATCCAGAGGCTTGTCGCTTACACCAATTAAATGAAAGATGGAATTTTACCAGGATAAGAGATGGACTACAACTTGGATTTTTGAGTCAACAAGTGTGCCACTTATAGCAGTTATCTGGGATTAAGGTTTGTTTTGATTTTTTTGTTTCGATATGTGATATGTAAAGAAATGCCTTCCTACTGAGATATTTTGATTTCCTCTAAAGGGATGTTGATTTTTGTGTGCCTTGATCAAAGCCCAAGGTTGAAGCTAAGAGATTGATTGACTCCACTGGGGAAGTCCTTATACAAAGCCTAAGAGGTGGCTGGAAAAGACTGACTCAACAAGAGAGTGTTTATATATGTCTTGTACAAAGCCCAAGATTGAGGCTAAAAGAGACTGACTCTTTTGGGGATATCATTATACAAAGCCTAAGAGGTGGCTAAAAGTTTGACTTTTCTGGGGAAAATATTCTGTCTCTCTTGTACAAAGCCCGAGATTGAGGCTAAAAGGGATTTTGATTTCGTTGGGGAGGGTTTATATGTGTCTTGTACGAAGCCCAAGATTGAGGCTGAAAAGAAGACTGACTCCGTGGGAAATAAATCTTTATCTGTCTTTTACAAAGCCCAAGATTGAGGTTAAAATGAGATTGATTCAACTGAGGATTTTTAAGTGTCTTGTACAAAGCTCAACATTGAGGCTGAAAGAAGTTTGACTCTGCTGGAGAGTATTATCTGTCTTGTACAAAGCCCAAGATTGAGGCTGAAAAGAGGCTTGACTCTGCTTAGGGAAATCTATATGGTGTCTTGTACAAAGCCCAAGATTGAGGCTGAAAGAAGTTGACTCAACAAAAGAGTGCTGAACAAGGTGATTGACTCAACAAGAGAGTCTCAAAGGGTTAGCTTAGCTGGGGAAAATCATTGTACAAAGCCCAAGAGGAGGCTGAATATGTTGAAGAAAGGAAGGATCATTATACAAAGCCTAAGAGGAGGCTAGCTTCTGCTGAGGATTATTGAGATCCACAGGAAGGTCCAAGATGGGGAATCAACTCTTGCTGAGGATTACAGAAGAGTTGAGGTATCAGATGCCTTGAGGTTCTGATTTGGGATAGTGTTATCCTGATTATAGGCTGACCCTAGCTAGGGGAATTTATAATGAAAGATTGAGTTTTAGAATCGATGAGGGTTTTAACTCTACTGAAGATTGATTGAATGACCAGGGTTTTTCCTGTGTTTATGAGGAACTTGAGAATGTCTTTGGGGTCCATAAGGGGATTAGATTATCCAAGTCTACTGGTATGGAAGAGTTTATCTTTGTATGATGCTCAAGAGGAGGCTGGTGTTTTAAGGGATGAGAATCAACCCTAAATTGGTCTGAGGTTTTGAATCTGGAAAGACTGCTCTAGCAAAGGATGACTAAGTTCTGTCCTATACCTTTAAGAGGTCTTCAGGGTCCTTGTATTAAGCCCAAGAGAAGACATGAGAACTTCTAAGAAGCCGGAGGGTCCTTGTACAAAGCCCAAGAGGAGGCAGAGATGCTTTTAGGAAGCCCGTGGGTCCAAACTTAAGAAGAGTTCAAGAAAAGTTTCACCGAGAATAATCTTTTCTTTAGTGAACAGTTCTAGGGTTTGAAGAAATTCAAGAGAGGTTTCACTAGGAATTAATCCTCTCTGGGGAAATGAACTTCTTTGACAATTTCTAATAGTGACTGTCTGAGAAAAGTTTCACCGGGAATAATGCCTTTCTCTTTGTTCCATATTATTTAAGCCCAAGAGAAGGCAAGACTGTATCTGGAACTCCTATGGGGAACTAGTTTTGACTGTATTGAAAGAGTGACAAACTGGCATTACCTAGTTCTAGACCTAGTTACCAGGGAAAACTCTAAGCAGATATACAAGTATATATACAGTTGATATATGACAAGTATTTAAAAGGATATGAAAGGAGGACTTACAGGTGAGCAAGCTTCCAGCAATACAGTTATATATATGAAAGCATGTAAATGAAAGCTGATAAAAACTTACAGGCGAGCAAGCTTCCATTGTAACAACTGTATGATTAGTTGTTCAAGAAATTAAAGAAAGTTTTGATAACAACTATGGATTTGAACCTAAATCAAAAGGGAAGTTGTTTTTGAAAAGATTGGGGCCTATACCGTTGTTTTCTAAACTGTACTGGGGCTTATACAATGACTGAGGCCCAAAGAGGTTTTCTGTAGAAAGGTATGGGTCTTACAACTCAAGGAGAGGCCCAAAGATTTGAAAAAGAAAAGAAATGGGACTTACAACACAAGAGTAGGCCCAGATGGTTTTCGTTTAAAAGGCGACGACCGCACAGAGATTTAAAAATCGCAGTGGGACTTATACAATGACTGAGACCCAAAAAGGTTTTGTTTAAAAAGGGATTGGGTCTTACACTCTAATAGAGGCCCAAAAAGTTTATATTTGTTAGGGTGATGATGATCAAAACCCTAATTTTTGGTTTTAAAATGTATTTTAATTGAATAAAAATTCAATTAAAATAATCAAACATGTGAAAATAGATTTTGATATTGGATTTATATTTGAAAAATCATGTTTCATTCATGGGATGATTTAAAAATCATTTGAATTTTGCAAAACCAAGAGAAAGAAATATTTTTATAGTTTAAAAACAAATAAAAATACCAAGAGAAACATAATTCTTTACAAAAATACCAAATATATGAAATAAATAATATTTTTGTGAAATTTTCTTGGAATAAAATATTTTAATATTTTTGTGAATTTTCAAAAAAAGAACCAATAAAAAATAATTAAAATTGAGAGAGAAATTAAATTTTCAATTAATTAACAAAAACATGAAAATATTAAAAATGGCAAAAAAATGAGAGAGTAGTAAAAAAGGTCTGGTGGGGTTTGAACCCACGACCTCAACAACAAACACACATGCGCACTACCATTGGGGTGGTGATACATCCGTGTATCAAAACCACCCCATAAATATATAAGGGGTGCTAAGTTTTTAGGTCTGGTCAAGGCAAGGCAAGGCAAGTTTTGGCAATTTACATGAAGCCTCTAACTTTCTCATTTCTACATGGATTGGGACAAAATTTAGGTGCATCTGACCTAGAATTTCACAAGGAATCCAATGGTGCCCTTGGTTTTTTCAGATGAGCTCCCTATTTTAAAACCCGATAGTGGTTTTGAAATAGGCCAAAATTTGCATTTTCTATGCTAACACGTCATACACACACTAATAGCATGGCCAAATGGTTCAAACACAACATATATAACATGTATGAGATGTTTATGATCAGTGGACTTCAAAGCAATGCATAATTCAAAGAGTTCAAGTTGTCATGCACTTACCTTTTGGAGCTTTTTGTGCTATCTGCCAAGTTCCTCGTGCCAGAAGTAATTTGATGCTTTGGACACTCTTAATTGATCCCTTAGAAGCTTTTAGGATGATTAGAACCAGCTGGAATCCTCAGGGACAAGTTTTGGCACTTTCTTGTAAAAGGGGGAAAAGTGACCAATATGGCAACTCCCTCAAATGTTGTTCCAGATGAGGGGAACCATTTGGGACAGTTTGAGGATGATATTTGGAGTGTGTTTGAGGCTTTGTTTGGTTTTGGAAGTGACTGGATCAAAGCATGGCTTGGAAAATGCAGAAAAGTCAATTTTTGAGGTTTTAGAGGTGGACTTTTAGATTTTGGTGTTTTAGGTCACAAGTGAGTGTTTGAATAGCTTAGATATGACATATTGGATGTGTTTGGATCATGAGCTGTGGTGGAATTGCTCTCTAACTCAAAAACTCAAAGATACCTTGCAAAAGAAGACATTTTGGCCTAAAGAAAGAGATTTTGAGGAAAGCAAGTGTTTAGTGCTTTGGTGTACTCAAACTGACCACAATTGAGCTCTATTTATAGTGTGTCAAGTTTCTTTTTTTCATCAATAGTGAATGGCAGCTGCAGCAGGCCTTTGGCCAATGTTGAGCAAAAGGAATCTCAAGTCTCCTCTAGCCATTGACTTGAGGTTAGGGCACAAACCTATGGTCCTTTGATTCCGAGCTTATTCTTGACTCATTCAGTTAAGAATGTGTCAGTCCATGCCACCTTGGTGTATCCATTGAATGCTTGGAAACAAAATTGGAGTCTTGGCACCTTTTTAGACTTTTTAGGTTTGTTATGGCTAAGTGTAAATTCTTGGACTTTGGAGGCTTGGAGATCAGATCATTCTCCTTTTGTTTTATCCTCATATGTGTCCAAATGGATGACAAGGCTTGGAGTTGTCCAAATTTGCCAAATCGAGCAAATGCACAAAATCTGCCTTGCTTAAGACAGTTTGAAATGGTGATTTTGAGGGATTCATATCTCCTTGCTCAGGTTGAGTTATGGGAGGCCCTTGTGCTTTTTACAATGCCCTCATATGATACAAAACATGTGTGATAATAGTTTGTTTTGAAACTATTCAGATCCCATTGAAAAATCCTTATGAACATTGATGTTCAAGGCTGGTAACTTAGGCAGATTTTCACTAAGTGTAGGAAAAAGTGTCATTTTCATGTTTTTGTCATTTTGATCACTCCATAACTCAAAATCCACGAGGAATTGGAGTTTGAGGTAGTTGAAGCTTTTGTAGAGTGTAGTAAGACCTACAAATCCAGCTTTGGATCACCCAAAATGGTTGTTTGGATCTTAAGTTATGATCCTTGGAAGTTGGTACCAAAATTACTTTTGTTCCATAACTTAGAAAATTTTTGGTTTCTCAAGGTTGCTCCTTTTGCAAAAAACCTAACTTTTCTTGATTTTTATTAATGAATGATGATCAATACCATACATTAACATTATTTTTAACTTAGGGGAACCATATTTGTGAAAAATTCCAAAAAGTCAAACTTGATTTTGTGCACAGTTGACTTTTTATCGGATGAAATCCAAACTGTGCGATCCTTTGTGAAATCAAGTCCTTGACCTAAATAAAACCTAATAGATGGATTCCATAGGTGTTATAAGGTGTATTGAATCATGTCCCAATGTTTGGGAGCATGTCTTGGTCAAAAGTCAAAGATACAGTTGACTTTTTCCTTGAAACCCTAATTGTGGTCCAGATGAAATTGAAACTTGTGAATCAAGTTTCTTGGATAAATACATTGTTGTAAATGGATCAATGTGGTATATTTGGGGCCCTCAAATCATGTCTTGAGGTCTTGGCTCATACTTTGTCCCAAAACTCAACTTAGGGGTGAATTAGGTCAAGAAACCATAATTCCTGATTTTTGGTAAATGAATACCCTGAGGTCAAATTAACTTGATGATTGGGTTTATAAGGTCCCTTGGAGTATATTGGGTTGTACTTTGAAGCATTGGCTCATGCCTAGATGAACATTTCCATCTGGAGGCCTCAGTCGACCAAAACCCTAATTTGGTGACACTGGCGATCTTGAGGCTTAATCCACTTGGAATGTTGCAACTTTGTGCTTGATTATTGATGTGGGAGTCCTCTAGATCCCTTATGGGTGTTTGAGAGGTTAGAAAAGTTGAAGATCATGTCATTCCTTGATTGATCCTTTGTCTAAGTGCTCTGAGAGGGCTTGAAACCCTAAATTTTGATTGTGGTGAATGCTTAACCATCTTTGAGGAGATTGATGAGGCATGGAGGTGCAACCATATTGTGCTGATGTATTACACAATGATGGGAAATCTTGGTGGTCAAAATTTGGGGTATGACACCATGGACATGATAACATCATCGGTCCACCTCAAACTAAAGTACCACAACGTCGAGGAAGAGCCAGTAATGATAAACGCCTTCCTATTTTGGAAGAGGATCTACAAAGCTTTGTTACATGACAAAAAAGAAGGCGAAGACAAAGCCATAAAGATCAATATAGCCTTCCTGGTCGGGAAACTGTGAGACATGGCTACCCGAACTTCTACTAGTAAGGAAAATCATATTGGTAGGTCCAGTACAAGTTGCTGATATGGGTGAAGTCAAATCTAGCTACCACGTTCTTGTAGCCAATAAGCGATGGCTATGCCACTTGATTATCTTAATTCAGTTCTTTTGCAATGATGAGTCAGGGGTATAACCAAAGATATCAAAGCCCCATTACAAAGACTCAGGGATTTTGTCACAAATTCCATAAATTTATGACTAAAGAAACGAAAACCCCATGATATCAATGCACACACAAAGGAAACAAGCCATAAAGCGTTGAATTCTAGGTTACCCCTTATAGCAAGCCATTCTAGAGACAATGGTGAGTCTATAATACGTTAATTTTGAACCAATTTTTCACCTAGGGAAAGGAAGGGGAATCGACCCTTAACCAGAAAAAATCTCTAAAGACGTCCAATAAAGTTCAAACACAACCTCATAGAAAAATAACATCGTAAAAATATGTAACGTACGAGTAAGTAAAAAATTGAAATATATATTACAAGACAAGAGCAACAAATATTTACATATGTTCGGTAAAAGAAAAAGAGTATTAATCCACCAAGGAGGCTACCTTCTCATTTTCGATAGCTTGATCGAGATGAATTTGCTCTTGGGAGATCGACACGATAAGATAAAAATACTTCACATGTTTCAAACACTCTAAACGTCATCCTCTGCAACAAAGTAACTTTCTTCTATTGACTTGGTCGATTACTTAGAAAGATAAGGATTCTTAGGGCGGATCGCACAAAGGCATTCCTCAACTTTTTTTTCTGGATTTCTTGACATTCTTTTAGAGACATTTCTAGCTCTTCGATATTTCTCTGTGATGTATCTAAACACTGGGTTGCCTTGTCCAAATCATCCTCCACCTTGGATAAAGATGATTGATGGGAAGCCAAAGCCTCTTTATTTTCTGATACTTCCCAGACAAGAAACTTCACATTCTCAATCAGAGTGTCAGAATATTTGGAAGGCTCCACAATAACCTCCATAGCCAGAAATGACTCCAAAGAACCTTGGATTACCTCCAAATATCTATCTCACTCAATAGTAAGGGTATCAATTCATTCCTTGAGCTTATCCCTCTCTTTTCGAAGATGAGCATGCAAGAAAACTTCCTCCATCTAGACCCCTCAAATGGAAAAATAGTTGACATCTGACGGGTATGGTAAGCTAATTCCTCCAATTCGCTCTGCCTGGATTTCTTAGAGAGACTTGAAAAGTAAGTGTAATATTTGTTATTTCTTTGATTCTGTGGTTGGCATTTATTTTGCTAAAACTATTATAGCAGCAAGAAGTTGAAATATGAAGTTCTATTTTGCTGCATTCAACATGTCGAATGAAGATGTCCCATACCTGCTCATAGGACATCATGTTTGGATTCAGTTTTTAAAGCAGATTTTGTTGCTGTGAATTGTTACTAAATATTCCGTGAATATTTGGTTATCCTATGTGGCATCCAAAGCGTTTTTGGATTGTGATTATTTGTTGGTTTTTCGAATTTGCTGCTGTTTCTAATTATGGAGACATAATAGGAAACTTTGGATTGAAGACCTATTTTGTTGGAGTTTATTTTGCAGATTTGTGAGCAGTCTATTTGCTGCGTTTTTGAAGCCCAATTCAGTCCAGATTAAATTCTATATATTGACTGATGTAAACCTAGTTTAGGTGTGGAACTTACTTGTGTTTTGTTAGGGTTTTGAGTGTATTTTTGTGAGCCTAACTAGTATCATTCTGATAACAGTATAAGGACTGGTTTTTGTCTTGTAAGTTCTGTCAGTTACTCATAAGCTTTTAAGCATTGAGTTTCTTGTGTGTCAATTCTCATAAGCTTTGAAGTATTGAGAATTGTGTGTTTTGAAAGTGTGACTTTCGGTTTGTTACTTGTGTGGAAAGATACCAATCACGGGTTGTGGTTGTAGAGGGATTTGAGGAGGGCCTCATACCTAGGTGAGTCTTAGGTAGAAGTCATAGGAAGGGTAGTGATTAAGTGAGCAGATTATTCGGTTATTGTATGATCTGTGAATTGATACTATCGTATATTGATTTCGTCCCTGGCTTGGTAGCCCCCAGAGTAGGTGTGTTAGACCGAACTGGGTAAACATATCACTGTGTTATTTACTTTCTGCACTGTTATTTTTATTGCTATATTGTTCATTGTGTTGGATATTAGTGTCTCAACATCTGTGTAGGACATCTGATATCCGTGCCAGAATTTCAATTGGCATCAAGAGCTTGCACCCTTGTTTGGTTCTGGGTGAGATTCAGGGAAGGTACTTTCTGGTACAATGGACAAGGATGGAGGATTTCTGAACAAACCACCTCTGCTTGATGGTTCCAACTATGACTATTGGAAACCAAGGATGATAACATTCATCAAATCCATGGATGATCAAGCATGGAAAGCTGTTATAAAAGGATGAGAGCCCCCAAAGGTTAAAGATGAAAAAGGTACCCCTACTGATGTGGTGAAGGAAGAGGAAGAATGGGATGATGCAGATTACAAAGGGTCCGTGGGAAATTCCAAAGCCATGAATGCATTGTTCAATGGTGTTAACAAGAATATCTTCAGGTTGATTGAACACTGCACCATTGCTAAAGAGGCGTGGCAGGTCTTGAAGATTGCTCATGAAGGGACCTCAAAAGTGAAGATGTTAAAACTTCAGATTCTTACTACCAGGTTTGAAAATTTGAAGATGAAGGAAGATGAGAGCATTCATGACTTTCACATAAACATTATTGAGATAACTAATGCTTCAAGTGCTCTAGGTGAAAAGATGTCTGATAGCAAACTGGTCAGAAAAATCCTCAGATCTCTACCTAAGAGATTTGACATGAAAGTGACTGCTATTGAGGAAGCTCAGGACATAGATAAGATGAAAGTGGATGAACTTTGTGGATCACTTCAAACATTTGAATAGGGGATCAGTGAAAAGACTAAAAATAAGAAGAGTATAGCTTTTGGGTCAAATGCTGGTGACTCAGAAGATGAAGGTGACCTGGTCAGAGATGAAGGGGTGTCTAAAGATCTGGTATTTCTTGGAAAACAATTTAACAAAGTGTTGAAAAGGATTGACTGGAAGTCGAGAGCAAATGCTCAGAACAAGTCACTCGACATCAGTAAGAACCAGGATGGAGGCAGAAGATCCAGAACTGAAGAAGACTCCAATCAAGGGAAGAGAGTTTAGTGTTTTGAATGTGAGGGATATGGGCACATAAAGACTGAGTGTCCCACGTATCTCAAAAGGCAGAAGAAGGGCTTATCAATGTCTTGGTCAGAAGGAGAGTCTGAGAGTGATCTTGAAGAAGAATCAGCAAAATTGGTGATAGCTTTGACTGGGATCTGTAAGGCTGATGGAGAAACTACTTGTGAGTCTGACTCTGACAAAGAATCCTATATTGTAGAACTTACTAAGGAAGAAGTCTTCACAGGGTTCTCAGAGTTGTGTATCAAGAATGAAGAAAGGTGCCAGATAATATTGGAACAGAAGGTTCTGATAGCTCAACTAGAAGCTGAGAAGGAAGAACATCTATCAACCATTGCTGATCTGAAAGAGGAGGTTGAATGGCAAAAGTCAAAACTTGACAATATGACCAAATCAATAAGAATGCTGAACAATGGTTCCACGCAACTGGACGAGATTCTTCAAACTGGGAAAGATGCTGGAAATGTGCAAGGCCTTGGTTTTAACAATCAAGCAGAGACCTACAAGAAGCCTGTATTGAAGTTTGTTCCTCAGAAAATAAAGCAAGAAGAGGGGATGTCAAATCACATGTTTCAACATCAGATGAAGCATCAGAAAAGAGTTTGTAGATCAAAGTATAAACCATGGAGATGCCATTACTGTGGAAAGATTGGTCACCAAAAGTCCTTTTGCTACAAGCTGCACGACTATCCCAAAACTGCTCTGCAATAAAATAAAGGACAGAGTTGGGGTAAAGTGAAGAGAAGATGGATTCCAAGATAAATGATGGCTGGTCTCATAGCACATACCTCTCTTAGAGCATCTGCAAGAGAAGATTGGTACTTTGACAGTGGTTGTTCAAGACACATGACTGGTGTGAAGAAATTCTTGTTAGATATCAAGCCTCACTCCACCAATTATGTCACTTTTGGGGATGGATCAAAGGGTGAAATAAAAGGTGTTGGTAAGCTGGACTACACAGGACAACCAAATCTGGATCGTGTTCTATTTGTCAAAGGGCTGACCGCAAATTTAATCAGTATAAGCCAGCTGTGTGATGTAGGTCTCAAAGTGAATTTCACCAAATCTGAATGTCTAGTAACCAATGAGAAAGATGAAGTTGTTATGAAGGGAACCAGGTCTAAGGATAACTGCTATCTGTGGAATCCTCAAGAACCTGAAAGTCTGTCTACTTGTTTGATGTCAAAGGAAGATGAAACCAAACTGTGGCATCAGAAATTGGGTCACTTACACCTGAAAGGGATGAAGAAAGTTATGTCAAGTGAAGCTGTTAGAGGTATTCCCAAGCTGAAGATTGACGAGGATAAAATATGTGGTGAATGTCAAGTTGGGAAGCAAACAAGGGTGTCACACAAGAGGATTCAACATCTTACCACAACTTCTAGAGTTCTGGAACTTCTTCACATGGACTTAATGGGACCTATGCAGGTTGAAAGTCTTGGTAGGAAGAAGTATGCCTATGTTGTCGTAGATGACTACTCCAGATTCACTTGGATAAGTTTTATCAGAGAAAAGTCTGAAGTGTTTGCATCCTTCAAGGAGTTGTGTCAAAGGATTCAACGGGAAAAGGATTGTGGTGTTGTTCGAATCAGAAGTGACCATGGGAAAGAATTCGAAAATAGCAGGTTTGAAGAGTTCTGCTTATCTGAGGGAATCACTCATGAATTCTCATCACCGATCACTCCTCAGCAGAATGGTGTGATGGAGCGCAAGAACATGACTATACAAGAGTGTGCAAGAGTCATGATTCATGCCAAAAAGCTTCCATATCATTTTTGGGCTGAAGCCATGAATACTGCTTGCTATATACACAATAGGGTGACTATCATATCAGGTACTTCTGTCACTCTTTTTGAGCTATGGAAAGGTAGAAAGCCAAATGTGAAGTATTTCCATGTGTTTGGGAGTAAGTGCTATATCTTGGCGGATCGTGAGCAGAGGCGAAAGATGGATCCCAAGAGTGAGGAAGGGATATTTTTGGGATACTCTACAAACAGTAAAGCATATAGGGTATTTAATTCCAGAACTAAGGTGATGATGAAATCCATAAATGTGGTGGTTGATAACTCTGGCAAAGACGAAGATGTCCCAGATGATGTTGGAGCATGTCTGCCCATGAACAATGGAACCTCCCAAGACATTGAGTCTGTAGAAGATAGTGTTCAAGAAGCCAACACTAGACCTGAGAATGAAGAGGTAGAGGATGCTAACAGGGGACCCTCAATAAGGATTCAGAAGGATCACCCTAAGGAATTGATTATTGGAGATCTGAATGAAGGTGTAAGAACCAGAACGAGGGAGACTGTGTCAAATGCATGCTTTGTTTCAAAGATTGAACCAAAGAATGTCAAAGAAGCATTGACAGATGAGTTCTGGATAAGTACCATGCAAGAAGAACTTTGTTAATTCAAGAGGAATGAAGTCTAGGAACTGGTACCACGACCAGCAGGAACAAATGTGATTGGAACAAAATGGGTTTATAAAAATAAGTCTGATGAACAAGGAGTTGTTACCAGGAACAAAGCCAAATTAGTTGCTCAAGGATACACACAGATTGAAGGAGTAGACTTCGATGAAACATTTGCTCATGTGGCTTGATTGGAATCTATCAGATTGCTGCTAGGAGTGGCATGTTTGTTGAAATTCAGGTTGCATCAAATGGATGTCAAGAGTGCCTTTCTGAATGGCTATCTTAATGAGGAAGTCTATGTTGAGCAGCCTAAAGGGTTTGTGGATCCAAATTTTCCTGATCATGTTTACAAGCTGAAGAAGGCTTTGTATGGGCTGAAACAAGCTCCACGAGCTTGGTATGAGAGACTGACTGAGTTCTTAGTCAACAATGGGTACAGGAAGGGTGGTATTGACAAAACACTTTTTGTCAAGGAGAAGGATGGGAAACTAATGATTGCTCAGATTTACGTAGATGATATTGTGTTTGGTGGGATGTCAGATGAAATGGTCCAACATTTTGTCAACCAAATGCAGTCTGAATTTGAGATGAGCTTGGTAGGTGAATTGACCTACTTCCTTGGATTACAAGTCAAGCAGATGGAAGATTCCATTTTTATTTGTCAGAGCAAATATGCGAGGAACATTGTGAAGAAGTTTGGACTGGATAATGCCAAGCATAAGAGGACTCCTGCTCCTACTCACTTGAAGTTATCCAAAGATAAAAAGGGAGTGAATGTTGAACAAAGTTTGTATAGAAGTATGATTGGCAGTCTGCTGTATCTTACAGCAAGTAGGCCAGACATAACATTTGCTGTTGATGTGTGTGCAAGATATCAAGCAGAACCCAAGGTCAGTCACATCAATCAAGTGAAGAGAATTCTAAAGTATGTGAGTGGTACATGTGATTATGGGTTGCTTTACTCCCATGACTCACGTCACATTTTAGTAGGTTACTGTGATGCTGATTGGGCTGGAAGTGCTGATGATAGGAAGAGTACCTCTGGAGGATGTTTCTTTTTGGGAAATAATCTTATTTCATAGTTTAGCAAGAAGCAAAATTCAGTATCCCTTTCTACTGCTGAAGCTGAGTACATAGCAGCTGGTAGTAGTTGTGCTCAACTGGTATGGATGAAGCAGATGTTATCTGAGTATAATGTCACACAAGATGTCATGACACTATTTTGTGACAACCTGAGTGCTATTAATATTTCCAAAAATCCCATTCAACATAGCAGGACTAAGCACATTGATATCAGGCATCACTTCATCAGAGAACTTGTGGAGGACAAAGTCATAACTCTTGAGCATGTGAGCACAGAAAATCAGCTTGCTGACATATTTACCAAGGCTCTGGATGCAGTTCAGTTTGAAAACCTGAGGAGCAGACTTGGGGTTTGCATTCATGAAGAACTATAGCAATTAATGTTCCTTCTGGCTACCAGATTGGAAAGAGTAAAGGAGGTTCTGGTAGTGCAGTGTGTGCATAAAGGGAAAATGCTGAAGTTTGTGTATGACATTTGGGCATGTGATGTGGTGTGTATCTACTCTCTGATGCAGTTTACTCTGGTTTATTTTTACTTTGACTTGTTCTACTTGCCTTTGTCATATTTATGGCTAAAAAGGGGGAGTAGTGTGTGATAGTATGATGGTGTGGGGAGTGCTTGTGATGCTGCAGTAGTTGAGGGGAGATTGTGCTGCAGTTGAGGGGGAGTTTTGCTATGATGCTATGATGTGTTGTTTGTTATGCTGTGTGTTGTATGCAGCTGAAGGGGAGTGCTGCTATGCTGGATGTTTTTGCTGTGTAATGTTGGTATTTCGCTGCTGTCTGATATGGAAGGTTTTTTGTGTGTGTGTAATTTTAGCCAAAATAAGCCAAAGGGGGAGATTGTTATTTCTTTGATTCTGTGGTTGGCATTTATTTTGCTAAAACTATTATAGCAGCAAGAAGTTGAAATATGAAGTTCTATTTTGCTGCATTCAACATGTCGAATGAAGATGTCCCATACCTGCTCATAGGACATCGTGTTTGGATTCAGTTTTTAAAGCAGATTCTATTGCTGTGAATTGTTACTAAATATTCCGTGAATATTTGGTTATCCTATGTGGCATCCAAAGCGTTTTTGGATTGTGATTATTTGTTGGTTTTTCGGATTTGCTGCTGTTTCTAATTATGGAGACATAATAGGAAACTTTGGATTGAAGACCTATTTTGTTGGAGTTTATTTTGCAGATTTATGAGCAGTCTATTTGCTGCATTTTTGAAGCCCAATTCAATCCAGATTAAATGCTATATATTGACTGATGTAAACCTAGTTTAGGTGTGGAACTTACTTGTGTTTTGTTAGGGTTTCGAGTGTATTTTTGTGAGCCTAACTGGTATCATTCTGATAACAGTATAAGGACTGGTTTTTGTGTTGTAAGTTCTGTCAGTTACTCATAAGCTTTTAAGCATTGAGTTTCTTGTGTGTCAATTCTCATAAGCTTTGAAGTATTGAGAATTGTGTGTTTTGAAAGTGTGACTTTCGGTTTGTTGCTTGTGTGGAAAGATACCAATCACGGGTTGTGGTTGTAGAGGGATTTGAGGAGGGCCTCATACCTAGGTGAGTCTTAGGTAGAAGTCATAGGAAGGGTAGTGATTAAGTGAGCAGATTATTCGGTTATTATATGATCTATGAATTGATATTATCGTATATTGATTTCGTCCCTGGCTTGGTAGCCCTCAGAGTAGGTGTGTTAGACCGAACTGGGTAAACATATCACTGTGTTATTTACTTTCTGCACTGTTATTTTTATTTCTATCTTGTTCATTGTGTTGGATATCAGTGTCTCAACATTTGTGTAGGACATCTGATATCCGTGCCAGAATTTCAATCTTCACTAGACACTGAGGACCGAAACTCCTTATGCGTCCTCAGGCTTGGACGAGCTAAAAACACATGATTTGACTCCACTTAAATAGATGTCTTCCCTCCTAGATACCTGAGTCTAGAATATTTGTTAGGCTACCTCTCAACGTGGTATTCCATAAATTTAGGGATAAAAGTCGATCCTTCCTCTCCCTCTAGTAGAAGAGATGATAAAACTTCATTTTTTGTAACGGTCCAACCCAGAAAGACCTGAAATTCTATGAGTAGGGATAGGAGTGACCCGAACATTTGGATTGGCAATTGGACCAGAGGGTGTACCAACGATTGGACGAGGCACTTGAATTGCCGGCCAAAAGACAAGCAACACAAACCCTTCTCCTTATCTGACACATTACTTTTTCACTCATCATCGCAGTTGTACATCCATCAATGGAAGACGCTAGAAGAGAAATAATTCAAGAAGAGAATCAAAGAAAACAAGATTTGTATTCCACTTACTAAAAAGAGTCTTCATGTCTTTCTCTAATTTGGTGTTCACCAGCCAACGGGTCTGAATGAACCTTTTCAACTACTACCTCAATGTTGCGTCGGTCGAAACAACACCACCAACATAGACGGTTTCCTTGCAAAATGAAATTAACTTGTTCTTTAAGTATAACTCTTCCTAAGACAAGTCCTACTTCATATACATAGAATTCTGCCCCCGTCAAGAAGTGACTCTGGCTCTAGTACTTATTGAACAAATTTGTGCACACAGGCAGATGACTAGGCTCTAATTTGTAGATCTTCGCATGGGCTTCTTTGTTCAGAGGAGTAACCAGGAAGAAACGATTCTTGAACTTTTTCACACTATCAGAATAAGTCCCGAAGTAATTGGTGTTCTACCTCAAAGGAAAAAATATTGAACTGTTTACCTAATTTGGGTTGTTTTGAGTTTTACAAAGATGGAAGAACAATCTCACATTCAGCATACCTTCCTTATACTCACACCAGTGTTGGAAAACCTTGAAGAACGCACAGTTCATCGGATGCAACTGTGAAGAGGAAATTAGGAAGTGGTTCAATATGCTAACCTCAAACTCATTAAAAAGAAGGCGAAAACTAATGTGAGAGAATAAGCACTCATGGAAGAGGACACCACACCCATCACATTGAATGCATACCCTCTTATCTTCATCAGAGGAAAATACCTCCAATCAAATGAAGGACTCACAATAATCGAAGTTTGGTCCAAAACACCTTTACAAACAAAAGTAGAAATAATTTCGAGTGTCTTGATCCACCCAATCGCCTAATATATCCCTAACTGTCTTCTTGGACAAAGTTGACACAGTCTATTTAATTAAAAATGCCAACAACATAACAAAATATCTCAGAGAAAAAAACATACAAATCAAGTAACTCATTGTTCCCAAAACCCTAAAAAAAGGGAACATAAGTAGAAGAGGAAAGTTAGAACTTTATATTAAAATATGGATCAAGTAAGCATGCATGACAAGCTCCAACAAACTAGATCGTATGAACTTGACCAAACACTGGAACAATAATTCTCGCAGAGAAAAATAGAGAAGGAAATAGAAATAACTCTTTTGCAGTTCGTTAATAGCAGAAAAAGTAAAATTGATGCTTCAAAAGCCTTTTACTCCCTATCCGTTGATTAAGGACCATACGATCCTCTACGCACTACCACGATTGAGATATCCTTAAAAATTGTTCAAAAACACTCAAGTGATCTGAAGAAGAGGAAACATCATCACCAACTAGCGTAGGGGAACATGTCAATCGCTCTCTATAAAATGTTTCCTCTTACAAGAAAGACATTTAATGCACGTATTCTCGAGAACAACAATGTCCCATAAAAAACCACTACTACAAATAATACATTTCATGACAAAGTTTTCACCTCACCCAACCAAAAAATCGAGGTAAAAGGTAAATGTGCGCAATGTTTTATTTTATTTTTTAATAAATACCACATATTCCCTATGTTTCTAAATATAACCGAGGGAAAAAAATTCAGGACATGCTGTGAATTCTAGCATCAACAGTTTATGTTTTTATTTTTTTAAAAGTGGTGTCTTTCTTTTTATTTTATTTTTAAATTTTTAAATTAATGATCTATTCCTTCGGTTGTATTTAATAACCGAGGGATTAGATTATCATATTTTACTATAAAAGCACTCGTTAATAAGATTTTATCCTAATCCTAACTAATATGTAGCCGCTCCGAAGTTTACGCGTCATTCTTTGAGATGGATTGCAATACAAAAAAAGTATTCGATGTTCTTCAATAATGAACAAAATTTTTTTTATGCTTTTGCAATATATGTCACATAATGATGTTGATGTTGTTGTTGTATTTTTCTAATAACCTTTCTATGTTGTTAATCAAAGAAAACATTGAGAAATTTATTGTTTTCCTCAATTGACAACATTGAGAAATTTATTCCTAAACACAATAATCCATTTCTCTTTCATGTTCTCATTCATGTCAAAGCATTTTCCGCAAAATAATTTTCTCAAGATAATGAAATTTCTCTATGATGGATTGCAAGTACAGAAAAAATTTCTCTTATTTGAAAAAGATAACTTATCAGAAATTTGAAAAAAATAGTGTTGTGATCACAAACGGTACATTTCAGCAAATAAAGATTGAGAAACGGAGTTCTTGGGTGACCAATGAAAACAGTTAGAACAAAGAGAGAAAGAAGAAAAGATAAAGAAGAAAGAAGAAGAAGAATTAGGGAAAATAGTTTATTATTCACTTTCTCATTTAGGGTTTGCAAATGATTACAAATGAATAATAATTGGCCTCACTTAACAACCTGAGTGATCTAGCCTATTTATAGACTCACTAGCTAACTTACATTACAAGCTAACTAAACAATTGGATCCTTAGCATAAGGCCCAATCCGACATAATAAGTCAACAATATATTTCTACATTACATACTAGAACTAGATTCGACTACAGTATGTAACCCTTCGACATCAGCATGCGAACCATCTTCGACTTTATGCTTATCTCCTTTCGAAACCCATGAAAGCTATTCCTCAACAGATCTAGAGTTCGACCCAAAATCTCACAAATAACTACCTTGGATCTAACTTTACAAACAACAGGGAATAAACTATCTTTCATCATACAACTTTATCAATTGCATACAGTGGATAAACTTGTAACTTGGCAACGTCTTGGTGATCATATCAGGAGCATTGTCATCAGTCAAAACCTTCATCACCTGGACTTCACCACGCTTGATTATATCTCTGATGAAATCGCTATTGAAGTTGCCATTTCTGTTGTGGTGAGAATCGGATGTCAAGCTACTAATTAACTTGAATCGCACATCTTTTAAAATTCACCACCGGGCTTTGATTTATCTAAAGGAAATGGTAAAGATCGAAGAAAACCCTCTTAGGCTATGTGAAAACACAGCTAAGAGATCGGGGGTTCGGGGGTTGGTTATACTAAGGGAAGGTATTAGCACCCTAAGTATCTGTAGTACTCTACAGGAACCTCTTGTTTGTATTTGTGTTATGCTAATGTTTGCTTGCTAAGAGATCTGTGCTAAGAGTAAGATAAAGACCTATAGTAAAGACCAAGGTGCTAAAGGTAAAGACTTAGGGGTATATACACTAAGTATGCTCGCCAAGACGTCGCATCTTGTGCCTACGTATCCCGACTAAAGAATCAGAGCAACCGTAGTTCACCTATCTAAGGGTGAGGAACCATTGACTATGGCCAAAGTTCCAAGGGGAATGAGCATGGTACTCATATAGAGTTAAGAACTCTCTAAGTCTAAGTTGTAAAGGGGAAGTGAATACTCATGATGATGAGAATCACATAGAGTTTAAGAACTCTAACTTAATTCTAAGTTGTGAAGTTAATGGCTCTAATAAGACCAAGGGGAAAGGAACATCATGATGATGATGCTCACATAGAGTTGAAGAACTCTGGATGAATCCTAAGTCATAAGGTGAGTGGCTCTAATGAGGCCAAGGAGGGGAGTGAGCAACTATGATGATAGTGCTCACAAGAGGGGAAGATGGCTCTAACGAGGCCAAGATGGTAATTAAGCTATCTATGACTTTGAGGTCAATAGAGAGTCTTTCCTTTGGAAGGAGGGTGTCGTACCCCAAATTTTGACCACTAAGATTTCCCATCATTGTGAAAATCATCATCACAATATGGATGAACCATCATACCTCATCAGTCTCCCCAAAGATGGGTGAGCATTCACTACTATAAAAAATTAGGGTTTCAAGCCCTCTCAGAGCCTTAGACAAAAGATCAATCAAGGAATGACATGATCTTCAACTTGTCTAGACCTCTCAAACATCCACAATGGATCAAAAGGACTCTCACTTCAGGGATTAAGCACAAGGCTGCAACATTCTGAGTGGATAAAGCCTCAAGATCAACAGTGTCACCAAATTAGGGTTTTGGTCGATCAGGGACTCCAGATGGAAATTTTCCTCTGGGAATGAGCCAATGCTTCAAAGCATAACCTATGATGCCCCAAGGGACATCATGAACCCAATCATCAAGTCAATTTTGCTTCAGGGGATGCATTCACTAAAAATCAGGAATTAGGATTTCTTGACCTAATTCAACCCTAAGTTGACTTTTGGGACAAAACATGAGCCAAGGCCTCAAGAGAGGATTTGAGGGTCTCTAATATACTACATTGATCCATTTGCAACAATGGGATTAATCCAAGAAGCTTGAGCAACAAGTTTCAATTTCATCTGAACCACAGTTAGGGTTTCGCGGGAAAAGTCAACTGTAGCTTTGACTTTTGACCAGGACACGCTCCCAAACCCTAGGACATGATTCAATACCCCCTATAACAACTATGAAATCAATCCATCAAGTTTGATTTAGGTCAAGGACTTGATTTCATAGAGGATCGCACAGTTTGGAATTCATCTGACAAAAAGTCAACTGTGCACAAAAGTCAACTTTGACTTTTTGAGATTTTCACAAATATGGTTCTTTGACCCTAAAATGATGTTAATGTGTGATTTTAATCAACATTCATCAAGAAAAATCAAGAAAAGTGGGATAACTTGTAAAAGGGGTAACCATAAAAACTTAGAAATTTTTCTAAGTTATGGAATAAAGTGGCTAAGGTGCCAACTTTGGAGGATCATAACTCCTAAACCACAAAGCCATTTTCCCCATTCAAAGCTGGATTTGTAGCCCTCATGGCCCTCTACAAAAGCTTAAACTACACCTCATTCCAATTCATCATGGATTTTGAGTTATGGAATGATCAAAATGGCTGAAAACATGAAATGTCATTTTTTTCCAACGCTTAGTGAAATTTTCACTAAGTCAGAATCTGCCTTCATTTTTTTCCAAATGTAGGGGAATTTTTCACTTGGATCCTAAAAGTATCAAAACCAACTATGATCAAACAGTTGTTGTATCATATAAGGGCTTTCCAAAATGGGCAAGAACTCCATCAAATTCCACTTGAGCCATGAGATATGACAATGCCAATATGCCTTGCTACAAACTGTCATGGCAAGGCAGATTTTGGAGTTTTGCTCGATTTGCCCAAATTTTGCAAAAGGCAAGCAACTCTATCCATCTGAACACCTCAAGGGGGGACCAAGGAGGAACCAACTCTGATCCCAAGCCTCCCAAGTATTTGGAACCAAAAATAGCATGCCAAACCTAGAATTTCCTAAAAGAGGGACAAGACTCCAATTTTGGATTGAAGCATTCAATGCATACACCAAGGTGGCATGGACTGAGCCATTTCCAACTGAATTCAGTCAAGACTTATCCAAGACCAAGGGGACCAACAACCTATGCCCTAACCTCTAGTCAATGGCTAGAGGAGACTTGGATTCTCATTGCTCAACATTGGCCAAACGCCTGCTGCAGTTGCCATTCACTATTGCAGCCAAAACAAACTTTCTCTACTATAAATAGAGCTCAATTGTATTTAGTTTGAGTACACCAAAGCACTACAACACTTGCTTTCCTCAAAATCTCTTTCTCTAGGCAAAAATACCTTCTTTAGCAAGGTAACTCTGAGTTTTTGAGTTAGAGAGCAATTCCACCACAACTCATGATCCAAACACATCCAATATGTCATATTTAAGCTGTCCAAACTCTCACAAGTGACCTGTAACACCAAAATCACAAAGTCACCTCTCAAAACCTCAAAATAGGCCTTTTATGCATTTTTCAAGCCATGACTTGATTCAGTCACTTTCCAAACCAGATAAAACCTCAAACACACTCCAAATATCATCCTTGAACTGTCCCAAATGGTTCCACACATCTGGAACACCATTTGAGAGAGTTGCTATTTTGGCCACTTTTGCCCCTTTTGCAAGAAAGAGCTCAAACTTGCTCCTGAGGTTTCCAGCTGATTCCAACCATCCTAAAAGCTTCTAAGAGATCATTTGAGGGTGTCCAAAGCATCAAATCATTTTTGGAACAAGTGGCTTGGCAGATTGCACAAAAGCTCCAAAAAGAGGTAAGCATCACAACTTGGATTCTTTGAATCATGCTTTCTTTTGATGTCCACTGATCATGCATCTCTTATACATGTTATATGTGTTGTGTTTGCACCAATTTATCATGTAATTCATGCTTGTACCAAGAGATGGCATAGAAAATGTAAATCATGGCCTATTTCAAAACCATTATCGGGTTTTTCAATAGGGCATGATCTGAAAAAAACACCACCACCATTGGATTCCTTGTGAAATTCTAGGCAGGATAGACCTAAATTTTGTCCCAATCCATGGAGAAGTGAGAAAGTTATGGCCTTCACGTTTTTAACCAAAATCTTGCCTTGGGCTAGGCCAAAAGCAAGGCGAGCCTTGTATATTTATGGTTGTGTTTCAATCAACGGATGTATCACCACCCCAGTGGTAAGGCGCGCGCCCTATACACAAGAGGTCTGGGGTTCGAATCTCCCTCGCCCCAGATCCTCTTTTTGCTATTTTTTTTCCACTTTTTATTGTTTTTTCACATTATTTTTAATGATTTGAAAAATTAATAACGCCCTCAATTTTAATTATTTTTTATTGGTTCTTTTTGTAAAAAATCACAAAAATGTTAAAATATTTTATTCCACAAAAAAATTAAGTTTATATTATTTATTTAATATAATTAGTATTTTTGTGAATAAATTCCTTTTTAATTGTTTTTTAAACATTTAAAAGTGAATATCTACTTTCAAAATCAAAACCAAATGAGTTTTAATTCATCTTGTGATTAAAACCTCATTTTTCAAACCTTAAACAAAAATCACAAGTGGTTTATTCAAACTTATTTGGTATTTTTATCATTTTATTTGATTTTCTTTAAATATTTACTTTTAAAGGAAAACAAAATTAGGGTTTCTTTGATTTTCACCCTCACAAATCATTTTCAAACACTCATGGACCTCTAATAGAGTGTAAGACCCAATCCCTTGAAAACCAAAACATTTTTGGGCCTCAGTCATTGTATAAGACCCACTGCGTTTTCAAAAACCTAGCACGATCGCCATTTCAAAACGGAAAAACTTTTGGGACTACCCTCGTGTTATAAGCCCCATTTCCTTTCTTTAAAAACTTTGGGCCTCTATTAGAGTGTAAAACCTATCCCTTTTGTAAATACACCACTTTGGGCCTCAGTCATTGTATAAGACCCAATGTATTTTCAAAAACCTCGACACGATTGTCGTTTTCAAACAAAACCAAATGGGCCTCTCCTTGAGCTATAAGCCCCGTCACTTGTACAAAAATGAATCTTTGGGCCTCTAATAGAGTGTAAGACCCAATCCCCTTTTAACCAAAACAATTTTGGGCATCAGACATTGTATAAGTCCCCCTGCGTTAAAAGAAAATCTCGGCGCGATCGCTATTTCAAAATAAAACAGTGGGCCACTCCTTGAGCTGTAATCCCCACCACTTGTATAAAAATAAACCTTTGGGCCTCTTGAGAGAGTGTAAGACCCATACCTTTGTACAGAAAACCTTTTGGGCCTCAGTCACTTGTATAAGACCCTGTACAATTTCAAAAACAACAGTGCAATCACTGATAAAACCTTGGGCCTCTCCTTGAGCTGTAAGCCCCAACATTTCTTTCAAAGCACTTTCTCCTTTGATTTTGAATATAATATTGTTATCAAAGCTTTCTTTGTTGAACAACTAACCAAACAGCATGGAAGCTCTACAACAGAGTAAGTGTTTACCCGCTTTCTTTATCCGCTTTCATATATATATATAACTGTATTATGGGGCTGCTCACTGTAAGTCTCCTTTCACAAACTTTTATATACCTATCAAATATGAAAATGTGTAATACTAGTATAGTTATTTAGAGTTTTCCCCGGCAACTACGTCTAGCACTAGGTAAAGCCCTGTTGGTCACTCTTAAATACAAACAAAACTAGATCCCCATAGGATTACCAGACACAGTCTTCCCTCCTCTTGGGGTTAAACAATATGGAGACGTGAAAGACAGCATTCTCGGTGAACCCTTTCTCAGACTGTCACCCTTAGAAATTGTCAAAGAGACTCTACTCCCCAGAGATGATCTTTTCTCCGTGAATAGCATCTCTTGAGTTTCTTCCAAATTCTCTGAACTTTCCTGGCTTGATCTATTCTCTGTGAATGGCATGTCTTGAACTTCTTGGGGGTTTGGAGACCCACAGGCTTCCTAAAAGCATCCCCACCTCCTCTTGGGCATTGTACAAGGACCCTCCGGCTTCTTAAAAGCTCTCATGTCTTCTCTTGGGCTTAGTACAAGGACCCAGAGACCTCTACAGGTATAGGAACATAACCTAGTCATCAATTTACTAGAGCTGTCTTTCTGAGTCAAGTATCATACCTGTTAATGGGTTGACCTTCATCCCTTAACATACCAGCCTTCTCTTGGGCATCATACAAAGATTACTCACTATCTGAGAATCGATTTCTCAAAACACCAGTAGACTCGGACAGTCTCAATACCCTTTGGATTTCCCATTTCCTTAAAGAACAGGAAATAACCCTGATCCTCTGATCAATCCCAAAGCACAACAATACCTTTAATCAGCCCCTTTATAAGAACTGATTTTCTCTTTCACATTGGACCTGCCACTAAACTGAAACAGTCACCAGCATAAATAGCCTCCTCTTAGGCTTTGTATAATGATCCTTTCCTCAGGAAAGTTAGCCTCCTCTTGGGCTTTGTACAAATGATTCTCCCCAGTGGACCTAACCTTTTCAGACTCTCTTATTGAGTCGGTCTCCCTTTTAGCCTCTGTCTTGGGCTTCGTACAAGACACATACAAAAACACTCTCTTGTTGAGTATAACAGACTCTCTTGTTGAGTCAACCCCTTTTAGCCTCTCTCTCGGGCTTCGTACGAGACACATACAAAAGCACCCTCTCGTTGGGTCAATTGCCTCCTCTTAGGCTTTGTATAAAGAAAACCCCGGTTGAGTCAATCAACCTCTTAGCATCAAAGTTGTGCCTTGCTCATAGCATACAAACATCAACAACTCCCCTTTAGAGATGACAAATTCTCTCTAAAATCAAAACCCTTTAGCTTCACATCTTGGGCTTTAAACAAGATACAAATAGACCCTTCAGCTTCAGATCTTGGGCTTTGAACAAGATACAAACAAACACCTTTAGCTTCACGTCTTGGGCTTTGAACAAGACACCAAAGAAACCTTTTTCCTCCCATAGAATAGGAGGAACTACGATCGCTCTGATTTCCCTGTTTTGTCAAACGAGAATACGTAGGCATAAGATTTTTAAAAAATCTTAGCGAGCACACTAATAAAAAAACCCAAAATCCCATACCTTCACACATCAATCGAAAAGCATCAGTCCTAACATCCTACCAATAGAATGATCCCGTCATACTTAGCAAATATAAGCAGAGAGAGGCCCATAATCTAAACCGCATCTGTAAACCAACAGTCATCTGTTTAAACTCAGTATGTAAGCAGGGTTAATTGGAGACATCTATTTCTCTTCCTTCATCAGCTTCAATAGGATAAAAAATGAATCGACCTGTAGTACCCCAGAGCGGCAGTGCTTAAGAACCACGTCCAAAATCGCTCGCTACAGAGGGGAACAAAGAGGGTTAAGGAGGAGAGCTAAAGAGCTAGCCTCACTTGGGGGATAACTTAAAGAAGTTCAAGGTAACAAACATATGAAACAAGATGAAAACATGAGCATGGCAATAACCAAAGCAAAACATATGAATGTAACAACACTCAAGATGAAGGTCTATTTCAAAAGATATTAAGATAACAACCAAAATCTTTACACGGGGATGGACATATTATGGTGACAACCAAAGGATATATGAAAATATGTTACAACATCTAACAAACACTGAACTAAGTTCTCATGGTATACATTAAAACATGGATAAAGTTCAACAAGGAGGTGGTAACAAACAACAAGCTCATAAGCATACATGTGTAACAACAATCATGCAAACATAAACAAACATGTATCAAAGTGTCATACCCCAAATTTTGACCACTAAGATTTCCCATCATTCTGCAAATCATCATCACAATATGGATGAACCATCATGCCTCAAGGGTTGTTGAGCATTCACTACAATCAAAACTAGGGTTTTAAGCCCTCTCAGAGCCTTAGACAAAGGATCAATCAAGGAATGACTTGATCTTCAACTTGTCTAGCCTCTAGAATATCCCCAATGGATCAAAAGGACTCCCACTTCAAGGATTAAGCACAAGGATGCTCCCTTCTAGGTGGATCAAGTCTCAAGATCGACAGTGTCACCAAATTAGTGTTTTGGTCGACCAGGGCCTCCAGATGGAAATTTTTCATCTGGGCACAAGCCAATGATCCAAAACATAACCTAATATACTCCATGGAACCTCATGGACCCAATCATCAAGTAAATTTGATCTCAGGGGATGCATACATAAAAAAATCAGGAATTAGGGTTTCTTGACCTAATTCACCCCTAAGTTGACTTTTGGGACAAATCATGAGCCAAGACCTCAAGAGAGGATTTGAGGGTCTTTAATATACTATATTGATCCATTTTCAACAATGGATTAATCCAAGAAGCTTGAGCAACAAGTCTCAATTTCATCTGCACCACAGTTAGGGTTTCACGAGGAAAGTCAACTGTAACTTTGACTTTTGACCAGGACATGCTCCTAAACCCTAAGACATGATTCAATATACCCTATGACACCCATGGAACATGTCCATCAAGTTTGGTTTAGGTCAAGGGCATGATTTCCTGAAGAATTGCACAGTTTGGAATTCATCTGATAAAAAGTCAACTGTGCACAAAAGTCAACTTTGACTTTTTGAGATTTTTCACCAAAATGGATTTTTAACCTTAAAATTATGTTAATGTATGATTTGAATCATCATTCATCAAGAAAAATCAAAGAAAGTGGGATAACTTGAAAAAGGGGTAACCATAAAAACTTAGAAAAATTTCTAAGTTATGGAAAAAGTGACACTAATGTGCCAACTTTGGAGGACCATAACTCCTAAACCACAAGGCCATTGTTCCCCATTCAAAGCTTGATTTGTAGATCACATTTCCCTCTACAAAATATTCATACTGACCTATGTCCAAATTCCTCATGGATTTTGAGTTATGGAGTGATCAAAATCAAGAAAAGTCACTTTATTCCAACACTTAGTGAAAATTTCACTAAGTCAGAATCTGCCTTTACTTTTTTCCAAATGTAGGGGGATTTTTCACTTGGATTCAAAAGAGATCAAAACCAAACATGTTCAAACAGTTGTTGTATCATGTAAGGGCTTTCCAAAATGGCCAAGAACATTACCAAATTCAATTTGAGCTATGAGATATGACTTTGGCAAGATGCCTTGCTGAAATCTGCCAAGGCAAGGCAGATTTTTGCACTTTTGGTCGATTTGCCAAAATCAGCCAATTCCAAGCCTTGTCATCACTTTGGACACATCTGAGGATTGAATCTAAAGGGGACAATCACTGAGCCAAGCCTCCAAAGTCTTTGGAACAAGAAATAACATGTTGAACCTAGAATTGCCAAAATAGGGACAAGATTCCAATTTTGGATTGGAGCATTCAATGGAAGCATCAAGGTGGCATGGACTGAGCTCTTAGCAACTGAATTCAGTCAAGACTTATCCAAGACCAAGGGAACCAGCAGCCTGTGCCCTAACCTCTAGTCAATGGCTAGAAGAGACTTGGATTTTCATTTGCCAACATTGGCCAAACCTACTCAGCAGTTGCCATTCACTATTCCTTGCAAAACAAACTTGCTCTACTATAAATAGAGCTCAATTGTGATCAGTTTGAGTACACCAAAGCCATCAAACAGATGCTTTCCTCAAAATCTCTTCTTTCACTCCAATTTTGCCTTCTAAGGCAAGTCACTATCGGGTTTTGAGTTTGAGTGCTTTCCCAATCAAACCAATCACACACACCTCATATACATCACATATGAGCTGATCAAACACTTAAACAACAACTGGAACACTGATTTCTTAGAATCACCAGTCAATTGCTCAAGGTTTTAACCAAGTTGCAGTTGAGATGCCATGAAGTGATCCAGCCAACTTCAATCAAGTCCAAACATTCAAACACACTCCATAGGGTGTAGGGAAGCTGTTCAGATCATCACAACGCATCTGTAACACCTCCAACACAAATCACGATCACCAGCGGCAAGTGGTAAGCATGAGCTCTTCTAACTCTATGATCCATGCAATTTTTGCTGCACAATAATTTGGCCATATGTTCATAATCATGCATGGAATGTTTCCCCTCAATTAATTGCATTGTTTGAATCGTGTATCAAAAATTCCAGCCTTCATGCAGAATCTAGGGTTCTTGAGGATTGTTCATGATTTCTTGTTTTATGTTTAATTTAAATGAAATTAATTGTCATAGACATGATCGTGAGGTTGAAACGAGTTGATTGGTATGTGGATTGCATGATATGATTAAGTATTCAGTGAGATTGGATAGAAAATGCAAATCTGGGAAACTCAGAACACGCGCGTGTTCTTGCCCTTGTTCTTGGCGCCATTTTCCAACATTTGAATTTTGTGATTTTTATTTAATTGATTCAAAAATTAATTTCTCTCTGAGTTTTAATGATTTTGAGTTGATTCTTTTTTTTAATAATTCACAAAAATGTTAAAATATTTTATTTTCCCAAAAAATCCCAAAATATTATTTATTTCATATAATTGATATTTTTGCAAAGAATTAATATTTTAATTGTTTTTGACATTTAAAATATTTTTTTCCTCTTGATTTTGTAAAGATTAATGACTTCTAATTATTTTGTAGGTTAATACTTGATTTTTGAAGCATTAATCCAAGATCATAATTTGTTTCCCCCATGTTAAACAATTTTTGATCATTTTAATTGAATTTTTATTCAATTAAAATACATTTTGGAAATAAATTAGGGTTTTTGATTAATTCAACCCTCACAAATAATTTTCAAACACTTTTTGGGCCTCTATTAGAGTGTAAGACCCAACCCACTTGAACAGAAATATTTTGGGCATCACTTATTGTATAAGTCCCTCTGTACATTTTTAAATTCGGCACGATCGTCGCCAGTTTAAAAATAAACCATCTGGGCCTATCCTTGAGCTATAAGACCCATTCAAAACTTTTGGGCCTCTATTAGAGTGTAAGACCCAACCCCCTTTTAACCAAAAACAACTTTGGGCCTCAGATATTGTATAAGCCCCTTTGCGTTAAAAGAAAATCTCGGCGCGATCGCCATTTTAAACGAAAAATCATCTGGGCCTACCCTCGTGTTATAAGCCCCAATCTTTTTCTTTAAAACTTTTTGGGCCTCTTGAGAGAGTGTAAGACCCATCCCTTTGTACAAAAAACAATTTTTGGGCCTCAGTCACTTGTATAAGTCCCTCTGTACAAAACAACAGTGCGCTCACTGATAAAACCCTGGGCCTCTCCTTGAGCTGTAAGCCCCAAATCTTTCTTTTTCAAAGCACTTTCTCCTTTGAGTTTGAATATACTGTTGTTTTCAATCTTTCTTTGTTGAACAACTAACCAAACAGCATGGAAGCTCAACAACCGAGTAAGTGTTTATATGCTTCCATTTACCGCTTTCATATACATATAACTGTATTGTGGGGATGTTTCGCTGTAAGTCTTCTTTCATAAACTCATATCAACTGTATAATAATAGTATAGATATTTAGAGTTTCCCTGGCAACTACGTCTAGCATTAAGCCCGTTGATCACTCTTAAATAGTCAAAACTAGATCCCCATAGGATTACCAGACACAGTCTTCCCTCCTCTTGGGGTTAAACAATATGGAGATATGAAAGGCAGCATTCTAGGTGAACCCTTTCATAGACTGTGACTCGTAGAAGTTGTCAAAGAAACTCTACTCGCCAGAGATGATCTCTTCTCCGTGAATGGCATCTCTTGAGTTTCTTCCAAATTCTCGAACTTTCCTGGCTTGATCTATTCCTCGTGAATAGCCTGTCTTGAATTTCTCGGGGTTTGGGGACCCACAGGCTTCTTAAAAGCACTTGTCGAGAAACTCTATTCCCCAGAGATGATCTTTTCTCCGTGAATGGCATCTCTTGAGTTTCTTCAAAATTCTCGAACTTTCCTGGCTTGATCTATTCCTCGTGAATAGCCTGTCTTGAATTTCTCGGGGTTTGGGGACCCATCGGCTTCTTAAAAGCATCTGCCTCCTCTTGGGCATTGTTCAAGGACCCGCAAGCTTCCTAAAAGCATCCCCGCCTCCTCTTGGGCGTTGTACAAGGACCCGTCAGCTTCTTAGAAGTATTCACAGCCTCCTCTTAGGCTTCGTATAATGATCCTTCCTCCGGGAATGATAGCCTTCTCTTGGGCCTCATACAAGGACCACTCGGCTTCTTAAAAGTTTCCAGCCTCCTCTTGTGCTTCGTACAAATTGTCCCGACGACCTCCTAGAGGTATAGGAATAGAACTTAGTCATCTTCATAGAACAGTCCTTTCCAAGAGTCTACTACTGTTTCTCAAAGCATAGTATAAAAGATGAAACTCTAGATACGGACAGTCTAACATCCTTGAGTCTCAAAGACATTCTCAAGTGACCCCTTCAAAAATAGGAAGGAACCCCGTGGACTCGGACAACCTCAATACCCTTTGGATTTCCCACGTCCTTAAAGAATAGGAAATAACCCTGATCCTCGAGTCAAAATCCCTGAGTGCAAACATTACTCATATAAGAACTAATTTTCTCTTTAAATCAGCATACTAGACCTGTCACTCAACTGAAACAGTAACCATAGCCTCCTCTTGGGCTTTGTACAATGATTCTCCCCAGCAGAGCAAACAATTTTAGCCTCCATCTCAGGCTTCGTACGAGATAACAGAGACTCCTTCGTTGAGTCAATCACCCCTTTCGCCTCCGTCTCGGGCTTTATACGAGATACCAAAAGATTCCCTCGTTGAGTCAAAACCTTTTAGCCTCTCTCTCGGGCTTTGTACGAGACACATATTAGCCTCCTCTTAGGCTTTGTATAAGAAAACCACTGGTTGATCCAATCAACCTTTTAGCATCAAAGCTGTGCCTCGTTCATAGTACACAAACATCAACAACTCCTTCCCCTTCATCTAATTGCTGTAAGCGGCAAGCCTCTGGATCATCTACATCCATGCCACTGTCCCTCTTTTAGCATGATAAATTCCTAAGGAAAGATAGTATTGCTCTACACTGAGTTAAAGTCTTCTCCTTTAGGTTGGAAATCCCCTATAAAGGAAATTATGGCATTGCCGGATTCACATATCCCGGTTAAAGTAATTCTCCCTTATAAACGGTTGTGACAAACAAACCCCTCTTTAGAGATGACAAATTCTCTCTAAAGTTGAGACCTTTCAGCTTCACATCTTGGGCTTTGAACAAGATACAAACTACCTTTCGCTTCACGTCTTGGGCTTTGAACAAGACACCAAAACAACCATTTCCTCCCATAGAATAGGAGGAACTACGAACGCTCTGATTTCCCTGTTTCGATAAACAGGAATACGTAGGCATAATATTGAAAGAAAAGATCTTAGCGAGCACACTAAACAAAAACACCAAAATCCCATACTTCCACACATCCGTCCTAACCTCCCACCAATCGACCGAACACCACTTTTTAAAAAATACACCCAATAGAGACCCCGAATCTTGGTAGCATCTGTAAACCAACAGTTTTGACTGTTTAACCTCAGTTTGCAAGCAGGGTTAATTTGAGACATCTATTTCCCTTCCTTCATCAGCTTTAATAGGATAAAAAATGAATCGAGCTGTAGATACCAAAGAGCGGTAGTGCTTCGCAACCACGTCCAAAACCGCTCGCTACAGAAAAATGCGACTTTGCTGGGGAGTGTCATGAGGATCTGTTTTACCTTAGTCATCATCGTCCCCATTTTCCACAGCAAAATGGCGACTCTGCTGGGGAGCTGTCATTAGGATCTATCTCACCTTTGTAGCGAGATCTTGTTCTCTTCCCATCTCTTAGGTGGAAACTTTAAAAGTGGCGCCCACCGTAGGGGCTCTTCTAACCACAGATTGGGACTTCCAACGGGGAACCCATTTTCTGTCAGGAACATAAGATTCGTAGCTTTTTAAAAGGTCTAGGACATTAGGACAAATATATATACTGCTTTTCCTAATTGATATATGTGTTTATTTTTCTGCTAATGGGGATGCGTGTGATGCCGCATGTGGAAAGATTGAGTATACACTTAAGATAAGTGATGGCGACGAGGTCGACCATCAACCTCAGTGGAGGCTTCCCAATGTAACCCATTCCCTCTCATAGGCAATGGGCCGATTGTGATGTCTGAGAAGCTGAGGAGCCAACCCTTTTATAGTGCAGAAACTATTAGAAATAGTTGTCACGCGATACTACCCTCATTTGAGGCTGATGATCTATTCTCGGTGAATAGCATTTACTCTAAGATTTCATACAGCCTGCTGGCGATCCGCTTGTTGTTTGTTATCCTGGGAGGAGCTGATGATTTTGAGTACAGGTACAAAAATCACCCTAGTATAAACCTTTGGGGATGGGTAGAGCCTTGACTTCATGACAACGACCCTTTGACCCCATGTTTTTTCTATGTTTTTGTGTGCTGCATTCAAGCATTCATTTAAAAAAAACATTAAAACATTCAAAAAATTTCTCTTCTAGTCTCTCTGTTTTTCAAATTAAACTAAGACTGTGATTGCAAATATCAGAGAAAAGGATTGCGCTAATGGATTTCGGTAGAAGGAGAACTCATAAGTACACCTTCAGGATTCCAAAACTAGAGGATTTAAGAGGTTTGGCGAGAATGATCACAAACCAAGAGGCTTTCAGAGCCAAGTACGGAGGTTTGCTCCCTCTGTTAAGGGTCCATGTGATTGAGGGAATCATGGATGCGCTCGTTCAATTCTACGATCCGGTTTATCACTGATTTACATTCCCGGATTACCAGCTAGCACCAACGCTGGAGGAATATTCTCATCTAATCAATTTACATATCACTGATCGAGCTCCATTTTCTGGACTGGAGGAAATTCCAAAGAATCAGACCATTGCAAGAGCAATTCATTTGGACGAGTTTGAGGTCAGGACTCACATGACCACTAAGGGTGGCATACAAGGTTTGCCAGCTCAGTTCTTAACAAAGAAAGCCCTGTACTTCGCCAGTATCGGGAACGTGACTGCTTTCGATAGCATCTTTGTTTTACTCACCTACGGGTTATTTCTGTTGCCCAACATTAATAACTTCGTCGATATCAACTCCATTAAGATTTTTCTCATTAGGAACCCTGTGCCGACTTTGCTCGCAGATGCATATCATTCTGTACACTTAGGGAATTTGTACAGTGGAGGGGAGATCACATGCTGTGTACCTCTGCTTTATAAATGGTTTATCTCCCATTTACCTATGTCTGCTGCTTTCTGGGATCATAAGAGTGCCTTGCGCTGGTCGCAGAAGATCATGTCTCTCACCAACTCTGACATAGATTGGTGTAATAGGATTTATGATGGAATCAGGATCATTGACCGTTGTGGAAACTTCCCCAACGTACCCCTTATAGGAACTAAGGGAGGAATCAACTATCATCCGATATTGGTTCGCCGTCAGTTTGGATACCCGATGAGACATGTTCCCCGGAATGTTCATCTGGAAGGTCTTTTCTTCAAGGAAGGAGAAAGTGACAGAGCACTAAAGACGGAAATAGTGCACGCTTGGAAACATGTTCATAAGAAAGTACGGGAGTCTCGAGGAAAACCGGACTGTGTCTCGGTGGAGCCTTATCTCCACTGGGTACAAACTAGAGCTCTCAAGCTAAAGATGCCTTATCCTCGTTACGGAATTCTTCCGCCGAGGGAATCTGTCATGTACTTTATGACGGAAACTGAAAAGCTTCAGGTTACTCTAAAAAAAGTTCAACGGGAGAAGAGGTCTTGGAAGAACAAGTATTGTACCCTTAACGTGGAGTGCATCAAAATACAGCAACTGCTGAAAGATAAGGATGCTCTGATCGAGATTTTGGAGCAACATGCTGTAGAAAATCAGGATGACCAAAGGAATTTGCTCGCTCCTTTCACCTGGCAAAGGAATGACAACCCGACAACGGCTCAATAGCCCCGGTCAAAGAAAAGGAAGATACCAGAATCAGCACCCGAGTTCTCTCGGGACCCATTAGCTTAGGTTTCTGTTTCTGCACTTTGCAATCTACTGTATTTTCGTTTCCGTAATCCTTTGAATTCAATAAAAAGGGGTTTCCCCACTGTTTGATATTTGCAATCTAATTGTCGAAGTTTATTTTGATTAAACAAAAAAAATAATTAATATAATCATTGCATTCATCATTCTCACATCGCGTATTCTTCTTACCTACGAATCTCACGTTTGTGTCTCGGTTCTAGAGTCAAACTGTCTCATTCGTATAATACTCGGGCCAATCGTCAGAAAAAGATGGATGATCTTGAGGAAGAGAACAGAGAGTTGAAAGAAGAGATCGACGCTCTGAGAGAGGATATGAGAAAGCTTTGTAACGACATGCAAGCCATGGCAGAAGCTCAGCTACAAAGGACTGTGATCTCAGAGATCACCTCAGCGCCCATAGTGGAGAAGTTTGATCCTAGGTATCAGATGCCGAAAGATCGTCCCTGGGGCATGCCTGTTAACTATATCCCGGAAGGATATGTTCCGTCGATCACTAAAGATCAGGGAATCATAACAGAAGCTGCTGGGCCTGAAGGTTACAAACTTCGGGAAAGCGAAGATGCCAGGGGCATACTAAAGACTCCTGAAGGTTAAAAACTTCGGGAAACGCCAAGATTCACTGCCGTAGTCACGGTACCACCCCCTGTGGTGCACACTGTCCCGGAAGGACAGATTCCACCGATCCCTTTTGATAAGAAGGAAACTATGTTCGATAGAATGGATGAATTCCAGGAACAGTTCTTAGAAATACAGAAGGAACTGCAAGCCATTCGCGGTCAGGATTTATTTGGAAAAGACGCCGCAGACCTTTGTTTGGTCCCCAATGTGAAAGTTCCGCACAAATTTCAAGTGCCCGACTTTGAAAAGTACAAGGGTAACTCTTGCCCTCAGAGCCATCTGGTGATGTACGCTCGGCGAATGTCAGCTCAGACGGAGAATCAGGACCTCCTGATTCATTACTTTCAGGATAGTTTAACCGGTGCCGCACTCAAATGGTACATGGGTTTAAACCGTGCTACGATTAGCACATTCAGAGATCTTGGTATTGCCTTCGTCCAACAATACAAATACAATTTAGACATGGCACCGGACAGAGATCAACTCAGATCAATGTCACAAAAGGACAAGGAAACCTTTTAGGAGTACGCTCAGAGATGACGCAAAATTGCCACTCAGATTTGTCCACCTCTTGAGGAAAAAGAGATGACAAAGATCTTCTTAAAGACCTTGAGCTCATTTTACTATGACAGAATGGTCGCCAGTGCACCCAGTGAATTCACCGAGATGGTGGGCATGGGAGTTCGTCTTGAGGAGGCCGTCCGAGAAGGACGTTTGGCAAAAGACGCTGAACCATCAAGCAGTACAAAACGATACGATTGTGCTCTCCCTAAGAAAAAAGAGCAGGATATTGGGAATATCTCTCTCGAAAAGCAAAGGCGGCGTTATCAACCAGTAGCAGCTATAATTCCTGCTACCAGCCCTGTGCCTATTCCTACGTATCAACCTCAGGTTGCGCAGAGCCAACCTAATCAGCAAAGGACACAACAGCCTCTTCAGCAGGCTCGTCCTCCATATAACAACAACTGTACAACACGACCATCAGGGTTTGATCCTATACCCATGTTGTACGCATAACTATTTCTGTTACTAATGGCTAAGGGGCACATCCAGACTAAGTCTCCTCTTACAGTACCGAAAAATCTGGCTTTTTGGTTTAAGGTGGATCAAACATGCCCTTATCATCAAGGGGGATCAGGGCATAATATAGAGAATTGTCTCAATTTCAAATCCGACGTGCAAAAGCTTGTTAGGAGCGGGCTCTTATCTTTCAAAGATACGAATCCCAATGTTCTCACAAACCCGCTGCCTCAACATGAGAAAGCTGCAGTCAATTTGATAGAGGGAGAGTCTAACAACGTTTATCAAATTCACGAGTACTCTTGTTGAAAACCAATCTGGTCAAGATGCATTGTAGACAGAGTGGATATGGCCATGTGCCACCTCATAATTATCATCAGTGTGATGTCTGCTCTGAAAACAATCAAGGATGTTCTGTGGTGCAAACAGCTCTACAGGAACAGATGGATCTCGGATGGATCCAAGAGCACCGAGTTCGTGGAGTTAACATGGTCTATACGAACTCCAACGTCATTCAGAACCACGACATCCGTGCGATGAATGCTAACTTATTGGAAATGCACTCAAGGCAAAGCCAGTATCATAATCTGCCACGACACGATGATAGTTCCTGTCTGACTTGCTCGGTAAACAAACAAGGATGCTCTTTCATACAAGAGGCCCTCCAGCGTCAGATGGATCTTGGATGGATCCAAGACTACCATGATAGGAACCCTTATCAGATCAACATAGTTCAGATGGATCTGTGGAAGCTAACCTAGTGAGGTTACATTGTATTCAAAGTGGGCGTGGCTAGGTGCCACCACACAACTATGAACGTTGTAGTGTCTGTTCGGAAAGTAACCAAGGGTGTTACCTTGTGGGAGCAGCTCTTCAGGGTCAGGTGGATCGTGGAGCGATTCGCCCATATCCGGGTTCTGGACCCGTCAACTGGACGCCGAACTACCTTGCCAATCAAGTCGAGGATGTTGTCACAATCTCTAGTCGTCACCAGACCAGGGATGTTTTTGCCATCATCCCTCTACTTGACGAATCTAGAGCTCCCAACCGGGAACGGATCGAGATTACTTATGATGGTCAGAAAGATCAGAAGGTTCCCATAGTCATCTATCTACCGGGACCACTACCGTATGAATCAACTAAGGCTATCCCTTACAAATACGGTGCAACGACAATTGAAAATGTAAAGGAAATTCCATTACCCTCCGTCGTGAATATTGCAGACATCAGTCGTGTAACACGGAGTGGTTGAATCTTCAACCGAGGAGTTGGAGAACCTAACAAGGAAAAGGAACTTCAGACAGAAGCTCCTGATCCATCAGTCGGTCAATCCAGTAATCCCGACCTTTCGAAAAATAATGATGAGATGCTAAAGCTCATCCAAAGGAGTGAATATAACATTGTGGATCAGCTGTTACAGACTCCTTCAAAGATCTCGGTATTATCACTGTTACTCAGTTCAGAAGCCCATAGGGAGGCTCTACAGAAAGTCTTGGAGCAAGCCTTTATGGAATAGGATGTAACAATCAGACAGTTCGATAGCATTGTCTCTAACATCACTTCCTACAATAATTTGGGATTCAGTGATGAGGAATTACCCGAAGAGGGTCGCCGTCATAACATGGCACTCAACATTACAGTTAGCTGCCAGAACGATGCTTTAGCCAGCGTACTGGTAGACACAGGGTCAGCCCTGAATGTTATGCCGAAGTCCACTTTGATGCAATTATCATTTAAAGGCCCTCCGATGAGAATCAGCGAGGTCGTCATCAAAGCGTTCGACGGATCCAGAAAAACAGTTATCGGCGAAGTTGATCTCCCCATAACTATCGGTCCTCACACTTTCCAAGTCACTTTACAGGTCATGGACATCCGGGCAACATACAGTTGTTTATTACGAAGACCTTGGATACATCAGGCTGGAGCGGTCACTTCGACCCTCCACCAAAAGCTAAAGTTCGTTCAGAACGATGGGGTCATCACAGTCTGTGGGGAACAGGCCTTGCTCGTCAGCAATTTATCATCATCCACTTATGTGGAACCTGAAGGGATAATCGGAACGCAGTTCCAAGCGCTGTCGGTCGGCAAGGATAATCAATCCCAAGGAGGAACCTCGATTTCCTCATACAAAGATGCTATCAAAGCGGTCGAGAGTACCGATACAACTGGATGGGGACAACTTGTCATTCATATTGACAATAAAACAAAGAAGGGTCTTGGTTTTTCTGCAACCTGTACTTGGACAGCTGCTAACGATGAAAGTCTTCATCCCATTCAGGATTTCTTCCACAGTGGAGGTTTTCTTCACCCAGTCCCTCAAGCAGTCCATGCTATCAATGAGGAAGATCCCTCTGACACAGAGGAAGAGTGGAAGTCCTATCTTAACAAGGACGGTTATATATCTCAGGACGAAACACAAACTCCTTTTTGCTTTCCTACAGAGAGTCTGAGATTTATACCCAGGTCAGACATCAAAATGATATACGGGGATTGTGATCCGGAAGGATGCCGTGCTCCACCAAATTCATTAGAGGAAGATACTCTGATGAAAGACAACTTTGACCACAATTACTATGGCCCGATGGATGATCTGCCAATGTGGCAGCCTTACCCAGGAGACTTGGGGCCAGAAAGTCAGCCGAATAATGAAAATCAGCTGAGCGTCATTGAACAGAATACCTGTGTCCCCACCATGTCATGGGATCAATACTGAGGTCATTCAGAAACTACTCAACACGACGATGAATTTGCAACATTTGCAGGACTTGAATTCATCAATAATGCTTTTCCCGAGGTCAACGTCATCGAGAGAGATGACTCCTCCAGTTCGAAAGAAGTGTGGGACACCTTGGGACAACCGAGTGGAAAGTACGACTATATGGTCAAATACACCGCTCCCGAAAGCTCTCGTATCAGGCTCGAAGACATCCAGCCAACTGGATGGGGAGATACAGCTGAGAGCACAAATGCTATGCAAAATGTAACAGAGGAATTCTCCTACGACAATTCTACCTGGGAGACAGATTCCAATGATCCCGCTCCACCAGAAATCAGCGTTATTTCTGAAGACAAATCAAGGAAGGTGCCAGACTTTGTGATTCACTGAGGAGTTCGCCGCCAATGGGTTGCTGTCGATGTTCCGAAGGTCGTTCGCCAATCTAAGTAATTGCCATCTTTAACCTTTCACCCTGCCCAGGTGAAATAGATGTTTTGATAGGGCTCACTTTCTGTAAATTTCCCTCTTCGCTTCGCTCAAAGCGACAGAGTTTTGTTTTATAGGGCTGTAGTTTCAAGGATCGACTTGTTTATTAATAAAATAACGTCGTTCTGTAATTTCCGCATTAATTGTTGTTTTCTCTTTTTGCTTTTTCAAAAAATGGTAATCCTAAAAAACAATTAAAAATAAAAACAAGTAGTAAAATAAATACACTGCACACACTCGTATTTTCTCTATCTCTTCTAAACACGAATCATCACGTCATGCAGATTGCTTGTTTTAAACCAAGTTGAAACATACGATCCGATGCCTTCTCCCGACTTTGGGTTCCCGGTATTTGGGACTGAAGAAGAAGTTAACAACGAAATTCCAGAAGAGATCTCTCGACTACTCAGACAGGAGGAAAGGTCCATTGAACCTCACAAAGAGCCGTTGGAAACGGTAAACTTGGGTTCGGAAAAAGAGAGAAAAGAAATCAGGATTGGGGCACTGCTCAGTCCAACTGCTAAAGATAGTTTGACAAAGCTTCTCAAAGAATTCCCCGATGTATTCGCTTGGTCCTATCAGGACATGCCAGGGTTGGATACCCGCATCGTGGAACATCACTTACCATTAAGATCGGAATGTCCGCCTGTAAAATAGAGGTTGAGACGGACTCACCCGGACATGGCCATCAAAATCAAAGAGGAAGTACAAAAACAGATTGACACGGGTTTCCTCGCCACGTCAGAATATCCTCAATGGTTAGCCAACACTGTACCCGTTCCCAAAAAGGACGAAAAGGTCAGAATGTGTGTTGACTACAGAGATCTAAACAAGGCAAGTCCAAAGGACGACTTTCCTTTACCACACATTGACATGTTGGCTGACAGTACAACAAAGTTCAAAGTTTTCTCCTTCATGGATGGATTCTCGGGCTATAACCAGATCAAAATGGCACCGAAAAACATGGATAAAACTTCGTTCATTACCCCATGGGGTACCTTTTGTTACAAGGTGATGCCATTCGGCTTGAAGAACGCCGGGGCAACCTATCAAAGGGCCATGACTACTCTGTTTCATGACATGATACACAAAGAGATAGAGGTATATGTCGATGATATGATTGCAAAATCTAAGACAGAAGAGGAGCATGTGAGCCACCTGTCGAAACTATTCGAGCGTTTGAAAAAATACAAACTCCGCTTGAATCCCAACAAGTGCACCTTCAGTGTCCGTTCAGGGAAACTCTTAGGGTTCATCGTCAGCAAGAAAGGGATTGAGGTCGATCCTGACAAGGTCAAGGCCATTCGAGAAATGCCTTATCCGAAAACTGAAAAATAAGTCAGAGGATTCTTGGGACGTTTGAACTACATCTTCAGATTCATATTCCTTATGACCACCACGTGTGCGCCGATTTTCAAATTACTCAAAAAGAACCAGGATTGCGTTTGGTCAGAAGACTGCCAAGCTGCCTTCGACAGTATTAAGGAATATCTGTTGAATCCTCTGATTCTATCACCTCCAGTGGAAGGAAGACCACTGATCATCTACCTCACAGTCTTGGAAGACTTAATGGGGTGTGTACTTGGCCAACAAGACGAAACCAAACGGAAGGAGTCTGCCATTTACTATCTAAGCAAGAAGTTCACCGACTGCGAGACTCGGTACACGATGCTTGAGAAAACTTGTTGTGCTTTGGCTTGGGCAGCCAAACGTCTTCGCCAATACATGATTAGTCACACTACTTGGTTAATCTCCGAAATGGATCCAATCAAGTATGTCTTCGAAAAACCTGCTCTCACGGGAAGAATCGCCCATTGGCAGATGTTATTATCAGAATATGACATAGAGTACCACACTCAGAAAGCCGTTAAAGGGAGTGTTTTAGCCGATCATTTGACTCATCAACTGATTGACGATCAAGAACCAATCGGGTTTGACTTCCCAGACGAAGATGTCATGTATCTAAAAATGAAAGATTGCGATGAACCGTTACCCAGTGAAGGGCCATAACCAGGTTCCCAATGGGGACTTATCTTTGATAGAGCAGTTAATCATTATGGAAACGGAATTGGGGCAATCATTGTTACCCCTCAGGGTACCCACATTCCTTTCACTGCCAGACTTACGTTCAAATGTACGAACAACGAGGCCGAATACGAAGCTTGTATTATGGGTCTCGAAGAAGCGATTGATTTAAGGATCAAAAACTTGGACGTATACGGCGATTCAGCCTTGGTTATTAATCAGATAAAAGGAGATTGGAACACATACCAATCAGGACTGATTCCTTACAAAGACTATGCAAGAAGGTTGTTACCCTTCTTTAACAGATTCGAGTTTCATCACGTCCCTCGTAGAGAGAATCACATGGCTGATGCCTTAGCCACTCTCTCTTCCATGATTAGTGTAGGTCAACGGAATGACCTACCTAAGATCGACATAATGCGCGTTGAAAGGCCCGCTTACATCTTCACGATTGAAGCAGTCATAGACGACAAACCTTGGTATCACGATATCAAATGCTTCGTTCAGAAACAACAGTTGCCACTTGGGGCACTAAGGAAGGACAGAAAAACCCTCTGAAGATTGGCTAGAAACTTCTTCTTGAGCAGTGATACACTCTATAAGAGGAATTTTGGCTTGGTCTTGATCCGATGCGTAGACAGACCAGAAGCAGACATGCTTATGAAAGAAATTCATGAAGGATCCTTTGGCACTCATGCTAACGGACACACAATGGCGAGAAAAATCCTAAGAGCATGGTATTACTGTTTGACCATGGAATCCGACTGCTACAAGTACATGAGGAGGTGTCACAAGTGTCAGATATACTCTGACAAAATTCATGTACCGCCATCACATCTCAAAGTTCTTTCTTCCCCGTGGCCTTTTTCCATATGGGGAATCAACATGATTTGCTTGATCGAACCTAAGGCTTCAAACGGACATCAGTTCATCCTGGTAGCCATTGACTATTTCACCAAGTGGGTCGAAGCAGCATCGTACGCTAATGTAACCCGACAAGTGGTGGTCTGATTTATCAAAAACAATATCATTTGTCGTTATGGTGTTCCGAGCCAGATCATGACAGATAATGGATCTAACTTAAACAACAAGATGATGAAAGAGTTGTGCGTTGAGTTCAAGATCGAACACCATAACTCATCTCCCTACCGACCCAAGATGAACGGAGCGGTAGAAGCGGCTAACAAGAACATCAAGAGGATCATTCAAAAGATGGTTGTAACCTATAAAGATTGGCACGAGATGCTACCCTTTGCTCTTCACGGTTATCGAACATCTGTCTGCACTTCAATAGGGGCAACCCCTTTCTCTCTAGTATATGGCATGGAGGCAGTTCTCCCCATAGAAGTAGAGATCCCATCAATCCGGGTATTGATGGAAGCTAAGCTTTCATAAGCTGAATGGTGTCAAAGTCGACACGACGATTTAAACCTGATCGAAGAGAAGCGAATCACGGCGCTATGCCATGGTCCGTTGTATCAGCAGAGAATGAAGAAGGCGTTCGACAAAAAGGTCCGACCTCGCGTCTTCAAAAAAGGAGACCTCGTGTTCAAGAAGATACAATCGTTTCTCAGTGACTCTCGGGGGAAATGGACCCCAAATTATGATGGCCCCTATGTGGTCACGAAAGCTTTCTCAGGCGGTGCCTTGAGACTTGCAACCATGGACGGAGAGGAATTTGCCTACCTCACAAATGTTGATGTAGTCAAGAAATACTTCGCCTAAACTAAACTAAAAAAAAAAAACGTCTCGGTGGATTGAAAACCCGAAAGGGCGGTCCAGGCAAAAGTTAGAGACATTGAAAAAATCATCCCGATGGGTTGGAAACATCAAAGTACAATCCAGGCAAAAATTAGGGATAATGGCAAGTAACTATGTTCAACCAAGGCGAATCCCTCAGCAGCAGTTACACCATCCATCAAAGGAAAACTCCAGTCATGATCATCTTCGACAGAAGCTCAGGATGTCCGGAATTCAAAGTTGGTAGAAGGATAGTGGTCATTATGTTTCAACATAGCCCTTTTCCCTGTAAATTACCATTTTCTAACTTTGTATATACTCTTTGGAATCACGCGTTTGGTTGATCTCCATCTTATCAATAAAATTTGAGCCCTTGTGCTTTTGTTTGTAATTCTTATTTGTTTTAGCTTTACAGAATGGCGTTTTAACATGATTAGCGATTCTTGAAATGAAACAAAAATGAATTTACTTGTTAAAACTTTTTCTGCTTTTAAATTAAAGATGGCAATTGTTTTTTACTATTGAGCATCGGAAGAACGTTGATTGCGTCTCCAAAGGCGTTTGAATTTCAAAGCACAGAATCAAAGTACTCCTTCTAGGCCAGTACGCTTGAACGAAGGATCAATTGTATGAGATGCGGCTTTCCCATCTGATACCCTCGGCCGAGTTCTTATCTCCTAAGCCCGATCAACGGTATTCCCCGCAGGGACTATCTCTCCTAAGCAAGGGAGAATTGCTACTTTTTTGACCAATGGTACTTCTTCGCCCCGCGATGGCCGAGTATCCAGTCATGTTCACTCGTCAGTCTGTATGTCGCGTCAGTTTTGTCAGCATATATACATACATCATGCATTTGATTTGCATTCATATTTATATTGCATCACTATCACTCTTGCCGGTCTTGTCCCCTAGTGATAACAGTTCTCTCAATCGAGTTGTCAGTTCTTGCCTCGTCAGGAAATGCTGCGTTTGAACAATCTCGCCTCCAGTGTATTTCTAGATTAGAGTCAGCACTCGACCACTTTGATAACTTGAACCTATGAAAAGCCAGAGAAGCTTTCTACAAATGTCACTCTTCGCCATTGAAGATGATCTCCTTGCTTTCCCGGATTAAATAAAAATCCCCAGAGAAAGCCTCCTAAGCAGAGATTTGGCATTACAGCTGCATTTCTCCGAAAGACCGCTGATGAAAAGGTCATCGGCACCTCAAATTGGATCCCATCATATGGCATTTCTCCGAGAAGATCCCGAGCAAAGTATGATGTAAGGCCCCAAACGAAGGCAGTCTTTCAGAAGACTCGTCTTTCCCAGTAGAAACAAATGGCGTCTCCAACAGAGAAGTTTGTACACCTCTACAGCTCAGATGACTGTGTTCCCCAGCAAGTCTGACATCATTCTTTTTCCCATCAAATGGCATCTCCCCAGGAAAATTTGGCGAGAAGTTTGAGGAAAACCGCTACGAATAGCGTCCCTTGTCAATAAATTTTATTGACAAGAGAAACCGAGACCAGTTCCTTGGTAGGAAACCAGGATCGAGGGGAAGTTTAAATCAGAAACTAAGACCAGTTCCTTGGTAGGAAAATAGGATCGAGGGGAAGTTTACCTTTTCTAAGCATCATTGCTTAGCAAAAGAAGATGAATGCGATCTGCCATTCATAGCCATCAAAATTTCGGGTATTCCGATATTTAATCCTCTTGCACCCTGAATGCTTGAATACCTTCGTCATTCACACCTTCGGGTCCAAGAAGATTAAATAGGGGCATCTGTCATACCCCAAATTTTAACCACTAAGATTTCCCATCATTCTGAAAATCATCATCACAATATCGATGAACCATCATGCCTCATCAAATGCCTCAAGGGTTGTTGGGCATTCACTACAATCAAAACTAGGGTTTTAAGCCCTCTCAGAGCCTTAAACAAAGGATCAATCAAGGAATGACTTGATCTTCAACTTGTCTAGCCTCTAGAATATCCCCAATGGATCAAAAGGACTCCCACTTCAAGGATTAAGCACAAGGCTGCTCCCTTCTAGGTGGATCAAGTCTCAAGATCGATAGTGTCACCAAATTAGGGTTTTGGTCGACCAGGACCTCCAGATGGAAAATTTTCATCTGGGCACAAGCCAATGATCCAAAACATAACCTAATATACTCCATGGAACCTCATGGACCCAATCATCAAGTCAATTTGATCTCAGGGGATGCTTACATAAAAAATCAGGAATTAGGGTTTCTTGACCTAATTCACCCCTAGGTTGACTTTTGGGACAAATCATGAGCTAAGACCTCAAGAGAGGATTTGAGGGTCTTTAATATACTATATTGATCCATTTGCAACAATGGATTAATCCAAGAAGCTTGAGCAACAAGTCTCAATTTCATTTGCACCACAATTAGGGTTTCGCGAGGATAGTCAACTGTAACTTTGACTTTTGACCAAGAAATGCTCCCAAACCCTAAGACATGATTCAATATACCCTATGACACCCATGGAACATGTCCATCAAGTTTGATTTAGGTCAAGGGCATGATTTCCTGAAGAATTGCACTGTTTGGAATTCATTTGATAAAAAGTCAACTGTGCACAAAAGTCAACTTTGACTTTTTGAGATTTTTCACCAAAATGGATTTTTAACCTTAAAATGATGTTAATGTATGATTTGAATCATCATTCATCAAGAAAAATCAAAGAAAGTGGGATAACTTGAAAAAGGGGTAACCATAAAAACTTAGAAAAATTTCTAAGTTATGGAAAAAGTGACACTAATGTGCCAACTTTGGAGGACCATAACTCCTAAACCACAAGGCCATTGTTCCCCATTCAAAGCTTGATTTGTAGATCACATTGACCTCTATAAAAGCTTCATACTGACTTATGTCCAAATTCCTCATGGATTTTGAGTTATGGAGTGATCAAAATCAAGAAAAGTCACTTTGTTCCAACACTTGGTGAAAATTTCACTAAGTCAGAATCTGCCTTTACTTTTTTCCAAATGTAGGGGGGTTTTTCACTTGGATTCAAAAGAGATCAAAACCAAACATGTTCAAACAGTTGTTGTATCAATTAAGGGCTTTCCAAAATGGCCAAGAACATTACCAAATTCAATTTGAGCTATGAGATATGACATTGGCAAGATGCCTTGCTGAAATCTGCCAAGGCAAGGCAGATTTTTGCACTTTTGGTCGATTTGCCAAAATCAGCCAATTCCAAGCCTTGTCATCACTTTGGACACATCTGAGGATTGAATCTAAAGGGGACAATCACTAAGCCAAGCCTCCAAAGTCTTTGGAACAAGTAATAACATGTTGAACCTAGAATTGCCAAAATAGGGACAAGACTCCAATTTTGGATTGGGGCATTCAATGGAAGCATCAAGGTGGCATGGACTGAGCTCTTAGCAACTGAATTCAGTCAAGACTTATCCAAGACCAAGGGAACCAGCAGCCTGTGCCCTAACCTCTAGTCAATGGCTAGAGGAGACTTGGATTTTCATTTGCCAACATTGGCCAAACCTACTCAGCAGTTGCCATTCACTATTCGTTGCAAAACAAACTTGCTCTACTATAAATAGAGCTCAATTGTGATCAGTTTGAGTACACCTAAGCCATCAAACAGATGCTTTCCTCAAAATCTCTTCTTTCACTCCAATTTTGCCTTCTAAGGCAAGTCACTATCGGGTTTTGAGTTTGAGAGATTTCCCAATCAAACCAATCACACACACACCTCATATACATCACATATGAGCTGATCAAACACTTAAACAACAACTGGAACACTGATTTCTTAGAATCACCAGTCAATTGCTCAAGGTTTTAACCAAGTTGCAGTTGAGATGCCATGAAGTGATCCAGCCAACTTCAATCAAGTCCAAACATTCAAACACACTCCATAGGGTGTAGGGAAGCTGTTCAGATCATCACAAATCATCTGTAACACCTCCAACATAAATCACGATCACCAGCGGCAAGTGGTAAGCATGAGCTCTTTTAACTCTATGATCCATGCAATTTTTGCTGCACAATAATTTGGCCATATGTTCATAATCATGCATGGAATGTTTCCCCTCAATTAATTGCATTGTTTGAATCGTGTATCAAAAATCCCAGCCTTCATGCAGAATCTAGGGTTCTTGAGGATTGTTCATGATTTCTTGTTTTATGTTTAATTTAAATGAAATTAATTGTCATAGACATGATCGTGAGGTTGAAACGAGTTGATTGGTATGTGGATTGCATGATATGATTAAGTATTCAGTGAGATTGGATAAAAAATGCAAATCTGGGAAACTCAGAACACGCGCGTGTTCTTGCCCTTGTTCTTGGCGCCATTTTCCAACATTTGAATTTTTTTATTTTTATTTAATTGATTCAAAAATTAATTTCTCTCTGAGTTTTAATGATTTTGAGTTGATTCTTTTTTTAATAATTCACAAAAATGTTAAAATATTTTATTTTCCCAAAAAATCCCAAAAATATTATTTATTTCATATAATTGATATTTTTGCAAAGAATTAATATTTTAATTGTTTTTGACATTTAAAATATTTTTTTCCTCTTGATTTTGTAAAGATTAATGACTTCTAATTATTTTGTAGGTTAATACTTGATTTTTGAAGCATTAATCCAAGATCATAATTTGTTTCCCACATGTTAAACAATTTTTGATCATTTTAATTAAATTTTTATTCAATTAAAATACATTTTGGAAATAAATTAGGGTTTTTGATTAATTCAACCCTCACAAATCATTTTCAAACACATTTTGGGCCTCTATTAGAGTGTAAGACCCAACCCACTTGTACAGAAATATTTTGGGCCTCACTTATTGTATAAGTCCCTCTGTACATTTTTAAATTCGGCACGATCGTCGCCAGTTTAAAAATAAACCATCTGGGCCTCTCCTTGAGCTATAAGACCCATTCAAAACTTTTGGGCCTCTATTAGAGTGTAAGACCTAACCCCCTTTTAACCAAAAACAACTTTGGGCCTCAGATATTGTATAAGCCCCTTTGCGTTAAAAGAAAATCTTGGCGCGATCGCCATTTTAAACGAAAAATCATCTGGGCCTACCCTCGTGTTATAAGCCCCACTCTTTTTCTTTAAAACTTTTTGGGCCTCTTGAGAGAGTGTAAGACCCATCCCTTTGTACAGAAAACAATTTTTGGGCCTCAGTCACTTGTATAAGTCCCTCTGTACAAAACAACAGCGCACTCACTGATAAAACCCTGGGCCTCTCCTTGAGCTGTAAGCCCCAAATCTTTCTTTTTCAAAGCACTTTCTCCTTTGATTTTGAATATACTGTTGTTTTCAATCTTTCTTTGTTGAACAACTAACCAAACAACATGGAAGCTCTACAACCGAGTAAGTGTTTATATGCTTCCATTTACCGCTTTCATATACATATAATTGTATTGTGGGACTGTTTCGCTGTAAGTCTTCTTTCATAAACTCATATCAACTGTGTAATAATAGTATAGATATTTAGAGTTTCCCCGGCAACTACGTCTAGCATTAAGCCCGTTGATCACTCTTAAATAGTCAAAACTAGATCCCCATAGGATTACCAGACACAGTTTTCCCTCCTCTTGGGGTTAAACAATATGGAGATATGAAAGGCAGCATTCTCGGTGAACCCTTTCATAGACCGTCACTCGTAGAAGTTGTCAAAGAAACTCTACTCCCCAGAGATGATCTCTTCTCTGTGAATGGCATCTCTTGAGTTTCTTCCAAATTCTCGAACTTTCCTGGCTTGATCTATTCCTCGTGAATAGCCTGTCTTGAATTTCTAGGGGTTTGGGGACCCACAGGCTTCTTAAAAGCACTTATCAAGAAACTCTATTCCCCAGAGATAATCTTTTCTCCGTGAATGGCATCTCTTGAGTTTCTTCCAAATTCTCGAACTTTCCTGGCTTGATCTATTCCTCGTGAATAGCCTATCTTGAATTTCTCGGGGTTTGGGGACCCATCGGCTTCTTAAAAGCATCGGCCTCCTCTTGGGCATTGTTCAAGGACCCGCGGGCTTCCTAAAAGCATCCCCGCCTGCTCTTGGGCATTGTACAAGGACCCGTCGGCTTCTTAGAAGTATTCACAGCCTCCTCTTAGGCTTCGTATAATGATCCTTCCCCCGGGAATGATAGCCTTCTCTTGGGCTTCATACAAGGACCACTCGGCTTCTTAAAAGTTTCCAGCCTCCTCTTGGGCTTCGTACAAATTGTCCCGACGACCTCCTAGAGGTATAGGAACAGAACTTAGTCATCTTCATAGAACAGTCCTTTCCAAGAGACTACTACTGTTTCTCAAAGCATAGTACAAAAGATGAAACTCTAGACACGGACAGTCTAACATCCTTGAGTCTCAAAGACATTCTCAAGTGACCCCTTCAAAAATAGGAAGGAACCCCGTGGACTCGGACAACCTCAATACCCTTTGGATTTCCCACTTCCTTAAAGAACAGGAAATAACCCTGATCCTCAAATCAAAATCCCTGAGCGGAAACATTACTCATATAAGAACTAATTTTCTCTTTAAATTAGCATACTGGACCTGTCACTCAACTGAAACAGTAACCATAGCCTCCTCTTGGGCTTTGTACAATGATTCTCCCCAGCGGAGCTAACAATTTTGGCCTCCATCTCGGGCTTCGTACGAGATACCAGAGACTCCCTCGTTGAGTCAATCACCCCTTTCGCCTCCGTCTCGGGCTTTATACGAGATACTAAAAGATTCCCTCGTTGAGTCAAAACCTTTTAGCCTCTCTCTCTCGGGCTTTGTACGAGACACATATTAGCCTCCTCTTAGGCTTTGTATAAGAAAACCACTGGTTGATCCAATCAACCTTTTAGCATCAAAGTTGTGCCTCGTTCACAGTACACAAACATCAACAACTCCTTCCCCTTCATCTAATTGCTATAAGCGGCACGTCTCTGGATCATCCACATCCATGCCACTGTCCCTCTTTTAGCATGAGAAATTCCTAAGGAAAGATAGCATTGCTCTACACTGAGTTAAAGTCTTCTCCTTTAGGTTGGAGATCCCCTATAAAGGAAATTATGGCATTGCCGGATTCACATATCCCGGTTAAAGTAATTCTCCCTTATAAACGGTTGTGACAAACAAACCCCTCTTTAGAGATGACAAATTCTCTCTAAAGTTGAGATCTTTCAGCTTCACATCTTGGGCTTTGAACAAGACACCAAAACAACCATTTTCTCCCATAGAATAAGAGGAACTACGAACGCTCTGATTTCCCTGTTTCGGTAAACGGGAATACGTAGGCATAAGATTGAAAGAAAAGATCTTAGCGAGCACACTAAACAAAAACCCAAAATCCCATACTTCCACACATCCGTCCTAACCTCCCACCAATCGACCGAACACCACTTTTAAAAAAATACAACCAATAGAGACCCCGAATCTTTGTAGCATCTGTAAACCAACAGTTTTGACTGTTTAACCTCAGTTTGCAAGCAGGGTTAATTTGAGACATCTATTTCCCTTCCTTCATCAGCTTTAATAGGATAAAAAATGAATCGAGCTGTAGATACCAAAGAGCGGTAGTGCTTCGCAACCACGTCCAAAACCGCTCGCTACACAAAGGTATCATGTGTACAAGTTTGAACTTGTGGGCAAGTAGGTAGTAACCATACAAGAGCATTGGAGTTTCGACATGCATTTGAGAGGGTAACAACGTCATAAGGTTCATGTATTCAAAGATTACAATCCAAGACATATAAACACTTAAGAACAACTCAAACATGGTATCCAAGATTCAAGACATATATGTGCACATGTTTAGTTAAACAATTTCAATGTAAAAAAGGTAAGTGATCTAACAAGATCTCATAGTATGAGCAAGGCATTTTTGCAAAGACATTCATATGCAAACAACACATTTAAACATCATGGTAACAAAGTGAATTAATGATATACAATATTAAAACATCATGCAAGGTTCAAACAACATGTTTTAGGTCTCAAACAATCAAGGCAAGCCAAGGATTCATGTTAAAAGAACAAAAGAAACAAAGAAGTTTTCATAAAACCCTAAAAAAGATCCTTCACTTTCAACATGTACAAATGCCTCAAATAATAAACATTTTGGACAATTTTTTTCACCATAAAAAAATAGACATTTCAATGAACAATTTGCAAAAAGAATGGGTCAAAAAGGATAAAAGATGAGTGAGTTATGATCAATTGAAATCAAAGCACAAACCATAAAATTTAAATAAAACAAGAAAATAAAAAGAAAAGGAAATGTCTCCCCTTGGGTTTGAACCCACGCCCTTGGGTACTCATCCATAAAACATCCACCAACTGGGCCATGTGCGCATAGTGAACAAATGATGCACACACACAATGAAATAACAAGGCAAGCAAAAAATCAGAAAAATGCACAAAAGGGTTGATTCGCAGGATCGAACCCAGGCAAGGCAGGCGAAAGGGAAAGGCATGGCAAGGTTTCTACCACTGGGGTGGCTATTACATCCAAACATATAACACCTTCATTTGTTTTTATTTTAAAGACCAACCAAAATGGCCACCTCAGCGCCACGTTGGGCTGACTGGGTGCCATATCACCATCATCTTCTTCCTCAAACTTTCTCGCTCGTGCCCTAGTTCATCATCTCACACCCAGATTTTCCAACAAATATATCTCACTCGTTTCCCAACCATTTACCATGAAGTAAAGATCAAAGTTGGAGTATTTTTCACGAGAAATCAGAATATTACATCATCTCACAATAAAAATGAAGACACGATTCACAAATCAACACTCAACAGTGCAACATCAAAATTAATCAGCATGCTATATCATTTGATATTCAAACAAAACAAAGCAGGCATACATTCAGAACAACAAAGCACAATGCATACTACATTTTAACAATCAAATGAGTATAGAATAGTGCATGAACATGCGAGTTTCAAAAGTTGAAAAACCTTACCTCTTGGAGAAAGTCCAAGGCTTCTTTTCAGCTACTACAGATACAAGAAAACCCTCTTCTCAGCTTCCTTGAGTCTTTTAGAACTTCTCTGGATAGCTGGATCAATTGGAAACACACCGAAACACAGGTCACGATTCTTCTTGCAACAATGGAGGTTGAAAATGGCAGATGATGTATATGGTGTTACATATTTGTTTTAGTGGTATTGATGAACTTTATGAAGTGTTTAGAGGTGGTTTGTAGAGTTTATTTGAGAAACGCACGAGCCAAATGAACTGGAGCAAGGTTCTTGCAAATTTGAAAGAATGAGTGAGTGAGAGATTTCAGAGAGTATCAGCCTTTCTTTTTAGGTGATTCTGGTGTCCCTTGCAATGAGGATTGATCCTCTATTTATAGGGAAAGTGAGGGGCTTGAGGTATGGACAGATTTCACTTTTTGCCAAACTTGCCCTTTCTCTAAATTTCCTCCGTGCAGGCTGTAATGCTGAGTCAAGGACACTCTAATACTCTAGAAAATGGTCAGGAATAGGGTTTGTACTGTTGAGGTGTACTGATGGGATTGGAACAAGGCTCCATGCTGTAAGAGAAATGGAGTGACTATGTGTCTTGTGAAAAGTTTCTCTCTCCTTACCTCAACTTGCATCCACTTGACATAAACTAATGTATTTTAATGTTGTAACTTGTGTAGCTCGTGGCAGAGGTCTTAAACACTCTAATCTTGCTTCTAAACATCAGAATTGTGAGTGTTTTGGTGATTAGGAATGGTTTTGCATCATTATGCACATGTTGGTATCTTGCACTTCAAGAAATTGACACCAAACTTCTCCTCTTTGAAACTCTCAGCTCCCTCCACGGATTGGAGAGTTCTAGTACTTTTTGGAAAGCCCCTAATGTCCTCTACAAAGTTCATGTTCATTCCAAGTCCTAGATCCAAAGGGATCATGGTGAAAATTGGAGGTGAAGTTGGCTGAAAATTAGGGCAAAAGTGGTGAAATTTCACTAAGTCTTTAATTGCGTTGAACTTCCAAGCCTCCTAACTTAAAAACCAAGCCTCTTTTGAAGAAGGACCCTCTAATATGTCTTGAATTTCATGATTAGAGCTTCAATTTGAGTTTTGAGTCACAAAAATTGGATGTGTGGTTTGAAAGTTATGACTTTTCCAATTTTGCACAAAGAGTGAATTCTTCCACACTTAGAAAAATTTTAGGAACCAAACCTTGCCCTTTTTGCAAGAAACATTTCAAATGGTGATTTCTCATGCTCTAACTCAAGAATCAAGCATGTCTAGATGGAATATAGCTTGAATGCTTCATCTTGGGTCAAGGTAACAAAAGTCAAAGGCTTGACTTTGTCAGGTGCAAATTAGGTCAGATGAATTCCACAGTGCGATCCTTAGGAATTTGTAACTTTTCACTTCTCCAATACTTTAGGCGAGTTCCAAGGATGTTTATGAACACAATGGATCATGTCCCATGGTTTGGGATCATGCTTTGACCATGAATTAGGGCACATTAGACTTTCCACTGAAGAAAACCCTAATCTGGGGTCAGATGAACTTTGAGGCTCATTGTACTTGTGACGGGGTCAAACACTCTTTATTTATTGCTGAATAAGATCTTTTAGATGTATATGAGCTCAATTGGTTGATGAACTAATCAAGGCATTGACTGATCATACCAAGGTCCCTTGTGATTATTCAGGTTAAAACCTTAATTCCATAACTCTTGATCTGATGGTCTCTTTTTGATTTCTCCTGATCCAAACATATGAGATCATGAAATAGGATTTGAGAACCTTGTGATTAGCTTTTAAGACCAAGTGGTTGAAATTTGGAGCTTCAGTTGGCTTTCTTGAACAGATGACTTCAAACTAACAAACTCAATCACCTAGTGAACACTGGTGATGGATGTATGGAACCAAGAAGTGTTTTAGGAGACTTTGAAACATGTGAGAACTCTGCTTAGTGATCTTGTCCTTTTTCTTGTGCAAACCCCTAGCTTTTACACAAAAGAACAAACTAGCAAGACATGATGGTTAGTTAACAATGCATAGATGATTGAAACCTAAATGCAAGTGCAAGATGTTATGACATCTAAGGGGTAAATTTTGGGGTATAACAGTTGCCCCTATTTGAATAGCTTCACCGGATAGCACGAGAGATGATAATCCTCGGGAAATCAAGGTGAAAGGTATTTAAATACAGCAAACCGAAAATTTTGCCCTTAGATGGAATGTATACACTAAGGACAAGCAACTGACATGCAAATGCTGACATGCCATAAACTTCTAGTATGATGATATGATGCCACAATGGTGTAAAATGCAGACAAAGAAAAACAACCAAGACAAAGAGCCAACATCCATAGGTGAGCCTCATTTGGGAAGAGCTAAGGTCTAGTATCCACAACAAGACTTACTGGGGATGCAGGTTACAACCAAAAGCAGCGACTTACTGAGGAGTGACTAAGAAGACACTGGGGATAGAATAATGAAGTGAGGGGAACCCCCCATAAATCCTCACTGGAGATAAAAGTCAAAGAGGTAATCTATAATGGGAAAAGATCCAAGGAGATGGATGACAGGTTCAAATATAACCGGACAACATCGGGGATGACGAAAGGGGAAGACACACTTTTTACTGGGGCGAAACTAGAAAGAAGGCATGATCTCCATTGGGGATCATTTTAAATAAAAGGAAAGGCACCCAAAAACAGATTTCCTGGGAATTTCTTATACTGAAGAGTTCAAACGGGATCTTCAAGAAAAAACCAGAAAAGGCAGAGACAAACACAAACTCTGCGTACGCTAAATGATGATTGTAACACCCCATTTCTACCCGGTAATTATATTAAAATCAGAGTTATAAAATTTTCAACATAATACGGGATATCACATTTTCAACTTTAAAAACCAATCACATAATAGTTAGTCATGAAAGATACATAGCAATTCAAGGGAACATAAACCAACAAATAATCTTCAACTTTATTCAACTTTAGCAAATGCAACGCAGCGGATTCATAATCAAATTAGTAGCATCTTTATCCAACATAAAACAACTTCAAATTAAACAACAAAGTATATTTCGACAATTTCACTAAAAATTCAGCATATAGACAAATAAATAAAGGACATGCGTCATCCCCCCGAGTGCTACGTATCAGAGCGACAACCACCGACTCGAACTAAGGTAACCGGCTACTCCTCTTGATTACCTGCACGTTGCCAACATAGGGACAACATTCAAACAGAAGGGGTGAGATATCGAATTTTATAAACGAAGTATGATAAACAATACATAGATAGGAATCATACAAATATCACCACTTCACATCAACAACCAACAAAATCAACAACAACTTAAAATAATGCAACTTTAATGCGACTCGACTATGCACATGCATGTGGTACCATCGGAGTAAAACTCCCAACTTAAAATTTCCAGTTTATCGAGGCATCAAGGCATAAGCCTTCAACTTTCAACTTTCAACTTGTGCCAATCCAGGCCAACGTGGTGTGAGCAACGACTCCGACAAAAATGCAATGTATGCTTTATGACAAGCACAACTCATCAACATAGACGACTCAACAACTTCCACAACATAATCAACTTAAACAACATAGCAACTTTTACGACATAAACAACTTATATCAACGTTGGCTTATCAAGCCTACAACTTACAATTCGTCCGTAATCGGAACAATGTTACAACTCAGTTGTACCTTCAATTCGACTTTTTCGACATAATTTCAACAACACAATTCAATAAAAGTCACCTACTAAATTACCCGACTTACCCCGACAATTTTCGTTAAATTCCGGGCAACTAAATTTCCCGCCTAAACCGGCTAAATCGACTAAAACTGTACTGTTTTTAACCTCTGTTATTAATACCAATTTATTATAAAATTCTATTTTTGTTACTATTGCCATTAAAACGAATTCCAAGCTTCTGTCACGAATTTCACTAAGTTCAGTTTCTGTTCACACTGCTACTACTACATTTCCAATTTTCTGTCAAAATTACCACTGCTACTTAATTAGATTTCTGTCGAAAACCTGTTAAGTTTCTGCTACCTAAATTATTAGTGAACATATTATCTTTCTGCTATATGAATTATTAGGGAACATATTATTTTTTTGCTGTAAAAACTATTGCCAACATCTTGATTTAATGAAGTATGGTTTAGTAATACATTAAATTAAAACAAAAGAAAGTGGTAATCAGTAATTGAATTAATTGGAAAACATGTTATTACAGTGTAAAGATTAAAGTGGGTCCCCCTCCCACATGGGTGGCTTGCGCCATCCTTCATGGGCAAAACCATGGCTTGCACCATGCCTTGTGGCTCCCGCCACATGTGTTCTCTTTTTCTTTGGGTGGCCTGCGCCACCCCTATGTGTGTGGTGGGTGGCCTGCGCCACCCCTAAAATACAGTTTTCGTCCCAATTCATTTTCCAAAAAATTACCAAATAACTGCAACATTCATAAAATCATCCAGTAACAATTTTCACAACAATCGACAAATTAACATTTTCACATAATTAATCAATATAACCGCATCAACAACACATCGTCAAAATCAACTTAAATCAACATCAACATCAGCCATATTATCAACAACCACACAAAGATCAACAATAACTTATCAGAAAATCAATTGGAAAAATAGTCATATAATCCCCAACCCTTATATCATTCATCATAACCCGGTTATAATAGTCGAACCCACCCTTACCTTGGATTGAAGGTAGCTCGACAATCGACCGGATTCCGGGAATTTGGCACCGGTAGCAACTTCTCTCTCGCAACTTCTTCTCTCACGTTCTTCCTTTTCTCCTCTAACTAATTCAACCTAACTGTTTCCTTTCTATTATTTGTTTTTATCAAAATAATATTATTCTAATATAATATCTAATGGGCCTAAAATCATACACCCCTTAATTTACTAATTCCGACACGAACCAAGCCCACTTAATCAAACACTCTCCTACGACTATAATATTACTACTAATATTATCCCCCGACTTTCTGGCTAAATATTCCGACTTAATTTATCACAACACAAAATCGACCGAATAATCACAAACAATTAATTAAATATTAAATTAAATAAATAATTAAATATTTGGGCGTCACAACTCTCCCCCACTTAGAATATTTTCGTCCTCAAAAATTTACCTGATTCAAACAGCTCGGGATAGGAGTCTCGCATCTTGCTCTCCAATTCCCAAGTCATGCTTTCTCCAGCAGCTCCCAACCAGACAACTTTCACCAACATGATCTTTTTCCCTCGCAAAGTCTTCATTTCACGATCCACGACTCGCACAGGCATCGTCTCCACCGTGAGATTATCCCGTACTTGCACATCATCCATATTAACCACATGAGACGGATCTGAAATGTACTTCCGAAGTTGCGACACATGGAACACATCATGCAGATTCGAAAGATTTGGCGGTTATGCCATACGGTAAGCAACTTTCCCAACTCAGTCAAAATCTGATACGGACCGATAAAACGAGGAGTGAGCTTCTTAGACTTCAAAGCTCTCCCAACACCAGTCACAGACGTGACTCTCAAAAACACATGATCACCCGCTTGGAATTCCAAATCCTTCTTCCGCTTGTCATGGTAACTTTTCTGTCTACTTCGAGAAGCTTTCATTTTCTCTCGGATCAATTTCACTTTCTCGGTAGTTTCTCGAACTAATTCCGGTCCAAGTACTACACTTTCACCAGATTCATGCCAACACAACGGAGTCCTACACCTCCGACCATACAGCGCTTCAAAAGGTGCCATTCCGATACTAGAATGGTGACTATTATTATAAGTGAACTCGATCAATGGAAGATAGGTATCCCACGAACCTCCCTGCTCAAGAACACAAGCTCTCAACAGATCCTCCAACGACTGAATAGTTCGCTCAGTTTAACCATTTGTTTGAGGATGATACGCCGAACTCAACCTCAGCTTAGAACCCAACGCTTCCTGTAGACTCTTCCAAAACTCCGACATAAACCTCATATCTCTATCCGACACGATACACAAAGGAACACCATGTAACTTCACAATCACTCGGATATAGATCTCTGCCAACTTTGCAATTGGATATGTGTTGTTAATAGGTATAAAATGAGCCGACTTCGTAAGCCTATCAACAATCACCCAAATTGAATCATGTCCTCTCGAAGTAATAGGCATCCCTGTCACGAAGTCCATAGAAATGCTATCCCATTTCCATTCTGGAATCTCTAACGGTTGCATCAACCCCGCAGGCTTCTGGTGTTCGACTTTCGACTTCTGACAAGTCAAACACGCATATACAAAACGTGCCACATCTTCTTTCATTTCGGACCACTAAAATATCTTCTTCAAGTCTTGATACATTTTAGTAGCTCCCGGATGAATACTCAGATTACTCCTATGACCCTCTTCAGGAATCTTCTTTTTCATATCTGCATCGTCAGGAATACAAATTCGATCATGCATTCTCAAAACACCTCGTGCATCAATCTTAAAGTCACTCTTATTCGATTGACCACAATTATTCATGATGTCTACTAGTTTCACATCCCGCTTCTGAGCCTCTCGAATACTGTCCAGAAAATCATTGTTAATCTTCAACATACCCAGCATAACACTCTGCGGTGTCACTTCGCAAACCAAACTCATATCTTGAAACTGCTCAATTAATTCCAATTCCTTAATCATCATTGCTGACATATGCAAGGTCTTTCGGCTTAAAGCATCAGCCACAACATTAGCCTTGCCCGGATGATAATTCAAACCGAAATCATAATCTTTCAGCAATTCTAACCACCTTCGCTGTCTCATATTCAACTCTTTCTGATCAAACAAATATTTTAAGCTCTTATGATCACTATAAACTTCAAATCTAGAGCCATAGAGATAATGCCTCCAAATCTTCAGTACAAAAACCACTGCAGCAAGTTCCAAATCGTGCATAAGATAATTCCTTTCATGAGTTCTCAACTGACGAGACGCATAAGCAATTACTTTATTATTCTGCATAAGCACACCTCCTAAACCCATCAACGAAGCATCACAATAAACCACAAACGGTTCTCCTGGATTCGGTAATGTCAAAACTGGAGCCGACGTCAACCTCTTCTTCAATTCTGTAAAACTCTCTTCGCACTGAACATCCCACACAAAAGCTTTACTTTTACAAGTTAATCTAGTTAATGGAAGTGCCAACTTAGAAAACCCTTCAATAAACCTTCTATAATAACCAGCTAGTCCCAGAAAACTTCTAATCTCAGTAGCCGACCTTGGAGTTTCCCATTGCAACACAGCATTCTACTTTAGAAGGATCCACGGAAATACCACTACCTGAAATCACATGACCGAGAAAACTGACTTCCTTCAACCATAACTCGCACTTGGACAGCTTCGCATACAGCTTCTTGTCTTTCAAAACTTCCAGCACTGTTCTCAAATGTTCCTTTTGCTCTTCTTCTGACTTAGAGTAAATCAGAATATCATCAATGAATACAACCACAAAACGATCCAGATAAGTATGGAAAATGCGGTTCATGTATTCCATGAATACTCCCGGCGCATTAGTAACACCGAAAGGCATCACTGAATACTCATAATGTCCATACCGTGTTCTAAACGCCGTCTTCTGAATATCCTCATCCTTCACTTTAATCTGATGATAACCCGATCTCAAATCAATTTTCCTAAACACACGAGCACCCACTAACTGATCCATCAAATCATTTATTCTCGGAAGTGGATACTTGTTCTTAATTGTTACTTTATTCAGCTGTCTATAATCAACACAAAGTCTCATATTACCATCTTTCTTCTTTACTAACAGCACTGGAGCTCCCCACGGCGATACACTTGGCCTCACAAATTTCTTCTCAAGTAACTCTTCCAACTGCTTCTTCAATTCAGACAACTCGGATGCCGACATTCTGTATGGTGCCATCGAAACCGGTCTAGTACCAGGTACAAGGTCAATTGCAAATCCAACCTCTCTCTCTCTGGCGGCACATCAGGAATTCCATCAGGGAAAACTTCAGGAAATTCATTCACCACTTGCAACTCTTCAATCTTAGCTTTGCTCTCAATAGACAACGTTGCCATCAACGAAAACATCTGAGCTTCTTCTTTCATCAATTGCTATAACTCTGAAAGATAACAACCCAACTCCTTCCTCTCCAGGAGTAGAAAACCTCACCGACTTCCGATAACAATTTATATGAACATAGTTATACTCTAACCAATTCATACCTAGGATTGCATCCATTCCGGTCAGCGGCAAACAAACCAAATCAACATAAAAGTCTTTATCGAAGATCGATAAAGGACACCTTAAACACACAAGAGAAGTAGTCACCGATCCCTTAGCCGGAGTCTCGACGACCATTTCTCCATTCATAGCAGATAACTTAAGACCCAATCTTTGAACACAATCAGCAGAAACAAAACAATGTGTAGCACCAGTATCAATAATAGTAATTAAAGGAGTACTATTAATGAAACATGTACCTCTGATAAGTCTCTCCTCATTATCTGTCTGAGTCCCTGCTAACGCGAACACTTTTACGGTCTGAGCTTTCTTTGGCTTCTGACACTGATTACCAATATGCCCCTCTTCACCACAATTAAAATAGATCATCTCCTTGTGCTTGCAATCAGATATTGCATGTCCAATCTTACCACATCGGAAACACCTCTTCGCCTCAGCAGTACACACAATACTCTTATGTCCAGATTTTCCACACTTGAAACAAGTTATGCCAGCAGGAGCATCTCCCCTACTAGTCTTCTTGCCCTCAGTCGCTCTCTGTTTGCCCTTTCTAGCTGGAGCATCATAAGGCTTGCCACGGTTCTGTTGTTGCTTGCCTCTTCTATCACTAACAATCTTGTAGTGAGCATTGTTGTCCTCTTCATATATTCTGCAACTATCAACCAAATTAGAAAAGACACAGATCTTATGATACCCAACAGCTTTCTTGATTTCAGAGCCCAACCCGCTCTCAAACTTGATGCATTTAGAGAACTCAACATCATCCCCGGTATAGTACGGATAAAACTTAGCCAACTCAACAAACTTCGCAGCATAATCAGTAACCGACATAGTTCCTTGCTTCAGCTCAAGAAACTCTATCTGCTTCTTACCACGAACATCCTCTGGATAATACTTCCTCAGAAATTCCCTTTGGAACACCTCCCAAGTGATAACCTCACCTGTAGTCTCCAACCTCTGACGAGTCTCTAGCCACCAGTCATCAGCTTCGACTGCTAGCATATGAGTCCCATAACGAACCTTCTGCATTGGAGTGCAGTCCATCACATGGAAGATCCTCTCAATCTCTTTCAACCAATCCAACGCTCCATCAGGATCATACTTGCCCTTGAAGGTAGGCGGATTCTCCCTCTGAAAAGTCGCCAGACTACGAGATCCATCATTCTCGCCAGCATTCGGTAAATTCTACACAGCCTGAGCCATTGCTTGCATTGCAGCAGACATTGCAGCATCGTTCCTTCCAGCCATCTCAACTTATCACTACAACACAAACAAAAGTTAGAACCAAATAACAATACTCAATTGTTAAACAACTACGACTCGACACTTGGCCGGACGGACCGACCTGCTCTGATACCACTAATGTAACACCCCATTTCTACCCGGTAATTATATTAAAATCAGAGTTATAAAATTTTCAACATAAAACGGGATATCACATTTTCAACTTTAAAAATCAATCACATAACAGTTAGTCATGAAAGATACATAGCAATTCAAGGAAACATAAACCAACAAATAATCTTCAACTTTATTCAACTTTAGCAAATGCAACGCAGCGGATTCATAATCAAATTAGTAGCATCTTTATTCAACATAAAACAACTTCAAATTAAACAACAAAGTATATTTCGGCAATTTCACTAAAAATTCATCATATAGACAAATAAATAAAAGACATGCATCATCCCCCCGAGTGCTACGTATCAGAGCGACAACCACCGACTCGAACTAAGGTAACCGGCTACTCCTCTTGATTACCTGCACGTTGCCAACATAGGGACAACATTCAAACAGAAGGGGTGAGATATCAAATTTTATAAACGAAGTATGATAAACAATACATAGATAGGAATCATACAAATATCACCACTTCACATCAACAACCAAAAAAATCAACAACAACTTAAAATAATGCAACTTTAATGCGACTCGACTATGCACATGCATGTGGTACCATCGGAGTAAAACTACCAACTTAAAATTGCCAGTTTATCGAGGAATCAAGGCTTAAGCCTTCAACTTTCAACTTTCAACTTGTGCCAATCCAGGCCAACGTGGTGTGAGCAACGCCTCCGACAAAAATGCAATGTATGCTTTATGACATGCACAACTCATCAACATAAACGACTCAACAACTTCCACAACATAATCAACTTAAACAACATAGCAACTTTTACGACATAAACAACTTATATCAACGTTGGCTTATCAAGCCTACAACTTACAATTCGTCCGTAACCGGAACAATGTTACAACTCAGCTGTACCTGCAATTCGACTTTTTCGACATAATTTCAACAACACAATTCAACAAAAGTCACCTACTAAATTACCCGACTTACCCCGACAATTTTCGTTAAATTCCGGGCAACTAAATTTTCCGCCTAAACCGGCTAAACCGACTAAAATTGTACTATTTTTAACCTCTGTTATTAATATCAGTTTATTATAAAATTCTGTTTCTGTTACTATTGCCATTAAAACGAATTCCAAGCTTCTGTCACGAATTTCACTAAGTTCAGTTTCTGTTCACACTGCTACTACTACATTTCCAATTTTCTGTCAAAATTACCACTGCTACTTAATTAGATTTCTGTCGAAAACCAGTTAAGTTTCTGCTACATAAATTATTAGTGAACATATTATCTTTCTTCTATATGAATTATAAGGGAACATATTATTTTTTTGCTGTAAAAACTATTGCCAACATCTTGATTTAATGAAGTATGGTTTAGTAATACATTATATTAAAACAAAAGAAAGTGGTTATCAGTAATTGAATTAATTGGAAAACATGTTATTACAGTGTAAAGATTAAAGTGGGTCCCGCTCCCACATGGGTGGCTTACGCCATCCTTCATGGGCAAAACCATGGCTTGCGCCATGCCTTGTGGCTCCCGCCACATGTGTTCTCTTTTTCTTTGGGTGGCCTGCGCCACCCCTATGTATGTGGTGGGTGGCCTGCGCCACCCCTAAAATACAGTTTTCGTCCCAATTCATTTTCCAAAAAATTACCAAATACACTGCAACATTCCTAAAATCATCCAGCAACAATTTTCACAACAATCGACAAATTAACATTTTCACATAATTAATCAATATAACCGCATCAACAACACATCGTCAAAATCAACTTAAATCAACATCAACATCATCCAGATTATCAACAACGACACAAAGATCAACAACAACTTATCAGAAAATCAATTGGAAAAATAGTCATATAATCCCCAACCCTTATATCATTCATCATAACCCAGTTATAATAGTCGAACCCACCCTTACCTTGGATTGAATGTAGCTCGACAATCGATCGGATTCCGGGAATTTGGCACCGGTAGCAACTTCTCTCTCGCAACTTCTTCTCTCACGTTCTTCCTTTTCTCCTCTAACTGATTCAACCTAACTGTTTCCTTTCTATTATTTGTTTTTATCAAAATAATATTATTCTAATATAATATCTAATGGGCCTAAAATCATACACCCCTTAATTTACTAATTCCGACACGAACCAAGCCCACTTAATCAAACACTCTCCTACGACTATAATATTACTACTAATATTATCCCCCGACTTTCCGGCTTAATATTCCGACTTAATTTATCACAACACAAAATCGACCGAATAATCACAAACAATTAATTAAATATTAAATTAAATAAATAATTAAATATTTGGGCGTTACAATGATAATCACAAGGACTTTCAAAGGAAATTGGTAATAACCAACTTGAGATGCCAATAATGATTGGACTTAGAAAAACATGCCAGTAATTACTGGACTTAGGATACTGATAATGATTAGACATTCAACAAGTGCCAGTGAATACTGGACTTTCACGAGGATATTGGTGATGACCAAAACCTCTGCCGAGAACAAGATTAAAGTGCCAATAATGATTGGTCTTGGAAATAAAATGCCAGTAAACACCGAACTTTGACGATACCTATAATGACCGATACTAAAACATGCCAGTAAATACTGGACTTGATATAAAGAGACATGCCAGTGAATACTGGACTTTGACACCAATTATGATTGGATAAAAAGCATGCCAGTAAACATTGGACTTTACGATATCGATGAAGACCGATATTAAAACGATGCCAATAAATACTGGACTTGAGTTGCGCAGTTAAAACTGACCAATTAAGATTGGATTTAAGAAGCCAAAGGGCATACCGTTATGACTGACCAATTAGGATTGGATTTTAGACAATTGCCAGTAATGACTGGACTTTGGGTACCAAAGAAACAAAGTCTTCAGACGTTGCCAGTAAACACTGGACTTTACAATACCAATAATAATTGGATTTAAGCAATGCTGGTAAAAATGGGACTTTTACGGTACCGATGATGCTCGATATTAAAACATGCCTGTGAATACTCGTCTTTAACAAATGCCAACAATGATTGGCCTGAAGACAGAGGTTAAATATCAGATAGGACGTTACCGTGGTTGCATAGTGAGGACTATACTTCTTGCGGAAAAGGGATAATAAACAAATTTGACGTACGCAGGACATGGATAACGATCTGCAGACTCAAAAGGATACTTAACCTGAGCAAGTTAAGGGTAAAGGAGGTAAAGACCCATAAGCAAGACACGCCCAAATGCAAAAATGCACGATGATATGGTATGATACGAATGCTTGATGATATACCAGAGACGACTCTGATGAGAGACGACAAACTGGGAAAAAGGGTAGATGGCTAACACGTCCACTATGAAAAGTCACACTGAATTTGAAGAGGACAACCACTCAGGGGTCCAAATATGGGGCATTCTTTTTTCACTAGAGAAAGCGATTCTTTCCATTTTCATCAAACATCTGTGGAAGATACTAGGGAGAAGTCCTTGGCATCACGGTAGTCAGTCATTACTGAAGTATCCAATCCAAGAAACAATGTCAATTTTTTGAAAATTTGTTTTAAAGGGGAAACATACACCGGATGGTCTAACAGTGCTTTCGCCACAACAAGAGTCACTGGGGAAGGCAAGTGATTTCATTAAATCATCCCGAGAGCCATAGTAGATTATGTTTTCATTGTGTTTTCTCAAAATATTCGCCTTTATTTCAAACTTTTCCGCTTTCAAAACCATAAAAAATAAGTGAAGTTATGCATAACAAGAAAAGAGTAGAGCAAATGATAAACATCAAACAAAGAATGGTCCAAAATCTAATTTCATTAAATTGATAACTTGCCAATGGCACAGTTGCATGGAATTTTACAATTAGAAAAATGGCAATTGGAAAAGGGTTACATCGTATTCAATGACCACTACTATCCCTAATGACTTAGAGTCCTTCAAAACCTTGCTACTGATGAGAGCGATGAAGCTTGAACTTCGTCTTGAACTCCTTGGTATGGGTGACAAACCCTTTCTGACTCAGTGAAACACCTTTTTTGTCCCTAACTTTTGCCTGGACTACGCTCATTTTTGCCTAGGCCGCCCTTTCGGGTTTTCAACCTAGAGAGCTATTTTCTTTTTATTTAATCCCTAACTTTTGCCTGTGTCTCCTTCATAGGTTATTACCCACCGGGATACCCCTTTTTTTTTCCTAAGTCGCCATTTCTGGTTTTTGACTTAACGGGTTTTTTAGGCGATATATTTTCTTACTGAGTCAGCATTCACAGGGTGTGAGAGTTGTTCACCATCCATCGTTGTAAGAATTAGGGATCCTCTTGAGAACACTGTTTTCACCACAAACGGGCCGTCATAATTAGGTGCCCACTTTCCACGTACATCCCTTTGTGATGGCAAGGTCTTTCTGAGTACGAGTTCTCTTTCACAAAATTCACGAACACGGACCTTCTTATCAAATGCTCTCTTCATCCTTTTCTGATACAAGTGACCATGGCACATGGCAGTCAGTCATTTCTCATCAATGAGGTTTAGCTGATCATATCTTTCTTGGACCCACTCTGCTTCATCAAGCTTGGTTTCCATCAGAATCCTCAAAGACGGTGCCTCTACTTCAATGGGGAGCACTGCATCCATCCCATACACTATAGAAAAGGGAGTTGCCCCTGTCGAAGTTTGAACCAAAGTTCTGTATCCATGCAAGGCAAATGGTAACATCTCATGCCAATCCTTATAAGTCTTGACCATTTTCTGCAGGATCTTTTTGATGTTTTTGTTGGCAGCTTCGACAACTCCATTCATCTTTGGACGGTAAGGTGAAGAGTTATGATGCTCAATCTTGAAATTGTCACACAACTCCTTCATTGTTTTGTTGTTTAAATTTGTCTCATTGTCCGTTATGATCTTGTTTGGAATCCCATAACGACAGATGATCTGATTTTTGATAAAACGAGCAACCACTTGCTTGGTCACGTTGGTGTAGGAAGCAGCTTTGACCTATTTTGTGAAATAGTCAATAGCCACTAAGATAAATCGATGACTCTTGGAAGCTCTTGGCTCAATAGCCCCAATCATATCAATGCCCCACATAGAGAACGACCAAGGTGATGACAAAACTAAAATTCTGGTATCAGATGTGTGATGTTAAGTGTGATGTCACAAGAACACAATCTGCTAAATGAACAAGACAATAAAACAGTCAATAAACACAATGAATTGTTCACCCAGTTCGGTCTAACTACCTACGTCTGGGGGCTACCAATCCAAGGAGGAAATTCACTATTAGTAGTATTAAATTACAGACTCAACAATCCCAGTTGACAATCCACTAACTTAATCACTACCCAATGACACTTCTACCTAAGATACACTTAAATATGAGAAACCACTCACTCCCCTTAAATCACCACAGTGATACAATTCAAAGATTACAAAGTATAGAAGTCACACTTCCAAAACACAACTTGATCTTGCTTAAAAGCCTTGATCAAGAACAATTAACAACTCAAAATAATTACACCAATTCAAACATGAATGGCTTACAATACACAGACGAAAACACACACTTGACTCTCAGTCTTTAATTTCTTGCTTTCGTATCCTTCAAGTAGGGTTGTGGCTGCTTTATATAGAAACTCAGACTTGGGCTTGGACTCCTTGAAAATCTCTGATTTGATTTGAAATTAAAACAGATTTTATCTTCAAATCTTTTCATATCATTCAGCCCTAAAAATAGCAACAAGATCTGCTCCACATATGATTGCATCAGAATATATCTTTACCAAGATATTTGCCTGCAATCTCTCACTCACTTAACCAAACAATCTCACCAACAACAAAATCACGCGCAACCCTAATAACACAGCAGACTGATGTTCTGATGTCCTGTCAACTGATGTCAAGACATCATGTTTAACATCAGCACACAAACTGCAACCCTAAGTAACTTCACATAACCAGAATGTTAGTAACTCATGTTAAGACATCATACATGACATCAACATTGTTTTACCAAAATTGTAGTCAATTACAAGAACTAACAAAAACATTCAACAATGTTGGAGGTACATGCACCTTGTCAGCATAAATTTGGCATTTATGACATTTTCTGGCGTATTGGATACAGTAAGTCTCCATAGTCAACCAATAATATCCAGCCCTCAAGATCTTTTTAACCATGGCATGCGCATTGCCGTGAGTACCAAAGGCTCCTTCATGAATGTTGTGAATCAACAGGTATGCTTCTCGTTTATCAACGCATCTTAGCAAAACCATGTCGTGATTCCTTTTGTAGAGTACATCATTACTGAGGAAAAACTTGGAGGATAACCTTCTCAAAGTTTTCTTGTCGAGAGTGGAAGCATTGGCGGGATACTCTTGGTTCTTCAAGTAGTTTATGATGTCGTGAAACCATGGTTTCCCATCTTCTTCTTCTTCAACCAGTTGGCAGTAGGCGAGTTCAGTCTTGTGCTCGATACTGATGAGTGACGCTTCATTAACAAAATTAACCTTCCACATTGAAGCTAACATGGCTAGAGCATCAGCTATGTGGTTTTCTGATCATGGAACATGACAGAAAGTGATCTCATCAAAGTATTGGATCATCTCCACAATATAAGCACGGTATCAGATCAATTTCTCGTCTCTAGTGTCCCATTCACCTTTAACTTGGTAGATAACCAGGGCAGAATCTTCGCTGACTTCCAAAATATTGATCCTGAGATCAATAGCCGCTTCCAGCCCTAGGATACACGCTTTATATTTAGCAATGTTGTTTGTGCATTCAAAATAGAGTCTTGCTGTAAACGGGGTATAACCACCATCAGGGTTTATCAACACAGTACCCACACCATGTCCACTGTAGTTAAAAGAACAACAAACATCATTTTCCAATGAGAACCAGGTTCAGGACCTTCATCAGGGCCTGGCTCTTCACAATCCTTCACAACCATGATGTCTTCATCTGGGAAATCAAACTTGAGAGGCTCATAGTCTTCTACAGGCTGATCTGCGAGGTAATCTGCTAAGACACTTCCCTTTATGGACTTCTGAGTGACATACTGAATATCGTACACTGATAAGAGCATGTGCCAACGGGCAAGTCTTCCTATTTGAGCAAGCTTTTCAAAGATATACTTTATAGGATCCATTTTTGAGATTAATAAAGTAGTATGACATATCATGTACTGCCTCAAACGTCTAGCGGCCCATGCTAAAGCACAACAGGTCTTCTCCAAAAGTGAATAACAACTTTCACAATCTGTGAACTTTTTGCTCAAGTAATAGATGGCATGCTCTTTGCACCCGGATTCATCATGTTGGCCCAAAACATAGCCTATTGATCCTTCCAATACAGTCATATACATGAAGAGAGGCCTCCCTAGCACATGTGGGACCAATACTGGTGGTTCTTGCAAATAACTCTTGAGTTTGTCAAAGGCCTGCTGACAGTCGGAATTCCACTCTACAGTTTGGTCTTTGTGAAGCAACTTGATGATCGGTTCACAAGTGGCAGTCATATTGGAGATAAACCTTGAGATATAATTCAAACGACCAAGAAAACCTCTTACTTGAGTCTCAGTCTACGGAGCTGGCATTTCTTGAATAGCTTGCACTTTGTCAGGGTCTACCTCAATTCCTCGTTGACTAACGATAAAACTGAGCAACTTTCCTGATCTAACAACGAAGGTACATTTGGCAGGTTTCAACCTCAATTGATATTTACGGAGTCTTTTGAACAATTTCAGAAGGTGATCCAAATGGTCCTCCTCACTCTGGGATTTAACAATCATATCATCAACATACACCTCAATCTCTTTATGTATCATATAGTGGAAAAGAGTCACCATAGCTCTTTGATAGGTTGCCCCTGCATTTTTCAAACCAAAGGGCATGACCTTGTAGCAATAAGTTCCCCAAGGAGTGATGAACGTGGTCTTGTCCATATCGGCAGGATCCATTCTAATCTGGTTGTAACCGGAGAAACCATCCATAAAGGAGAAAACTGCAAAACAGGCTGATTATCCACGAGAGTGTCAATATGCGGCAGAGGGAAATCGTCCTTTGGACTTGCCTTGTTAAGATCCCTATAATCCACACACATTCGCACTTTTCCATTCTTTTTCATCACAGGCACAATGTTAGCCACCCATTCAGGGTATTTTGAGACTGCCAGAAATCCTGCATCAAGTTGCCGTTTGACCTGATCCCTGATCTTGAGAGCCATGTCAAGTCTAATTCTTCGGAGTTTCTGTTTCACTGGCAGACATTCAGGCTTGAGTAGTAGTTTATGAACTACTATGTCTATATCCAAACCAGGCATGTCCTGATAGGATCATGCGAACACATCCACATACTCTTCAAGAAGCTTTACAAACCGTTGTTTGATTTTTGCCCCTAGTGCTGCCCCAATCTTGACTTCCTTCTTATCCTCATCGGTACCAAGATTGATGGTGTCAACTTATTCCTCATGTGGCTGAAGATCCGTATACTCGTACTCACACATATTTTCCAACTCATCTGGGACCTCGTAATCTTCCTCTTCCTCATCCTCAGCTTGATAGATGGGTGAATCAAAGCCAATAGTGAAAGTAAGGTCATTGAATACAACAAGTTCGTGGATTACTCTGCATGATGGAGGGACTTATTTTATTAAAATGCACAAAATTAAATGCAAGAAGAAAATGTTTTTGGTAGTTCTAAAAAGATTGCCATTTTTCCTTAAGAGCAAAACAGTAAATAAAGACAAAAGAGTTTAACAAAACATCATCTTCATTGATTAATAAAATTTGAAAGTTGTGGCCCATACAAAATAGTCCAATAGCCTTGGGCACGACTATGGAATTGAAAACAAACAAATGAAAACAAACATATTACTCTGGCTCAGGAAACAATACAGGGATCTCAATAGCTTCCCAATTGTCTAGTGCGGTGTCACACTGAAAAACTAGATGGCTGATGTCTTCGTCTTCTTCTGCCCCAATCACGGCGTTGACTTGATGTCCTTTGCTGATAAACATTTCCTGGATAGTCCTTAGTCGTGTTGTTGAAGCATCTACTCGGCCACGAGTTGGTTTGTAACCCAACCCTTGGTATTTCTTTCTCTCTTGAATCTCAATGACTTTTCCCCAACCTTCAGGGACACCTTCTTTCAAGGCAGATTGCATACTCTTGAAGGAAGCAAAAGATGGAATACTTGGGACCACCGACTCTTCAATGTCTAGCATAACAACATTGGCTATCTCAAGAGCTTGGAAAGAAGTTTCCAAAGCATCTTCATCAGCCTCAATATAGCGGAAAGAGGACAAGTTACTGACCATCAGATCTTCTTCACCGTGTATGATCTCCAGTTTTTCATAAACCATAAATTTCATCTTTTGATGCAAGGTTGAAGTCATAGCACTCGCTCCATGGATCCAAGCCTTCCAAGTAGGAAACTATATGCAGGATTAATATACCACACTTGAAAAATAATATTGAAAACATGGGGGCCAATCAGGACTGGTAACTCAATCTCACCCATTACAGACCTCCTTGAGCCATCAAAAGCTTTGACAATTAGAGAGGTAGGCTTCATTTCAGTTCCCTTGTAAGCGAACTTTTCAAGAGTTCTTTTTGGTAAAACATTCAAAGAGGAACCTGTGTCCACAAGAACTCTTGCCAAAGTATCTTCTTGGCATTTCACCGATACGTGCAAAGCAAGATTGTGCTCTCGACCCCCATTGGGCAATTCTTCATTGCTGAAACTGAGAGTATTGTAGGTGATATTTGCAATGGCGTTGTCGAATTGACCAGCAATAATGTTTTAGGCAACATGGGCTTGAGCCAATATCTTCTGCAAAGCAGCCCGATGAGTAGGTGAGTTCAACAACAGAGATAATATTGAGATTTTGGAGGGAGTTTGGTGCAGCTGATCCACCACCCTATAGTCACTTCTTTTAATGATTCTCAAGAATTTAGCATCCTGTTCACTAGTAACCACTTCTTTTTCCTTATCCTTAACAGGTTTAGGAGTAGCGTCTCTTTAGGCACAATCCCTTTGAAGATAGGGGTATAAACTCGACCACTTCGGGTCATCTTCCCCGTCCCAACAATATTTGTCACTTCTTTACTAGTGGTTCCCATCTCTTTCCTTGGAACTACCTCTTCATTTCTTTTGTTAGCCATAGTATCTTCATACCCCCATGGGACAGCTTTGGAATTCCTGAATCGGAACGGAACAGGTTGTCCGATGTTTCTCGGTCTCGACTGATTAACAGTGGAAGCAACAACAGATTCTGATGTACTAAACACTAGCTTCAATCTGTTGAAGACAGGGACCACAGAACGAGACTTTGGCATATTGAAAACAGGCACTTTCTCTTTTGATTCAGGCAAGTTAAATACGGGCTCAATCACCGCAACTTCCTCTTCCTTTATCTTACTGAATACTTGTAGGAAACCTTCATTAATTAAACTCTGAATATCATTTTGAACTAACTGGCATCCTCTGATACCGGCCCCACACTCTTCACAATTGTCACGGAAAACTTTCACTAACCCAGCTTCAAACAGTTTGGAATGAAAATCCTAACAGGAGTTTGAATATTCGATGCATCCATTATCAATACTTCATCCTTCTCATCTTTGATGGCATTTATAGACCCATGGGTAGGCAATGGGTTGCTCATTACATTGAGTTGATTATCTGCAAAGAACATAACCTTCTTCTCCATCAAACCCTTCACAATATATTTCAGTGCAAGGCAACCTTCTAGGTCATGACCGGCAGCGCTTTGGTGAAATGCACAGTTGACATTAGGATTATGGAATTGCATGGCTTTCTAAGTAGGTGGGCCCATAGGTCTAGTGACAATCAAACCTTGTTGAACCAAAGAGGGATAAAGTTATGTGTAGGTCATTGGAATCGGTGGAAATGAAGGTTTGACCGCTTGTCTTCGGCAGGGCACGTTTGATGAAGAAGCTAGCGGCCTCTGTTGTTGTTGTTGTTGCTGAAAAGTTGGAGCACTTGGTGCTTGCTGATAACTAGGTTGTTGTTAGAATACCGGCGCCTGCTGCGCGGACTGATGATTAAAAGTTGGTGTTACAGCTGCCACATAATGTTGTGAGGCAAACTGCATTGGATAGATTGGTTGTTGGGCAAAATTTGGATTTTACTGCTGTTGATAAAATGGTTGTCTCCAAACTGAATTCTTTTTCCTACCTGTCATAACGACATTGGTTTCCCCTTCCTTCTTCTTATGGAAGTTGCTTGGAGGTTTCTTGAAATTGGTACTGCTCAAATTGTTCGAAAAACTGATCACCTTTCCACTTTTCAGACAAGCTTCTACCTTTACACCCACAACAACAATGTCGGCGAAGTTGGCGCTAACATTGCTAATCATTCTTTCATAAAATTTTGGTTTCACGGTGTAGCGAGCGATTTTGGACGCGGTTCTTAAGCGCTGGTCGCTCTCTGCGGTTGAGCTTACTACAGGTCGATTCATTTTTTATCCTATTGTGAGCTGATGAAGGAAGGGAAATAGATGTCTCCAATTAACCCTGCTTTGCATACTTAGTTTAAACAGCGGTCTGTTAGGTTGCGAATGCTATCAATGTGGGGGGGCCTTTGTACTGGTTATTTTTATTTTCGCCAATACGGTTTTCTTTTCTCTTTCTAGGACTTTATAGCGGGGAACAAGGATTTAGGATGTTAGGACTGATGCTTTTGATAGATACATGAGAGTATGGGGTTTTGGGTTTTTGTTTAGTGTGCTCGCTAAGATTTTTCTTTCAATCTTATGCTTACGTATTCCCATTTACCGAAACAGGGAAATCAGAGCGTTCGTAGTTCCTCCTATTCTATGGGAGGAAATGGTTGTTTTTGGTGTCTTGTTCAAAGCCCAAGACGTGAAGCGAAAGGTGGTTTGTATCTTGTTCAAAGCCCAAGATGTGAAGCTAAAAGGGTCTCAACTTTAGAGAGAATTTGTCATCTCTAAAGAGGGGGTTGTATGTCACAACTGTTTTATAAAGGAGAATTACTTTAACTGGGATATGTGAATCCGGCAATGCCATAATTTCCTTTATAGAGGATTTTAACCTGAAGGAGAAGACTTTAACTCAGTGTAGAGTAATGCCATCTTTCCTTAGGAATTTCTCATACTAAAAGAGGGACATTGGCATGGATGTAGATGATCCAGAGGCTTGCCGCTTACAGCGATTAGATGAAAGGGGAAGGAGTTGTTTGATATTTGTGTACTATGAACGAGGCACAGCTTTGATGCTAAAAGGTTGATTGGATCAACCAGTGGTTTTCTTATACAAAGCCTAAGAGAAGGCTAATATGTGTCTCGTACAAAGCCCCAGAGAGAGGCTAAAAGGTTTTGACTCAACGAGGGAATCTTTTGGTATCTCGTATAAAGCCCGAGATGGAGGCTATTTGACTTAACAAGAGAGTGATTTTGTATCTCGTACGAAGCCCGAGATGGAGGCGAAAGGGGTGATTGACTCAACGAGGGAGTCTCTGATATCTCGTACGAAGCCCGAGATGGAGGCTAAAATTGTTAGCTCCGCTGGGGAGAACCATTGTACAAAGCCCAAGAGGAGGCTATGGTTACTGTTTTAGTTGAGTGACAGGTCCAATATACTGATTTTGAAAGAGAAAATCAGTTCTTATATGAGCAATGTTGTACTCAAGGATTTGATTCAAGGATCCGGGTTATTCCTGTTCTTTAAGGAAGTGGGAAATCCGAAGGGTATTGAGACTGTCCGAGTCTACGGGTTTTCTTCCTATTTAACGGAGGGGTCACTTGAGAATGTCTTTGAGACTCAAGGAAATTAGACTGTCCAAGTCTAGAGTTTCATATTTTGTACCATGCTTTGAGAAACAGTAGTAGACTCTATGAAAAGACTGTTCTATGAAGATGACTAAGTTCTGTTCCTATACCTCTAAGAGGTCGTCGGGACAATTTGTACGAAGCCCAAGAGGAGGCTGGAAACTTTTAAGAAGCCAAGAGGTCCTTGTATAAAGCCCAAGAGAAGGCTATCATTCCCAGAGGAAGAGATCATTATATGAAGCCTAAGAGGAGGCTGTCAATACTTCTAAGAAGCCGTAGGGTCCTTGTACTAAGCCCAAGAGGAGGCGGGGTTGCTTTTAGGAAGCCTGTGGGTCCTTGTACGATGCCCAAGAGGAGGCCGATGCTTTTAAGAAGCCCGTGGGTCCCTAAACCCCGAGAAATTCAAGGCAAGCTATTCACAAGGAATAGATCAAGTCAGGAAAGTTCGAGAATTTGGAAGAAACTCAAAGATGTCATTCACGGAGAATACATTCATCTCTGGGAATAGAGTTTCTTGACAATTCCTAATGAGGACAGCTGAAGAGAAGACTGTATCTGGTGATCTTATTGGGGATCTAGTTGTCTATTTCTATGAATAAATGAAACGGTGTCACCTAGTTCTAGACGTAGTTGTCGGGGAAACTCTAAATATCTATACTATTATTAGACAGTTGATATGAGTTTATGAAAGAAGACTTACAGTGAAATAGCCCCACAATATAGTTATATGTATATGAAAGCGGTAAATGAAAGCAATAAACACTTACTCGGTTGTAGAGCTTCCATGCTGTTTGGTTAGTTGTTCAACAAAGAAAGATTGAAAACAATAGTATATTCAAAATCAAAGGAGAAAGTGCTTTGAAAAAGAAAGATTTGGGGCTTACAGCTCAAGGAGAGGCCCAGGGTTTTATCAGTGATTGCCCTGTATTAATTTGTACAGAGGGACTTATACAAGTGACTGTGGCCCAAAAAGTTTTCTATACAAAGGGATGGGTCTTACACTCTCTCAAGAGGCCCAAAAAGTCTTAAAGAAAAAGAGTGGGGCTTACAACACGAGGGTAGGCCCAAATGATTTTTCCGTTTGAAATGGCGATCACGCCGATATTTTCTTTTAACGCATAGGGACTTATACAATAAGTGAGGCCCAAAATGTTTTGGTTAAAAGGGGGTTGGGTCTTACACTCTATTAGAGGCCCAAAAAGTTTTAAATGGGTCTTATAGCTCAAGGAGAGGCCCAGATGGTTATTTTTCAAAAGGCGACGATCGCGCCGTTTGTTTTTGACAGTATCGGGACTTATACAATACACTGAGGCCCAAAAATGATTTGGTCAAAAAAGGATTGGGTCTTACACTCTATTAGAGGCCCAAAGTGTTTTGAAAATGATCTATGAGGGTTGAATTAATCCAAAACCCTAATTTGTTTCCAAAAATGTATTTAATTGAATAAAAATTCAATTAAAATTATCAAAATTGTTTAACATATGAAAAACAAATTGTGATCTTGGATTAATGCTTCAAAAATTAAGTATTGACCTACAAAATAATTAGAAAGCATTAAAAGTTGCAAAATCAATGTGGAAAAAATATTTAAAATGTCAAAACAATTAAAATATTAATTCTTTGCAAAAATATCAATTATATGAAATAAATAATATTTTTGGGATTTTTTGATAAAATAAAATATTTTAACATTTTTGTGAATTATTAAAAAAAGAATCAACTCAAAATTATTAAAACTCAGAGAGAAATTAATTTTTGAATCAATTAAACAAAAATCACAAAATTCAAATATTCAAATATTCAAATTTCTGAAAATGGCGCCAAGAACACACCAAGAACACGCGCGTGTTCTGAGTTTCCCAGATTTGCGTTTTCCATCCAATCTCACTGAATACTTAACCATATCATGCAATCCACATACCAATCAACTCGTTTCAACCTCACGATCATGTCTATAACACTTAATTTCATTTAAATTAAACATAAAACATGAAATCACGAAGAAACCTCAAGAACCCTAATTTCTGCATGAAGGCTAGGATTTTTTATACACGATTCAAACAAAGCAATTAATTGAGGGAAAACATTCCATGCATGATTATGAACATATGGCCAAATTATTGTGCAGCAAAAATTGCATGGATCATAGAGTTAGAAGAGCTCATGCTTACCACTTGCAGCTGGTGATCGTGATTTGTGTAGGAGGTGTTACAGTTGTGTTGTGATGATCTGAACAGCTTCCCTACACCCAATAGAGTGTGTTTGAATGCTTGGACTTGATTGAAATTGGCTTGATCACTTCATGGCATCTCAACTGCACTTTGGTTAAAACCTTGAGCAATTGACTGGTGATTCTGAGAAATCAATGTTCCAGTTGTTGTTTAAGTGTTTGATCAGCTCATATGTGATGTATATGAGGTGTGTGTGTGATTGGTTTGATTGGAAAAGCTCTCAAACTCAAAACCCGATAGTGACTTGCCTTAGAAGCCAAAATTGGAGTGAAAGAAGAGATTTTGAGGAAAGCATCTGTTTGATGGCTTTGGTGTACTCAAACTGATCACAATTGAGCTCTATTTATAGTAGAGCAAGTTTGTTTTGGGATCCACAGTGAATGGCTGCTGCAGCAGGTGTTTGTTCAATGTTGGCCAATGGAAATCCAAGTCTCCTCTAGCCATTGACTAGAGGTTAGGGCACAGAGCTTTGGTTCCCTTGGTCTTGGATAAGTCTTGACTGATTTCAGATGAGAATGGCTCTGTCCATGCCACCTTGATGCTTCCATTGAATGCTTCAATCCAAATTTGGAGTCTTGTCCCTATTTTGGCCATTCTAGGTTCAACATGCTATTTCTTGTTCCATGGACTTTGGAGGCTTGGCTCAGTGATTGTCCCTTTTAGATTCAATCCTCAGATGTGTCCAAGTGGATAGGAGCATTTGAATTTGGCTGATTTTGGCAAATCGAGCAAAATTGCAAATTCTGCCTTGCCTTTGACTGATTTCAGCAATGCAACTTGCCAATGTCATATCTCATGGTGTAAGTTGAATTTGGTAATGTTCTTGACCATTTTGGAAAGCCCTTACATGATACAACAACTGTTTGAACATGTTTGGTTTTGATCTCTTTTGAATCCAAGTGAAAAATCCCCCTACATTTGGCAAAAAGTAAGGCAAAATCTGACTTAGTGAAATTTTCACTTAGTGTTGGAAAAAAGTGTTTTCTCTTGATTTTGATCACTCCATAACTCAAAATCCATGAGGAATTTGGACATAGGTCAGTATGAAGCTTTTGTAGAGGGCAATGAGATCTACAAATCAAGCTTTGAATGGGGCACAATGGCCTTGTGGTTTAGGAGTTATGGTCCTCCAAAGTTGGTGCATTAGTGGCATTTTTTCATGACTTAGAAAAATTTCTAAGTTTTATGGTTACCCCTTTTACAAGTTATCCAACTTTTCTTGATTTTTCTTGATGAATGATGATTCAAATCATACATTAACAGCATTTTAGGGTTAAAAATCCATTTTGGTGAAAAATCTCAAAAAGTCAAAGTTGACTTTTGTGCACAGTTGACTTTTTATCAGATGAATTCCAAACTGTGCAATTCTTCAGGAAATCATGTCCTTAACCTAAATCAAACTTGATGGACATGTTCCATGGATGGTATGGGGTATATTGAGGCATGCCCTAGGGCTTGGGAGCATGTCCTGGTCAAAAGTCAAAGTTACAGTTGACTTTCCTCGCGAAACCCTAATTATGGTGCAAATGAAATTGAGACTTGTTGCTCAAGCTTCTTGGATTAATCCATGGTTCCAAATGGATCAATATAGTTCATTAGAGACCCTCAAACCCTCTCTTGAGGTCTTGGCTCATGGTTTGTCCCAAAAGTCAACTTAGGGGTGAATTAGGTCAAAAAACCCTAATTCCTGATTTTTTATGAATGCATCCCCTGAGACAGAATTGACTTGATGATTGGGTCCATGAGGTTCCATGGAGCATATTAGGTTATGTTTTGGATCATTGGCTTGTGCCCATATGAAAATTTTCCATTTGGAGGCCCTGGTCGACCAAAACCCTAATTTGGTGACACTGTCGATCTTGAGACTTGATCCACCTAGAAGGGAGCATCCCTGTGCTTAATCCTTGGAGTGGGAGTCCTCTTGATCCATTGTGGATGTTTGAGAGGTTAAAAAAGTTGAAGATCATGTCATTCCTTGATTGATCCTTTGTCTAAGGCTCTGAGAGGGCTTGAAATCCTAATTTTGATTGTAGTGGATGCTCACCCATCTTTGGGGAGACTGATGAAGTATGATGGTTCCTCCATATTGTGATGATGATTTGCACAATGATGGGAAATCTTAGTGGTCAAAATTTGGGGTATGACACACGGTATCCACGAACCAGTCAGCCAGTTCTTTTTCAGATAATGGAGGTTCTACTTGGGAAGCAGTCTCCCTCCATCGTTGAGCGTATTCTTTGAAAGATTCAGAATTGTTTTGGGGCATACTCAAAAGTTGTGTAGCATGCGATTAAAGGGAAGCTGGAAAGGAAAGGGAAGCTATCTAAAACTAACCTTGTATGCAAATGTTTTCTTTAACAAATGCTAAGAGATTGGGGGGTTTGGGGTCAGGTTATACAATGGGGAGTTGTCAATTACCCATCCTATATATGGTTATCCATAGATCGTTAGCAATTTCTACTGTTACCTACTTACTGGTGTTTATCTGTTTATTGGGAAAGTTTCTCCTTTGGGAATGTTTAAGAGAGAGAGTTTTTGTTGATTTCGGATCTTTCCGATGTTTTTGATAAGGTACTGGACCTAAGGTTTTTGATTAGTGTGCTCGCTAATATTTCGCAATCTTATGCCTACGTATTCCCCTTAAAGAAAACAGGGAAATCAGAGTGATCGTAGTTCCTCCTATTCTATGGGAGAAAAAAGATGTTTTAGTGTCTTGTTCAAAGCCCAAGATTGAAGCTAAAGGTTATTTGTGTCTTGTTCAAAGCCCAAGATTGAAGCTAAAAGGTTTGACTGAGAGAGAATTTGTCATCTCTAAAGGAGATATCTCATCTGTTTATCACAGTTGTTGGGTAACTGGTTATAAAGGAGAATTACTTTAACTGGAATGTATGGAATCCAGCAATGCCATAATTTCTTTTATAGGGGATTTGTCCTGAAGAAGGAAACTTTAACTCTGTGTTGAGCAATGCCATTTTTCCTTAGGAATCTTTCATGCTAAGAGAGGGACATTGGCTTGGATGTAAATAATCCAGAGGCTTGCCACTTATAACAATTAGATGAAAGAGGAGATTTACCAGGATAAAGAGGGACTACATCTTGGATTTTTTAATCAACAAGTATGCCACTTACAGCAATTATCTGGGACTAGGGTTTGTTTTGATTGTCTATTTTGATGTGTGATTATACAGAGAAATGTCTTCCTATAGAGAGGTTTTTGATTTCCTCTTAGGGGATGTTGGTTTTTTTGTGTGCCTTGATCAAAGCCCAAGGTTGAAGCTAAAAGGTCGACTCTATTTAGGGAGTTTTTATATCTGTCTTGTACAAAGCCCAAGATTGAGGCTAAAAAATGAGACTGAATCTTTTGGGGATATCATTATACAAATCCTAAGAGGAGGCTAGACATTGACTTTTCCGGGGAAATATTTTATCTGTCTTGTACAAAGCCTAAGATTGAGGCTAAAAGAGAGTTATTGACTCCACTGGGGAATATTTATGTGTCTTGTACAAAGCCCAAGATTGAGGCCAAAAGGGGAAACTGACTCTACTGGTGAGAGGTTTTATCTGTCTTGTACAAAGCCCAAGATTGAGGCTAAAAAGGATTGACTCCACTAGGGAAGTTTTATTGGTGTCTTGTACAAAGCCCAAGATTGAGGCTAAAAAGGGAGAGATTTGACTCTGCTTAGGGAGATCATTATACAAATCCTAAGAGGAGGCTGGAAGGATTTACTCAGCTGGAGAATACGATCTGTTTTATATAAAGCCCAAGATTGTGGCTAACTCAGCTGAGGAAAAATCATTATACAAAGCCTAAGAGGAGGCTGGTTAGGGAAATTCTTATATAAAGCCTAAGCGGAGGCTAACTTCTGCTGAGTATTATTGAGATCCAGAGGTAGGTCCAAAGTGGGGAATCGACTCTTGCTGAGGATTTAGAAGAGTTGAAATATTAGATGCCTTGAGGTTCTGATTTTTTTGATGATTTTATTGGTGGTAATCTGACCCTAGCTGGGGAAATTTTAAAGTGAGTGTTTGAAGATTGAGTTTGGAAACCTGTGGAGGTCTTAACTCTGTTGGAAATTGATCAGGGTTTTTCCTGTGCTTGGGAAAGTTGAAGGTTTCTTGATATCCAAAATGAGGTGAGACTGTCCAAGTCTACTGGTAAGAAAAAGTTTATTATTGTATGATGCACAGGAGGAGGCTGGTGTTTTAAGGGATGAGAGTCAACCCTAAGTTGGTCTGATGTTTTGACTCTTTGGAAGACAGCTCTAACAAAGGATGACTAAGTTCTGCCCTATACCTGTAGGAGGTCTTTGGATCCTTGTATTAAGCCTAAGAGGAGGCATGAGAACTTCTAAGAAGCCTGAGGGTCCTTGTACAAAGCCCAAGAAGAAGCTGGGATGCTTTTAGGAAGCCTGTGGGTCCAAACCTAAGAAAAGTTCAAGTAAGGTTTCACCGGGAATTAATCATTTCTTTAGTGAACAGTTTGTAGGGTTTGAAGAAATTCAAGAGAGGTTTCACCGGGAATAAATCCTCTCTGGGGGAAATGAATTTCTTAGACAAATTTCTAGTAGTGACAGTCTTGAGAAAAGTTTCACCGAGATTAATTCCTTTCTCTGTTCATATTGTATAAGCCCAAGAGGAGGCAAGACTGTATCTAGAATTTCCTACGGGGAACTAGTTTTGACTGTGTTGAAAGAGTGACCACTGGTTTGATCTAATCCTAGACCTAATTGCCAAGGAAAACTCTAAGCAAGTAATATACAGACATATATATACAGATGAAATATATACAAGTATGTAAAAGAAAGCTGATAGAACTTACAGGTGAGCAAGCTTCCAGTACTACAGCTGTATGGGTAGTTATTCAAGAAATTAAAGAAAGTTTTGATAACAACTATGAATTTGAATCTAAATCAAAAGGGGAAGTTGTTTTGAAAAGAAGATTGGGGCTTATACTCAAGGAGAGGCCCAAAAATAACAGTGACCGCACCGTTGTTTTGAAAATTGTATCGGGACTTATACAATGACTGAGGCCCAAATTATTTTATGTACAAAGGGGTTTGGGTCTTACACTCTATTAGAGGCCCAAAAATGTTTTTAAGAAAAGAGAATGGGGCTTACAACTCAGGGAGAGGCCCAAGTGATTTTGTTTAAAAGGTGACGATCGCGCCGCCGTTTTAGAAAACACAGTGGAACTTATACAATGACTGAGGCCCAAAAAGGTTTGTATTTACAAAGGGGTGGGTCTTACACTCTATTAGAGGCCCAAAGTTTATTTATATACAAGAGATTGGGCTTACAACCCAAGGAGAGACCCAGATGAAAATGTTTTGAAAACGACGATCACGCCGAGATTTTTTAACGTACTGGGACTTATACAATGACTGAGGTCCAAAAAGGTTTTTATTTACAAGGGATAGGTCTTACACTCTATTAGACACCCAAAAATGTTTGAAAAGTCAAAATCAAAGAAACCCTAATTTCATTTTTTTAAAGTAATTTTTCAAAGAAAGATTAATTAAAAAATGATAAAAATACCAAATAAGTTTAAATAAGCAACTTGTGATTTTTGGTCAAAGTTTGAAAAATGATGTTTTAATCACAAGATGATTTAAAACTCATTTGTTTTTGAAAAATCAAGAGAAAAGAAATATTTTCAAATGTTTAAAAACAAATAAAATAAATTCCTTATGAAAATATTAAATATATAAAATAAATAATATTTTTTTGTGAAATTTTTGTAGAATAAAATATTTTAACATTTTTATGAATTTTGGAAAAAAGAACCAATAAAAACTAATTAAAATTGAGTGGGAAATTAATTTTGTAAGTTATTAAAAGATTGTGAAGAAAATGAAAGAAAACAAGTGGCAAAAAATATGGAATGGACCTCCCAAGGTTTGAACCCACGCCCTTGAGGTGGAAGGTTTAAAATATTACCAACTGAGCCAGTTGCGTGTGGCTGAAAGAGGATGGCAAGTGATGATAATATATGAAAAAACCTTTGAAAATGATTCAAAAAAAAACCAAAAGGTCTGGGGCGAGGGGGATTCGAACCCAGACCCTTTGCTTGCTACACACACAAAACCAGCTGATCAACCACTGGGGTGCAATGCCAATTCAAATATATAATGGCAAGTGTATAATATATTCTAAAACTAGTTTGATTTCTGAAGAATGGCGCCATGGCCATCTTCTTCCTTGGGCAAACATCAGACTTGCGTGAAGCAAGCTATCTCCCTCGTTTCTCAACCATTTTGGAAGATGTAACAATGAAACTTAACCAATTTTGGACGAGGAATAGAATGGCATTATTCAATTTCATTTAAATTCAAAGAATCAAGAGATAACATGTTATAATCAAATGAACCCTAAAAAGTGCAAGAGCTATATAAAATCTTATACACGTATGATAAGTAGCAATTGATTGAGGGAAAATGATCTATGAACATCCAGAAATACAATGGTAATTTGAAAACATGTTTATGATGCATGATTCATTGAGTTTTATAGGTTCAGGCTTACCTGTGCAAGAGAAATTCAAATTCTAAGTTGTAGGTGTTTTTGAAGTGTTTGAGAGAATTGGACAGCTTCCTTAGGTGCCAAGGAATGTGTTTGAATGCTTGGAGTGGTTGGAAACTTATTGGTCTGACCAGCTCGAACCTTCGGCAGAAGGCTTTTGAACTTGAGCAAATGGGATACCACTTTGTGATTCTGATGTTCCAGATGTTGTTTTAGTGTTTGAATCACTTACACATGATGTATGTGAGGCGTTTGCATCATTGGTTTCGACAGAAATGCTCTCTATCTCAAAATCGTGTTTTCACATTTCAAACATTTTGAGATTTGGAGGTGAAGAGTGAAATGCAAGAAAACATGTGTGGTAATGTTTTGGGGTGATCTGAACGAGGCAATGTGATCTCTATTTATAGGTGATCAAGTTTTGTCTTGGAGGAATAGTGAATGGCTACAAGATCAGATCACATTCAATGGCTTTGGCTTGGTGGCATTTCTTCTTATGCAAGGAAAACTAGCCCCTCCAAGTAGCAAGGCAATGTTTTGACCAATTCCACATTCCTCGGATGTTTTAATTGTTGTTTAAGCATGAATCTTGACTAAGAAGATCAGCTTTGTTGAATGTGCACTATTGCACATAAATGCACTTTGAATTCCAAGTCTTTGTACAAAGACTCATTATGCCAAAGGACTAACTTTGAAGTATCTTGGCCTAATTCTGCAGGTTGGATCAGATATATCATGATCATATTGAATGAATGTGGCATAGTGATCATTATATCCTGACTCAAAATCGTGTAGAGCAAGAAAACATACAAACTGGTTTTTCCAAACCAGTTGCAGCAGCATGACTTTGGGCTACCATATCTCTTGGTTTCCATGGAGTTTTTTCGTGCTGATGGACTCATTGAATTGCTAGCAAGATGCACAATAACTTTGATTTTCACATTTGAGATTGATTCATCTTGCAACTAGGTGAAAAAGTTCTCCAAGTTTTGGTGTTTTACCCAAAATCTGTCTTGGACAGAATTTTGTCTAAGTGTTAGAAAAAGGGGTATTTTCATGTTTAAGTGATTTTGCTCCATTCATAACTCAAAATCAATGATGATTTGGAATGAGATGTAGTTGACATATTTGAAGTATGTCAGATGAAATTTCATTTGAGCTTTGAATGGGAGAAAAAGGCCTTGTGGTTTAAGAGTTATGACCTTGCAAAGTTGGTATAAAATCACTTTTATTCTATAACTTAGAAAAATTTTGGTTTCTCATGGTTGCCCCTTTTGCATGAAACCTCACTTTTCTTGATTTTACTTAATGAATGATGATCAAAACCATACATTAACATTATTTTTGACTTAGGGGAACCATATTTGTGAAAAATTCCAAAAAGTCAAACTTGATTTTGGGCACAGTTGACTTTTTGTCAGATGAAATCCAAACTGTGTGATCCTTTGTGCAATCAAGTGCTTGACCTAATTCAAACCTAATGGATGGGTTCCATAGGTGTTTTAGGGTGTGTTGAATCATGTCTCAAGGTTTGGGAGCATGTCTTGGTCAAAAATCAAAGACACAGTTGACTTTTCCTTCAAAACCCTAATTGTGGTCCAGATGAGATTGAAACCTATGAATCAATTTTCTTGGATCAATCCATTGTTGTAAATGGATCAATGTAGTGTATTTGAGGCCCTCAAATCATGTCTTGAGGTCTTGGCTCATGCTTTGCTCCAAAAGTCAAATTAGGGGTGGATTAGGTCAAGAAACCCTAATTTCCTGATTTTTTTTTATGAATGCATCCTGAGGATAATTTGACTTGATGAATGGGTCCATGAGGTCCCTTGGAGTATCTTGGGCTGTGCTTTGAAGCATTGGCTCATGCCCAAAAGAAAATTTTCATCTGGAGGCCTTAGTGGACCAAAACCCTAATTTGGTGACACTGGTGATCTTGAGGCTTGATCCACTTGGAATGTTGCAACTTTGTGCTTGATTCTTGATATGGGAGTCCTCTTGATCCTTTATGGGTGTTTGAGAGGTTAGACAAGTTAAAGATCATGTCATTTCTTGATTGATCCCTTTTCTAAGTACTCTGAGAGGGCTCAAAACCCTGTTTCTTGATTGTGGTGAATGCTCAACCATCTTTAAGGAGATTGATGAGGCATGGAAGTACATCCATATTGTGACAATGATTTGCAAATGATGGGAAATCTTGGTGGTCAAAATTTGGGGTATGACAAGTTGTCTTCGGTTAGGGGTCAAATCCATATTGTACTTAAAATGCTTCACAAAAGCATCTGACAAGTCTTGAAAATTGGGGATTCTAGATTGGTCCAAGCTCATGTACCATTTTGTAGAAGCTCCCTTGAAACTATCTTGGAAACAATGGATCATTAATTTGCTTTATCCACATATGCATCCATTCTTCAGTAATACATGATCAAGTGCGACTTTGGTTAGTACTAAAGACCATACACATATCTCTAAGCCAGAAACCAAACACATATCTCTAGTGTCAGTACTAAAGACATTGCTTCCTTCCATCGCCCTCATTTTACTCTGGATAGTCTCAACACCTTCTTTCAATCTTTCGTGTCATTCGTCCCCTTCCTCAAACATCTCGGGGTAGTCATAAATTAGTTATGGGTTGTGAAAAATATGCTATACTTGAGTATGCACCGATGGTGGAGCAAAAGTTGTGATAATTTAGGGATTCTCATTACCCATGGGAACAACTTGTTGAGTAGTCACGGTAATTGGCGGTGGTACAAAACCTCGAGGCAACCCAAATGGTGGCAAGAGATCAGTGTTGACATTAGTAGCAGGCTTCACGGTTGGAGTGATAATTTCAGAGACCACGATGGTCTGAGTATCCATTTTTTCTCTAATAACCTGTAAAGCTTTCATAATCTGCCCCATACCTCCTCGTAGATCATTCAACTCATTGTTGACTCTATCCATTTCAAAGTCGTGTTCAGACATTCTCTGGCGAGCTTGGGCTCGTGTGTTGTATCGGCGTTGGAGACTCAGTATGACGGTTTTTATGAAGATAAGACCAAGGAATGAGACACGACGGGAAAAAAAACACATGTTATGACATGGAATGATGCAAAATGCAAATGCAAATGCAAGAAAAACCATCAAGGAACTAAAATTTTCCAAACATTGTAGATAAAAGGATATTTCTCAAAACAAACCCTTTCATTAGCAAATTGGCAAATATTACAACATAGGCAGTACACCTTCAAAGTTCATTACATAGGTGAAATAGAAAATTCAGCATAAAAGGAAACTAGAGATTAAATCCACTGGTAGACGGTCCTTCCCCTCCATTGAGCTCCCTCATGAGTTTGTTGATTTGCTCTTGCATCTTCGCTTTATCAAGGGTCAACTCTTCCATCGCTGTCTTCAGCTTTAGCTCTTCATTTGTGGAAGGCTTATGGAGTGGATAAGGCATCCTCATCACAAGAGCTTTCTCACAGGACCATTCTAAATAAGCCTTGGTGCGGTACAGTCGGGATTCCCCATCGCAGTCCATCTTTGTCTGTTTATGCAATGCCAGGCGCGTGCAACTCTGAGCATGAACTCGGGATTCTCTCCTTCTTCAAGAAAAAGCCTCTACAGATTTCCAAGATCAGGTATCTCCTCTATTAGGTGACCAAGTTGTCGGCGAGCGAGAACAGGATTATAGTTGATACAACCTTTTCTGCCCATTAGAGGTACATTGGGGAAATCCACACAATTGTGAATCATGAGAATCCCTCCAGAGATTGGGTCATACCACTTGATGTCGGCATGGGTGAGCTCCATGAGTCTTTTGGACCAAATAGTACAGTTTTCCACATCCCAAAAGGTTGCGGTACTTGGTAGGTGCGAAATAAACCACCTATACAGGAGAGCAACACAACTGACAATCTATCCTCCATCTCGCATGTACGTTGAGTGAATGGCATGATAAGTATCAGCTAACAGAGTGGGAACTGGGTTTCTGAGCATAAAGATTTGAATAGCCTTGACGTCGACTAAGTCTTTGGCGTTGGGAAACAGAAACAGTCCATAAGCTAGCAATGCGAAAGTGGACTCAAAGAGTACATTATTCTACCTATCAGTAAAGTAACGGGCTTTCTCGAACAAGAACTGAGCGGGTAATCCAGCAAGTCCCCCTTTGATGGTCAAGTGAGTTTAAATATCAGATTGCCTAAGCCTCGTTCCTTTGGTAATGTCCTTCGCCCTGAGCTCGTCTTCCATTCCAGAGAATGGAGGATAATCGTTGACAGGGAGACCCATCAAGGCGGAGTATTCTTCCAAGGTTGGTGTCAGTTGGTAATCTGGAAACACAAAGCAGTGATCAAGGGGATGGTAAAGTTGAACCAAAGTCTCTAGCAGTCCTTCAGCTCTTTGAAGCCAGAACAGCGGGAGAATTCTTCCATACTTCAATGAGAAAGCCACTGGATCTTCAATCAATCTTCCCAGTTCCTTCAACTGCTCAACATCAGGAACCATAAAGGTGTACGGCCAAGTTCCTTTCCTTCCAAAATCCATCTCTACAAAGTCTGCAAAACACAATTAGTTCCTTGATAGTTTAAAAAAATGCAAGATGTAATGCATATGCAATTGGTTTTAAGGAACTCAAGAGACAATTTTCAAAATAAACTTCACTTCATTAAATATTGAGAAAAGTTACAACTTCCAAAGTACATTCAAGAAGCTCAAAATACAAAGAGATAAAAAAAGCAACAACTAGGCCTAAAAAGTAATCCTATCTAGGGATGCTCCACTTCATGCCTCCTCTTCTGTCTCTTCAACTTGTCATTCTCCAAGATCAACTTGTCAACAATCCCTTTCCAAGCGCCATACGTCGTTGGAATACTTGAATATTCATGAGTGCTAGGAGTGGGTTGCATGCTAGAGAAAAATAAATTCTCGGGCGCCACTGGTCTGTCAATCACACGTCTCTCAAGCCATTTAATAAACTCATCTTTCTCTTTCATCTATTTCTTCATCTCCATTTGTTCAACATAAATGGCGTGGTATTTTCCTTCCCACGTGTCTCTCTCAAGTTTCATCCTTGCTAGATTTTTTTGACACTCCTCCATGCGCTCAATAGGAATGATAGAGGGAGATATAACAGTAGGCTGTGGAGGTCTCTCGCGGAGATATGGCATCTTAAGATCACGAGCTCGAGATCGAACCCAACGAAGGAAAGGTTCCAAGGCCACACAGTTTCTCTTTCCCAAGTCATTCTTGGTTCTTTTGTGGAGCTTTTCCCAAGCATGCCAAACACCGCTCTTAGTTTCTGCACTGGCTTCCTCGTTAGGATAAAAGAAACCAGACAAAAGAATGCTCTTAGGTTTTTCTTCCATAGGGAATCCAAACTGACGTCTAGCAAGAACAGGGTTATAGTTGATCCCACCTTTGAAACCAAGAAGTGGTACATTGGGGAACGGGCCACAACTATCAATGATGACTCGTTTGTCGTAGGCTGGATGATACCAAAAGATATCAGCATAGTTAAGAGATATGATTCTCTAAGACCAACGAAGCTTGTCTGGATTATTATTGAAGCGCGATGTTCGAGGCAAATGAGTAACAAACCACTTGTAGAGCAAAGGTGCACAACATGAAAAGGTACCCTTTCCTTGGAGAGTCCTATGATGGATTGAGTGATAAGTATCACCAAGCAGTGTAGGTACATAATTTCCACTTAAGAAGATCCGAATGGCGTTGATATCAACAAACTCATCAATATTAGCAAACAAGACCAAACCATAGATATGGAGTGCAAAGATTTCTTCAAAGGCCTTCAAACAAGAAGTTGGAAGGTAGACCTTCGATCCCATTCTTGGTGGTAAGGTGAGGCTTGACTTCAGACATTTCTAAGTGGATAGAATAAGCACTCTCCTTTGGTGAAGGAATCTTTTCTTGACCACTGAAAGGCTCTTGTTCTCTCACAGGTAGACCAAACCAATAAGAATATTCCTCCAATGTCAAAACAAGTTGGTAGTCGGGAAAGGTGAAGCAACGGTAAAGAGGGTCATAAAACTCCACCAACGTGTCGAGAACACCATCTTCCATCTTGGTTCTGAGAATTCTAATCAATCTTCCATAACGTTTACTGAAGTCTTCAGGGCAAGACACCGAAGCTGCTAGCTCCTTCAACTCTACCAAATTGGGCTTCTGGAAATTGTACTTCTTAGTGTTTCTTTTCTCAATATCCATGAGATGTATGCAATGCACCAAACACATAAGCAAAAACACAAACATATGTACACACATCAAAGCACACAAGTCCTAGGTTTAGGGGTTTCATGCATGGAGCCATGGTATACCCATCCCAATAGGTGTGTACTATGGTTCATCAACTGTAGAACAGGGTTCTAAAAGTTCTTAGAGTTATAGATAAATCTTTCGGATATTATCGGCCTACGTGACTACTCACGCTAGTTAATAATATTCTCAAGATAAACTCGTCTGAGTGTAGTATCGCGTATCAACTATTTGGGACTACTCCCTCATAGCCATCGCACTACGTCTTAAAAAGGCTAAGTGGGGTAAAGGTAACTACGGTCCTCAGTCTCACGGACTCCCAGGTCGAAAAGAGTGACATCAATACGACTAATCACATCAGACATCAATAATCCCAAAGGGACCTCAACTGAGCGTGGTCATGATATGCCAAACTTGTTAGGACTACTCCCAACAGCCGACTATTGATTACACCACAATCCTATCATATGTGTATCTCAAGTTCGGGTTAGGACTTATCTCACCACTCAAAAGTAGCACCCTGCCAAACAGAAGAATCCAAGCAAATATACAAATATATACATATATATACAAATCAAGCAAACAAAACATATATAATACAAATACAGCCAAAATAAGCTTAACCCTCTAAGCGTCTCCCCAGTGAAGTCGCCATTGTTGTTGCGGTGAGAATTGGATGTCAAGCTATTAATTAACTTGAATCGCATATCTTTTAAAATTCACCACTGAGCTATGATTTATCCAAAGGAAAAGGTAAAGATCGAAGAAAACCCTCTTGCGCTATGTGAAAACACAGCTAAGAGATCGGGGGTTGGTTATACTAAGCGAAGGTATTAGCACCCTAAGTATCTGTAGTACTCTACAGGAACCTCTTGCTTGTATTTGTGTTATGCTAATGTTTGCTTGCTAAGATTAAGATAAAGACCTATAGTAAAGACCAAGGTGCTAAAGGTAAAGTGTAGCGAGCAATTTTGGACGTGGTTCTTAAGCATTGCCGCTCTGGGGTACTACAGGTCGATTCATTTTTTATCCTATTGAAGCTGATGAAGGAAGGGAAATAGATGTCTCAAATTAACCCTGCTTACATACTAAGTTTAAACAGATGACTGTTGGTTTACAGATGCGGTTTAGATTGTGGGCCTCTCTCTGCTTATTTTGTTAAGAATGAAATGACGGGACTATTCATGGGGATTTTGGATAAGTGTTGGACCTGATGTTTTTAATTAGCGTGCTCGCTAAGATTTTTCAATCTTATGCCTACGTATTCCCGTTTAACGAAACAGGGAAATCAGAGCGATCATAGTTCCTCCTATTCTATGGGAGGAAAATGGTTGTTTTGGTGTCTTGTTCAAAGCCCAAGACGTGAAACTAAAGGTGGTTTGTATCTTGTTCAAAGCCCAAGATGTGAAGCTGAAGGGTTTTGACTTTAGAGAGAATTTGTTATCTCTATAGAGGAGTTGTTGATGTTTGTATGCTATGAACAAGGCACAACTGTGATGCTAAAAGGTTGATTTACTCAACCGGGGTTTTCTTTATACAAAGCCTAAGAGGAGGCTATTGGCCCAACAAGAGGGTGGTTTTATGTGTCTTGTACGAAGCCCAAGACGGAGGCTAAAGGTTTGACTCAACAAGAGAATCTTTTATACTCAACAAGAGAGTGTTTTTGTATGTGTCTTGCACGAAGCCCAAGACGGAGGCTAAAAGGGTGATTGACTCAACAAGAGAGTCTTTTATACTCAACAAGAGAGTTTTTTGTATCTCGTACGAAGCCCGAGATGGAGGCTGAAAATGGGTTTGACTCAACAAGAGAGTCCTTTATACTCAACAAGAGAGTGATTTTTTTATCTCGTACGAAGCCCGAGATGGAGGCTAAAAGGGGTTTGACTCAACAAGAGAGTCCTTTATACTAAACAAGAGAGTGTTTTAGTATCTCGTACAAAGCCCGAGATGGAGGCTAAAAGGTTAGCTATGCTGGGGAGAATCATTTGTACAAAGCCCAAGAGAAGGCTAACTTTCCTGAGGAAAGGATCATTATACAAAGCCTAAGAGGAGGCTAACTGTTGGCGACTGTTTCAGTTTAGTGACAGGTCCAGTATGTTGGATAAAAGAGAAAATCAGTTCTTATACGGGTAATTTTGTGCTTAGGGATTGATCAGAGGATCGAGGTTATTTCCTGTTCTTTAAGGAAATACGAAATCCAAAGGGTATGGAGACTGTCCAAGTCTACTGGTGTTTTGAGAAGTCGATTCTCAGATAGTGAATGATCTTTGTATGATGCCCAAGAGAAGGCTGGTATGTTAAGGGATAAAGGTCAACCCATTAACTGGTTTGACTCAGAAAGACAGCTCTAGCAAATTGATGACTAGGTTATGTTCCTATACCTGTAGAGGTCTCTGGGTCCTTGTACTAAGCCCAAGAGAAGGCATGAGAGCTTTTAAGAAGCCAAAGGGTCCTTGTACAATGCCCAAGAGGAGGCGGGGATGTTTTTAGGAAGCTTGTGGGTCCCCAAACCCCGAGAAGTTCAAGACATGCTATTCACTAAGAATAGATCAAGCCAGGAAAGTTCGAGAATTTGGAAGAAACTCAAGATATGCCATTCACGGAGAAAAGATCATCTCTGGGGAGTAGAGTCTCTTTGATGATTTCTAAAAGTGACAGTCTGAGAAAGGCTTCACCAAGAATGATGCCTTTCACGTCTCCATATTATTTAACCCCAAGAGGAGGGAAGAATGTGTCTGGTAATTCTATGGGGATCTAGTTTTGTTTGTATTTAAGAGTGACCAACAGGGCTTTACCTAGTGCTAGACGTAGTTGCCTGGGAAAACTCTAAATAACTATACTAGTATTACACAGTGGATATTTGACAGGTATATAAAAGTTTGTGAAAGAAGACTTACAGTGAGCAGCCCCACAATACAGTTATATATATATGAAAGCGGATAAAGAAAGTGGGTAAACACTTACTCGGTTGTAGAGCTTCCATGCTGTTTGGTTAGTTGTTCAACAAAGAAAATTTTGATAACAATATTATATTCAAAATCAAAGGAGAAAGTGCTTTGAAATAAATGTTGGGGCTTACAGCTCAAGGAGAGGCCCAAAGTTTTATCAGTGATTGCACTGTTGTTTTGAATTTGTACAGAGGGACTTATACAAGTGACTGAGGCCCAAAAGATTTTATGTACAAAGGGATGGGTCTTACACTCTCTCAAGAGGCCAAAAGGTTTATTTTTATACAAGTGGTGGGGCTTACAGCTCAAGGAGAGGCCCAGGGTTTTGTTTTGAAATGGCGATAGCGCCGAGATTTTCTTTTAACGCAGGGGGACTTATACAATGTCTGAGGCCCAAAAGTGTTTTGGTTAAAAGGGGATTGGGTCTTATACTCTATTAGAGGCCCAAAGATTTATTTTTGTACAAGTGATGGGGCTTACAGCTCAAGGAGAGGCCCAGATGATTATTTGTTTGAAAAATGGCGATAGCGCTGAGGTTTTGAAAATACAGTGGGTCTTATATAATTACTGAGGCCCAAAGTGGTGTATTTTCAAAGGGGATGGGTCTTACACTCTAATAGAGGCCCATAAAGGTTTTTTAAGAAAAAGAATGGGGCTTATAACATGAGGGTAGGCCCAGATGAAAATATTTTGAAAACCGACGATCACACCGAGATTTTGAAAACACGGTGGGACTTATACAACAACTGAGGCCCAAAATATTTTGGTTTTCAAATGGGGGGTTGGGTCTTACACTCTATTAGAAGCCCAATGATTGATTTTAAACGGGCGATGATCGTGCCGAACGTTTTGAAATACAACGGGACTTATACGACATTTGAGGCCCAAAATGGTTTGTATTTACAAAGGATTGGGTCTTACACTCTGAAATTCTGGTATCAGACGTGTGATGTTAAGTGCGATGTCACAACAGCACACTCTGCACAATGGACAAATTTAAACAGCAGAATAACATACCAAATTGTTCACCCAGTTCGGTCTAACTACCTACGTCTGGGGGCTACCAAGCTAGGGATGAAATTCACTACTTGTAGAATTAATTTACAGACTCAACAACCCAGTTAACAATCTCCTAAACTTAATTCCTACTAGTGACTTCCTACCTAAGAAACCACTTAGATATGAGAACACTACTCAATCCCTAAAACACTTCAGTGATTTAATTCGAAGATCACACACTCTGAATCACACTGCTTGATTTTGCTTCACAGCTTTGATCAAGAACAACTCAAATCAACAATATCAATTCACACTCGAATGGTTTACAAAACATACACGAAGACTCAATCAACACTCAGTCTTTAGCTCTCTTTCTTCGTTGCTTTTTCTTCAGTACTGGTGTGCTTTATATAGCTCTTTGAATTGGACTTGGACCTGCTACAATATCTGACCTGATTTGTTATTTAAAACTGAATCTTCAAAACAGATTTTCTCCTAAAATCTTTTCAAATCTTCAACCTTTTAAATCTCCTACAAATCTGCACCAGATCTCCTATGCAGCGAAAAATATCTATCCCAAGTTATTCTCATCCAATGACACTAACAGCTCTCCACAATTCCAGCTAACACACAAACCCTAACAACATCACAAAACCTGATGTTATTAATTCTGCAGATCTAATGTCACAACATCGCCTGTGACATCAGACATCCAACTTCAGCAATTTAAACACTTAACACAGCCCAGTGTTAAGACTCAATGTTGTGACATCACCCATATGACATCAAACATTGAACAACCTTTGTTTTGCCAAAATTCCAGCCAATCCAAGAACTAACAATCTCCCCCTTTGGCTAATTTTGGCTAAAACAATCTCTGCATCTTCAGAGACTTCAGCAGCGGAAAAAACTTGAATATTTTTTGAAACTTCAAGTAGCAGCATCTTAAAAAAGACTTCACTTCACAAAACTCTGCTGCAGCACCATCTTCATCAGCAACTGGTAACAACCAAAAATGGTGCTCCCCCTCAAAACAAGAACCAGCATAACAGCTGATTAGCAGCACACTCCCCCTCAATATCTGCACTTCTGCACTATCCCATTAGCAATCAGCTACATCCTCAGCCACATATTCCTTGACTTCATTCCTTAGCAGCAACAATCAACTTCTTTTGACAGCATTTGACATTTGTACTCTTGATACTCTTGGCTACTTCTCCCCCTTTTTAGCCACAATTTATCAACCTTCAACCAGAAGCCCTGCTAACGACAGTTAGTACTACCCTAGCTCTCATTGTAAGCCTCACAGTTAGCATAACAAATCATAGAACAAAAATATAAAGGGTGCATATATAGCACAATATTCATATTACAAGCCAAGCACAACAGTGCAGAAACAAAAACAGCATAAATAAAACGAAAACTACTATCTAAGAATAACAGTAAAAGCTTTAATCATCTGAGCTGGGATCATCATTATCTTCTTCATCTTCTTTTGAGCTGTCATTATCAGACTCAACTTTCTTATCAGCAACTTCTTTCTCACTTTCTTTTTCTGTCATCTTCAGAGTCATAAGTAATCTTTTAAACTTCTCCTTTCTTTCAGTGCTTACTCTGATGGCTTCATCTAATTCTTTACAGGCTTCCTCCAGTTCAGAAATCATATCAGTCTTGACATGAGTATGATGAGTAGATGTTGAGGCAGATGCCTTGACATGATCAGCAACATGTTTTCCTTCAAACAACTTCTGATGAAAAGACAAGTCAGGCTTCCTTCTACAAACACTATCATACTGGTGAAGAATCCCAGGTTCCTTCTACAAACACTATCATACTGGTGAAGAATCCCAGGATGCTGAGACAGAATTATCCCACAAATGAGGGATGGAGATGCAATAGGAAATTTCACAGCTCTTGTTGCAGCATGCTTGATGGTCTGTTTATAAATGTAAGAGCCATAATCAATTAGTTTCTTTGTTCCAATGGCATAAACTAATTTGCCCAAACCAGCAGAAACAGAGGTCTTGTGGTTTGTAGGAACCCAGTTAACAGCACCTATTCTATGAAGAATAGCATATTTCACACTTAATAAACTTGCTGCCAACTTTCCATTTGAAGGCCAAACTTCTACCTGACCAGCTGTGATTTCTTTGCAGATAACATTATTAGAAACTTCTAATTCTCCATAATCTTCCTCACTTCTTCCTAAGTAGGCATTGATCACCTTAGGAGAGAACCAGACACACTTACCCCTGATGGTAACTCTTCTGAAAGTTAGGATTTTACTGTCATTAATAGACTCAGGGATATTCACTATAAATTCTCTGACCAGTCTATCATAGCAACTAGTCAATCCTGACACAGTCCTTATGAGACCAGCAAACTTAATTAGATCTACAATTCCAGTAGACTCTAAGTCATCTGTAACTAGCTCTCTTTCCAGAGCTATCCTTCTTTGACTCACACAATTCCACATGGATGCGCTACTGGCACAGTGGAATGAGATGTCATCAGGTACTTGATCAGCAGTTCTGTTCCTCACAGGGTTGATGTCTTGAACATCAAACTCTGAATCCGATTCTTCCCTGATTCTCCTCTTTTTGCCAGAAATGCCAACTTTGCTCCAGGACTTGGGAGGGCCTGCAACTAAAGTCCTTGTCTTATCCTTGACCATATTTTCATTAGGGTGTGACTCCACACCTTTCCCTTTCCTATCCTCCCTCCTTCTTGCTGTCACATTACCAATGATATCACTATCAGATGAGTCCTCAACATCTATAACCTCAACCTGATCCTTCCCTTTATAACTGTGACAGTCAACCCTAGGGGAAGATGTTCTGACATCAAGGATGACATCAGTATCTTTAAGTTCTTCTTCTTTACTACCACCTTCAGCATCTTGAATCACAGCCAATGCCAGTCTATGAAGATTGGTGTCCTCACTTTGAGAGCCCATCTGTTCAGCAGGCATTTGCCTTAAAGGGACAGAAATCCCTTTCACACGTATTCCCTTCTCAAGAATTTTGGTGGCAATCTGCTCCAAATGCATGTCCACATCATACTTCTCCTTAACAGCTTTAGAGAATGATGACCTAGTTTCAGTTTTATTCAACTTGGTTGAAGGTTTAGAGTTACCAGAATCTAGGAGTGTCATAGGAATGTGTTCTTTGTCAGCAAGTTCTTTTTCCGAAGAAACCCTAGTTCGTACATGCGCAAGTCTTTGAGAATCAGAGTTCTTGGATAGGAAAGACATCGTTCCTTTGTAACAGACTGGGTTTAGAGAAGATTTTTCTATTCTGTTGAGATTAAGGGAGATGAACCGTTGAGAAGAGAACGCTTTGATGAATCTTGATATAGAATCAATATGGTAAGGCGCCTGATTTTGAGTACCTCTTAAAGACCAATCACTAATTTTCTCCCTCCATAAAAACTTTCCTTTTAAAAATTTAAAAGGATTCACATCAGAACTCATTAACTCTGATTGACCTCTCAGCATCTCTTCACACTTGATGTCACAGTCTAAAGTTAAAACATCAGTCTTAACATCAACAGTTGAGCTGACTTCTATAGGTATCCATAGATAACAATTATCTCTGGATCTGACTCCTTTCATGACCACTTCATCCTTCTCATTTGTCACCAGGCACTCATCCTTGGAATAGCTGACTTTGTTCCCTTCATCACATAGCTGACTTATGCTAATCAAATTAGCATTCAAACCTTGGACAAGAGTCACACTATCAAGAGTAAGACCATCATGATTCTTCACTCTTCTAACTCCTTCTACTGCTCCTTTTTCTCCATTGCCAAACACAACCTTATTTGCATGGCAAGGATTTAACTCCATCAAATTCTCCTTGGATCCAGTCATGTGCTTTGAACATCCACTGTCAAAGTACCAAGCATCCATGGAAAAATGTCCATCCGAGGTATGAGCCAATAGACATGTGACCTGAGCTTTAGGAACCCATTGTTTCACCACCTTGGGCCTGACCTCCTTCTGTCTAGGTTGAGGAGCAGAATTTGGGTAACCATGAAGCTTGAAGCACGAGGACTGCATATGTCCAACCTGCCACAATAGAAGCATTTGACTCTGTCAGCTCTGAAGTGGTTAAACCTTCTGCCACTTTGATGATGATACTGTCGGTGCTGCCACCCATAATGATTTCTCCTTCTACCATAGTTGGCCTGTCTTCTATGGGGCGGTTGTCTTCTCCTGTACTGAGGATGCTATCTCCTAGGCTGTCTCCTATGGTGATGAGGCTTCCTTCTTCCATAGTAATGAGGCACAACATTGTTGTATTCATATCCATATCCATACCGGTTTCCCTGATGTTGAGACATCTGATGAGACATGTCCTGCTTGAACTTGGCAGCTTGCATGCTCTTGTGATATTGGGGAGGCATATACTGATTAGCTCCTTGTGGCTACATCTTCCTCTGATGAGAACCATTCTTCTTCTCAACAATATGAGGTTGTGAATGAGCACCCTTCTCAGGTGTAGGATCCTGTTTCATAGGTTGGGACACCTCCTTCTTTGTTCCTGAAGTGCCTGTTCAGCAGAAACCTTTTTCTCAGCCATAAATCCGATACCTGACTTATCACCAGCAGCTTTCTCTGACTGCAGAATCTTATCCAGAGTGTCTGTACCACAGTTCAGCATCCTAACAGATTTGGTCATATAATCAAGATGAGCTTTGACCAGAGAGACTTCATTTTCCAAATCAGCTTTAGCAGTTTCAAGCTGAGCAATCTGTTTCTTTTGACTCTTGTTTTCTTGACAGATTTCAGCACTCTTCAGATAAAGCTCTTGATAAGTAGAAGCTAGCTCCTCAAAAGTTATTTCCCCATCACTAGAATCATCATCAGAAACAACATTTCCTGTCAAAGCTCTGACATGCTTTGCTGACTCACTTTCACTTTCACTATCAGAGTCAGACCAGGAAACTGTCATGCCCTTCTTCTGCTTCTTCAAGAATGTGGGACACTCTTTCTTGACATGTCCATACCCTTCACATTCAAAGCACTGAACTCCTTTATCTTGGGAATTCTTCTCTCCATCCTTCTCTTTTGACTTGCTGATGTGAGAAGAGATGTTCTTGACATTAGGCCTGGAGTTATTGTTCATCCTCTTGAACACCTTGTTGAACTGCCTTCCCAACATAGCTATGGCCTGAGATAGATCCTCCTAGGATTCAGAACTATTCCCTTTCTCTTCTTGATCATTTGAAACCAAGGTTGTACTCTTAGGCTTCTTTTCTGGTTCTTCCTCATTCAAACCAAGCTCAAAAGTTTGAAGAGATCCAATGAGCTCATCAACCCTTATCTTGCTGATGTCTTGAGCTTCTTTAATTGTTGTCACCTTCATCTTGTACCTCTTAGGAAGAGATCTAAGGATCTTCCTTACAAGCTCTTCATCTGACATCTTTTCACCAAGAGCACTAGATGCATTAGGCAGCTCAAGAACACTCATGTGGAAGTCATGAATAGTCTCATCTTCAGACTTTCGAACTTTGATGTTAGAAGCTGAAGTCTTGACATCTTAACTCTAGATGTACCTTCATGTGTAGCCTTCAAAATATCCCACGCTTCCTTTGCAACCTTACATGTATTGATCAGCTTGAATATGTTTTTATCCACTCCATTGAAGATTGCATTCAGAGCTTTGGAGTTACCAAGGGCAAGCTCATCTTCTTCCTTGGTCCATTCTTCTTCAGGCTTCGGCTTTGAGGTGCCTTCTTTATCTTTCCCCGCATCATCTTTTTCAAATACAACAGGTGCTTTCCATTCTTTAATTATAGCCTTCCAAGCCCTGCTGTCTAAGGATTTCAAAAAGGTGATCATCCTTGGCTTCCAATAATCATAATTCGAGCCATCCAAAATAGGGGGTCTGTTGACAAATCCTCCAACTTCTTTGTCCATCTTTACACAAGAAGGTAACTTCCCTAGATCTCACCCAGAGACAGACAGGATGCCTGCTATGATACCAATTGAAATTCTGGTATCAGACGTGTGATGTTAAGTGCGATATCACAACAACACAATCTGCATAATGGACAAATATAAACAGCAGAATAACACACCAAATTGTTCACCCAGTTCGGTCTAACTACCTACGTCTGGGGGCTACTAAGCCAGGGATGAAATTCACTACTTGTAGAATTAATTTACAGACTCAACAACCCAGTTGACAATCTCCTAAACTTAATTCCTACTAGTGACTTCCTACCTAAGAAACCACTTAGATATGAGAACACTACTCAATCCCTAAAACACTTCAGTGATTTAATTCAAAGATCACACACTCTGAATCACACAGCTTGATTCTGCTTCACAGCTTTGACCAAGAACAACTCAAATCAACAATACCAATTCACACTCGAATGGTTTACAAAACATACACGAAGACTCAATCGACACTCAGTCTTTAGCTCTCTTTCTTCGTTGCTTTTTCTTCAGCACTGGTGCGCTTTATATAGCTCTTTGAATTGGACTTGGACCTGCTACAATATCTGACCTGATTTGTTATTTAAAACTGAATCTTCAAAATAGATTTTCTCCTAAAATCTTTTCAATCTTCAACCTTTTAAATCTCCTACAAATCTGCACCAGATCTCCTATGCAGCGAAAAATATCTATCCCAAGATATTCTCATCCAATGAGACTAACAGCTCTCCACAATTCCAGCTAACAAGCAAACCCTAACAACATCACAAAACCTGATGTTATTAATTCTGCAGATCTAATGTCACAACATCGCCTGTGACATCAGACATCCAACTTCAGAAATTTAAACACTTAACACAGCCCAGTGTTAAGACTCAATGTTGTGACATCACCCATATGACATCAAACATTGAACAACCTTTGTTTTACCAAAATTCCAGCCAATCCAAGAACTAACACACTCTATTAGAGGCCCAAAGTGTTTGAAAAAGTTTGATGAGGGTTGAATTAATAAAAAAAAACCCTAATTTGTTTTCAAAATTTATTTTAATTGAATAAAAAATTCAATTAAAATGATCAAAATTGTTAAACATGTGGAAAACAAATTGTGATCTTGGATTAATGTTTCAAAAATCAGGTTTTGATCCACAATATGATTGGAAATCACTAAAAATTTGAAAAATCAAGAGGGAGAAAATATTTTAAATTTCAAAAACAATTAAAATATTAATTCTTTACAAAAATATCAAGTATATGAAATAAATAATATTTTTGGGATTTTTTGGGAAAATAAAATATTTTAACATTTTTGTGAATTATTAAAAAAAGAACCAACTCAAAATCATTAAAACTCAGAGAGAAATTAATTTTTGAATCAATTAAATAAAATCACAAAAATTAAAAAATTCAAATGTTTGAAAATGGCGCCAAGAACATGGCAAGAACACGCGCCACCCTCTGTTTCTGCAGATTTGCGTTTTCTATCCAATCTCACTGAATACTTGATTATATCATGCAATCTACATATCAATCTACTCGTTTCAACCTCACGATCATGTCTATGGTCTTTAATTTCATTTATTTTAAGCATGGAATAAGAAATCAAAGAGAAACCTCAAGAACCCTAAATTCTGCATGAAGGTTCATAAATTCCATACACAATTCAAACAAAGCAATTGATTGAGGGAAAACACTCTATGCATGATTATGAACATATGGCCAAATTATTGTGCAGCAAAAAATGCATGGACCATAGAGTTAGAAGAGCTCATGCTTACCTCTTGCAGCTGGTGATCGTGTTTTGTGTTAGAGGTATTGCAGCTTGTTCCAAGGATATGGACAGCTTCCCTAGGTGCTATGGAGTGTGTCTGGATGCTTGGAGTGGATTGAATTGAGCTGGAACTTGATTTGGCACCTCAACTACAAATCTGTCAAAGGCTTAAGCAGTTGGCTAGTGATTTTGTGATTTTGGTGTTCCAGATGTTATGTGAGTGTTTGGATCACTTCTATATGATGTTTATGAGGTGTGTGTGTGATTGGTTTGATTGGAATTGCTCTCAAACTCAAAACTCAATAGTGACTTGCCTTAGAAGGCAAAATTGGAGTGAAGAAGGAGATTTTCAGGAAAGCATCTGTTTGATGGCTTTGGTGTACTCAAACTAAACACAATTGAGCTCTATTTATAGTAGAGCAAGTTTGTTTTGGCTGCAATAGTGAATGGCAACTGCAGCAGAGGTTTGGAAAATGTTGAGCAATGAGAATCTAAGTCTCCTCTAGCCATTGACTAGAGGGTAGGGCACAGGCTACTGGTCCCCTTGGTCTTGGATAAGTCTTGACTGAATTCAGTTAGGAATGGCTCAGTCCATGCCACCTTGGTGTATGCATTGAATGCTCCAACCCAAAATTGGAGTTTTGTCCCTCTTTTAGGAATTTCTAGGTTTGGCATGCTATTTTTGGTTCCAAAGACTTGGGAGGCTTGGGATCAGAGTTGGTTCCTCCTTGGTCCCCCCCCCCCCCCCCCCTTGAGGTGTTCAGATGGATAGAGTTGCTTGCCCTTTGCAAAATTTGGGCAAATCGAGCAAAACTCCAAAATCTGCCTTGCCATGACAGTTTGCAGCAAGGCATATTGGCATTGTCATATCTCATGGCTCAAGTTGAATTTGGTGATGTTCTTGGTCATTTTGGAAAGTCCTCATATGATACAACAATTGTTTGATCATAGTTGGTTTTGATACTTTTTGGATCCAAGTGAAAAATGCCCCTAAATTTCGAAAAAAGTGAAGGCAGATTCTGACTTAGGGAAAATTTGACTAAGTGTTGGAAAAAATGACATTTCATGTTTTCATCCATTTTGATCATTCCATAACTCAAAATCCATGATGAATTGGAATGAGGTGTAGTTGAAGCTTTTGTAGAGGGCCTTGAGGGCTACTGTAACACCCCCAATCTATACCCCCAATTAATTAAAGCGATAACAAATAATCAGAGTATAATAAAAACATTCATGGCATAGACGGAGGCGTCACATCAATTGAAACAAAATACCACAACCTGCTCATATAGATATGCAACAATCAGGTAGCATATAACAGAGGAACTCAGTTCCTAATACCCACAATTCAGATACAGAATAAAAGCGGAAAATCTGCAACTAAAATCTCATATATATATATATAACATAAAAGTTTGTCTGTCATACACAGATTCATACATATACAATCCAAAAAGAACATATACATATACACATAATCACAAACGATCTCCCCGACTACCCGGTGCTACATATCAGAGTCGACCAACAAAAGACTGAAGACCTAACCTTCACAAAAAGACCTCCAGCATCTAATCTGCAATGCCTCATAGAGCATCCAAAACAGCAGAAGGGTGAGAAACACAATTATAATATAATTGCATACAATTATATAATAACACCAGAATACACATATAAAACATTCTCACCACAATGTACACCATAATTCGAATGCAAACCAACACAAATTATATCTCATACATCCATCACAAACGCATAACAATCATGCACAATACATTTATCACCAACATATATATATATATATATATATATATATATATATATATATATATATATATATATATATATATATATATATATATATATATATATATATATATATATATATCTCAACTCATTAATTCCATTCACAATTCCACACAAAATCAATCCATTCATGATTTATGCAAATGCAAAGAGACTGACACAACGACTCTATGCAAATGCAATGCGGTACCGTTCCATCCATCATTCTCATCATTAGTTCACTCAGGAACTATTGGAATCATCACTTGTTACTTAGTGTAACTCCCCGTCGGGAAAACGATGTTCCCCGTCGCTTTAGGTCCTCTCGGTATAAGGCTCACGATCCGATCGCTTTAGGTCCTCTTTGTATAAGGCTGATGATCGTCTATAATCATCGCTTTAGGTCCTCTCGGTATAAGGCTCACGATGTTATAGCGGATCCCCTCTGGAACCGTTTCGTCGCTCAAACCCACTAGGGCACACGACATCGTAAGAATGAATATCATGATGCTTGGCATACAATGACTCATGACATTCAAATGCACACATATACACATCCATAATCATCCATATACAATCAAACACAACACAATGCATTTTCTTGCCCTTAGGCCACAAACCATCATCACAACATATTATCACATGCATTTACATCATATAACATCACACAAGTCATACGATATATATCAAAAGCATATTGCATGATAACACATCAAATACACACCATTAAAACAGTAAAAGTCGACAAAACGACACATTCCAAATTCCCAACATAATTAAATCTGCCAACAATCTCAAAATCACTCCTATAAGAAAGAACATCTCATTAGCTTTCTAACGCCCAACCGCGCCTCAATCCGACTTACGGATCAAAAGTTATGAAGAAAACAAAATGGAACAATCTGTCATGTTCGCTATGCGAATCTCCTAGTGAGCATTCGCTTTCCTCATTCGCCGTGTGAAGCTCCAGCGAACCGTGGCAGAGGAAAAATAGCATAAAGTTCGCTTTGCAAACTGCTGGCAAACATTCGCCCACCCATTCGCACTGCGAAGCCCTGGCGAGCCTTCGCTTTCCTCTTCGCTTCTTATTCGCACTGCGAGCCTGCGAATTCTGGGATTCGCAGCAGCGCTGTTACTCATCCTAAATCACCATTTCCTCATCAAAACTCAACCAAACCATATCATAATAACCAGAACATATTACAATCATAACCACAAGTATTCTACCGCATTTATACCGATTTTCAACCGCTAAAACCTCAATTTCTCTCGTTTTCTCTCAATCGACCTAGAATTGAAAACTAAAAAAAAACCTACAAACACATACATGATCATACACAACCATAGCATAACCGAGTTTCGCACCCTTACCCGATTAATCGCGCTTTCAAAAGTCGATTGATTCAATTTCTTTCTCTCCAAGTTTTTCCCTCTTTTTCTTCTCTTCTTTCCCTTTTCCTTCTTCTCTTTTTCTTTCTCTCTATTTTTCTCTCTATGTTACTAACTTAAGAAAAATAAGTAAAATGACCAAAATACCCCTACACTCAAATATCTCACAAACGCTCTCAAAACGCGAAAAAACATAATCACGATGAAAAATAATATATTGCCAAATAAAAGTCAAGAATAAAATAATATAATAATAAAAATAATTAAATCGACTCGATTAAATAAATCTAACAAAAACTGGGACGTTACAACTCTCCCCCACTTAGAAATTTTCGTCCTCGAAAATATTACCTGAGACGAATAACTCTGGATACGACTCCCGCATCCGACTCTCCAACTCCCAAGTCAAACTGCCCTCAGCAGCGCCTCCCCACGCTACTTTCACAAGCGCAATATCCTTGCCTCTTAATCGCTTCAACTCGCGATCCAAAATTCTCACTGGTAATTCCTCAACCGTAAGGTTCTCCCTTACCTCAACCTCATCCATCGGAATCACATGAGACGGATCTGGAATATACTTCCGAAGCTGTGAAACATGGAACACATCATGCAAATTCGAAAGACTCGGCGGCAACGCCACCCGATAAGCCACAACACCCACTCTCGCGGATATTTGATAAGGACCAATAAACCGAGAAGTAAGCTTCTCCGACTTCAATGCACGACCAACACCCGTCACCGGTGTAACTCTCAAAAATACATGATCGCCCTCTTGAAACTCAAGATCTTTCCGCCTTCGATCATGATAACTCTTTTGCCTACTCTGAGAAGCCTTCATTTTCTCACGAATAAGTTTCACCTTTTTCGTAGTCTGTTGCACTAACTCCGGTCCAACCACCGAACTCTCACCAGATTCATGCCAACACAAAGGTGTTCGACATCTTCTTCTATACAATGCTTCAAAAGGTGCCATTCCAATACTCGAATGGAAACTGTTGTTATACGTGAATTCAACCAACGAAAGATAACTATCCAAAACACCACCTTGCTCAAGAACACAAGCTCTCAGTAAATCTTCCAATGACTGAATAGTTCTCTCGGTCTGACCATCCGTCTGTGGATGATAAGCCGAACTCAATCTCAACTTGGAACCTAACGCCTTTTGCAAACTTTCCCAAAATCTAGAAGTAAACCTTGAATCTCGATCTGTAACAATACACAACAGAACACCATGTAATTTCACAATCACACGGATATAAATCTCAGCCAACCTCTCCAAAGAAAAAGTGATGTCAATTGGAATGAAATGCGCCGATTTAGTCAGCATATCCACAACTACCCAAATGGCATTATGTCCCCTCTGTGTATTCGGAAACCCTGTCACAAAATCCATAGAAATGCTGTCCCATTTCCACTTGGGAATATCCAACGGTTGCAACAATCCACTAGGCTTCTGATGTTCTACCTTTGACTTCTGACACTTCAAACACGCGTAAACAAACTGAGCCACATCCCTCTTCAATCCGGACCACCAAAAGATCTTCTTCAAATCTTGATACATCTTATTAGCTCCCGGATGTATACTCAAATTACTCCGATGTCCTTCCTCTAAAATCATCTTTTTCAAGTCTGAATCATCAGGAATACAAATTCTAACACGAAATCTCAAAACACCCTTATCATCCACTTTAAAGTCACCATTCACACTTTGATCTCCAACCGTCATCAAATCAACAAATTTCACATCCAACTTCTGTTTCTCGCTAACGGTTAATAGAAAATCATTAGTGACCTTTAACATACCAAGCCTCACGCTATCAGATGTCAATTCACACACCAAACTCAAATCTCTAAATGCTTCCAAAAGTTCCCACTCTTTAACCATCAAAGCGGACATATGCAAAGACCTCCGGCTTAACGCATCGGCTACCACATTAGCTTTACCAGGATGGTAATTCAAGCCAAAATCGTAGTCCTTCAAAAATTCCAACCATCTCCGTTGCCTCATATTCAACTCTTTCTGATCAAACAAGTATTTCAAACTTTTATGATCACTAAAGACTTCGAATCTTGCACCGTAGAGATAATGCCTCCAAATTTTCAATACAAACACCACTGCCGCTAATTCCAAATCATGAGTAGGGTAATTCTTCTCATGAATCCTTAATTGCCTCGGAGCATAAGCCACAACCTTACCTCCTTGCATCAACACTCCACCTAAACCAATCAAAGACACATCACAATACACCACAAACAGTTCAGTAGGATTCGGTAAGACCAAAATCGGAGTTGTAGTCAATCTTCTCTTCAGCTCATTAAAACTTTCCTCACACTGAATATCCCAAATGAACGCTTTACCTTTACAAGTCAGCTGGGTCAAAGGAAGTGCTAACTTGGAAAAGGCTTCAATGAACCTTCGATAATATCCAGCTAGACCCAAAAAGCTTCTAATTTCAGTAACAGATCTAGGAGCCTCCCATTGTAGAACTGCATCTACTTTAGATGGATCCACAACAATACCATTACCTGAAATCACATGCCCAAGAAAACTCACTTCTGACAACCAGAACTCAGACTTGGACAACTTGGCATAAATTCTCTTCCCTTCAAAATTTGCAACACAATTCGTAAATGTTCAGCATGTTCCTCCCGAGACTTAGAATAAATCAAGATGTCATCAATAAACACAACAACAAATTGATCCATATGCTCATGGAAAATACGATTCATATACTCCATAAACACACCCGGCGCATTAGAAACCCCGAACGGCATCACAGAATATTCGTAATGTCTGTAGCGTGTCCTAAAAGCCGTCTTCTGAATATCTTCCTCTTTCACTCTAATCTGATGGTAACCTGACCTCAAATCAATTTTACTAAACACACACGCACCTACCAACTGGTCCATCAAATCATCAATTCTCGGAAGAGGATACTTATTCTTAATCGTCACCTTATTCAGCTGGCGATAATCAATACACAATCGCATACTTCCATCTTTCTTTTTCACCAAAAGAACTGGAGCACCCCAAGGCAAAACACTCGGCCTCACAAACTTCTTCTCTAACGATTCATTCAACTGCTTCTTCAACTCAACCAACTCAGATGCCGACATACGATATGGTGCCATGGATACAGGTCTAGTACTAGGAAATAGATCTATAGAAAACTCCACCTCTCTCTCTGGAGGCACATCTGAAATATCCTTTGGAAACACCTCTGGAAAATCATACACAACTGGAAACACATCAAGTGCAACTTGACTCTCCACAGTCAACGATGCAAACAACCCGAACAACTGCGCTTCATCCGCCAAAAGTTTCTTCAACTCTTTGGTAGATAAGAAACTCGATTCCTTGTCTTCCTCAATAGAAGGAAATCTTACCAGCTTATGATAGCAATCAATATGAACCCGATTGAACTGCAACCAGTTCATTCCCAGAACCTCATCTAAACCCTCCAACGACATACACACCAAATCCATCTCAAAATCTTTACCATAAATGGTCAAAGGACAACTTAAATAAACCAAAGAAGTAGTTACCGACCCCATTGCTGGAGTATCAATAATCATCTCTCCACCCATCGATGACAACAAAAGATTCAAACGCTTCGCGGACTCAGACGAAATAAACGAATGAGTCGCTCCGGTATCAATAATAGCAACTAAAGGCGTACTATTAATAAAATAAGTACCTCTGATCAGACGGTCCCCACTAGTAGTCTGAGTTCCTGCCAATGCAAATACTTTACCTCCAGATTGAGCTTGCTTTGGTTTCGGACACTTCGTACTAATATGACCAGGTTCACCATAGTTGAAACACTTCACCACATTCTTCTTACAATCAGCTGCTACATGTCCTAAACCTCCACAAATGGAACACTTCCTCATATCCTTTCTACATTCAAACTGACGATGTCCTAAGTCACCACACCTAAAACATCTCAGAGGATTAGACATACCTCCCCCAATTGGCATTTTATCAAAACTACCCTTTTGCTTACCCTTGTCAGCTGGTGACACATAAGGACCACCACGAAACGGTTGCTTCCCTTTCCTTTCGTTCACACTCTTATAGTGAGTAGAACGAGCTTTGCTATCCTCCTCAAAAATTCTACAAAAATCCACCAAATCCAAAAACCTTCTAATCCTTTGATAACCAATTGCTTGCTTAATCTCAAGACGTAATTCGTTCTCAAACTTCACACATTTGGAAAACTCAGCAGTTGCTTCAGCATAATGTGGATAAAACTGAACAAGCTCCACAAACCTAGCAGTGTAATCCACAACAGACATATTACCTTATTTCAACTCCAAGAACTCTATCTCTTTCTTTCCTCTAACATCTTCAGGAAAATACTTCCTCAAAAACTCCCTGCTAAACAAAGCCCAAGTGACCTCTTCACCTGTAGCTTCCCAAACATGACACTTACTAACCCACCAATCATCAGCCTCCTCCTGCAACATGTGAGTACCCAGTCTCACCTTATGTTCCTCAGTACAGTCCGTCACTCGAAAGATTCTTTCAATCTCCTTAAGCCAAATCTGAGCACCATCAGGATCATGTCTCCCTTTGAAGATAGGCGGTTTGTTCATCCTGAACTCATCATTCCCACCAGCATTAGGTGCACCCCACACAGCCTGAGCCATAGCTTGCATAGCAGCAGCCAAAGCAACATCATTCCTACCAGCCATATTCTGTTCATTTCCAATAACAGCAACTATGGTTAAACAAACAGCTCACCCAAACACAAAGACCGACACGGACTAGCAAGAACTGGCACAGACTGACAAAACTGGCTCTGATACCACTTAATGTAACACCCCCAATCTATACCCCCAATTAATTAAAGCGATAACAAATAATCAGAGTATAACAAAAACATTCATGGCATACACAGAGGCATCACATCAATTGAAACAAAATATCATAACCTGCTCATATAGATATCCAACAATCAGGTAACATATAACAGAGGAACCCAGTTCCTAATACCCACAATTCAGGTACAGAATAAAAGCGGAAAATCTGCAACTGAAATCTCATATATATATATAACATAAAAGTTTGTCTGTCATACACAGATTCATATATATACAATCCAAAAAGAACATATACGTATACACATAATCACAAACGATCTCCCCGACTACCCGGTGCTACATATCAGAGTCGACCGACAAAAGACTGAAGACCTAAGCTTCACAAAAAGACCTCCAGCATCTAATCTGCAATGCCTCATAGAGCATCCAAAATAGCAGAATGGTGAGAAACACAATTATAATATAATTGCATACAATTATATATTAACACCAGAATACACATATAAAACATTCTCACCATAATGTACACCATAATTCGAATGCAAACCAACACAAATTATATCTCATACATCCATCACAAAGGCATAACAATCATGCACAATACATTTATCACCAACATATATATATATATATATATATATATATATATATATATATATATATATATATATATATATATATCAACTCATCAATTCCATTCACAATTCCATACAAAATCAATCCATTCATGATTTATGCAAATGCAAAGAGACCGACACAACGACTCTATGCAAATGCAATGCGGTACCATTCCATCCATCATTCTCATCATTAGTTCTCTCAGGAACTATTGGAATCATCGCTTGTTACTTAGTGTAACTCCCCGTCGGGCAAACGATGTTCCCCGTCGCTTTAGGTCCTCTCGGTAAAAGGATCACGATCCGATCGCTTTAGGTCCTCTTTGTATAAGGCTCACGATCGTCTATAATCATCGTTTTAGGTCCTCTCGGTATAAGGCTCACGATGTTATAGCAGATCCCCTCTGGAACCGTTTCGTCGCTCACACCCACTAGAGCACACGACATCACAAGAATGAATATCATGATGCTTGGCATACAATGACTCATGACATTCAAATGCACACATATACACATCCATAATCATGCATATACAATCAAACACAACACAATGCATTTTCTTTCCCTTAGGCCATAAACCATCATCACAACATTTCATCACATGCATTTACATCATATAACATCACACAAGTCATACGATATATATCAAAAGCATATTTCATGATAACACATCAAATACACACCATTAAAACGGTAAAGGTCGACAAAACGACACATTCCAAATTCCCGACATAATTAAATCGGCCTACAATCTCAAAACCACTCCTATAAGAAAGAACATCTCATTAGCTTTCTAACGCACCCAACCGCGCCTCAATCCGACTTACGGATCAAAAGTTATGAAGAAAACAAAATGGAACAATCTGTCATGTTCGCTATGCGAATCTCCTAGTGAGCATTCGCTTTCCTCATTCGCCGTACGAAGCTCCAGTGAACCGTGGCAGAGAAAAAATAGCATAAAGTTCGCTTTGCAAACTGTTGGCAAACATTCGCCCACCCATTCGCACTGCGAACCCCTGGCGAGCCTTCGCTTTCCTCTTCGCTGCTTGTTCGCACTGCGAGCTTGCGAATTCTGGGATTCGCAGCAGCGCTGTTACTCATCCTAAATCACCATTTCCTCATCAAAACCCAACCAAACCATATCATAATAACCAGAACATATTACAATCATAACCACAAGTATTCTACCGCATTTATACCGATTTTCAACCGCTAAAACCTCGATTTCTCTCGTTTTCTCTCAATCGACCTAGAATTGAAAACTAGACAAAAAACCAACAAACACATACATGATCATACACAACCATAGCATAACCGAGTTTCGCACCCTTACCCGATTAATCGCGTTTTCAAAAGTCGGTTGATTCAATTTCTTTCTCTCCAAGTTTTTCCCTCTTTTTCTTCTCTTCTTTCCCCTTTCCTTCTTCTCTTTTTCTTTCTCTCTATTTTTCTCTCTGTTACTAACTTAAGAAAAATAAGTAAAATGACCAAAATACCCCTACACTCAAATATCTCGCAAACGCTCTCAAAACGCGATAAAACATAGTCACGATGAAGAATAATATATTGCCAAATAAAAGTCAAGAATAAAATAAAATAATAATAAAAATAATTAAATCGACTCGATTAAATAAATTTAACAAAAACTGGGACGTTACAGCTACAAATCCAGCTTTGAATGGGGAAAAATGGCCTTGTGGTTTAGGAGTTACGATCCTCCAAAGTTGGTACCCTAGCCACTTTTTCCATAACTTAGAAAAATTTCTAAGTTTTTATGGTTACCCCTTTTACAAGTTATCCCACTTTTCTTGATTTTTCTTGATGAATGATGATTCCAATCATACATTAACATCATTTTAGGGTTAAAGAACCATAATTGTGAAAATTCTCAAAAAGTCAAAGTTGACATTTGTGCACAGTTGACTTTTTGTCAGATGAATTCCAAACTGTGCGATCCTCTATGAAATCAAGTCCTTGAACTAAATCAAACTTGATGGATTGATTTCATAGGTGTTATAGGGTGTATTGAATCATGTCCTAGGGTTTGGGAGCATGTCCTGGTCAAAAGTCAAAGGCACGGTTGACTTTTCCCACAAAACCCTAATTGTGGTTCTGATGAATTTGAAACTTGTTGCTCAAGCTTCTTGGATTAATCCATTGTTGCAAATGGATCAATGTAGTATGTTAGGGGTGAATTAGGTCAGGAAACCCTAATTCTTGATTTTTAGTGAATGCTTCCCCTGAGGCAAAATTGACTTGATGATTGGGTTTATGATGTCCCTTGGAGCATCTTAGGTTATGCTTTGAAGCATTGGCTAATGCCCAGAGGAAAATTCCCATCTGGAGGCCCTGGTCGACCAAAACCCTAATTTGGTGACACTGGCGATCTTGAGCCTTAATCCACTTGGAATGTTGCAACATTGTGCTTGATTCTTGAAGTGGGAGTCCTATTGATCCTTTGTGGATGTTTGAGAGGTTATACAAGTTGAAGATCATGTCAATTCTTGATTGATCCTTTGTCTAAGAGCTTTGAGAGGGCTTGAAACCCTATTTTTGATTGTAGTGAATGCTCACCCATCTTTGGGGAGACTGATGAGGCGTGATGGTCCCTCCATATTGTGATGATGATTTGTACAATGATGGGAAATCTTAGTGGTCAAAATTTGGGGTATGACAGATGCCCCTATTTAATCTTCTTGGAACCGAAGGTGTGAATGGCGAAGGTATTCGGGCATTCGGGGTGCAAGAGGATTAAATATCGAAATGCGTAAAATTTTGATGGTGATTATGAATGGCAGTTTGCCAGTCCATCCTCTTTTGCTAAGCAATGATGCTTAGAAAAGTTAAACTTCCCCTCGGTCCTGGTCTTCAGCCAAGGAACTGGTCTCAGTTTTCTTTGGAAATAAACCTCCCCTCGATCCTGGTTTCCTACCGAGGAACTGGTCTAAGTTTCTGAAATAAACTTGCCCTCGATCCTGGTTTCCTACCAAGGAACTGGTCTCAGTTTTTTGAATTAAACTTCCCCTCGATTCTGGTTTCCTACCAAGGAACTGGTCTTAGTTTCTGAATTAAACTTCCCCTCGATCCTGGTTTCCTACCAAGGAACTGGTCTTAGTTTCTGAATTAAACTTCCCCTCGATCCTGGTTTCCTACCAAGGAACTGGTCTCAGTTTTCTGAATAAAACTTCCCCTCGATCCTAGTTTCCTACCAAGGAACTGGTCTTAGTTTCTTTTGTCAATAAACTTTCTTGACAAGGGACGCTATTCGTTAGCGGTTTTCCTCAAACTTCTCGCCGAATTTTCCTGGGGAGATGTCATTTGATGGAAAAATTTTGATGTCAGAGTTGCTGGGGAACCCAGTCGTCTGAGTTGTAGAGGTGTACAAACTTCTCTGTTTGGAGACGTCATTTTTCGACTCTATCTGGGGAAAACGAGTCCCTTGAGAGACTGTTTCTGCTTGGGTATTACATCATACTTTTCTCGGGATCTTCCCAGAGAAATGCCATATGATGTGGTCCAATTTTGAGGTGCTGATGACCTTTTCGCCAGTGGATTTTTTAGAGAGGCTTTCTCTGGAGATTTTCCTTAATTTGGGAAAGCGGAGATATCATCTTCACCGGCGAAGAGTGATGGTTGTCGAAAGTTCTCTGGTTCTTCAGAAGTTCAAGTTATCAAAGTGGTCAAGGGCCAATTCTAATCCAGAAATAAACTGGAGGAGAGATTGTTCAGACGCAACATTTCCTGACAAGGAAAGAACTGTCAACTCGATTGAGGGGACTTTTATCACCTAGGAACAAGACTGACTAGAGTGATAGTGATGCAATTATGAATGCGAATGCAAATAAAAAATGCATGATGTATGTATGTTTATGTTGACAAAACTGACACGACATACAAACTGGTGGATGAACACGACGGGATACTCGGCCACTGCGGGGGACGAAGAGGTATCACTGGTCCAAGATAGCAATTCTGCCTTGCTTAGGAGAAATAGTCCATGCGGGGAACAACATTGGTTGGGCTTAGGAGATAAGAACTCGGCCGAGGGTATCAGATGGGAAAGTCGCATCTGATACAACTGATCCTTCATTCAGGCGCACTGGCTTAGAAGGAATACTTTGATTCTGCACTTTGAAGCTCGATTACTTCTAGAGAAGCGAGCGACATTCTTCCGATGTTCAACAGTCAAAAGAAATTGCCATCTTTATTTTAAAAGCAGAAAAGTTTTACAGGTAAATTCATTTTTGTTTCGTTTCAAGAATCGTTGATCATATTAAAATGTCGTTCTATAAAGCTAAAACAAATAAGAATTACAAACAAAAGCACAAGGGCTCAAATTTTATTGATAGGATGGAGATCAGCCAAATGTGTGATTCCATAGAGTATTTACAAAGTTAGAAAATGGTAATTTAAGGGAAAATGGCTATATTGACACATAACGACCGCTATCCTTCTACCAACTTTGAATTCTAGGCATCTTGAGCTTCTCTCGAAGATGACCTTGACTGGAGTTTTTCTCCGATGGATGGCATTACTGCTGAGGAGTTGAACTGATCAGATGTGGTTACTTGCCATTAATCCCTAACTTTTGCCTGGATTGTACTGTGATGTTTCCAATCCACCGGGATGATTTTTGATCATGTCTCTAATTTTTGCCTAGACCGCCCTTCTGGGTTTTCAATCCACCGAGACGTTTTTTTAGTTTAGACGAAGTATTTCTTGACTATGTTAACATTTGTGGGGTAGGCAAATTCCTCTCCGTCCATGGTTGCAAGTCTCAAGGCGCCGCCTGAGAAAGCTTTCTTGACCACATAGGGGCCGTCGTAATTCGGACTCCATTTGCCCCGAGAATCAGTGAGAAATGATTGTATCTTTTTTAGCACAAGGTCTCCTTTTCTGAAGACGCGAGGTCGGACCTTTTTGTCAAATGCCCTCTTCATTATTTATTGATACAATTGACCGTGGCATAGTGCCGTGATTCGCTTTTCTTCGATTAGGTTTAGTTCGTCGTGCCGACTTTGACACCATTCAGCTTCTATAAGCTTTTCTTCCATCAATACCCGGATTAATGGGATCTCTACTTCTATGGGAAGCACTGCCTCCATGTCATATACTAGAGAGAAAGGGGTAGCCCCTGTTGAAGTGCGGACAGATGTTCGATAACCGTGAAGAGCAAAAGGTAGCATCTCGTACCAGTCTTTATAGGTTACAACCATCTTTTGAACGATCTTCTTGATGTTCTTATTAGCCGCTTCTCCCGCTCCGTTCATCTTAGGTCGGTAGGGAGATGAGTTATGGTGTTCGATCTTGAACTCTGCGCACAACTCTTTCATCATCTTATTGTTCAAGTTAGATCCATTATCAGTAATGATCTGGCTCGAAACACCATAACGGCAGATGATATTGTTTTTGATAAATCGGACCACCACTTGTCGGTTACATGAGCGTATGACGCTGCCTCGACCCACTTGGTGAAGTAATCAATGGCGACCAGAATGAACCGATGTCTATTCGAAGCCTTGGGCTCAATCATGCCAATCATGTCGATTCCCCATATGGAAAAAGGCCATGGGGAAGAGAGAACTTTGAGATGTGTAGGCGGTACATGAATTTTGTCGGAATATATCTGACACTTGTAACACCTCCTCATGTACTTGTAGCAGTCGGATTCCATGGTCAACCAGTAGTACCCTGCTCTCAGAATTTTTCTCGCCATTGGATGTCCATTGGCATGCATGCCAAAGGATCCTTCGTGAATTTCTTTTATCAGCATGTCTGCTTCTGGTCTGTCTACGCATCGGAGCAAGACCATGTCAAAATTCCGCTTATAGAGTGTATCACCGCTCAGGAAGAAGCTGCCTGCTAGTCTTCTGAGAGTTTTCCTATCTTTTCTTAGTGCCCCAGGTGGGTACTCTTGTTTATGAAGGAAGCATTTGATATCGTGATACCAAGGTTTGTCGTCCAAGACTGTTTCAATCGCGAAAATGTAAGCGGGTCATTCAAGGCGCATTATGTCGATATTAGGTAGGTTGTTCCATTGACCTACACTTATCATGGAAGAGAGAGTGGCTAATGCATCAGCCATGTGATTCTCATCACGAGGGATGTGATGAAACTCGATTCTGTTGAAGAAGGGTAACAACCTTCTTGCATAATCTTTGTAAGGAATCAGTCCTGATTGGTATGTGTTCCAATCTCCTTTGATCTGATTGATAACCAGGGCTGAGTTGCCATATACGTCCAAGTTTTTGATCCTGGAAGTGATAGAATCGGCGGATTCAACAGGTATTCCTTGATACTGTCGAAGGCGGTTTGGCAATCTTCTGTCCAAACGCATTCCTGATTCTTTTTGAGTAATTTGAAAATTGGCGCACAGGTCGCGGTCATGAGGAATATGAATCTGGAGATGTAGTTCAAACGTCCCAAGAATCCTCTGACTTATTTTTCAGTTTTTGGAGAAGGAATTTCTCAAATGGCCTTGACCTTGTCAGAATCAACCTCAATTCCTTTCTGGCTGACGATGAACCCTAAGAGTTTCCCTGAACGGACACCGAAGGTGCATTTGTTGGGATTCAAGCGGAGTTTGTACTTTCTCTACCGCTCGAATAGCTTTGACAGGTGGGTCACATGCTCCTATTTTATTTTAGATTTGGCAATCATGTCATCGACATATACCTCGATTTCCTTGTGTATCATGTCATGAAACAGAGTAGTCATGGCCCTTTAATAGGTTGCCCCGACGTTCTTCAACCCGAACGACATTACCTTGTAACAAAAGGTACCCCATGGGGTAATGAACAAAGTTTTCTCCATGTCTTTCGGCGCCATTTTAATCTGATTATAGTCCGAGAATCCATCCATGAAGGAGAAAACTTTGAACTTTGCTGTATTGTCTACCAGCATGTCAATGTGTGGTAAGGGAAACTTGTCCTTCGGACTAGCCTTGTTTAGATCTCTGTAGTCCACACACATTCTGACCTTGCCGTCCTTTTTCGGAACTGGTACGATGTTGGCTAACCATTGAGGATATTCATACGTGGCGAGGAAACCCGCTTCAATCTGTTTCTGTACCTCCTCTTTGATTTTGATGGCCATGTCTGGATGAGTCCGTCTCAACCTTTGTTTTACTAGCGGACATTTTGATTTCAACGGTAAATGATGTTCCACGATGCTGGTATTCAACCCTGGCATGTCCTGGTAGGACCAAGCAAACCCATCGGGAAATTCTCTGAGAAGCTTTGTCAGACTCTCTTTGGCAGTTGGACTGAGCAGTGCCCCAATCCTAATTTCTTTTCTCTCTTTTTCTGAACCCACGTTGATCGTTTCCAACGGCTCTTTGTGAGGTTCAATGGACCTTTTCTCCTGTTTGAGTATTCGGGAGATCTCTTCTGGAATTTCGTTGTCAACTTCTTCTTCAGCCCCAAATACTGGGAACTCAAAGTCGGGAGAAGGCATCGAATCGTATGTTTCAACGGGATTTAAAACAAGCAATCTGCATGACGTGATGATTGTTTTTTAGAAGAGATAGAGAAAATGCAAGTGTGTGCAGTGTATTTTTTTTTTTTAAAAACTGCTTGTTTTTATTAGAGTTGTTTTTTAGGATTACCATTTTCTGAAAAAACAAAAAGAGAAAACAACAATTAATGCGGAAATTACATAACGACGTTATTTTATTAATGAACAAGTCAATTTTTGAAACTACAGCCCTATAAAACAAAACTCTGTCGCTTTGGGCAAAGCGAAGAGGCAAATTTACAGAAAGCGAGCCCTATCAAAACATCAGTTTCACCTGGGCACGGTGAAAGGTGAAAGATGGAAATTACTTTGACTTATGAACAATCTTCAGAACATCGACAGCAACCCATTGGCGGCGAACTCCTCGGTGAATCACAAAGTCTGGTACCTTCTTTGGTTTGTCTTCAGAAATAACGCTGATTCTGGTGGAGCAGGATCATTGGAATCTGTCTCCCAGGAAGAGTTGTCATAGGAGGATTCCTCTGTTACATTTTGCAGAGTATTGGTGCTCTCAGGCAAATCTCCCCATCCAGTTGGCTGGATGTCTTCGAGCCTGATACGAGAGCTTTTGGGAGCAGTGTACTTGACCATGAAGTCAAATTTTCCACTTGGTTGTCCTAAGGTGTCCCACACTTCTTTGGAACTGGAGGAGTCATCTCTCTCGATGACGTTGACCTCAGGAAAAGTGTAGTTAATAAATTCTAGTCCGGCAAGCTGTGCCAATTCATCGTCGTACTGGATATTTTCTAAATTACCTGAGTAATGATCCCATGACATGGTGGGGACACAGGTATTCTATTCAATGATGCTCAACTGATTTTCATTGTTCGCCTGATTCTCTTGCCCCGAGTTTCCTGGGTACGGTTGCCAGATAGGCAAACCATCTATTGGGCCATAATAGTCGTGGTCAAAGTTGTCTCTCATCAGAGTGTCTTCCTCTAATGAGTTTGGGGGAGCACGGCATCCTTCCGGATCACAACCTCCGTATATCATTTCGACATCTGACCTTGGTATAAATCTCGGACTCTGTGCGGGATAGCAAAATGGCGTAGGCACCTCTTCCTGAGACATATAACCGTCCTTGTTAAGATAGAACTTCCATTCCTCATCCATATCGGAGGGGTCCTCCTCGTTGAGAGTATGGACTGTTTGAGCCCCTGGGTGAAGGAAACCTCCACTATGGAAGAAGTCCTGAATGGGATGAAGACTTTCATTGTTAGCAGCTGTCTGGGTGCAGGTTGCAGGAAAACCAAGACCCTTCTTTGCTTTATTATCGGTAGGAATGACAAGTTGTCCCCATCCTTTTGTATTGTTACTCTCGATTACTTTGAGAACATCTTTGTATGAGGAAATCGAGGTTCCCCTCTCTGATTGATTCTCATCGCTCAACGAAAGTGCTTGGAACTGAGTCCCAATAGCCTTCTCCGGTTCTACACAAGTAGATGATGATAAGTTACTCACGATCAAGGCTTGTTCCCCACAGACCATGACGAGTTGATCGTTCTTGACGAACTTCAGTTTCTGGTGCCGCGTCGAAGTGACTGCCCCAGCCTGGTGTATCCAAGGTCTTCCTAATAAACAATTGTACGCTGCCCAGACATCCATGACCTGGAAAGTGATTAGGAAAGTGTGAGGACCAATAGTTATGGGAAGGTCGACTTCGCCAATAACTGCTTTCCGAGATCCGTCAAAGGCTTTGACGATAACCTCACTACCCCTCATCGGGGATCCTTTGAATGATAGTCGCATTAAAGTTGACTTCGACATAACGTTGATGGTCGATCCTGTGTCTACCACTACGCTGGCTAAAGCATCGTCCTGGCAGTTAACTGTGATATTGAGCGCCATGTTGTGACTTTTGCCTCCCTCTGGCAAGTCCTCATCACTGAATCCTAAGTTGTTGGAGGAAGTGATGTTAGAGATGATGCTATCAAACTGTCGTATTGACACATCCTGTTCCACAAAGGCCTGCTCTAAGACTTTCTGTAGAGGCTCTCTGTGGGCTTCGGAACTGAGTAAAAGTGATAGCACAGAGATCTTTGAAGGAGTTTGTAACAGCTGATCAACAATGTTGTATTCACTCCTTTGGATGAGCTTCAGCATCTCATCATTGTTTTTTGGAAGGTCGGGATCACTGGATTGACCGACTGGTGGATCAGGAGCTTCCGTCTGAAGTTCCTTTTCTTTGTTAGATTCTCCAACTCCTCGGTTGAAGATTCGACCGCTCCGTGTTACTCGACTGATGTCTGCAATATTCACGACGGAGGGTAATGGAATTTCCTTTCCATTCTCAATTATTGTTGCACCGTATTTGTAAGGGATCGCCTTAGCTGATTCATACGGTAATGGTCCTGGCAGATAAATAACTACAGGAGCCTTTTGATTTTTCTGACTGTCGTAAGTAACTTCAATCAGTTCCTGGCTATGAACCTTTGATTCATCCAGTAGAGGGATGATGGTACAAACATCCTTGTTCCTCTCAGGGTCAGAGATTACAACCACGTCTCTGATCTGATCAGCAAAGTAGTCCGGCGTCGAGTCAACGGACCCTGAAGCTAGGTTTGGGTGAATCTCTTTGCGATCCAATTGACCTTGGAGAGCTGCTCGCACGAGGTAGCATCCTTGATTATTCTCCGAGAAGACTCTACAACGTTCGTAGTTATGTGGTGGCACCTGGCCACGCCCGCTTTGAATGCAGTGTAACCTTACCAGGTTTGTTTCCATAGATCGGACATCTTGACTTTGACGCCGAGTAGGGTTTTCGTTAAGCACACTGATTTGTTGCGTGTCTTCATCCAGATAGATCGGAAGCCACCAGTGGTTTAACAAGTGCTGTAAAGTTCTCTGAATGAGAGAGCACCCTTGGTTACTCTCACAATATCCTTTACAGTTCTGATAATTATGCGAAGTGAGAAAACCGAGCTGGACCTGCCTGGCGTGTAACTCCACCAAGCTGGTATTCATCAGACGAATATCAAATATTTGAATAATGTTGATCTGATAAAGATTTTTATCATGGTAGTCCTGGATCCACCCAAGATCCATCTGACGCTGGAGGGCCTCTTGTACAAAAGAGCATCCCTGTTTGTTTACCGAGCAAGTCAGACAGGAATTATAATCGTGCCATGGCAGATTATGATACTGGCTTTGTCTTGAGTACATTTCCACCAAGTTGACATTCATCTCACGGATGTCGTGATTCTGAATGATGTTGGAATTTGTATAGGTCATGTTGACTCCACGAACTCGATGCTCTTGGATCCATCCGAGATCCAATTGTTCCTGTAGAGTTGCTTGCACCACAGAACATCCCTGATTGTTCTTAGAGCAGATATCACACTGGTGATAGTTATGAGGTGGCACATGGCCATATCCACTTTATCTACAATGCATCTTGACCAAATTGGCCCTTAACAAGAGTACATCATGAATTTGATAGGTGTTGTTAGACTCTCCCTCTATCAAATTGACTACAGCTTTCTCGTGTTGAGGCAGCAGGTTTGTGAGAACATTCGGATTCGTATCTTTGAAACATAAGACCCCGCTCCTAACAAGCTTTTGCACATCGGATTTGAAACTGAGACAGTTTTCTATGTTATGCCCTGGTCCTCCTTGATGGTAAGGAGAAGTCTGATCCGTTTTGAACCAGAAAGGCGGATTTTCTGGTACTGTAAGAGGGGACTTAGTTTGGACGTGCCCCTTGACCAGTAGTAACGGAAATAGTTCTGCGTACAACGCAGGTATAGGGTCAAACCCTGGAGGTCGCGTTGTACAGTTGTTGTTATATTGAGGACGAGCCTGCTGAAGAGGTTGTTGTGTCCTTTGTTAAAGTTGTTGGTGATTAGGTTGTCTCTGCACAACCTGAGGTTGATACGTAGGAACAGACGCGGGGTTGATAGCAGGAGTTACAGCTGCTAATGGTTGATAACGATGCCTTTGCTTTCCGAGAGAGATATTCCCAATATCTTGCTCTTTTTTCTTAGAGAGAGCACTACCGTATCGTTTTGTACTACTTGATGATCCAGCGTCTTTAACTAAACGTCCTTCCTGGACGGCTTCCTCAAGACGAACTCCCATGCCCACCATCTCGGTGAAGTCACTGGGCGCACTGGCGACCATTCTGTCGTAGTAAAATGAGTTCAAGGTCTTTAAGAAGATCTTTGTTATCTATTTTTCCTCAAGAGGTGGACAAATCTGGGCGTCGATTTCACGCCATCTCTGAGCGTACTCCTTAAAGGTTTCCTTGTCCTTTTGTGACATTGATCTGAGTTGATCTCTGTCCGGTGCCATGTCCAAATTGTATTTATATTGTCGAACGAAGGCAGCGCCAAGCTCTCTAAATGTGTCGATCGTAGCGCGGTTTAACCCCATGTACCATTTTAAGGTGGCGCCGATTAAACTATCCTGAAAGTAGTGAATCAGTAGCTCCTATTTCTTTGTCTGAGCTGACATTCGCCGAGCGTACATCACCAAATGACTCTAAGGGCAAGAGTTACCCTTGTATTTTTTAAAGTCAGGCACTTGGAACTTGTGCGGAACTTTCACATTGGGGACCAAGCAGAGGTCCGCGGCGTCCTTTCCAAATAGATCCTGACCGCGAAGGGCTTGCAGTTCTTTCTGCATTTCCAGGAATTGTTCCTGGAATTCATTCATTCTGTCGAACATGCTGTCATTTCTACTAGAATGTATCTGTGGAATCTGTCCTTCCAGGACAGTGTGTACCACGGGTGGTGGTATAGTTATTATGGCCGAGACTCTTGGTGCCTCCCGAAGTTTGTAACCTTCAGGAGTTGTTGTCATGCCCCTGTCATCTTCGCTTTCCCGAAGTTTGTAACCTTTAGGCCCAGCGGCTCCTACTGCGGTTCCCTGGTCCTCATTGATCGGCGGAACATATCCTTCCGGGATATAGTTGATAGGCATGCCCTAGGGACGATATTTCGGCATTTTGTACCTAAGATCGGACTTTTCCACTATGGGCGTCGATGTGATCTCTGAGATCACAGTCCTTTGTTGTTGCATCTGAGCTTCTACAAGAGCCTGCATGTCGTTATGAAGCTCTCTCAGATCCTCTTTCAGAGTGTCGATCTCTTCTCTCAACCCTCTGTTCTCTTCCTCGAGATCATCCATCTTTTTCTGACGATTAGCCCGAGTATTATACGAATGAGACCGTTTGACTCTAGAATCGAGACGTAAATGTGAGATTCGTAGGTAAGAAGAATGCGTTTATGAGAATGATGAATGCAATGATTATTAATTATTTTTGTTTATTCAAAGTAAACTTCGACAATTAGATTGCAAATATCAAACAATGGGGAAACCCCATTTTATTGAATTCAAAGGATTGCGGAAATAGAAATACAGTAGATTACAAAGTGCTGAAAAAGGAAACCTAAACTAATGGATCCTGAGTCCTCTCGGAGGAGAGCTCAAGTGCTGGTTCTGGTGCTTTCCTTTTCTTTGACCGGGGCTCTTGGGTCGTTGTCGGGTTGTCATTCCTTTGCCAAGTGAAAGGCGTGAGCAAACTCCTTTGGTCATCCTGATTCTCTACAGCATGTTGCTCTAAAATCTCAATCAGCGCATCTTTTTCTCTTAACAGCTGCTGTATTTTATTACATTCCACATTGAGAATACGGTACTTGTTCCTCCAAGACCTCTTCTCTTGTTGAACTTTGCTCAGAGTACCTTAAAGTTTTTCCGTCTCAGACATGAAATAAAGGACAGAGTCCCTTAATGGAAGAACTTCCTGGCGAGGGTAAGGCATCCTCAGCTTGAGAGCTCTAGTTTGTACCCAGTGGAGATAAGGCTCCACCGAGACACAGTCTGGTTTTCCTAGAGACTCTCGTCCTTTCCTATGAACGTGTTTCCAAGCATGCACTATTTCTGTTTTTAGTGCCCTCTCATTTTCTCCTTCTTTGAAGAAAAGACCTTCCAGATGAGCACTGCGCGGGACATGCCTCATCGGGTATCCAAATTGACGATGAGCTAACATTGGATGATAATTGATTCCTCCCTTAGTTCCTATAAGGGGCACATTTGGGAAATTTCTACAACGGTCAATGATTCTGATCCCGTCGTAGATTCGATCGTACCAATCGATGTCCGAGTTGGTAAGAGACATGACTCTCTATGACCAACGTAAAGTATTCTTTTGATCCCAAAATGCAGCAGACTTGGGAAAATGGGAAGTGAACCATTTGTAAAGCAAGGGTACACATCACGTGATCATTCCTCCACTGTATAAATTCCTTAAGTGTACCGAATGATACGCATCTGCGAGTAAGGTCGGTACAGGGTTTCCAATCAGGAAAATCTTAATGGCATTGATGTCTACGAAGTTATCAATGTTAGGAAACAAAAATAACCTGTAGGTGAGCAAAACAAAGATGCTCTCGAAAGCGGCCACGTTCCCTATACTGGCAAAAAATAGAGCTTTCTTTGTCAAGAACTGGGCTGGCAAACCTTGGATGCCACTCTTAGTGGTCATGTGAGTCCTGAATTCTGACTCGTCCAAATAAATTGCTCTTGCAATGGTTTGATCCTTTGGAATTTCTTCCAGTCCAGAAAAAAGAGCCTGATAATCCGGGAACGTGAAACAGTGATAAACTGGATCGTAGAACTGGATTAGCATGGACAGGATTCCTTTAATTACGTGGACCCTTAATAGAGATAGTAGTCCCCCATACTTGGCTCTGAAAGCCTCGTGGTTGGTGATCATTCTCGCCAAACCTCTTAAATCCTCTATCTTTGGAACCTTGAAGGTGTACTTATGAGTTTTCCTTCTACCGAAATCCATTAGCGCAATCTCCTTTCTCTCTGATATTTGCAATCATTGTCTCAGTTTAATTTGAAAAAGAGAGACAAGAAGAGAAGATTTTCTTTGGTTGAATGTTTTTTAAATGAATGTATGAATGCAGCACACAAAAACAGAAAAAACATGGGGTCAAAGGGTCGGTGTCATGAAGTCAAGGCTCTACCCCCCCCCCCCCAAAGGTTTATACAGGTGATTTTTTGTACCTGTCCGCAAAATCATTGACCCCTCTGGGATAACAACAGGAACCGGATCGCTAGCGAGCTGATGTATCCTGGAGTGATCTCAGATGAAGGTAGTATCGCGTGACAACTATTTCCAGTCGACCACACTACTTTCAACAACCGAAGTCGTATAGGCAATGTATCTGCAAAGGGAGTCTCCACTGAGTTTGATGGTCAATCGGGGGCTCTTAACTAGAATTCACTCCCAGTAAGATTACCCGCATTGCCATCACCTATCTTAGGTGTATACTCAATCTTTCCACATGTGGCATCACACGCATTCCCATTAGAAGAAAAATAAACATAGATATTATTTAGGAAAAGCAGTATATATATTTGTCTTAATCATCCTAGACCTCTAGTCTTATGATCCTATACAGACAATGACTCCCCAGTAGAGTCGCCATTTCTGTGACATGAATGTGAACTCAAGGTTTCCACCTAAGAGATGGAAAGAGAACAAGATCTCGAATTATCCCCAGTGAAGTCGCCATTTTTTTTGGCAGTTTTCAGATTTAAGGTTTCACCCAGAGAGATAAGAGGGACAAGATGCCCTGCAAGGCCCCACGGTGGGCACCATTTTTCCTGTAGCGAGCGATTTTGGACGTGGTTCTTAAGAACTGCCGCTCTGGGGTACTACAGGTCAATTCATTTTTTATCCTATTGAAGCTGATGAAGGAAGGGAAATAGATGTCTCCAATTAACCCTGCTTGCATACTGAGTTTAAACAAATGACTGTTGGTTTACAGATGCGGTTTAGATGTGGGCCTCTCTCTGCTTATTTTGTTAAGAATGAAATTACGAGACTATTCATGGGGATTTTGGATAGGTGCTGGATCTGATGTTTTTAATTAGCAGGCTCGCTAAGATTTTTCAATCTTATGCCTACGTATTCCCATTTAACGAAACAGGGAAATCAGAGCGATCATAGTTCCTCCTATTCTATGGGAGGAAAATGGTTGTTTTGGTGTCTTGTTCAAAGCCTAAGACGTGAAGCTAAAGGTGGTTTATATCTTGTTCAAAGCCCAAGATGTGAAGCTGAAGGGTTTTGACTTTAGAGAGAATTTGTCATCTCTAAAGAGGAGTTGTTGATGTTTGTATGCTATGAACAAGGCACAACTGTGATGCTAAAAGGTTGATTGACTCAACCAGGGTTTTCTTTATACAAAGCCTAAGAGGAGGCTATTGGCCCAATAAGAGGGTGGTTTTATGTGTCTTGTATGAAGCTCAAGACGGAGGCTAAAGGTTTGACTCAACAAGAGAATCTTTTATACTCAACAAGAGAGTGTTTTTGTATGTGTCTTTTCGAAGCCCAAGACGGAGGCTAAAAGGGTGATTGACTCAACAAGAGAGTCTTTTATACTCAACAAGAGAGTTTTTTGTATCTCGTACGAAGCCCGAGATGGAGGCTGAAAATGGGTTTGACTCAACAAGAGAGTCCTTTATACTCAACAAGAGTGATTTTTTTATCTCGTACGAAGCCCGAGATGGAGGCCAAAAGGGGTTTGACTCAACAAGAGAGTCCTTTATACTAAACAAGAGAGTGTTTTAGTATCTCGTACAAAGCCCGAGATGGAGGCTAAAAGGTTAGCTATGCCGGGGAGAATCATTTGTACAAAGCCCAAGAGAAGGCTAACTTTCCTGAGGAAAGGATCATTATACAAAGCCTAAGAGGAGGCTAACTGTTGGGGACTGTTTCAGTTTAGTGACAGGTCCAGTATGTTGGAAAAGAGAAAATCAGTTCTTATACGGGTAATGTTGTGCTTATATGGGTCTTACACTCTCTCAAGAGGCCAAAAGGTTTATTTTTATACAAGTGGTGGGGCTTACAGCTCAAGGAGAGGCCCGGGGTTTTGTTTTGAAATGGCGATAGCGCCGAGATTTTCTTTTAACGCAGGGGGACTTATACAATGTCTGAGGCCCAAAAGTGTTTTGGTTAAAAGGGGATTGGGTCTTATACTCTATTAGAGGCCCAAAGATTCATTTTTGTACAAGTGATGGGGCTTACAGCTCAAGGAGAGGCCCAGATGATTATTTGTTTGAAAAATGGGGATAGCGCCGAGGTTTTGAAAATACAGTGGGTCTTATACAATGACTGAGGCCCAAAATGGTGTATTTTCAAAGGGGATGAGTCTTACACTCTAATAGAGGCCCATAAAGGTTTTTTAAGAAAAAGAATGGGGCTTATAACACGAGGGTAGGCCCAGATGAAAATGTTTTGAAAAGCGACGATCGCGCCGAGATTTTGAAAACACAGTGGGAGTTATACAACAACTAGGGCCCAAAATATTTTGGTTTTCAAGGGGGTTGGGTCTTACACTCTATTAGAGGCCCAATGATTGATTTTAAACGGGCGATGATCGCGCTGAACGTTTTGAAATACAACGGGACTTATACGACATTTGAGGCCCAAAATGGTTTGTATTTACAAAGGATTGGGTCTTACACTCTATTAGAGGCCCAAAGTGTTTGAAAAAGTTTGATGAGGGTTGAATTAATCAAAAAACCCTAATTTGTTTTCAAAATGTATTTTAATTGAATAAAAAATTCAATTAAAATGATCAAAATTGTTAAACATATGGAAAACAAATTGTGATCTTGGATTAATGTTTCGAAAATCAGGTTTTGATCCACAACATGATTGGAAATCACTAAAAATTTGAAAAATCAAGAGGGAGAAAATATTTTAAATGTAAAAAACAATTAAAATATTAATTCTTTACAAAAATATCAAGTATATGAAATAAATAATATTTTGGGGATTTTTTGGGAAAATAAAATATGTTAACATTTTTGTGAATTATTAAAAAAAGACTCAACTCAAAATCATTAAAACTCAGAGAGAAATAAATTTTTGAATCAATTAAATAAAATCACAAAAATTCAAAAACTCAAATGTTTGAAAATGGCGCCAAGAACATGGCAAGAACACGCGCCACCCTCTGTTTCGGCAGATTTGCGTTTTCTATCCAATCTCACTGAATACATTTATTTTAAGTGTTTCGGCAGATTATATCATGCAATCTACATATCAATCTACTCGTTTCAACCTCACGATCATGTCTATGGTCTTTAATTTCATTTATTTTAAGCATGGAATAAGAAATCAAAGAGAAACCTCAAGAACCCTAAATTCTGCATGAAGGTTCAGAAATTCCATACACGATTCAAACAAAGCAATTGATTGAGGGAAAACACTCTATGTATGATTATGAACATATGGCCAAATTATTGTGCAGTAAAAAATGCATGGACCATAGAGTTAGAAGAGCTCATGCTTACCTCTTGCAGCTGGTGATTGTGTTTTGTGTTAGAGGTGTTGCAGCTTGGTTCCAAGGATATGGACAGCTTCCCTAGGTGCTATGGAGTGTGTCTGGATGCTTGGAGTGGATTGAATTGAGCTGGAACTTGATTTGGCACCTCAACTGCAAATATGTCAAAGGCTTGAGCAGTTGGCTAGTGATTTTGTGATTTTGGTGTTCCAGATGTTATGGGAGTGTTTGGATCACTTTTATATGATGTTTATGAGGTGTGTGTGTGATTGGTTTGATTGGAATTGCTCTCAAACTCAAAACCCGATAGTGACTTGCCTTAGAAGGCAAAATTGGAGTGAAGAAGGAGATTTTCAGGAAAGCATCTGTTTGATGGCTTTGGTGTACTCAAACTGAACACAATTGAGCTCTATTTATAGTAGAGCAAGTTTGTTTTGGCTGCAATAGTGAATGGCAACTTCAGCAGAGGTTTGGCCAATGTTGAGCAATGAGAATCCAAGTCTCCTCTAGCCATTGACTAGAGGTTAGGGCACAGGCTGCTGGTTCCCTTGGTCTTGGATAAGTCTTGACTGAATTCAGTTGGGAATGGCTCAGTCCATGCCACCTTGGTGTATGCATTGAATGCTCCAATCCAAAATTGTAGTCTTGTCCCTCTTTTAGGCATTTCTAGGTTTTGCATGCTATTTTTGGTTCCAAAGACTTGGGAGGCTTGGGATCAGAGTTGGTTCCTCCTTGGTCCCCCCTTGAGGTGTTCAGATGGATAGAGTTGCTTGCCCTTTGCAAAATTTGGGCAAATCGAGCAAAACTCTAAAATCTGACTTGCCATGACAGTTTACAGCAAGGCATATTGGCATTGTCATATCTCATGGCTCAAGTTGAATTTGGTGATGTTCTTGGTTATTTTGTAAAGCCCTCATATGATACAACAACTGTTTGATCATAGTTGGTTTTGATACTTTTTGGATCCAAGTGAAAAATGCCCCTACATTTGGAAAAAAGTGAAGGTAGATTCTGACTTAGTGAAAATTTCACTAAGTGTTGGAAAAAATGACATTTCATGTTTTCAGCCATTTTGATCATTCCATAACTCAAAATCCATGATGAATTGGAATGAGATGTAGTTGAAGCTTTTGTAGAGGGCCATGAGGGCTACAAATCCAGCTTTGAATGGGGAAAATGTCCTTGTGGTTTAGGAGTTATGATCCTCCAAAGTTGGTACCCTAGCCACTTTTTCCATAACTTAGAAAAATTTCTAAGTTTTTATGGTTACCCCTTTTACAAGTTATCCCACTTTTCTTGATTTTTATTGATGAATGATGATTCCAATCATACATTAACATCCTTTTAGGGTTAAAGAACCATAATTGTGAAAATTCTCAAAAAGTCAAAGTTGACTTTTGTGCACAGTTGACTTTTTGTCAGATGAATTCCAAACTGTGGGATCCTCTATGAAATCAAGTCCTTGAACTAAATCAAACTTGATGGATTGATTTCATAGGTGTTATAGGGTGTATTAAATCATGTCCTAGGGTTTGGGAGCATGTCCTGGTCAAAAGTCAAAGGCACAGTTGACTTTTCCCACAAAACCCTAATTGTGGTTCTGATGAATTTGAAACTTGTTGCTCAAGCTTCTTGGATTAATCAATTATTGCAAATGGATCAATGTAGTATGTTAGAGACCCTCAAATCATGTCTTGAGGTCTTGGCTCATGATTTGTCCCAAAAGTCAACTTACGGGTGAATTAGGTCAGGAAACCCTAATTCTTGATTTTTAGTGAATGCTTCCCCTGAGGCAAAATTGACTTGATGATTATGTTTATGATGTCCCTTGGAGCATCTTAGGTTATGCTTTGAAGCATTGGCTCATGCCCAGAGGAAAATTTCCATCTGGAGGCCCTGGTCGACCAAAACCCTAATTTGGTGACACTGGCGATCTTGAGGCTTAATCCACTTGGAATGCTGCAACATTGTGCTTGATTCTTGAAGTGGGAGTCCTCTTGATCCTTTGTGGATGTTTGAGAGGTTAGACAAGTTAAAGATCATGTCAATTATTGATTGATCCTTTGTCTAAGAGCTCTGAGAGGGCTTGAAACCCTAATTTTGATTGTAGTGAATGCTCACCCATCTTTGGGGAGACTGATGAGGCATGATGGTCCCTCCATATTGTGATGATGATTTGCACAATGATGGGAAATCTTAGTGGTAAAAATTTGGGGTATGACATAAAGACCTAGGGGTATGTACACTAAGTATGCTCGCCAACGCGTCACATCTTATGCCTACGTATCCTGACTAAAGAATCAGAGCAACCGTAGTTCACCTATCTGAGGGTGAGGAACCATTGACTATGGTCAAAGTTCCAAGGGGAATGAGTATGGTACTCATATAGAGTTAAATAACTCTCTAAGTCTAAGTTGTAAAAGGGAAGTGAATACTCATGATGAAGAGAATCACATAGAGTTTAAGAACTCTAACTTAATTCTAAGTTGTGAAGTGAATGGCTCTAATAAGGCCAAGGGGAAAGGAACAATATGATGATGATGTTCACATAGAGTTGAAGAACTCTGGATGAATCCTAAGTCATATGGTGAGTGGCTCTAATGAGGCCAAGGAGGGGAGTGAGCAACTATGATCATAGTACTCACAAGAGGGGAAGATGGCTCTAACGAGGCCAAGATGGTAACGAGGCCAAGATAGTACTCACAAGAGAGTCTTTCCTTTGGAAGAAGGGGAATAAAGAGGGTTAAGGAGGAGAGCTAAAGAGCTAGCCTCACTTGGGGGATAACTTAAAGAAGTTCAAGGTAACAAACATATGAAACAAAATGAAAACATGAGCATGGTAAAAACCAAAGCAAAACATATGAATGTAACAACACTCAAGATCAAGGTCTATTTCAAAAGATTGTAAAGTAACAACCAAAATCTTTACATGGGGATGGACATATTATGGTGACAACCAAATGATATATGAAAAGATGTTACAACATCTAAGCAAACACTGAACTAAGTTCTCATGGTATACATTAAAACATGGATAACGTTCAACAAGGAGGAGGTAACAAACAACAAGCTCATAAGCATACATGTGTAACGACAATCATGCAAACATAAACAAACATGTATCAAAGGTATCATTTGAACAAGTTTGAACTTGTGGGTAAGTAGGTAGCAACCATACAAGAGCATTGGAGTTTAGACATGCATTTGAGAGGGTAACAGCCTCATAAGGTTCATGTATTCAAAGATAACAATCCAAGACATATAAACACTTAAGAACAACTCAAATATTGTATCAAAGATTCAAGACATATATGTGCACATGTTTAGTCAAACAATTTCAATGTAAAAGAGGCAAGTGATCTAACAAGATCTCATAGTATGAGCAAGGCATTTTTGCAAAGACATTCATATGCAAACAACACATTTAAACATCATGTTAACAAAGTGAATTAATTATATACAATGTTATAACATCATGCAAGGTTCAAACAACATGTTTTAGGTCTCAAAAAATTAAGGCAAGCCAAGGATTCATGTTAAAAGAACAAAAGAAACAAAGAAGTTTTCATAAAACCCTAAAAAAGATCCTTCACTTCCAACATGTACAAATGCCTCAAAAAATAAACATTTTGGACAATTTCTTTTCACCATAAAAAAATAGACATTTCAATGAACAATTTGCAAAAAGAATGGGTCAAAAAGGATAAACTATGAGTGAGTTATGATTAATTGAAATCAAAGCACAAACCATAAAATTTAAATAAAACAAGAAAATAAAAAGAAAAGGAAATGTCTCCCCTTGGGTTTGAACCCACGCCCTTGGGTACTCAGCTACAAAACATCCACCAACTGGGCCATGTGTGTGTAGTGAACAAATGATGCAAACACACAATGAAATAACAAGGCAAGCGAAAAATCAGAAAAATGCACAAAATGGTTGATCTTCAGGATCGAACCCAGGCAAGGCAGGCGAAAGGGAAATGCATGGCAAGGTTTCTACCACTGGGGTGGCTATTACATCCAAACATATAACACCTTCATTTGTTTTTATTTTAAGGACCAACCAAAATGGCCACCTCAGCGCCACGTTGGGCTGACTGGGTGCCATATCACCATCATCTTCTTCCTCAAACTTTCTCGCTCGTACCCTAGTTCATCATCTCACACTCAGATTTTCCAACAAATATATCTCACTCATTTCCCAACCATTTATCAGGAAGTAAAGATCAAAGTTGGAGTATTTTTCACGAGGAATTAGAATATCACATCATCTCACAATAAAAATGAACACACGATTCACAAATCAACACTCAACAGTGCAACATCAAAATTATTCAGCATGCTATATCATGTGATATTCAAACAAAACAAAGCAGGCATACATTCAGAACAACAAAGCACAATGCATACTACATTTTAATAATCAAATGAGTATAGAACAGTGCATGAACATGCGAGTTTCAAAAGTTGAAAATGGCAGATGATGTATATGGTGTTATAGATTTGTTTCAGTGGTATTGATGAATTTTATGAAGTGTTTAGAGGTGGTTTGTGGAGTTTATTTGAGAAACACACGAGCCAAATGAACTGGAGCAAGGTTCTTGCAAATTTGCAAGAATGAGTGGGTGAGAGATTTAAGAGAGTATCAGCCTTTCTTTTTAGGTGATTATGGTGTCCCTTGCAATGAGGATTGATCCTCTATTTATAGGGAAAGTGAGAGGCTTGAGGTATGGACAGATTTCACTTTTTGCCAAACTTGTCCTTTCTCCAAATTTCCTTCGTGCAGGCTGTAATGCTGAGTCAAGGACACTCCAATATTCTAGCAAATGGTCAGGAATAGGGTTTGCACTGTTGAGGTGTGCTGATGGGATTGGAACAAGGCTCCACGCTGTAAGAGAAATGGAGTGACTATGTGTCTTGTGAAAAGTTTCTCTCTCCTTGCCTCAACTTGCATCCACTTGACATAAACTAATGTATTTTAATGTTACAACTTGTGTAGCTCGTGGCAGAGGTCTTAAGCCCTCTAATCTTGCTTCTAAACATCAGAATTGTGAGAGTTTTGGTGATTAGGAATGGGTTTGAATCATTATGCACATGTTGGTATCTTACACTTCAAGAAATGGACACCAAACTTCTCCTCTTCGAAACTCTCAGCTCCCTCCATGGATTGGAGAGTTCTAGTACTTTTTGGAAAGCCCCTAATGTCCTCTACAAAGTTCATGTTCATTCCAAGTCCTAGATCCAAAGGGATCATGGTGAAAAATAGAGGTGAAGTTGGCTGAAAATTATGGCAAAAGTGGTGAAATTTCACTAAGTCTTTAATTGCCTTGAACTTCCAAGCCTCCTAACTTAAAAACCAAGCCACTTTTGAAGAAGGACCCTCTAATATGTCTTGAAGTTCATGATGAGAGATTAAATTTGAGCTTTGAGTCACAAAAATTGGATGTGTGGTTTGAAAGTTATGACTTTTCCAATTTTGCACAAGGAGTGAATTCTTCCACACTTAGAAAAATTTTAGGAACCAAACCTTGCCCTTTTTGCAAGAAACCTTTCAAATGGTGATTTCTCATGCTCTAACTCAAGAATCAAGCATGTCTTGATGGAATATAGCTTGAATGCTTCATCTTGGGTCAAGGTAACAAAAGTCAAAGGCTTGACTTTGTCAGGTGCAAATTAGGTCAGATGAATTCCACAGTGCGATCCTTAATGAATTTGTAACTTTGCACTTCTCAAATACTTTAGGTGAGTTCCAAGGATTTTTATGAACACAATGGATCATGTCCCATTGTTTGGTATCATGCTTTGACCATGAATTAGGGCACAGTCGACTTTTCACTGAAGAAAACCCTAATATGGGGTCAGATGAACTTTGAGGCTCATTCTACTTGTGATGGGGTCAAACACTCTTGATTTCTTGCTGAATAAGATCTCTTGGATGTATGTGAGCTCAATTGGTTGATGAACCAATCAAGGCATTGACTGACCATACCAAGGTCCCTTGTGATTCTTCAGGTTAAAACCCTAATTCCACAACTCTTGATCTGATGGCCTCTTTTTTATTTCTCCTGATCCAAACATATGAGATCATGAAATATGATTTGAGAACCTCATGATTAGCTTTTAAGACCAAGTGGTTGAACTTTGGAGCTTCAGTTGGCTTTCTTGAACAGATGACTTCAAACTACCAAACTCAATCACCTAGTGAACACTGGTGATGGATGTATGGAACCAAGGAGTGTCTTAGGAAACTTTGAAACATATGAGAACTTGGCTTAGTGATCTTGTCCTATTTCTTGTGCAAAACCATATCTTTTACACAAAATAACAAACTAGCAAGATATGATGGTTAGTTAACAATGCATAGATGATTGAAACCTAAATGCAAGTGCAAGATGTTATGACATCTAAGGGGTAAAATTTGGGGTATAACACTTTCCAACTGATTGATGTGCCGAACATAGCGAACACATATCCAGAAATAGAATTTTTGGAATCCATACAACCTGCATAATCAGAGTCGACAAACCCTTTGATTTTGACTTTTCTATCATCACCACATACTCCACCATAAATCAGGACTCTTTTCAGAGACCCATTTATGTACCTGAGAATCCACTTTACAAATTGCCTGTGCACCTTTCTAGGATTGGCCATATACCTGCTTACAAGGCTCACAACATACGTTATGTCTGGCCTCGTACAGACTATAACATACATCAAAGAACATACTACACTAGCATATGGAATACTACTCATATAGATTCTTTCAGCTTCAGTAATCGGACTTTGAGTAAAACTAAGCTAAAATTGAGGATTTGTCAGAGTCACAACATGCTTTGAATTCAACATACCAAACTTGTCGAGAAGCTTTCATAGATATGTCTCATGAGATAAGCACAACTTTGACTGCTTTCTATCTCTTCGGATGTCAATCCCAACAATCCTGGTGGCAGCTCCCAAATCCTTCATTTTGAACTCCTTAATGAGTTCAACCTTCACCTCTATTACATCCTCGACACTGTTGCTTCCTATGAGGATATCATCAACATAAAGCAACAAAATAACAAGTGAGTTTCCAGGTAGATATCTGAAGTAAACACAATGGTTGAACTGGCTCCTAGTGAAACCAATGTGTGCCATGAACTTGTCGAATCTCCTGTTCCACTGTCGAGGAGATTGTTTCGGGCCATACAAAGACCTATTCAGCTTGCACACATTAGTCTTCTTTATCCTTTACTGCATACCCTTCAAGTTAACGCATCAGGATCATTTCATCTAGGTCACCATTCACAAATGTCGTCTTCACATCCATTTGCTCAAGTTCCATATCAAACTTCTCAACCATGGCCAACAACATTCGAATGGATTTATGCTTTACAACGAACGAGAACACATAATTGAAGCTGGCCTCTTCTTTCTGAGTGAACTCCCTAGCAACAAACCTTGCCTTAAAGCGCTTTAACATCACTCTTTTGATTCCTTCATTGACCTTGAAAATCCACTTACAATTGACTAACCTTGCTCCTGAAGGTTTCTCAATTAGCTCCCAAGTGTTATTATCATGAAGAGATTTCATCTTATCATCCATTGCTTTTCTCCATTCAGTCTTATTTCGACTCCTCATAACTTCCTTGTAGTCTCTAGGTTCTTCCTCAAGTACCTCACTTGTAAAGATTAAGGGAAAAACTATATGATCTGCATAACCAAGTCTCTGAGGTGGCTTCATGACTCTTCTCGACTTATCTCTTTCCAGTAGGTACTCATCGACAGTTTCCTTAGTCTCTTCAGCATCTTGCTCTCTTTCTCCGACTTCATTTGGGTTATGCATTTAAGCATCACTATATATGCTCTACCTCAACAAGAATCTCTACCTATTCCAGCTCCTCTTCAGAGATTTCTGCACTTCGACCAACATCACCAGTGTTCTTAAACGCCATCTCGACTTCATCGAAAACTACATCACGACTTGTGATACATCTTCTGTAACCTGGTTCTAGGCACCACAGGCTATAACCTTTGACCCCCTTAGGATATCCAAGGAACATGCATCTAAAATCTCTAAGTTCAACCTTGTCTTGCCTAATGTGAGCATAGGCTAAACAGTCAAATACTCCCAGTTAGTCGAGATCTGGTGGTTGACCCGACCAAACTTCTTCAGGTGTATTCATTCCCAAGGCAGTAGAAGGACATATATTTATTAAATAAGTTATTGTCGAAACAGTCTCCACCTATAACACCCCAAATTTCGTAAGAATATTTATTTAATTCATTTAAATATTATATTCGTGAATTTCTGTGATTTTTGGTGGATTGTGTCGATGTCGGTGTTTTTGTGAAGTTTTGTTTATTTTAAGTAAATAATAGTATATAATATGAATATATTATTATTATTATTAATTTAAAATAATATTAGAGGAATTAAGGGTAAGACGGACATTTGAAGAGAATTAGTGAGGGCATTATGGAGAAAGCCCAATTTTGAGGCCCAAGAGTTAAATTAACCAAAAAGGAGGAATTGAGGAGAATTAGGATTCATTTGTGCAGATCGTGAAAATAAGGAGAAAGTGCAGAGCTCTGAGGAAAATGGGAAAAAGGCGAGGATTTTCGTGAAGGTTTCCAAAGGATCAAGAGAGAACTCATCGGATCTACAATCTAAGGTATGGGGAGTAATTACCTTTCATTGTTTTCATTATAGGATTCGATGTAATTGGAGTGGTTGTGATGTGTTTAAGGGTTTATGGGTTTTGAGGTAAACTGATGATTTTAAGGGCATTTTTGTGAATCAATCAATAAACGTTGAATTGAACCGGTAAGGTAGACCTTGGGGCTGATTTCCCCGTCGTTGTTGTAGTTTTAACCTTATGAAGCTTGAAAGTTTTGAAGGTTTAGGGAAATTAAAGTTTCCCATAGTGTCCTGAATCGACCTAACAGACGTAGGTTTTAGGCCTTTAATTTCTGTGATATGTTAGGACTGTTGTAGGGATGATTTTGGGTCATTTGAGGCTGTGATCGCAGGTGCTTTGGTGGTTGTGGAGCTAGTGATGCGTAGCAGTGATTTACTGTAATCGCAGGTTCGTTAGGCGAATCGTTGCTTCGCTAGGCGAATGTTCGCCACAGCTCGCTAAGCGAGCAGCGCAGCGAATGCGCGATAACGTGGGAGGGAGTACTGTGATGATTCTGGAGAGGAAAGTTGGGCTTCGCTGGGAGTTTCGCTAAGCGAAGGAATCAACGAGTGGGTTCACTAAGCGAGTTAGCCAGCGAGTGTGACAGATGATTGTGTTCTGGTGTTGAGTGTGGGGTCTGTGAGGTTCATTGGCCGCTTCGCTAAGCGAAGGCCACAGCGAACAGGTTCGCTAGGCGAATCCTGGAGCGAACTGCTGCTGTTCGCGAAATTTTGTTTGTGTTGCTGTGTTGTTGTGATGTTTCAATGCTGTGATTTTTTATGATGTTACTGATGATTATATGATGATGTTTTGGTGATTATTTGACGATTATGTGATGACATGACGTATATGAGAATTGATGAATGATGACGTACATAATGATGTTTACTTGATGATGATGAATTATTGACGTTTGTGTATCATACATTCATATGCGTACTCTGTGACGACGCTTCATTCCCATTGTGTGGATATGAGGTAATTATGACGTGCTCCGGTTCCAAATGCGGGATCGATCCTATTGAAGGATCTTTGAAGGGTTGATGGCCTAGTGTCCATCTATTACGATGATTGGTACCACATGCATGAGTCTTGTTGTGCATTTGCATTTAATTGGCATTGCTGTATTTTATGATGTTGTTCGTGATTTTGATGTTTCCTTGTGATGACCCTGAAGATGTTGTATATGAAGATAATTCCATTTTATGTATATCTTGTTTTATAATGATTATTATGAAATGTGATTACTCACCCTGCCTGTTTGAATGTTGCCTCCACGTGGGTAACGTGCAGGTGATCAGGTTTAGCTGTGGATGCTTTCGAGAACCTTGAAGTTTATTTGCTTTTGGTCGATTTAGAGGGTCTTGCTCTGATAGTGTAACATCGGGTTGGGGTCCTTTGAGTCGAACTATGTTTTCTTCTTATTTTGTTGTCATTTGATGATATGGTTTTATATGTTTAAAACCTTTTTGGATTATTACGATGTTTGTTGAAAACCTTTTAATTGAGAATTTTGAGTTCCGCTGCCATGTGAAGGCTTTTGAGTTATTTTGAGGAGAACCCTTTTTGTTTACAGGGCATGTATTAATTTGATTTAAATGAGAAATGTGCACTCTTTGAGGGAACTTTTATGTTTTACTCTGATATTTGAGTTGTTTCTGCTGCAATATTTGTGAGGGTAGAAAAGGGTGTTACACCACCCAAAACACCTTCTTCAATCCAGCACTAACCAACATGCATCTAACCCTTTCAAGGATTGTTCGATTGAATCTCTCAACTAAGCCATTTTTTAGGAGTACCTGCTATAGTCTTATGCCTTGCAATTCCAGACTCAACACAGTAGCTGTCAAAAGCCTCATTGCAGAACTCAAGGTCGTTGTTGGTTCTAAACCTCTTAACCTTTCTGCCAGTTTGAGTTTCGACCAGAACCTTCCAACTTTTGAAATTATCAAAAGTTTCATCCTTAGTCTTTTGAATGAATACCCATAATTTTCTGGAATAATCATCAACTATGGATAGAAAATACCTTGCACTTGAATGTGAAGAATTCCTTGTAGGCCCCCAAAGATCAGCATGAATGTAATCAAGGGATCCATGTGTTCTTTGTTTACCATTGTTAAACTTTGCCTATAGGATTTGCCAAATACACATGGTTCACAAAACTCCAACTTCTCGACTTTGTCACCACCTAACAGGTTCTGTTTCCCTAGTTCGACCAGGCCTCTTTCGCTGACATGGCCCAATCTCATGTGCCATAACTTTGTCTTCAACACAGGTTTCATGGATGCAAAATCTGCTAAACCACTTACAACCTCAGCCTCAAGGGTATACAAGCCTTATTTCTTCACGCCTCTCAAGACTTCCTTCGACCCTTCATGACTTTCAGGATACCTTATTCTCCTTTGAAGACATATCCTTTCTTGTCGAATTCACCAAGAAAAATCAAATTCCTCTTAAGTTCAGGTACATACCTAACCCCAGTCAATAGCCTTATTGACTCATCATGGAGCTTGAATCTCACAGATCCAATACCTGTAATCCTGCAAGCTTTATTGTTTCCCAACAACATTGACCCACCATCTTGATCACATAATTCTTCAAACACATTCTTGTTTGGAGTCATATGCCAAGTACATCCAGAATCCATAATCTACTCTTTGAAAGAGTTGCTGCTTAACACCACAAGGACATCAGATGATTCATAATCATCTTGTACAATAGCTGCATTGTCATTGTCCTTACCTCCATGATTATTCAGGCGCTCAGGACACATCTTTCTTGTGTGACCCTCCTTTTTATAGTGATAACACTTAATCCCAGAAATATCACCACCGTAAGACTTCTGCTGAGTTTTACCTTTCTTCTTCTCAAACATACCATCTCTCTTCGAGGATTTCCCCTTCATGGATAACTCTTCGCCAACTGATGATGATGGTTTCTGCTCCTTTCTTTTATTCAAATCTTTTGAATACAAGGCTTCTTGAACTTCTTCAAAGGTCAGGGTCTCTCTTCCATACAAGAGGGTTTCTTTGAAGTGAGCATGCAACTTAGGCAAAGAACACAACAATAACAACGCTCGATCTTCATCATTGATGGTAACATCAATATTTTCAAAATCAAGAATCAGCTTTTTGAACGTGTAACGCCCCAGTTTTGATCATTTTATTAAATTGAGTCGATTTAATTATTTTGAGTATTATATTATTTTTTACTTATGACTTTGGTGTGATAATATGTTGTTTTGCATTGTTATTATATTTTATCGCGTTTTTGGAACGTTTGCGGGATAATTGAGAGTAAGGGTATTTTAGTCTTTTCCTAATTATTAACTAAGTTAGAAAAGAAAGAAAATAGAAATATAAGGGGAAGAGAGATAATAGAGAGAAAGAAATAGGAAGAGGAAAAAGAGAAGAAAGAAAGGAGAAGAGAGGAGAAAGAGAGAAAAAAAAAGGAAAGCTTGGAAATCAAAGAAAACAACTTCTAGGAATCGATTTAATCGGGTAAGGGTGCGAAACTCGATTATACTATGCTTGTATATGATTATGTATGTATGTGTTTGGATGATTCTCTTGCTTTCAATGTTTTTCACTTCTAGGTCGAAAACGATAAAATGAGTATAATCGATGGTTTAGCGGATGGAAATCGATATAATTTGTGTTGTATGATCTCTTTATGTTTATGAACCATTTCTATTAACTGTTTTGCTGATTGAAGTGATTTGGGGAAGAAAATGGAAATTTTTGGGGTTTGGAACAGTGCCAAAAACGAAGCAGAAATTCTGCTTCTGGTGTGAAGCGCCGGACGGTTCGTCCTTTCGCCGGGCGGTTTTGAGAGGCGCAGAGGTGCCAAGTTTCTGACTCTGAGTCATTTTGGTGGAATTGGCTTCGCCTGTACTTCGCCGGGCGAAGTAGAGGCGAAGTGTGTTTCGCCGGGAGGTTGGTGTGCTTCGCCGGGCGGTTGGGAGTTTTTTTTTATATAATCCTTTTCCTTAAAAATTCATAACTCTCGAACCGTATTTCCAATTTAAGCGTTATTTATACCGTTGGAAAGCTTATAAAATGTTCTTGCTTGTTATGATGATTTGGAAATTGTTAGCCGATTAAATTATGTCGGGAAATGTGAACAGTGTCGTTTCGTCGACTTTTGTCGTTTTAATGGTGTGTAAATGATGGGTATTATGCTATGTGCTTTTGATATGGATATCTTATGACTTGTATGACGTTATATAATGTGGATGCATGTAATGACATGTTGTGGTGATGAATTGTGGCCGAAAGGCAAATAAATGGAACGTGTTGTATTTGATTATATACGCGTGTTTGTGGTTGCATATATGAGTGAAAATGCATTAGTTGTCATGAGTTCTTGCATGTCAAGCATCACGATATGCATTGTTGTGGCATCCTGTGTGACGGCGGTTTCGGTGGGGAATCTGCTATAACATCGTGTGCCTCGAAAATATGAAGGTATGAATAGCCTGAGGACTGAAAGCGATGGTTATAGACGATCGTGAGCCTCTCTTGGTGGAGGTGTGAGCGATCGGGTCGTGATCCTCTCTTGGTGGAGGTGTGAGCGATCCATAAACATCGTGAGCCTCTCTTGGTGGGGGTGTGAGCGGTGGGTGAACATCGTAGGCCCGACGGGGAGTTACAGTGATGTAACGAGCGATGGTTCCAGCAGAGTTCATGAGTGAACTAGTGATGAGATATGAAATCTTGGAGTTGGTACCCGCATATGCATTTGCATAGAGAGTCGTTGTGTCGGTCTCTTTGCATCTGCATGAATTATGATTGCATTGGTTATATGTGGAAAATCATGATTTGGTTGATTATGTGCGAGACGTTGTGATATGCATTTGTGATAAAGGTATTGGGCATGATTAATATGCAATTGGGGATGGAGACATTGTGTGATTGAGCTTGTGATAGCATTCGTGAATTGATGTGCATTCGTGTTAAATGCCTTGAATTATGAATGATATGTTTTGTGTGTATAAACATATGCATGATGTGTGAATATGGGATTATGTGAATATAATCTGTATATGCTTTATGTGTAGGCATGTGATAATTGTGGTGAGAAAATTTGATATGTGTATTTTTATGTTGATATATATAATTATATGCATTTATATTATGATTGTGTTTCTCACCCTTCTGCTGTGGTTTAATGCTCTATGAGGCATTGCAGATTAGAGTTGCTGGAGGTCTTTTGTGAAGCTTATGTCTTCATTCTTCTATCGGTCGGCTCTGATATGTGACACCGGGTAGTTAGGGAGGCCGTTAGTGATTATTGTGTATTATGTATATATATCTTTTGGCTTGTGCATGTATAACTTGTTGTATGACCAACTTTTTATATTAGTGATAATCAGTTTTAGATTTTCCGCTTTTATTCTAAAATCTGATGGAAATGTGGGTGTAAGGAACTGAGTTTCTCTGTTGATTGCTACCCCACTGTTGCATATCATTATGAGCAGGTGTTGTATGTTATGTTTCAATATAATGTGATTCTCCCTGTCTATGCCATGATAATTGAAATATACTCTGATGAAATTTTGAATTTTTATTTACTGCTTTAATAGCTTGAGGGTATAGATTGGGGGCGTCACAGAACGTATCCAGCTACTCTGTCAACGCTTTATCTTCATTCATCTTGAATGAATACAAAGCCTGCTTTAAGTACAAACAATTCACCAAGGACTTTGTCATATACAATCCTTCGAGTTTCAGCCAAACACCAGTTGTCGTTGTTTCCTTAGAAGCCTGCCTGAGAACCTTATCACCGAGACTCAGAACAATTGCACTGTGGGCTTTCTCGGTCATCATTGTCTATTCCTTCTTCGTCAATGCTGCATCCATGGCATCTTCCCCCCTTAAAGCTTCTAGCAAACCCTGTTGAACAAGATGACTCTCATCTTCAAGCGCCATAAACCGAAATCATTAAATTCGGTAAACTTCTCAATTTCAAACTTTGTTGACAGCATCTTCTCCACGCTCACCGCACCAGTTTTTTATGATCACAAACGATACCTTTCAGCAAATAAAGATTTATAAACGGAGTTTTTAGGTGATAAATAAGAACGGTTAGAACAAAGAGAGAAAGAAGAAGAAGGATTAGGGCAAATTGTTTACTATTCACTTTCTCATTTAGGGTTTACAAATGATTACAAATGAATAACAATTGGCCTCACTCAACAACCTGAGTGATCTAGCTTATTTATAGACTAACTAGCTAACTTACATTACAAGCTAACTAAACAATTGGATCCTTAACACAAGGCCCAATCCGACATAATAAGTCAATAATATATATCGACATTACATTCTAGAACTAGCTTCAACTACAGTATGTAACCCTTCGACATCAGCATGTGAACCATCTTCGACTTCATGCTTGTCTCCTGTCGAAACCCATGAAAGCTATTCCTCGACAAATCTAGAGTTCGACCCAAAATCTCACAAATAGGTTATTCTCCAAGAATCTGTTGTCAAACTCTAGATTTGTTTAAACAATTTATTTTAATAATCTATATAAACAATGTTAATATATATAAAAAACGAGGATTCTCAACATTTTCTCTTCTCAAAGATATCTAAAATTTGTTCTTCACCAACAACGATAACGATGAATCAGATACAACATTTCTACTTTAATATTCTATGTAAACAATGTAGTATGTAAACAAATTAATTTATTAATATTCTGTGTAAATAATGTAATGAGTATTATATATATATATATATACACCCCTTTGGTTTTGTTATTAAACTGAGATGTATATGATACTGGTTTAGAAAATATAAAAAATTCATGATCATTTAAACTAAACCCTCAGTTATCTTTAAACTGAGGGGTAAAGTAGCAACTTTTCATGACGTCATTCGCTAACTCGCCTCTTTAACTAATGTTAAATCAACTTCGCGTCCGAGATTACATGTGTTTTTTGTAGTAGTGAACTTCCACGCCCACAAACTGTGTGACTGAGTAAGACTACATGTGACAACCCCCTACCCTAAAAAGAAGAAACAAGAGCTTGAGGAATGAAATGCATAACAAGTAATCTCCTTTTTTTCTCTGAGCAAGTACTTTTGCATGCAAGGACTTCACTAGCTCTCCATATCAATCTGATTGCTTATCGTGATCCACACTTTTAATTACCAACCATTTATCTTATTGATAAAGGAAAATGAGTTATTTCTCTGATATTCAAATTCATTCTATTCACATAACATTTTTTAATTTCATACTGATTTGAGCGTGGGAGTGTTAACCTTTCAGGTCATCTCCTCTCAACCGCATTGGAAGCTTTGAACAACCACAACTAGCTCTACATCCTCAATTATCAATCAACTCTAATTTTGACACCGAACAAATTTTATAGTCTATTGCAATAAATAGCTAAAAATATTATTAAATAAATCAATAATCGATATTATTTTAAATTTTAAATAATCTAAATAAATAAAAATATTTATCTTATTACAAATATCACAAGTAATAAGAAATTGGTGGTAATTCTTTAAACAATTCTATAAGATAATGTTTTAAAAATCGGATCGGTCATCAATCTGGTGAAGGTACTGAATCACTGATTTATTAGTCAAATCACAAAGTCATTTGTCGAACCACATGACTAAATTGAATAAAATTGAAAAACTCAGTTGAATAAATTTATCATTATAACAAAACAATAAAGGTATTAAACCGGTCGAATCAGATGACTCTGTGTCTAAAAAAATTACTAGCACCTAAAAAATTTAAAAATATCATAATTTCACAAATTTATTTTTTAAATTCAAATTCTAAACATAATCATTATACAATAGTACAAAATATAAATTCAGACAAAACATAAATCATAAAAATGAAATCTTATTCCATCAATTGAAAAAAGCATTATGATATTCCAATCAATGCAATAGAAATAAACATATCCACAGCTAGTTACAAAAATAAGAAAGGCTTAATACCCTTTTTGGTCCTCTACCTATGACTCTGGGTCCATTTTGGTCCCCTTCCTTTTAAAAGCTTCAAGTTGGTCCTTTATGTTATTAAAATGGTCTCACGTTAGTCCTGTCTGTTAGAAACATTAGTTTTTCATTAAAACTCTTGCTGACGTGGTGTGTTGTAGCTTATGTGTAAAATCAGTAAAGGTAATGTGCACGCTGACTAAGCTCATTGGTGATGTGTTAAAAGCTTGATGTTACGTGGCATGATGAGTAAGCTATTTTGCATTTAACTTGTCATTACAAAAATTTTCACTAAGGTATTTGTCTCTTCATCTGAAATAGCAAGAACCCTAGCAGAGTACCTTTGAAGAGAAGACGAATACGCATAGAAGTGGAAGACAAAGACGAAGTGTAAGACGTAGTGGAAGACGAATACGAAGGTTAGTTTCCAATTTCTTACTGTTATCATTGTGTGTGAATGTGTCGTCGTGTTATCTTGTTCTGATTAGGTAGCTAGGGTTTTTCCCCCTTTTGAAATCTAGGGTTATCTTGTTCTGATTAGGTAGCTAGGGTTTTTCCCCATTTTGGAATTTGCAATGATGTTGCTTTTTTGGGATGTATGGCTTATTTTCGTTTGCTGTTGTTATGTTGTATGTTCTGTATTTATTAGGCATGTTTGGATTCTTTGCGTTTAATGTTGGTATGTTGTATGTTTTGTACTGAATTGGTTTGTATGACTTGTTTGCGTTTTAGGGTTCTTGTACTGAATTGGTATGCTATGTACTTTTTTGGTATGTATGTATGTTCTGTTGTATTTGATGAGTGCATTTTACTGTATTAGGTAGAAATGGAAGAAATGTTGTGTCTGAAAATTCATCATAGTGGTGAGTTTGTCGACTATGCAAAGATTGATTATGTAATGAGTTAGAGATAGATGTGGATAGGTGGTCCTATTTTGAATTGGTTGGTGTTTTGAAAGACTTAGGATACACTGAGGTAGACACAATATATTACAATGATCCCACATATGGTTTGAATGTTCTCAAGGATGATAAGGGTGCGTTAGAGGTAGCTGACCTCTGTAGGGTACATTTGAAAGTTGACATTTACATAGAACATCCATTATCTCAACCTGAATATGTTGAAAATCCTATAGACATGATGGAGGAAGAAGCCATAGATGAAGAACCATTAAATATGGTTAATCCGGAAGTAGAATCCATCATTGAAGATCTTTATCAAGAAGTAGTTAAGGAAATGAATGTAGGTACTGATGGGGATGGTGTTAACAATGATGGTGTTGAGGGTGAGGGTGTGAACAATAATGGTGTTGAGGGTGAGGGTGAGGGTGAGGTGTGAACAATAATGGTGTTGAGGGTGAGGGTGAGGGTGTGAACAATAATGGTGTTGAGGGTGACGGTGAGGGTGTGAACAATAATGGTGTTGAAGGTATGAGTGTAGGTGATGGGGTGAACAGTGCTAGTGTTGAGGGTATGAGTGTAGGTATGAGTGATGGTGAGGTTCATGATGTTATGGATTCTAATGCTGGTTTGTTGGATCTGGTAACAAGCTCTGATGACAGTGAGGATGAGAGTTATTTGTATGATAGTGCATTGGAGGTTACATTTAGTGATTCAGATGTGAGTTTGGATTTTTCTGAAGAACACCTATCCAACCTTGTTGAATATGATGGAAAGCATGAAGAGACAACAAAAAAGAAGAAAAAGAAGTGGGAAGGAGAAAATGGAGAGGATGATGGGAGTTTATATGATAGTGAGGAGTTGAACAGTGGATGTGATAGTGAGGAGAGTGATGAACCAATGAAGAAGAAGTATCTCATCTTTAAGTTATTGAAAGATATGTCTAACTATAAATGGGAGTTGGGTACTTATTTTAACTTAAAAGGTGACTTTAAGGAGGCAATGAGAACATATGATGTCCAATCTGGTAGAGGTCTTAAGATTTTGAAAAATGACAAAAAGAGGGTTAAGATTGTGTGTAAGGAAGGCTGCATGTGGGAGGCATATTGTGGAAAATTGCCTAATGAGGAGACTTGGCAATTGAGGAAAGTAGTTGATAACCACAATTTATCAAGGGAATATAATGTAAAGATGATGACTACAAAATGGCTTAGCAAGAGGTTGCAAAATTCATTGAAAAATAATTCTAAGTTGAAGCTAAAGGATATAAAGGAAAAGGCTCAAAGGAAATGGAATGTAGGGGTTAATAAGACAAAGGCAATTAGGGCCAGATTTGCAGTTAGGGATATGGTTGATGGCTCATTTTTAGGGGATTACACAAGGATATATGATTACTGTCATGAAATCCTAAGGACAAATGCTTTAGGAAATTAGAGGTTACATAATGGAAAAGTGGGCATCCAACAGGTTGAAATTCACACAATTAAATGATGGGGATGTGTTGCCTAACATAAGGAGGAAAGTTGAAAAAATAAGCATCTGCACAAATTATTAGATAGTCGGGTACCAAAAATGCCTTAATACTTTATGTGACTGTTTGACTTTAATTTCTCATTTATATGTGACTGCTAGTTGATACCTTTCATCATTTTTATGTGATTGTTTGACTTTAATTTCTCATTTACATGTGACTTTAATTTGTAGGATGTCATCTGACTTTATATTTGAGGTGAGACACATTGAGAATCAAGGTGACATTTTTGCTGTCAACTTGAATGAACATGATTGTTCATGTAGAAAATGGCAATTGACTGTTCTACCTTGTGTTCATGCTCTGGCTGTAATGAAGAGTAGAAATCTCAATGTTGATGATTACATACCTGACTGTTATAAGAAGGCAAGGTATATTTGTGTTTATGAGCCTATAATTTTTCCTATTAATGGTACAAATTTATGGGTCAGAACAGAGTACCCAGATGTCCAGCCTCCAAAATACAAAAAAATGCCAGGAAGACCAAAGAAGAAGAGGAACCGTGAGCAGGGTGAACTTGATGGGTCAGATAGAAAAATGAGAAAAACTGGCATGATAATGAGGTGTACAATGTAACGCCCTAGTTTTTAGTTTTATTTAATCGAGTCGATTTAATTATTTTTATTATTATATTATTTTATTCTTGACTTTTATTTGTTAAAATGTTATTTGTCATCGTGATTATGTTTTATCGCGTTTTGGGAGCGTTTGCGAGATATTTGAGTGTAGGGGTATTTTGGTCTTTTGCTTGGGTAGATATTATATTTTTCATATAATAGAAACATAGAGAGAAAAATAGAGAGAAAGAAAAAGAGAAGAAGGAAAAGGGAAAGAAAAGGGAAAGAAAGAAGAAAAGAGAGAAAAACTTGGAAAGGAAGAAAATCAATCAACTGACTTTTTAAACACGATTTAATCGGGTAAGGGTGCGAAACTCGGTTATACTATGTTTGTGTATGATTATGTATGTGTGTGTTGGAATGTTTGTTGTGTTCCATAGCTTTTCAATTCTAGGTCGGAACGATAGAATCGATGCGTTCGTGGTTGAAATGTGAAATAAATGTTGTAGAATACTTGTTACCATGATTGAGTTATGTTCTGATTGTTATGATTTGGTTTGGAGGTGTTTTGAGGGTTGAAATGTTGGTTGGGAGTGATCTATAATGCTGCTGGGTTTTTCTGGTTTCGCAGGTTCGCACTGCGAATGGCCAGCGAAGTGGAAAGCGAACGTTCGCGTGAGGTTCGCACTGCGAGCGTTGTGTTGTTTTTCTTTCTGCCACGGTTCGCTGGGAGATTCGCATTGCGAAGGGGACAGCGAAGGTTCGCTGGAAGTTCACACTGCAAACTTTAGGTTATTTTTCTTTCCGCCATGGTTCGCTGGGGTATTCGCACTGCGAATGAGGAAAGCGAAGGACTCGCTAGGAGCTTCGCAATGCGAACATGACAGCTTTTTCCAATTTGTTTTCTTTATAACTGTTGGGTCGTAAGTCGGTTTGAGGCGCGGTTTGATGCGTTGGAGAGCTAATGAAATGTTCTTTCTTATTAGAATGGTTTTGAGATTGTGGGCCGATTTAATTATGTCAAGAATTTGGAATAGTGTCATTTTTCCGAATTTTACCGTCTTAACTGTGTGTAATTGATGTGTATCATGCAATGTGCTATTGATATATATGTCGTATGACTTGTGTGATGTTATATGATGTGAATGCATGTGATGACCTGTTGTGATGATGGTTTGTGACCTAAGGGCAAGTAAATGCAAGTTGTTGTGTTTGATTATATATGCATGATTATGGATGTGTATGTGTGCATTTGAATGTCATGAGTCATTGTATGCCAAGCATCATGATATGCATTCTTGTGATGTCGTGTGCCCTAGTGGGTGTGAGCGACGAATCGATTCCAGAGGGAATCCGCTATAACATCGTGAGCCTTATACCGAGAGAACTGAAATCGATGATTATAGACGATCGTGAGCCTTATACAAAGAGGACCGAAAGTGGTCGGATCGTGAGCCTTATACAAAGAGGACTGAAAGCGATCCATAAACGTCGTGAGCCTTATACCAAGAGGACCGAAAGCGACGGGGAACATCGTTTGCCCGACGGGGAGTTACATTAAGTAACAAGCGATGGTTCCAATAGTTCCTGAGTGAACTAATGATGAGATGATGGATGGATGGTACTGCATTGCATTGCATAGAGTCGTTGTGTCGGTCTCTGTGCATTTGCATAAGTTATGAATGGATTGATTTTGTGTGGAATTGTGAATGTAATTGATGAGTTGATATATATTTATATGTTGTTGATAAATGCATTATGCATGGTTGATATACCTTGGTGATGGATATATGAGATATGCATTGTGTTGTTTTGTATTTGATCTAAGGTGGAAATGTGGTGAGAACGATTTGTATGTGTATTTTGTGGTATTATATAATTGTATGCAACTGTATTATGATTGTGTTTCTCACCCTTCTGCTATTTTGGATGCTCTATGAGGCATTGCAGATTAGATGCTGGAGGTCTTTTTGTGAAGCTTAGGTCTTCATTCTTTTGTCGGTCGGCTCTGATATGTAGCACCGGGTAGTGGGGGTGATCGAGTGTGATTATTATGTATATGTATCTTTTGGATTGTACATGTATGATGTTGTATATGACAGACAAACTTTTATGATATATATATATATGAGATTCAGTTGCAGATTTTTCGCTTTCATTCTGTATCTGAATTGTGGGTTGTAGGAACTAAGTTCCTTTGTTAATTGCTACCTGATTGTTGCACATCTTTATGAGCAGGTTGTTGTATTTTGTTTCAAATTGATGTGACGCCTCCGTCTATGCCGTGAATGTTTAATTACACTCTGATGAAATTTTTATCGCTTTATTTAATTGGGGGTGTAGATTGGGGGTGTTACATTAAGTGGTATCAGAGCCAGTCCGTGTCAGTTTGTGTCGGTCCTTGTTGGCCGTTGTGGTTGGGTGAGCTGTTTGTTTAACCATAGTTGCTGTTATTGGATATGAACAGAATATGGCTGGTAGGAATGACGTTGCTTTTGCTGCTGCTATGCAAGATATGGCTCGGGCTGTGCATGGTGTACCTAATGCTGGTGGGAATGATGAGTTCAGGAAGAACACACCGCTTGTCTTCAAAGGGAGACATGATCCTGATGGTGCACAGATTAGGCTTAAAGAGATTGAAAGAATCTTTCGAGTGATGGACTGTGCTGAGGAACATAAGGTGAGACTGGGTACTCACATGTTGCAGGAGGAGGCTGATGATTGGTGGGTTAGTACGCGTCCTGCGTTGGAAGCTGCAGAGGAAGAGGTCACTTGGACTTTGTTTAGCAGAGAGTTTTTTAGGAAGTATTTTCCTGAAGATGTAAGAGGAAAGAAAGAGATAGAGTTCTTGGAGTTGAAACAAGGTAATATGTCTGTTGTTGATTACACTGCTAAGTTTGTGGAACTTGTTCAGTTTTACCCACATTATGCTGAAGCTACTGCAGAGTTTTCTAAGTGTGTGAAGTATGAGAGCGGATTGCGTCCTGAGATTAAGCAGGAAATTGGTTATCAAAGGATTAGGAGGTTTTCAGATTTGGTGGATTGTAGTAGGATTTTTGAGGAGGATAGCAAAGCTCGTTCTACTCACTATAAGTGTGAACAAAAGGAAAGGGAAGCAACCGTTTCGTGGTGGTCCTTATGTGACACCAGCTGATAAGGGTAAGCAAAGGGGTAGTTTTGAGAAAAGGCCCAGTGGGGGAGGTATGTCTAATCCTCTGAGATGTTATAGGTGTGGTGACTTAGGACATCGTCAGTTCGAATGTAGGAAGAATTTGGAGAAGTGTTCCAATTGTGGAGGTATAGGGCATGTAACAGCTGAGTGCAAGAGGAAGAATGTGGTGAAGTGTTTGAACTGTGGCGAAGCTGGTCATGTTAGTACTAAGTGTCCGAAACCAAAGCAAGCTCAGGCTGGTGGGAAAGTTTTTGCGTTGACAGGAACTCAGACTACAAGTGCAGGCCGTCTGATCCGAGGTACTTGTTTTATTAATAGTACGCCTTTAGTTGCTATTATTGATACCGGAGCGACTCATTCATTTATTTCGTCTGAGTGCGCGAAGCGTTTGAATCTTTTGTTGTCTTCAATGGGTGGAGAGATGGTTATTGATACTCCAGCAATGGGGTCAGTAACTACTTCTTTGGTTTGTTTAAGTTGCCCTTTGACCATTTATGGTAAAGATTTTGATATGGATTTGGTGTGTTTGCCGTTGGAGGGTTTAGACGTGGTTCTGGGAATGAATTAGTTGCAATTCAATCGGGTTCATATTGATTGTTATCATAAGTTGGTAAGATTTCCTTCTCTTGAAGAAGATGAGGAATCGAGTTTCTTATCTACCAAAGAGTTGAAGAAACTTTTGGCGGATGAAGCTCAGTTGTTCAGGTTGTTTGCATTGTTGACCGTGGATAGTCAAATTGCACTTGATGTGTTTTCGGTTGTGTGTGAGTTTCCAGAGGTGTTTCCAGAGGATATTTCAGATGTGCCGCCAGAGAGAGAGGTGGAGTTTTCTATAGATCTAGTTCCTGGTACTAGACCTGTATCTATGGCACCTTATCGTATGTCGGCATCTGAGTTGGTTGAGTTAAAGAAGCAGTTGAATGAATTGTTAGAAAAGAGGTTTGTGAGGCCAAGTGTATCGCCTTGGGGTGCTCCAGTTTTATTGGTGAAAAAGAAATATGGAAGTATGCGATTGTGTATTGATTATCGCCAGCTGAATAAGGTGACGATTAAGAATAAGTATCCTCTTCCGAGAATTGATGATCTGATGGACCAGTTGGTAGGTGCCTGTGTGTTTAGTAAGATTGATTTGAGGTCGGGGTATCATCAGATTAGAGTGAAAGAGAAAGATATTCAGAAGACAGCTTTTAGGACACGATACGGTCATTACGAATATTCTGTGATGTCGTTCAGGGTTTCTAATGCGCCAGGTGTGTTTATGGAATATATGAATCGTATTTTCCATGAGCATTTGGATCGATTTGTTGTTGTGTTTATTGATGACATCTTGATTTATTCTAAGTCCCGAGAGGAACATGCGGAGCATTTGCGTATTGTGTTGCAAATTTTGAAGGAAAGGAAACGTTTTGCCAAGTTGTCCAAGTGTGAGTTCTGGTTGTCAGAAGTGAGTTTTCTTGGGCATGTGATTTCAGGTAAGGCTATTGTTGTGGATCCATCTAAAGTAGATGCAGTTATACAATGGGAGGCTCCTAGATCGGTTACGGAAATCAGAAGCTTTTTCGATTTAGCAGGTTATTATCGAAGATTCATTGAAGGTTTTTCCAAGTTAGCACTTCCTTTGACCCAGTTGACTTGCAAAGCTCAAGCGTTCATTTGGGATATTCGGTGTGAGGAAAGTTTTAGTGAGCTGAAGAGAAGATTGACTACAGCTCCGATTTTGATCTTACCGAATCCTACTGAACTGTTTGTGGTGTATTGTGATGCGTCTTTGATTGGTTTAGGTGGAGTGTTGATGCAAGAAGGTAAGGCTGTGGCTTATGCTTCGAGGCAATTGAGGATTCATGAGAAGAATTACCCTACTCATGATTTGGAATTAGCGGCAGTGGTTTTTGTGCTGAAAATTTGGAGGCATTATCTCTATGGTGCAAGATTCGAAGTCTTTAGTGATCGTAAAAGTTTGAAATACTTGTTTGATCAGAAAGAGTTGAATATGAGGCAACGGAGATGGTTGGAATTTTTGAAGGACAACGATTTTGACTTGAATTACCATCCTGGTAAAGCAAATGTGGTAGCCGATGCGTTAAGCCGGAAGTCTTTGCATATATCCGCTGTGATGGTTAAAGAGTGAGAACTTTTGGAAGCATTTAGGGATTTGAGTTTGGTATGCGAATTAACATATGACAGCGTGAGGCTTGGTATGTTAAAGGTTACTAATGATTTTCTGTTGACCGTGAGCCAGAAGCAGAAGCTGGATGTGAAGTTTATTGATTTGATGTTGGTTGGAAATCAAAGTGCGAATGGTGATTTTAAAGTGGACGATGAGGGTGTTTTGAGGTTCCGTGGGAGAATTTGTATTCCCGATGATTCAGACTTGAAAAGGATGATTTTAGAGGAAGGACACAGGAGTAATTTGAGTATACATCCGGGAGCTAATAAGATGTACCAAGATTTGAAGAAGATCTTTTGGTGGTCTGGATTGAAGAGAGATGTGGCTTAGTCTCTGTATGCATGTTTGACGTGTCAGAAGTCGAAAGTGGAACATCAGAGGCCTAGTGGTTTGTTGCAACCGTTGGATATTCCCGAGTGGAAATAGGACAGCATTTCTATGGATTTTGTGACAGGGTTGCCGAATACACAGAGGGGACATAATTCCATTTGGGTGATTGTGGATAGGCTGACTAAATCAGCGCATTTCATTCTGATTGACATCAGTTTTTCTTTGGAGAGGTTCGCTGAGATTTATATCGGTGTGATTGTGAAGCTGCATGGTGTTCCATTGAGTATTGTTTCAGATCGAGATCCGAGGTTTACTTCCAGATTTTGGGAAAGTTTGCAAAAGGCGTTAGGTTCCAAGTTGAGGTTGAGTTCAGCTTATCATCTGCAGACGGATGGTCAGACCGAGAGAACTATTCAGTCGTTGGAAGATTTGCTGAGAGCTTGTGTTCTTGAGCAAGGTGGTGCTTGGGATAGTTATCTTGCGTTGGTTGAATTCACGTATAACAACAGTTTCCATTCGAGTATTGGAATGGCACCTTTTGAAGCGTTGTATGGAAGAAGATGTCGAACACCTTTGTGTTGGCATGAATCTGGTGAGAGTTCGGTGGTTGGACCGGAGTTGGTGCAACAGACAACGGACAAGGTGAAACTTATTCGTGAGAAAATGAAGGCTTCTCAGAGTAGGCAAAAGAGTTATCATGATCGAAGGAGGAAGGATCTTGAGTTTCAAGAGGGAGATCATGTATTTTTTTAGAGTTACGCCGGTGCCGGGTGTTGGTCGTGCATTGAAGTCGAAGATGCTTACTTCTCGGTTTATTGGTCCTTACCAGATATCCGCGAGAGTGGGTGATGTGGCTTATCGGGTGGCGTTGCCGCCGAGTCTTTCGAATTTGCACGATGTGTTCCATGTTTCACAGCTTCGGAAGTATGTTTCGGATCCGTCGCATGTGATTCCGATGGATGAAGTTGAGGTAAGGGAGAACCTTACGGTTGAGGTGTTACCAGTGAGGATTTTGGATCGCGAGTTAAAGCGGTTAAGAGGCAAGGATATGGCGCTTGTGAAAGTAGCGTGGGGAGGCGCTGCCGAGGGAAATTTGACTTGGGAGTTGGAGAGTCGGATGCGGGAGTCGTATCCGAAGTTGTTCGTCTCAGGTAATATTTTCGATGACGAAAATCTCTAAGTGGGGGAGAGTTGTAACGCCCCAGTTTTTGTTAGTTTTATTTAATCGAGTCGATTTAATTATTTTTATTATTATATTATTTTATTCTTGACTTTTATTTATTAAAATATTATTTTTCATTGTGATTATGTTTTATCGCGTTTTGGGAGTGTTTGCGAGATATTTGAGTGTAGGGGTATTTTGGTCTTTTGCTTGGGTAGATATTATATTTTTCATATAATAGAAACATAGAGAGAAAAATAGAGAGAAAGAAAAAGAGAAGAAGGAAAAGGGAAAGAAAAGGGAAAGAAAGAAGAAAAGAGAGAAAAACTTGGAAAGGAAGAAAATCAATCAACCGACTTTTCAAACACGATTTAATCGGGTAAGGGTGCGAAACTCGGTTATACTATGTTTGTGTATGATTATGTGTGTGTGTGTTGGAATGTTTATTGTGTTCCATAGCTTTTCAATTCTAGGTCGAAATGATAGAATCGATGCGTTCGCGGTTGAAATGTGAAATAAATGTTGTAGAATACTTGTTACCATGATTGAGTTATGTTCTGATTGTTATGTTTTGGTTTGGAGGTGTTTTGAGGGTTGAAATGTTGGTTGGGAGTAATCTATAACGCTGCTGGGTTTTTCTGGTTTCGCAGGTTCGCACTACGAATGGCCAGCGAAGTGGAAAGCGGACGTTCGCGTGAGGTTCTCACTGCGAGCGTTGTGTTGTTTTTCTTTCTGCCACGGTTCGCTGGGAGATTCGCACTGCGAAGGGGACAGCGAAGGTTCGCTGGGAGTTCGTACTGCGAACTTTAGGTTGTTTTTCTTTCTCCCATGGTTCGCTGGGGCATTCACACTATGAATGAGGAAAGCGAAGGACTTGCTAGGAGCTTCGCATTGCGAACATGACAGCTTTTTCCAATTTGTTTTCTTTATAACTATTGGGTCGTAAGTCGGTTTGAGGCGCGGTTTGATGTGTTGGAGAGCTAATGAAATGTTATTTCTTATTAGAATGGTTTTGAGATTGTGGGCCGATTTAATTATGTCAGGAATTTGGAATAGTGTCGTTTTACCGACTTTTACCGTCTTAAATGTGTGTAATTGATATGTATCATGCAATGTGCTATTGATATATATGTCGTATAACTTGTGCGATGTTATATGATGTGAATGCATGTGATGACCTGTTGTGATGATGGTTTGTGACCTAAGGGCAAGTAAATGCAAGTTATGTTTGATTATATATGCATGATTATGGATGTGTATGTGTGCATTTGAATGTCATGAGTCATTGTATGCCAAGCATCATGATATGCATTCTTGTGATGTCGTGTGCCCTAGTGGGTGTGAGCGACGAATCGATTCCAGAGGGAATCTGCTATAACATCGTGAGCCTTATACCGAGAGGACTGAAAGCGATGATTATAGATGATCGTGAGCCTTATACAAAGAGGACCGAAAGCGATCGGATCATGAGCCTTATACAAAGAGGACTGAAAGCGATCCATAAACGTTGTGAGCCTTATACCAAAAGGACCGAAAGCGACGGGGAACATCGTTTGCCCGACGGGGAGTTACATTAAGTAACAAGCGATGGTTCCAATAGTTCCTGAGTGAACTAATGATGAGATGATGGTCTCTGTGCCGGTCTCTGTGCATTTGCATAAATCATGAATGGATTGATTTTGTGTGGAATTGTGAATGTAATTGATTAGTTGAGATATATTTATATGTTGTTGATAAATGCATTGTGCATGGTTGATATACCTTGGTGATGGATATATGAGATATGCATTGTGTTGTTTTGTATTTGATCTAAGGTGGAAATGTGGTGAGAACGATTTGTATGTGTATTTTGTGGTATTATATAATTGTATGCAACTGTATTATGATTGTGTTTCTCACCCTACGGCTGTTTTGGATGCTCTATGAGGCATTGCATATTAGATGCTGGAGGTCTTTTTGTGAAGCTTAGGTCTTCATTCTTTTGTCGGTCGGCTCTGATATGTAGCACCGGGTAGTCGGGGTGATCGAGTGTGATTATTATGTATATGTATCTTTTGGATTGTACATGTATGATGTTGTATATGACAGACAAACTTTTATGATATATATATATATATATATATATATGAGATTCAGTTGCAGATTTTCCACTTTTATTCTGTATCTGAATTGTGGGTTGTAGGAACTAAGTTCCTCTGTTAATTGCTACCTGATTGTTGCATATCTTTATGAGCAGGTTGTTGTATTTTGTTTCAAATTGATGTGACGCCTCCGTCTATGCCGTGAATGTTTAATTACACTCTGATGAAATTTTTATCGCTTTATTTAATTGGGGTGTAGATTGGGGGTGTTACATACAAGGTGCAGGCAGACTGGATATAACAAATCCACTTGTAAGAGGACTCAGCCTCCAACAACCACACCAACTCATGGAAGCCAATCAAGGGCAACACCAACAACATCTCAAGGCACAAGGGCAACACCAGCAACATCTCAAGGCACAAGGGCAACACCAACTACAACTCAATCAAGGGCAACACCAACCACAACTAACTCAAGGGCAACGCCAACTCCAACTCAAGAACAAAAGACAAGGGCAACTAAGGAACTCAATCAAAGTCAACACCAGCATCACAAACAACATCAACCCAAGCAACTCAACCAAGGGCAACCCCAAGTCAAGGAACTTAGCCTAGGGCAACACAAGGAAGGCCACAAAAATTGGCTTTTAGGAAACCAAGACAAACAACTGTTACAATACCTTCTGCTTCACAGGGACTAACCATCAGACTACGTGCATCACAGAATGCAGTGGGAGCTACAACTAGGAGGACCACTCCTACCAAAAGAAACAACACAAAGAAGTCCATTTAAGCATGTGTAGTTTCTGTTTTAGGGAAATGGCTGGTGTCATGTTGTTTTGAAGTGTCTGTGTTATTTTGTTTTGAAGTATCTGTAACAATGCAATTTAATGGTATTTTGAACAAGTGTCTGTAACAATGTTTATGTTGGTTTTGAACAAGGTTTATTTTGAAGTCAGTTTCTGTAACAATGCCATGTTGTGGTATTCTGATCTTTCTGTAACAATGACATGTTGATCAAGTTTTCTGTTGTACCAAAATTATGTTATTGAATCAAATTTGAACAAGGATTCTGTTCTCAAAATTCTGTCAATTTGGTATAGTATCTAATGTTAACTAATGTTCTTAAAATTCTGTCAAAATGCTAATGTTAACTAATGTTAACTTAACTTAACCACACAATTACCTTACACAAATTCTGTCAAAGTAATCTAATGTTAACTTAGCTTAAACACAAAACTATCTTTACACAAATTATGGTCCAAATATTCTGTCACAAGTATTACATAAAACCACAATTTCATTTCTTACACCAAACCACAGTAACATTTCTTACGCCAAACCAGAATATTCTGTCATAGTTATTGATCGGAGAGGACCAGAAGGAGATCGTCGTGGCCTTCGTGTAGGGCAAGAGTTGATGCTCGTAGGAGAGGAAAAAGGGGTGGAGGTACCTGCAAGGTACTCCGATGCCAAAGTAAGTATTTGGTCAAAAAAGGGGAAAAGCAAGTAAGAGAAGTCAAGTGTATGATTTGTGATACCTGCGCCTCTCAAGTGAAGGGGTTTTTATAGAAGGATTTCTGGCGAACAAAGCGTCTGATCGACCAATGGGGGATTGCCAGATGGAGGGCAAGGCGCATGGTCTTTCCAACTGTTTCCGTGATATTCGGGGAGGCAGTTGGTCGCGTGAACTACTCTGCGCGTGAAGGGGACACGCCCAACGACTATATTGTGCCCAACGGCTATATTGTGCCCAACGGCTATATTGTGCCTATTGGGCCTGTTCGCCAATTATGATGGATTGGGCCTGGTCTTTAAGGGCAGGAAGCCCTGCCCGGTCCAGAACAGGAGCCCCCCAAGTCGTTGCTCTGTTGGAGAGTAATGACTTTAGACAGTTGTGACTTCGACCGTACCATTGGGGAGGTAGCTGCTCGCGTGGAGTGTTCCATTCGTGCTCGACCAGGTGTGGTCGTTAGATAATAGCGCGCAATGTGGATCAAGGTTTGCAGCGTTCTCGGGGAAATGGGAGTTTTCGGCGAGCAGCCCTGCACGGATGTGTTCATTTTGACGAGGAGACTTGCTCGTGGGAGCCAAGGGCTAGTGTATTTTCTGCATTAAGCCAGCGAAGAGTTTTTGTGACACGTGGTGAGCATTTATGGCTTTTGTCAGTCCTAGGGCCGCATAGGCTATGATGACCTTCACGATTCCCCACGATCAAATGGTTATAAAATAGTGGAGGAAGGTTTCGCTTTCATAATTTCCACAAGTTTTTACTCTTTGCTCTTATTTGCTCTGCAACTAGTCTCTCGCCGGAGCTTCTCTTCACCACCGTCAACCTCTTCTTTCTCTTGTAAGTTCGTTTTTCCCTTTATGTCTATTTCTATGGATTTTCCGGTTGAACTTCATATTTTCCGGTTGAACTTCATGTGTTCTGCGATGAACACATGAATTTCTGGAAAATTTATGAAGAACATGATGAATTTCAGGATTTTCTAGGATTTTTGTAGAAATTGTTAGCGTAGATCCTTGTAGAATCTGGTTAGGTGTAGAATTTCGTTTGTAGTCGGGCACTGGGCCTGTTCGGAACTTTAATGCGTTCTCGTATGGATATCTGTGAGTTCTGGTCGCGGAGACCTCTCCTAGCGATTGGTAGGTAATTTTTACGGGCACGCGGTTGTCCTCGGATTCGTCAATGCCCCTTCACTTGATTAGTAGTGGAAGGGTGGATTTGATCTCGGATGTCAAATTCACTTCTCTTCCTCTGCTTTTCAGGTGAAAAATGGCTGAACCCCAGGATGAAGTTGCGCCCGACACACACAGGAAACACAAGAAGGGCCCAGTGTGCCCGCCGATTATTCAAATATCAAGGTCGCAGGAGGGGACCTTGACTGGCTCGCACATGAGCCTTTGTCGTTTCGATCAACTTTCTCCGCCGAGGAGATACGAGACTTCGACTTGTTGGAGAGGCGTGACGAAGACGCTCCACGGGCATGGAAAGCATTTCGCCCCGGGGAGTATGATAGAATTTATTCCTCGTACCCAGGATTGCGCTTTCCTATGTACGAGTTCGCTTTTACGGAGGCCAAGATGCGTCTCCTCTTCACCGACTTTCAAGCCTCCCTGTTCACCCATCTGGCATTGTGCCCGTCTCAGCTTCACCCCAATGCTTTGGCTTTTATCCGGGATTTTGAGTTAGTGTGTCGTTACCTTAATATCAGCGCGACCACGGATCTTTTCTTCTGCCTTTTCCAAATCCAAAGGAGCACATCGGGGATGAAACAGAGTTGGGTTTCGTTTAAACAACAGAGTAGGTTGTTCTGGCTGTATTCTGATTCAATACGCAATTTCAAGGATAGGTTTCTGATCGTGAAGCCTATTACCGAGGAGGCAAAGAGGACCATTTCGACCATTGAGAAGGTGGTGGTGAATGGTCGGGAGAGGGATGGCGTGGTCTCCATATTTCCTTTGGAGTGGGTCTACACCCATTTCAAACGCAGAACGGATCAGTTCCTGGTAAAGCACGAATAGCTTTGCTCGGCGGACAAGGAATCGTACAGGATCCTTCACGCTTACGAGGAGAGCTTTTCCCCGGCCTTCGTCGTTGATCGGGACGGGAAAGAGCTGGTTGGGGATGATGGGCTCGTCCGAGCAGCTAGATATATTAATGTCAAAGCTCTCCTCGAGTGTGATAGCGATGATGATGCGATGACCTTGCTTGGTATGCTCCACTGTTTAGTTTTATTTCTTTAACTTTTTGGTCCTGACTTGTTATGTGTGTTCGCAGGTATGATGGCTGATATGCTGGAGCGTCTGATGAGGTCCCAGGCGGCGGAGGTTCACAAGAAAATGACCACAAGTGCCAAGGCCGGGGTGCCTAAGCAGACAGTGGTGGAGAGTTTTGCTGCTGAACCTACCCCCGTCCCGGAGAGAGCCTCATCGCCGCTGACCCTGGAGGCCTCCCATAAAAGGAAGAGAGATGCCGTGGGGACTTCTGTGGCCGCTGGTCCGGGGGGGTCTGGTGCCGGTCATCTTGTCTTGCCCGCCTGCTACACGCGCCGAGATTTGTTCGCTGAAGGGGATTCGATAGATGTTCATGATTTTGAAGCCGTGGCTATTCTGAATGCCAATTCTAAAGTGAGGAGAAAACAGCTGTGCCAGGATGCGGCGGGCATATTTAGGGTCCTTGAAGCTGCCCTTGTCCTCGCCGACGATGAAGTTGCTACTCGGGCGAGCCTCGTGACGTCCAAGAATAAAATTGCCGAGCTGGACACAGAAAACAACAAGCTGTTCAACGATTTAAAATAGTTTGAAGGTCACGAGGAGGCCAAGGTGCTGCTCCAGACGGAGGTGACCCAGCTGAAGTTAGTTGCGCTTAAGGCTGACGAGGAGAAGGCACTTCTGGAGGGTTCCCTTATCTCCACCAGTATCACTGCCTCTGTTCCATATGCTAGTCGGAAAGGGATTTCCCCGGTGGTGGAGTGAGGTGTTGTCCTATACGCCCAGAGGACGCTGTGGAGCTCCTCGACCCACCTTTTCTTGGCCTCGCCTAGCCTTCGCTTCAATCCGCGTAGGATTACTCTGTTCGCGGCCTCCGCTTGCCCGTTGGTCTGGGGATGCTCGACCGAAGTAAAGTGTTGTTTCGTTCCCAATTTGGCGACGAAGTCTTGGAATTTTCTGTCTGTGAATTGGGTTCCGTTGTCGGTTATGAGGGCCTGGGGTACCCCAAATCTGGCGAGGACGTTTCTTTTGTAGAAACGTAATATGTTGAAGGTTGTGATCTTGGCGAGCGCTTCGGCTTCAATCCACTTTGTGAAATAGTCGACGGCCACGATTAGGAATTTATTTTGATAAGATCCCATTGTAAAGGGGCCTAGGATGTCCATCCCCCACCAGGCGAAGGGCCACGACGAGGAGAGGGTCTTCAGCTCTTTGGGTGGCACCAAATGCATGTCTCCGTGGCGTTGGCAGCGGTCGTATTTTTGTACATGTTCTTTGGCGTCGTGTTGCATGGTCGGCCAGTAATATCCTGCGCGCAGGGCTTTTCGAGCCAGGGATTTTCCTCCTAGGTGCTGTACGTTGATGCCCTCGTGGATTTCTTGTAAGATTGCGGGGACCTGGGCATCGTCGACATACTTCAACAGGGGGATTGAAAACCCTCGTCGGTATAACTTATCCTCGACCAGTACGTACGAGCAGGCTCGTCGCTTAGTTACACTGGCCTCCTTACTGTCTTCGGGGAGTTCCCCTTTGGTGAGATAATTGTATACCGGGGTCATCCAACAACGGGGATCTCCAATGACATTAACATCTAGCAGGTCGGGCTTTAAAATGCTCGGGTCAGCCAGTATTTCTTGTATGATGGACTTGTTTCCACCTTTTTTCCTGGTGCTGGCTAATTTAGAGAGGATGTCTGCTCGGGTATTTTGTTCGCGCGGGACGTGCTGAACTTCCCATGCTTCAAACTCTGCCATTTTTTCTTTCACCATGGCCAAGTATTCTGCTAGTTGGTCGTTCTTTGCTTGGAACTCTCCTCACACTTGGGACGCCACGAGCTGGGAGTCAGTGCAGATTTTTATTTTGCTCGCGCCGACGTCTTTTGCCAGTCGTAACCCTGCGAGGAAGGCTTCATACTCGGCTTGATTGTTGGATGTTTTGAAGGAGAGGATCAGGGACACTTCGATCAGGGTCCCTTCCTCGTTTTCGAGTATAATTTCTGCCCCGCTGCCCGAGGGTATCGCTCCCGGGATTTTCATCCAGGTACAAACGCGAGAGTGGCGCGGAAAAACAGAGTCGCCAGCCGTGTAAATTTATCCCAAGAGAGGGAAAGGGAACACCGCATAAACCTTAGGAAGAGGGAAAGGAATGGTCATCGCAACCATAACCTGGGTTCGGGAGTCGGTTACGCGAGGGGAAGGTGCTAGCACCCCACACGTCCATCGTACTCGATGGGATCCACGCTTGTTGTCTAATCTAAGGGTGAGTTATCTTATCATCTAGGGTTGTACTAAGATGGAGAGGGGAAGACAAAGACAGACTCGGTAGGACGTCGATGTCCTAGGCCTACGTACCCCCTTCGTGCAATGGGGAATTCAGAGTCAACGTAGTTCGGACCAAGTTCTTTTTGTGTTTTTTATGAGCGACGTTAAGTTCGCGTCCGGCAGTTAGGGTCGATGCCTGTTTGCGACTCAGACGGAAGGTAACGTGCCCTTTTTGAAAATATCCTTTAAGTTTGACAATCCCGAAGGACAAAAAGGTTTGAAGTTTGTTTGTATTTTTTAGACAGAAGTGGCTTAAGTTAGTTCCTAAGTTGCATTGCACCAAAGTCTAGGGCACAGGGGTGAATACTTAACGCATCGTCCCAAGACAGGACGCTCGCTAAGCACTCTAGAAAGATGAGAGGAAGCCCCTCATTTCTCATTCCCCATACTTAAGGCTCGTGCGCAATACACCTTACTATTATTAAGTGTTTTAAAGAAATTTGAGGTGAGAAGAGAGAAGACACAAGGGTAACTCTAAGGGGAAACTAATGGTCCTAATGTTATCATGCATGGGTGACCTACGGTTAGTGGGGCTTGAAGATGACCTAAACCCTAAGAAAAAAGATAGGAGAGAAAAAGGTAATGGCAACCGTGGATGCTTATCCATGCCCTTAAGGAACTTACCTTGATCCTGCATAAAAGGTTCGTAAGAAACAGACGTGGATAAGAGCAATGAGGTGAATAAAAATCAAACAACGGCAAACAATGATGAGAGTAACCCAAACATGAACCTAGAAATCAAAGAACAACCCCAAAAGCATATGGCATAAGTGCCTTTCAAACAAGGTAATCATATAAAGTCAAAGGTGCGCCTGCAAGAAAATCTCAACTGAAAACGAACTCAATAATTAGAAAAATGATTCCTAAAATTCTCAAATTAATCCTAAGAGATCCTCAACCAGAGGCAAACAATATATAGAAAATCCCTGCAAAAATTCAAAGTGTTAGCCACTCAAATAATCACACGAAAGTCAAATAAGGGAGAGGGTTCAACGTGCCAAAGAGAAGGACCTAAATGCAATGTGAAATAAATTTAAAAATACAAGAAAAATATTTTTAAGCACTTTAGAATGTTCATGAATGAATGCAAAAAGAACGGATGAAAAAAAAACATTTTATAGATGAGAAATAAAATCAAGAAGTTCAAGTATGCGTTATATGTGTAATTAAAAAGGGAATTAATGAAACCATTAATTTAAATGATGAAAATAAAATAAAAATAAAAAATAAAATTTGTCAAAATTTTATAAATGAATAAAGATGATGTATAATTTTTTAGGGATTTTTTGAATGCATCTAAGTATTTTTAAAATTAAAATTATGAAAATGTAATGGAAATAAAAAAAAAATGGAATAAAAAGACTGGGGGTGTGTTAAGTAAGGAAAACACGTTGGAATAAGGAAGTTGGGCTGGAGATGGGGCGCGGATAGCAGGGCCCAAACATAAAGCCTGTCAGAAAAAATAAAAAAAAAACACACGTAGGCCCCTAGTCAAAGGGTTGACTCAGCATCCACCTTTGGATCAATCGCGCGCTCTTCATCCAGTCAACCAATCGCCCAGGTAATCCAGATCAACGAGCATGATCCATACGCCCACGACAACTACCATAGACAAGCACATACCACGTTTATTCTGGAAATAAAATCCTCACGTGACCCACACCCTCCCCACTTAACGCGTTGGCACGTCCTCAGCCGTCCGATCACCAAAACCAACGGACACGATTGTGTCTTCTTCGCCCAGACCTTCGTCCAGACTGAAACATGAACCACCGCCGGAGTTAGGGTTCCGGCACCCTACTCCGGCCACCTGCACTCAAAACTATACCAAAACGTGCGTACGAATACACCATTCCAACCAGAAAAATGTCAGGAGTCCAAATATTCAATCAAAAAACACAAATGACACATGGATAAAGAGATTCGAAGAAAATACACTTAGGGTCCAAAACTTTAAATCAATGTTCCAAACAAACCACACGTCCAAATTCAAAACCAAATATATCAGCGTGATCAACACTCATCACACATTAATATTCATACAGAAAAATGGAGTTTTAGGAGCACAAAAAAAATCACCCACCTGAGATGGCACGGTCTGAATTCTCGCTTTTTGCTGCAAATGGAGGTTGATATGCACTCTATAGATTACCAAGAGAAGCTTTGTGGAAGAAGTTTGAAGAATCTCTTTGTGGATCGTGAGTTTTGGTGAGGAATCCTCTTTTAGGGTCTTGTGAGAATTCTTCCAATTACACGTGTGTCCCCCCTTCAACCCTAGCATGAATTGGCTTATAAAGACTAGGGTTTTCTTCTGACAATGACTTGGGCTTGGGTAAATCCAAGTTTAATGATTTTTGCATTATTTCATTTAATATTGAATTTTAACTAATTAAATCCAATAAAAATAAAATAAAATGAGGAAAAATCAAATATATGCTCTTTGGGTCGTGCATGGCTTTATGTTTGAGTTTGGTTTAAGAAACTTATGGCCCATTTGTCAAAATTTGGATTTTAGGCATAGTTTGCTTTGTGCACCTCCTCAAAATTGCCCAACTTTGACTAAGCATAACTCCTTCACTTTTTAGCTCCTCAATGCAAATTAATACTTTTTAGAAACCTCAAGATGTCCTCTAACCAACCCTTTTGGTCCCATGTCAATTTGATCTTCCATGTTCAAGTTATGATCTTTTGAAGAAGGTTGACTTTTGTTGACTTTCAAAATGACCTATAATGTCTTAGCTCATATCTCCCAAATGAAGCATTTCTGGCCTTGGCTTGTGAGACACAAAGTTGTAGGGAATTAAATTTCCTTCAATATGGGATTTGGTTGAGGAATTTTTGATGAAGTATGTGGAAGTTAGGCCTGGTCAAAGTACAGTTGGCTTTTCCTACAAAAACCCTAATTTAGTAACTCCTGATTCTTGATGATTCTGTGGTTTCCCTGATGAATTGTGATCAACCCTTGATCAAATGATGAATTTCACCCCATAATCTTGATGTTGACCAAAATCTTGAGGTTTGACTTTGTGTTGACCATAGTTGACTTTTTGACCAAGTTAACTGATTTTCAATCCACTGGCCAATTGAACTTCTCCTGAATCGAACTGATGGACAACCTTCCAATCCTAGATACCTAGGGACCCAAGGAAAACCATGGAATCAAGTCTTGCCCAAAAAATCAGGAATAAACTGACTTTATAGCAAACCCTAGTTTTGGTACCCTTAGTCTATGAGGGAATAGCACAGTCTCCAAATCCAAATTCCTCTAAATATGATGTGTATCCTCTCCAACAAAGATAAGATATGCCATTTGTTGATGATAAAAACCCAAAGAGCTTGCCCATTGGAGCAATAAACCCAAGAATCTCAAAACCCTAATTCATGCCCTGGTTAGGAGGGAGTAATCCACTTGAGATCCCTTGCCACCTGTGAACCCTTGATGATGTGATGGACCAGATATGACCTTCCTGGATTGCCTCAGGCACCTTGACCCCATGCTAATGATATGTATACATGATAATGAAATGAAACATAAGCCAGTTAGTAAAAATTAAGGAGGGCAAATTTTGGGGTGCTACAGAGGGGCTTGATGCGTCATCTACGTAAATGATCCACTCCTGTGTCCCTCCCGGAGGGGATGGTTTCGGAGTCATCTCTGCCACGAAGTCGGCGAGGACCTGTGCCTTGAGGGCTTTCCTCCCCTCGTAGTGAATGTCGAACTCGGCCAGTTCAAGGGACCATTTTAGCATCCTGCCCGCCATATCTGGTCGGCTTAACAGTTGCCTAATAGGCTGGTCGGTTCTGACGATGATAGTGTGCGCTAGGAAGTAATATCTGAGTCTCCTCGCGGCGACTATGAGAGCAAGGGCCACCCGTTCTATTTGCGTGTACCTGACTTCGGGTCCTTGTAGGGCTTTACTGGTGAAATAGATGGGTTTCTGTCCGTCAGTAGTCTCGCGAATAAGTGCTACACTTACTGCTTCGTTGGCCATGGAGAGATACAGGTATATGGTTTCCCCGCGGTCTAGACAGGACAGTACTGGTGGCTCGGACAGGGCTTGTTTGAAATGGGCAAGGGCCTGCTCGCATTCGTCCGTCCACTCGAAATTTGCCTCCTTCCTGAGTAATTTGAAGAAGGGCAGGGCGTGCTGGGCGAACTTGCTTACGAAGCGAGCAAGGGACGCGAGCATCCCGTTGAGGGATTGTATCGCCTTCTTCGACCGCGGCGTGGGGAATTCCACGAGTGCTCGGAATTTGTCTGGGTTTGCTTCTATTCCTCTTTCGGTGAGGTAAAATCCGAGGAATTTTCCTGCTCGCACACCGAAGGTGCATTTTTCTGGATTAAAACGCATTTTACATTTTCGAGCTTGGTCGAACACCTTGTGTAAGTGGGTGGTATGGTCGGATTCCTCTTGGGATTTCACGATCATATCATCCATATATACTTCAATCATGTCACCGATTTCTGATCGGAAGACTTTGTTCATCATGCGTTGGTATGTGGCCCCGGCATTCTTTAGTCCAAAGGGCATTACGTTATAGTAATAATTCCCCGAGGAGGTCATGAATGCCGTGTACCTCTTGTCCTCGTCTGCCATTGGGATTTGGTTGTATCCCGAATATGCGTCCATGAAGGACAAAAGCTTGAAACCTGCGGAATTATCTACGAGTTTATCTATACTCGGCAGTGGATAAGCGTCTTTCGGGCAAGCCCGATTTAGATCAGTGTAGTCAATGTAAATGCGCCACTTTCCATTACTTTTCTTTACAAGTACAATATTTGAGAGCCAGGTCGTATACCTGGCCTCGGAAATAAATTTCGCCTCTAAGAGGTCTTGTACAAGTTTTTCGGCAGCCTGTGCCTTTTCCTCGGAATATTTCCTTCTTCGTTGGGCAATGGCGCGAGCAGCTGGGTTGATCGTCAAGTGGTGACATGCAGTTTCTGGATCAAGGCCGGGCATATCCGCTGCACCTATCTTTACTCCCCTGTTGGGGTTGTTGCTGAAGGTGATGATCTCGAATTCCCCATCTGGAACTAGTCGCAGGAGTGCAGGGGACGGGGAGCTTGTCACTCCTGGCTTTTTATCTTCGCCATGGTCTTCATCTCCGTCTTCAGGAAGTCTGCTGTCGAGGTCGATGGTATACACGGGAAGCGTGGGCTTTTTCTCTGGCTGGCCATCTTCAGCTGGAACCTCGTCCTCTCTAGTGCGCTTTGCCGACTTTGTTGTCGTCGCGATCTGATTCTGTCCTTTTGTTGCGGCCTCAAAGCATCGGCGAACAGCCTCGATGTCACCATGAAGAGTTGCGACGTGTCCTTTCTCGGTGTAGTACTTGAGCTTGAGGTGGACCGTAGAGGGGACAACAACGAGTTCGGTAAGAGCTGGTCTGCCAAGGATGCATTGATAGAGCGACGGGAAATCAATGACTAAGAACTGCATTTTTATTGTCCGAGATGCCTCTTCCTCGCCAAACGTGACTGGTATTTCCACGTAGCCCCAAGGTCGGGCTGTTGCCCCGTTGAATCCTTGGAGATCCGACCCACGTATGGTGAGAGGTTGGACTTATTCAGTTTCAGCGCGCGGAACAGGCTGGAATACATGATGTCCACGGAACTGCCCTGGTTGACCAGGATTCTCCGCACATCGGTAGATGATAATTTGGCCCTGATCAGCAGAGGAATATGGGAATTCGGTGATCCTTCGGGGAGTTCTTCTCTGTAGAATGTGATCGGCTGCGAGCGCCATTTACCTTTGTCGATCGTGCACAGCTGCTCGGGGCTGCTGTCTATCAGCTGTTCAAACTTTCGTTTGATGGATCCTATCGTGAGCTCATGGTACCCCCCACATGAGATAACCATGGTCGTAGGAAAGGCTTCCCAGGTGCTGTGTACGAATGCCTGGGAAGTCGGGTCGATGTGGTCAGGAATGAAGAAGTCCTCTGGTCGGCTGATGGCCATTGCGACCTGTGGGGGAGGACTGGTGGGGGCTGATTCTGCTTCTTTCTTTGGATCAGATGTGTCTCGTCGGGAGAACTCTCCCTTCTTTACGTATTGCTTCAGGTGACCCTCTTTGATGAGGATCTCTATAGCGTCCTTAAAGTGCACGCAATCTTCTGTCATGTGGCCGTGACTACGATGGAAACGACAGTATTTGCTTTTGTCGATGTTTCCCTTGGACGTGGTCGGTTTAGGGAACCTGACACCTCCTTGTTTGAATTCGGTGTTGATGCAGTCGGAGAGTATGTGTTCTCGCGAGGTTGTGAGTACGGTGTACTCCGTAAACCGGCCAGTCGGCCCTTTGCTTTCGCGGGGACGCTCATCGCGTCTTCACTCTTTCCCTTGCCTGGATGATTCTGCCTCATCTTTTTTTGATGCCCGGGGTGCTTCGCGATCTCTCAAGTCCCGGGCATGGAATGCGGCTTCTTTTTCCTCGTAACAGATGTAGTCTTCCGTTTTCCGAAGAAGCTCTGTCAGTGTGCGGGGAGCTTCGATCCCTACGGCCTTGCTGAAGTCGCTTTTGGACCGGAGTCCATTTTCGAGGAGGTATTTCTTCATGTGATCTGTTGTTCAGACTTCAACCGCTTCTTTGTTGAATCTTTCAATGTATGCCCGCAGGGATTCATCCCTGCCCTGTATAATGGCCTCCAAGGTAGCTTCCGACTTAGGGTGTCGTTGGGAAGCTGTGAAATGTCGGGCAAACTGGTTCTTTAACTCTCTCCACGAAGAGATGGATCCGCGAGGAAGTCGTTTAAACCATGTCATCGCTCCCTTTCTCAAGGTGATGGGGAACATTTTGCATCTGATAGCCCCGGAGACGCCGTGATATTGGAGCATAGCCTCTATGTTTTCGATATGCTCGCGGGGGTCGGTTGTCCCACCGTAGGTTGTCAACGTGGGTGGTTTCTCCAATCCACGGGGAATTCGAGTGTCGAGGATGTCCCTTGTGAACGGACCGTGGACGTCATCGTCATTGCTGGAACTAGGAGAGTACGAAACAGAACGGCTGTGCTCGCGGCTTCGACTTCGGCGAGGAGAACGCCCGCGGTTGCGACGGTGATCGTATTTATCCGTGTGTCGAGGCCTCTCGGAAACCGGGGAGTGCCTGGATCATTGCGGGGGAGACTGATGGCGTCGTCGGGCTAGGTCGGGTGTAGGGTCTCTCGATTTCGAACGTTTCCTCTCCGGGGAGAGGGTGTCGCGTCTTCGCTTCGAGGGAGTCTGAGGACGCGGGGAAAGACTCGTCAGTTTTTCTGATGCCTGGCGTTCCTAAAGGATATGCTCGAGAGCATTAAGTTTCTCCCCCTGCTGGAGGATCAGGAGGTTTGAGTTATTGAGAGAAGCGATGAGCGCCGCGGTGGTCGGATCAGCGTCCTGGGGGACCGGTACGGGCTCGAAGGTGAGCTCCACGACAGATGTTCGTGGATTTGGTTCGTCGGGTCTCGGGGAAGCAGGTATTCCATCTCGTTGGTCACTTTCCTGCGGGATATGCCCGACGAAAGCGTGGTCGTTGCTGTTGTTGGCCGCAGGGGCCACAGAGTCTTGGTGAACATCGCTCTTGATGAAGGCCATGTCGATCTGAGATTTGGAAGGGTGAAGCTTTGGTCTTTGTTGAACAAGGGAGAATCTTGGTGAAAGACGGGGGAGCTGGTTTCCCACAGACGACGCCACTGATCGGAGAGGACCAGGAGGAGATCGTCGTGGCCTTCATGTAGGGCAAGAGTTTATGCTCGTAGGAGAGGAAAAAGGGGTGGAGGTACCTGCAAGGTACTCCAATGCCAAAGTAAGTATTTGGTCAAAAAAGGGGAAAAGCAAGTAAGAGAAGTCAAGTGTATGATTTGTGATACCTGCCCCTCTCAAGTGAGGGGGTTTTATAGAAGGATTTCTGGCGAACAAAGCGTCTGATCGACCAATGGGGGATTGCCAGATGGAGGGCAAGGCTCGTGGTCTTTCCAACTGTTTCCGTGATATTCGGGGAGGCAGTTGGTCGCGTGAACTACTTTGCGCGTGAAGGGGACACGCCCAACGGCTATATTGTGCCCAACGACTATATTGTGCCCAACGGCTATATTGTGCCTATTGGGCCTGTTCGCCAATTATGATGGATTGGGCCTGGTCCTTAAGGGCAGGAAGCCCTGCCCGGTCCAGAACAATTATGTTAAAATCAATATTAGAACAACTAAGAACAAATATTCTGTCACAAGTTTTACACCAAAACACAATAACATTTCTCTTTGCAATGCAAGTTTTACACAAGTTTTACACCATACCAGGAACAAACATGTCACAATAACATTTGTTTTACAACATCTTAATTACTAAAACAAACAACACAAATTAACAACAAATCTTCCAAATCTTCTTCCACTTCATTGTGTTATTCAAAGCTTCCTCTAATTCCATATTCTTGAGCCTAAAAACTTCAACATTTTTTTGGATTCTTCCATCTCTTGACTAAGCATTTCTATCTTCCATTGTAGCTTCCTCAAAGTTTCCTCCTTTTCAGCTGTAGAATCTTCATAGAACCATTAAAAAAAACCCATATCCAGCATTTCTATGTCCCTTTACAAATTCAGAGCACAACATGGAATGCAATTAAACACATGATTAAGAACATAAATTACTTGTATATGATGGGAAGGAACATTACCTTAAAATGTTGATAACCCCAAAAAAAACTTTCCGTAATTGTTGGCGGTTCTTGCCTTACGAAGTACAGCAAGGTCTCCACACCCACATAAGAGCTTTCCAAAGCTGGTATAAACTTGCGAATCACTACGGCTACTTAGAGAAGGTGAAGAATCGCGCCCAGAATTCATGTTTAGATGGTGAATTAGGTTTCAATTGGGTGTTTTTTTGAGAATGTTACACTTAGGTCAAAATTTGGGGGTGAACATATAGGCCTCACAGTAAGAAGGAAGAAGAAGGTGTTGATTAGGCATGCCATCCTTCTAACTCAGCTTACATGTCAGCAAAACTAACACCGTTTGCCTTTATTTGACGGCAGAGACCATTTTGTTTCTGTTAGACAACGTAAATGACCAATTTGAAACTTTTAAAAGGAAGGGGACCAAAATGGACCCCGAGACATAGGTAGAGGACCAAAAAAGATATTAAGCCAATAAAAAAATAGAATGAGAAAAGTTAAAGAGACACACGGGTTCTATTTTAACTATCAATTAACCAAAGTTAATAGTAACACAAACTAATTTTAGGCCTTAAAAGATATTGGATGCACTAAGAGTAAGAACTAATTTGCAAAAACATTGTCTTTAATTTGTTTGCATTGTTGATAGAATATTGATTTAAATCCTTTAAACACGCTGACATAAGTTCAATAAATGTCTCCTTAGAAACGGTAAAGTCTCATTTGGTAATCTTTACACCTAAAGAGGGAATTAGTGTGACTATTAGCTGATAAATTTTCTTGGCGGTTCATCATCTATCAAATAGTTTGACGATCATCTCATTTTATAGATGGAAGATTAAGTACGGTAGAAATCATTACAAATGAACTGGTATAAAAAATCTAAACATAAACATGTCAAACTGAAGCTTGAGAAGAATCACAATGGTGTAGCTGGCTGAATCACGACGACGGAATTAGCCGAGTTATTGTTCAGTGAAAAGAAGAAAATGTTCGCTCGTGAAGAAGAAATAGGATAGAAACATTTTCTTTCTATAATGTTTTTATTTTTATTTTTTAAAATTAATTAAAACAACATCATTTTGAATTAAAAAAAAAAAACAAATATTTAACTCGTCAGTTTTGAATTATTTGGTTTTTGTCGATTATAATCGAATTTTATTAGTTTGATAAGGTATAAAATCTAACAATTAAATTAGATCGGAGACTTTAATTCCCGGTTCAAATGGTCTGCTAACTGATTTAATTCCCGTTGGATTTTTAAAAAATTGCTATAAAATACTTTTAATATTTTCAAAACCTAAAAAGTTTATATAATTTAAAATATGCTGTTAACTTGTGTAAATAGATACACCTAACAATAAAAAAATTTATATTAACATATTAACATTACACTTCAAAAAATATTCAAAATGAAATAACAACGAATATATATATATATATAAATTGATGGTAGATGACGAAGAGTATTTAAGAATCTGTTTGGTACTAAGGGGGGCCATAAACTGTGTATGCTGAAGCTACAATGTAGGTCCAATACCTCGTTCCCAGTTAGGCCAAGGCAGTGTCAGTGGCAGAGGCAGAAGGCAGAAAGAAACCATATTCATTTATTTATCAACTCTTTCTGTCCCTTCCCTAGCTATGGTATGGACGTGCAGTTCTGAAAAAGCATCTGATTAACATCCAAAAGTATGAGAGATGAGTGTTGCCAACTTCAAGGATATATTTTTGTAGCTTAAAGGGACAAAAGGGAAACTCCATTTCTTATTTCTTTTCAATCTCATCCTTTTCTTGTGTTTCTTTTTTCTTTTTTATCTCTATATTAATAAAATAAATGTTTTTTTTACACAAAATGAGTTATCAATATTGTATAAAACTTTTGTTAAAAAGAATTTCTTTTCAAAATTGTTCTTACACTAATTTTTTTATTAAATAAATTTATGTGAATCTTATCCTTATATATTTATAAAAAAATATTTTTAAAATATCCATTTTAATTTAAAAATTTGCACTAATTTCATATGTTGTTAAAATGAATATTAAAGAATAATGTTTCTAACACTCGTCATTGTATAATTATACTACTATAATTTTGAGTTTTATAATATTTCATTCAAATTAAAATAACTATTTTTTAAATATATTAAAAATGTTATTCTCTTCTTTTTTTTTTTAAATTTGTTTTTGGAGATATTTATTTTACCAAAATATAAATTTTTTTATAATACCAAAAAATCATTAATATTATTTTTTCTATTATAGTTTTAAATATTTATTATCATCTCTTCTTTTAATTTTTTAAATTTATCTTTACCATGCAATTAATGAAGGACAATATTGTAAATCTCTTATAATTTTTATTTCTTATACAACAATGATAATTTTTCTTAATATATGTGAAATTTTTAAAACGGCATAAAAATCAAAGGGACTATTTATGTTAAAAGATTGGCATTCGCTATTAATTGAATACGATAAAAAAACACAATAAATAAACCAACTGGTAAATGATACGTTTTTCTATAAATCAATTGATACGGTAACAACCTCCGTAAGTTTTAAAATCTCTTAAACGGCTAAACGATAAAAGTGCTTTATCTAACTTCTTTGCCACATCTTTTTTTAATTGGAAATTGTTTTTTCTAGAATTTGTTTCAAATGTCAAATAGACATTAAAACCTGTCCACAAGTTCGAGAATGAAAGGAGTTAACACTTTGTGTTTAACGTTTTATTTTGCTAACACACTTTCAAAATATTTTTAAGATATTTATTGCAAAAGTTTTCTCCTCCATCATTGATCAATATTTTGGGTACTCCGAAACGACGAAAACATTATTTTTCAAAAAGTTAATTAGAGTATGGATATCATTAGCCACACAAGTTATAGTTTCAACCTATTTAATTCGGCATTATTAGACAAGTGGATATGGAAAATGAGAATGGAGAGATCCGGCCTTTGGTTCAAGGCCATTACCGATAGATACAGGGGAATTGACGGCAATATTACACTACATGACACAAACTGTTCACCTTGGTGGAGAGGCACTCTCCGTAATGACATTGGAAGCAGAGGAAATCTGGAAGAATACTCAGTAAAGGAGAGCTATAGGGCGCTTAGAACATGAAATATGAATGATCAATCAAGTTTATGGTCGGCAATTTGGCACAAAACGATACCTTCAAAAGTATCGTGCCTAGTGTGGAGATTGTTGTACAACAGATTACCGACCAAAGATAACTTAGTAAAGAGAGGTGCAGTCAATCAAGATTGCAACCGGTGTGTAAGGGATTGCGGAGAGATTGAGTCAGCTTCTCACCTGTTTTTTTAGTGTAATAAATCTACAGGTATTTGGTCACGAGTCATCAGATGGCTAGGATTCCAATCGGCGCTACCAATAGAATGCGCAAATCATCTTGTTCAGTTCGAAGCTATGCTCGGAAGCGGAAGAAATAAAATGCGCAAAGTCAGAGTGATCTGGGCCGTAAGCATGTGGTGTATATGGAAAGCAAGAAATAAAAAGATATTTCACGACAAGACAGAGTTAGAGGATCAGATATTTGAATCCATCCAAAGGTTATCATGGAATTGCCAGAATATAAACCACAGACACCACAACTACGAGTTGATTCAATGGTACTTAAATCCCAAGTTAATCCTCCTTTAAAGGGGAGCCGTCCTGCAGAGGAATCATTCGATTGAGACGCATCTACTGTTTTGAAGTTCTATAGTTTGCTGCAGGTGTTCTTCTCCCTTTCGCGCTGTAGGCTTCAGGTGTTTCATCTAGGGTGTGTTTGCTGGGAAAATTCGCAAACAACCGCTGATCTCCTAATTTATGTAAATTAATTTACTTACAGGACCGATCAAACAAATCCTAGGACAATGTGCTTTAACAATTTTGGCAATTTTCGTTAGAAAACCTTTTATTTATTGAATTCATCATAGTTTTCATCAAACTTTGTATTTTTCGACAGAAATGATAACTTTGTTTCTGGAAATAAAGGGTGAAATGAAAATAACTTGCAAGTAAGAAAATGACAGAAATGTAAAAGGAATTGTAAATGAAGAACTTTAAACTGCTATTTAAATGCAAGGAATGAAAACTGGTGTTTTTCAAACGTACATTTTCTCAGTAATTACTCTTTTCTCTCTCTCGGTTACTTTGAGTATTTCTTGAGTGATTTGTACAAATTCTGAACACACCCGGATCTCTAACACTAAGACCCCCTATTTATATACAAACGAAATAACCACCAATAACAGCTATTTCTCCTAATGGCGACAAATGGCATTCTGCATGCATTCGCCTCCTAGATACGTTCCACGCGTCCAATTTCAAAAGCGAAACTCCCTCCTGAAATTTGAATTTCAAACACCCGTCGAATGGGCCTATTTCTCTTGTGTCGAAACTATCCTTCATAGTTAGAAAAATCTGCCAATGCTTTCCCTAAGTACCATTTGTCTTCGAGTTGCCTTTCTCATCAAAAACCTTCTAATTGAAATGACCTGTCGAATTTTCCACTTTGCTTTTGAACAATTTCCTTGGCGTCGAAATTAGCAACCTACAAATTGCCCCCCAAGAAATGCATTTTCGACCGAGGGAGAAAAACATTTTTTGCCAATGCAATTCGACGCCATCAATAATTCGACCAGTGACTGTTCATATGATTAGACGTTAGAAATGTCAGAATCATCATTACGCTTTTCTCAAACGTCTTTTCAGTCCACGTTTTGAGATCTTCATCATCCCTACTCTAACCCCTAGCAGATCGTGGGTCAAAAAACCTAACTACCACCATCTGAATTATCCACTTCAAAACTCCATGTGTCCCACAATCTTTCCATTATTTTTCCATTAAAGTTTCTGAATGCTAACCGCTTCCATTCCTCCATCTATATATAAGTTAAAAACTCCATTTTTTTCACCTTTTTACGTTTCCTCTTTCCAAAACAAAACTCTCTTCAAACTTCATCTTCTCCATTTTTCTCTATTGCTTTGTAATCAACAATGGCATCTTCTGCTACTCCAAAAATCGCAATTAAAGACTCCCGGAAATCCAACAGCTTAGCGCCAGTGGAAAGAATCTTTGGTCTCAAGGTGGTGGGAAATCAAGAATATGTTCCGGAACCTCCCAATGAAGAGGAAAAACGATGCATCTATCAATCCCAGGTACTCATTCCTATCTTGATTTCTGGTAAATCTCATGCCATGCTAGGACCTTTGCCTGACTTAAAATTAGACCCGGTTAAGGTACAAGAATTTTTCCCAACCTATCACCGTTACAAACCCATAGCGAACGGGGTTAGACCTAGAACTGATAAGGAAAAAATTATAGACGAAAAGTCCAAAGTGGATGGCCAAGGGACCCCCTCTGAAGAAGTCATAAACTTAGAGTATATGAATAATTTTAGAATTTTTAGATCCTGCCCTTTGTCGAAAGATCCCTCTGACTACCTAGCTTGGTTGGAAAAAATAGAGAAGGTTAAAAGTAATGATTGGAAAACTATGGGTATTTTTGATCTTATCCAGCTGTCGAAAGTAGGGCCAGGATATTGTCATTCCATGCTTCTAGCTTCCCTTTAGTTGGGTTGAGCTGTTTGTTTAACCATAGTTGCTATTATTGGAAATGAACAGAATATGGTTGGTAGGAATGACGCTGCTTTAGCTGCTGCTATGCAAGCTATGGCTCGGGCTGTGCATGGTGCACCTAATGCTGCAGGTAATGATGAGTTCAGGAAGAACAAACCGCCTGTCTTCAAAGGAAGATATGATCCTGATGGTGCTCAGATATGGCTGAAAGAGATTGAAATAATCTTCCGAATGATGGATTGTGCTGAGGATCAGAAGGTGAGACTGGGTACTCACATGTTACTGGAAGAAGCTGATGATTGGTGGGTTATACACGTCATGTGTTGGAAGCTGTAGAGGAAGAGATCACTTGGGCTGTGTTTAGCATTGAGTTTCTGAGGAAGTATTTTCCCGAAGATGTAAGAGGAAAGAAGGAAATTGAGTTCTTGGAATTAAAACAAGGTAATATGTCTGTTGTTGATTATACTGCTAAGTTTGTGGAGCTTGTGCAGTTTTATCCACATTATGCCGAAGTGACTGCGGAATTTTCTAAGTGTGTAAAGTTTGAGAACGGATTGCGCCCGGAGATAAAGCAGGCAATCGGTTACCAAAGGATTAGAAGGTTTTCTGATTTGGTAGATTGCTGTAGGATTTTTGAAGAAGATAACAAAGCTTGTTCTACTCACTATAAGAGTGTGAGCGAGAGGAAAGGGAAGCAACAGTTTCGGGGTGGTCCTTATGTGACACCAGCTGATAAGGGTAAACAAAGGGGGAATTATGAGAGAAGGCCAAGTGGAGGAGGTATGTCTAATTCTTTGAAATGTTACAAATGTGGTGAAGTGGGGCATCGTCAGTTCGAATGTAGGAAGGATTTGAGGAAGTGTTCTAATTGTGGCGGTTTTGGACATGTTGCTGCTGATTGTGCCAGGAAGAATGTGGTGAAATGTTACAATTGTGGGGAACCTGGTCATATTAGTACAAAGTGTCAGAAACCAAAGCAAGCTCCAGCTGGTGGGAAAGTTTTTGCATTGGCAGGAACTCAGACTTCAAGTGCAGGTCGTCTAATCAGAGGTACTTGTTTTATTAATAGTACGCCTTTAGTTGCTACTATTGATACTGGAGCGACTCATTCGTTTATTTCGTCTGAGTGCGTGAAGCGTTTGAATCTTGTGTTGTCTTCGATGGGTTGTGAAATGGTTATTGATACTCCAGCAATGGGGTCAGTAACTACTTATTTGGTTTGTCTAAGTTGTCCTTTGACCATTTATGGTAAAGACTTTGAGATGGATTTGGTGTGTTTACCGTTGGAGGGTTTAGATGTGGTTCTGGGAATGAATTGGTTGTAGTTCAATAGGGTTCATATTGATTGTTATCATAAGTTGGTAAGGTTTCCTTCTCTTGAGGAAGACGAAGACTCGAGTTTCTTATCTACCAAGGAGTTGAAGAAACTTTTGGCGGATGAAGCTCAGTTGTTTGGGTTGTTTGCATCATTGACTGTGGATAGTCAAGTTTCACTTGATGTGTTTCCTGTTGTGTGTGAATTTCCGGAAGTGTTTCCCGAGGATATTTCGGACTTGCCGCCAGAGAGAGAGGTGGAGTTTTCTATAGATCTAGTTCCTGGTACTAGACCTGTTTCTATGGCACCTTATCGTATGTCAGCATCTGAGTTGGTTGAGTTAAAGAAGCAGTTGAATGAATTGTTGGAAAAGAGGTTCGTGAGACCAAGCGTTTCTCCTTGGGGTGCTCCAGTTTTATTGGTGAAAAAGAAGGATGGAAGTATGCGATTGTGTATTGATTATCGCCAGTTGAATAAGGTGACGATTAAGAATAAGTATCCTCTTCCGAGAATTGATAATTTGATGGACCAGTTGGTAGGTGCTTGTGTGTTTAGTAAGATTGACTTGAGGTCAGGGTATCATCAGATAAGGGTGAAAGAGGAAGATATTCAGAAGATGGCTTTTAGGACACGTTACGGTCATTATGAATATTCTGTGATGCCGTTCGGGGTTTCTAATGCGCCAGGTATGTTTATGGAGTACATGAATCGTATTTTCCACGAGCATTTGGATCGTTTTATGGTTGTGTTTATTGATGATATCTTAATTTATTCTAAGTCTCGGAAGGAGCATGCGGAGCATTTGCGTATTGTTTTGCAGGTTTTGAAAGAAAGAAAGCTTTTTGCCAAGTTGTCCAAGTGTGAGTTCTAGTTGTCGGAGGTGAGTTTTCTTGGGCACGTGATTTCAGGTAATGGTATTTCTGTGGATCCATCTAAAGTAGAAGCAGTTCTACAATGGGAAGCTCCGAGATCCGTTACTGAAATTCGAAGCTTTTTGGGTTTAGCCGGATATTATCGAATGTTCATTGAAGGTTTTTCTAAGCTAGCACTTCCTTTGACCCAGTTGACTTGTAAAGGGCAAGCGTTCATTTGGGATATTCGATGCAAGGAAAGTTTTAAGGAGCTAAAGAGAAGATTGACGACAGCTCCGATTTTGATTTTACCGGATCCTAATGAACTGTTTATGGTGTATTATGATGTGTCATTGATTGGTCTAGGTGGTGTTCTGATGCAAGAAGGTAAGGTCATGGCTTATGCTTCAAGGCAGTTGAGAGTGCATGAGAAAAATTATCCTACTCATGATCTTGAATTAGCGGCTGTGGTTTTTGTGTTGAAGATTTGGAGGCATTATCTCTATGGTGCAAGATTCGAAGTCTTTAGTGATCATAAAAGTTTGAAATATTTGTTTGATTAGAAAGAGTTAAATATGAGGCAGCGGAGATGGTTGGAATTTTTGAAGGACTACGACTTTGGCTTGAATTACCATCCTGGTAAAGCTAATGTGGTAGCCGATGGGTTGAGTCGGAAATCGTTACATATGTCTGCTTTAATGGTTAAGGAGTGGGAGCTTTTGGAATCATTTAGAGATTTGAGTTTGGTGTGTGAAGTGACGTCCGGTAGCGTGAGGCTTGGAATGTTGAAGGTTACTAATGATTTTCTGATGACGGTTAGTGAGAAACAGAAGATGGATGTGAAATTTGTGGTTTTGATGACGGTTGGAGAGAAAAGTGAAAATGAGGACTTTAAAGTGGATGTTAATGGTGTTTTGAGATTCCGAGGTAGAATTTGTATTCCCGGTGATGCGGAGTTGAAAAGGATGATTTTGGAGGAAGGACACCGGAGTAATTTGAGTATACATCCGGGAGCGAATAAAATGTACCAAGATTTGAAGAAGATTTTCTGGTGGTCTGGATTGAAAAGAGATGTGGCTCAGTTTGTTTATGCATGTTTGACTTGTCAAAAATCAAAGGTAGAACATCTGAGGCCTAGTGGTTTGTTGCAACCGTTGGGTATTCCTGAGTGGAAATGGGACAACATTTATATGGATTTTGTGACAGGGTTGCCGAATATACAGCGAGGGCATAATGTTATTTGGGTGGTTGTAGATAGACTGACTAAATCGATGCATTTCATTCTGATTGACATCAGTTTTACTTTGGAGAGGTTGGCTGAGATTTATATCAGTGTGATTGTGAAGTTGCATGGGGTTCCGTTGAGCATTGTTTTGGATCGAGATCCGAGGTTTACCTCGAGATTTTGGGAAAGTTTGCAAAAGGTTTTGGGATCTAAGTTGAGATTGAGTTCGGCTTCTCATCCGCAGACGGATGGACAGACCGAGAGAACGATTCAGTCGTTGGAAGATTTGTTGAGGGCTTGTGTTCTTGAGCAAGGTGGTGCGTGGGATAGTTATCTTGCATTGATTGAATTCACGTATAATAACAGTTTCCATTCTAGTATTGGAATGGCACCTTTTGAAGCGTTGTATGGACGAAGATGTTGAACACCGTTGTGTTGGCACGAATCTGGTGAGAGTTCGGTGGTTGGGCCAGAGTTGGTGCAACAGACTACAGAAAAAGTGAAGCTTATTCGTGAGAAAATGAAGGCTTCTCAGAGTAGGAAAAAGAGTTATCATGATCGGAGAAGAAAAGATCTTGAGTTCCAAGAGGGCGATCATGTATTTTTGAGAGTTATGCTGGTAACGGGTGTGGGTCGTGCATTGAAGTCGAAGAAACTTACTTCTCAGTTTATTGGGCCTTACCAGATATCCGCGAGAGTGGGTGCTGTGGCTTATAGGGTGGCGTTGCCGCCGAGTCTGTCGAATTTGCACGTTGTGTTCCATATTTCACAACTTCGGAAGTATGTTCCGGATCCGTCGCATGTGATTCCGATGGATGAGGTAGAGGTAAGGGAAAACCTTACGGTTGAGGCATTACCCGTTAGGATTTTGGATCGCGAGGTGAAGCGGTTGAGAGGCAAGGATATTTCACTTGTGAAAGTGGCGTGGGGAGGTGCTGCTGAGGGCAATTTGACTTAGGAGTTGGAGAGTCGGATGCGGGAGTCGTATCCAGATTTGTTCATCTCAGGTATATTTTCGAGGACGAAAATTTCTAAGTGGGGGAGAGTTGTAACGCCCCAGTTTTAGTATTTTTATTTAATCGAGTCGTCTTGATTATTTTATTATTATTTTATTTTATTTTCGACTTTTATTTGGAAATATGTTATTTTTCAATGCTGTGATATTTTATCGCGTTTTGGGAACGTTTGCGAGATATTTGAGTGTAGGGGTATTTTGGGCACTTCACTTTATTTTTCTTAAGTTAAGAAAATAGAAAATAGAAAGAGAGAAAATTAGAGAGAAAGAAAAAGAGAAGAAGGAAAAGGAGAAGAAAAGAGAAAGAAAGGAGAAAGAGAGAAAATCTTGGAAAATCTAGAAATCGAAACAACCGACTTTCCAAACACGATTAAATCGGGTAAGGGTGCGAAACTTGATTATTATATACTTGTGTATGATTATGTATGTATGTTTTTGATTGTTATAGGATTGAAATGGAAATATAGAGTAAAACCCATAAATGTTGAAAGTGTTAGAAATTGATCCAAATGTGTCTGAAATCATGTTTTATTGTTCCTTATTGTTGATACATGATAGATACATGTTGTTAGGCCTTGTATTGGTAATTTTTCTGGTGTTTAGGTGAAAATTGGGTTGAATTTGGTTTGAAAACGCAGAACAAAATTCTGCAGAAAATTTTGGTTTTTCCACTGCCCATACGCGTATCACTCAAGGCAATACGCGTATTGGTCAAGGCAATACGCGTATGGCATTGAAGGATTGTGGGCAATACGCGTATGGAGCTTCATTTTCTCGGCCATCTGCCCATTTGCGTAATGGTACGCGTAAGACTTTAGGGCAATACGCGTATGATGTAGGGCACTACGCGTATTGGATTTTTAATGGGAATTTTGGGAAAAATGGGTCTCTACCCATACGCGTATGACCTTTGGCAATACGCGTATGGAATGGGCGAGGGAGCAGGGCAATACGCGTATGGCTCAGGGCAATACGCGTATGGCCAGGAGAATTGCAAAATGTGGTTTTTTCGCGATGTCTTTTCTTGTTTAGTCCGTAACTCGTGTTCCGTTTATCCGTTTTTAACATTCTTGGTATCGTTGGATAGCTATTGAACTGAACTTTCTTATGATGATGGTTTTAAAATCGTTGGCCGATTTAATTATGTCGAGAATTTGGAATAGTGTCATTTTGCTGACTTTTGTCATTCTAATTGCGTGTGATTGATGTGTATCGTGCAGTGTGCTGTTGTATGGTGTAAATGCATGTGTTTAGTTGGTGTGATGATGGTTTGTGGCCGTATGGAAAATAAATGCATTGCTTTGGGCTTGAATTGCAAAGCATGATTTTGTTGAGTGAGATGATTGCATATATGTGTGCATTTGAATGTCACGAGTCATTGTATGCCAAGCATCATGATATGCATTCTTGTAATGTCGTGTGCCCATGTGGGGTGTGAGCGACGGTTTGGTTCCAGAGGGAATCCGCTATAACGTCGTGTGCCCGTGTGGGGTGTGAGCGATGATTATAGACGATCGTGTGCCCGTGTGGGGTGTGAGTGATCGGGTCGTGTGCCCGTGTGGGGTGTGAGCGATCCATAAACGTCGTGTGCCCGTGTGGGGTGTGAGCGACGGGGAACATCGTATGCCTGACGGGGAGTTACAGTGATGTAACGAGCGATGATTCCAGCAGAGTTCCTGAGTGAACTAGTGATGAGATTGATGGATGGATGGTACCGCATATGCACTGCATAGAGTCGTTGTGTCGGCCTCTATGCATTTGCATAAATCATGAATATGATTGACTATGAGTGAGAATTGTGAATGAATTGATATATGTTGGTGATAATTGTATTGTGTTGTGTTGTATTTGGATTCTGTTGTGCGTTGTGGTGAGAATATTTTACGTGTGTAATGTTGTGTTATTATATAATTATATGCAATTATATTATGATTGTGTTTCTCACCCTTCTGTTGTTTTATAATGCTCTATGAGGCATTGCAGATTAGATTGCTGGAGGTCTTTTTGTGAAGCCTAGGTCTTCATTCTTTTGTCGATCGGCTCTGATATGTGGCACCGGGTAGTTAGGGAGACCGTTGGTGATTTGTGTGTATATGTATATGTTTCTTTTGGGATTGTACATGTATGATTGTATTTGGCAGACAAACTTTTCATGATATATATATATATATATATATATATATATATATATATATATATATATATATATGAGTTTTCAGTACAGATTTTCCGCTTTTATTCTGTATTTGAATTGTGGGTAGTAGGAACTAAGTTCCTCTGTTAATTTCTACCTAATTGTAGCATATCTTTATGGGCAGGTTTATGTGTATTTTGTTTCAATTTGATGTGACCCCTCGGTCTATGCTGTGAATGTTTTAAATATACTCTGATGAAATTTTGTATTTTATTTATCGCTTTAATAGCTTCGATGTATAGATTGGGGGTGTTACACTTTGGCTGTCGAGATGCGTCTTTTGCTCCAGATCTCTCCAAGTGGCGAAGCGCTACATCACCATAGCAAATCAGCTTCATGCTGGACACCAGCTGTGTCTTAGCGAGATGATTTTGGAGAACCTCTACGAATCTCTTGGCGAAGGGGTTACCATCCTAAAGAATATTAAGGAGAAGAAAACTCTGCTGCTATCAGGACCCTTCTGGCTCTTACAATTGTGGCTCAATGCCACCTTCGAAGCCTCCCTTCCCAATAAGTCAACTGTGGACGCAGCTGCTCTAGGGGAGAGAAGAGTCGAAGGCCTCCGCTTGGCACAACTAACGCCCCATGACGAAGGTCTGAGCCTCCAAAAAACCTTTACCAGCTATGTTATGATGTTTGCTAAACGTTACAATTTTACGCCCAACATGGCTCCTTTTGTTGATAGGAAGGTTGGACCTCCATGGTTTATCAGAAAACTTCCCCTTGAGTCGAAATATCTGGAAGACGAATTTCTCAATGTCTGGGAATCTTTTCTTACTCCTAGACTCTTAGTTTCCAGACTTGGTCCTTCGAAACTAAAGGTTTCCCTTGTAAATTACCAGCCCAATCTGGTTTCTCGACAGTTTGGGTTGATACAAATAATACCAAAACCCCTCTTTTCCAGAAAAGGCTCTTTGATTCACTATAATATAACTCATACTAAAGATGAATGCTCTGAGTTGCTGGCGAAGTATTCGAATCTGGTCGAAATCCAACCAGTGGTCTTTCGACCCAGCTTCTTTTGCACTCAAGAGTTTGACGAATGGTGGAGGGCCTATTCTGATTCTCAAATTTTTAATGTGGATTCTTTCACCATTCAACTGACCAGAGCCTTTGCCCTTGTGCAGGACAAGACAAAGAAAGGTACTTCTCGACACGTCAAAGAAATCCAAGTTTTCCAGGAATACTTTGAAACTGCCTATAGGCCTAATGAACTTAGTCGAACCATTGGCAAAGCAGCTGTGACTTTGAAAGAAAAATTTACCAGAAAACTGGATGAGTTAAAACTACCTGCGTATGTTCGACCAGAACAACGTTATGAGGTAGCTTTTAACCTCTACCGACCAAAATTTCCCCCCTTCCATCTACTGAATTTGGTGTGGCTTTTAGCCCTCCATTTCCAGATTGGTTCATTTGTGGGGATTCTATGAAAATTCTTCGCCAAGAATACCAGAAACGTGCTAAGTGAGTGGTTCCGACTAAGTATACCTTGGGCAATTTCAAAGGCCACCTTCATATTGGCATAGAACACGTTTGCGTGGAAACTCCTATATATAAAGGTGTGAAAAATGGGAAGAAGTTCAACCTCACTTTTCATTTACTTAAACATATATACGTTATTTTACGCTTGACCCTTTTCTTCTTTTCTTTTCTAGCTATCAAGATTTCGACCAAAAATCCCACTACTGGCGAAGCAACAACTGCTGGAGATGCAGAGCCCCAAAAAGACACTACCAAGACACCTTTGGCGAAGGTATTACTTTACTTCTCTTTTAGGTCACCACGTGTTTTCTCATTTTCTGTCATACTAATAAAATTTCTCTTGTTCCACAGGGCAGTCGAAGACCGCCATCGACGCCTAAGAAAAGAAAAGCGAAAGAACATGAAGTCAAAGCTGTCGACACTGATGATGGTGATGAGTCACCAGACGAAGTAAAACCTACCAAGAAGAAAAAGAAAACAACCAAACCTCCACCACAAAAACCTCATACTACCAGAATTTTAGAAAAAACTCCACTCAAAAATCCAAGCGAGGAAACTACCCCTGCTCCCGCAGAAAGCGAAAGCTCTAGCCTGAAGACTAAAACTCCCAAGGTATGGTTTTTTCTCTTTTCTTTCGACGCTAAAAAGGTTGTTTAGTTGTGTTACCTTTCTTGATTTATTTATCTTTCAGGTCCTTGTCGATACTCATGGGCATCCCATGGTCCAAGTTCTCCCAAAGACCAGTAGTGATCCCACCTACAAGCCAACCAGCGCCTCCAAACCTTCTCCTAAGGATTCGGCAAAGGAATCAGCCACTGAAGTAAATCAACCCCCTGCTGTCTCTAAACAAGTTCCAGATGTAGTGGAAGAAGAAACTGGTCCTGAGGCTGACAACTTAGTCAACATTGGTGGGGACACTGTGATGCCCTCTGCAGCGCTTATCACAAGTAATGATCCTGAAGACCATTCTCCCCTTAACTTATAAGGCGTTGACGAAGGAAAGAATGAGGAGGCTGAAACTGATGGCGAAGAGGAGGAAGAAAAAGTAAGCGAAAGGCCGCCAACTCCCACAGCTGCTACGGACGAAGAGAAAGAAAGCGACAAAGAAGACTTTGGTCAAACAAATAAAACTGCTTCGACCGCGACAACTTCGACCCACCTTTCTCACGAGGAGCTTGAAAATATGAAGGTGCAAAAACCTTTTGAGTACCTAAAGGCCATGCTTAGTTCCCTCTACAATTTTACTGATACTACCATTAGTAGTTCGACCACTTCAGGGACTACTTCTGATGCCAAATCCATGGACGAATCGCTGGCAAATATTCGACACAAAATTCTCAATGTTGACCTATTTCAACTTCTGGAGAATGACTCGTCTGCTCAATTTGATCTAAAGAAAATCTTGAAGCAAATCAATGTCCTGGAGTCTCCCCCTGAAGTTACTGATGTGGTGCTGGACCTCACTACCCTAATAGATCTTGTGGTGACTGACTTTAATAGGCTTCGAGATTACTCCAAGAAGCTCGAAAATAAGGCAGAAACCCAACTTGCTGAGTGGGATGCTGCTTCCAATTCGTCCAACAAAGTAACTGAACTAGAAAAAGTGTCTGAACAAAATAATAAAGAAGCAACTTTGTGTGGTGAGAACATCCTCAAGTGGAAGAAGTAAATTGTTGTTCTTCAAAGCAAAATTTCCCAGGCGGAAAAGCGTCAAGAAGAACTGCAACACCTCGACCAAGAGGAAATCCGTAAAGAACTTGAAGTTGGTGTGCATCATGTTGATAGGGCCCGAAAACTTGGTGAGGAAATTGAGGAGCTCTCGAAAGGCAAGGCACTTTGTGAGCGTCGTCTCCAAATTCAGAAGTCGAAATTTGAAAAGCTGAAAGAGTCTTTTCCTATCTGAATATTTGTAATATTTTTTGTTTGGCCTTTTAAGGCTTTTTTGTAATGACATTGGGACCATTTTATTTGGCGAAAGATTTTCTATCCACCATATTGCTTGTTTTTTTCTGCATAATCATTCGACTGTTATTTTAACTTCTTGTAATGTGGGCTTATATTTTTTCAAATACTTCCCGTTTATTTTTAATATACGCTTATCTTTATCCAATTCTTCGACTTCATATACGCCATTGGAAAATACTCGTATGATTTGAACAGGTCCTTCCCACTTAGGGGACCATTTTCCCATAAGTCTGTCTTTTCGATCCATGGGGAGAATCACCTTCCACACCAAATCACCAACCGAAAAAGCTTTATTTTCTACTTTTTTATTGTAGAATCTCTCCACTCTTTATTTTTGCCTTTTCAGTAAGTCCAACGCTGTTAATCTTTCTTCGTCTAAATCCATTAATTCGTCCATCATCATATTCCAATATGTATCTGATGGAATTTCATGATGTCTTTGTATCCTTATTGACTGCAAGTATACTTCGACTGGTAAGACCGCATCATGGCCAAACGTTAATCGAAAAGGCGTAGTGTTTGTAGCTTCCTTAGGCGAGGTTCGAAAAGCCCATAGAATTTGGTCCAACGTTTTGTGCCAACTCTTTGGTTTTCTTCCCACGTGCTTCTTTATTAAGCCAATTATAACCTTATTTGCAACTTCGACTTGACCATTGGCTTGAGCGTAGTAAGGTGTTGATGTGAGGAGTCTGAAACCCATTTCCTTCGCGAATTCTTGCATATTTTTTCCCGTGAAAACAGATCCTTGATCCGTTGTTATCGTCTCTGGGATACCAAACCTGTAAATAATATGCTTTCGAATGAATTTGATCCATTTCGTAAGGGTATGGATCAATCCATTTCATAAAATAATTTATTCCCACCAAACTAAATTTCTGGCTTTTTGAAGAGGCAGGTCGAATTTCTCCAATTAGATCCAAAGCCCAACCTCTAAAAGGCCAAGGCTTTATTATTGAATGTAATTCACTTGCAGGAACATGTGGTATCCCTGCGTGTACCTGGCATTCTTGGCATCCTTTCGCGTATTCGACGCAATCTTTTAACATAGTTGGCCAATACATTCCCTGCCGGAATAATAACCATTTCATCTTATGGCCTGCCTGATGTGCACCACATGCCCCACTGTGTATATTCGACAATGCTATGTACGCCTCTGATTTTCCTAAACACTTCAGTAGTATTCCTTCCGGAGTTTTCTTAAATAGTTCATTTCCCAAGATCACATAACTCAAAGCTCAATATCTGATTTTCCTTTCGACTGGTCCTGTTGGGTCTTGCAGGTATTCTATTATAGGTCGTCTATGTTAAAAATTTCGAAATTTTCTTCGTCAGCATATCCAAGCTTTATTGTTTCCAAATCTGACGGGGATAATCTTGCTAACACCACTCTTCCTCTAACTTCAATGGCTTTCTATAACTTTTCCTTTGATACCCTGTACCCTGAAGCTATCTGCGCTAAATCATTTGCTTCCTGATTCTCTATTCGCGGGACATGTCGAATCGTAACCATATCAACCCTTTTTAAGAGTCGATTAGCTATTACAAAGTACATGATTAAATTTTCCTTAACACATTTGTACTCTTTTGTTATCTGCTTTATGACTAACTCAGAGTCGCCCATTATTTCGACCCGAGTTGCCCCCAATTCCAACAAGATTTCAAGTCCTGCTATCAAAGCCTCATATTCTGCCTCATTATTTGAGCAGAGTCCTTCGACTTTGTACTTGAATTTTGTTCGAATTTTGTCAGGAGAAATAACAAGAACCCCGATTCCAGTTCCATTTCTATGACTAGAACCGTCGAAGTACAACTTCCATGGTTCCATTTCAATATAATTCAAAGACTCTTCATTTATAGCGTGGTCGACTATGAAATCAGCCACCACTTGTCCTTTGACAACCTTTAAAGGTAAATATGTCAAAGAATACTCAGTCAATGCTAATGCCCATTTTCCAATTCGACTGTGCAAGATTGGTTTAGATAACATATATTTTATAACGTCGAAATGAGAAGAAACGTAAACATCAACTGGTTTTATATAGTTCTTTAATTTCATACAAGAAAAGTACACACATAAACACAACTTTTCAATCACACTATATCTAGTTTCCGCATCGTTCAAGACCCTACTGAGGTAGTAGATGGCTCTTTCGACACCATTCTCGTCCTCCTGAGCCAACATCCTCCCTAAAGTCTTGTCCGACGCAGATATGTACAACCTCATACTTCTACTTCTACAAGGTGACACTAAGATTAGGGGTGCGTTAGGTACTCCTTGATCTTGTCGAAAGCATCCTGCTGCTCTTGCCCCCATTCGAAATCTCTTTTCTTTAGTCGAAGTAGAGGAGAAAAGACTTGCGTCTTCCCACTAAGGTTGGAGATGAACCTTCTAAGAAAGTTGATCTTGCCAAGTAAAGACTGCAACTCCTTCTTTGTAGATGGCGCTTTTGCCTCCATTATTGCTCTGGCCTTGTTATGGTTGATTTCGATCCCCTTCTTGTAGACCACAAAGCCTAGGAAGTCTCCCGCCTGCACCCAAAATGCACATTTGAGAGGATTCATCTTCAGACCAAACTTCCTCATCCTTTCGAAGGATTGTCGAAGATGGCCTATATGATTGTTCTCTGAAACGGACTTAACAACAATATCGTCAATGTAAATCTGCATAAAATCCTCAATGAAATCGTGAAAAATTGAATTCATTGCTCGCTGATATGTTGCCCCAGCATTCTTTAAACCAAAAGGCATTACCACCCATTCGTAAGTGCCTAAGGCTCCAGGGCATCGAAATGCCATTTTTGGGACATCTTCCTCAGCAATAAAGATTTGATTATAACCAAAATACCCATCAAGCATACTAAGGTACTCATGTCCCACGGCAGAATCGACAAGCATTTCCGCCACTGGCATAGGATATTCATCCTTTGGGGTAGCTGAATTCAAGTCTCGAAAATCAATGCATACCCTCAACTTGCCATTTTTCTTTATTACAGGAACTATGTTAGCAATCCATTCGACATACCTGGTTGGACGGATGAACTTGCACCTGAGAAGTCTTTCGGCTTCTTCTTTAATTTTCGAAAGGATTTCTGGGGCGAATCTCCTTGGAGTCTGCTTCACAGGTTTCCTCCTAGGTTTTATTGGCAACCTTAATTCGACCAAGCTCCTATCCAGCCCGGGCATTTCGTCGTAGTCCCATGCAAAGCAATCTTTAAATTCTTTCAACAATTGGACTATTTCGACCCTGAGTTGGGGGCTTACTTTCGCGCTGATGTAAGTGGGTCGCTTCTCTGCCCCTGAACCCAAGTCGATTTCTTCCAGTGGATCATGTGCCACCATCTTGGTATTTGATGCTAAAGGATCCTTTTCGAAGCCCAACGGTTCGTTGTCATAAATTGCGTCAAGCCCCTGATTCTGCAAATCACCTTGATCTTTATCCGGAGGATCCCAATTTGAATCCTTTTCGAGACCTTGTCGATCTGCTTCAATTTGATTGGCTTCGACAGCCATATACTTTACTTCGGCCTCTAAGGCCGCTTTGAGTTTGTTCTCGGCTACGTAAGCTGCGATCTTTTCAAGAATTAGTGACTCACTCATTGTCACTGAATTTGCTACCCCAGCCAGTTGGCTGGATGTTTGTGGTTCCAAAAATGTAGTTTTCTTCACCAACTACCTCCCTATCCCACTGGAACCCGTGAGTAGGATGAAGGTATAATGAGCAAAAAGCATTATCCGTTGGCGTCATGTCGAAGGTGGCTGGGCTACAAGGAGCTATGTGAGCCAGATTCCTGTCGAAACTCCTCCTATCCACCTGGTTTACCTCAGCTAAAAAATAACTTTGGCCTGCCTCTATATTTTCGACTATGCCGTCTGCGCGCCAAATGGTTATTCGATGGTGCATTGACGAAGGGACGGCACCAATACCGTGTATCCACTCTCTACCCAGGAGAAGGTTGTAGTTTACTTTCGACGCAATCACCATAAACATAGTTGGCCTCGTAATGGTTCCAACTGTTAAGTCTACCTGAATCACACCCATAGTAGTTCCTACTTTCCCTTCATAATTTGACAACACCATATTGTGAGGTTTGGTGTCGAAATCATCTTTTCCAATTTTCTTCAGCATAAAGTGCGGCATCAAGTTGACAGCCGCTCCCCCATCGACCAGAATCTTATTCACCCCTACATCGCCAACTTTCCCTTTTATAAATAGGGGTTTAAGGTGGTTCTTCATTGAGTCATCTGGCCTTTCGAAAAATGCGTTCTGTTCTTCGATGCATCCATTGTTCATGATATAGTAGCAAACGGGCCTGTGTCTGGCCGTTTCGACCTTCAAGGCTTCCTCTTCCTCTTCGATTTCCATAATTTGATCATACTCCCTGGGGAGCACTGAAACGACATTACATGTCACATCAAATGATGCTTCTGACTCTGAGTTAAAATCATCTGTCATTTCGTCATCCTTGGTTACTTCCACCTTTGGCGCTTCTTGCACTGGAGCAGTGGGTGGATTATCAGGCTTCACTTCTTCCATCTGGGTCGAAGTTTGAACATTGCTGCTAGTTTCTGGCTTGTCTTTTCCTGCAGCCTCCCTCTCAGCCTTCTTTCGACGTTGGTATCTCCTCTATTGTGACTTCGTCATAGGGTTCTTACCCTTATAATTCTCAGAAGGGTAAGTCACCCTTTTGGACTTCTGGATTTCCTTTCTGTATGACATAGAGGATCCCCTCTGCACTTCAAAATCCTTCCATTTTCCTTGCCCCTGGGCTTGTCGGATTGGATTCACCCACCTATCATTTGGAGCCTTGGTTGTTGGTTTGAACGTGTTAGGGCGTCTTTCGCCTAACTTCTCTCCGTTTTGGTTCCCTCTCCTGGGGTCGAACCTCTCTCCAGCAGGCTTCCAATTTCCTCTTTTTCTTGCCCTCTCTATTCCTTCTAAGTTTTGTGCTACCTTTTTGTCGAAGACAGCACTACAGCGAGGGCACAACATCACCTCAGACCTCTTCCTCTGGCATCTATGAATAAAATCTGCCAGATTTTCTTCTTCTTTTGGGTAAGCCACTTTCTGGTACTCCTCCTGTCGACGTTCTTCGTCAACTTGCATTGCAGCGTCCTGAGTTACTTCGACCATGTTTATATTGGCCGGTGATTCTGCATCCATGCCCAACTTTTTTAGTTTCAAGGTGAGGCCCTCATTGACCTCATGCTCCTTCTTCATTCGATTAAAATCCTTAGAGATTTTCTTCGACAGAACCTTTGGGAGTGGACTCCTGGTAACTTGTGGGGTGATGAATCCAACAGTTTTGTCCTTCGGGTCCTCCATGGTTCTTCGGAGAATCCCAACAGCAGCTTGTTTGTAAGAGCCTTCAATAGTTCCTTCATTGATTTTGGTGAAACCCTCATTGGTCTCATTGTTGTCTTTGTCGAAACCCTCAGTAGTTTCGTTGGTGACTTTCTCGAAACTCTCAGTAGTTTCGTTGTTGACTTTCTTGAAACTCTCAGTAGTTTCGTTGTTGACGCCCTCAGTGGCCTCAACAATGTAGTTCTCGATGCTCTTTGCGCCAAGATCTTCAGCAATCTTGACCATCATCGACCGGTCCACACCATCAGTCATGTCTCCGACCATGTCAACTTTGTCAGCGGGATCTTCAGCAACCTCCACCATATTCATGTTGTCGAAACCATCAGCAGCTTTCTTCATGTCCAAGGTATTGTCGAAGCTCTCAGCAACTTCAACCATGTTTACTACGGATGGCTCAGCATAGTGGGCTTCCACCACCTGCAAGGAGTTTGAATCCACTTTAGCCTGGGACTTTGACTTGTCGCCGAATTTGAGCCTTCCATCTCTTATTGCATTCTGGACTAGATCCCTGAAAAGGAAACATTGAGACGTTTTATGACCCAAAAAATTGTGATATTTACAAAAACCTCTCTTTTTCTGTTGTTCTAAAGGAGGCACCTTAGTACCAGGGGGTACTATCATTTGGCCATCCTTAACCAATAAGTCAAATATTTTGTCGCATTTTGTAACGTCGAACGTATAAGTTCTCTTAGGGAACTTGTTGTTCTTCTCCGATTCGGCTGGATTTTTTCCATTCGACGGAGCCAAAACTTTGCAGGCATAAGGTGGGCCCTGTTTTAACTCTGCCAAATCTACCTCTTGCTCGTCGAAATTTGACGATTCTTCTTCGTCATCCTCCTCACAGACTCCGACATAGGCCACCCTTTCTTTCCTATTTTTATTAACCCTAGCTTTTTCGGCTTTTAGTCTTTCGACCTGTTTAACCCTATCAGCTAATTGGGCCATGTCTCTTAAATATTGGGTGTCTAATTTCTTTCTTATAGAATAGTCGAGGCCACCAGCGGCCATTTCGACTAACTCGTGCTCTGGCACTTGTGTGAAACACCTAGCCTTGAGCAATCTGAACCTATTCGGATAATCATCTATTAGTTCTGAAAACTTTCTCTTTACGCTAGCCAATTTTTTCAGGCTTATCTTTGTCTGCCCCATGTAAAATTGTTCATGGAACGATCTCTCCAACTGGGTCCACGTATGGATCGAACCTGCAGGCAAATACGTGAACCAAGTAAAAGCATTTTTCGTCAGAGAGCTAGGGGAATATTTTATCTTCAAGTTCTCATTGTGCGCTATTTCGCCTGCTTCGATCAAGTAACGGGCCACGTGTTCGACCGTCGATTCACTCGTGTCTCCTGAAAACTTAGTGAATTTAGGGACTTTCCACCTTGGGGGTAAATCTTCCTGCAATATATATTCAGATAATGGTGATGTGTAACTAGGCCTCTACAGTCCTACATTTACCCCATTTCGAGCCATTATTCTTTCGACCATGGCTGCTAAATTGTTTTCTGCCGGCATGTTATTACAACGTATTCGTTGCACAATATCATCAGCGTCTTGACCCCTATTTACTATCACCCTCACAGGTTTTTGCTGGACAGACATTTCGACACGAGGTGGTTCGACCACTGCTCCCTGGTCTTGTAGGTTTGCCTGAGGAACGTTTATTGGTCTCTGGTTTATAGTAGGTTCTTCTTCGACCGCTACCCTTGGGATTTGAACTTCCTGTCCCCTCGGGGGAGGTCGAGGGACACCGAAAAAATCAGTAATGCGCGTCATCTGTGCCGCCAATTATTGATTCATTTGTGTAGTGTTTTGGATCAAAGGATTGAATATAACCCCCATTTGTTGGGCCAACATCTGAACCATATCATGGTTACTCTCATCCATTTGTTGCCTGATCACTTGCGCGGAGTTATTGGTGATGTTTGGCATGTAAGTTTGGTACCCCGTTTCTAAAGGCTGGCTAATTCGACCTATATTGTTCACACCAGAACCGGACCCTTGTAAGGGCAAAGGTATGTTCATTGTTAGGTCTGTAAATGCTGATGGAGCGTTATGCAAACTTGCCATTACTGAAGTTGGCATTCCATATGGTTGCTCTCGATTTAGTGGCATCGAAAACCCAGATATAAAGGGTCTGTACATACTTGCTGGGGGGAGTCATTAGAGGCATTTGGGGTCCCATAGTTGAAAAAATAGGAGCACTCTGAGGTGTTATAAGTGCAGGCGTCGAACTCGTTGTTGATGGATTAGCCTCTGATACTGATATTGAGGCCATACTGCCCCCAGTCGAAGGATTAGGGGGTGGTATTTCATTGTTCACAACATTCTGATTGTTAGGCGGATTTGGATTTGCCATTCTGGGTACTCGTCTTCTTCTGGGTCTTTCTTCGTTATTTATGGATAGTTTACCACTTCTTAATTTCATGCAACAAGACGAAGCAAGTTTCTTACGAGTACACTGTAAAACGAAGATTTTCAAATGTTAATAGCACAAGGTCCCACTGGGCGTGCCAATTTGTTCGCTTGGAAAATTCGCAAACAACCGTTGATCTCCTAATTTATGTAAAATTAGTTTACTTACAGGACCGATCAAACAAATCCTAGGACAATGTGCTTTAACAATTTTGGCAATTTTCGTTAGAAAACCTTTTATTTATTGAATTCATCATAGTTTTCATCAAACTTTATATTTTTCGACAGAAATGATAACTTTGTTTCTGGAAATAAAGGGTGAAATGAAAATAACTTGCAAGTAAGAAAATGACAGAAATGTAAAAGGAATTGTAAATGAAGAACTTTAAACTTCTATTTAAATGCAAGGAATGAAAACTGGTGTTTTTCAAATGTACATTTTCTCAGTAATTACTCTTTTCTCTCTCTCGGCTACTTTGAGTATTTCTTGAGTGATTTGTACAATTCTGAACACACCCGGAAATCTAACACTAAGACCCCCTATTTATATACAAACGAAATAACTACCAATAACAGCTATTTCTCCTAATGGCGACAAATGGCATTCTGCATGCATTCGCCTCCTAGATGCGTTCCACGCGTCCAATTTCAAAAGCGAAACTCCCTCCTAAAATTTGAATTTCAAACACCCGTCGAATGGGCCTATTTCTCTTGTGTCGAAACTATCCTTCATACTTAGAAAAGTCTGCCAATGCTTTCCCTAAGTACCATTTGTCTTTGCCTTTCCTTTCTCATCAAAAACCTTCTAATCGAAATGACCTGTCGAATTGACCTGTCGAATTTTCCACGTTGCTTTTGAACAATTTCCTTGGCGTCGAAATTAGCAACCTACAGGGTGCCAATCTGGTCGTTCTGGGAATATCAGGTGAGTAGGATACTGGCAGACTTATAGTTCTTGGCTGGTCCAGTTATGGGTGTCCGACTGGTGCAGCATTATGGGCTTCTAGTATGCAGGTGTTGCAGCCTATAGACAGATAAAGAAACTAATTCATGGCGTTCTTCATCGAGGCATCCAAGATGTAGTCCAGGGAGAGGGCATCTGACCTCATAAGTTTCAACTGATCAAATGTGAAATGGATCTCATGGTATGGTTGGGGTTTTGCTCCTATAGACAGTGGAGACAACTTACTGTCAAAAAACTCTTTTTCTTGGTCACTATGCCTGTGGGTTATGTTATAAGGAAAGTACTTGTGGGTTGGGGGCTTGGTGTTGTTGATGTAATTGGTTTAGATGTTTCTTGTTAACTCTACTTTTACCAAGCTTGTAATGGTTGTACTACAGACAATGTACTGATGATGTCTTGGCTCTGTTCTGCATACCTTATGCAGGCTGAGCATATTAATACATTTAGCTTCTTCAACAAAAAAACCTATTTAGTGACATAATCATTACAAACAAAAATGTAAAAGTACGAGTAAGATGAAGGAAAATGATGCATGATGTCGATGCTCCAACAATCAAAGGGTTTGACCTGTAATATTCCATTTTGGGGAATTTAATTCCTCTTGCCTATATTACTTGTCTTTTTTGCATTTGTCATAATGTTGAACAAACTCTACATAATCTTTGAATAAAGTAGGACATCAAAACAACATTGGAGAATTTTTGCAGTAGTTTGTTGTCCACAATGATGACCTCTATAAATTGAGTTATGACAGTGTCACATGATACTTATTTCTTCATCACCACCAATACACCACCTAATCAAACCATCACGACTCGCCTTAAACAAGTAGGGGTCATCCTAGAGATAAAAAATTGCTTGCATATAGAATTTCTTCTTCTATTGCCATGTGAACTCATTCACAATGAAAATTTCGGCTTTAAAATTAGTCATTTCAGAAAACTATGGCCTTTCATCATCGCAAACAAATGTTCACCAGGGAACTCCTCAAGTATGTTATTCTCTTTCTTAGTTACTTCAGAGTTCTCCAACCTTGAAAGGTCGTCAACCATCACATTCTCAACTACCTTTTTATTTTTAATTTCCACGTCGAACTCTTACAATAAAAGTATCCATCTGAGTAATTGGGGTGTAGAGTCCCCTTTGGTGAGTAAATACTTAAGTGTTGTGTGGTCTTTTAAAAAGAAAAACTTTGGAACCAATTAAGTAAGAGAGAAACTTTTCCAAAACAAATACTATCGCTAAAAACTCCTTTTTAGTAGTGGAATAATTGGCTCAATTCTCATTAGGGAACTTACTAGCATAATATAAAACATGAAAAAAAAGTTCTCATTTTGTTGGCCAAATAACGCTCAACTGCATAATCACTAGGTGATTTCTACATATGAAGACATTGAGGAGATTGGTGAATCTGGAAGATTCAAGAAGCGAGAATTGAGTAAAGATTTTGCATAGAGTTCAACGTGAATGTTGTATTTATGTCAAGATCCAGATAGGAGATTTATTTTTCTCAGTATTATTATGGATTGGTGATTGTATGAGCTCGTGTAATATTTGTCAAAATGTAGTTGATGAAAAACATTCAATGGGAAGCCATTGAAGAGTGAAGTAGGCTCCTATAAGGACGATAGAGTCGAACCACTATACATCCTAATGTACTCTCTTTCTCTCATTTAATTTTCATAGGCTATTGCACGTTTAAGTTTTTTTTTTTTAGTGTAGTTTATCGTTAATTCCGGTTGGTAGCGATTTATTACGTAAGTGTATGATTTGTTAGAATCGAAACCTAATTGAGTTTTCGTGCTTATTGAAATTTGCGGGCTAGTGGTGTTAGAATCCTACAATAATTGAGTTTGTGTAAAAGACACATCTCATGTAATTTACAAATTTTCAATTTGATATAGCTAGAAACTTTTTGTGTATTGTCTTTGAAAAACCTGTGGTATTTGTGAATTTTGTATTTGTAAAAGTGATTGATTTCCAATATGACCATAAGCTGTCTATTTTCTCCTTAAGATTTATGCGCGTGTGAAAAACTTGGATATTACTTTTTGAAAAAATGTTCAATTTTTGAAAAGGGTCTATTCACTCCCTAGACCATTTCTCTACTCCATATTCCTACCTAACACATTCTAGTTAACTAAAATTGTTTTTACATGACATAATCGGTTAGCCCATTTAGGTTAGTCAATTATCACTATTGTAACTCTAATAATCGATTATAGGAAGCTATAATTGATGAGTGACAATGCCATTTAAAAACCTTATTGATTAGAATTTCACAATCTATTATGTGATATGCATAATTAATTATGAGCATTAAAAAGCCCATGGACTATTTCCATTTTTTATCCAAACTTTGTCCTATAAATAGGGGGCTCATTTCTCGTTTCATTCACACTAGAAAATACTTCTCTCTCTCTCTCTCTCTCTCTCTCTCTCTCTCTCTCTCTCTCTCTCTCTCTCTCTCTCTCTCTCTCTCTCTCTCTCTCTCTCTCTCTCTTCTCCATTTCTTCACTTTTGCCTTAGTGTTTTGAGATTAAAATTTACTTATGAGGTATTCGGTTCTGGTATGGGGGTAATATGATAATATCTCTTTTGGGATTTTTTGTTGTTTGTAGGGGGTGAGAATAGGTTAGGCTGAGCTAGACGTTTCCAAGCATAATTCAAACTTGCTAACAATATTAAAGCTTAAGCTTGGCTCGTAGCCTATCATAGACTTATTTTTAGACCAAAGTTTGACCTTTTTAAAGGCCTGATTGACTTGTTAGCCTACTTAAGAGCTTATTTTATTTTAATATATGTAAATAAGAAATTCAATCAATGTTTATATAGACTAAAAGACTAAAAGATCAATGATATTAAAAGATTGTTTGCGTTGACTTATTTGAGCTTATCTAGTAGCATGAGTTTTGTGAGATTATTTGCTTAGGAAAACTTATGTAAACAAATTATGACATTGTTCATAAGTTTTTCAAGATAACTAAGTTTTATTTTTGTATTTTAATTCAATATACAATATACAATGTAATAATAATAAAGTTATTCATATTTGTTTAAATATGTTGGCCCGATGTTCGAACTACAGTGAGCGGCAAGAAGCACAAATTTAGTTTTGGAAGGATTCCCTCTGGGATTTATATCGTCTACACAGGTATCGGTGTGAGGGAAAGAACATCGTTCAACAATCTCTACATTTCTAAGCTTATGGCTACAAAATGGTTAAAATATTCAAGGTACAATAGATAAAAGCTAAAATTATAAAGACGAAAAATATAAAGTAAAGACTTAAAATATAAACGGAGCCTTGTTAGGATTGGATCTCATCAATTGATAACACATGCATTCTTCTAACCAATTAAATACAAATCAATCATTCTTTTAATATCCTCACGTATCACCCACAACAGAGGTTATGTCTAACGCAACGTCGAGAGAACAGCCATATTGTCTCATTGGTGATGTCTCACGCAACTCAACAATATAGAGCATTAAGAACTGATACTCAAGCAAATGTTAAGCCTAAATCTATGTCTAGAGTCTAGAACCTAACAGATAATCATCCTAGATCCAGATCTGAGGAGTATATTTCTATAACGGTTCAAATCAAATATAAATAGGTAAACAAAGATGACATCCATATCAGCTTCATGATTGATTCATATAAAACACCATGATCAGAATACATACATACACTTAACCATTTTTACATGCATTCAACTAATCTACCACATGTGATTGAACATAGTTCTTCATCTCTATTATCATGCATCCTCACAATACCGTTCGCGTCAAAAATGTTATCGTGGTCTTTACCGTATTTATACTACTCATGCTACTAATCAACACAATAAAATAAAAGTGATACTAGTGAAAGTCAACTTACAAGACTATGTCAAAAGTTTTCTCATTGATATATGAATATCTAAGATCCAAGATTTGAAAAGAGTTTTGTCAAGACCCGCAAATAATAAATCTAAGACAACATCAATATTGAATCAAAACTAGTTCACAATACATAGATTAGATAAAATACATAAGGTAACAATAGACTACATCCAAACCCAACAAGAGATCGAAGCACTTACTCGAAGATCAAGCTCCGAGTTGCTTTAATTTGTGTTTCTCCCTCTTAGGGTCTGTGTTTCTCTCTCTAGAATATGCTTGGAATGAAGAGAGATAAAAGTTCTATTCTGAAAAATATATGTTATATTTTAAAAAGTGAGTAAAGTACATATATAGTAAAACTAAAATTTGTCTTGTTCTCCTAGCGAACACATTCTTCACATAGCGAAGCCCACTTTCAGGCGCTTCATGTGCCTCAGGAACAATTAAACCGCCCTTGGAAAATATCTGAGTTTGCAGTGCGAACACTTTCTTCGCACAACAAACCTCTTCGAACAGCAAACCTCTTCGCTCTAGCTTTGCACTGCGAACTTATGGCTAAATACCTACTGCCATCCAAAAGTTCCAGCTCTCCTTAACCTCGATGTGACCTTGCACAACGAACATTCGCTTGCTGCTCGCTGGTGTTCGCACAGTGAACATTGGTGATTCTTCTTCATTTCTCTGGCTTCCTTGTCCACTCCCCTGTGTCTTAATCATTGATGTTTTATACCTATTTCCTGCACAATAACACACACGTCAAAGAATTCAAAGGTATTTGTAATATGTTGAAGAATCACACAAGAACAAGAAATGAATACATTAAAACATGAGAAATGAATTGAAAAGTGCAAAGTAAGACGGTTCAATTTAAGTCAAAATTTGCACTTAACAAACTCTCCCCAACTAGATTTTTGCTTGTCCTCAAGCAAAGTATGTCCCTCATGAAAACAAGAGAGATTTTCTCAAACAAAAGGATTTGCTCAAGAATAAGATTCAACCAATAAAGAATTAACGGTTCAAATTCACACAAGAGAGATTTGCTCAAACAAGAGGATTTGCTCAAACATGAGAATTCGCACAAGCAATGTTCACCCCTTAATAGAATCAAACGATGATAAAGAATTTAGTTCTTAAACAAATATCATACAATGTTTCAAATATACAACTAAATGCTCACACTTGATTCACTCTAACACTCCTCTTCAAAATGAGAATGAAGAAATTAACGCGTTTGCAACCGCGGGGCAATTTCACTCACCTGACAACCAATGCTAATAACAACTCAATTCATACATTCATCTAACAATCAAAAATGAAAACATGGAAGCAAAAATATCACTAAGGGCTTTTAAGGTTGTAGCTTGGTCAGGTTCACAACAAAGGGTCATTTCTAAAGGCCATTGAATCGAAATTGCCAATGCAAAAGAAACATTCACTATACATGGTATTTACACATCACAACTTCTTCACCACTTTCTTTCCTCTATGGCAAACCTTCTCAAACTTCCTTTTGCACAATTATTTCATTCTCTATTTTTCTTTTTCAAACAAGCATTTTTTTCTTTTGTTTTTCACATTCATATTCACACTTTTTTCTTTTTCAATGCTTGCTTGAAATTTTTCAAAATTTTTAGTAACCTACCATTTTCCATTTCGTTCTCCCTAACTTGAATTCAACCAAACCTCAAGTGAATGCTCCTTGCTTTTTATTGCAAGAAAATCAATTTAAACAATGTTCAATGGTTTAAGAAAATTTTTAGAATCTCCCAATATTCAATGATGAACTAAACTTTCAAATTATTACATAAACCAAGTTCATCACTAAATTGAGATCTAAATTGTTTAGGCTCAAAGGGGTTAACGAATTCTCACTACTTACTGGTAAGTTACTTTTTGGATACGGTTGTGCTTAATATAAACAAATGCCTTGACATTTTTAATGCTTCCACAAAATCACAATAATCAAAAGATTAAGCATGAATCAAACTAATTAAACAAAGTTATCAGTCATCCTAGCATATAGTAAACAATGGAGGATTCTCACAATTTGTGGCTTTTGCACCTAAGTAAAACAAGTATTCAAACAAAGTTGCAAAATGAAACAAGAATACCCATTTGCACAAAGCACAAAATTCTTAAATCATTCTAACATTCTATAAAAGGGTACAATTTACCTTGCTTGCATTCATCACACTCAAAATCATACCATCACCATCCAAACTTGGAAGAATCTACATTGGATACTTTTATATAAATAGCAACCAATCTAGAAGAAGTTCTCATCATTCATTGTTAATCAACACTTGAGAAAATATGAAAGGAAACAAGTAAATATGCAATATAAACAACTATACAAAGCTAAAAAATATAGAAACTATTGCAATGCGATTCAATATCTAAACACTAATCCCCCGCAACGGCGCCATTTTGTTCGAACTGTAGTAAAGCGGCAAAAAAGTTTAGTTTTGGAAGGATTCCCTCTGGGATTTATATCGTCTCCACAGGGATCGGTGCGAGTGAAAGAACGTCGTTTAACGGTCTCTACATTTCTAAGCTTATGGTTACAAAATGGTTGAAAGATTTAAAATATTAACAGAGCCTTGTTGGGATTGGATCTCATCAATTGATAACACATGCATTCTTCTAACCAATTAAACACAAATCAATCATTTGTCTAATATCCTCACGTATCACCCACAACAGAGGTTATGTCTAACACAACGTCGAGAGAACAATCATTGTCTCATTGGTGATGTCTCACGCAACTCAACAACAAAGAACATTAAGAACTGATACTCAAGCAAATGTTAAGCTTAAATCTATGTCTAGAGTCTAAAACCTAACAGATAATTATCCTAGATCCAGATCTGAAGAGTATATTTCTATAATGGTTCAAATCAAAGATAAACATGTAAACAAAGATGACATCCATATCAACTTCATGATTGAATCATATAAAACCGCCATGATCATAATACATACATACGCTTAACCCTTTTTACATGCATTTAACTAATCTGCCACATGTAAGTGAACATAGTTCTTCATCTCTATTATCACACATCCTCACAATACCGTTCACGTCAAAAACGTTATCGTGGTCAATGCAATAAAATAAAAGTAATACTAGTGAATATTAACTTACAAGACTATGTTAAAAGTTTGCTCATTGATAGATGAATATCTACGATCCAAGATTTGAAAAGAGTTTTGTCTAGACCCACAAATAAGAAATCAAAGACAACATCAATATTAAATCAAAACAAGTTCACAATACATAGATTAGATGAAATACATAAGGTATCAATAGACTACATCCAAACCCAACAAGAGATCGAAGCACTTACTCGAAGATCAAGCTCCGAGTTGCTTCGATTTATGTTTCTCCTTCTTAGGGTTTATGTTTCTCTCTCTATAACATGCTTGGAATGAAGAGAAATAAAATTCTATTCTAAAAAATATATGTTATGTTTTAAAAAGTGAGAAAAGTACATATATAGTAAAACTAAAATCTATCTTGTTCGCCTAACGAACACTTTCTTCGCACATCGAAGTTCACTTTCAGGCACTTCAGGTGCCTTAGGAACAGTTAAACCGCCCTTTGAACATATCTGAGTTCGTAGTGCGAACACTTTCTTTGCACAGCAAACCTCTTCGCTCCAGCTTCGTACTGTGAAATTATGTCTAAATACGTACTGCCATCCAAAAGTTCCATCTCGCCTTGACCTCGATGTGACCTCGCACAATGAACATTCACTTGCTGCTCATTGGTGTTCGTACATCGAACATTGTTGATTCTTCTTTATTTCTCTGGCTTCCTTGTCCACTCCTTTGTGTCTTAATCATTGATGTTTTATGCATATTTCCTGCACAATAACACACACATCAAAGAATCCAAAGGTATTTGCAATATGTTGAAAAATCACACAAGAACAAGAAATGAATCCATTAAAACATGAGAAATGAGTTGAAAAGTGTCAAGAAAGATGGTTCAATTTAAGTCAAAATTTTCACTTAACGCCTGATAGGTTTAAAAGTTTTTTTTCATGGTATGAGGCCTAACCTTTTTAATTAAATAGACTTATCAAAAAAGAATAGGCCTTTTTTGTTTAAAAAAACTATGGCTTGACCTGGGCCTGTATAGGTTAAGCCTTAGTCTCCTGTTAGCTGGCTTGGCCTTTTACCACCCTAGTTGTTTGGTTATGAGTTAAACCAAATTAAAAGCTATTGTTTTCTTTGTTAGGATTTCCTTCAAAACCTCGGTTTGGTTTGTGAGCTTTGTCTATTGTTAAAGCCCTTGCTTGGTTCAAAAGATTGTCCTTTATAATATCCACTTGGTTCGTGAGTTGCACTTGGTGAAAAAATGTCATTTGGTTTGGGACTAGCCTTGTACAAAATCGGTGTTTGGTTTAGAGGGTATTCGTTATTAACACTCCTATTTGGTTTTGAAGATAAAGATTGTAAAACTCTGATTTTTTTTGTAAGTAGGTTCTGTTGGGAAAAATGTGACTTGTTGAGAAACAAGTATGAGTTTTAAGTCCCACATTGCTTAGAAAAGTGGAGGTTGAACACTTTATAAGTGAGATGACCCATACACCAATCACCTTAAGGTTTTGTATGAATATGTGGTGTCTCTTTCACTTGTTTGGGTGAGTCATTGACCTTTAGGTGAGTGGGCCAAATGTGAATGCTTCCCCCTCATGATTACCCATCAACTGTTATCAGAGCTAAGGTTCTGATCAAGGGAGGAAGGAAGAGTAACAATTATTTTGATCAAGGGAGGAAGAAGACAAAAAGATTGAAGAGTAATAATTTTAAAAATATGCCTAATCATTATAATTATAATGATCAATTTGAAGATGAAGTTGAAGACAAAGTGAAGATATGTGAAACTTTGGATGACAAAAGCATTTGTTGGGTCAAATATTTGCTTCCCCCTCAGGTTTTTCATAAATTTTTTATGTATCTTTCTCTTCCCTTATCTCTTTACATTTTAGTCATTTATTTACTTATGTTATATTCCTTTACTTCTACTCTAATTTTATTGATTTCGCTGCTTATTCCTTGTTTGTTTTAAACTCGGATTTTATCAAATATTTTTATTTGGACACAGTTTTTCAAATTACACTATTTACCCCCTTTTGTTTTTAGAGACACTTATCCAACAAACATAAGTTACAATATAAATGCAGTGAACAAATTTACACAGGGGCCTAAATTGTCTACTTATGCAAGAAATAAAAAGGATAGTGAGATATCTTAAGGTCACATTAGACCATGACATCTTATTTTCAAAACCTAATGGCCATAGCAAAATAAACTGACTGATTTTTGTGACTCAAATTGACGTGGAGACAAAAGTGAAAAGAATACGAACATTAGAACATGTGTTTGATGGGTCATCATGGAGGAGAAGCATTCATATTGAGTCAAACATTTACCTAAAGGTCAAAGATTCACCCAAACAAGTGATAGAGACACCACATATTCATCCAAAACCTTAAGGTGATAGGTGTATGGGTCCTCTCACTTATAAAGTGCTCAACCTCTGCTTTTCTAAGCAATGTGAGACTTAAAACTCACACTTTTTTTCACTACACAACTCACACTTGTTTCTCAAAAGTATTTAAGTTGTTCCATTTTCCAATTCAATGGTGGTCTAAGAAGCAAACAATGATGACTGTGTCTTCTTGTAAAGCCATCTCTGTATGCAATGCAGTTTGTCAAAGAGGATGACTACAATCTCTGTTGATTGAGATGAATATAGGAACATAAGAAAAAGTGGAACTAACAGTAAACCATAAATCAACAATTACCATTGTAAAGAATATCCCATAGTTATGTAAGTAGAAAACACACTGGATTCAAGACTCACTTTCTAGATCAAATGAGAATTACTTTAACATATTGTAGCTAGCAAGTGTTCTATCCAAACTACTCAAAATTAACAAATTTAAAAAGATAAGAAACATGTTTAATATAATAAGTGCATAGACTTTAAATGGAAGAGATATTGTCGAAGTTAAATTAAAATTTAGAACATGTTAGTTATTGTCGAAGTTATACAAGTAATTAACTACGTAGTTGATTCTATTAGGACTCTTGGAAAGTGAAAAAGAAATTGAACTCTTGGAAAGTGAAATCTCTTTCCATGGCTGGCAGAATGGTGCTCATAAATTCTGTGCTCTCTAGCTTACCAACTTATTGGTTCTCGTTTTATAAAGCTCCTAAGGCGGTTCTCAAGAAAGTTGATTCTATTAGGAGTAACTTTCTTTGGGGAGGAATGGAGGAGAAGTACAAGATTCATTGGATAAGTTGGGATATTTGATGCACTTCTAAGTCCAAAGGTGGTCTTGGATTCAGGAAAATGGAAGAGTTTAACTATGCTCTGTTAACTAAATGGATATGGAGGATAGTGGCAGACAAACCGGCGCTTTGGAAGGATTTTCTGAAGGCTCGTTATGGAGCTATACAACATCACATATTAGCTGACAATTTGAAGAAATCTTACTCTTCGTCTCAGTGGTGGAAGGATCTCATCAATAGCGGGAAATATCTTACTAACAAAAGTTTTTATTTTGCAGATAAAGTCATTTTCGATTTGGGTGATGGCTCTAATATTCCTTTTTGGTCGGCGAAATGGAGGAATGGTTCTAGAATTTCAAAAGAATTTGAAGATCTGTTTTGCACCAGTTTGAATAAAGAAGTTTATGTTAGAGATTTTGAAGTGGAAAATTTACATGACTTCAATTGGAATTCAGTGGGTTTGTCTACTACGATTCAGAACGAGAGCAGAACTAGATTAACGGAGCTGAAAAATTTCATCGGAACTGTGACAGTGCAGGAAGGAAAGCTCGATACAGCAAATTGGTCGGATCAGACAAGTAAAACTTTTTCGGTAAAGGAAGTCTACAACCAACTGGTGAATAACGCTCTGAACTTAAACTATTCTCTTTATTCTCAGTCTAGTTTAATGGCTTTCGATTGGTTATGGAAACTTAAAATTGCTCCTAAACTGATTTTATTCGGATGGAGAGTTTTGTGGGGGAGGGTGCCGGTTAAGTCTGAATTAATTAAGAGAGGATTGGACTTGAATCCTAACTGTGTTTTTTGTGATTCGGAAGTGGAAGATGTTGAACATCTTTGTTTTGGTTGCAGTAGGATTAAGAATATTTGGGAAAGAATTGGAGATTGGGTTGGTTATGAGAGTTTTTATGTTGACAGTAGAACAGAATTTTTCTTGGATTGGTGTGGTCTTGGTAACTCATCAAGTGGAAGCTTGAAGATGGGAATGATCTGGTTAATTATTATTTGGAGTATTTGGTGCTGTAGAAACAGTACTATTTTCAAAAATGGAACATTCAATTTGGATAATATGTGTTGGGAAATTAAGATTAAGGCTTGGAAATGGTTAAAGGTGGGAGAAATTTGTAAATCCAACTCTGATTTTTTTTAGCATTTTGTATGGACACTCTAAAAGGGTAGCTAGGATTGAGTTGGTTGGGAATTTCTTTTAGTCCCTTTTTGTTCTTGTAATTGTTTGAAGAACACATTTTGTATTCTTAATTTAATTCCAATGACTTTCAGGAAAAAAAAAAAACTACGTAGCTGATTAGACCTATAATTGATAAAAAATTTATTAAAAATAACACAATTATTAATAATTATATTTATAAATTTTAAGTGACATACTTTTTTTTTACACACTTGAGAGAGGGAGTATCATTAAAAATTATTATAAAATCCATTAAAAAATTTGTAATAGTATTACTACGTCACATTTTAAATTTTTTAAAAAATTAATATATTTGAACTATATGTATATATAATATAAATATATTGATTTTTCAATAAATCTAAAAAATCAAATTTTCTTATATATTTATACTTCATCCGTTTTTTGTAAGTGTCACTTTTTTTAAAAAAATTATTCCTTTTTAAATGATATTTCAAAATTTAATATAATATTAATTGTTGTATTGTAGCAATTACACCTAGTCATTTACATTATATATAGTAAAAAAAATAAATTATTAAAAATTAAGAGTATTGTAGGAAAAAAATTATTATTTAAAAAATAACAACAATTATTATTAATTGTTTTGATATATGTAAAAATTCAAAAAGTAATATTTAAAAAATAACAGAGAGTATTATCATAGTAGTAGAAATATAATGCGTTAAATAATCGAGATAATTGAAAATAAAGTATACGAAATCCCTATCCTACAATGTGTAAACTGTAAAGAGAGTCTCTTTAATAATACAATTGTGCTGTCATATACTGCAAATCAATCAGTAACTGAGCTACCTAGCTTTTGTGGGGTCTATCTAACAACACACTGTTTTACACAATTGATTTTTAGTATACCAATAAACATGGTATAGCTTGTCTGTCTTTTTTGCTTTGAAATTTGGATTCTTTTTTATCTCTCGCTGCCACTTACCCTTTAATAATTCTTGCATTGCATGGCAAAAAGTTTGTATACTCGTTTACTTTTATTTATACCAGTACTTGCAATAATAATCCTTACTTGTTGAATGTAATAAATAAAGCATCAATTTGACTTGACATGTTTTATTTACAGTTGTGTGTAAATATTTATTATTTACTACTACAAGACTGGTTTATGTTAGTTTATACGTTTGGTTTGTTTCATAAGTTAAAAGCTGCTGCTGCTGCATGCATACAGATTGGATACATAAATTAACAACCTGAACCTCAAGATTCTTTAATTATCATAGGAGGAACAAACTACAAGCAACTTATAAAAAGAATGGTCATGCTAAAAGTGTTTTAAAAGTATTGTTTAAAAGATCTTTGAAAAAGAAAATGACTTTACCTTTATATTTAATGTACTTGTTATTTTATTTTTCTATGGGAGCCGATACATATTCAAATAAATATTTAGGGCATATCGTTTGATCTGATATAGGGCCCGTGTGTTTTAGTTTATTTTTTTAAATGATTTGTATAATGTAATATAATTTTGTGAAAAAAAATTTTACAAAGAAATTTTTTATAAAAGCTTCAAATGAAAATTTAGTTTGAATAGTTATTTTTAAAATGTTATTTTAGATATTTTATCATTTTATCGAAAAGAATTTGGATATCAAAATTTCAAAAAATTACTTAATTTTAAAGCTATTTCAAATAGTTTTTCATATAATTCATTTTTAAGATACAACTTTTTAAAAAAATTGTGATTTTGATTATATTTTGATTTTCAATAATATATATTTATATTATAGAATGTTAAAATTAGTCTTTTAATTTATAAAAAATAAATTTAAAAAAATTTGTAATATTTTGAAAAACGTTTTTGTAGAATCCATTTTAAAAAATACAGAGAGAAAATCCATTTTTTTTAAAGCTGAAACAAACTGGCCAATAAGATCCTTAGTCGGACAGGTAGTATGTGTTTACATCTTCCGCGGTTAATGAGGATTTTTTTCAATGATTTGGATTATTTAAAAAATATGTTAAAAAATTGTTTTTTTAGAAAGTTGGTTACTTAATCACGGAATAATTTTGATAATTACGATAATTAGTTTAACTTTGAAGTGAGTTCATTTTCATACCCCGACATCTGTCTTTTTCTTGTTAAATTAGGAGCGTGGTCCACTCTGACACCTTCAATTTTAAGAATGTATTGTGTGACCAGATTTGTTTTCGGCATGTGGTTGAGTTTGTGAAAGGAGAAACCAAGACTCCATTGAAAAAGTATGACACAAATCTACTCAGAGGGTAGAGTAAACTATTTCTTATATCAGTTACAATTAGTTAGGGCAAAATAACTAAATCCTAATCAAGTAGTTATGTTAGTTATAATAAATTTTCTTGGATGGTTTCAACTATAATGTAGTTAATTTGTCGGGCATATCATCTCATTATTCTTCACTATTTCTTTATGTTCAACATCCCCTCAATCTGGAATAAATATTGATCATTCCAAGCTTGTTTTGTAAGTTGATAAATGGTCAGATATGTAGAGACTTTGTCATAATGTCAACTACTTGTTCCTTTGATGTGAGTGTCAGCAAATGAATTGTTCAAGCTTGAACCTTATCTCTGACCACATGGCAGTCCATCCTTATGTGTTTGGTTCTCTCATGGAAGATGGGATTTGCAGCTATGTGGAGTGCTGATTTGTTATCATAGTAGATCACTATTGGAGAATTGTGCTCTACGTGAAAATCCTTCAACAGATAAAGAATTCATTGTCCTTCACATGTTGCTTGAGAAAAAACTCGACACTCTGCCTCTGATGATGATATAAACACCATTGATTATTTCTTGCTTTTCCAGTTAATCAATGACCTTTCAAGGAAGAAACATATGTTTGTAGTTGATCTCCTTGTGTTAGGGCATGCTCCACAATATTAGTCAGAAAAACCCTTGAGTTTGAGATCAATTGATGAACTAAATAAAAGACCATTACATAGACTACCTTTGAGGTACCTTAGAACATAAAGTCATACCAGCATGTGTTCATCTGTTGGTGAGCTGAGAAATTGATTCGATTTGCTTACATCATAAAAAAAAACTGGTCTTGAATGAGTCAAATATAGAAGTCTTCCAATTAATATCCTATATGCAGCTGGATCAGAGAGAGTTGTCCCAGATTCTTTGTGTAGCTACAAGTAAGGTTGCATAGGAGTGTTACACGGGTTAGCTCCACTCAAGCTTGTGTCTTGCAAAAGATGAAGAACATACTTTCTTTGGCACAAAGCAATTCCTTCTTTTAATTTGCTCACTTAGAAACCAAGAAATATTTGAGTTCTCCTAGATTCTTGATGTTGAATTTGTCATTCAAGAGGGTCTTAATATGAGTAATCTTATCCATATCAGTCTTTCCCTAAACCAAATCATCTACATATACAATGATCACTATGAAAGCTGCACCATTTGATTTAGTATACAATGATTAGTCAGATTTGGAGTGAACAAAACTTGACTGTGTCAAAGTTTCAGTGAGCGTAGTATTCCACTGCCTGCTAGGTTGTTCGAGGCCGTATAAGGATCTCTGAAGCTTACACACCGAGTCAGATTGAGTGACAACAAGACAAAGTGGTACCTGCATATATACGTCTTCATTGAGGTCACCATGTAAAAAGGTTGTGTTCATATCTAATTGAAATAAGGGCCAATTATCGACAGTTGTAACTGCCATGAAGATTCTGATTGTTGTCATTTTGACAACTGGGTTGAAGGTGTCAAGGTAGTCAAGACCTATAGTTTGAGTGAAACTCTTAGCTACCAAATGTGCGTTGTATCTCTCCACATTATAAGCATTAGCATGAAGTTTGAGTTTGAAAACCCATCTGCATCCAATGGCCTTGTTGTGCTTAGGCAATGAAACCATTTTCCATGTGTTTGTTTCCATAAGGGCATGTAATTCAATTTGAATGGATTTACTCTAATTTGCATCAGTAATAACTTTCTCATAGGATTTTGGTTAAGATATGGAAGCTAAGGTGAGAATGTATTAAGCATATGAATGAGATAAGTTATGGTATGATAAGAAAGAAGAAATGGGATACTTACTTGCATAAGAGATTGAAAAATCATCTGAATTAGGAGAATGACATGCATTCTCAATCAAATTGCAATGATAGTCCTGTAGAAAAATAAGAGGGTGAATGACTCGAGAATATCTCCTAGGTTGGAATTAGAGCTTAAGAATTGTTACAATTGGATTGTTAGTAGGTGTAGGGTTTGAAAAAGGGGAAGCGGGGATGTTTGATGGTGATGATGTGATAGGTGAATGAAAGATATGTGTATAATGATCAAATGAAGCAGTAGAATGAAGAGTATGATCATGAGTATTTGTTGAAACATGGTTTAGAGAATCATGAATAAAAGGAAAATCAAATAAATCATGTGAATATGAAAGATTGATAGATAAAGAAGTAGATGGTGTATATGTATGATGTAGATAAGGAAATATAGATTAAAAAAATGACATCTCTAGTAATGAAAATTTCCTTAGATTTTAAGTAAAACAATATATGACACTAACACCTATTTGCAAGGCAAGGTAGATACACTTCTTAGATCTAGAATCTAACTTCTTCCTATTGGCTTGTAATGTAGTAGCAAAGAAAGTGAGCCAAAGACACTAAGGAGCTTAATGTCAAGTAGGTGTTTATGTAAAGTATGGAAGGGTGACTTGTTGTGCAAGAAAGGTGTAGTTATTCTATTGATTAGGTGAATAACATGATTTATAGCATAAAACTAGAAAATTTTGGGTAATTTGGCTTGAAATAACAATGTTATAGTAATGGCTAGTATATGTCGGTGTTTCCTCTCAACAATGTCATTTTGTTGTGGGGTTCCAACACATGATGTGTGATGTATGATACCTGATGCTCTATAGAAATCCTTGTGAAGGAACTCATTACCATTATCAGACCTGAAACATTTTATGTTTTTGTTGAATTGAGTTTTAACTAGAGACATAAAGGCTTTAAATGGAGTAGTTTCATATTTGTATTTCATGAGAAAAATCCATGTATATCTACTCTTATCATCTATAACTGTAAGAAAATATTTATGACCATGAAGTGAAGGAATAGGCAATGGACCCCATATGTCCATATGGACTAAGTCAAAAATGTCAGATGACTTATGATTGTTGTGGGGAAATGGGAATCTTTCTTGCTTGGCATAGAAACACACATCACAAGGAGAAGTACTTTCTACAATTTGGACAAAAGGAAAAACTTTATACATTCCTAATATTTTTTCATGTGATGGATGGCCAAGCCTCAAATGCCAAATATTACAAGTAGTATCATATATATATATATATATATTATCACGCCTATCAACAAAAGTATTACAGGTGTTATGCTGATAAATGAGAGAATTAACTAAAACGTTATTGGAAGGATGTGGTGGTAGAGGAATTGCAACTTGGGGTTGATTGAGAATGTATAGGCCACCTCTTAAATCAGATGTACCAATCATCTTCCTGCAGTGAGATTTCTGTATGACATGAGTAAAATAATAAAAAATGAGTTGCCATTGAAGGTTGTGAGTCAATTTTGGAACTGAAATAAGATTAAATGAAAACTTTGGCATGTAGAGAACATGAGTCAGCATAAAATCTGAATAAAAAAAGAATAGTTTCTGCAAATTCAGTGGTAACTAAAGAACCATTTGGTAGTTTGACTGTGATAAGGGAAATTCTCTTCAAACATGTAAAGAAATGTTGAGAATAGCAAACATTGTCAGTGACACCAGTGTCAAGAATGAAATATGTAGTTTTGACAGGTGGAGGTAAAGTGCAGACAATATTTGTGGTGGGTTTAGACTGAGCAATGATTTAATTGACACAATGAGAATTTGTTGAAGATGCTTGTTGGAGTAAAGCTAAAAGAGCTTTATGTCGATCAAGAGTAAAACTGAATGAATTTGTTGATTGGTCCTTATTCGAATCTTCCGGTGGATCTGATTGTTCATCAGTTTCTTGAAGATTATCAAGGGTGAATTGTTGACATTATTGATGTGGCTTTGTTGTGGCTGCCAATGAGGAGGGTATCCATATTTCTTGCAACAAGTATCAATGGTGTGATTTGTCATTCCATAATGAGTGCAAACCCTTAAGTCTCTACCTCTACCATTGGAGGATCTACCTCCTATATTGTTCTTTCCACAAAAAAAAGTATTGTCTCTCCCTTGATATTGATAATTGGGAAAAGCTAGCAATTTGAATTCATCGATAAGTGCAATAAGTTGTCTTTCTTGTTGAGCAAGTAAGGAATAAACTTTGCAAATATCAGGGAGAAGATCCATTAACATTATCTGGGATCTAACAATAGCAAATTGATCATTCACACCTTTTAAGAATCTAATAACTTGATTAGAATCCTTATAACTACAAATTTTATCAATTGTTATGCAATAAATGTTACAATCACATGTAGGAATATGTCTAAAATTATCTAACTCTTGTCATAGCATTTTCAATTTGGTATAATATAAAGAAATCGAAGAATCACCTTGCTTGAACACATCACCATGATAGAATCAATCCTTGAGCTCTTTCCAAATGTTAGATGCGGTTTCCATCCACAAGATGCTTTGAGAAATCTCAGAATCAACAGAGTTGTTTAACCATGACATAATCATGGTGTTGTAGTGATCCCAAACGATATAGCCCTGATCTTCGTCTGGTGGTCTTGGCAATGAACCGTTGATGAAATGTAACTTGTTCTTGAATCTGAGTGCCATAGTCATGGACCTTGATCAAGAATGATAATTTTCTGCATTCAGAAGTGGAGTAACTAACACCAGTGGATGATTTTCATTTGGGTGCATGAAATAGGGATTGAGAGTATCATTTTGATATCCCTTGTTTAGATTCGACACAATAGTAAGAACCCTGTCTAAGCTTGAAGGGCTTTCAATTGACATTGTTGAAGCAGAAAAAAAAAGATTAGATGAATTCACAGGAAAAGAACGAGGAAGATTAGATGAATTCAACTGAAATTGATGAGATTTGTGTAAGCAGCGGAAATAATGGTAAAGGATTCACAGGTCGATGATATCATGTGTAAGGAGAAACCAAGACTCCATTGAAGAAGATAGATCAAGCTTCATGGCATTGATCATAAGGAACTATTACACAAATCTATTAAGAGAGTAGAGTAAACTACTACTTATATCAGTTACAATTAGTTAGGGCAGAATAACTAATTCTTAATCTTCTAACTGAAAGTAGTTATGTTAGTTACTGTTGAGAAATACAATTAGTCATAAATGTAAATTATAACATTACCTATTGTGTATATCTCTTTTATCTATAAATATATATCAAGTGTGATCATATTCGACACACAGAAATACAATTACAATATGGTATCTAGAGCTGGTTGACCTACTGTCTTCCACAAATTTTTTTTTTTCGGTTTTTCGCCGAATTTTTTTTTTCGGCCGTCTACGACACTGTTCCGAGCGCCACCGCTCCCGAAGACTTTCCGGCGACATAATCACACCACCAGACTCGTCTTTCTCCGATTGGCCGGGATCCAAAAATCATGTCGTCTTCTGCCGCCCGGCGCGATCTCACGCGCCTCCCTTCCAGCAGCTCGTCCCACCGCGTCCTCCGTCGCCGTTCACTCCGCCGACACCGCCTTCCCGAGCTATCCCTAGATCTGCTTTCGTTTTTCCGTTCCAAGTCATCAAAAATCATGGGAGATACCGACCCCGACACGTTCACTAAGGTTCCACTTATCCCGTGCAAAAAATTAACCGGAACAGCTAACTACAACATATGGGCTGGTGCTGTCAAAATGTGGTTTCACGGTCAAGGCTACGAGGATCACTTGACTACAAAATCTGATAGTATTCTCGCCGCCAAACGCGATAAGTGGAAACAAACCGACGCTTCTTTATGCACTGTGTTATGGTTTTCCATAGCTACTAATCTCCAAGCACAGTACCAAGCCTTTACCGCTTGCTATGAGGTTTGGGAAAAGGCTAAGAAAGTCTTCTCTAATGATATCCATAATCTTTATAGTGTCATCACCAAGCTCAACTCTTTGAAATTGGAGAATATGGATATGCAAGCCTATTTGAGTAAGCTTGACGCGTTAAAGGCAAACTTTACAACCCTAATGCCTTTTACAAAAGATGCAACAACATATGCTGAACAACAAAGTAAGTATTTTATGATCGTGGCACTTGCCGGACTACCATCCGAACTTGATTCCGTTCGGAACCAAATTTTATCAGGATCCAATGTTCCTAAGTATGAAGCAGTTAGTGAACAACTGTTGCGCTTGGCTACCCCTCATGCTTTTGGACCAGTTTCTACCCCATCTCCTACTGAATCATCTGCTCTTGCTTCCCACTATCATGGTCGTGGTGGACGAACTGGAGGACGGGGTGGACATCGTCATGGTATTCGTTGTAACTATTGCAATCGTTACGGTCATATTGAAGCTGATTGTCGTACAAAGGTAAGAGACCAACAACGACAACCACGGGTCGCTGCTGTTGCTCAACCGGATATCTCTAAAGACGTCACTATTTCCGCTGTTGACTACAATGATTTCCTTCAATTCAAAGCAGTCCAACAACCATCATCATCTGCTACTGTTGCTCAGTCGAGTAATCCTGTAGCTTTTGTCTCTACATCTTCTCTTGGCCCTTGGGTCCTTGACTCTGGTGCCTCTGATCATATGAATGGTAATAAATCTCTTTTATCTCACTTGTCTTATTCTGATTCTTTGCCTTCTGTCACTGTGGCGGATGGTTCTAAAATCAAAGTTCATGGTCTTGGTCAGGCACATCCACTTCCAAACTTGTCTCTAGAGTCTGTCCTTTACATTCCTGGTTGTCCTTTTAATCTAATATATGTTCACAAGCTGATTCATACTCTTGATTGTTCTGTTCTTTTTAATGATAAATCTGTTTATGTTCAGAATCGACGTACAGGATGAACGATTGGAGCAGGGAGTGAATCTGGAGAATTATATCATCTATCTCAACCGGTGGCATGTGCTTCTACTACTTCTCAAGACCTCACACATCAACGTTTGGGTCATCCTAGTCTTAATAAAATGCGCCTTTTAGTTCCCAGTTTTTCTAAGCTTTCATCTTTTGAGTGTCAGTCCTGTCAATTAGGCAAACATACTCGTAGTACTTACTCTCAACGAGTAAATAAAAGTGTTGCATCACCTTTTGCTTTAGTTCATTCTGATATTTGGGGTCCCAGTCGTGTGAAGTCTACCTTAGAATATTATTATTTTGTAACTTTCATCGATGATTTTTCACGATGTACTTGGTTATTTCTAATGAAAAATCGTTCAGATGTTTTCCTTATATTCCAAGAGTTTTATGCTGAAATTAAAAACCAGTTTAACACTTCCATTAAAATTTTACGCACTGATAATGCTCGTGAATATATGTCATCCCAGTTTCAATCTTTTTTAACATTACAGGGAATTATTCACCAATCATCATGTGCTCATACACCACAACAGAACGGTGTTGCTGAACGGAAGAATTGTCATTTAGTTGAAACCGCACAGACTCTTTTACTTCACCACAATGTACCTTCTCGTTTTTGGGGTGATGCTCTCCTCACAGCTTGTCACCTTATCAACTGAATGCCTTCATCAGTCCTTCAAGATCAGATTCCATACTTTATCTTGAATCCACAACATGACCTCTACCCCATTCCACTTCGCGTCTTTGGTTGCACATGCTTTGTTCATGATCTTAGTCCAGGTAAAGACAAACTCTCTGCCAAATCTCTAAAATGTATTTTTCTAGGCTACTCACGTATACAAAAAGGAGATCGGTGTTTTTGTCCTCAACTTCAACGGTACATTGTTTCCTCTGATGTTACATTCTTTGAGGGTGCCCCATTTTTCTCTGCCTCTGTGTCACCCGATGAGACTTGTAACTTAGATGCTCAAGATGTCCCTTCTGTCATTCCCACACCCATTAAACCCCCATTGCAGGTTTACCAACCACGAACACCCCGTCCATCGGAAGTTAGAGATGATATTAATCCACCAGCACCACCTCCTGCTCCAAATGTTCCTCCAGCTACGTCACCTGAACTTGACCTCCCAATAGCATTACGAAAAGGTATTCGATCTCATACTCCAAATCCTAAATATGCCTGTGTTTTAAATTATGACTGTCTTTCTACTTCCTATGTTTCTTTTGTGTCTGCTTTGGATTCTGTGTCTATTCTTAAGTCTACAGGTGAAGCTATGACTGATCCCAATTGGCGTCAGGCGATGGTGGAAGAAATGGCTGCATTGCATTCAAATAAAACTTGATACATTGTTACTTTACCTTCAGACAAAACTACAGTGGGATGTCGATGGGTTTATACAGTGAAAGTTGGACCGGATGGTCAGATTGATTGTTTCAAAGCTCGTTTGGTAGCCAAGGGATACACACAGATATTTGGTCTTGATTATGGTGACACTTTTTCTCCAGTGGCCAAGATTAGTTCAGTCCGTCTTTTCCTTGCAATGGCTACTATTAATCATTAGTCGCTTCATTAGTTGGACATTAAAAATGCCTTTTTACACGGAGAATTGGAGGAGGAAGTGTATATGAATCTACCTCCAGGTTTTACAATTCCTGGCAACTCAAGACTTGTTTGTCGGCTTCATCGTTCTCTTTATGGGATGAAACAATCTCCACGTGCTTGGTTTGGCCGCTTCAGTTCTGCCTTGATACAGTTTGATATGACTAGATGTGAAGCATATCACTATGTTTTCTTCCTTCATTCCTCCACCGGTCAGCGCATCTTTCTTGCGGTCTATGTTGATGACATTGTTATTACTGGAGACGATACGGAAGGTATCCAGCGACTCAAAATTCATCTTTTCAAAAACTTTCAAACAAAAGATTTGGGTCCACTCAGATACTTCTTAGGTATTAAAGTTGCTCAGTCCTCATCAGGCATTGCAATTAATCAACGTAAATATGCATTAGACATCCTAACTAAAACGGGTATGCTTGACTGTCGTCCGATTGATACCCCTATGGATCCCAACGTCAAACTTCTTCCGGGTCAGGGGGAGTTGTTGAAAGACCTGGGAAGATATCGACGTTTAGTGGGTAGACTCAATTATCTTACCGTCACCAGACAGGATATTACTTTTGCAGTGAGCATTGTGAGTCAGTTCCTGAATGCTCCGTGTGATACTCATTGGAATGCAGTCATTCAGATTCTCAAATATATAAAGAATGCACCAGGAAGAGGTATATTATATGAAGATAAGGGTGATGCTAAAATCAAGTGTTATTCAGATGCAGATTGGGCAGGATCACCGTCGGATAGGAGATCCACTTCTGGATATTTTGTTCTTATTGGAGGAAATATGATCTCATGGAGTAAGAAACAAAACACATTTGCACTATCGAGTGCTGGAGCTAAATATCGTGCTATGGCAGCAGCATCGAAGGAACTTGCATGGCTGAAGAATTTGCTCTCAGAACTTAGGTTGGGAGACCTTCAGGCCACAAAACTCATATGCGACAATCAAGCAGCACTTCATATTGCATCCAATCTGGTTTTTAATGAACGGACCAGACACTTAGAAATAGATTGTCACTATGTACGAGACAAGGTACTGTCAGGAGAAATAACCACAAAATTTGTCAAATCTGAAGATCAATTGGCTGATATGTTTACCAAGTCTCTCAAGGGTTCTCGAGTGAATTATATTTGTAACAAGCTCGGATCATACAATATATACGACCCGGCTTGAGGGGGAGTGTTGAGAATCTGTATATAATCAATTAGTCATAAATGTAAATTATAACATTACCTATTGTGTATCTCTTTTATCTATAAATATATATCAAGTGTGATCATATTCGACACACAGAAATAGAATTACAATAGTTACAATAAATTCTCTTGGATAGTTTCAACTATAATACAGTTAACTTGTCGGACAAGTAATCTCATTATTCTTCACTATCTCTTTTATGTTCAACAGAGTTTACCTCCCCTCAGCTGTCTCTTTCAGGTAGTGCATTGCTTTTGTCCTTGTGTAGGTTTGTTATGTGTTTGTATTTTGGTGTTGTTTGCTACCTCTTGTTTCTTCGACTTTTTGTTTAGCCGATTCGATTTTTGTTTATTTCAGAGCAATATAGTCTGTTTCCAAACGCAATTTTTCACTGAATACACATTTAACAAGATACAAATTCAATTTTGAAACAATCCAACATGAAACCAAACACTGCTAGTTAACAAATGAAGAGCCATTCAACCTGAACTGAACATACTAATATTCTCATGAATGTCAAAAACTAAAACTAGTCAAGAAACACTGTTAGAAACCCTTTCTGACTTACCAACATAATTTACCTATAAAATGAGAATTTTTCAATGGGATAAAATGCAAAGATTACATATCTGTTTTTCTCATCTTCCATTGATCTTTTATCCTGCACAGTACACTATATTTTCCATCTTCTGTCTCAGAAATCTAAAAATCAAATCACATTACCAAACACTAATACAAACACAAATACTAGACACCAATGCATAGATATAGCTAGTATGTAATCACAAGCTTCAGTGTGTCTGACACCGACACACGCCGACATGTCTTCAATCTGAAATGTCCGGTACTACGTAGATTAGCTATCACACTAGCAGTAAAACATAAGCTTCTTGATGTTTTCACTAAGTTTAGGTAGAGGTGGTGTCTTTGGAGGAGCAGCTCTTGTAGAAGTGCTTCTGAATAAACCTAATGACTCAGATCTCTCAAGGTAGAGTCTCCCTCTATATGCAGCTAAATGCGCATAATATGCAGGAGGAACCAACGAAATCGGCTTAGTACACCTAACAAAAGTAAAGCACAAATTGTAAACGAGCTTCTGGAGTTCATCTGAAGTAAACTTGTTTTCGTCCCACAAAACATGATAATGAGTTGGCCTACTGGTTCCCTTCACGCCCCAATGGCTACACAGATAAAAATCGAATTCCTTTGGATGAGTGATCACGGAATCAACCACGGTTCCCGGAGGAATATTTTCGTACTGAAAATGAAAATTGTTGTGCATTGAAGACTGATCGGTTTCATCAGGAAACAACCTTGTGTGATGCCTCTTTTGCACAACTACGAAAGTGATAAAAGGTTTATAACCATGGAACCTTGATGAGCATGCTTGTTTTATTGATTGTAGTTCCTCGTCGAGCACTTTGTGAAATTGAGTTTCGCTAACACCGTCTCGGAAGAAAATTATTCGGCTGGGGAGTTTTTCAACTTCATGATAGAAATCGTCAAGCAACTCTCCAACCATTGCGCCGAGATCGGCGATGATTTCTTGTCTATGTGTTTGAGATCTTATTCTTGAAATGTATTTGTTGGCTGTTGGCCAATTCATGCTACCAACAACAGCAGCCACAGATGGACTCGAATCGTCAAGAGGATGAGGATGTGTTACATCAGCTCCCATGAACATCACCGGCTCGTTGATGCTAAAAAGACGTGGTAATTGAGACGGAAGCGAGTTGTACAAAGCAACTGTGCATCCACCGACTTTAGCATTGATCTTGAGAGCCAAATTAGCCAAAAACTGTGAACTTAACTTGACAAGATTCGGATACAAACAGCATTGACTTACAACACCGACACTTGTCTCAGCGATTCGTTTCAAGTCCCCATAGCCTTTGTGTTTCTTCTCCATTATACAAATAAGAAGCTGCAGATTGTTTGAGGCCACCCTTTGGATTCTATTGAGCTTCGATTCCAAAAGTGCAACATTGTTAAGAACGTGACTTGATTCAAACTGTGGACTTATAACCGTGTTCTTGTTAAGAAAAATGCCTAATTGTTCACATCTTTGAGTTAACAGGTTTATGAATCTTGGGATATAGGACTTTTGCTCAGGTGTGCCTCCAAAACTTATTAGTGCCCATCTTTCAATTGTAGTTCCTTCAAAAACATGGCCGTCGAGAAAGTTCCATTGGCGATCATGACGTGAAGGAGTCAAGTTTCTTACTTGACCTCCATCTCCAAGCTTTAGTTTTGGAGGGTAAAGAATTCTACCGGTCAACCTCGTCATTTCTCTTGAGACTTGGAGTTTGAATTCCTTTTCCTGGTCACCACTGTTAATAGGAACACTTTCAATGCGTTAAAAAGTAGAAAGAAACGCATACAAAAACAATGTAATAATCATTTAAACACCGTTAATCGTTCATAGTCCATTTAACCGACTACTTAATCACTTAACAAGTTAATAGACGGTTTGTGGATGGATACTGATTCAAAGACTAATATGACCCGGTTTATTTTTCGAGGTAGAAAAGAGATATAACTCAAATATATAGTTGATGAATAGAATATAAGTACTAAGAAATATGAAAGTACTTAATCGTGTTGTAATTACCTCGTAGGACCGACATTTCCTCTCATGACGCCTTCGATGATGGCTTTTCGTTCTCCCGGTCTTTGACAGCCCATCTTGAGTATTTTTGCCGTCTGATCATCCGAAAGTTTCCCGAGAAACTTCTGTCCTTCACAGATCACACAAAGCTCCATAGGAAGATAACAAGGTTTACTCCTACTAATTTGCAAGCATGGTAACTTCCTGAATTGTATGTCATAGTTATAATGATCTTTAAAGTAACTCATAAGCCTCAGATTCGTTCCGTCTCTATCAGGAAACCAAAGATTTTCAGTTGCCTCTTCGGTTAAACCATAGACACGGTATCTCTGAACGGTTTCTCTATGGCAAACAAAGACTCTAATGTTCTTCAACGCTTTCTCCACATCCTTTCTTTCTTCGCAAGTTAGCTCAGTTGCCTTCCTTTGAGAAAGGTCTTTGAAAAACTCGAGACGCTTCTGCAAATACGGAATAACTCCTATACTCTCATGGAAAGCTGTTACTGAGAAATCTACATTGAGAGCAAGCCCTTGTTGCGTCGGTCTAAGACTCTGAAAGAAGCCTCTCAATCCAACAGCTCCTCCACCAATATCTTTGCCTCTCCCCATTGAACTCGAAAAGAATGACCTTCCTACCGGTATACATTTCTCGGTCGGACTTTCCCTCAAAATTACATCCAATGCATGTAGATAATGCTGTGGAAGTGGAATCCCGTCATCGACTTCTCTGCTCAAGTAGTTAGTCAACTCTTTCTCGTCGATCTTCGAGACTAGTTTGATATTTATTCGGAATAGTTTATGTTGTTCCCGCCTCTCGTTTATATCATTCATTTCTCCATAAGGAGACGACGATTTACTCGAAGGGATCGGAAGGCTTATGTAGAACTCAAGCTTATCATTTTGGAATTCAATTGGACTATAGAGATTCTTCCTCCCATCATACGCCGGAAGAGCGCCTGACAAAATCTCCGCATTGCTATTCACCAACTTATGCTTAATTTCCCTAGCAACATCCTTGGAGGGATGAGGAGTAATTTCAACATTGTAATGATATATCTTTTGTGATGAATCAAACTTCACCAAAAAATGGTTTGCAAGGAGAGAAATCACAGGACCTTCTTGTCCACCTGAGTCTGGCCTCCTTGCAACAATCACTTCTTGTGCCCTCCTTGTTGAAATGAGCTTTTTCCCATCATCTTCTTCAAAAGTTAATTCATTTTGCTTATGATGTTCCTTTGTAGCTAAATCATAATCATAAACAAGATATGTTAATCATTTTCAGTTATACAAAAATTTATTTAAACATAAATCACTTTACATTCTACTAACTTTTAACTAGAATTAACTTTATTCAATCAATTCATTCAAAATCAATTTTTTTCACTAGAGAACCAAACACTCGCTAACTATTTTTTTTCTCATAGTAAGATATGTTTAAGTGAAAAATGCTTTTAGGATAATTTGCCAACATGTTTAAAGCAAATCATTATTGCTTCTCACCAAAGCAACTTTGAGAAAAAATCAATTTTGACTTGATGTGAGACCAAATAAGTGATTATTTCACTTTAAATTAAATCTACTATGAGAAATAACCAATCTTGATTAAAGTTCAAAAACGTATAAAGAAATTATTACAACCCCAAATGCAATGTTTAAATAAATATTAAAAGAGAAAGAGACAATAAGAAATGTTTCTTTCACTCTCTCCAAGAAGTCAAAGTAAAAAATTGAATTTGTTTTCCTCAAGAAAACCAAACAAGCATCCCAAAGAACAGATTTTTAGCATCTATATTAAAAAACACATAGAATGCAAGCAAAAGGGTATGTTTGAAATGGAAGGAACAATGAAAAATGGTGCTATACTTACAAGGAGCAAGTGAAAGTTGAGAGAGATTGTAATCTGATGAAGGAGAAGTATTGAGTTTGCATGGAAGTTTCTGCAAATGGGTTCTTAATTTGATGGATTGATTTTGAGGGAAAGAAGGAATCAAAGGAAGTTGTTGAAGTGAAGGTAAGGGAAGAAGAGCAGTGTTGTTGAAGAAACCAAGTTGAGTTGAGTAGTGTTGAAACTGATTCTGATGATATAGGTGTTGATGTTGTTGATAGAAGTGATGGTGATGATGGTGGTGATGATGATGGTGATGATGATGATGTTGAAGATGTTGATGATGTGAGTTGGTTTCATTGTTTGTGATAAAGGTAGTTTTTTTAGTTGAGTCTTGTTGTGTTTGTTGTTCCATGATTATGATATTGGAAGAAGAAAATGGGAAGTGAGAAAGAGAGAATATTTGGTGTTTCTGCTATTATAGTTTGAAGATGTGACAAACAACAGAAACTACAGTACTGGTTTGGTTCAGAGAGAGAGAGAGAGAGAGAGAGAGAGAGAGAGATATGATGATGAAGAAAGAACAAACAAGAGACAGAAAGGGTGGTGTGGTGGGAACAGAGAAGGAGGTGAGAGGTAATAAAGGAACTTTGTTTGGGCCTTTGTTCCTGGCGGTTTTTCAATGCACTATTCTTTGAGATTTTGTTGTAATATGTTTCAAGCTAAGAAAAGAAAATTGGATAATAGTGAAAAAAGATAGAGATTAGACATCAAAATCATTTGTATCTATTGTCAAGTGAAGGAAGGTAAAGCACTATTGGATATGAGTACAAGTGTTTTTTTGTTCTAATGGTCCTATGGACTGCTGTACTCTTTGTGTCGTTGGTATCATGGTGAATGTGTCATGTTTATAATGAGTTTTTGCAAAAAAAAAAAGAGTGTATTTTTTGAAAATTTACTATGGTTCACAATACTCACAATCTACTATATTAGTGTTACAAATATCAATAAATATAGTAGATAGTTTTTTTTTAAGCGTGAAATTCAATAAGAGAGTATTAGGGGTATTCAAAACCCGATTACAAAAAAGAACCGAAACGGTTCATAAGGGAAAATTAACCGCCAATTGAAACTTAACTAAAAAAATGCAAAGGAAGTTTGCAAAAATCGTAAAAGTTACAATTGGGAAAATTAATATCTCATACTAAGGACCATCTCCAAGCCAAGTATTTTATGTTCCAAATAAGATTCGAGAAGTTGAATTTGCCGTCTTTGAACTCCATATCGTTTCTCATCAACCAACAACTCCACACCACGGCAAACCAAACGGTCCCCGCTTGATTCCTCCTGACTTTCTTCCTATTGAAATAAGACACCCATAATATAAAATGGTCGCGAACTTCCCCAACAAAAATCATTATTCTTGCCTGCAACGAAACTGAAGAATAATCCAAAATATTAAAATTTCCCCAAGTCCAACTATTGTCTTCCCATAAACCTGCTTCTGCCACCATCATGTGTTTAGAGCTGCAGAGTTGAAACAAATCTGGAAAAAGAACCTGCAATCTTTCCTCCCTGGCCCACATTGAGGTCCAAAACGGGATAGAAACGTTGTTGCCCAATCTGAACCTAGAGTTGTCTATAAAAACAGCTGTATTGATAGAATTCTCCAACATGAGAATGTCCATCCACCATACAGAGCAAGACGGGAAATGGGAACGAAAATTGATGACCGAAACATGAGAAGAAACTGCGCCATGCCTAGCTTTAAGGACCTCCCTGCACAAGCCATCTTTTCCCTCTTGAATTTGCCACCTCCACTTCCAAACTAACGCCACGTTGAATTTCTCAACCCTCTTCAATCTCAGCCCACTGTCTCCTAAAGGTTTGCACTGCTGCTCCGCACGTAACCAATGTATTCTCCTTCCTTCAATTACCTCGCCCCATAAAAAATTGTTTTGAATCCTAGTGATGTCTCTATAAACCTTCTTAGGATCTTTGTAAAAGGAAAGAACAAAAATCGTCAAACTAGTCCAAACAGATTTCAACAAAGTTATACGACCACCCAAACTAAGAAAACTTCCCTTCCAATTACTGAGATGAGTCTTTAACTTTCGGACCAAGAAATCCCAAGATGAGATCCTCCTAGGATTCATACCAATGGGAATACCAAGGAATTTAAACCTTGAATCTTTCGACCTGCACGACAAAAAGTTAGTAGCAGCAGCTAAAAAATGCAGGCTGGTATTGATACCCACTAAACTGCTCTTCAGAAAATTAACTCCAAGGCCTGAGATGCATTCGAAACCCCGCAACACAGATTTCAGCGCCCAAATGTGGTTCCAATTCCCTTCTCCAAATAACAACGTATCATCGGCGTATTGTAGAATATCAACCACACAATCACCATTAATCGAGAATCCAGAGAACTGGCCCAAATCAGCGGATCTCCTCACCAGAACCGCTAAAGCCTCTGCAACTATAGCAAACAAAAAGGGAGAGAGAGGATATACATGCCTGAGCCCTCTACTCACCTTAAACTCCCTCGTCGGGCTGCCGTTGACAAGAACCGACATGTAGCTAGTGAAGATCGTTGCCTCCATCCACCTAATCCAAGTATCCCCGAAACCTATCCTCCTCATTAAATACTTAAGGAATTCCCAATTCACCTTGTCGTATGCTTTTTTGAAACCCACCTTAAAAATGATTCAACATTTCTTCTCTTTCTTAGCATAATCCACCGTTTCGTTAGCAACCAAAACACAATCAAGCAGCTGTCTTCCGGGGACAAGAGCACTTTGGCACGAAGATATAACCGACCCCAACACCAACTTCAGCCTTGCTGCTAATAATTTGGAGATGGATTTGTATAAGCAGCCCACCAAACAAATTGGTATATAAACTTTAAGACCCAAAGGATTGTTGATTTTAGGAATCAAAGCCAAAAAAGGCGAAGAAATTGCCTTGGAGAAAGATGCCCTGACATGGAATTCGTGGAAGAAACGAAAGATACCACCTTTGATGAAGTACCAACAATTCCTGAGAAAGAAAAAATTGTATCCATCGGGCCCCGGACTCTTCGATCCTCCACAACCCCAAAAAGCATCCTTAATTTCAGCTTCCGTGAATTTGGCTTCAAGCAAACTTTATCATCTTCAGAAATCCCCTTGAAAGAGACTCCATCAGGGACAAGCCAAACCGGGCAATTTTCCTTGAAACAGTCAGAAAAAAAATTGAAAAACTCATCCTTGACTCCTTCAACCCCTTCAACCAAACCATTGGAAGAAGTAATGGATCCTAAAATATTCGAACGACGTCTTTCTTTCATTACACTCTGAAACAACTTTGTATTTATGTCACCAAGACGATCCCATCGTAACTTGGATTTCTGAAAGAGCAGATTCTCGTTAGCCTTAATGTTCTTCCAAAATCTGGCAGTGACAACCTTTCTGCGCAAAGCCACAACTTCAACATCCACGTCACCATCACGAATCAACAGGTCGTTTAACATGTTTATCTCTTTACTGCCAGCATCAATCTCCAAATCTAGTTTCCCAAACACTTCTAAATTCCACCTACGAAGACTGTTCTTCAAAAGACGCAATTTTTCTTTAACCACAAAGTCAGCCCTGCCTTCTACCTTCAAATTACCCCACTCTTTTTCGACGAACGGAAGAAAGTCCATGTTATCAAACCAACCGTTGTTGACTTTAAACGGTTTTGGGCCCCAATTCTCTTTGTTGGAAACTAACCAGATCAGACAATGATCGGATATATCCTTGTTACCAATTAATTGACCAACTATCTCCCATTTATTGATAATGGAACTAGATAGAAGAAAGCGATCTAACCTGCTCATGGAATTCCCTTTGCCACCAAACTGTAAGCTGCTAATTTTGAGGCCTAGATTTTATTCAGAAAGTGAGTTTTGAAGAATTGCCAAAATATTTCGACAGAAGATTGTTTTTTGAAAGAGGTCAGTCGAAGGCCAATATTGATTGGAGGAGAATATTTGGAGATTTTCTAAGTATTAGAAATGTTTCGACGGATTGGTAATGAGGCTACTTTCGACGGACATTTTGAAATTTGAATTTAGGAGGGAGTTCTGTTTTGAAAAAAGGACGTGTGGAATATATCTACTTGACGAATGCATGCAGATTGCTATTTGTCACCTTTAGGAGAAATAGTTGTTAGTGATAGTTATTTTGATTGTTTATAAATAGGGAGTCTTAGCATTTAGAATGTGTGTGTTCAAAATTTGTACAAGTCACTCAAGAAATACTTAAAGTAACTGTGTGAGAGAAAAGAGTAGTTACTGAGAAAATGTACGTTTGAAAACACCAGGTTTTATTCCTTGCATTTTAATGAAATCTTAAGTTATTCATTTACAATTCCTTTTCATTCCTGCATTTTTATTCTTGCAATTTACTTACATTTCACCATTTCTTTCAAGAACCAAAGTTTTTATTTGAGTCAAAAAGTACTAGTTGATGAAAACAATGATGAATTCAATGAACAAAAGGTTTTTTTTAACATAAATTGTCAAGATTGTTAAAGCACATTGTCCTAGGATTTGTTTGATCGGTCCTGTAAGCAAACTAATTTTTTCATAAATTAGGACATCAGCGGTTGTTTGCAAATTTTCCAAGCAAACAAATTGGCACGCCCAGTGGGACCTTGTGCTATTAACATTTGAAAACCTTTATTTTACACTTTACTCGTACGAAATTTTCTTCGTTTTTGTTGCATGGGACTAAGAAGTGGTAAGATAGCCATAAATAACGAAGAAAGACCCAGAAGGAAACGAGTACGCAGAATGGCTAATCCAAATCCGCCTAACAACCAGAATCCTACGAATAATGAAGTACCACCCCCTAACCCTTCGACTCGGGGCAATACGGCCTCAATATCAGTATCAGAGGCTATGCCATCAACAGCGGGTTCGACACCTGCGCATTCAATTCCCCAGAGTGCGCCTAGTTTTTCAACTATGGGACCCCAAATGCCTCAAATGACTCCTCCCCCTTCAGGGAGTATGTACAGGCCCTTTATATCTGGTTTTTCGATGCCTCTATATCGAGAACAACCATATGGAATGCCAACTTCAGTAATGACAAGTTTACAAAATGCGCCATCAACATTTACGGATCCAACAATGAACATAACGTTGCCTTTGCAAGGGTCTGGTTCTGGTGTGAACCATATGGGTAGAATTAGCCAGCCTTTAGGAACGGGATATCAAACTTATATGCCGAACATTACCAATAATTCTGTACAAGTGATTAGGCAACAAATGGATGAGAGTAACCATGATATGGTCCAGATGTTAGCCCAACAGATGGGGGTTATATTTAACCCTTTGATCCAAAACACGACGCAAACAAATCAACAATTGGCAGCACAGATAACGCGCATTGTTGATTTCTTTGGTGTCCCCCAGCCTCCCCCAAGGGAACAGGGAGTTCAGAACCCATGGGTAGTTGTCAAAGAAGAACCTACCATAAATCAAAGGCAACCAGACATCCCTCAGGCGGAAGTTTTGTACCTAGGAGGGGCAGTCGAACCACCCGGGGTCGAAATCCCTGTTCAACAAGAACCAAGAGTGTTGCTAGTAAACTGAAACCAAAATGCTGACAATATTATACAACAAATGCGTTGTAATGATATGCCGACAGAGAACAATTTGGCTGCCGTGGTCGAAAGAAATATGGCGCGAAATGGTATGAATGTGGGATTACAAAGGCCCAGTTATACCTCCCCTTTATCATAATATATTTTGCAGTAAGAATTACCCCATAGATGGTAAGTTCCCAAGTTCACAAAACTTTCAGGGGATATCAGTGAATCGACGGTCGAACATGTGGTGCGATACTTAATTGAAGCAAGCGAAATACCGCACAATGAGAATTTAAGAATAAAATATTTCCCTAGTTCCCTAACGAAGAATGCTTTTACTTAGTTCACCATATTGCCTACGAATTCGATACATACCTGGACCCAGTTGGAGAGATTATTCCATGAACAATTCTACATGGGACAAACGAAGATAAGTCTGAAAGAATTGGCTAGCGTCAAGAGAAAATTCTCAGAGCCAATTGACGATTATTTGAATAGGTTTAGGTTGCTCAAAGCAAGGTGTTTCACACAAGTTCCTGAACATGAGTTAGTCGAAATGGTCGCTGGTGGCCTTGACTACTCGATTAGAAAGAAATTAGATACCCAGTACTTGAGAGACATGGCCCAATTGGCTGATAGGGTTAGACAGGTCGAAATACTAAAAGCCGAAAAAGCAAGGGCTAATAAAAATAAGAAATAAAGGGTAGCATACATCGGAGTGGGTGAGGATGATGACGAAGATGGATCATCAAATTTCGACGAACAAGAGGTTGATTTAGCATAACTAAAACAGGGGCCACCATATGCGTGTAAACTCTTAATTCCGTCGAATGAGAAAAACCCAGTCGAATCGGAAAAGAACGACAAGTTCCCCAAAAGAACTTATATGTTCGACGTCACAAAGTGTGACGAAATATTTGATTTGTTAGTCAAAGATGGCCAAATGAGAGTGCCTCCTGGTACTAAAGTGCCTCCTTTAGAACAGCTGAAAAAGAGAGGTTTTTGCAAGTACCATAATTTTTGGGGTCATAAAACATCTCAATGTTTCCTTTTCAGGGACCTCGTGCAGAATGCAATCAGAGATGGAAGACTCAAATTCGGCGATAAGTCGAAATCCCAGGTGAAGGTGGATTCAAACTCTTTGCAAATGGTGGATGCACACTATGCTGAGCCATCCACAGTGAACATGGTCAAGGTTACCGAAGGCTTCGAAGACAATGTGAATATGATTGAGGCTACTGATGGCTTCGACAACGACGTGAATATGGTGGAGATTGCTTAGGATCCCGCCAATAAAGGTGACATGGTCGAGTTTACAACTGACTTCGTGAACTAGGCTGTGATGTTTAGGGTTACTGAAGACCTTGACGCAAAGATCATTGAGAACTATATTGCTGAGGCCACTGAGGGTGTCAATAACGAAACTACTGACGGTTTCGTCCAAACCAACAACGAAACTACTGACGGTTTCGTCCAAATCAACAACGAAACTACTGATGGTTTGGTCCAAATCAACAATGAGACCACTGATGGTTTCGCCCCAACTAACAAAGGAATTACTAAGGGTTCTTACAAACAGGCTGTTGTTGGTATTCTCCGAAGGACCATGGAGGATCCAAAAGGCAAAGCTATCGGATTCGTCAGCGCACAGGTTACCAGGAGTCCACTCCCAAAGGTGCTAACGAAGAAGATCTCTGAGGACTTCAATCGAATGAAGAAGGAACATGAGGTCAATGAAGGCCTCAGTTTGAAGCTGAATAAATTAAGCATGGACAAAGAGACACCTGCCAATGTAAACATGGTCGAAGTGGCTCAGAACATGTCAATGCAAGTCGACGAAGAATGTCGACGTGAAGAGTACCATAAACTGGTGTATCCTAAGGAGGAAGAGAATCTGGCAGATTTTATACATAGATGCCAGAGGAAAAGATCTGAGGTAATGCTTTGCCCTCGTTGCAGTGCCGTCTTCGACAAAAAGGCTGTACAAAACTTAGAGGGAGTGGAGAGAGCAAAAAGAAGAGGAAATTAGAGACCTTATGGAGAAAGATTCGACCCCAGAAGAGGGGACCAAAGTAGGAAGAAATTAGCGGGAAGATACCCAAACACATTCAAACCTACAAATAAAGCTCCAGATAACAGGTGGGTGAATCCAATCCGACAAGCCAAAAGACAAGGGAAATGAAAGGATTTCGAGGTGTAGCGATGATCTTCCATATCATACAAGAAGGAATTCCAAAAATTTAAAAAGGTGACTTACCCTTCTGAGAATTATAAGGGCAAGAATCCTATGACGAAGTCACAATGGAGGAGGTACCAACATCGAAAGAAGGCTGAGAAGGAGGCTGCAGGAAAAGACAAGCCAGAAACCAGCAGCAATGTTCAAACCTCGACTCAGATGGAAGAAGTGAAGTTTGAGAAGCCACCTATTGCTCCAGTACAAGCAGCGTCAAAGGAGGAAGTAACCAAGGATGATGAAATGACAGACAATTTTAACTCAGAGTCAGAGGCATCGTTTGACGTAACATGTAACGTCGTTTCAGTGCTCCCTAGGGAGTATGATCAAATAATGGAAGTCGAAGAGGAAGAGGAAGCTTTGGAGGTCAAAACGACCAGACACAGGCCTGTTTGCTACTATATCATGAACAATAGATGCGTTGAAGAACAGAACGCATTTTTCGAAAGGCCAGATGACTCAATGAGAAACCATTTGAAACCCCTATTTATAAAAGGAAAAGTGGGTAACGTAGGGGTGAATAAAATTTTGGTCGATGGAGGAGAGGCTGTCAACTTGATGCCGCATTATATGCTTAAAAAAATTGGAAAAGATGATTTTGACACCAAACCTCATAACATGGTGTTGTCGAATTATGAAGGGAAAGTAGAAACCACTATGGGTGTGATACAAGTAGATCTAATTGTCAGAACCATCACGAGGCCGACAATGTTTTTGGTGATTGCGTCGAAAGCAAATTATAACCTTCTCTTAGGTAGGGAGTAGATACACGGCATTAGTGGCATCCCTTCGTCAATGCATCAACGAATAACAATTTGGCGCGCAGATGGGATTGTTGAAAATATAGAGGCTGACCAGAGTTATTTTCTGTCTGAAGTAAACTAGGTGGATAGGTGAAGCTTCGATAGGAATCTAGCTCACATAGCTCCTTGTAGCCCAGCCACCTTCGACATGACGCCAACGGATAACGCTTTCTGCTCACTATACCTTCATCCTACCCACGGGTTTCAGTGGGATAGAGAGGTAGTTGGCGAAGAAGATTACATTTTTAGAACCTCACACATCCGGCCAACTGGTTGGGGCAGCGAATTCAGTGATAATGAGTGAGTCACTAGTTCTCGAAAAGATCACGGCTTATATAGCCGAGAATAAACTCAAAGAGGCCTTAGAGGCCAAAGTAAAGTATATGGTTGTCGAAGCCAACCAAATCGAAGCAGATCAACAAGGTTTTGAAAAGGATTCTAATATGGATCCACCAGATAAAGATATAGGAGATTTACAAAACCAAAGGCTCGACGCAATTTATGACGATGAGCCATTGGGCTTTGAGAAGGATCCATTAGCAATAAACATCCAGATGATGACACAGGATCCACTCGAAGAAATCGAATTGGGATCAGGGGCAAAGAAAAGACCAACCTATATCAGTGCGAAAGTGAGCCCTCAACTCAAGGTCGAAATAGTCCAGTTGCTGAAGGAATTCAAGGATTGTTTTGCATGGGACTACGACGAAATGCCCGAGATGGATAGGAGTCTGGTCAAATTAAGTTTGCCAATAAAACCTGGGAGGAAACATGTTAAGAAAACTCCAAGGAGATTCGCCCCAGAAATCCTCTCGAAGATTAAAGAAGAAATCGAAAGACTCCTCAGATGCAAGTTCATCCGTCCAACCAGGTATGTCGAATGGATCACTAACATAGTTCATGTAATAAAGAAAAATGGCAAATTAAGGGTATGTATTGATTTTCGAGATTTGAATTCTGCTACCCCAAAGGACGAATATCCTATGCCAGTGGCAGAAATGCTCGTCGATTCTTCCGCAGGCCATGAGTACCTCAGTATGCTTGATGGGTACTCTGGTTATAACCAGATATTTATTACTGAGGAAGATGTTCCAAAAACGGTGTTTCGATGCCCTGGAGCCTTAGGCACCTACGAATAGGTGGTAATGCTTTTTGGTTTAAAGAATGTTGGGGCAACGTACCAGCGAGCAATGGATTCGATTTTTCACGATTTCATCGAAGATTTTATGCAGATTTATATTGACGACATTGTTATTAAGTCTGTTTCGGGAAAAAGTCATACAAACCACCTTCGACAGTTGTTTGAACGGATGAGGAAGTTTGGTCTGAAGATGAATCCTCTCAAATATGCGTTTTGTGTGCAAGCAGGAGATTTCCTAGGCTTTGTGGTCCACAAGAAAGGGATCGAAATTAACCAAAACAAGGCCAGAGCAATAATGGAGGTGAAAGCGCCATCTAAAAAGAAGGAATTGCAGTCTCTACTTGGCAAGATCAACTTTCTCAGAAGGTTCATCTCCAACCTCAGTGGGAAGACGCAAGCCTTTTCCCCTCTACTTCGACTGAAGAAGGAAGACTTTGAATGGGGGAAAGAGCAGCAGAATGCCTTCGACAAGATCAAGGAATACCTGACGCATCCTCCAATTTTAATGTCACCGTGTAGAAGTAGGAGTATGAGGTTGTACATATCCGCGTCAGACAAGACATTAGGGAGCATGTCGGCTCAAGAGGATGAGAATGGTGTCGAAAGAGCCATTTACTACCTCAGTAGGGTCTTGAACGATGCAGAAACTAGATATAGTGTAATTGAAAAGTTGTGTTTATGTTTATACTTTTCATGTATGAAAATGAAGCACTATATAAAACCAGTTGATGTTTACGTTTCTTTTCATTTCGATGTTATAAAATATATGTTATCTAAACCAATCTTGCACAGTCGAATTGGAAAGTGGGCATTAGCATTAACTGAGTATTCTTTGACATATCTACCTTTAAAGGCTTTCAAAGGACAAGTGGTGGCGGATTTCATAGTGGACCACGCCATAAATGAAAAGTATTTGGACTACATAGAAATAGAACCATGGAAGTTATACTTCGACGGTTCTAGTCATAAAAATGGAACTAGAATAGGAATTCTTATTATTTCTCCTAACAAAATTCCAACAAAATTTAAGTACAAAGTCGAAGGCCTTTGTTCAAACAATGAGGCAGAATATGAGGCTTTGATAGCAGGACTTGAAATTTTGTTGGAATTGGGGGCAACTCGGGTCGAAATAATGGGCTACTCTGAGTTAGTCATAAAGCAAATAACAAAATAGTACAAATGTGTTAAGGAGAATTTAATCATGTACTTTGTGATAACTAATCGATTCTTAAAAAGATTCGATATGGTTACGATTTGACATATTCCTCGAATAGAAAATCAGGAAGCAAATGATTTAGCACAGATAGCTTCTGGATACAAAGTGTCAAAGGAAAAGTTGCAGAAAGACATTGAAGTTAGAGGAAGAGTCGTGTCAGCTAGATTTTCCCATCAGATTTGGAGACGATAAAGCTTGGATACGCTGACGAAGAAATTTTTGAAATTTTTAACATAGATGATTCAATGACTGGAGATTGGAGAAAACCTATAATAGAGTACCTGCAAAATCCAACAGGACCAGTCGAACAAAAAACCAGGTATCGAGCTTTGAGTTATGTGATTTTGGGGAATGAACTATTTAAGAAAACTCCGGAAGGGATATTAATTAAGTGTTTAGGCGAATCTGAGGCATACATAGCTTTGTCAAATGTACACAGTGGGGCATGTGGTGCGCATCAAGCAGGCCATAAGATAAAGTGGTTATTATTCCAACAAGGAATGTATTGACCAACTATGTTAAAAGATTGCATCGAATTCACGAAAGGATACCAAGAGTGCCAGATACACACAGGGATACCACATGTTCCTGCAAGTGAGTTACATTCTATAATAAAGCCTTGGCCCTTTAGAGGTTGGGCTTTGGATTTGATTGGAGAAATTCGATCGGCCTCTTCAAAAAGCCAGAAGTTTATTTTGGTTGGGATCGATTATTTTACAAAATGGATCGAAGCCATACCCTTAGTGAATATGGATCAAGAAGCAGTAATTGAATTCATTCAAAAACACATCATTTACAGGTTTGGCATCCCAGAGACAATAACAACGGATCAAGGATCTGTTTTCACTGGTAAAAATATGCAAGCATTCACGAAGGAAATGGGGTTCAAACTTCTCACATCAACACCTTACTACGCTCAAGCCAACGGTCAGGTCGAAGCAGCCAACAAGGTGATAATTGGTTTAATAAAGAAGCGTGTGGGAAGAAAGCTAAAGAATTGGCACAAAACTTTGGACCAAATTCTATGGGCTTGTCGAACCTCTCCTAAGGAAGCTACAAATGCTACACCCTTTCGACTAACATATGGCCATGATGCGGTCTTACCGGTCGAGATATACTTGCAGTCAACAAGAGTTCAAAGACATCATGAAATTCCATCAGATGCATATTGGAATATGATGATAGATAAACTAGTTGATTTCGATGAAGAGAGATTAAACGCGTTAGATTTATTGAAAAGGCAAAAGGAAATGGTGGAGAAATTCTACAATAAAAGAGTAAAAGGTAAAGCCTTTTCGATTGGAGACCTTGTATGGAAAGTGATTCTTCCCATGGATTGAAAAGATAGACTTACGGGAAAATGGTCCCCTAAGTGGGAAGGACCTTTTCAAATCACCAACGTGTTTTCCAATGGCGCGTATGAAGTCGAAGAATTAGATAAAGATAAGAGAATACTGAAAATAAATGGGAAGTATTTAAAAAAATATAAACCCATAATGCAGGAAGTCAAAATAGAAATCGAATAATCTTATAAAAGAAATAACTAAATTGGTAAAAATTTGCCAAACAAATGGCTTAAGTGTCATTACAAAAGAAATAGGCCTCAAAGGGCCAAGAAACATTACAAAATCAAATAGGGAAAGATTGCTTCAACTTGTCAAACTTGGATCGTTGAATTTGGAGTCGACACTCGCATAGGGCCTTGCTGGTCGAAATCTCTTCAATCTCTTTGCCTAACTTCTGAGCCCGTTCGACATGATTCACTCCAACTTCAATCTCTTTGGCTATTTCATCTTGATTGACTTGTTGGAGTTCTTCTTTGCGTTTCTTAGCCTGAGGAATCTTGTTTTGAAGAGCAGCAATCTGTTTTTCCCATTTGAGGATGTTTTCGTCGCACCCGGCAATCTCTTTTCGATTTTGTTCAGAGGCCTTTTCTAGTTCAGTTACCTTGTTGGTAGAACTTGTATCAGCATCCCGTTCAACAAGTTGCGTTTCCGACTTGTTCTCAAGCTTTTTCGAATAGTCTCTAAGACGGTTAAAATATGCCGCTACAAGATCAATAAGAGTAGTTAAGTCCATGACAACATCAGTCACTTCAGGGGGAGCCTCCAGGACGTTGATTTATTTCAGGAGTTTTTTCAGGTCAAAGTGGGCAGATAAATCCTTCTCTAGAAGTTGAAACAAATCAATATTGAGGATTTTCTGCCGAATTTGGGCCATCACTTCATCAGTGGATTTTACGCCAAAAATGGTCCCTGAAGTAGTCGAACTACTGGTGGTGGTGTCAGAAAAGTTATAACGGGTGCTGAGCATGGCCTTAAGATATTCTAGTGGTCTTTGCACCTTCAGATTCTCAAGTTCTTCATGAGAAAGGCTGGTCGAAGTGGTGTTGGTTAAACCAGCTCTAGGATGATCAGGGGGATTTTGCTTGTCGCTTTCTTTCTCTTCATCAGCAGTAATCTTTGGAGTGGTTTCCTTTTCGCCTTCACTCCTTTCTCCCTCTTCGTCATCCGTTTCAGACTCCCCATCTTTATCTTTGTTAGCACCCTTTAAGTTGATGGGAGAATTATCTTCAGGATCACTTGCTGGCGTGAGCGCTCCCGTAGGCATTACCGTGTCTCCACCACCGTCAACTAAGTTATCATCCTCAGGACCAGTCTCTTCTTCGATTATGTCCTGAAGTTTTTTAGAAACGGCGGTGGGATGATTCACTTCGGTGGCTAATTCTTTAGTCGAATCTTTGGGGGAAGGTTTTGAGGCGCTTGTGGGCTTGTACGTGGGATCGCTGCTGGTTTTTGGAAGGGCTTGAACCATAGGATGCCCATGGGTGTCGACAAGGACCTGGAAAATGAAAAAGTCAGCAAGTTTATCATGAGAAAAAATGCTTTTTGCTGTCGAATCTGAAGAGAAAACCTACCTGGGGAATTTCAGTCTTAAGACTAGAACTCTCACTTTCTGCTGGACCTGTGGTCACTTGTTCGACAGGAGTTTTGTGAGGAGTTATCTCCAATATCCTGGAAGCAGAGGTTTTTTGTTGTTGAGGCTTCGTTGGTCTCTTCCTTTTTCTTGAGGGTTTGTCTTGATCTGGGGATTCGTCACCAGATTCAATGGCAGGAGCTTCAGGTTCTTTTTCTTTTCTTTTCTTTAGCGTTAAAGGAGGTCTTCGACTGCCCTGAAAAATAGAAAAAAAATTTCATTAGCATTTCAGGAAATAACAGTAAAGAAAAATTGATTAAAAAAAACAAGGCAAAGTCACACCTTCACCATAGGTTTATGGGTAATATTTTTTTGGACTTCCGCGTCGTCTGCAGTTGAGGCTTCGACGGCAGCTGATTTCTTGGCAGGAATTTTTACGGCTAAAGAAAAAAGGAAAAAAATGTTAAATACAAGTCGAAAGATACAGATATGTGCAAATGAAAAGAAGTGGTGTCGAGTATCTTCCCATTCCACACCTTCATATATAGGAGTTTCCACGCGAATGTGTTCTATGCTAATATGAAGGTGGCCTTTGAAATTGTCCAAGGTATATTTAGTCGGAACCACTCGCTTAACACATTTTTGATATTCCTAGCGAAGAAGTTTCATGGAATCCCCACATGTGAACCAATCTGGAAATGGAGGACTAAAAGCCACACCAAATTCAGCAGATGGTAGAGGAGGAAATTTTGGTGGATAGAGGTTAAAAGCTATCTTATAACGTTGTTCTGGTCGAACGTATGAAGGTAGTTTTAACTCACCCAACAAGTTTGTTGGGCCTGACTGCTTCGCTTATGGTTCGACTAAGTTTGTTGGGCCTTTAGGCAGTTTCAAAGTATTTCTGGAATGCTTGGATTTCTTTGATGTGTCTTGAAGTACCTTTCTTCGTTTTATCCTGCACAAGGTCGAAAGCCCTGGTCAGTTGGATGGTGAAAGAAGGCACGTTGAAAAATTGAGAGTCATAATAAGCCCTCCACCATTCATCAAACTCTTGAGTGCAGAGGAAGCTAGGTTTAAAGGGAACTAGTTGAATTTCGACCAGATTTGAATACTTCGCCAGCAAACCAGAACACTCATCTTCGGTGTGGGTCATGTTGTAGTGAATCAAAGAACCTTTCCTTGAGAAGATGGGTTTTGGTTTTATTTGTATTAACCCAAACTGTCGAGAGACCAAATTAGGTTGGTAGTTAACAAGGGAGACCTTCATCTTTAAGGGAGGGAGTCTGGAAACTAAAAGTCTAGGGGTGAGAAAAGATTCCCAGACATAAAGGAATTCATCTTCTAGAGCTTTTGACTCTAATGGAAGTTTCCTGGTGAGCCACTCTGGTCCAGCTTTTCTATCAGCGAAAGGAGCCATATTGGGAGTGAAGTTATGACGTTTAGCAAACATCATAACATAACTAGTAAAAATTTGTTGAAGGCTTAGACCTTCATCATTGGGTGTTAACTGCGCCAGTCTAGTTCCTTCGACTCTTCTGTCCTTCAGAGCAGCTTCGTCCACAGTTTGTTTGTTGGGTAAGGAAGCTTCAAAGGTGGCATTGAGCCATAGTTGTAAGAGCCAAAATAGTCCTGACAACAGTAGACTCCCTTTGTCCTTGATGTTCTTCAGAAAAGTAACCCCTTCGCCAAGATATTCGTATAGATTCGCCAAGATCATCTCACTGAGGCACAGTTGATGTCCAGCATGAAGTTGATTTGCTATGGTAATATAACGTTTCGCCACTTGAAGGGATCTAGAGCAAAAAACACATCTCGACAGCTAGAGGGCTAGGAATGCTACATGCTCTTGATCAGAAACTTCTTGAGTTTCTTTGTCATGATAATTGGCAATATAGGCTATGAAGGTGGCCTTATTTGTGTCGAATCCTATAGATTCATCAGACAGTAGGGTAGGATCATAATCTACTCCTAGTGGGCTAAGGCCATTTATGGCAGCTACGTCGAAAAGAGTAGGGGTGATCATTCCACAAGGAAGGTGGAAATTGTTATAAGTACTGTCCCAAAAGTAAAGGGAAGCTAGAAGCATGGAGGGGAAATATCCTGGTCCTACTTTCGACAGCTGGATGAGGTCGAAAATGCCCATAGTTTTCCAAACATCAGCTTTAACCTTCTCTATTTTCTTCAGCCAAGCTAGATAATCAGAGGGGTCTTTCGACAAAGGACAAGACCTAAAAATTCTAAAGTTGTTCATGTACTCTAAATTTATGACTTCCTCAGAAGAAGATCCTTGGCCGTCTACCTTGGATTTTTCGTCTATGATTTTCTCCTTATCAGTTCTAGGCATAACCCCGTTAGCTATGGGTTTGTAATGGTGGTAAGCTGGAAAAAATTCTCTCACTTTTACGGGATCTAAGGATAAATCAGGTAAAGGTCCTAGTATGGCATGAGATTTACCAGAAATTGAAATAGGAATTAGTACCTGAGACTGGTAAATACGTCGTTTCTCCTATTCATTTGGAGGCTCTGATACATACTGTTGGTTCCCCACCACCTTTGGCCCAAGGATCTTGTGGTCAGGCGGTAAGTTTTTGGATTTTTTGGAGTCTTTACTTGTGATTTGGGGAGCAGCGGAAGATGTCATGGTTGATTGCAGAAGAGAATGCAGAGAAATGAAGAAGATGAAGTTGAAGAAAGTTCGTGCTTAAAGAAAGGAGAGTAAAAAGTGAAGAATAAATTTTTCCAACTTATTTATAGGAGGAAAAGAGACTGAAGCGGTTGGAATTCAAAAGACCATTCCATTTAATAGAAAGATAGTGGAAATAATTGTGGGACACGTGGCAGTTACGAGTGGATGCTTCAGACGGTGGCAGTTAATTTTTTGACCCATGATCCGATAGGGACTAGGGTAGTGATGATGGAAAATCTTAAAAACGTGGGCTGAAGAGACGTTTGAGGAAAAGGTGCAATGATGACTTTAACGTCACAAACGTCTAATCATATGAACAGCCGCATATCGAATTATTGACGGCGTCGAATTATATTGGCAAAAAATGCTTTTCTCCCTTCATCGAAAATGCATTTTCTGGGGGGCAATTTGTAAGCTGCTAATTTCGACGCCTAGATTTTATTCAGAAAGTGAGTTTTGAAGAATTGCTAAAATATTTCGACAGAAGATTGTTTTTTGAAAGAGGTCAGTCGAAGGCCAATATTGATTGGAGGAGCATATTTGGAGATTTTTCTAAGTATTAGAAATGTTTCGTCGGATTGGTAATGAGGCTACTTTCGACGGACATTTTGAAATTTGAATTTAGGAGGGAGTTCCGTTTTGAAAAAAGGACGCGTGGAATATATCTACTTGACGAATGCATGTAGATTGCCATTTGTCACCTTTAGGAGAAATAGCTGTTAGTGACAGTTATTTCGATTGTATATAAATAGGGAGTCTTAGCATTTAGAATGTGTGTTCAAAATTTGTACAAGTCACTTAAGAAATACTCAAAGTAACCGTGTGAGAGAAAAGAGTAGTTACTGAGAAAATGTACGTTTGAAAATCACCTGTTTTTATTCCTTGCATTTTAATGAAATCTTAAGTTATTCATTTACAAATCTTTTTCATTCCTGCACTTTTATTCTTACAATTTACTTACATTTCGCCATTTCTTTCAAGAACCAAAGTCTTTATTTGAGTCGAAAAGTACTAGTTGATGAAAACAATGATGAATTCAATGAACAAAAGGTTTTTAACATAAATTGTCAAGATTGTTAAAGCACATTGTCCTAGGATTTGTTTGATCGGTCCTGTAAGCAAACTAATTTTTTCATAAATTAGGAGATCAGCGGTTATTTGCAAATTTTCCAAGCAAACACAAACTAACTAAATTTTTTTCCTTTGCAAGGAAGATCCACCAAACCAATTTGATCGATAAAATCTGAGAACTCCCTCATCTCCGAATTGGACCTCCCCGAAGCCCTCCCCTTCCTCTCATCATTATTTATAATAAAGTTAAAGTCTCCTCCAAGAATCCAGTCTCCGTCTGTGTATCTAGATTTCAGATCCACAAGCTTCTTCCAAAGATTTCTTTTATGAGCCAGAGAACAAGACGGATACACGTTTATAACATAATATAAAAGGCCCATCCACAGTAACTTTAAACCTAAGAAGCCATCTCTTTTAAAGCTTAAAATAACCTCAAAGTTTCCTTCCTTCCAAAGTGTTATAAGACCCCCTGATTGCCTGTTCGAAGACGAAAAGGACTAGCCAATGTTATTTCTGTTCCAAAGATTCCTAACTATATGTACATCAACTTCAGACAGCTTCGATTCCTGAATCATAGAGATGTCCACCCCCTTGATTAATAATCAGATTAATCTTTTTCCTTTTGATCAAACTACCTCCTCCTCTGATATTAAATGAACCAATAATCATAGTGTTATTTTGTAATTCACCTTCTGCAGTTGCTTTCTAGCCAAATGTATCCTCTCCATTTCAACAATTTTCTTCTGGTAATCCTTTTAACAACCAGAGGAAATAATACCTAACTCTGCAATTGCTTTCCAGACCTTGCACCCAAAGTTTGATTCGATGTTCTCCCAAAACCGATCGTTGCACCTAACCATGTCTGAATCAACCGTCTGCTTATAGCACAAAATTGCCCCTGCCAAAAAATCATCTCTTTCCCCTGAACCAGAGCCAAATAGAGAAGATAAAGATGCAGGCACTTTAGAATTGCCAGCATCAAATTTTCCAGAAGATGAAACAGGCCCATTAGAAATGGGATAACTACATGCTGGATCTATGCTCCTTAAGGTTCTCTTTTTGGGTCGGTTCCTCTTAACAGACTTAGGCCCACATAAGTCATAAATACACATAAATTTATGTTTAACAATGACAAAATTTTTACCGTACACCTTCCTACTTTTACCCAAAGACTTACCTAATGAACATGACACTCTTGTTTTAGAAGTAACGGGCGAAACAAAGGTATTTGAGGTGGGACTAATAGTCTTTGTCCTTTGGTCCGCAACCACCCTAGCCCGGCCTATAGCCGCATCAAAGTTACCACTCATATCTTTTGTACTTACAGTTATCAGAACATCAGCCCCCTACCTGCTACAGAGGACTTGTGACACACGCATTCTAAAAAGACTTTTCCTGCTGATTGACAAGCCAATATTCCTTCTCCACTAGGTTCCTCGCCATTGTCCTGACCTTCAGAGACTTTATCCCCAGTCATGCTTAATCTAGAAGAGAACCAACCCTTCTCAGATAGGAATGAAGATGAACGAGTTAACGTGGATGGTGGTTTTCCATTGTTTGAAGCAATACGCAATAGGCCAAACAAATCCTCAGAACATCTAATCTTGTAATCAACTCCATCTATTTTGACATCAAATACCTTATCAGAGATTAAAACACAAGAAGTCCTGACCATTATCCTAGCAACGTCCATGTAATCAGCCTTCAATGTGTTTTCGTCAGAACAAATATAACAGCCAATCATATTTGCCACCATTTTGAAAAACTTGAAATTCTAAGCGTGACAAGGAACTCCATGGATCCTTAACCACGTAACCCTTTTTGTGTCAACGTTGTCCTTCTTTCATTCTCTAATGTCTGTGAACCACTGACTCCACCAGCTTTTACCTTCTTCAACCAGGCCTCTGATAGCTCCGTCTTCATTCTCCTCTAACAAACAAAGATTTGCACCAAGAGGGCTGAACTTAATGGAAAAGTAACCTTCCATTTCGAAAGAAGTCTGAATGTTGTAAGTCATACCAGGAACAAGCATTATCCCCATGTAGCAATTCTTTAGCCTTCGTTTGTCATCCTCCGCAGTAAAGTAATTCAGACTTGGTTGGGCCAAACCCTCCTCAGAAGATTGATTGTCAGACGTCAATACCTGTGCAAAGGACTTGCCACCTAAACCCTTGTGCTCTAAAACCTTCCTCAAGGGAGGAACAGAAGGAGAAGGATGTTTCCCAGAGATGTCAGCAATGTCTCTGTAGTTTGGCCATTTCCTTTGAAATCTCCCAAAACGTGGAGCATTCACGTGAATCTTTCTCCCATCAATATCCATGTTGTTCAACTTCACCGCTAACGTTCTAATGTCAACGACCCCTCGGAAACGCGAGAAACTGAATCTCTTACCCAACTTGTTTCTTTTTGATGGAATCACCACTTCGACGACATCACCAATACACCCAAACAACTCAAAAACATCTGAAGCTCTGATCCTATCTGGGATTTCAAAGAAAAAGATTGATGAAAGTTCTTGATCGTCTTTGGTTTCTGCATGTTTCCTTCTTCCACTTGGAAAAGTGTTCCACCTAGTCACCAAATGCCTGAAGCCATGCCGCTTAGGCTTTTGCCACTCCATGCCGCTTTTAGTTATATTAGTACTATTGTTCTTTACTCTATTCGTCTCAAAATAAAAGTTTTTAAAGATTGTTGTATATAGATTAAGAAAAGTTATGAATGAAGGAATAAATGTAACAATTTTACAAAATTGTACTTAATTGTTATTGATTATACATGCATTGTCATAAATGCAGAGTGAGATTTAATGCCTTAAGAGTAGTGCAAACAATATTAATTAGGAATAAAATTGGTACAAATGAATTAATATTACATTGAAAAAGTAAAACGACACTTACTTTGGGATAAATTTTATAGGCTAAAAAGACATTTACTTTGAGGTAGAGGGAGTAAGAGGTTTGAATTTTAAATTTGAAGGTGTCTAGGTCATATCATTCAACTATCCTCCTCGATTAGAAAAAATGATTTGTATTGGAGTCACATACAGTTGTGTTTCCTAAGTAATGTGTTGTATATTGTGATATTAAAGTCTTTGCCAACATACTTCAGTCTCTTGCATAAATGCATTTCATATGTTAAATCCACTTTTGTTTTTGGGTGGTCAATTTTTTTTTATTTGAAGAGAAAATGAAATTTCATTAAGAAGCAGAAGAAACATTATCAATACACAAAACAGAAGAGATAACATTTGGGATACAACCCACCCAGGTTTTAGAACCTACTTGTTTTCCCATGCCAACCATGTTATGAGTATCTCCATTAAAATTTCTACTCATGAACATAGTGGAGGCTTCCTTAAAACTACTCAATAATAACTTACAATCTGCCACAATATTCTCTAAAGCAGCTTAGAATTCAATAACATTAACATAGTCTACTACTAACATCATATCTGACCAGAAAAACACTTTATCTAACTTGAGATCTTGTGCCACTTGTAATCCCCATCCGATGGCTAGTAGTTCCGCAATACTCGGTTCCACAATGATAAAGTTTTTGTTCACTAGGCAAGTAGAACCTCATTTTCTTGGTTCCTAATTATGCAACCCATAGACAAGAATCTCTCATGAAAGCAACCAACACCTACCTGTATAATATTAAAACCATGGACTCGAGGCTCCAAATCTCCCACCTGCACCATCTGCTTCTTGGACCTCAACTATGGATTGTTTTTGTTGAACTCCAAAACAGATTCAAGAGCTTCTCCTGCCACAACATGGGTGGTATATTCTTGATAATCTAATGAAAATTATAAAGATTATTCTCTTGGAAATTAAAAAAAAAAGTGTGGCGATCACTTTTAAAATAGACACAAGTAAAGAATATTGCAAAATTAATTGAGGTTATCTAGGTGAGGTTGTGTTGAGACTTGGTGTCGAGGAAAAGTGAGTTGGGTGGAGTATGATGTGTGTGGAGTCTATGAAGTGTAGGGTGGTAGTTAATCAAGATACTAAGGGACCTATTTTACTGGGGTATATTTATTAGGTAAGAAGACCCTACACCGTTGGTCTTTTTTAATTATTCTGTTTCAAAAATGCACAACTGTCATTAGCGGTGCATATGTGGATTTAACGTTGCTCAGATGGCATATATTTGAATATTACTTGAAATAATTAGGAAAAATCTCTTTCTTCTTCATCAAATCCCTAGAATATATGTATCATTACCCAACCGAGTTCTTCTTCTACTTTCTCCAACAATGACTTCATACGGTACAAATTTGTCAAATTCATGAAGCCCTAACTATAATTCCTTGATTTCGAGTACAAGTCATGGTAAAATCAAACCAAGGTGTGCTTGTGGAGCAAAGACAGCGATACCAACAGTGAGGACAAAATGAAGAAGTTTTGGGAAGCTTTTTTGGGGTTGCATAAATTTTGTGGTAAGTTTATTGCTATTATCTTCTATGTCTTATTTGATAATGCTAACTGTTAGATGTTAAGAGAGTGAAGGTTCAAACTATGGTTGCAACTTTTTTGAATGGGTTGAAAAAGAGTTCAATGGTGAAGGGCAAATAGAAATCAACACTCAAAGGAGATGTTTAAAATACGATGAAAAGGATGCAGAAATTAACATGTTGAAGAAGATCCATGGAGATGACTATTATACAAAAGAGATGATGAAGAACACGTTAAAGATGTTAAAGATGCTAGTTTTTGTCATAATGTTTTTAGTTGTGATTATTGTAATGTTGATGTGTATGTTGATCCATAAGTGGTGATTATGGTTTATGTTGATGTTAGTGTTGTAAGGCAATATGTTAATGTGTTGTTGTAATGAGTTTCTATAATGTGATACTTATTTTGTGCCTAGTTTGTGTGTCAAATTTTATGTTGCAGTAATGATATAGTTTGTGCCCATATTTGCTGCACTAAAGAATAGTTAAAGGACATATTTGTTACACTTTACGAGACTGAATTAACATGTGTTTAACAACTTAGTATACTGTCACATTTTATGTTGTAGTAAAGACATAGTTTGTGTCCATATTTGTTACACTTTAAGAGACATTGTAAACATCATTGACTTAACATAAAAGGCCTATTAACCAAAATAGTGATAAGGCCTTAATATCTTTCATTAAGTAACCAAAATACCATCCAAAATACTTCAAGTATCCATCCAAAATACATAGTAGACATCCAAAACATAAAGTGATGATTCAAATTACATATTTCTAAGTCAACCTCCTACCATCATAAAAACAAAAACACCTACATGATCATAGTTCATCAAAATATAATAGTCAACATTCTAATGTTTTTTCTTTATAGGCAGCTTATGAGTTGTCCTTCTTGGTGGCTGAAAAGCTGTTGTTGGTCTCTAAAATGCTGCAGTTCCTCTTCTTGGTGATACTCTTGTTTGAGTGTAGTGGTGTGGTCCTTCTTTGTTTGAAGTCTTGTTGTTGATTATGTTTGGGTTTGTGTTGATTGAGTTTGGGATCTTCTTGGTGATAGCCTAGTTTAAAGTCTTGTGGTAGGTTGTGGTTGTGATTGTGAATTTATGTGTTGGGTTCTTCTTGGTGATAGTCTAGTTTAAAGTCTTGTAGTTAGTTTTGTCTGGGATGGTGCAAGTTGTGATGATGCAGGTTATTTTGGTGCAATTTGGTAGGAGGCTTTGTTGTGGCCAGATTTACCACACACTGAGCATTTATTTGGCAACCCTTTCCTACTAACAATTATTGTATCTTTTGTATTCTTATCAGCATCTTTGTTATTTCTTCTCTTAGGCCTCCCCAGTGCTCTTCTTGATGGTGGTTGAAGTATGTTGGCGTATGGGGTCTATTCCCATAAGTTGTCACCATTGGTTGGGTAGATTACATGTATGTAGCAAGCTTGGTAAGTCTCCTTTCTATACATGGTAGGAATGTAATATGTATGGTCTTTAGCTCTACTTTGGATGAATGCAATTGCATGGTAGCATGGAATACCAGTGAGCATCCAAATCCTAAAGGTCACTCCTTTTGCTTAAGGTCAACTGTGAATTTGTTTCCCATCACATTGATGTGCCTTACTTCATAAATCATCTCACCAGCAAGCCTTGTTAACATAAAAATTTCATTGAGTTAGTAAGTGCATTAATTATGGGAATTAAATAAGTGAAATAATTGTTTGAATTACCTAGCCATATAGAACCTTGATATTTCAGTTTGTCTTTCCAAAACCTTTTTAATTCTTGGAAGTACAGAACAATTATAAGCTTCAATCTTGTTTCTATTTATTTCCCATATATCCATAAGGTACCCTCTTATATTGTTAGTTTCTTGGATTGGCTGGAATTTTGGTAAAACAAAGGTTGTTCAATGTTTGATGTCATATGTCTGATGTCACAACATTGAGTCTTAACACTGGGCTGTGTTAAGTGTTTAAGTTGCTTAAGTTGGATGTCTGATGTCACAAGCGATGTTGTGACATTAGATCTGCAGAATTAATAACATCAGGTTTAGTGATGTTGTTAGGGTTTGCGTTTTAGCTGGAATTATGGAGAGCAGGTAGTCTCATTGGTTGCGGATATCTTGGGATAGATATTCTCTGCTGCATAGGAGATCTGGTGCAGATTTGTAGGAGATTTAAAAGGTTGAAGATTTGAAAAGATTTTAGGAGAAAATCTGATTTGAAGATTCAGTTTTAAATAACAAATCAAGTCGGATATTGTAGCAGGTCCAAGCCCAATCCAGATAGCTATATAAAACGCATCTGTAATGAAGGAAAAGCAACGAAGAAAGTGAGCTAAAGACCGAGAGTCGTTTTGTGTCTTCGTGCATGTTTTGTAAACCATTCTAGTGTGAATTGGTATTATTGTTTTGAGTTGTTCTTGATCAAAGCTGTGAAGCAGAATCAAGTAGTGTTATTCAAAGTGTGTGATCTTTGAATTATATCACTGAAGTATTTTAGGGATTGAGTAGTGTTCTCATATCTAAGTGGTTTCTTAGGTAGAAAGTCACTAGTAGGAATTAAGATTAGGAGATTGTCATCTGGGTTGTTGAGTCTGTAATTTAATTCTACAAGTAGTGAATTTCATCCCTGGCTTGGTAGCCCCCAGACGTAGGTAGTTAGACCGAACTGGGTGAACAATTCATTGTGTTGATGTATTGCTGTTATTGCATTGTCCATTGCAGAGTGTGTTGTTGTGACATCGCACTTAACTTCACACATCTGGTACCAGAATTTCAATTAGTATCAGAGCAGGCATCCTGTCTGTCTCTGGGTGAGATCTAGGGAAGTTATTTTCTGGTGTAAAGATGGACAAAGAGGTTGGAGGATTTGTCAACAGACCCCCTATTTTGGATGGATCCAATTATGACTATTGGAAGCCAAGGATGACTACTTTCTTAAAATCCTTGGACAACAGGGCATGGAAGGCCATTATTAAAGAGTGGAAAGCACCTGTTGTGTGTGAGAAAGATGATGCTGGCAAAGATAAAGAAGGTACCTCAAAGCTGAAACCTGAAGAAGAATGGACCAAGGAAGAAGATGAGCTTGCCCTTGGTAATTCCAAAGCTCTGAATGCAATCTTCAATGGAGTGGATAAAAACATATTCAGGTTAATCAATACCTGTGAAGTTGCTAAGGAAGCTTGGGATATTTTGAAAGCTACACATGAAGGAACATCTAGAGTTAAGATGTCAAGACTTCAGATTCTAACATCGAAGTTTGAAGGTCTGAATATGAAGGAAGATGAGACTATTCATGACTTCCATATGAGTGTTCTTTAGCTGGATAATGCATCCAGTGCTCTTGGAGAAAAGATGTCAGAAGAAAAGCTGGTAAGGAAAATCCTTAGGTCCCTTCCTAAGAGGTACAAGATGAAGATGCCTGCAATTGAAGAAGCCCAAGACATAAGCAAAATGGGAGTTGATGAGCTTATTGGATCTCTTCAAACATTTGAGCTAGGGTTAAGTGAAGAGGAACCTGAGAAGAGGTCCAAGAGTATAGCTTTGGTTTCCAGTTCTGAAGAAGCCAAGAAAGGGAAAGAAGATGATTCTCAGGAGGAGCTGTCTCAGGCTATTGCTTTGCTGGGTAAACAGTTCAACAAAGTTATGAAGAGGATAAATAGGAGTTATAATCCCAATGTCAAGAACATTACCTTTGACATCAACAGATCAGGAGAACAAGGGAAGAAGTCTAAAGATGAAGAAAAATCCAGCAATGAGAAAAGGATACAATGCTTTGAGTGTGAAGGGTTTGGGCATGTCAAGAAGGAATGTCCTACTTTTCTAAAGAAGTAGAAAGGGTTATCAGCTTCCTGGTCTGACAGCGAGAGTGAATCTGAAGAAAATTCAGCTAAACTTGTTAGAGCAATGGTTGGGGTTTATGAGTCAGATGAGGAGTCTTATGATGAAGAGGTCTCTTACGATGAACTTGCTGTCACTTACAAAGATCTTTTCATAAGAAGTGAGCAAGTGTGTCTTGAAGGAGAAGAGCTGAAGAATACCATAGTACAGTTAAAAGCTGAAAAGACTGAACTTGAAGCTGAAGTCAGTATGCTTAACTATAAGCTGGACTCTATGGCCAAAACCATCAGAATGTTGAACAATGGTACTGATGCGTTAGACAACATTCTCAGTATTGGGAAGATGGTTGGAGACAAATGTGCTTTGGGATTCACCAATGATGCAGGTTCTATCACCCCAAAACCAGTGATGTTAAAACAGATGTTAAAACATCATAACAGAACTCCATCTAAGAAGAAATACAGACGCTGGAGGTGTCACCATTGTGGATGTTTTGGACACATTAAGGCTTATTGTTATAAGCTACATGGGTATCCACAGAAGGCTTATCAGGTTGTACCCAAACAGAACTGTTATAAAGGAAGGCAGGTTTCCAAGTCTAAGAAGCAATGGGTCCCTAAAGTTAAGGTTACCAGCTTAATAGCTCACACTTCTTTAAGGGTTTCTACCAAAGAAGATTGGTACTTTGACAGTGGGTGTTCAAGGCACATGACTGGAGTAAAGAATCTGTTGATAGATGTGAAGCTTCAGTCTTTAGGCTATGTTATATTTGGTGATGGGGTCAAAGGAGAGATCAAGGGGATTGGTAAACTAAACTGTGCTGGTGCTCCAAAACTGGAGGATGTTCTTCTTGTTAGAGGACTGACAGCAAATTTGATTAGCATTAGTCAACTTTGTGATCAAGGATTCAAAGTAGACTTTACAAAGTCTGAATGCATTGTCCAAGACAATAAAGGAGAAGTCATTATGAAGGGAGCCAGGTCTAAGGACAATTGTTATCTTTGGGTGCCTCAAAACTCAGATTCTTCCACGTGTGTCTTTGCTAAAGAAGATGATGTCAAAATTTGGCATCAGAAGTTGGGACATCTTCACTTGAAGGGAATGAAGAGAATCATCTCCTCAAAAGCAGTCAGAGGAATTCCCAAACTTAATATTGAGGAAGGAAAAGTGTGTGGTGACTGTCAAAAAGGGAAGCAGACAAAGATGTCTCATCCGAAGCTTCAACATGACACCACCTCTAAGGTTTTGGAACTACTTCATATGGACTTGATGGGACCTATGTAGGTGGAAAGTCTGGGGGGAAAGAAATATGCATATGTAGTTGTGGATGACTATTCAAGATACACCTGGGTGAACTTCATCAAAGACAAATCAGAGGTGTTTGATGTTTTTAAAGATCTTTGTCAAAGACTCCAAAGAGAAAAGGAGAGCAAGGTTATCAGAATAAGAAGTGACCATGGAAGAGAGTTTGAAAATAGCAAGTTTGAAGAATTTTGCTCTGCTGAAGGTATAAGTCATGAGTTTTCATCTCCTATTACTCCTCAGCAAAATGGAGTAGTTGAGAGGAAGAACATAACTATCCAGGAGTCTGCCCGAGCTATGATCTATGCCAAGAAACTTCCCTATCATTTCTGGGCTGAAGCCATGAATATTGCCTGCTACATTCACAACAGGGTTACCCTAAGAAGAGGCACTTCATCCACTCTATATGAACTATGGAAGGGAAGAAAACCTAATGTTAAATACTTTCATGTTTTTGGAAGTAGATGTTATATTCTAGCTGATAGAGAGTAGAGAAGAAAATTGGATTCCAAAAGTGATGAAGGAATATTTTTGGGATACTCTACTAACAGCAGAGCATATAGAGTTTTCAACTCTAGAACCAAGGTGATGATGGAGTCAATCAATGTGGTGATTGATGACAGTGACAAGTAGGAAGATGATGATGTCCTAGATGCTATTGAGACATCAATTGGTGAAGTTGCACCAGAAGCTGAAGACAGAAGCCAAACTCCTAGTGTTGCTGCTGCTGAGCCTGAAGCTGAGCACCCTCATAAGGATCCCTCCATCAGGGTGCAGAAGGACCACCCAAAGGAGCTCATTATAGGCGATCCAAACTCTGGAGTGAGGACTAGGTCAAGAGATGTTATAGCAAGTTCATGTTTTGTCTCCAAAATTGAGCCAAAGAATGTCAAGGAAGCATTGACTGATGAGTTTTGGATAAATGCAATGCATGAAGAGCTGGAGCAGTTCAAGAGGAATGAAGTATGGGAGCTTGTTCCTAGGCCTGATGGAGTTAATGTGATTGGCACCAAGTGGGTCTACAAGAATAAATATGATGAACAAGGAGTGGTCACCAGAAACAAGGCCAGATTAGTTGCTCAGGGATACACTCAGGTTGAAGGAATTGATTATGATGAAACCTTTGCTCCTGTGGCTAGACTGGAATCTATCAGATTGCTCTTAGGTGTGGCTTATAATTTCAAATTCAAGCTTTTTCAGATGGATGTTAAAAGTGCCTTCTTGAATGGTTACTTAAATGAAGAGGTGTATGTTGATCAACCAAAAGGATTTATTGATCCAACATTTCCTGACCATGTGTACAAACTAAGGAAAGCTCTATATGGTTAAAAGCAAGCACCAAGAGCTTGGTATGAAAGACTTACTGAATTCCTGGTTGTGAATGGCTACAGAAAAGGAGGAATTGACAAGACCTTGTTTGTTAAAGAGGAAGGAGGAAAATTGATGGTAGCTCAAATCTATGTTGATGACATAGTATTTGGTGGGATGTCAGATGCAATGGTGAAACATTTTGTGGAACAGATGCAGTCTGAATTTGAAATGAGTCTTGTTGGTGAGCTGAAATATTTTCTTGGTCTACAAGTTAGATAATGGAGGACTCCATATTCATTTCTCAGAGCAAGTATGCAATGAACATAGTGAAGAAGTTTGGCCTAGAGAATGCTAATCACAAGAGGACTCCTGCTCCTACTCATCTAAAATTATCCAAGGATGAACATGGTGTCAGTGTGGATCAAAGTTTATATAGAAGCATGATTGGGAGTCTATTGTATCTCACAGCTAGCAGACCTGACATTGCTTTTGCTGTTGGAGTTTGTGCCAGATATCAATCTGAACCTAAGGCTAGTCACTTGAATCAAGTGAAAAGGATCTTGAAATATGTAAATGGCACTAGTGACTATGGGATCTTGTATAGTCATGGTTCTGGGACTGAGTTAAGGGGATATTGTGATGCTGACTGGGCTGGGAGTGCTGATAATAGGAAAAGCACTTTAGGAGGTTGTTTCTTCGTAGGGAATAATCTGATATCCTGGTTCAGTAAAAAGCAGAACTGTGTGTCTCTTTCTACTGCTGAAGCTGAGTACATAGCAGCAGGGAGTAGTTGTTCTCAACTCGTGTGGATGAAACAGATGTTAACTGAATACAATGTCAAGCAAGATGTCATGACATTGTACTGTGATAATTTGAGTGCTATCAATATCTCTAAGAATCCTATTCAACATAGTAGAACTAAGCATATTGATATTAGGCATCATTTTATAAGAGAATTGGTTGAGGACAAAGTTGTTGCATTGGAGCATGTAGCTACAGAAAAACAGTTAGCTGATATCTTTACTAAAGCATTAGATGCAAACCAATTTGAAAGGTTGAGAAGTAAATTGGGAATTTGTATTCATGAAGATTAATTGTGCTTGGTTGTCAAATTGTGGCTAAAAAGGGGGAGAAGTAGCCAAGGAGTTGGAGTGTCATTGTATTCTGTCAAAGGAGTTGATGGTAGTTTGCTGCTAAGGAATGAAGTCAAGGAATATGTAGCTGATTGTTGATGTTATAGTACAGAAGTGCAGAAATTAAGGGGGAGTAATTGCTGATCTACTGAACAGCTGTTATGCTGGTTCTTGTTTTGAGGGGGAGCACCATTGTTGATTGTTGAAAATTGTAGCTGTTGTAGATGGAGCTGCAGCAGAGTTTTGTGTGAAGTAAAGTCTAAAGATGCTGCTGCTTGGAGTTTCAAAATTATTGAAGTTTTTTCCACTGCTGAAGTCTCTGAAGGTGCAGAGATTGTTTTAGCCAAAATTAGCCAAAGGGGGAGATTGTTAGTTTCTTGGATTGGCTGGAATTTTGGTAAAACAAAGGTTGTTCAATGTTTGATGTCATATGTCTGATGTCACAACATTGAGTCTTAACACTGAGCTGTGTTAAGTGTTTAAGTTGCTTAAGTTGGATGTCTGATGTCACAAGCGATGTTGTGACATTAGATCTGCAGAATTAATAACATCAGGTTTAGTGATGTTGTTAGGGTTTGCGTTTTAGCTGGAATTGTGAAGAACAGGTAGTCTCATTGGTTGCGGATATCTTGGGATAGATATTCTCTGCGGCATAGGAGATCTGGTGCAGATTTGTAGGAGATTTAAAAGGTTGAAGATTTGAAAAGATTTTAGGAGAAAATCTGTTTTGAAGATTCAGTTTTAAATAACAAATCAAGTCAGATATTGTAGCAAGTCCAAGCCTAATTCAGATAGCTATATAAAACACATCTGTAATGAAGGAAAAACAACGAAGAAAGTGAGCTAAAGACTGAGAGTCGTTTTATGTCTTCGTGCATGTTTTGTAAACCATTCTAGTGTGAATTGGTATTATTATTTTGAGTTGTTCTTGATCAAAGCTGTGAAGCAGAATCAAGTAGTGTTATTCAAAGTGTGTGATCTTTGAATTATATCACTGAAGTGTTTTAGGGATTGAGTAGTGTTCTCATATCTAAGTGGTTTCTTAGGTAGAAAGTCACTAGTAGGAATTAAGATTAGGAGATTGTCAACTAGGTTGTTGAGTCTGTAATTTAATTCTACAAGTAGTGAATTTCATCCCTGGCTTGGTAGCCCCCAGACGTAGGTAGTTAGATCGAACTGGGTGAACAATTCATTGTGTTGATTTATTGCTGTTATTGCATTGTCCATTGCAGAGTGTGTTGTTGTGACATCGCACTTAACATCACACATCTGGTACCAGAATTTCATATATCCTCTAGCATTGTAACAATAGGCTCTTGTCTTGGTCCAATTATAACACTATTGAATGTTTATGACATATTGTTAACCAACGCATCACATTTATTATTATAATTGAACCTAGACTTACTCCAAAATCTAGGTTGAATCTTCCATAATTATTTGTAGGCCTCTTCATTAACCATCCTCATCTCCTTCATTTCCCTTTCCCATTCTTGAGGATATGTTTCTTTGGCTATCCTCCATATCATTTCTTTCAACTGCTTGCCAGTAAATCTTTTTCTAAAGTTGTTGTACAAGTGTCTTACACAGAATCATTGGTCAACACCTGACAACAATTCTTTCAATGCAGGTAACATCCCCTAAACATAGAAAAATAGTTAAACATAGAAAAATAGTTAAACATAAAGTTTATGTTACTAAAATGATAATGACTATGTGAAAGTGAATGGTACCTTTTGTTGGTCTGATGTAAAAGTGAATTCTCGCAAAATTATGGACCACATAAATCTTGAACTAGAAGAAAAAGAAACTAAGCCCACGAGTCCTTAATCTCTGCTTCAACCACAGCCAATGCAATGAGCATCATTTGGTCATTAGGGTCTTTACCTATTACTGCAAGAATTTTTCCTCCATAATGACCCTTGAGAAAGCACCCATCAACTCCAATGATTGGTCTACAAACTTGAAAACTTCTCTAACAAGTATCAAGGAACATATATAGTCACTGAAAACTTGGAAATAATGGTTTGCTGACATAGTTCTCATGTTGTTGCTCAGTTTCCTCACTTTGTGGTTCACTTGATTACACTTTCAACTTAATTGTGTTGTTTGGATTTGATCTCAGTAACTTGTGTGTGTAGTCATACAACCTCAGATATTGGTCCCTGAATAACCCTTCTACATAATTAAGTGCTACCCTTCTTGCCCTATAAGCCTTCATCCTACTCATACCATTATTATATTTCTCATGAACTTTCTCACATATTGTAGTGAGTTTCACATATGGATTAACTCTAACAGTTGAGTACAACTTTTTTCCAAGCCATTTAGTGTTAAACATCCTTACGCTAAACTCCCTATTGCATGTGTGAGTGTTAATCAGTTTTTTCAGTTTCCATGTATCCTTATTTGGCAATTTTGAACATAATGCAACGCATTCACACCCTTTCTTGCATCCCACTCTAAGTCTTGTCTTATCATTCTTTATAAAGTGTAAATCTCTACCATTATTAACAACATAGTTTTCTATTGCTTCTTTAAACTCCTCCTTTGTTAAGAACATGGTACCCAAAACCCACTTATAGTCCACAAACTTCTTAGGCATCACAAATGATAGATATTTTTTCTTAGCTCATTTTTCTTCTTTGGTCTACCACCCTTACTTTTTTCCTTTACTTGAATCATCCACTTCTAATTCATCCACCTCTTGATCATTCTCCCCAACAACAAATCCTTTTACTCCTACCAAAACCTCATCAATTCCATCATTTAATACCTCATCATCAGAGTCATCAAACCTGCACCCTAATGCATTATCATCACTTTGTTCATTATGGCCACTCTCAACAATTTTCGCATTTTGTTTATGTACTCAGTCTATGAGTCAATGTCAGGTATATCACTCATGGTGTCAGTTTCAGGTATTTCATGCTGGCCCTCAGCTATGTCAGTTTCAGGTATGTCATGTAGGCTCTCATCTATGTCAGTTTTAGGTATGTCATATTGGCCTTCAGGTATGTCATGTTGGCCCTTAAGTATGTCGGTTTCAAGTATGTCAGTCTATTGTTCAGTATCAGGTATGTCAGATTCAGGTATCTCATCTACTACATCATATATCTCAGTTCCAGGTATCTCATATATTATAGTGGATTGGACATAAGTTAATAAAGATTGGACATCAACTACATCCACTACATTAGGTTGGGAAATAGGGTGGACTATATATATGTCTACCTTGCCATGAGTCTTGGACGATTTTGTAGTTCTATTTCACCAAAGTCATTAATTAGTTCCTTTAAAGTACTAGCAAAATCATACTACATTTCAAGTACCCCAGGATACCCTATTTCTTTATCAACACCCAAAATTTTAAAATAACTCCATCTGTCACCATCACACTACCATTTTGACACTATCCCTCATACATATCTACCCTATCATCAAATTGTCCCCCATGATGAAAACTAACATAAAAAACATTCCTTTTTGGCAGAAAAGTTTTAAGCTGTAGAAATCAATATGTACTATAAGGGACAACATACAAAACCCTAGACCTCAATAAATCAAATACATTTTCGTAGGGAAAACGAGACTTGCCTAAACATTCAAAGCTTCGTATCTAAGTTTGTCTCTCTCGAATACTTCGTCTCCCTTGAATCCTTCATATCCCTTTTGAATCCATCATTTTCGTTTGAAGCAGCTCATATTTGCAGAGTTTCTCAAATTAGGATTAACTTTAGGAATGCTTAAACTTAAATTAGAGGATTTTTGTCTAATTAAATAAAGGTTAATTTACAACAATTACATCTCAGCAAAGTTACAGTCATCTCAACCACATAACAACCAGTTAAGCACCGTTAATGACAGTTGTGCATTAAAGGACTGACATGTAGCAAAAAAAAACTTAAAAGACCAACGTGTTACAATTAAATATCCTAAAGGACCCCTGTTGGAATTAAGCATTTTTCGTGTCTAAAATTTTACTTCTCTTAATCATAAAGCATATAAGAGGGGAGACCTTCATTGTGGTTGAACGTGTAGGGGTTCACTAGTTTTTTATTTTGTGTTGACTATTTTTTATTTTACAAGGTCACAAAGAAAGAAATCAATGTGATGAAGAATATTATATCCAATGAAGCACATACACATAAGAGAAAAATATAATACGTACCCGATACGAAGATACGTAATTAATATTATAATATAAAATAAAATATGTTTAAGATATATGTATAAAATTTAAAATTAGACATCTAATTAAATTATAGCCTAACAAAAATTAAATACATAACACAATTTTTAACACATTACTAAATTGCTAAAAATGTGAAAGGTCTAAAGAAGAAAGAAAATAACATTGTTGCATATTTGATATACCAAATCTAAAATTCTCCTTTATAAATAATATTAATAATACGTAAAAGAAAATGATAATTAATTTAAAAAAATTAAATAAGTGTAATTGATAAAAAAAACTTAAATAGGATATTAAAGAGGATATTGATATGGATTATATATTTCTTATGTTCTATAATTAGTGGTCCATTTTAAAGGATAAAGTATCTTAAAATAAATGATTCATTTCAATTTTTAATATAAATTAATTCATTTTTTCTATTTGTATCCTTTAATTATTATAATTTTTATTATCATAAAGAGTACTTTAGTAAAAACTTCATTTTTTTTTATTATTACACTTTTTTTAATATATATATATATATATATATATATATATATATATATATATATATATATATATATATATATATATATGAAATAGTCAAGACAATACAATTTATTTGAGATTTTTACATATATATGTGCTTCATTGATCATATCTATGAAGATTTTTACATATATGTGCTTTATTTGTAGCAACAATGTGGGAGCAAGCATTATAGTAAGTATATCAAATATCATGCATATTAGCATAGCTATGGGAACGGGTAAAATGTGTAGGCCTCCCATCCATTACATGGAGCAGTAAGAAAAAGATGCTTAAATTCATAAAAATTTATAGTTATGAATACATTGGTGATTTACTCATAAGTGAAATATATCCATGAATTGCATTAATGAGAGGGTAAAATAAAATGACATTCACAAAAGAGGTTGTCTTTTATGTAGTTTCCAATCTGTGATTGACATTAATACCATCTTATAAATGGTCCATGATTGATACACTTTTTTGCTTTTCCTTTGAAAAAACAATAACAAGTCAAATTAGTTGAAAAAGACCAAACAAACCTTCTCTTCTTCCAATCTGTTTTTTTATTGGAACTTTCATTTAAGCTTATTGGGATTGGGATTTCATGAATCAATTTGGGTTTAACATTTTGTCCCTCTTTAGCAGCATTTTGTCTAAAACATCATCATCCCTTTGTTATGTCACTATTGTGTGCAGGCTTTAATCAATTTTCAACACATTGAATTTTCAGTTTGTTGTCTATATGTATATCAAGGAAGAAACTACTGCTCTTGTTGCGTCATCAATACTCATTCTTCCAAATCTCTATTCCCCTCACAAATATTTAAGTTAACAATACGTTTGAATAAATATTACTAGTAAAAAAAATACTTACGATCTGTAGAGTATCATAATGGCATAGAAATTTCAGGGTATTTTTCCAAGCATAATTATTTACTATTGCAATGGAAAACTTGAGAATATTCAACTTCATGCACAGACGTAACAGATAAATCTCAGAAGAAACTATAGTCAGCATATTTTTATAAATTTATATATTAAATCAGCTATATATATATATATATATATATATATATATATATATATATATATATATATATATATACAGAGAGAGAGAGAGAGAGAGAGAGAGAGAGAGAGAGAGAGAGAGAGAGAGAGAGAGAGAGAGAGAGAGAACTTTTAGTGTGGGGCAATATAAATAATTTTAAAAATAAATTTAATTTAATATGAGTGGTCCTTTTATAAGTTTTACATATACCTTCAATTATATTTAAATATTATACTATTTTATTATAAATTATTAATCAAATATTTCTATAAATATTCATATGATAAGATATATTTGGATATTTATTTTTAATAATTTTACACCATACCAACAAATTATACCCTTACCAATATCTATTATATTTTAATCATTAACTATATTCTCCTTATTTTTAATATAAGTCATTTTGAATTTTTTATACACATTAGAAAATGTAAATATTAATGTATGAAAAAAAAAGTTATAAAAAATTTTATTAAATTATTCTTCATTAAATGGTAAGAAGAAAAAAAAATTCACATAAGAATATAATAAAAAGAATAATATTAATCTTTTATTAATATTTTATTAATATTAAATAAATTCACAAAGGAATATAATAAAAAATATTATTCTTTATTTCTTTATATATATATATATATATATATATATATATATATATATATATGTGGTTTAATCCAATTTTGTAAAGTGTTAAAGCTGAAATTACAGAGCATATATTGGTTAAATTTAAGCAAAAACATTGCATTCTTTACAAAACATGCATCATCAAATAAAACTGTTCTATGCAAATGTAATTGATCGTACCTGGATCAGACAGTGATGGTGGCCAACAGCGTCTGAAACGGCAGCTCCGGTGATGGTGAGAGACGGTGGGGGGGGGGGGGGGGTGTACCTGCAAGGTACTCCGACGCTCAAGTGAGAGTGCACAGAATATCGGCAAATACGAGAAGAGAGAATGGTAGGAAGAAAAGTGTCTAACCTGACCCTCTCAAATGAGAGGGTATTTATAGAGAGCCCCCAGCGCGGGACCAACGGTTACCTGCAATGGGCTGGATCAACTAGGACCACTCCAAGTAACTGCTAGGGCTTACGTGTAGTGGTGAAGACCAGCACGTGGTCTTCGCCCTAGAGTAACTGCTCATAGATTTCTGGAAGTAGGGCAGACCGAATCTTTCGGAAGTGGGAGGTTACTTGGAACGTGTCCACGCAGGATGGACCGTTGGGTGCTCCTCGCGGGGAGGAGTCTTCTGTGTCGAGGAGATGTGAAGCCCGTAGGAAGGGCATGGCCTCGCGGGGAGGCGATACTGTCCGTCGAGGAGGGACGAGTAGCATGCACGCGGGGGAGAGGTTAGCTTGTCGAGGAGCCACATCTCAGCGGGGTGGGGCATCCTCGACTCCTATTGTCCAAGGTGCCCGACACTACCTGAGTGCCCAGCGAGACTGTGGCTACACGTGGCAGTCGCGTGTCCGCAGAGGGACCTTGCCTTATTGGGCCTCCCCGGGTAGTATGGGTTGGGCCTGCTCGACTGTTGGGCAGCCTCGGCCCAGTCCTGAACAGGAGCCCCCCAAGTCGTTGCTCTGAGTCGTCAGAGTAATGACTTAAGGCTTACTGGCATGTCGGGGATACCCCAAGAGAGGAGCCGAGGAAGCCATATTCGTGGTCGACGTACGTACGGTTGCACATACGTCGGGCATCGTTCAGTCGCGTTTGGTTGACATGCCGGGGAGATGAGGAGTTTCAGATCCTAAGCGTTGGGGGAACTTGGAACGACACGCGTGGGAAGATGCGCAACTGCATGCGTGCCACGTGTCGCCTGCCATTATTACCTAGGGAGGCTAGGGCGGCTGGCTAGGGTAGTGCACTTGAGTGCCCTAGGCCCCTCGAGTCCCGCGAGAATCGCCTATAAAAAGCTGTTCCCCTCGTTCATTTTTCACTTTTGCCTTTCTCTCTCAAGAATCCTTCTCCTTCTCTCTCTACACTCTCCCGTTGCCGGTCGCCGCCGTCAGCCGCCGGACACTCCATGCCTGGAACCTACAACCATCGCTCTCCGCCGTAAAACCGCCGAAAACTCCGTGCCGGAACCCTAAACCGTTACTCACAGGGTACTTGCTTCGAAATCGACCTTTTTTCTTACATTTCTCTTTAATTTCATCTAGTATAAGGCATTTCCTTGATGAACTGATGATGTTCTTATGAGAAATGTGAGGATTCCTGGCGAATACGGCGGGAATCTTTAGTTATTGAGAGAGGGGGTGCTAAGAACTTCACCCGTTTTTGTTGAATGTTTCGGGGACTAGGGATGAACATGCCGGGGACCCGTTGAATGTCTCGGGGTCCCCAATAGTTACTCTCTTTCCTTAGCGTCACGGGGACACGGGGCAGAATCTTCCGGGGAGGCGATGAGTTCCCTGGCAAACGTGTCGATCCTCGGCCGGTTATGTCGGGGAACCGAGATAGCCTTGCACCTTCCTCGCCCGTTCGCTTGAACAGCGGTGGAGGGGTGAATTTGATACGACCCATCGAATTCACCGTTTCCTTCTGCTTTTCAGGTAAATGGACGATTTGTCTACTAAGGTGGCCGTAGGATCATTCGAAGAAGACGACGACCAGCCCGACTCCCCCATGGCTCACATGGCTTTCGCCCGGGAGTGCCCGCTCGAAGAGTGGGTCTGTAAAGAAGCCTTGGAGATGTCGTCAATCTTCGCCTACAAAGACGTGGACGACGCGTTCTGCACTGTCGAGCACAGGCTCATCGGTTCAGACAAATCTTGGAAGGTCTTCCGTCCAGAGGAGCATCATCGGATATGCCAGCCTTATCGGGGAATGCGAATCCCGTTGTATGAATTTATGTTCAACCAGGCGGGGTGGAGGTTGCCCTTCACGGACTTACAAGAGGGAATCTTCTCCTGGTTGCAGCTGGCCCCTTCACAAATTCATCCGAACTCCTTGGCTTTTATCCGGGCCTTCGAGCTTGTCTGTAAGCATTTAGCAATCGTCCCGACGGTGTCCCTCTTTTTCTGGATATTCCATCTACAGAGGTCGTCATCAGGTGGACGACATGGATGGGTGTCCTTCAAGCAGAGCAAAGCTCTGTTTCATACATACTTAGACTCCATCCGGGACTTCAAGTTCCGTTATTATTTCGTGAAGCCAGTCACCGTCGGGACCGTATACTCGTTGTACCGGAAAGTCACTCGCGACGTCGACGGTGTCTCCGAGGAGGTTCTAGAGCCGAGGTTCCCCCTATACTGGACGGAGGAACACTTCAAGAAGGGGGTCGACAAATATAAGGTGAAGCATAGTCAGCTGGCCGTCGAGGACCGGGAAGCTTACGACAAGATCGTCGCGTTCGTCGAGAGCTTCACCGAGGCTCAGCACAAAACGTTGGACGGCCAGGCCATAATGGGAGCAGACGGGCAGGTGAAGAAACAACGTCGTCTGATCAATACCCGCGTTCTGCTCGAGACCTTCTCCGACGAAGAGGCCATCGAGTTGTTAGGTGGTGAAAACATCCACGATCTAAGCATTCCTCGCATCTGAATTCCTTTCATTCTTTGCCTTACTAACATTTTCTTTCTATTTGCAGGAAAAATGGCCGGAGTCGAGGAAAGATTCAAAAAATTGAAGGCGAAGAGGGCTAGGGAAGAGCAGCTTCGGGTGGAGGCGTCTCGCTCGAAAGGTCAGGACGTCGCTCCTTCCGGGGTCATGCCTGAGGGTGGTTCCTCGGCCACCATGCCCGAAGGTTCAAGTCAATCTCAGCCTGCTGCCACTGTGTCCGAGATTTCAAGAAGGCGGACACCTCCTGCTGGGAGCCAGTCTCCGGGTACTCAAGGAACGCCAAAGCGGCAACGGGTTTCGAGCGTGGAGATCGTCGACCTAGGCCACGAAGACAGTCCCCCACCTCCTCCAAGGTTTGAACTTCCACCATGCCATCAAAAGCCTCGCTTCTTCTCCGAAGTCATCTATCCCCGTGTCCCTCCCTCTGAAGTCGAAGCTGTGCTGGGAGCTGCCGCTGAGGCGAGGAGGAAGACGATCTTCGAGGATTTGTCCGCGGTCATGCGGCTTTGCTCGACCGCCATTGTCCTGAACGACGAGACTCGCCCTGCTGCTGAGTTTTCTCGACTGCAAGAGAAGCTCGAGAAATTGGATGCTGAGATGCTCGAACTGCGCAATGAGTTAAAGGAGTGCAGGGACCTAAACAAAGAACAAGGCGAGCAGCAGCAGCGGGCTGAGAGGAAGCTGAAGGAAGTCGAGGAGAAGGAGAAAGGCCACCTTGCCTGAATCGCCGAGCTGGAGGCGGAGGAGAAGCGGCTCAAGGAGAGGATCGCCAAATTGGAGGACGCTGTGCGGCCAGCCGAAGGCGAAACCGAGGAGGACAGGCTCCTAACCACTCGAGCAGCGCTGGTGGCTCAATTCAGGAAACTCGAGCAAGATCTCCGGCTATCTGAGGACGATGCTCTCGAGACAGCGGGCATAGGGTTCAGGAACGCAGTGGCGCAACTCCAGGTCCTGAACCCCGGCCTGGTGACCGACAGGGCGGACGTTGACTTCGAGGTGGTCGATGGCCGGATAGTGCCGCCCGGGCAAGAAGAGGACGCCAACGAGGGAGGTGGGCCGGACGCCACCGAGACTGCTGCAGAGTAGGGACATAGTTTGCTTGGCCTGCGTGCCATTTTGTTTTTGCCCGGCTTGTGGGCTTATTTGATGTACTTTTCGCACAATGGTTATTTTGCCCGCTTTGTGGGGTTATATGTGTAATATTCGTACAATGGGCTTTGCCCGATTTTCATACTTCGTTGTGTCTCTTTATTAATTTTGCTTGTGTGTGATATTTTATGCATTACTTATTTTTGTCTAAGTAGTTGATACCACTGGCGCCTTGGGCTTGTGCTCGACTTTGATGATGCTCGACTGCGAAGAGAGCTTATCCGAGCGGTCAGGGGTTGTACTCCGACCTTCGACGAGGCTAAGAGAGCGGTCGATGTCTTAGCTTCGCGGCGTGAACTTCCCATCGCGAGCTGGGTGTTCTGCCTATTTGGTACGTCGACAAAGGAGCTCGGTTGAGGTCTCCTCGCAGGGCCAAAAAGTCCCACGCACACACTTCGTGGTTTTTTGCCGTCGTGTATTGTATAGAGGTGTTGCACATGTACCGTTGCACGCCCCCGTGGTCGCGACGTTGTACTGTCCCGGGCAGTGTCTAACTGTAGTATTGCTTGAGCTTCTCAGCATTCCATGGTCGAGCAAGTTGTTCCCCGTGTAGGTTCTCGAGGTAATAGGCACCCGTCCCCGTCTTAGCAGTGACGCGGTAGGGGCCCTCCCAGTTTGCGACCAGCTTTCCTTCGCACGAATCTTTTTGATTTCTTCGCAGGACAAGACTGCCTACTTGGAAGTCTCGTTTGATAACTTTGTCATTATAACGCAAAGTTATTTTTTGTTTTAAAGAGGCTTCTCGGAGGGAAGCGCCGGTCCTTATTTCATCGACAAGATCGAGTTCCTCGCGCAGAGCTTCGTCGTTCGTTTCATCGTCGAGGGGAGCTTCTGTTCTCCTCGAGGGTTCCCTGATCTCGACGGGGATAACCGCTTTGGTTCCATACGTTAGGCGAAACGGGGTCTCCCCGGTCGTGGAGTGCGGGGTCGTTCGATACGCCCAAAGGACGCTGTGCAACTCCTCAACCCACCGTTGTTTGGCCTCGCCGAGTCGTCGCTTAAGTCCTCGGAGTATCACTCTGTTCGCTGCTTCGGCTTGCCCGTTAGTATGAGGGTGTTCGACCGACGTGAAGTGTTGTTTTGTGCCCAGTTTGGCGACGAAGTCCTGGAAGTTCCTGTCAGTGAACTGTGTCCCGTTGTCTGTGACAATGGCTTGGGGCACCCCGAATCGGGTGAGGATGTTTCTCTTGTAGAAACGGAGTATGTTGAAAGCAGTGATTTTGGCCAGTGCCCCGGCCTCAATCCATTTCGTGAAGTAATCTACCCCGACTATGAGGTACTTGTTTTGGTACGACCCCATGACGAAAGGTCCGAGAATATCCATTCCCCACCACGCAAATAGCCACGGGGACGACAACGACTTAAGCTCGTTTGGAGGAGCGAGGTGCATGTCTCCGTGTCTTTGGCAGCGGTCACATTTCTTAACGTGCTCCTTTGCATCATGTTGCATAGTAGGCCAATAATACCCTGCTCAGAGTGCTTTTCGGGCTAGGGACCTTCCGCCGAGGTGCTGGGCGTTGATTCCTTCGTGGATTTCTTGGAGGATCCCCGAAACTTTGCCTTCTTCGACACAACGGAGTAAGGGAATAGAGAATCCTCGGCGGTATAGTTTACCTTCAACAACGGTATACACACATGCCCGCCTCTTGACTATCCCCGCTTCTTTAGGATCGTCAGGCAGCTTGCCCGTCGTCAAGTATTCGTGAACTGGGGTCATCCAACAATTTGGTTCTCCGATTGCGTTGACTTCCGTGGTCGTTGCGGTTTTGGTAGTGCTCGGTTGGGTCAGTATCTCCTGGATAACTGATTTGTTCCCTCCTTTCTTCTTAGTGCTCGCAAGCTTGGAAAGCACGTCTGCCCGAGTGTTGTGCTCGCGCGGGATATGAGCTACTTCCGCGGAGACAAATTTCTTCAACTTTTCTTGCACCAAGGTGAGGTACTCGATGAGACTGTCGTTTTTAGCCTGGAACTCTCCTCAGACTTGTGATGCCACGAGCTAGGAGTCTGTAAAGATTTTGACCTCTTTTGCGCCGAGGTCTTCTGCAAGCCGCAGTCCCGCGAGGAAGGCCTCGTATTTGGCTTGGTTGTTCGATGTCTTGAAAGACAGTTCAAGGGAGACCTCTATCAGGATGCCCTGCTTGTTTTCCAGGATAATGCCCGCTCCGCTTCCCCTCGCGCTGGAGGCCCCGTCGACGTAAATCGTCCATTTCTAGGAGCCATTGGTCGAGGATTCAGCGACGGTCATTTCCGCTACGAAGTCGGCCAGTACTTGTGCTTTCAGGGATTTTCTTCCTTCGTATCGAAGGTCGAACTCAGACAGTTCGAGAGACCACCGGAGCATCCTCCCCGCCATATCTGGCCGACTGAGGAGCTGTCAGATAGGCTGCTCTGTTCTTACCACGATTGTGTGGGCCAGGAAGTAATGACGTAATCGTCGGGCTGCAGATACGAGGGCCAAGGAGACCTTTTCAATCTGTTGGTATCTGAGCTCGGGGCCCTGAAGGGCTCTGCTGGTGAAATAAATCGGTTTCTGTCCGTCGGGAGTCTCCCGTATAAGGACAGCGCTCACTGCTTTGCCGCTGACGGCCAGGTACAAGAAAAGTGTTTCCCCGGTATCTGGTCGGGATAAGATCGGGGGTTGAGATAAGACTTGCTTTAGATGGAGGAGGGCTTGCTCGCATTCTTCACTCCATTCAAATGTCGCCTTCTGCCGGAGAAGCTTGAAGAAGGGGAGTGCATACTGCGCAAATTTAGCTATGAAACGGGAGAGAGACGTCAGCATTCCGTTAAGCGACTGGATCGACTTCTTCGAGTTCGGCATGGGGATTTTGGAAAACGCCCTACATTTGTCAGGGTTCGCCTCGATGCCCCTCTCCGTGAGGTAGAAGCCGAGGAATTTCCCTGCGCGAACACCGAAGGTACATTTGTCGGGGTTGAACCTCATGCGACATTTTCTCGCTGTGTCGAACACTTTCTGGTGATGAGCGGCATGGTTGATTTCCTCCGCGGATTTGACGATCATGTCGTCCATATAAACCTCGAGCACGTCGTCGATATCTGCCCGGAAGACTTTGTTCATCATCCGTTGGTAGGTGGCGCCCGCATTTTTCAAGCCGAAGGGCATGACGTTATAGTAGTAATTGCCCGACTCGGTCATGAAGGCTGTATGCTGTTTGTCGGCCTCGTCCATGGGTATTTGGTTGTACCCCGAATAAGCGTCCATAAAAGATAGTAATTTAAATCCTGCAGAATTATCGACCAGTTGGTCGATGTTAGGTAAGGGATAAGAGTCCTTCGGGCATGCCCGGTTAAGATCCGTGTAGTCAACGCACATCCTCCATTTTCCATTACTTTTCTTAACGAGTACAACATTTGAGAGCCAAGTTGTGTACTTGGCCTCGGAAATAAAATTTTCCTCTAGGAGGTCTTTTACAGCTTTTTCAGCAGCCTCCATTTTTTCCGGAGACTTCCTACGCCTACGTTGAGCTACGGCCCTAGCGGCCGGATCTATAGTCAACTGATGACAGGCCACTCCGGGGTCCAGTCCGGGCATCTCTGCAGCACTCCAAGTGAACAAATCTGCATTTTCTTGGAGACACGCCTTCAGTTGCCTTTTCGCTAGGTCGGGGAGTCCGGGGCCGATCTTCACGCTTCGGTCTGGGTTGTCGCCGAGTGGAACCAGCTCGAAATCTCCATCTGGAAAGGGGCGCGTTGGGTGGAGAGGCTGCCCGTTGACTTCAAGTGGGAGATCCTCGCCATCAGCTTCCCCCTGCTCCCCGGGAAATCGGTTGTCCAGGTCGACCGCACTGACCAGCGGTAGGGGAGCCTGCACGACGTCTGAAGGTGTCTCGGCCTGAGTCTTGGATTTGATGCCGCCGACGATGCTCAGACCCCTGATTGCTGCATCGAAACATCTTCTGGCCGCGTTGATGTCTCCGTGGAGGGTGACCACACGTCCGTGCTTCGTTTAGTATTTCATCTTCAGGTGGACCGTTGATGGTACTGCCGTTAGCTCCGCCAACGTGGTCCTCCCCATTATACAGTTGTAGAGGGACGGGCAGTCCACCACTAAGAAACGCGTCTTCACCTGTCGGGCTGTTTCCTCAATCCCGAAGGTGACCATCAATTCCACGAAACTCTACGGTCTGGTGGTCGCGCCGTTGAAACCTTGTAAGTCTGATCCTACGTACGGGGACAAGTGTTGCTTGGTCAGCTGGAGGGTCTCGAAAAGGTGGACGTACATGATGTCCACCGAGCTCCCCTGGTCGACCAAAATTCTGTGGACGTCAAAGTTGGCCATCTGTTCCCGGATCAGGAGGGGGATATTTGCGTTCGGTGCCCCGCCGGGAAGTTCCTCGAGGTAGAAGGTAATTGGATTTGATCGCCCTTTAACCCTCTCGAGTGTAGGAGCTCGAGGGGTTGTTGACTTCAGCTCGTCAAACTTTCTCTTTATTGACCCTACGGTCAAGCGGTCAGGGGCTCCGCCCGATATGACCAGGGCTTGGGGGAAAGACTCCCAGGTGCTTCGGGCACTTATCGAGTCTTCAGCCGGGAAGTTCTTCCACATGTCTCGGACAACTTCAGAGCTGTCGAGTTCTCCCGAAAAACCGAAGTCTTCCGGTCGCGTGATGCTCAACGCGACTTGCAGCGATCCGTTGTTGGGGGAGGGAGTTGACTCCTCAACATTCTGAGCCTCCTGGCCGCTGGGGTGGGGGGTTCTTGCTGTTTGGCGTACTTCTTCAGGTACCCTTCTTTAATCAGCATTTCGATAGCGTCCTTGAGGTGGACGCAATCTTCAGTGACGTGCCCGTGACTGCGATGAAACCGGCAATACTTGGACTTGTCAGCATTTGGTTTGGCAGCCGTCGGTTTCGGGAAGCGGATTCCCCCTTTGACGAACTCCGAGTTGGCGCAGTCGCTAAAAATGCGCGAGCGGGACACGTTCAGTGGTGTGTAATCTTTGAAAAGGCCAGACGGTCCCCGTGATTCGCGGGGCTCTTTGGTCCGGGCTTCTTTCTTTCTTTCTCCTCCTCGCCTGGGTGGAGTGGAGTCTCCTCTTCTCCTATCTTCACCTCGCCTGGGTGGAGGGGAGTCTTCTTCCTTGTTGCCGTGGGGACCTTCTCTGCGCCTCGAGTCGAGGGCAATTTGTGCAGCCTCAGCTTCCTCGAGCTCAATATGCGACTGAGCCCTCTCGAGGAGGCCTTCAAAGCTGCGGGGACGGTGCAGCCTGACGGATTCTGCGAACTTGGATCCTATCCTCAAACCCTTGATGATGAGGTACATTTTGATGTGGTCGGTCACATGGATCTCGACTGCCTCTTTGTTGAACCTCTCTATGTAGCTCCGGAGAGGTTTATCCTTCCCTTGAAAGATGGCTTCTAGGGAGGCTATTGTCTTCGGATGTCGACGAGACGCCGTAAAGTGTTTTCGAAAGCGTTCCCTCAGGACCCTCCACGATGTAATTGACTCGGAAGCTAGGTTTTTATACCAAGCCATGGCCCCTTTCCGAAGGGTCGTAGGGAATAGTCGACATTTGATGGCGCCGGAGACATTCCTGAAATCGAGGAGAGCTTCGAAACTCTCGACATGGTCATCAGGATCGGATGTCCCGTCATAGGTTCCTAAGGATGGGGGTCTCTCCAGGCCCTTAGGGATAGGGGCGTTCATGATGTGCCTGGCCAGAGGGGTCCGGTAGTCGTCGTCCTCGCTTGCTCCCGGGGACACGGATGGGGAGTGTCGCCCATGAACATGGTGACGTCTCGGGGAGTGATCTCTTGGACGTCCTCTGGGATCCTCGGTTTCCGACTTGCTCCTTTTGTTTTTCGAGGACCGAACAGGTCCCTTAGGTGGCGGGGAGCGGTGGCGTTTCTGAGGTTGTTCCGGCTGTGAACGCTCTAAGCGTGGCCTGCGACCTCTGGGAACCGGGGAAGGGCTTCGCGATTCCCCCGGGGACGGTGAACGTCTTGGAGGTGGCGGTGGTCGGTGCCTTTGCGAGGAAGATCGACAACGACTTTTCTCCAGCGCCTCGATCCGGACGTTCTGGTTGCAGATCATCTGGTTGGTCTGATTGACCAATGCAAACAGGGCGGCGGTGTTCAGATCCGCATTTGGCGGCGGGGCCACGGGCTGAAAGACGGGCTGGAGGACTGTTTCCTGTCCGTCTTGGTGAGCTGTCTTGTACCCCACTTCGTCGGCAGACGGGGAGGCGGTGAGTCCGTCTCTGACGTCGTTCTCCACGACGGGTCAGGAAGCGTTGTTGTCGACGTGGTTGCTAGTAGTGAGCTGGGCAATGACGTTGTCTAAGGCTTGATTCGCTGACGGGTTGGCCATGATAGTTGTTGAACGGAGAAAGCTTTGGTTTATCGAACAGAAAAATGGGGAAGCTTATGTTTTTCCCACAGACGGCGCCACTGATCGTACCTGGATCAGACAGTGATGGTGGCCAACGGCGTCTGGAACGGCAACTCCGGTGATGGTGAGAGACGGTGGGGGGGTGTACCTGCAAGGTACTCCGACGCTCAAGTGAGAGAGTGCACAGAATATCGGCAAATACGAGAAGAGAGAATGGTAGGAAGAAAAGTGTCTAACCTGACCCTCTCAAATGAGAGGGTATTTATAGAGAGCCCCCAGCGCGGGGCCAAAGGTTACCTGCAATGGGCTGGATCAACTAGGCCCACTCCAAGTAACTGCTAGGGCTTACGTGTAGTGGTGAAGACCAGCACGTGGTCTTCGCCCTAGAGTAACTGCTCCTAGATTTCCGGAAGTAGGGCAGACCGAATCTTTCGGAAGTGGGAGGTTACTTGGAACGTGTCCACGCAGGATGGACCGTTGGGTGCTCCTCGCGGGGAGGAGCCTTCTGTGTCGAGGAGATGTGAAGCCCGTAGGAAGGGCATGGCCTCGCGGGGAGGCGATACTGTCCGTCGAGGAGGGACGAGTAGCATGCACGCGGGGGAGAGGTTAGCTTGTCGAGGAGCCACATCTCAGTGAGGTGGGGCGTCCTCGACTCCTATTGTCCAAGGTGCCCGACACTACCTGAGTGCCCAGCGAGACTGTGGCTACACGTGGCAGTCGCGTGTCCGCAGAGGGACCTTGCCTTATTGGGCCTCCCCGGGCAGTATGGGTTGGGTCTGCTCGACTGTTGGGCAGCCTCGGCCCAGTCCAGAACATTAATATTATTTCTTTTCTGTCTCAAATTATAAGGTATTTTGACAAAAAAATTTATTCTAAATTATAAGTCATCTTGCATTCCTAATATAATATTAAGGACTTTTTTTTAATATATTCTCAAATTTATTATTATTTATTCTTTCAACTTTTTAAATTTTTCTCTCATGTGTAATTATAAGAAACACTACTATAAAATCATATATAATTTGTCATTCTTATAAAATAATAATTAAGTAAATCATTTTAAATTTTGCATTTGTATCTAAATACATTTATATCGCATCAAGTATTTTTTTTATCTCACGGGTCATTATCACATCAAAATTTTATTTTGTCTTTCTTCATCTCACGAGTCTTTTTTTTCTTTTCGCATCTTTATTTAATACAATTGAAATTGTATAATTATTTTTCATTTTACAATTACAATTACATATTCTATTGTTCTCATCTCACGAGTCCATTTTTTTCTTTATATTTTAATTTAATTGAATTTACATAATCATTGTTTATTTTAAAATTAATATCTAATTTCAAATTTATATACATATATAAATACATTTTATATCATTTCAAATTTATGTATACATTTAAATATATTTTATACAATATCAAATAATTTTACCCGTGCGCCCGCACGGGTATCTTACTAGTGTGTAATTATAAGAAACACTACTATAAAATCATATATAATTTGTCATTCTTATAAAATAATAATTAAGTTTTTAAATTCAGTGTGAAATGACCAAAACGTTTTATAATTTAGAATAAATAATAATATATATGGATAATAGTATATAATTTTTTTTGATTTTTTTTTGCAATGGTTTCTCTATTTTATTTCTATTTTTATGCAAAATTGTTTTATTTTTTTTTGTCTTGTTGTACTTAGTTCCATTTAAAATAAAAAATTATCTATAATTCATATATAATTTAATCAATGATTTTAACGTATATAACATTGCAAATTAGTATGTGTGGATCTCATATATTTCAATTTTGTCATATTTTTATACCTTGTCATGTATGTAATTTACTATTTTATACTATTAACCTAAGTGTTGTGAGTATTGATCTCACGAGGATTAAGTTAAAATTTGTTTTAGAAGTGTGTCTTAAAACATTTGATTGATGAAAAAAAGAAAATATGTTTTTAGATTTCTAGAAACAAGAAAGTTGAAAAGCAATAAGTTCTGAGCGGTTCTCGAGCTTTAAGTTCGGTCAATTTGGTTTATGGATTCGTTCATTAATGTTAACGTATTTTATATTAATTTATAAATACTCTAAAATATTAAAAGATATTCTTTTTAACACAAAAGATATTTAGAATATTTTAAATTAATATAAAAAATGTTATAAAAGAAATCAACTTTATGGCGGATTCGAGATAGAGGAATCGTTTACACTTAGGTGATTTCTAACTTACGCCCTCTCTCTTACTCACTCTCGTTCTCATGTTCACACCATATTTACCCCCTCTTTCTTGAGCAGGCTCTGATACCACGCTGGCCGGGAGCCTCCACATACCATGAAACCATACCCCTAACATGTATCCGTCAAGCAGGAACTTTCGAACCATCTCTGCCAACCCTTGTGGACTTACTAGGTTCTAGGTTCAGCCTAGGACACAGCGGTTAGAGAAACCTTTTCATAGTAGGAAGGACCGTAGCATGGATCAATGATCAGAGGATTTCTGTTACACAAGATCCTCAAAGAGGCAAGTGTAGACCATACTTTCATCTCTGTGGAGTACCTATGGATAGAACATAAGAATCTAAGCTTTCAGAGAGAAGAGAAATGTTTAGAACATGTTTAGACTGAAAGCACACATTTTATTGTATTTCAACTTGTGAAAATATGATACAAGAGCTTCCCTTATATAGGAAAAGAGAAGCGTAGAAAGTAAGCCAGCACTCAGCAAACAAAGACACGTTACACACTAGTGGCCGACACACTAATTGCCACTTTTGACTTAAAACAGAAAAAGATAAATACAGTACTAGTGGCAGACACACTAATTGCCACTCTCTGACTAAAATAAAGATAAGATAAGCTTATCCGGTCCCGTCACTAAGCATGATGGAGCATCTTTCAGTAGTGGAAGACAAACTTTTGATTTATCACAGATTGTGATAAGATTCTGGTTCCACGCGTCACATTATTTTTTTATAATTGGCTCATGTGATGGTGACATGTTTGGATCAGAGTATTCTCCTTCTGAGAGTTTGTTTGTCATATAGTATGACTCATACTCACAGCTGTCCCTTATCATATCTTCGTACCGATTCTGTGCATAGTACTCTGGATCAATGTGGGCTGAGTATAGTGCTATGTCTTCAAAAGTATCTTCGTCAAGATCATGTGGGAGTGGAGGATAGAGTGATGACTCATCCTGCTTGCTGTCTTCAGTCATATCTTGATCGTTGATTCTTTGATCATCCCTTTGAACAAATTCTTGAAAATTCATTTCTGCAAGTTGTTCCTCAATGTTCATCTGAGATGCATTATTGTTGACCCTTGAGCTTTCTCCAACCTCATGTGTCGACCAACTTGTCCATGGAGGTTTCCAACAGTGAGGATCAGGATCATCTGGTAGCTTCACAGCTTGCCATTGCGGAGGAAGGTTTCCATGACTAATACAAGTTGTATTGACTGGACCTTTAATAGGATCATAAAGATTAATTAAATTAACATAATCCATTAAAGCTTTTAACCCTTCCAGGCTTGTGGGATAATCATCAATGGTTTCCCAAGCATTAATGTAACTCTTGCAAACTAGAAGCTGGGTTCTAGGATCAGTTTGATATGGACGATGAAGGATGTACACTGTCTTGCAGTTACTTCGAGCTTCCACAGTTGGGCACCATTCTTTAAGATCATTAACGGCTAGGCTGAGATTTTCTCTCCACCAGTTTAACGGAGAGAACCATTCTAGGGCAGTCCATATCAAAGACCTGTGCTTTCTAGGGTTCATCAGATGTTCATACATAGCAATGGTAGGAATAAGGACTGGCATAGCGTATAAGCTTGTAGCACACCAAAGATACCATAATTGATTTTTTGTGAATCTGAAAGCAGGGTTTATCAAAAATGGTAAATGGAAAGGAGTATCTGGGAAGAAAGGTGTATGGTCAGGAAGAGGCTTCTTTCTAATGATTTTGAACAGAAAGTAAAAAAGGTTATTCCTGGCATATTCTTTCAACTGAGATACGGAGAAGGAGTGGTTGACTCTTGGAGGAAAGTTCATGGTGACCGAGGCATTGGATGGAATAGGACGGACCATTAAGATTAATGGGAAGGTATGCCTGGTGGTGATGACTTGGATGGGTTTCATGGGTCTGGATAATAGATCCGGATCACATTCTGGGTTCCTTTGATGTGTTTCACTGTGAAATCATATCTAGAGAACCAGTCCTTAAGCCTCAATGTCTGTGGATCTGGAGGCATCTTATTTTTGAATTCCAGAATCTTAGGAAAGGACGAGTTGTCCATTTGGACCTCGAAGTGGTAACCTCTGAGGTGGAAGTCAAACTTCTGGATTCCCATTTTTACTGCAAGTGCTTCTTTGTAAGTGGTGTGGTAATGCTTTTCTGCATCTTTGAACTGACCACTGGCGTGGCCACAATAGTATTTCTTGCCACCTATTTCTTCAATCAGAACTGCTCCCCAATAGTGGTCACTTGCATCAGTCTGGAGGACTCGTTTTCCTTCTCCAGGGATTTTTAGATCAGGAGGAGATTGGGCTATTTCTTTCAAAGCTCTTACAGCTTTGGTTTGTTCTTCTCCCCATGGTGGTGGTTTCTTCTTCAGCAATAGAGACAGAGCACTGGTGTATCTGGCAAGTCTGGGAATGAAGTCTCTGATATAATTGATTATACCGAGAAATTGCTGAATCTGTTTGACTGTGAGATTTTCATCTGGAAAGTTTAATAATTCTTGAGCAATGTGAGGTTGAGGGCGATACTTTCCATTAGAGAAATGCATTCCTAAGAAGTCAATCTCAGTTTGGCCCAATTGACTCTTCTTCTCAGAAAGTATTATTCCATGTTGTTGGGCTAACTTATGGAACTGGCCCAATAACTGTTTGTGAGTCTTCTCGTCTTTGGAGAATAGTAACACATCATCAATGTAGATGAGAGCACTATGGAGAATGGGCTCAAATATCTTTGTCATGGCCTTTTGGAATAGTGATGGGGCAACCTTAAGCCCAAAAGGTAGAACAGTCCATTGGTACTGGGCATTAGGTATGCAAAAGGCTGTTTTTGGACGATCCTTTGGGTCGATACCCAATTGCCAAAAACCTGACTTTAAGTCAAACTTTGAATAGATCTGGGCGTCCTTGATGAACACGTTCAGAGATGCAGCCTTAGGAATAGGGAACTTGTCATCTTGAAGGAAGTGGTTCAGAGGCTTGTAATCGATTACAAGTCTTTTCTTTCCTCTGACTTTTTCAGATCTTTTTTCAACATAGAAGGCTTGGCAAGCCCACTCAGATTTCGTGGGTTCTATCAGCCCTTGTTTGAGCAGCTGGCTGCATTCTTCTCTTGCCAAGGCATAATCAGAAGGACTCATTCCAGGATGAGTGGCCTTTGTTGGATTAATATCTTCATTAAGCTTGAATGGAAGTTGGACAAAGAAGTCCTTGTTCTTCCATAAGGGTTCTAGATGAAGGAACTTCTCATGGCTATCCGCACAGAGCTTGAGAAGCTTTGACTTAATCTCTTCATACCCCGTAGGAACATTTGACAAGGAATACAGCTTCATGATCTGAGAGAATGGTCGGAATTCTCTCTTGTACTTGATTCCAGTGGCAAGGATTTGGAGTTTCTCGGCTGCCACATAAACATCCATTCCAATGACAATGTCTTTGGCTGGAAGTTTTGTTCCTATGACCTGTGTCCAGATAATGCAGTCTGGGAAGAACTTGATTCCTATCTTGTTCTTTGTTATCAAGTTCGTTGTAAAGGTCTCTCCATCTGCTGCCATAAAATAAGCTTTATGATCTTTCCATAACTCCATTGGCAAGATGTCAGGATTCATCATCGTAATTTGTGCTCCAGTGTCCATGTATGCCATGACCTTCTTAGGTCGTGAGAATTTTGCAGCTAGAACATGGATTTCTACACAGGGTAAAGGAGGAGTAGGGAGAGAGCTTCCTACTTCCTTGTAAGAGTAAACAGGGACAAAATCTTCACCTCCTGAATCTGAGAGGGAGGTTCCTTCAGACGAGTAGTCTTGAAGGGCGAAGACTGTCTCTTCGTCAGCTGAGCTTTGTTCAGAGTAAACTGATTCCAGGTCTCCTTCGACAGGATGAAGGGAGTTGATCAGTTTAGCAGCCTTGTGTTTATTGTTAGGACATTCTTTGGAGTAATGTCCTTTCTGTCCGCAGATGAAACATCTTTGGGATTTTCCCTTTCCACGAAAGGGTTTCTTCTTGAAGAACTTGACCCCTTTTTTCTTCTTTCTTTTGTAATCCTTGAAGGATTTGTATTTCTGTTTATGATGTTTCTTTCTGGTGGGGTAGCTACACTTCTTGTCTTTGCATTTAATCTCCAGATAAGACTTCTTACAAGCCTTGTTGTACTTGGACTTTTGGCTAAGGACTTCTGAAAATTGTTGATGAAGTCTGCATAGTTTATCTAGAGCTTCTAGCGTCATCTGATGGATTTGTCCAAGACTCATGGAGGGAATGTCTTTCTGTGCTGCAGCTATCATTTTATGGAGTTCAGGTTGAATCTCCTGGGGCAAAGATGCTACGTAAGTGTTCTTGAGGCTGGTATCATTAAAACCATTTAGAGCATAGAATCTCTGAAGCATCCTATGATAATGGTTATCTATGTCCTTGGTTTTGAGAGAACAATATTTCATCTCAAAGAACTCTTGTCTGTACTTCTTGTTGTGGATGTCAACATCTCCAATGAATACTTGATGTATAACACCGAGGAGATTGGATGTAGTGTGTAAGCGGTGTAACTCATCCTGTTTGACAGCTCCAAGATTAATGTACCACTCTTTCATTGTTCCTGTCATGCGGCAACAGAATTCTTCGATTACTTTGTAGGGATCAGCAGTGGTTTTCATCAATTGTGTGTCGAGCCAAGCACCAAAGTCTAGGATCCTTTTTCTCCATTTACTGGGTGGTATATCGTCAATGGTGAACCAAGGTCCACCTGTGGATTTGGTCTTTTCAGCTTCTGGAGTTTCCTGAGAGGATTCTTCAAAGAAGGTATCTTCCTCCTTTATGTTAACCATGAAGAACTTCGGAATAAGATCCTTTTCTGGTTCAGTCCCTAGAGATTCGTTTTCTAGGGATATCGTCTGCTGTGTCTCATCAGAGTCTGTGCTTGGATATAGCTTGTCTTCATCGTCTCTAAACCAATTGTTACTCCTGGGTGTAGAAGGTTCCGTGGCCAATTGATCTTCTTCTTGTGATGTTGAAGTGTCAGCGACGGACTGGTTGTCTGGAGAAGATTCATTCTTTGTTGTGATGGCCAAGGCTTCATAGGCTTTATCAGGATTCTCTTCATTTCTGGGGAATGTAGTAAGAGGTGTTTCAGGAACATCCTGAGAGTCTGATGATGAAGTGCTCATTCGAGTAGTATGCCTTTTGGATCTCGAAGTTGAGGTTTCTTGGGGCTTGGTAAACCTTAGCTTTCTAGCTTCTGATGACCAGTACTTCTTCGGTGGAGCAGTTAGGAAGCCAGATAAGTCAGGCTGGGCTGGCCTGGTTGGAGAAGCAGTTAGGAAGCCAGATAGATCCGGTTCTGAGGGTCTGGCTGGTCTTGAGTATTAAGAAGGATAAGCTGGGATGCCATGGAATGATTCTTGGGCAGGCTTTTCTTCTTGCTTGTGAGTTTTCCTAACATATTCTTCTATCTCTCTAATCTGAGCTTGCAGATTGTTCATTTCTCTCTCCTTTTTCGTGAAGTCATAACTGAAGACTTCTGCGCCATGGATATGGCTGAGTTCTTGATCTAAGGAGGCCACCTGAGCTTTGAGAGATTTGTAGCTTCGTCTTAACTTCGTGGAAAATCCCTTGAGATACTCTTCTGTGTCTCTAGTAATCTTGTCCATCTTTTTGTCAAGATTCTGGAGCATCTCGTTTTGTGCCACCATGTTCTCGGATTGCCAGTTGAGAACTTCTTCGGCCTGGGTCAAAGGCTTCATTCTCCCATCAGCTTGAACTTCAGAGGGATTGATGAACGGCTTTGATGTCCTATTGGTGATAGGATCTATTTTCCTTTCTAGCGGAGGAAAATGCTGGCCATACTCTGGTGTAGTGGCTGTATACATGAAGCAAGGGATTGGTTGCGTTTGTTGAGGAGGTTCTGCTGATCGGCAATGGTCCTTGGGAGACCATGATACTAAAGTGGGATCATCAGGAGGCAGAAGTCCTTCCTTTCTTAGGATTGCAAGTCCTTCCTCATAGATAGACAGTGGCTTCTTCTTTTCATGGATTCCAATCCATGGGCCATCTTCAGGGTCTGATCTTCTTTGAGGAGGAGGTTGTGGTTTGCATGCTCCTTTCTTCTTAGACTTTGGGCGAATGATATCTCTGTCGATATCATCGTCATACATCCAACAGTCGCAATCAGGGTCGCATTTGGAGGGATCAACATCCCATATGAAGTGTCCTTTTATCTTGTCCGTATAGACGGGTTTAGCATCTGATGTAACGGCATGAATAGGGCACCAGGTTTCTTCAAGAGCAGGTCTGATCATCATTGTTTGAAAGATCTGGGAAGACGAGTTGGATTCTTCCTCAGGTTTCTTGAAGATAGTCTTAACCGTCTTGTCTGGGTATCTTTTGAAAGAAACCTCTTGGGACTGGATTGGTCTTCTATCCGCATGGAGTCTTTCATAGTTAGTCATCCATTCTAGAGGAATAAGATGAGCTAACTCTTTTCTGTCAATCTTCCTGGGGATCTGAACGATTGAGGGTACTTCTTCTCTGCCGGCCATAACCAACAAGGAGTCAGAAGAGCAACCTGTAGTGGGAAGATCTATGGCATGATTCTGCAGACGGTAGATGATCTGGTGGTGAAGAGTAGCCACCATAGCTTCAGGGACTTGGTCGGATCCAGTGATCTGAATCTGAACTTTTAATCTGGTAGACAGGGTACTGTCACTGAGGCTGAAGTTGTAGTTGGGATACACCGTAAGAACAACACTTCCAGCATGAAGTGAGGTTAACACAGTTCCTATAACAGCGTTCTCATAATTAAGATAGCTAGAGTCTAGCAAAGCTATCTTGGCAAAGACTGGTTGGTTCTTCCTTCCATGTAGTGAAAGGATAAGTCTGACGGCTCCAAAGTGGAGAGTCGTATAACCTTCACGTTTCCACCCGTTGATGAGATCTTGGGAGATCTCCAGATCTACGTATTATTCTTGGTTGGTAGCCTGGAGGCTACACTGATCCAGAATTGACGTCTGGATGTATTCTTTGACGGTGCTAGGTCTATTTGTAGATATGAGGGTTCTAATGGATCTCGTGAGGGAATTATGTCTTCTGAATATATTGTAAGGATTCAGAAGTGGAGGAACAGTCTCAGCGATCTGAGCATCTTCCGGGACATAGGTATATTCTATAAGGTTTTCTATTTTATTAGAGAGAGTCTTTTTACAGAGTTTGGGAAGCGAGAGGGATGAGGTCGTTACAATAGGTCGGGTGTTTGTAGTTTCAGTTGTCTCCATGATAAACTGGGTTTCTCTCTTACTCACTCTCGTTCTCATGTTCACACCATATTTACCCCCTCTTTCTTGAGCAGGCTCTGATACCACGCTGGCCGGGAGCCTCCACATACCATGAAACCATACCCCTAACATGTATCCGTCGAGCAGGAACTTTCGAACCATCTCTGCCAACCCTTGTGGACTTACTAGGTTCTAGGTTCAGCCTAGGACACAGCGGTTAGAGAAACCTTTTCATAGTAGGAAGGACTGTAGCATGGATCAATGATCAGAGGATTTCTGTTACACAAGATCCTCAAAGAGGCAAGTGTAGAGCATACTTTCATCTCTGTGGAGTACCTATGGATAGAACATAAGAGTTTAAGCTTTCAGAGAGAAGAGAACTGTTTAGAACATGTTTAGACTGAAAGCACACATTTTATTGTATTTCAACTTGTGAAAATATGATACAAGAGCTTCCCTTATATAGGAAAAGAGAAGCGTAGAAAGTAAGCCAGCACTCAGCAAACAAAGATACGTTACACACTAGTGGCCGACACACTAATTGCCACTTTTGACTTAAAACAGAAAAAGATAAATACAGTACTAGTGGCAGACACACTAATTGCCACTCTCTGACTAAAATAAAGATAAGATAAGCTTATCCGGTCCCGCCACTAAGCATGATGGAGCATCTTTCAGTAGTGGAAGACAAACTTTTGATTTATCACAGATTGTGATAAGATTCTGGTTCCACGCGTCACATTATTTTTTTATAATTGGCTCATGTGATGGTGACATGTTTGGATCAGAGTATTCTCCTTCTGAGAGTTTGTTTGTCATATAGTATGACTCATACTCACAGCTGTCCCTTATCATATCTTCGTACCGATTCTGTGCAAGTACTCTGGATCAATGCGGGCTGAGTATAGTGCTATGTCTTCAAAAGTATCTTCGTCAAGATCATGTGGGAGTGGAGGATAGAGTGATGACTCATCCTGCTTGCTGTCTTCAGTCATATCTTGATCGTTGATTCTTTGATCATCCCTTTGAACAAATTCTTGAAAATTCATTTCTGCAAGTTGTTCCTCAATGTTCATCTGAGATGCATTATTGTTGACCCTTGAGCTTTCTCCAACCTCATCTGTCGACCAACTTGTCCATGGAGGTTTCCAACAGTGAGGATCAGGATCATCTGGTAGCTTCACAGCTTGCCATTGCGGAGGAAGGTTTCCATGACTAATACAAGTTGTATTGACTGGACCTTTAATAGGATCATAAAGATTAATTAAATTAACATAATCCATTAAAGCTTTTAACCCTTCCAGGCTTGTGGGATAATCATCAATGGTTTCCCAAGCATTAATGTAACTCTTGCAAACTAGAAGCTGGGTTCTAGGATCAGTTTGATATGGACGATGAAAGATGTACACTGTCTTGCAGTTACTTCGAGCTTCCACAGTTGGGTACCATTCTTTAAGATCATTAACGGCTAGGCTGAGATTTTCTCTCCACCAGTTTAAAGGAGAGAACCATTCTAGGGCAGTCCATATCAAAGACCTGTGTTTTCTAGGGTTCATCAGATGTTCATACATAGCAATGGTAGGAATAAGGACTGGCATAGCGTATAAGCTTGTAGCACACCAAAGATACCATAATTGATTTTTTGTGAATCTGAAAGCAGGGTTTATCAAAAATGGTAAATGGAAAGGAGTATCTGGGAAGAAAGGTGTATGGTCAGGAAGAGGCTTCTTTCTAATGATTTTGAACAGAAAGTAAAAAAGGTTATTCCTGGCATATTCTTTCAACTGAGATACGGAGAAGGAGTGGTTGACTCTTGGAGGAAAGTTCATGGTGACCGAGGCATTGGATGGAATAGGACGGACCATTAAGATTAATGGGAAGGTATGCCTGGTGGTGATGACTTGGATGGGTTTCATGGGTCTGGATAATAGATCCGGGATCACATTCTGGGTTCCTTTGATGTGTTTCACTGTGAAATCATATCTAGAGAACCAGTCCTTAAGCCTCAATGTCTGTGGATCTGGAGGCATCTTATTTTTGAATTCCAGAATCTTAGGAAATGACGAGTTGTCCATCTGGACCTCGAAGTGGTAACCTCTGAGGTGGAAGTCAAACTTCTGGATTCCCATCTTTACTGCAAGTGCTTCTTTGTAAGTGGTGTGGTAATGCTTTTCTGCATCTTTGAACTGACCACTGGCGTGGCCACAATAGTATTTCTTGCCACCTATTTCTTCAATCAGAACTGCTCCCCAATAGTGGTCACTTGCATCAGTCTGGAGGACTCATTTTCCTTCTCCAGGGATTTTTAGATCAGGAGGAGATTGGGCTATTTCTTTCAAAGCTCTTACAGCTTTGGTTTATTCTTCTCCCCATGGTGGTGGTTTCTTCTTCAACAATAGAGACAGAGCACTGGTGTATTTGGCAAGTCTGGGAATGAAGTCTCTGATATAATTGATTATACCGAGAAATTGCTGAACCTGTTTGACTGTGAGATTTTCATCTGGAAAGTTTAATAATTCTTGAGCAATGTGAGGTTGAGGGCGATACTTTCCGTTAGAGAAATGCATTCCTAAGAAGTCAATCTCAGTTTGGCCCAATTGACTCTTCTTCTCAGAAAGCATTATTCCATGTTGTTGGGATAACTTATGGAACTGGCCCAATAACTGTTTGTGAGTCTTCTCGTCTTTGGAGAATAGTAACACATCATCAATGTAGATGAGAGCACTATGGAGAATGGGCTCAAATATGTTTGTCTTGGCCTTTTGGAATAGTGATGGGGCAACCTTAAGCCCAAAAGGTAGAACAGTCCATTGGTACTGGGCATTAGGTATGCAAAAGGCTGTTTTTGGACGATCCTTTGGGTCGATACCCAATTGCCAAAAACCTGACTTTAAGTCAAACTTTGAATAGATCTGGGCGTCCTTGATGAACACGTTCAGAGATGCAGCCTTAGGAATAGGGAACTTGTCATCTTGAAGGAAGTGGTTCAGAGGCTTGTAATCGATTACAAGTCTTTTCTTTCCTCTGACTTTTTCAGATCTTTTTTCAACATAGAAGGCTTGGCAAGCCCACTCAGATTTAGTGGGTTCTATCAGCCCTTGTTTGAGCAGCTGGCTGCATTCTTCTCTTGCCAAGGCATAATCAGAAGGACTCATTCCAGGATGAGTGGCCTTTGTTGGATTAATATCTTCATTAAGCTTGAATGGAAGTTGGACAAAGAAGTCCTTGTTCTTCCATAAGGGTTCTGGATGAAGGAACTTCTCATGGCTATCCGCACAGAGCTTGAGAAGCTTTGACTTAATCTCTTCATACCCCGTAGGAACATTTGACAAGGAATACAGCTTCATGATCTGAGAGAATGGTCGGAATTCTCTCTTGTACTTGATTCCAGTGGCAAGGATTTGGAGTTTCTCGGCTGCCACATAAACATCCATTCCAATGACAATGTCTTTGGCTGGAAGTTTTGTTCCTATGACCTGTGTCCAGATAATGCAGTCTGGGAAGAACTTGATTCCTATCTTGTTCTTTGTTATCAAGTTCGTTGTAAAGGTCTCTCCATCTGCTGCCATAAAATAAGCTTTATGATCTTTCCATAACTCCATTGGCAAGATGTCAGGATTCATCATCGTAATTTGTGCTCCAGTGTCCATGTATGCCATGACCTTCTTAGGTCGTGAGAATTTTGCAGCTAGGACATGGATTTCTACACAGGGTAAAGGAGGAGTAGGGAGAGAGCTTCCTACTTCCTTGTAAGAGTAAACAGGGACAAAATCTTCACCTCCTGAATCTGAGAGGGAGGTTCCTTCAGACGAGTAGTCTTGAAGGGCGAAGACTGTCTCTTCGTCAGCTGAGCTTTGTTCAGAGTAAACTGATTCCAGGTCTCCTTCGACAGGATGAAGGGAGTTGATCAGTTTAGCAGCCTTGTGTTTATTGTTAGGACATTCTTTGGAGTAATGTCCTTTTTGTCCACAGATGAAACATCTTTGGGATTTTCCCTTTCCACGAAAGGGTTTCTTCTTGAAGAACTTGACCCCTTTTTTCTTCTTTCTTTTGTAATCCTTGAAGGATTTGTATTTCTGTTTATGATGTTTCTTTCTGGTGGGGCAGCTACACTTCTTGTCTTTGCATTTAATCACCAGATAAGACTTCTTACAAGCCTTGTTGTAGTTGGACTTTTGGCTAAGGACTTCTGAAAATTGTTGATGAAGTCTGCATAGTTTATCTAGAGCTTCTAGCGTCATCTGATGGATTTGTCCAAGACTCATGGAGGAAATGTCTTTCTGTGCTGCAGCTATCATTTTGTGGAGTTCAGGTTGAATCTCCTGGGGCAAAGATGCTACGTAAGTGTTCTTGAGGCTGGTATCATTAAAACCATTTAGAGCATAGAATCTCTAAAGCATCCTATGATAATGCTTATCTATGTCCTTGGTTTTGAGAGAACAACATTTCATCTCAAAGAACTCTTGTCTGTACTTCTTGTTGTGGATGTCAACATCTCCAATGAATACTTGATGTATAACACCGAGGAGATTGGATGTAGTGTGTAAGCGGTGTAACTCATCCTGTTTGACAGCTCCAAGATTAATGTACCACTCTTTCATTGTTCCTGTCATGCGGCAACAGAATTCTTCGATTACTTTGTAGGGATCAGCAGTGGTTTTCATCAATTGTGTGTCGAGCCAAGCACCAAAGTCTAGGATCCTTTTTCTCCATTTACTGGGTGGTATATCGTCAATGGTGAACCAAGGTCCACCTGTGGATTTGGTCTTTTCAGCTTCTGGAGTTTCCTGAGAGGATTCTTCAAAGAAGGTATCTTCCTCCTTTATGTTAGCCATGAAGAGCTTCGGAATAAGATCCTTTTCTGGTTCAGTCCCTAGAGATTCGTTTTCTAGGGATATCGTCTGCTGTGTCTCATCAGAGTCTGTGCTTGGATATAGCTTGTCTTCATCGTCTCTAAACCAATTGTTACTCCTGGGTGTAGAAGGTTCCGTGGCCAATTGATCTTCTTCTTGTGATGTTGAAGTGTCAGCGACGGACTGGTTGTCTGGAGAAGATTCATTCTTTGTTGTGATGGCCAAGGCTTCATAGGCTTTGTCAGGATTCTCTTCATTTCTGGGGAATGTAGTAAGAGGTGTTTCAGGAACATCCTGAGAGTCTGAGGATGAAGTGCTCATTCGAGTAGTATGTCTTTTGGATCTCGAAGTTGAGGTTTCTTGGGGCTTGGTAAACCTTAGCTTTCTAGCTTCTGATGACCAGTACTTTTTTGGTGGAGCAGTTAGGAAGCCAGATAAGTCAGGCTGGGCTGGCCTGGTTGGAGAAGCAGTTAGGAAGCCAGATAGATCCGGTTCTGAGGGTCTGGCTGGTCTTGAGTAATAAGAAGGATAAGTTGGGATGCCATGGAATGATTCTTGGGCAGGCTTTTCTTCTTGCTTGTGAGTTTTCCTAACATATTCTTCTATCTCTCTAATCTGAGCTTGCAGATTGTTCATTTCTCTCTCCTTTTTCGTGAAGTCATAACTGAAGACTTCTGCGCCATGGATATGGCTGAGTTCTTGATCCAAGGAGGCCACCTGAGCTTTGAGAGATTTGTAGCTTCGTCTTAACTTCGTGGAAAATCCCTTGAGATACTCTTCTGTGTCTCTAGTAATCTTGTCCATCTTTTTGTCAAGATTCTGGAGCATCTCGTTTTGTGCCACCATGTTCTCGGATTGCCAGTTGAGAACTTCTTCGGCCTGGGTCAAAGGCTTCATTCTCCCATCAGCTTGAACTTCAGAGGGATTGATGAACGGCTTTGATGTCCTATTGGTGATAGGATCTATTTTCCTTTCTAGTGGAGGAAAATGCTGGCCATACTCTGGTGTAGTGGCTGTATACATGAAGCAAGGGATTGGTTGCGTTTGTTGAGGAGGTTCTGCTGATCTGCAATGGTCCTTGGGAGACCATGATACTAAAGTGGGATCATCAGGAGGCAGAAGTCCTTCCTTTCTTAGGATTGCAAGTCCTTCCTCATAGATAGACAGTGGCTTCTTCTTTTCATGGATTCCAATCCATGGGCCATCTTCAGGGTCTGATCTTCTTTGAGGAGGAGGTTGTGGTTTGCATGCTCCTTTCTTCTTAGACTTTGGGCGAATGATATCTCTGTCGATATCATCGTCATGCATCCAACAGTCGCAATCAGGGTCGCATTTGGAGGGATCAACATCCCATATGAAGTGTCCTTTTATCTTGTCCGTATAGATGGGTTTAGCATCTGATGTAACGGCATGAATAGGGCACCAGGTTTCTTCAAGAGCAGGTCTGATCATCATTGTTTGAAAGATCTGGGAAGACGAGTTGGATTCTTCCTCAGGTTTCTTGAAGATAGTCTTAACCGTCTTGTCTGGGTATCTTTTGAAAGAAACCTCTTGGGACTGGATTGTCTTCTATCCGCATGGAGTCTTTCATAGTTAGTCATCCATTCTAGAGGAATAAGATGAGCTAACTCTTTTCTGTCAATCTTCCTGGGGATCTGAACGATTGAGGGTACTTCTTCTCTGCCGGCCATAACCAACAAGGAGTCAGAAGAGCAACCTGTAGTGGGAAGATCTATGGCATGATTCTGCAGACGGTAGATAATCTGGTGGTGAAGAGTAGCCACCATAGCTTCAGGGACTTGGTCGGATCCAGTGATCTGAATCTGAACTTTTAATCTGGTAGACAGGGTACTGTCACTGAGGCTGAAGTTGTAGTTGGGATACACCGTAAGAACAACACTTCCAGCATGAAGTGAGGTTAACACAGTTCCTATAACAGCGTTCTCATAATTAAGATAGCTAGAGTCTAGCAAAGCTATCTTGGCAAAGACTGGTTGGTTCTTCCTTCCATGTAGTGAAAGGATAAGTCTGACGGCTCCAAAGTGGAGAGTCGTATAACCTTCACGTTTCCACCCATTGATGAGATCTTGGGAGATCTCCAGATCTACGTATTGTTCTTGGTTGGTAGCCTGGAGGCTACACTGATCCAGTCTTGACGTCTGGATGTATTCTTTGACGGTGCTAGGTCTATTTGTAGATATGAGGGTTCTAATGGATCTCGTGAGGGAATTATGTCTTCTGAATATATTGTAAGGATTCAGAAGTGGAGGAACAGTCTCAGCGATCTGAGCATCTTCCGGGACATAGGAATATTCTATAAGGTTTTCTATTTTATTAGAGAGAGTCTTTTTACAGAGTTTGGGAAGCGAGAGGGATGAGGTCGTTACAATAGGTCGGGTGTTTGTAGTTTCAGTTGTCTCCATGATAAACTGGGTTTCTCTCTTACTCACTCTCGTTCTCATGTTCACACCATATTTACCCCCTCTTTCTTGAGGAGGCTCTGATACCCCTTATCATATCTTCGTACCGATTATGTGCATAGTACTCTGGATCAATGTGGGCTGAGTATAGTGCTATGTCTTCAAAAGTATCTTTGTCAAGATCATGTGGGAGTGGAGGATAGAGTGATGACTCATCCTGCTTGCTGTCTTCAGTCATATCTTGATCGTTGATTCTTTGATCATCCCTTTGAACAAATTCTTGAAAATTCATTTCTGCAAGTTGTTCCTCAATGTTCATCTGAGATGCATTATTGTTGACCCTTGAGCTTTCTCCAACCTCATGTGTCGACCAACTTTTCCATGGAGGTTTCCAACAGTGAGGATCAGGATCATCTGGTAGCTTCACAGCTTGCCATTGCGGAGGAAGGTTTCCATGACTAATACAAGTTGTATTGACTGGACCTTTAATAGGATCATAAAGATTAATTAAATTAACATAATCCATTAAAGCTTTTAACCCTTCCAGGCTTGTGGGATAATCATCAATGGTTTCCCAAGCATTAATGTAACTCTTGCAAACTAGAAGCTGGGTTCTAGGATCAGTTTGATATGGACGATGAAGGATGTACACTGTCTTGCAGTTACTTCGAGCTTCCACAGTTGGGCACCATTCTTTAAGATCATTAACGGCTAGGCTGAGATTTTCTCTCCACCAGTTTAACGGAGAGAACCATTCTAGGGCAGTCCATATCAAAGACCTGTGCTTTCTAGGGTTCATCAGATGTTCATACATAGCAATGGTAGGAATAAGGACTGGCATAGCGTATAAGCTTGTAGCACACCAAAGATACCATAATTGATTTTTTGTGAATCTGAAAGCAGGGTTTATCAAAAATGGTAAATGGAAAGGAGTATCTGGGAAGAAAGGTGTATGGTCAGGAAGAGGCTTCTTTCTAATGATTTTGAACAGAAAGTAAAAAAGGTTATTCCTGGCATATTCTTTCAACTGAGATACGGAGAAGGAGTGGTTGACTCTTGGAGGAAAGTTCATGGTGACCGAGGCATTGGATGGAATAGGACGGACCATTAAGATTAATGGGAAGGTATGCCTGGTGGTGATGACTTGGATGGGTTTCATGGGTCTGGATAATAGATCCGGGATCACATTCTGGGTTCCTTTGATGTGTTTCACTGTGAAATCATATCTAGAGAACCAGTCCTTAAGCCTCAATGTCTGTGGATCTGGAGGCATCTTATTTTTGAATTCCAGAATCTTAGGAAACGACGAGTTGTCCATCTGGACCTCGAAGTGGTAACCCCTGAGGTGGAAGTCAAACTTCTGGATTCCCATCTTTACTGCAAGTGCTTCTTTGTAAGTGGTGTGGTAATGCTTTTCTGCATCTTTGAACTGACCACTGGCGTGGCCACAATAGTATTTCTTGCCACCTATTTCTTCAATCAGAACTGCTCCCCAATAGTGGTCACTTGCATCAGTCTGGAGGACTCGTTTTCCTTCTCCAGGGATTTTTAGATCAGGAGGAGATTGGGCTATTTCTTTCAAAGCTCTTACAGCTTTGGTTTGTTCTTCTCCCCATGGTGGTGGTTTCTTCTTCAGCAATAGAGACAGAGCACTGGTGTATCTGGCAAGTCTGGGAATGAAGTCTCTGATATAATTGATTATACCGAGAAATTGCTGAATCTGTTTGACTGTGAGATTTTCATCTGGAAAGTTTAATAATTCTTGAGCAATGTGAGATTGAGGGCGATACTTTCCATTAGAGAAATGAATTCCTAAGAAGTCAATCTCAGTTTGGCCCAATTGACTCTTCTTCTCAGAAAGCATTATTCCATGTTGTTGGGCTAACTTATGGAACTGGCCCAATAACTGTTTGTGAGTCTTCTCGTCTTTGGAGAATAGTAACACATCATCAATGTAGATGAGAGCACTATGGAGAATGGGCTCAAATATCTTTGTCATGGCCTTTTGGAATAGTGATGGGGCAACCTTAAGCCCAAAAGGTAGAACAGTCCATTGGTACTGGGCATTAGGTATGCAAAAGGCTATTTTTGGACGATCCTTTGGGTCGATACCCAATTGCCAAAAACCTGACTTTAAGTCGAACTTTGAATAGATCTGGGCGTCCTTGATGAACACGTTCAGAGATGCAGCCTTAGGAATAGGGAACTTGTCATCTTGAAGGAAGTGGTTCAGAGGCTTGTAATCGATTACAAGTCTTTTCTTTCCTCTGACTTTTTCAGATCTTTTTTCAACATAGAAGGCTTGGCAAGCCCACTCAGATTTCGTGGGTTCTATCAGCCCTTGTTTGAGCAGCTGGCTACATTCTTCTCTTGCCAAGGCATAATCAGAAGGACTCATTCCAGGATGAGTGGCCTTTGTTGGATTAATATCTTCATTAAGCTTGAATGGAAGTTGGACAAAGAAGTCCTTATTCTTCCATAAGGGTTCTGGATGAAGGAACTTCTCATGGCTATCCGCACAGAGCTTGAGAAGCTTTGACTTAATCTCTTCATACCCCGTAGGAACATTTGACAAGGAATATAGCTTCATGATCTTAGAGAATGGTCGGAATTCTCTCTTGTACTTGATTCCAGTGGCAAGGATTTGGAGTTTCTCGGCTGCCACATAATCATCCATTCCAATGACAATGTCTTTGGCTGGAAGTTTTGTTCCTATGACCTGTGTCCAGATAATGCAGTCTGGGAAGAACTTGATTCCTATCTTGTTCTTTGTTATCAAGTTCGTTGTAAAGGTCTCTCCATCTGCTGCCATAAAATAAGCTTTATGATCTTTCCATAACTCCATTGGCAAGATGTCAGGATTCATCATCGTAATTTGTGCTCCAGTGTCCATGTATGCCATGACCTTCTTAGGTCGTGAGAATTTTGCAGCTAGAACATGGATTTCTACACAGGGTAAAGGAGGAGTAGGGAGAGAGCTTCCTACTTCCTTGTAAGAGTAAACAGGGACAAAATCTTCACCTCCTGAATCTGAGAGGGAGGTTCCTTCAGACGAGTAGTCTTGAAGGGCGAAGACTGTCTCTTCGTCAGCTGAGCTTTGTTCAGAGTAAACTGATTCCAGGTCTCCTTCGATAGGATGAAGGGAGTTGATCAGTTTAGCAGCCTTGTGTTTATTGTTAGGACATTCTTTGGAGTAATGTCCTTTCTGTCCGCAGATGAAACATCTTTGGGATTTTCCCTTTCCACGAAAGGGTTTCTTCTTGAAGAACTTGACCCCTTTTTTCTTCTTTCTTTTGTAATCCTTGAAGGATTTGTATTTCTGTTTATGATGTTTCTTTCTGGTGGGGCAGCTACACTTCTTGTCTTTGCATTTAATCTCCAGATAAGACTTCTTACAAGCCTTGTTGTACTTGGACTTTTGGCTAAGGACTTCTGAAAATTGTTGATGAAGTCTGCATAGTTTATCTAGAGCTTCTAGCGTCATCTGATGGATTTGTCCAAGATTCATGGAGGGAATGTCTTTCTGTGCTGCAGCTATCATTTTGTGGAGTTCAGGTTGAATCTCCTGGGGCAAAGATGCTACGTAAGTGTTCTTGAGGCTGGTATCATTAAAACCATTTAGAGCATAGAATCTCTGAAGCATCCTATGATAATGCTTATCTATGTCCTTGGTTTTGAGAGAACAACATTTCATCTCAAAGAACTCTTGTCTGTACTTCTTGTTGTGGATGTCAACATCTCCAATGAATACTTGATGTATAACACCGAGGAGATTGGATGTAGTGTGTAAGCGGTGTAACTCATCCTGTTTGACAGCTCCAAGATTAATGTACCACTCTTTCATTGTTCCTGTCATGCGGCAACAGAATTCTTCGATTACTTTGTAGGGATCAGCAGTGGTTTTCATCAATTGTGTGTCGAGCCAAGCACCAAAGTCTAGGATCCTTTTTCTCCATTTACTGGGTGGTATATCGTCAATGGTGAACCAAGGTCCACCTGTGGATTTGGTCTTTTCAGCTTCTGGAGTTTCCTGAGAGGATTCTTCAAAGAAGGTATCTTCCTCCTTTATGTTAACCATGAAGAACTTCGGAATAAGATCCTTTTCTGGTTCAGTCCCTAGAGATTCGTTTTCTAGGGATATCGTCTGCTGTGTCTCATCAGAGTCTGTGCTTGGATATAGCTTGTCTTCATCGTCTCTAAACCAATTGTTACTCCTGGGTGTAGAAGGTTCCGTGGCCAATTGATCTTCTTCTTGTGATGTTGAAGTGTCAGTGACGGACTGGTTGTCTGAAGAAGATTCATTCTTTGTTGTGATGGCCAAGGCTTCATAGGCTTTGTCAGGATTCTCTTCATTTCTGGGGAATGTAGTAAGAGGTGTTTCAGGAATATCCTGAGAGTCTGAGGATGAAGTGCTCATTTGAGTAGTATGTCTTTTGGATCTCGAAGTTGAGGTTTCTTGGGGCTTGGTAAACCTTAGCTTTCTAGCTTCTGATGACCAGTACTTTTTTGGTGGAGCAGTTAGGAAGCCAGATAAGTCAGGCTGGGCTGGCCTAGTTGGAGAAGCAGTTAGGAAGCCAGATAGATCCGGTTCTGAGGGTCTGGCTGGTCTTGAGTAATAAGAAGGATAAGCGGGGATGCCATGGAATGATTCCTGGGCAGGCTTTTCCTCTTGCTTATGAGTTCTCCTAACATATTCTTCTATTTCTCTAATCTGAGCTTGCAGATTGTTCATTTCTCTCTCCTTTTTTGTGAAGTCATAACTGAAGACTTCTGCGCCATGGATATGGCTGAGTTCTTGATCTAAGGAGGCCACCCGAGCTTTGAGAGATTTGTAGCTTCGTCTTAACTTCGTGGAAAATCCCTTGAGATACTCTTCTGTGTCTCTAGTAATCTTGTCCATCTTTTTGTCAAGATTCTGGAGCATCTCGTTTTGTGCCACCATGTTCTCGGACTGCCAGTTGAGAACTTCTTCGGCCTGGGTCAAAGGCTTCATTCTCCCATCAGCTTGAACTTCAGAGGGATTGATGAACGGCTTTGATGTCCTATTGGTGATAGGATCTATTTTCCTTTCTAGCGGAGGAAAATGCTGGCCATACTCTGGTGTAGTGGCTGTATACATGAAGCAAGGGATTGGTTGCGTTTGTTGAGGAGGTTCTGCTGATCTGCAATGGTCCTTGGGAGACCATGATACTAAAGTGGGATCATCAGGAGGCAGAAGTCCTTCCTTTCTTAGGATTGCAAGTCCTTCCTCATAGATAGACAGTGGCTTCTTCTTTTCATGGATTCCAATCCATGGGCCATCTTCAGGGTCTGATCTTCTTTGAGGAGGAGGTTGTGGTTTGCATGCTCCTTTCTTCTTAGACTTTGGGCGAATGATATCTCTGTCGATATCATCGTCATGCATCCAACAGTCGCAATTAGGGTCGCATTTGGAGGGATCAACATCCCATATGAAGTGTCCTTTTATCTTGTCCGTATAGATGGGTTTAGCATCTGATGTAACGGCATGAATAGGGCACCAGGTTTCTTCAAGAGCAGGTCTGATCATCATTGTTTGAAAGATCTGGGAAGACGAGCTGGATTCTTCCTCAGGTTTCTTGAAGATAGTCTTAACCGTCTTGTCTGGGTATCTTTTGAAAGAAAACTCTTGGGACTGGATTGGTCTCCTATCCGCATGGAGTCTTTCATAGTTAGTCATCCATTCTAGAGGAATAAGATGAGCTAACTCTTTCCTATCAATCTTCCTGGGGATCTGAACGATTGAGGGTACTTCTTCTCTGCCGGCCATAACCAACAAGGAGTCAGAAGAGCAACCTGTAGTGGGAAGATCTATGGCATGATTCTGCAGACGGTAGATGATCTGGTGGTGAAGAGTAGCCACCATAGCTTCAGGGACTTGGTCGGATCCAGTGATCTGAATCTGAACTTTTAATTTGGTAGACAAGGTACTGTCACTGAGGCTGACGTTGTAGTTGGGATACACCGTAAGAACAACACTTCCAGCATGAAGTGAGGTTAACACAGTTCCTATAACAGCGTTCTCATAATTAAGATAGCTAGAGTCTAGCAAAGCTATCTTGGCAAAGACTGGTTGGTTCTTCCTTCCATGTAGTGAAAGGATCAGTCTGACGGCTCCAAAGTGGAGAGTCGTATAACCTTCACGTTTCCACCCGTTGATGAGATCTTGGGAGATCTCCAGATCTACGTATTGTTCTTGGTTGGTATCCTGGAGGCTACACTGATCCAGTCTTGACGTCTGGATGTATTCTTTGACGGTGCTAGGTCTATTTGTAGATATGAGGGTTCTAATGGATCTCGTGAGGGAATTATGTCTTCTGAATATATTGTAAGGATTCAGAAGTGGAGGAACAGTCTCAGCGATCTGAGCATCTTCCGGGACATAGGAATATTCTATAAGGTTTTCTATTTTATTAGAGAGAGTCTTTTTACAGAGTTTGGGAAGCGAGAGGGATGAGGTCGTTACAATAGGTCGGGTGTTTGTAGTTTCAGTTGTCTCCATGATAAACTGGGTTTCTCTCTTACTCACTCTCGTTCTCATGTTCACACCATATTTACCCCCTCTTTCTTGAGCAGGCTCTGATACCACTTCCTTCAAGATGACAAGTTCCCTATTCCTAAGGCTGCATCTCTGAACGTGTTCATCAAGGACGCCCAGATCTATTCAAAGTTTGACTTAAAGTCAGGTTTTTGGCAATTGGGTATCGACCCAAAGGATCGTCCAAAAACAGCCTTTTGCATACCTAATGCCCAGTACCAATGGATTGTTCTACCTTTTGGGCTTAAGGTTGCCCCATCACTATTCCAAAAGGCCATGACAAAGATATTTGATCCCATTCTCCATAGTGCTCTCATCTACATTGATGATGTGTTACTATTCTCCAAAGACGAGAAGACTCACAAACAGTTATTGGGCCAGTTCCATAAGTTAGCCCAACAACATGGAATAATGCTTTCTGAGAAGAAGAGTCAATTGGGCCAAACTGAGATTGACTTCTTAGGAATGCATTTCTCTAATGGAAAGTATCGCCCTCAACCTCACATTGCTCAAGAATTATTAAACTTTCCAGATGAAAATCTCACAGTCAAACAGATTCAGCAATTTCTCGGTATAATCAATTATATCAGAGACTTCATTCCCAGACTTGCCAGATACACCAGTGCTCTATCTCTATTGCTGAAAAAGAAACCACCACCATGGGGAGAAGAACAAACCAAAGCTGTAAGAGCTTTGAAAGAAATAGCCCAATCTCCTCCTGATCTAAAAATCCCTGGAGAAGGAAAACAAGTCCTCCAGACTGATGCAAGTGACCACTATTGGGGAGCAGTTCTGATTGAAGAAATAGGTGGCAAGAAATACTATTGTGGCCACGCCAGTGGTCAGTTCAAAGATGCAGAAAAGCATTACCACACCACTTACAAAGAAGCACTTGCAGTAAAGATGGGAATCCAGAAGTTTGACTTCCACCTCAGAGGTTACCACTTCGAGGTCCAGATGGACAACTCGTCGTTTCCTAAGATTCTGGAATTCAAAAATAAGATGCCTCCAGATCCACAGACATTGAGGCTTAAGGACTAGTTCTCTAGATATGATTTCACAGTGAAACACATCAAAGGAACCCAGAATGTGATCCCGGATCTATTATCCAGGCCCATGAAACCCATCCAAGTCATCACCTCTAGGCATACCTTCCCATTAATCTTAATGGTCCATCCTATTCCATCCAATGCCTCGGTCACCATGAACTTTCCTCCAAGAGTCAACCACTCCTTCTCCGTATTTCAGCTGAAAGAATATGCCAGGAATAACCTTTTTTACTTTCTGTTCAAAATCATTATAAAGAAGCCTCTTCCTGACCATACACCTTTCTTCCCAGATACTCCTTTCCATTTACCATTTTTGATAAACCCTGCTTTCAGATTCACAAAAAATCAATTATGGTATCTTTGGTGTGCTACAAGCTTATACGCTATGCCAGTCCTTATTCCTACCATTGCTATGTATGAACATCTGATGAACCCTAGAAAGCACAGGTCTTTGATATGGACTGCCCTAGAATGGTTCTCTCCGTTAAACTGGTGGAGAGAAAATCTCAGCCTAGCCGTTAATGATCTTAAAGAATGGTGCCCAACTGTGGAAGCTCGAAGTAACTGCAAGACAGTGTACATCCTTCATCGTCCATATCAAACTGATCCTAGAACCCAGCTTCTAGTTTGCAAGAGTTACATTAATGCTTGGGAAACCATTGATGATTATCCCACAAGCCTGGAAGGGTTAAAAGCTTTAATGGATTATGTTAATTTAATTAATCTTTATGATCCTATTAAAGGTCCAGTCAATACAACTTGTATTAGTCATGGAAACCTTCCTCCGCAATGGCAAGCTGTGAAGCTACCAGATGATCCTGATCCTCACTGTTGGAAACCTCCATGGACAAGTTAGTCGACACATGAGGTTGGAGAAACCTCAAGGGTCAACAATAATGCATCTCAGATGAACATTGAGGAACAACTTGCAGAAATGAATTTTCAAGAATTTGTTCAAAGGGATGATCAAAGAATCAACGATCAAGATATGACTGAAGACAGCAAGCAGGATGAGTCATCACTCTATCCTCCACTCCCACATGATCTTGACGAAGATACTTTTGAAGACATAGCACTATACTCAGCCCACATTGATCCAGAGTACTATGCACAGAATCGGTACGAAGATATGATAAGGGACAGCTGTGAGTATGAGTCATACTATATGACAAACAAACTCTCAGAAGGAGAATACTCTGATCCAAACATGTCACCATCACATGAGCCAATTATAAAAAAATAATGTGACGCGTGGAACCAGAATCTTATCACAATCTGTGATAAATCAAAAGTTTGTCTTCCACTACTGAAAGATGCTCTATCATGCTTAGTGGCGGGACCGGATAAGCTTATCTTATCTTTATTTTAGTCAGAGAGTGGCAATTAGTGTGTCTGCCACTAGTACTGTATTTATCTTTTTCTGTTTTAAGTCAAAAGTGGCAATTAGTGTGTCGGCCACTAGTGTGTAACGTGTCTTTGTTTGCTGAGTGTTGGCTTGCTTTCTACGCTTCTCTTTTCCTATATAAGGGAAGCTCTTGTATCATATTTTCACAAGTTGAAATACAATAAAATGTGTGCTTTCAGTCTAAACATGTTCTAAACACTTCTCTTCTCTCTGAAAGCTTAAACTCTTATGTTCTATCCATAGGTACTCCACAGAGATGAAAGTATGCTCTACACTTGCCTCTTTGAGGATCTTGTGTAACAGAAATCCTCTGATCATTGATCCATGCTACGGTCCTTCCTACTATGAAAAGGTTTCTCTAACTGCTGTGTCCTAGGCTGAACCTAGAACCTAGTAAGTCCACAAGGGTTGGCAGAGATGGTTCGAAAGTTCCTGCTCGACGGATACATGTTAGGGGTATGGTTTCATGGTATGTGGAGGCTCCCGGCCAACGATCAAGATATGACTGAAGACAGCAAGCAGGATGAGTCATCACTCTATCCTCCACTCCCACATGATCTTGACGAAGATACTTTTGAAGACATAGCACTATACTCAGCCCACATTGATCCAGAGTACTATGCACAGAATCGGTACGAAGATATGATAAGGGACAGCTGTGAGTATGAGTCATACTATATGACAAACAAACTCTCAGAAGGAGAATACTCTGATCCAAACATGTCACCATCACATGAGCCAATTATAAAAAAATAATGTGACGCGTGGAACCAGAATCTTATCACAATCTGTGATAAATCAAAAGTGTGTCTGCCACTAGTACTGTATTTATCTTTTTCTGTTTTAAGTCAAAAGTGGCAATTAGTGTGTCGGCCACTAGTGTGTAACGTGTCTTTGTTTGCTGAATGCTGGCTTACTTTCTACGTTTCTCTTTTCCTATATAAGGGAAGCTCTTGTATCATATTTTCACAAGTTGAAATACAATAAAATGTGTGCTTTCAGTCTAAACATGTTCTAAACACTTCTCTTCTCTCTGAAAGCTTAAACTCTTATGTTCTATCCATAGGTACTCCACAGAGATGAAAGTATGCTCTACACTTGCCTCTTTGAGGATCTTGTGTAACAGAAATCCTCTGATCATTGATCCATGCTACGGTCCTTCCTACTATGAAAAGGTTTCTCTAACCGCTGTGTCCTAGGCTGAACCTAGAACCTAGTAAGTCCACAAGGGTTGGCAGAGATGGTTCGAAAGTTCCTGCTCGACGGATACATGTTAGGGGTATGGTTTCATGGTATGTGGAGGCTCCCGGCCAGCGTGGTATCAAAGCCTGCTCAAGAAAGAGGGGGTAAATATGGTGTGAACATGAGAACGAGAGTGAGTAAGAGAGAAACCCAGTTTATCATGGAGACAACTGAAACTACAAACACCCGACCTATTGTAACGACCTCATCCCTCTCGCTTCCCAAACTCTGTAAAAAGACTCTCTCTAATAAAATAGAAAACCTTATAGAATATTCCTATGTCCCGGAAGATGCCCAGATCGCTGAGACTGTTCCTCCACTTCTGAATCCTTACAATATATTCAGAAGACATAATTCCCTCACGAGATCCATTAGAACCCTCATATCTACAAACAGACCTAACACCGTCAAAGAATACATCCAGACGTCAAGACTAGACCAGTGTAGCCTCCAGACTACCAACCAAGAACAATACGTAGATCTGGAGATCTCCCAAGATCTCATCAACGGGTGGAAACGTGAAGGTTATACGACTCTCCACTTTGGAGCCGTCAGACTTATCCTTTCACTACATGGAAGGAAGAACCAACCAGTCTTTGCCAAGATAGCTTTGCTAGACTCTAGCTATCTTAATTATGAGAACGCTGTTATAGGAACTGTGTTAACCTCACTTCATGCTGGAAGTGTTGTTCTTACGGTGTATCCCAACTACAACGTCAGCCTCAGTGACAGTACCTTGTCTACCAGACTAAAAGTTCAGATTCAGATCACTGGATCCGACCAAGTCCCTGAAGCTATGGTGGCTACTCTTCACCACCAGATCATCTACCGTCAGCAGAATCATGCCATAGATCTTCCCACTACAGGTTGCTCTTCTGATTCCTTGTTGGTTATGGCCGGCAGAGAAGAAGTACCCTCAATCGTTCAGATCCCCAGGAAGATTGACAGAAAAGAGTTAGCTCATCTTATTCCTCTAGAATGGATGACTAACTATGAAAGACTCCATGCGGATAGGAGACCAATCCAGTCCCAAGAGGTTTCTTTCAAAAGATACCCAGACAAGACGGTTAAGACTATCTTCAAGAAACCTGAGGAAGAATCCAGCTCGTCTTCCCAGATCTTTCAAACAATGATGATCAGACCTGCTCTTGAAGAAACCTGGTGCCCTATTCATGCCGTTACATCAGATGCTAAACCCATCTATACGGACAAGATAAAAGGACACTTCATATGGGATGTTGATCCCTCCAAATGCGACCCTGATTGCGACTGTTGGATGCATGACGATGATATCGACAGAGATATCATTCGCCCAAAGTCTAAGAAGAAAGGAGCATGCAAACCACAACCTCCTCCTCAAAGAAGATCAGACCCTGAAGATGGCCCATGGATTGGAATCCATGAAAAGAAGAAGCCACTGTCTATCTATGAGGAAGGACTTGCAATCCTAAGAAAGGAAGGACTTCTGCCTCCTGATGATCCCACTTTAGTATCATGGTCTCCCAAGGACCATTGCAGATCAGCAGAACCTCCTCAACAAACGCAACCAATCCCTTGCTTCATGTATACAGCCACTACACCAGAGTATGGCCAGCATTTTCCTCCGCTAGAAAGGAAAATAGATCCTATCACCAATAGGACATCAAAGCCGTTCATCAATCCCTCTGAAGTTCAAGCTGATGGGAGAATGAAGCCTTTGACCCAGGCCGAAGAAGTTCTCAACTGGCAGTCCGAGAACATGGTGGCACAAAACGAGATGCTCCAGAATCTTGACAAAAAGATGGACAAGATTACTAGAGACACAGAAGAGTATCTCAAGGGATTTTCCACGAAGTTAAGACGAAGCTATAAATCTCTCAAAGCTCAGGTGGCCTCCTTAGATCAAGAACTCAGCCATATCCATGGCGCAGAAGTCTTCAGTTATGACTTCACAAAAAAGGAGAGAGAAATGAACAATCTGCAAGCTCAGATTAGAGAAATAGAAGAATATGTTAGGAGAACTCATAAGCAAGAGGAAAAGCCTGCCCAGGAATCATTCCATGGCATCCCCGCTTATCCTTCTTATTACTCAAGACTAGTCAGACCCTCAGAACCGAATCTATCTGGCTTCCTAACTGCTTCTCCAACTAGGCCAGCCCAGCCTGACTTATCTGGCTTCCTAACTGCTCCACCGAAGAAGTACTGGTCATCAGAAGCTAGAAAGCTAAGGTTTACCAAGCCCCAAGAAACCTCAACTTCGAGATCCAAAAGACATACTACTCGAATGAGCACTTCATCCTCAGACTCTCAGGATGTTCCTGAAACACCTCTTACTACATTCCCCAGAAATGAAGAGAATCCTGACAAAGCCTATGAAGCCTTGGCCATCACAACAAAGAATGAATCTTCTCCAGACAACCAGTCCGTCGCTGACACTTCAACATCACAAGAAGAAGATCAATTGGCCACAGAACCTTCTACACCCAGGAGTAACAATTGGTTTAGAGACGATGAAGACAAGCTATATCCAAGCACAGACTCTGATGAGACACAGCAGACGATATCCCTAGAAAACGAATCTCTAGGGACTGAACCAGAAAAGGATCTTATTCCGAAGCTCTTCATGGCTAACATAAAGGAGGAAGATACCTTCTTTGAGGAATCCTCTCAGGAAACTCCAGAAGCTGAAAAGACCAAATCCACAGGTGGACCTTGGTTCACCATTGACGATATACCACCCAGTAAATGGAGAAAAAGGATCCTAGACTTTGGTGCTTGGCTCGACACACAATTGATGAAAACCACTGCTGATCCCTACAAAGTAATCGAAGAATTCTGTTGCCGCATGACAGGAACAATGAAAGAGTGGTACATTAATCTTGGAGCTGTCAAACAGGATGAGTTACACCGCTTACACACTACATCCAATCTCCTCGGTGTTATACATCAAGTATTCATTGGAGATGTTGACATCCACAACAAGAAGTACAGATAAGAGTTCTTTGAGATGAAATGTTGTTCTCTCAAAACCAAGGACATAGATAAGCATTATCATAGGATGCTTCAGAGATTCTATGCTCTAAATGGTTTTAATGATACCAACCTCAAGAACTCTTACGTAGCATCTTTGCCCCAGGAGATTCAACCTGAACTCCACAAAATGATAGCTGCAGCACAGAAAGACATTCCCTCCATGAGTCTTGGACAAATCCATCAGATGACGCTAGAAGCTCTAGATAAACTATGCAGACTTCATCAACAATTTTCAGAAGTCCTTAGCCAAAAGTCCAAGTACAACAAGGCTTGTAAGAAGTCTTATCTGGAGATTAAATGCAAAGACAAGAAGTGTAGCTGCCCCACCAGAAAGAAACATCATAAATAGAAATACAAATCCTTCAAGGATTACAAAAGAAAGAAGAAAAAAGGGGTCAAGTTCTTCAAGAAGAAACCCTTTCGTGGAAAGGGAAAATCCCAAAGATGTTTCATCTGCGGACAGAAAGGACATTACTCCAAAGAATGTCCTAACAATAAACACAAGGCTGCTAAACTGATCAACTCCCTTCATCCTGTCGAAGGAGACCTGGAATCAGTTTACTCTAAACAAAGCTCAGCTGACGAAGAGACAGTCTTCGCCCTTCAAGACTACTCGTCTGAAGGAACCTCCCTCTCAGATTCAGGAGGTGAAGATTTTGTCCCTGTTTACTCTTACAAGGAAGTAGGAAGCTCTCTCCCTACCCCTTATTTACCCTGTGTAGAAATCGATGTTCTAGCTGCAAAATTCTCACGACCTAAGAAGGTCATGGCATACATGGACACTGGAGCACAAATTACGATGATGAATCCTGACATCTTGCCAATGGAGTTATGGAAAGATCATAAAGCTTATTTTATGGCAGCAGATGGAGAGACCTTTACAACGAACTTGATAACAAAGAACAAGATAGGAATCAAGTTCTTCCCAGACTGCATTATCTGGACACAAGTCATAGGAACAAAACTTCCAGCCAAAGACATTGTCATTGGAATGGATGTTTATGTGGCAGCCGAGAAACTCCAAATCCTTGCCACTGGAATCAAGTACAAGAGAGAATTCCGACCATTCTCTCAGATCTTGAAGCTGGACTCCTTGTCAAATGTTCCTACGGGATATGAAGAGATTAAGTCAAAGCTTCTCAAGCTCTGTGCGGATAGCCATGAGAAGTTCCTTCATCCAGAACCCTTATGGAAGAACAAGGACTTCTTTGTCCAACTTTCATTCAAGCTTAATGAAGATATTAATCCAACAAAGGCCACTCATCCTGGAATGAGTCCTTCTGATTATGCCTTGGCAAGAGAAGAATGCAGCCAGCTGCTCAAACAAGGGCTGATAGAACCCACGAAATCTGAGTGGGCTTGCCAAGCCTTCTATGTTGAAAAAAGATCTGAAAAAGTCAGAGGAAAGAAAAGACTTGTAATCAATTACAAGCCTCTGAACCACTTCCTTCAAGATGACAAGTTCCCTAAATAGTGAGTGTTCTTTACCCTCCTATTAACGCTCTTAGGATTTTGATGGATTTTCTCTAATTTGTTTTTTTATGAATTATGAATTACAATGTGTTCTTGCTTGTTGGATTATGTTATGTTGGATTGTTTTTGTTTTTGTGTTTGATCGTAGACCCAATTGGGGGATATGGGATAAATCCCTTCAGGGCTCTATACCTCATTGTTGGAGGTAATGACCTTATGATATGATATATTACGTGATTATTTGGTTGTTCTGTTTATTTGGTTGCTATTGTGTTGGACTTGCTTCGGGGTTTCGAACGGTTCTGTTAGGGTCGTTTGATTCCTCAGTCTTGTGATTTTTGGATCAGAATTTGTTCCAATTATTTTTTCTGAGTCGACCAATTTTTTTTAGAATTTTTTCACAAAATTACATAATTTAAAATTTTTAAGTTGTTTTACAAGAAAAACACTCTTTGGCAAAAACCTAAAACTGTAAATTCATTTTTTTTTTTTTAAAAATAGTCATTTTGGAAAATTAAAAAAAAAATCGGCGGTGGGGGAGCTACACGACGGTGATGCCTTGGCGGCGACCGATTTTGGCCTGTCCCAGTTTTTGGCGATTTCGAGTTCTCCGACTTTTCGAGGGATTTTTGGTTTTCTGACTTTTCGGGTATTTTTGGTGTTTTTTCAAATTTTTTAGCATTTCCTTGAAATTTTGGAGTTCGGGAGCTTTCGGTGACATTTTTGAGGAACTTGTGACTTTAGAGTCCTTATTGTGACCTTAGGGTCATTTTTGAGTAAATTAAGGAAAATGCTCGCCCTTACCCTTTTGAGGGTCTGACACAATAATAATAAAGAGTTTTTGAGAGTTTTGAGGAAATATTGAGTTTTAAAGTGTTTGAGAAAATAATGAATTTTTTAGGAATTATGAGTCCTTGGGACTTTTGTATATTTTGAGTCGTGTGATGAGTTAAGGTAATAATATAAATTTACCTTTTGTGATAAATAATTATGTTTCTCTTGAAAATATATTTTTGAGTTAGCAATTCAGAGAGGAATTACATTGATGGCCTTGAATGACGTTTTGAGATGGTAATTAAGAGAGAGAATACAGTGGTGGCCGATTATGATAGGTTCAAGAGTGAAACCTTTTGTGAATGATTGAGATTTGTATCATGTTATGATTTTGAGATGATGATGTTTTTGTGATCATGCATTCATGTATTTCGGAGATATGTAGGACTTTGGTTCAATGATGGCCTGGCTCATAAAGGTGTTGGGTCATCATGAGGAGCATTGACATTGGGTCAAGAGCAGCACACAAGTGAGAGAGACACCACATATTCACCCAAAATCTTAAGGTCATAAGTGTATGGGTCCTACCACTTATAAAGTGCCCAACCTTCATTTTTCTAAGCAATATGGGACTTCCAACTCACAATTGTACACGACAATCTCCCCCTCAAATGTGAGTCCATTCACTATGCTCCTTCTCAAGTGGAAGCTCTTTCATCTATATACATTTGTATCGCCATTACAGACACTACAACTGAACACGCCACCTGACCACCATATTGTCAGGAAGACTTTCAATACAAGGATCTGATCCCCTAATTGAACCATTGGCTCTGATACCACTGTTGGGTCATCATGAGAAGCATTCACATTGGGTCAAAAGCAACACACAAGTGAGAGAGACACCACATATTCACCCAAAACCTTAAGGTGATAGGTGTATGGGTCCTCCCACTTATAAATTTCCCAACCTCTATTTTTCTAAGCAATTTGAGACTTCCAACTCATAATTGTACACAACAAGAGGGACTATGACGGTCTCACGTCCAGAGAGGGACACAATTCAGAGAGGAACCAGAGACATTGAAATATCGGTAGCATACTTCTGATCCCAGTGATTTTGGTGCCACATGCATATGAGATGGAGATGGTGGCATTGCATTGCATTTGCATTATGAAATGTTTGATTGTATATTAAGTTTGGTTTGAGAATATTGTTATATTCGTGATTACTATCCTGTATTGCAGTTATTCACCATTAATAATTGTTAGATGTATTCTCACCCCTGTTTGTTGTTGTGGCGTCTGTGCTCTTCAGGAAAACAGATAATTAGGTACATGAGTAGCTGCTGAGTAGGGGATGGCATCTATGCCCACTTTAGCTTTTATAATTGGGTCTTAAAGGAGTCGCTCTGATATGTAGCACTAGGGATGGAATGTCTTTCTATCATTGTGTGATGTTTTCGTTTTGTTTCGTTGGAGTTGTTGTTGAGACTTTATGTTGAACTTTATTAAATTTTCATTACGTATTTGCATGACTATTTGATTTTTTAGAGTTTTGTGTTTTAGTGACACTCTAATACTTGATTTTATTCAAACTATTTTATTTAAATGTTGAGTTGGTGGATTAAGGTGTTAAAATGCTTTAATAAGTTTTTCTTTTCTTAGTAAGGTTTACATTGGTGAGAGATGAACATTTCAGTGGTGAGTTATGTACCTCAAACATTATGACAAAGCTTCGATGAGTTTTGAAAAGAGATTGTAATACCCCATATTATTTATGTGCTCAATTGGATATCAGAAGAGATCAATTATTTTATTAAAAAGACAGAGTGATATTTATTAGTTCAAGAGAGTATTTTAAGGTAACTCTAATAATTGATCAATTGGGTTGAGATGACAAAATATCAATTGGAGATATTTTACCCTGTTGGATTATATTATATAATAAGGTTATATATATATAAGAAAAGAAAAGATAGAAAAGAAGGAAGAAAAGGAAAGAAGAGAAAGAAGAAGAACGTGGGAAGAAGAAGTTCATGGATCATCAATTCATCATCTTCTTCAAACTCCTCTTCGATTATCAGGTGGGTTCTAGTTAGAAACTCTAAGTTCTAGAAATCTATGATTCGAACTTAGGTTAGTTTTGAGAGAAAATGATTAAACGAATAAATAAATGAAATCTAACAGACGAAATTCGATATAAATTGCGTAGAGTAGTCGTAATATGCATGTGATTAGTTGTTAATACTTGTTTTGGTGTTTGGAAATGATTGGGTGTGGAAAGGATGGATTTTGGGTGGTTGGAACCCTAAAAACGCAGCACAGAAATTCTGCTTCTGATACGCACCGTCGGGCAGCACTTTGAGCGCCAGGCGAAAGTGAAGAGGCGTAGCATGGAACGCTACTGGAATTTCTGATTTTGTGGAATTGTGACTTATGCCGCTGCTTCGCCGGGCGAAGCACAGGCGCAGGGGAACCGCCGGGCGAAGCATGGACCGCCGGGCGCTCCTGGGAGTTTTCAAATATTGTCTTTTCTTTAAAAATTCACGACTTTTGATCCGTAACTCGGATCGAGACGTTCTTGGTACCGTTGGAAAGCTGGGACGACCCTCTACCCAATAAAAAGTGAAAATTTATGGGTATGATGTGGGATTAATTATTTAGTGGAAAATGAAGGAAAGTAATGTTATGAGATATGTTTAGAAATTGATATTTTTCGGATCATAAGTCCGATCGCGGCATAATGATAACCGATGTAAAGCTGTGAAAATATCCTACGGGTTAAAAGTGAAAAGTATTGATTTTTGATACCTGATTAAATGAATCGGAGGGAACCCAAAAGTGATGTTTTATGTGATGAATCATTATATGTGATTCTATTATACAATTGTAATATGCTTTTGTATAATTTGTGATGGAATTATTATATGTGTAATTCAAAATGTGAAATTGTAATATGCTTTGTCTAATATTAATGTTAAACCTGATTGAAAGAATATGCATGTTTAAAATATGAATTAGGAAGAGTGAGGAAACTTTACCCCCAAAACAAATGGCATAGTTTAAGATAGTGGAACCTAGTAATGGCTAGGTAATTGATGAATAACTTAATGACAACGCTCGTGCAGAAGAGGCCGAGGCGTGTGTCTATTACCGAATGATATAGAAAGAACAAGACACTAGTATGAAACATGTGTAATTGTTATGTTTTATTGCTAAAGGCATAAGAGGCCTAAAAGGCTAATGTGGCCTTGTGATTGTCGAATACAATCGCGTTGTGTTAATGATCACGCAATCGTAACCATTTCCCTTGAGAGGCATTCATGAGTCTCGAGCTCCTCTGAAATGCAGGCATAATTACTTGGCAAGTTTGATTCCCAATGTTATAGTAAGAATGGAACCTACAGGTAGAGACTTATGATGGAAGAGAGGCCATGTGAAGTGATGAATTAGGGAGATAATGCGTCCCTTAATTCCGAATCCATCTCGTATGCCAAGTAACTACAAGGATCCATGACTCGGGTCGACTTCTAGACGTATAAGCGGACGGGCAAGAGGGATGCCTTGGTACGGTTATCAATTAGTGATAATGTGAGTTGGTGAACTCATGACATGTTTCCATATAGTGTGAGATTGTGAACTCAAGGTCATTTCCCTTCCCCTTGACTTGAGTTAGGACTGGTAGAACCCTGTAAAGCCGAGAGAATCCATAAGATAGGGAACTCACTGAGATTTGATGTATCTCACCCCACTATTGTTGACTATTTTCAGGAGGTAGTTGCAGATTTGATTTACAAGTGGATCTATGCTTGGATGTTTCAAGAGAAGCTTAGTTGAGCTTTTTTCGCTGTGTATTATTTTCTTGTACAATGAGGAATATTGTATATTGATCTTAGATTTTTATTTTGACTAGTTTCCATATCTTGTACCATAGATTGTATTATGTTTCGAATGGTCAAGTATGTGAATTATGCCATTAGGCACTTATGATGGTGTCAGTACCAAATAAAATGCTTGTATTATATTATTCTAGGTATATATTATACAGGGCATTACAGAGATAATGTTAGAGTTTATGTTGAAAGAGTTGACGTTGAAAAGAGATGATGTTCCAATTTTGATTAAAATTTCATACGGTTTTTTTTGAAGAGAATGACAATGAAGTTATAGTGTTTTTTGATAGGAAAATGAAAAGTTAGAGTCTAATTCTCTGAAGTATTCATGCAAAAGATCAAACATGTCGGTTTTAGGAAAAACCAATGAAATATTTCAATTAAAAAAACATAAAAGCCCCATATAACATCATATTTTTGGAATTCATTTAAATAATTATCGCATCGGTTTTAAAATGCAACCGGGATAATAACACTACTACGTAAAACCCATTTAACAACAGTTGAAAAATACATGTAATAACGCAGATCAAGGCGTTGTTATGTAGAGTGTTGTGGTAAATGCGCTACTTATAATCACGGCCCTGGGACCGTTGTTGTATTCTGAAAAGCGCGCGTTATATCACAACAGTTATTCTTAACAACCGTTGTGATACATAGGGTACTGGTTTCGAAACCCAGCAGGAAATTAATTACATTAGATGACGGTTGTTGTAGACAACCGTCGTGGAAAGTACCCATAGTTTATTTTATACAAATGTATATTGCTTGGTTTACCATACACCTATTTAAAGAAATACAAACATTCAAATTGGAAAAGAAATATATAATCTGAAAATTAAAATATTCTTGAAAACCAACTTAAACACAACAATTTTTTTCGAATTGCATCCGTCTCATTCAACACATTTTATATTCTTTAACACATAATATACGATTCAATGGTCTGATTCCCTCTACTCATCGATATATTTTATTATAGTTTACCTCATCATTATCGTTTATCAACACGATTGTAAATTATATCGATGAATTGAAGCAAACAGACCATTAAACCATATATTATGTGTTAAGGAACATAAAATATGCTGAATGAAACGGATGCGATTCGAAACACATTGATTGATATAGGTTGGTTTTCAAATACATCTTAATTTTCAGAATATAAGTTTCTATGTCAATATAAATGATCGCATTTTCATTAAAAGGCAAGTGAAACAAACAATATACATAGTATATAATAAACTAAACTTCTCAGCCTGCATAAGAATTTAAAGAAGAAAACATTGCTAAGTCACAAGAAGCCTCTATCTTGTGACTTAGAAATGTTTTGTTCTTGTTTTAAGAACATTTGTCAACAACAACAACATACAACAAAACAACATGCAACACAATAAAAAAACATACATTATTTAAGCAACAAAACCCCAAGTGGGACTGTAAAAAACCAAGATACATTGAGTCAATAACGCACCTCTTATTGACAATAATCGTGGAACTATAACAAATCAAGATATACATCAAATTCATCGAGTTAATTTTGATGCCATTAAGAAGAAATATAAGGTGGATGAAGTTTATACAACAACTTCATACTTCTTATATTTTTCTTCATTGCTTCAAAAACCATATGAAATTTCACCATAGTATACGATTGCTACCACCATCATCACCATGTATCTACAAGGAAACACAACAAAAATAAAACTTAACCCTAAAACATCATTAACATAATGTTTTCCCCAGCATCCTAAAACCAAAATCTAAAACAATAATGTTGAAAAGAAGAGAGCAGGAGAAAATACCATCTTCGCCGCCGTAGGAGTTTGCGCTGGACGTTGCTCCCGTCAGATTTTGGTTAAGATTCATGAGAAGAGAGGGTTGTGTTGGGATTTTCTTTAGAGAGAAATGACAGATATGAAGTAGGTCACATATTGTTTCGTTTATGTATTAAAAACTATCACTTTTCGTTACGGTTGTTAACTACAACCATAATTATAATTTATATTTTAAAATAATAGCAAACTATATAACGGCGGTTAAAAATAATAACCGTAGCGATAAATAAAAAAGAAAGGAGCGCCTATCATACCAGTTATCCTTACAACCGTTATTATACTATATATAATTTTTAATTAAAAAATATAATATAAAGTTAGTGCCTGAGTTTAGAGATATCACCACAGTTTTGGTAGAACCGTGGTGACTTGGGTTCATATATTTTTCATTTAAGGTTATGTGATGAGTTTACCACATATGTGATAAAGTTTTCATTCAAGTTCATGTATTCAAGGTTAATTAATGAGTTTACAACATATGTAAATATTTTTAATAAGAATAAGACAGCAAAATGCAAGTTTCATATAAATTAGTAAACTCCAACAAAATGCAAGTTTATATTTAAAATAATAAAATTAAAATCTTGAATATTGAAGATAACAGAGACACTTTTAACTTTTAAATATCAAATCTAAATGCCCTAGATGACATAAAATTACTCAAACCAAACGGTGCTTCATCCTCATCATCTAAATCAAAAATAGTTGTCCTTCTTCTCTTTCTTCTTGATCTCATTCGTCTCCTCCTGGCTCATATTTCTTGTAAGGTGACCGCCTGTTGGGTATGTACAGCTTGTTCGAGCTGGAAAACTGGTTGGACCTCTAAAGCCTCTGCGTCATGGACTTCTTCTTGGACATCTACGCCCTTGGCAACTTCTTGAACATCAGCATCTTTAACCACACGCGCAGTTTGTTGGACTTCTTGGACAACTTCTTCTTGAACATCTACAGTTTGTTGGACTTCTTGAACTGCATTGTTGGAATTCATTTTGATTAGTTCTCTTCAATGATGCTGCTTATGTGATGGTAATAAGAGGAATAACGTATTTATAATGATTTCTCTGATTCTTCATCTTCTCTTTACATTGAAAATCTAATCGTTTTAGTTTAAAGTCATTATTATTTCTTTAATTAAAAAACCATTGTTGATTCTTCATCTTCCTCATTCATTTTTCATCTTCCTCTAACAACGGTTGACTTTCTCCACCGTTCTAAAATCATTTAAAATTATATTTTTTTTAATAATTCACATAAGTGACACAAGCATATAACAACAGTTGTTTAAACTAATCGTTGTAAAATAATATACAATTTATTTTTTATTTAAAGGACTTAAGTGACACACGCTTAATGTACTCTAAAAAATGGAAAAAATAATGTTGTTGAGAATCGAAGCTTGTCACACATCATTTATTACCACGGTTTTTAAAGACATCTGTCATTAAATCACTGTTCTTATATCCAGCTACTGACTGGCGCAAAAATTTAATTTATTACAACGGTGTATATTTCTTCAGTGGTAAACCTGACGTTGTTGTTTATGCGTTTTGTAGTAGTGTAGATTAATTAATAATTAACAATAAAAAATATATTTGAAAATGTTGGTGCAAAAGATATTACCCTTCGGTTGGCCAAAATAACCGAGGGTAATAGAAATAAAAAATAAAAAACAAAAAAAAGGGAAAAGGGAGAGGTGTCATGTAACCCTAAACCAATTAAAAATAAAAATAAAACATAAAATGTAATAACTGAGATTCGAAGCGAACTCCCTCGTAGTTATATTCCCTTAGTTTAGGGAATAACCGAGGTAATAGGTTGTATATATTTAAAAAATTGAGAGTGTTGCAGGGACATATGCCTCGGTTATTGGTGGGTCGAGGTGAAAGATTTGTCATAAAAGTATTATTTGTAGTAGTGAATATCGTGTTGAGGATTGGTTTCTTAGTCAATATCAGGCTGAACACTATCAGTAAGGTGTGTGTTCTTAGGAAATGAAAGTTATATTTGTGTGGACTCCATGTGTGAGGGTTTAACCTGTTAAAATTTGATGGTTCAAGTTGTGTTTTCCCTAAACCATTTATGTCATCCAATGTTTTATAGGTTCCAGGTTAAGATGTTGAAATGTCATAATTTTATGATGTTCGGTAATGTCAATTTGGTTTGTATGGGAAAATGTGTTCACGATGGACAAAATTTCTTGCTAAAAGGACTACTCATTTGACACATTGCTTAAAGCCCAAGAAAATACATTGTCTACCCCTATAATAAAGATTGGTTATATGAGAATGAAGTGTTTCTAAAGTTCCAAAAAACTTTAAAATATGCAAATCAGGTTCTTCATTAAATAAAAGGTAATGAGTTAATTTTTTTTTCAAAATACGATTGAGAAATATGTTCATAATAAAAAGTGCATGATTGACAACATTAGACAAGAAAATTTTAGGAGTGTTAGCTTAAAAAATTAAAGCTCTTGCTATGTTTAAAATAAGTTGGTGTTTTCTTTCCATCCTCCCATTTTGTTGAGGAGACTCAACACAACTGGTTTGGTGTACACAACCTTTAGAAGAATAAAAATTTGGCATGATAAAATTAAGAACATTGTCACTTCTTATGACTTTAACTGTTGAATAATGTTGCAACTTCTACCATTTTAACAAAATTGAGAACATTTTTCCTAGTTTCAGCTTTGGTTTTCATTAAAATTGATTCAAGTATATCTACTAAAATCATCTACAACTATTAAAAAATAGGAATGACCATGATATGACTTAATTATAGGGAGCCTCAAACATCAAAATGAACAAGATCAAAGGAATGTTTGGATTTATTAAAACTATCATTATAAGGAAGTTTCTTGTGCTTAGCAAAATGGCCTACATCAGCTACAACCTTTTGATCAACAATAATAAAGAGAGAAAAATAGTGTGTAAATATTGCATTCTAGTATGGAATACGTGGCCTCGTATAAATTCCATAAGACACTATTTTCAATGTACAAACATAAGATTTGTTTATGCTAGATGCATCCCCATACCGGTCCTTAATAATTAGGTGATAAAAGTTTTTAAACTTCTCAATCAAACCAATAATCTTCATAGATTGTTCTTCCTGTTGGGGGAGTTTTTCATACTAGAGACCCCAATGGGTAATAGTCTCACATTGGCTAAAAATGTGAAGAGTTGGGCATTTATAAGTGAGAGAACCCATACACCTATCACCTTAAGGTTTTGGGTGAGTATGTGGTGTGTCTCTCACAAAGGTGTTGCTCTAAAGAAGGAAAGTCTCACAATGTTCAATGCTCCCTAGTGAAAATCTCCCCTAACAGTGGTATCATGAGCCTTTGGTTCAAGTGAAGGACCGAATCACTTGTATCGAAAGTACTCCCCACAGGTGGTGGTTAGGAGGTGTCCTGTTGAAGAGTGTCAACGGTGGTACAAGTTTATGTGGATGAAGCTTCCGCTTAAGGGGGAGTATTGTGGAAGCATTGTGGATATACTCACACTTAAAGGAGAGTGTTAAGTATAACATGCGTGAGTAGTATGGATAATAGTCCCACATTGGCTAGAAATGTGAAGACTTAAGCATTTATAAGTGAGAGAACCTATACACCTATCACCTTAAGGTTTTGGGTGAATATGTGGTGTCTCTCTCACTTGTATTGCTTTTGACCCAATATTGATGCTCCTCCTCATGACCCAATATATGGTATCATGAGCCTTTTGTTCGAGTAAATAGATCGACTTACATGTATCAAAATGCCCAGGAAGTGTTGTCCCATTGAAATCAAAATGCCCGAGAAGAGGTGTATTGAAATTCCCATGAAAGAGGTGTCAACGGCAGTATAAATATATATGGATAAAAGAGTTTCCACATGAAGGATGAGTATTGAGGAAGCATTGTGGATATACTCACACTTAAGGGTGAGTCTTAAGTATTACAAGTGTAAGTAGTGTGGATAATAGTCCCACATTGCATAGGAATATGGTGACTTGAGCATTTATAAGTGAGACAACCCACCCACATATTAGCTTAAGGTTTTTGGTGAATATGTGGTGTCTCTCTCACTTGTGTTGCTCTTGACTCAATGTTCAATGCTCTCTAGTATGAAAAAACTCCCCTAACAAATGGTATCAGAGTCTAGTTTGAGTAAGGGACCAACTCCTTGTGTCGAAAGTCTTCCTGACATGTTGGTCAGGTGGCGTGTTTCGTTGAAGTGCACATGACGAGATAAGGGTGTCTCTTAACGGTGGTACAAGCATGTGGAAAGAGCTTACGCTTAAGGGGGAGCATTGTGGATCGACTCACACTTAAGGGGGAGTGTTAAGTATAACAAGTGTGAGTAGTATGGGTAATAGTCCCACATTGGCTAAAAATGTGGGACTATTACCCATACTACTCACACTTTTTATACTTAACACTTCCTGAATGAAACACTAATTACCATTAAAACTTACATTGTGTTTTGAATTTTGACATAATTTTGATACAAAAGTTAAATTGACAGAAAAATCAGGTATGTAGAGAACACTTGTAATGAAAAAATTAGGAGAAAACTTGATTGTATCAATGTGTTTGACTACATCAAATTGTCCATTTGGCAATTTAACATTTATAGGATTTATTTCATTATAAGAATGAAAACAAAAATTTGAGAAACAAATATGATGACCGACTCTTGAATCGATGATCCACGAGTCTAAAGTACAACATTTGTAAACAAAAGAATGACAATTACCTTTGTCATTCATAGGTGAAGGACATGTGAATAAAGAAGGGTCAACTTTGTTTTAAACTATAGGGGTTAAAGTTAAGAGATGAATTTCAAAGAAGATTCATTAGCTTTCTAAATTATTCTTGAGTAATCGGAGAAGAACAACTACTAGGATTTAATTGTAGAAAAGACACACCATCATTATCATCATCATCATCATCATTTGTGGCAGCCTTGCTAGTCTTTGAACTTTACCAAAATAGGTGGTGTTCCGGACTGGGCCGCGGTCTGCCCAACGGTCGAGCAGGCCCAATTCAGTAATGGGTCGGCCCAGCATGATCCTTCCAATGGCCAGTGCCGAGCACAACTTCGTAGGGACGAGGACCCCACGTGTCCTTCCCTCGCTAGCCACCTAGCAAACACCTATGTCGGGCACAAGCTTATAGTTGGGGAGAACCTCGACTATCCTCGACCTCTACGTGCTCCTCCCCACGAGGACACGTTCTTTTATAACTCCCCACTCCCGAAGGAATCGGTTTGCCCTAATTCCGGAGATTTAGGGACCGTTACCCCAGGGCGAAGACCACGTGCTGGTCTTCCCTACGCCACATAAGCCCTGGCAGTTGTTTGGATTGGGCCTTGCAATCCAGCCCAATGCAAGTAATCGTTGGCCCCGCGCTGAGGCTCTCTATAAATACCCTCTCATGTGAGAGGGTCAGGTTATGATACATTCTAACTCTCACACCTGTTCTTCTGTACTTGCCTTTCTCTGACCGTTATCTTACTTAAGCGTCGGAGTACCTTGCAGGTACACACCCCCCTCCCCCACCGTCTTTCAACATCACCGGAGCTGAAGTCCATACGACGTTGCTGGCCACTGAATAATTGTCTGATCTAGGTACGATCAGTGGCGCCTTCTACGGGAACTCTTGTTTCCCCATTTTTCCTTCAATGATAAACCAAAGCAATCCTCTCGTTCATCACTTGCATGGCCAACAACCCGTCTGCGAACAAAGCTCTGGACACCGTCCTCGCACAACTCAAGAACGAAAACCACCGCGAGGACGTTACTGCCCTCGACGCCGAGCAAGGCGACATGAGAGACGGACAAAACGCCTCCCCCGACTCCCAAGACACGGCTTACGACGCCACCCGGCAGGACGACCAGCAAGCCGTCTTTCAGCCATTTACTCCTCTGCCTAATGCAGATCTGAGCACCGTGGCCCTATTTTCCTTGGTCAATCAGACTAACCAGCTGATCGCGCACCAGAATCTCAGAATTAAAGCACTCGAGCGAGGGCGGGCACGACGATCTTCCCCACGAAGACATCTTCGTCCATCTTCGCCTCTCCGTTCTCCTTCCCCGCGAATGACTCCTTCAGAAGAATCTCGAACCCCCTCGCTGGTGCGCGAGGGCCGTCGGCCACACCTCGAACGACCCCAGCCGACAATCTCCCAGAAGCACCATCGTTCCCCGCCTCGAAAGGAACCCAGGCCCTCCTCAACTACCAAGAAGAGCAAGACCACCGAGGAAAGGTCGAGGAACCATTCAAGGAATTCCCCTCCGCGACAAGGACCTGGTCGACATCACCGATCCCCTTCAAGGTCCCCAACCAGAAGCGACGACGACGACCAGAGGACCCCCTATCATGGGAGATCACGGACGCCCCAATTCCTGCGGGCATGGAGAAACCCCCACCACTGGGGACCTACGACGGCCTGGCCGACCCAGACGACCACATCGAAATTTTCGAAGCCATGCTCGACTTCAGAAACGTCAAGGGGGCCATTATATGCAGGCTTTTCCCCACAACCTTATGGAAGGGCGCCATGACTTGGTACAAGGGTCTGGCTCCCGGGTCGATCACGTCCTGGAAGCAACTAAGGCAGCACTTCACCAAGCACTTCATAACGTCTCGTCGACACCCGAAGACGGAGACCGCCCTAGAGAGCATCTTCCAGGGGAAGAACGAATCTCTGAGGAACTACATTGAGAGATTCAACTGGGAAGCTGTCGAGGTTCATACGACCGATGACATGAAGAAGTATTTAATCATCCACGGACTACGTTTTGGATCTGATTTTGCCAAGTCCGTGGGCCTCCGCAGACCTCGCTGTTTAGAGGACCTCCTCCAATGAGCTCAGTCGTACATCAAGCTCGAGGAGTCGGAGGCAGCATAGATCGCCCTCGAGTCGAGGGGCAAGGAAGGCCCCCGCGGCCACAAAGAAGACTCTCCTCCCCGGCGCGGGGGAGAAAGGAAGAAGGAAAGCCGCCCCAGGGACTCCCACGAACAGAAAGGACCAGCTGGCCTGTTCACGGAGTACACGCCGCTTAACGCTCCCCGCGCACGAATCTTCTCCGAGTGCTCCGACTCGGAATTTCTGAAAGGAAACGTCCGCTTCCCGAAGCCGACTCCCCCCAAATCAAACACGGACAAGTCCAAGTACTGCATGTTTCATCGAAGCCACGAACATGTCACAGAATACTGCATCTATCTCAAAGATGCAATTGAGATCCTGATCAAGGAAGGGCACTTAAAGATGTACGCCCAGAAGAATGATGCTCCTCGTCCAAGTTCCCGGGAAGCCCAAAACGTCGAGGAGACGACACCTCCTCCCGACGAGAGTTGGCTTCAGGTCGCCCTCAACGTCACTCGACCCGAAGACTTTTTCGTCCCCGGAGACATTGAGAGCCAGGAAGCAGTTCACAACATGTGGGCGAACTTCCCCACGGGGACCCCATTGTTGCCTGTAACACCTGGGAAGGCTTCCCCAAGACAATGGTCATCTCCAGGGGTGGTTACAAGAAGTTGTCCGTCGGGTCGATCAAGCTGAAATTTGACGAACTGGAGTCCACAATGTCAGCGAAGACCACTACTCTCGAGAAGGTGCAAGGGAAATCAAACCCTATCACCTTTTACCTCGAAGAGATCCCCAGCGGAGCGCCCAACACCACTATCCTCCTCCTGGTCAGGGCGCAGATGGCAAATTTTGACGTTTGAAGGATCCTTGTCGACCAGGGCAGCTCGGTCGACATCATGTACGCTCATCTGTTCAGGACTCTCCAGCTCGACGAGAGACATCTGACCCCGTATGTCGGTTCAAATCTGCAGGGGTTCAACGACACCACCACCAGACCATGGGGCTACGTTAAGCTGATGGTCACATTCGGGGCCGAGGACACCGCCCGAAAAGTGAAGACCCACTTCTTGGTGGTCAAATGTCCATCCCTCTACAACTGCATCCTTGGGAGAACCACCCTGGCCGAACTTACAGTGGTGCCATCAACGGTCCACCTCAAGATGAAGTACTACACGGCCAGGGGATGGGTAGTTATGATGCACGGGGACATAGACGCAGCTAAGAGGTGCTTCGACACTGCCATTAAAGGCATGAGTTCCATCGGCACCAAGCCCAAGACCGGAGCAAAGTCATCCCCGGACACCGAACAGAGGCCTCTCCCGCGCGTCAACACGGTCGACCTCGACAGCAGGTTCCTGGGTGAACCCGATGAAGACTGGGCAGAAGACCTCGACCTCCAGGAAGAAAACAATGGATAACCTCTCCACCCAACGTGCCCCATCCCTGACAGAGACTTCGAGCTCGTTGCCCTCGGGGATGATCCAGACCGTAACGTGAAGATTGGCACTGGGCTCCCCGACTTAGCGAAGAAGCAGCTGAAGACATGCCTCCGGAAGAACGCTGACCTATTCGCGTGGAGTGCCTCCAAAATACCTGGCCTCGACCCCGAGGTGGCCTGCCATCAACTCGCAGTAGATCCACCCGCTAGGGCCATAGTTTAACATAGGCGTAGGCAGTCTCCCTAAAAAGCGGAGGCTGCTGAAAAAGCTGTAAAAGACCTCCTAGAGGCGAATTTTATTTTGGAGGCCAGGTACACGACCTGGCTGTCCAACGCTGTACTTGTCAAAAATAATAATGGAAAATGGAGGATGTGTGTTGATTATACCGACCTTAACCGGGCTTGCCCGAAAGACTGTTATCCTTTGCCTAACATCGACCAGCTGGTCGACAATTCTGTAGGTTACAAGCTATTATTCTTCATGGACGCCTACTCGGGGTACAACCAAATCCCCACGGATAAGGCCGACAAACAGCACACGGCCTTCATGCCTCAGTCGGGCAATTACTACTGCAACGTAATGCCCTTTGGACTCAAGAATGCCGGCGCGACCTACCAACGGATGATGAACAAGGTTTTTCGGGGAGATATCAACGACATGCTCGAGGTCTACATGGACGACATGATCGTCAAATCCGAAGAAGAAGTCGACCACGCTGCGCACCTCAAGAAGGTGTCTGACACAACGAGAAGATGCCACATGAGGTTCAATCCCGATAAATGTACCTTCAGCGTCCGGGCAGGTAAGTTCCTCGGCTTCTACCTCACTAAGCAAGGAATCGAGGCCAACCCCAACAAGCGTAGGGCTTTCTCCGAGATCCCAACTCCAAACTCGAAGAAGTCAATACAGTCACTGAACGGGATGCTGACCGCCCTCTCCCGCTTCGTCGCCAAGTCTGCGCAATACACACTCCAAATTTTCAAACTTCCTCGACAAAAATCGACGTTTTAATGGAGCGAGGAGTGCGAGCAGGCGCTCCTCCACCTAAAACAAGTCCTATCGCAACCCCTGGTCCTCTCATGGCCTGAGAGCTTGGAGACACTGTTCTTGTATCTCGCAATCACGAGTGAAGCGGTCAGCGCCGTCCTCATTCGGGAAACCCTAGACGGGTAGAAACCGATTTACTTCATGAGTAAAGCCCTCAAAGGCCTCGAGCTTAGGTATCAGCAGATAGAGAAATTCGCCCTGGCCCTCGTCACTGTGGCCAGGAGGCTATGCCATTACTTCCTAGCCCACACTGTCGTCGTAAGGACCGAACAACCTATAAGGCAACTCCTTGGACGACCATATATGGCGGGGAGGATGCTCAGGTGGTCGCTCGAACTCGCCGAGTTTGACATCTAATACGAGGGAAGAAAAGCCCTAAAGGCTCTGGTATTGGCCGACTTTGTGGCGAAGATGACCGTCCCGAAACCTTCGACCAACAAATCCCAAAAATGGACGATCTATGTCGACGGAGCATCCAGACTAAAGGGAGGCGGGGCGGGCATTATCCTCGAAAATGAGGAAGGCATCCTGATCGAGATGTCCCTCGAACTATCCTTCCCGACGTTAAACAACCAAGCAGAGTACGAGGCTTTCCTCATGGGGCTTCGGTTGGCCGAGGACCTCGGCTCCAAGGAGGTCAAAATCTTCACCGACTCCCAGCTCGTGGCCTCGCAGGTCTGAGGAGAGTACCATGCCAAGAACGACAGCCTCATCGAATACTTAACCTTGGTGAAAGAAAAGATGAAAAAATTCACCTCCGCGGAAGTAACCCACATCCCTCGCGAGCACAATGCCCGAGCAGATGTCTTGTCCAAATTAGCAAGCACAAAGAAGAAGGACGGAAACAAATCTGTCATACAAGAAGTACTTTCTCGCCCGAGCATCGACAATCCCGTTCTGGCAACGGAAGTCAATGCCATTGGGGACATCAATTGCTGGATGACCCCGGTATACGAATACCTCACGACGGGCAGGCTACCCGAAGATCCCAAGGAAGCAGGGATGGTCAAGCGACGGGCGTGCTCAAACACGATAGTCGAGGATAAGCTATACCGGCGAGGGTTTTCTATCCCCCTACTCAGGTGCATCGAGGAGACCAAGGTCCCCGGCATACTCCAGGAAATCCACGAGGGAATCAATGCACAACACCTCGGCGGGCGATCGTTAGCCCGTAAGGCACTTCGAGAAGGGTATTACTGGCCCACCATGCAACAAGACGCCAAGGAACACGTCAAGAAGTGCGATAGATGCCAGCAGCACAAGGATAAGCACCTCGCACCCCCTAACGAGCTCAAAACATTGTCCTCCCCGTGGCCGTTCGCATGGTGGGGAATGGATATCCTCGGACCCTTCGTCGTGGGATCGTATCAGAACAAGTACCTCATTGTCAGGGTGGATTATTTTACGAAATGGATCGAGGCAGAAGCGTTGGCCAAAATCACGGCCTTCAACATACTACGTTTCTACAAGAGGAACATCGTTGCCCGATTCAGCGTGCCCCAAGCTATTATCACCGAGAACGGAACACAGTTCACCGACAGGAACTTCCAAGACTTCGTCACCAAACTAGGCACGAAGCAGTACTTCACGTCGGTCGAGCACCCGCAAACGAACGGGCAGGCCTAAGCGGCGAACATAGTAATCCTCCGAGGATTGAAACGTCGATTAGGCGACGCCAAACAACGGTGGGTCGAGGAGCTACACAACGTCCTCTGGGCCTACCGAACAACCCCACATTCCACGACCGGGGAGACCCCCTTTTCGTCTGACGTACGAAACGGAAGCAGTGATCCCCGTGGAGATAAGAGAGCCCTTGAGGAGGACGGAAGCCCCCTTCGACGGAGACGCGAACAACGAAGCCCTGAGGAAAGAACTCGATTTTGTCAAGGAGACGCGTTCGGGCGCTTCTCTCCGAGAAGCTTCACTTAAACAAAAGATAACTTTACGTTATAACGACAATGTTATTAAGCGTGATTTTCAGGTAGGCACCCTCATCCTACGAAGGAACGAGAAAGATTCGTGAGAAGGTAAACTCGCCACGAATTGGGAGGGCCCGTACTGTGTGCGCGCGAAAACGGGGACATGAGCCTACTTCCTCGAAAATCTGCACAGGGAAGAACTCGCTCGACCATGGAACACTGAGAAGCTTAAACAGTACTGTAGTTAAGCACTGCCTGCGACACACTAGCATCGCGGTTATGGGGACACAACTAAGGTACAAGCACGACACCCCTATACAAAACACGATGATCAAGGGCGGCGTTTTGTGTGCGCGACCGTTTTGTTCCGACGAGGACACCTTGATCGAGCTCCTTCGTCGCCGTACCAATTAGGCAGAACACCCAGCTCACGATGGGAAGTTCACGCCACGAAGCTAAGACCTCGACCGAGCTCTTAGCCTCGACGAAGGTCTGAATATACTTCCGGCCACTCGACCAGCTCTCCACGCAGTCGAGGAATATCAAAGTCGGGCAAGCCCCAAAATCCCTATTACTTAGACAAAAGCAAACAAATAATAACAAATATAATAACATCACACACATACAAACATCGAACACGCAGATACGCTAAAATCAATGCATTAACCGAGCATAAACCCATCGTACAAATATTACAAAGTATCAAGAAACCCTTGGCTCGCAGGCCGGGCAACAATCATCACAAATGACACTCAGGCCAAACAAAAGACCAAAAAAGCAGTGGTATGCAGGTTGAACAAGCAAAGGAACTAAACACCGATCTCCTCCTCGAACCGGTCGACGCTCTCCTCCTCTGGCAGGTCCAACTTACCATCGACCACACGAACAAACAGGTTAATTCTGTTGAGCGCAAGCGCGACACCTGGATTTTCGGCTTTGACCTGCTCCACAACATTTTTGAAACCTATCCCGAGAGCCTCCAAACTGTCTTGCTGAAGCTCCCGAATCTTAGCGATCAAATCCGCACGGCTGGCAAAACCTTTTTCCTCGGCCGACTCGTTTTCTGCAGGGCGGGCAGCATCTTCCAACTCAGCAATTCTGGTTCGAAGGCGGTCACGCTCCTCTTGATCCACCTTCAGTGTAACACCCCCAATCTATCCCCCGAGCAAATAAAGCGATAGCAAATAATCAGAGTATAATTCAAACCTTCACGACATAGGCTGAGGCGTCACATCAATTGAAACGAAATACAACAACACACTCATTTAGATATGCAACAATCAGGTAGCAAATAACAGAGTAACTTAGTTCTTAATACCCACAATTCAGATACAGAATAAAAGCGGAAAATCTGTAACTGAAACCTCATATATATATCACATAAAAGTTTGTCTGTCACATACATAATCATACATGTACAATCCAAAAAAACATATACATATACACATAATCACAAACGAACTCCCCGACCACCCGATGCTACATATCAGAGCCGATCGACAAAAGATTCAAGATCTAAGCTTCACCAAAAAGACCTCCAGCATCTAATCTGCAATGCCTCATAGAGCATCCAAAACAACAGAAGGGTGAGAAACACAATCATAATACAATTGCATACAAATATATAATAATCCAAAAAAAAAATACACATGCAAAACAATCTCACTACAACTTACGCCATAATTCAAATACAAAACAACACAATGCATATCTCTTATGTCCATCACCAAGGTATATCAATCATGCACAATACGTTTATCACCAACATATATATATATATATATATATATATATACTTCTCAATTCATCAATTCCATTCACAATGTCACAATCAATCCATTCATGATTTATGCAAATGCACAGAGACCGATACAACGACTCTATGCAATGCAATGCGGTACCGTTCCATCCATCATCTCATCACCAGTTCACTCAGGAACTATTGGAATCATCGCTTGTTACTTAGTGTAACTCCCCGTATGGCAAACGACGTTCCCCGTTGCTCACACCTCTTTGTATGAGGCACACGACGTTTATGGATCGCTTTAGGTCCTCTTTGTATAAGGCACACAACCCGTTCGCTTTAGGTCCTCTTTGTATAAGGCACACGACCGTCCATAATCATCGCTTTAGGTCCTCTTTGTATAAGGCACACGATGTTATAGCAGATCCCCTCGGGAATCGTTTCGTTGCTCACACCCACTAGGGCACACGACATCACAAGAATGCATATCATGATGCTTGGCATACAATGACTCATGACATTCAAATGCACACATATACACATCCATAATCATACATATACAATCAAACACAACACAATGCATTTAAATGCCCTTAAGCCACAACCATCATCACAACATATCATCACTTGCATTCACATCATATAACATCACACAAGTCATACGGTATATATTAAAAGCACATTGCATGATAACACACCAAATTCACACCATAGAAACGGTAAAAGTCGACAAAACGACACATTTTTAAATTCCCGACATAATTAAATCGGTCAACAATCTCAAAATCATTTTAATAAGAAAGTACATCTCAATAGCTTCCTAACGCATCAAACCCTCAAACCGACTTACGACCCAACAGTTATAAAGAAAACAAATTGGAAAAAGTTGTCATGTTCGCAATGCGAAGCTCCTAGCGAGTCCTTCACTTTCCTCATTTGCAGTGCGAATACCCCAGCGAGCCTTGGCAGAAAGAAAACAACCTAAAGTTCCTAAAGTTCGCAGTGCGAACCTCCCAGCGAACCTTCGCTTTCCCCCTCGCAGTGCGAATCTCCCAGCGAAATGTGGCAGAAAGAAAACAACCTAAAGTTCCTAAAGTTCGCACTGCGAACCTTACGCGAACGTTCGCTTTCCCTTTCGCTGGCCATTCGCAGTGCGAACCTGCGGAACCAGAAAATCCCAGCAGCGTGATAGATCACTCCCAATCAAAATTTCAACCCCCAAAACACTTCCAAACCAAAACATAACAATCATAACATAACCCAATCATGGTAACAAGTATTCTACATCATTTATATCACATTTCAACCGCAAAAACATCGATTTCTATCGTTCCGACCTAGAATTGGAAAGCTATGAAACACAACAAACATTCCAACACACACATACATATTCATACACAAGCATAAGATAATCGAGTTTCACACCCTTACCCGATTAAATCGCGTTTGAAAAGTCAGTTGGATCAATTCTTCCTCTCCAAGTTTTTCTCTCTTTTTCTTCTTTTCTTTCTCTTTTCCTTCTTCTCTTTTTCTTTCTCTCTATTTTCCTCTCTATGTTTCTATTATATGAAAAATATAATATCTACCCAAGCAAAATACCAAATTACCCCTACACTCAAATATCTCGCAAACGCTCTCAAAACGCGATAAAACATAATAACCCAGAATAAAATAATATAAAGACAAAAAATAATTAAATGGACTCGATTAAATAATTCTAACAAAAACTAGGGTGTTACAACTCTCCCCCACTTAGAAATTTCCGTCCTCGAAAATATTACCTGAGACGAACAATTTCGGATACGACTCCCGCATCCGACTCTCCAACTCCCAAGTCAAATTGCCCTCAGCAGCGCCTCCCCATGCTACTTTCATAAACACAATATCCTTGTCTCTTAACCGCTTTAACTCGCGATCCAAAATTCTCACCGGTAATGCCTCAACCGTAAGGTTCTCCCTTATCTCTACCTCATCCATCGGAATCACATGCGACGGATCCGGAACATACTTCCGAAGTTGTGAAACATGGAACACATCATGCAAATTTGAAATATTCGGCGGCAACGCCACCTGATAAGCCACAACACCCACTCTCGCGGATATCTGGTAAGGACCAATAAACCGAGAAGTAAGCTTCTTCGACTTCAATGCACGACCAACACCCGTCACCGATGTAACTCTCAAAAATACATGATCGCCCTCTTAAAACTCAAGATCTTTCCTCCTTCGATCATGATAACTCTTCTGCCTACTCTGAGAAGCCTTCATTTTCTCACGAATAAGTTTCACCTTGTCCGTAGTCTGTTGCACTAACTCCGGTCCAACCACCGAACTCTCACCAGATTCATGCCAACACAACGGTGTTCGACATCCTCTTCCATACAACGCTTCAAAAGGTGCCATTCTAATACTCGAATAGAAACTGTTGTTATACGTGAATTCCACCAACGCAAGATAACTATCCCAAGCACCACCTTGCTCAAGAACACAAGCTCTCAGCAAATCTTCCAACGACTGAATAGTTCTCTCGGTCTGACCATCCGCCTGCGGATGATAAGCCGAACTCAACCTTAACTTGGAACCTAACGCCTTTTGCAAACTTTCCCAAAATCTAGAAGTAAACCTCGGATCTCGATCTGAAATAATACACAACGGAACACCATGTAATTTCACAATCACCCTGATATAAATCTCAGCCAACCTCTCCAAAGAAAAGCTGATGTCAATCGGAATGAAATGCGCCGATTTAGTCAGTCTATCCACAACTACCCAAATAGCATTATGTCCCCTTTGTGTATTCGGAAACCCTGTCACAAAATCCATAAAAATGTTGTCCCATTTCCACTCGGGAATATCCAACGGTTGCAACAATCCACTAGGCTTCTGATGTTCTACTTTAGACTTCTGACATGTCAAACACGCATAAACAAACTGAGCCACATCCCTCTTCAATCCAGACCACCAAAAGATCTTCTTCAAATCCTGATACATCTTATTAGCTCCCGGATGTATACTCAAACTACTTCGGTGTCCTTCCTCTAAAATCATCTTTTTCAAGTCCGAATCATCAGGAATACAAATTCTCCCACGAAATCTCAAAACACCCTTATCATCCACTTTAAAGTCACCATTCACACTTCGATCTCCAACCGTCATCAAATCAACAAATTTCACATCCAACTTCTATTTCTCGCTAACGGTTAACAGAAAATCATTAGTGACCTTTAACATACCAAGCCTCACGCTGTCAGATGTCAATTCACACACCAAACTCAAATCTCTAAATGCTTCCAAAAGTTCCCACTCTTTAACCATAAAAGCGGACATATGCAAAGATTTCCGGCTTAACGCATCGACTACCACATTAGCTTTACCAGGATGGTAATTCAAGCTAAAATTGTAGTCCTTCAAAAATTTCAACCATCTCCGTTGTCTCATATTCAACTCTTTCTAATCAAACAAGTATTTCAAACTTTTATGATCACTAAAGACTTCGAATCTCGCACCGTAGAGATAATGCCTCCAAATTTTCAATACAAAAACCACTGCCGCTAATTCTAAATCATGAGTAGGGTAATTCTTCTCATGAATCCTCAGTTGCCTCGAAGCATAAGCCACAACCTTACCTTCTTGCATCAACACTCCACCTAAACCAATCAAAGACGCATCACAATACACCACAAACGGTTCAGTAGGATTCGGTAAGACCAAAATCAGAGCTGTAGTCAATCTTCTCTTCAGCTCACTAAAACTTTCCTCACACTGAATATCCCAAATGAATGCTTTACCTTTGCAAGTCAGTTGGGTCAAAGGAAGTGCTAACTTAGAAAAACGTTCAATGAATCTCTTATAATATCCAGCTAAACCTAAAAAGCTTCTAATTTCAGTAACAGATCTAGGAGCCACCCATTGTAGAACTGCATCTACTTTAGATGGATCCACAACAATACCGTTACCTGAAATCACATGCCCAAGAAAACTCACTTCTGACAACCAGAACTCACACTTGGACAACTTGGCAAAAAGTATCTTCTCCTTCAAAATTTGTAACACAACACGCAAATGTTCCGCATGCTCCTCCCGAGACTTAGAATAAATCAAGATGTCATCAATAAGCACAACAACAAATCAATCTAAATGCTCATGGAAAATACGATTCATATACTCTATAAACACACCCGGCGCATTAGAAACCCGAATGGCATCACAGAATATTCGTAATGTCCATATCGTGTCCTAAAAGCCGTCTTCTGAATATATTCCTCTTTCACTTTAATCTGATGATAACCTGACCTCAAATCAATCTTACTAAACACACAAGCACCTACCAACTGGTCCATCAGATCATCAATTCTCGGAAGAGGATACTTATTCTTAATCGTCACCTTATTCAGCTGGCGATAATCAATACACAATCGCATACTTCCATCTTTCTTCTTCACCAATAAAACTGGAGCACCCCAAGGCGATACACTCGGCCTCACAAACCTCTTCTCTAATAATTCATTCAACTGCTTCTTCAACTCAACCAACTCAGATGCCGACATACGATAAGGTGCCATAGACACAGGTCTAGTACCAGAAACTAGATCAATAGAAAACTCCACCTCTCTCTCTGGAGGCACATCTGAAATATCCTCTAGAAACACCTATGGAAATTCACAACCACTGGAAACACATCAAGTGCAACTTGACTATCCACGATCAACGATGCAAACAACCTGAACAACTGAGCTTCATCCGCCAAAAGTCTCTTCAACTCTTTGGTAGATAAGAAACTCGATTCCTCGTCTTCTTCAAGAGAAGAAAATCTTACCAACTTATGATAACAATCAATATGAACTCAATTGAACTGCAACCAATTCATACCCAGAACCACATCTAAACCCTCCAACGGCAAACACACCAAATCCATCTCAAAATCTTTACCATAAATGGTCAAAGGACAACTTAAACAAACCAAAGAAGTAGTTATTGACCCCATTGCTGGAGTATCAATAACCATCTCTCCACGCATCGAAGACAACAAAAGATTCAAACGCTTCTCGCACTCAGACGAAATAAACGAATGAGTCGCTCTGGTATCAATAATGGCAACTAATGGCGTACTATTAATAAAAAAAGTACCTCTGACCAGACGATCCGCACTAGTAGTCTGAGTCCCTGCCAATGCAAACACTTTCCCTCCAGCTTGAGCTTGCTTTGGTTTCGGACACTTCGTACTAACATGACCCGGTTCACCACAGTTGAAACACTTCACCACATTCTTCTTACAATCAGCTGCAACATGTCCTAAACCTCCACAGTTGGAACACTTCCTCATATCTTTCCTACATTTAAACTGACGATGTCCTAAGTCACCACACCTAAAACATCTCATAGGATTAGACATACCTCCCCCACTTGGCCTTTTCTCAAAATTACCCCTTTGCTTACCCTTATCAACTGGTGTCACATAAGGACCACCACAAAGCGGTTGCTTCCCTTTCCTTTTGTTCACACTCTTATAGTGTATAGAACGAGCTTTGCTATCCTCCTCATAAATCCTACAACAATCCACCAAATCTGAAAACCTCATAATCCTTTAATAACCGATTGCCTGCTTGATCTCAGGCCGCAATCCGTTCTCAAACTTCACACACTTGGAAAACTCCGCAGTTGCTTCAGCATAATATGGATAAAACAGAACAACCTCCACAAACTTAGCAGTGTAATCAACAACAGACATATAACCCTGTTTCAACTCCAAGAACTCCATTTCCTTATTTCCTCTAACATCTTCAGGAAAATACTTCCTCAAAAACTCCCTGCTAAACAAATTCCAAGTGACCTCTTCACCTGCAGCTTCCAACACATGACGCACACTAACCCACTAATCATCAGCCTCCTTCTGCAACATGTGAGTACCCAGTCTCACCTTATTTTCCTCAGCACAGTCCATCACTCGAAAGATTCTTTCAATCTCCTTAAGCCAAGTCTGTGTACCATCAGGATCATGTCTCCCTTTGAAGACAGGCGGTTTGTTCTTCCTGAACTCATCATTCCCACCAGCATTAGGTGCACCCTGCACAGCCCGAGCCATAGCTTGCATAGTAGTAGCCAAAGCAGCATAATTCCTACCATCCATATTCTGTTCATATCCAATAACAGCAACTATGGTTAAACAAACAGCTCACCCCAAACACAACGACCAACAAGGACTGACACGAACTGGCTCTGATACCACTTAATGTAACACCTCCAATCTATCCCCTGAGCAAATAAAGCGATAACAAATAATCGGAGTATAATTCAAACCTTCACGGCATAGACTGAGGCGTCACATCAATTGAAACGAAATACAACAACACACTCATTTAGATATGCAACAATCAGGTAGCAAATAACAAAGGAACTTAGTTCTTAATACCCACAATTCAGATACAGAATAAAAGCGGAAAATTTGCAACTGAAACCTCATATATATATCAGATAATAGTTTGTCTGTCACATACAGAATCATACATGTACAATCCAAAAGAACATATACATATACACATAATCACAAATGATCTCCCCGACCACCCGGTGCTACATATCAGAGCCGACCGACAAAACATTCAAGACCTAAGCTTCACTAAAAAGACCTCCAGCATCTAATCTGCAATGCCTCATAGAGCATCCAAAACAGCAGAAGGGTGAGAAACACAATCATAATACAATTGCATACAAATATATAATAATCCAAAAAATATACACATTTAAAACAATCTCACCACAACTTACGCCATAATTCAAATACAAAACAACACAATGTATATCTCTTATGTCCATCACCAAGGTATATCAATCATGCACAATACGTTTATCACCAACATATATATATATATATACACATCTCAATTCATCAATTCCATTCATAATGTCACACAAAATCAATCCATTCATGATTTATGCAAATGCCCATAGACCGAGACACCAACTATATGCAATGCAATGCGGTACTGTTCCATCCATCATCTCATCACCAGTTCACTCAGGAACTATTGGAATCATCACTTATTACTTAGTGTAACTCCCCGTCGGGCAAACGATGTTCCCCGTCGCACACACCTCTTTGTATAAGGCACACGACGTTTATGGATCTCTTTAGGTCCTCTTTGTATAAGGCACACAACCCGATCGCTTTAGGTCCTCTTTTTATAAGGCACACGATCGTCCATAATCATCGCTTTAGGTCCTCTTTGTATAAGGCACACGATGTTATAGTGGATCCCCTCGGGAATCGTTTCGTCGCTCACACCCACTAGGGCACACGACATCACAAGAATGCATATCGTGATGCTTGGCATACAATGACTCATGACATTCAAATGCACACATATACACATCCATAATCATGCATATACAATCAAACACAACACAATGCATTTAATTTCAATTAGGCCATAACCATCATCACAACATATCATCACTTGCATTCACATCATATAACATCACACAAGTCATACGGTATATATTAAAAGCACATTGCATGATAACACACCAAATTCACACCATAGAAACGGTAAAAGTCGACAAAATGAAACATTTCCAAATTCTAGACATAATTAAATTGGCCAATAATATCAAAACCATTTTAATAAGAAAGTACATCTCAATAGCTTCCTAACGCATCAAATCGCGCCTCAAACTGACTTACGGCCCAACAGTTATGAAGAAAACAAATTGGAAAAAGCTGCCATGTTCGCAATGCGAAGCTCTTAGCGAGTTATTCGCTTTCCTCATTCGCAGTACGAATACCCCAGCGAACCATGGTAGAAAGAAAACAGCCTAAAGTTCCTAATGTTCGCAGTGCGAACCTCCCAGCGAACCTTTGCTTTCCCCCTCGCAGTGCAAATCTCCCAGCGAACCGTGGCAGAAAGAAAACAACCTAAAGTTCCTAAAGTTCACAGTGCGAACCTCACGCGAACGTTCGCTTTCCCCTTCGCTGGCCATTCGCAGTGCGAACCTGCGAAACAAGAAAATCCCAGAGCGCGATAGATCACTCCCAATCAAAATTTCAACCCCTAAAACACTTCCAAACCAAAACATAACAATCAGAACATAACCTAATCATGGTAACAAGTATTCTACAACATTTATATCACATTTCAACCGTGGAAACATCAATTTCTATCGTTCCGACCTAGAATTGGAAAGCTATGAAACACAACAAACATTCCAACACACACATACATATTCATACACAAGCATAAGATAATTGAGTTTCACACTCTTACCCGATTAAATCGCGTTTGAAAAGTCGGTTGGAAAAATTCTTCCTCTCCAAGTTTTTCTGTCTTTTTCTTCTTTTCTTCCTCTTTTCCTTCTTCTCCTTTTCTTTCTCTCTATTTTCCTCTCTATGTTTCTATTATATGAAAAATATAATATCTACCCAAGCAAAAGACCAAATTACCCCTACACTCAAATATCTCGCAAACGTTCTCAAAACGCGATAAAACATAATAACCCAGAATAAAATAATATAAAGACCAAAAATAATTAAATCGACTCGATTAAATAATTCTAACAAAAACTGGGGCGTTACATTCAGCGTAGCGTTGGCCTGGTTCAGCTCTTCGAGGACATGGGCGTGTTCCTCGCACTTGATATGGGCCTCTCGCAAGTCAACCTCAATTTTGTCCTTCTCCTTCTCAAGGGTAGTGTATTCATCTTTTATCTTCTGCAGTTCAGAGGCAGAGGGGGCCCCCTCGCTTAATATCAAGGTCGTCTCAAAGACTCGAATCATCGCCGCCAGGTCCTCGACAAGCGTCTCTTTCCTGGCCGCTCCATCCATTCCCAGAATTGCATTCACCTCGGCCGCAACGACGACGAGAGGGCTTCCCCCGAAAAAGTTCAGCTGGAGATAACAGGCGGGCAAAAGAAACTTCCCCGTGACGGCGGGCTCCTCGAGGTCCATGAGGACGGGCCCCTCAGTCCTCGTCCTTTTGGCAGGGGTGCGCTCCGGAGGGGGAGACTGGCTGCAATGTGGGGAAGACGAGCTGCTCATCATTTCGATCGACACCGCTGTCTGGATGACGTCTAGAACCCGACCCTTAGATCGTTTGGGAACTCACTCAGCAGCAAGCTTCATGATGCGCTCAGTGGCGTTCGACATTTGAGCTGTAAGGGAAAACACGACACAAGTTAGCACAAGGAAACAATACTAAGTGCACACACGAACAGAACACTTGGTTCCTACCTAAAAACCTCTTGGCCTCATCGGGGGACTTGCACTTAAGGAGAGCCTTGGTGTTTATATAACGGGCCTCGGTCTTGACCCTTCCCCGGGAGTCGAGGATAGACTTTCCATCCCTGGTTATACACACCACCCGACTGAAGTCGGCGACGTACGCGACTAGCTTTGCATACGCTTCTTTGTCCTCCTCCGACAGCTCGCCAGGTTTCGCGAGGTATTCGTCTGTACCAAGCACGAAGTGCACATCCTCCCACTCCAGGGGACACTTGGACATGAACCTCTCCTCCCCGGAACTGTTGGTCACGATGTCATAAAGCGTGCCCACAGCATCGTGCGTCGCGGGCATGACATAGTAGAACCTATCTTTGAAATTCCTAATCGAGTCTGAGTACGCCTTGAACAGCTTCCTTGGCTGTTTGAAGGAGACCCAACTATGTCGCCCCTGGTCCGTTGAACGTTGGAGGTGGAAGACGCGGAAAACGAGCGTGAGAGTGGTCCCGACGTTGAGGTAGTCGCACACAATCTCGAATGCCCGCATGAAGACGAGCGCATTAGGGTGGAGCTGAGACGATGCCAGGTGCAGCCGGTTGAACACCCCCACCTGAAAGCTGTTGAAGGGGAGACGAATACCGGTCTCTTTAAAGGCAAACTCATACATGGGGAACCTTAACCCACAGTAATTCGAGCAGATACGGTGGTATGCCTGGGGCTGAAAGACCATCCACTTCGCCTGCTCGCCCTCAGGGACGTCCTCGACAAATGCGAAAGTGTCCGTGTCGTCGGCAGCGAAACGTGATTTTATGCGTAGAGGCTCCTTGCCGGCCCATTCTACGGCCGGACGCACGAGCTCCGACCCAGGGATCTGCGCGGGTCTGTCCACGTCGGGTTCATCGTCTATCTGCATAATCCCCGGAAGCCTCACGACCATTTTTACCTGAAAAGCAGAGGAAATAGGTGAATTCGTTGGCCACGACCAAATCCACCCTTCCACCGCCGATCAAGTGAAAGGGCAGCGAGAGCACGGGAGATGCTCGGGACACGGCGAGCTACCCGATACCGTTACCCCCGGACATTCTTCAGGTCTCTGATCCTCTCACCTCTCTTCCCCGGGACATTCATCGCATATCCTCGGGACATTCATCGCATATTCTCGGGATATTCATCGGGTCCTCGGGATATTCATCCCAATCCTTCGCCAAATCTGACGGAACCCTAGAAACGTACTGTCGTTTCTCGTCGGAGGCTCCACAGCCGTGCCAGAAACATTACCGGTTGGCCGGAAAACTACTAAAGGAAACAAAAAAGGAACAGAAAAGGATTAAGAGCTTACTTGAAACGGTAGCTGAGAGCGGACCGAAACGACGAAAACAGCGGCGCACTGTGGTGTACGGCGGTGGAGCAGCGACGTGAGTAGAAGAGAAATCCGGAGCGAAAAAGGTGGGAACGTGCAAATGGCACGAACTCAACCCTTTTTATAGGCCCCTCACGGGACTCGAGGAGTCCCTAGGCTTTTGAGTGCCCTAGGCCTAGCCGCCCCTAGGCATTAATGACAGACGACACGTGGCACACGCGTTCCCACACTTACCTCTTCACCCTCCTTGCTCCTCGACCTCCCAACCGCCCGTCTTCCACGCGCCACCACCCTCGCGAGTCGAGCAGAGCCTCAGATACCTGCCCGCTTAACATCCCGTGCTCGTGGCCTCCTCGTTGCGTTTAGCTTGAATACGCTTCATCGTCGCCACCCGGACGGCAAAAGGTACCGAGGGAATTCAAACGAGGAACCTCGCGTCGACCCAATCCTAAAGTCATTACTCCGACATCTCGGAGCAACGACTTGGGGGGCTCCTGTTCCAGACTGGGCCGCGGTCTGCCCAACCGTCGAGCAGGCCCAATTCAGTAATGGGCCAGCCCAACATGATCCTTCTAATGGCCAGTGCCGAGCACAGCTTCGCAGGGACGAGGACCCCGTGTGTCCTTCCCTCGCTAGCCACCTAGCAAACACCTATGTCGGGCACAAGGTTATAGTCGGGGAGAACCTCGACTATTCTCGACCTCTACGTGCTCCACCCCGCGAGGACACGTTCTCTTGTAACTCCCCACTCTCGAAGTAATCGGTCTGCCCTACTTCCGGAGACTTAGGGACCATTACCCCAGGGCGAAGACCACGTGCTGGTCTTCCCTACGCCACGTAAGCCCTGACAGTTGCTTAGATTGGGCCTTGCAATCCAGCCCAATGCAAGTAACCGTTGGCCCCGCGCTGGGGGCTCTCTATAAATACCCTCTCATGTGAGAGGGTCAGGTTACGATACATTCTAACTCTCACACCTGTTCTTCTTTACTTGACTTTCTCTGACCGTTATCTTACATGAGCGTCGGAGTACCTTGCAGGTACACCCCCACCCCCACCGTCTTTCAACATCACTGGAGCTAAAGTCCATACGACGTTGCTGGCCACTGAATAACTGTCTGATCCAGGTACGATCAGGTGGAAAACCATGTTTTTTTATAGAAGAACTCAATTTTTGGCCAGTCCTATCATAATGAGTGTGAATCTTGGACTTTTAAGTGTTATGCAGAAATTGAAATTATCTTGTTTATAATGGAATTTCTTTAATCCCACAATATTGATCAATGCTTGTGAATCATCAATAAGAGCAAAATTTTCTTCCTTGTCTTTCATGCTGAAGAACCATTGAGAAAATCTTGTTCATAGTTGGCAATGGATCCATGAGTAAAATTTGTGAATTAATCGCATCAAAATTTTCATTTAAACTAGTAAGAAATCTAATAGCATATAATAAACCATGAGTTTTCCTTGCTTGTCTCATAGCTTCACATTTGCAACGAATTTGACAAGCACAATTAGGGATTGACATGTAAATCTCAAATTCTTCTCAAAGAACTTTCAAAGTATAGTGGAATTCAGTGACAATCTTAGAATCTTGTTTAAGAATGTGTTGTAATTCTGTAACATGAAAGAAACCACCTTGAGAAAATATTTCTTTCAAATCATTCTAAATATCAATTGCAATTTCCATGAACAAAATGGATTGTGCAATTGATTCAGAAACCGAATTGAGTAACTACAAATGGATTGTGCAATTGATTCAGAAACCGAATTGAGTAACTACAAATGGATTAAATATTGCGTCTATTCCCAGCGCAAAACGAAGGATCAAAAGAATCATTAGGAACGGATATAGATCCATTTACAAATTCAAGGTTCATTTTGCCACCAAGAGCACGACACATGGATCGGGCCTATGAATGATATTTTAAGCCTTCAAGAATTAGTGTAATTTTGATTAATGAATGTCCTTCACTTAGATGAACATATTTTAATCTACTCTACACGAGGAGGCATTGATAGAAATGAAATAGAAAAGAATTAGAAAAGAAGATGAAAATACAGGTAGATCGGACCAACTTATAATACCATGCTAGAATATTGGGTTCATCATGAAAAAGAAAAAAGAAAAAAATAGAAAATATTAAAAATTGTTATTGAATTTAGTTTGAAATGGTACATGTATCGGTCTTATATAGCTCATCAAATAAGCTACAGAACTGCTTCAACAAACTGTAACTAATAAACAAATTTTAACCGACTAGTTTCCCAAAATAGCAACTTCCTAACGACTTTTTAAAACTTAGTTACTAAAAACAGAAAATTAATTGGCTTTCAACACATCATCACTTCAATACTTTCATACTTGACACTTTTAACATTAGGCCTATTTTTCTTTTTTCTGAAAAGCAATACATTTTTATTAATGAAATTAATAGGCTTCTTTTTAAATTTAATAGATTAAACTTTAAGCTTCTTTTTAACAACCGTTATATTTAAATTTTGTACCACTAATCAAGTTGACTTAATTATATTATTTTATGCTTATCACATCTTAGTACCTTTATATTAATTTCATACGTAATCTTTACTTTAGCCTCATTTTTAGTTTACAAGATTAGTGTGTGGTGGGACGGAAAAGGTTGATTCATGCACTTAAGAAGATTTCTGTCTCTTAAGTTGAATGTGATATTGATGAGACAAATATTTTATGGATCCTTAAAATATCTTTAGTTTGAATGTTCACCGCACAGTAACTCCACTAATCTTCCGCACTATCTTTTTGCAGTAAATTTGTTATGCATTCAATAGAATCAATAACTCTTTTATATGGGATCATGAGTTTAAAGTCCAAGTTAAGAGAATGAAACGGTACTAAACATTTTGATGAAGAGTTTTATTATTGTAAACTTGTGATACACAGTTACTTGCTAACGACATGCGTGACAAATTTGTGACAAATTTATGAAGACTTAGTCTCCAGGGACTAAATTGAGAACTATTTTTTGGAAAAGATTCTACTAATTTTCTTTACGAATTCAAGAAGAAAATAATAGAGTATAATGAGATTATTCTCGTGGAACAAAGACTTCAAACCTGATGATAATGAGAATAGTACTGTGAAGTGTTTGACCAAAATACATATCCTCTCTCAAGAGTATTGGATGCCAAAACTCTTTTCTCGACCGTTGCGGATATAGAAGCATCACTCTCTTGATGAAGCTACTATTAATACCATTAGCCACTAGTTACTACGATTGAGTAAGTTGGAAAAAGATGCATTCTATCTAGATGGCTCTTTCGCTCCAAGACCTAATAGGTATGGTAGTTACTTTTATCAAACATATTGGAATATTGTTGGCCACAATATTTATATTTCTGGAAAAAAAAATTATCAATAGTTGGATCTTTTATAACTTAAACTCTAATAGAGTTATCATTATTCCTAGATTAGAGGGGGCCAATAAAGTTGATTAATTTTGGCGTATAACGTTAGATCGGTTTATACTCTTATAATTTTTATTAATATAGAAATAAAAAAATATAACTCTAAAATAAAGCATATGAGTCGATATATCATCAACTTGTATTCCTTAAACACATATCAAAATTCAACCAAAGAATAAAAGCAGAAACATATCTGAATTTGCCATTGAAAACTTTTAAGATGACGGGTATGTGATCTTCCGATTTGTAGAGTTCCTTATGATTCATTCAATCATCTGATGAGGACGAAGAGAAAAAACCTGATAAACTGTATTTTTATCGTTCTCTACAAATGAGGACAATAACCCATTTAAATAACCCTATGGTTATTTCTTAGTTTTCAATATTCTAATTTGACCCCTCATCAAAGTATATATTAAATTATGGTATCTACACAATAACCTGTCATTTCATGACATTTATGCTTTTAGCCACAAACTTAATATTATATTAATTAGACCCTTTTAAGTCTTGACTAATTAAAATAATGTCACGAACATCTTAAATGTTACATTTGTTACCCAAAATTATAACAATTTCCCACTAGTCACATATGTAACTTTACATGCGTGTTAGACTTTATGAGCTCAAAATTTCTCATTACATACTTCAAGCATATCCAAATTATCTTGTCCATTAATCATGCCAATATTCAAAACCAATGTGATTTTTGTTATATTAATAATAACTAAACTCATCAATGATCACCAATAGTGACAGAACTAAATGACATAGATACATCATGAAATGTGCAACATGAAAATCACATGAACTTGGTCTGTATATGTCGAGTTTCAATTGGTCCTGCTTTACTTTAGTGAGATCATTCAATAACTTCATTGTACAAAATGTAAATACTGAATATCAAACTTTATTAATTGAAAAATATCCTAAATCATAGTATGCATACATAATACCAAACACAAAACATAAAATTCATAATCGACTAACTCCCACTAAACTAAAGACTCCTCTAACTATAAACACTAGTACAAAAAACACTTTTTAAATTAGACATTTTAAATCATATGCTTTCCACTTGATTTAAAAAGTTGAAAAACTAGGATTTCGTTAACCATATTTTAGTGCATACCATTTAGATTAGTTAACCTGATTTAAAAAGAATTTTTGATAATTAAAAAAAAATGAACATACATAGCGCCATTTTCCTTTTCCTTTTCCTCGAAAACGTACTATTCCCTCTCTTCTCCGCGAACACTGTTCACTATCTTCTCACATCAACTCAAAACCTTTTTCCTTTTCTCTCTCTCTGGCGGCGGAGAGAAACCCTCTTCTCCGACGAAGCCATTAATGATTTTCCAGTATCATTACTACTCATCTTCATCTTCTTTATCGTCGTTTGATTTTCATCTTCTTTATCGTCGTTTGATTTTCATCTTTCGTTGATTCTCGACAGGTTAATTGAAGATTCTATCGACATTGAGAGTCACTGCCTCTGTTCAGATTTTTCAAGGTTTGTTCATTTTTTGGTTTTTTGAACGTTAATTTAGGTTTAGTTTTATCTTTCTGGGATTTTTAAGAGATAAGTGGGGTGAAGTTTCTTTTAAAGATAAACAAGTTGGTGGAGGAACAAAATACGTTTGTTTTGGTTTTATCCAAAACATTGGACATAAGTTAGAGGATACAAAAAAGTATTGCAGTACATTTACAGGGACTTAAACAAAGGTTACCACTGTATTTATTCGTGACATTTGGATGCTTGGACTTTGCCAACAATTCTAAGTCTTTACATTTGATAAAAATTTCTTAACTTTTGTTGCTATTGCTTGCATTTTGGTGTCGAAATTGATCTGTTCTGATAAATATTTGACATTTGTGCTTAGGTTTCGTCAAATGCGTAGAGTTTATATGTTAATTTCAATGTTGTAAAACTTTCATATTAGTATTGTAAATATTATTGTAAATGATTTTTTGGGTTGCTGTTGCCATTGTGTAAATCAATTTTCTAATCTGCAAATCAGAAATATGCCATTGTGTAAATAGAATTTCGATCAATTGATGGAATAATTTTGTTCAGGAAGAAAAAGAAGCAAGGAGGACACGAAGGGTATTGGCAAATAGAGAGTCCGCTAGGCAGACAATTCGCCGCAGGCAGGTATTTATATTGGCAGAAGTTCACTAATTTTAGGTTTTCTTATGGACAGTCCAAAATATAAACCAACATTCTGAGAATTATTCTAGAAATTAGATTTGCCATTTTTTGTTGGTGTTATTGTTGTTTTGGTAGCTTCCAACATGCATTACTGTTTACGAAGAGTGTGTGGTTGGTCTGTACTATAGTTTACTGAAACAAAGTGTTGAGGATCTTGCTCTATATTGCTTTACTTTGGTGCTACTTGTGCTTTAGCTTAACATCTTTTATTGAGTATTCAAATATTGGCAGGTGCATTCCGAGAATTATCCTTGGGTAGGTCTCGGCAGTAAGGTATGTCCATATAATGAGGTGGAGTAGTTAGGATGGAAGTTTGGTCCGAGTATCCTCCATTAGTTTTAAGAGGTTGGATGCCAATGAAGTATTTCCCCCTAGTATGGAGAAGTTCAGTCGTGTGTGGTTGGCAGTAGGAACTTGGCAAAATCAGTTAAATAGATTATCTCTTTACCTGGTTCATGTGCTTTTGTTTGGTGTATGCAAGTGCTAGGACAGTTGGTGGTGAATATAAGCCTAAGCACATCAGCTGACATGTAGTTAGTTTTGTTCCTGTTCGATCTCTATGGCTGTCATTGTGTTGGTGCTCTCAGATGCAGTAGGGAGGGATATAAGAAGCTGGATCAGTTTGTTAATAGGTATTTGTTCTTATGTTGCATCAGGGTTTGGTCTTGTATTACATTGTAAGAATTGAGTCATCAATAGGGAAATAGTTTTGGCATTTCAGTAAATAGTGATTGATATAGATAAATAAATAGTATGATCAAGATCATGTGTTTGACTTACTGCTTCAAGCCAATGCAGCAATGCAAGTTTCATGATTCTCAACGTCGAAGAAAGATATAGAGCTTCTCTTTAGTTCAGCAGAATCTAAAAGCTTCCACCTATATATATGATTAAAACAATAAATGTCAAATTTAACAGAAAAATAGCTTATTATTTAGTTATGTTTATATATAGGTAAAAACTAATTATATATGATTTTAATTGATTTCTTTTTGAACTATCCGTTGTCCTTTGTTTTGGTCATAGGTGTTTAAAATAGGAGTGCCACCTTCTACCTCTTCTAAATACGGTGGTCTTATCGCTGTGAGTGCGGCTCAGGTAACGAACTTTCCTCATTATGAATGTGTTAGCTTATTATTGATGTTATATCTTGTATTTCCCTTTTTAGATAATGATCTGATGTTAGTTAATAAATGTTCAGCAGAAGCGACTAAGGCCTTTAAAGAGGTCAATTTTTTTGTCTAGATATTCAAAAACGCCATATCTAAAGGTGTTGTTCTATCACGTACTCTGTTCACTCTTTTGTTTATTTTTATGACAGTAACACGTTTCGATGTCATCATATTCTTATTGGATTTAAGACAGTATTTATCGTTATATACTACGATATCCTGCTTCCCTAATTAGTAATTTGAAAGTTAACAAATATTGTATGTTAAATGACATTGTTTTCAATTTTAGGGTCTTAGAGGCATTGGAGAAATCTACCGTCAAGAAATCTGCACGACTTTAGACAGGTGAGCTTTAGATTCTATCATATGTTTTGAATAGTTCCATGTAATGTATGTTGCAACTTGAAATGTTCAAAGTTGAAAATCAGTAGTAGACTAGTAGTTAGTTACTGTGTTATTTGAAAACTAAAGCTAAAATGTAATTGATGCAATAAACATGGATACTTAGAAAAGCTCTAAAACACTTCAGTTTATGCTGTTAGTTGACATTTTAGCATCTTTTAATGTTTTTGACAATATTACTTTGGTTTTGAGTTAAACTATTTTGGTTATTTATATTTTACAATTTTGTCAATTCTGCTTTGCAATCATTATTTTCTCTTATTTGTTAAACTTGTTGACTTGTTAGGGAAGTTCATTTAATTGTTTACACTAGATATGAAAACTAGTTAATCACTTCTGTTGTTTGCAAGGAACTAATTAAACTATTTCATTTGGATTTATTAATGATCTTATCTTTGGCGAAATGTGATTTGTGTTTTCCTGGAGTAGAATTAAGTCTGAATTGTCCTTGTAAGCCTTTTGTTGATATCATTTGTTGATATCATTAAAACTACGTTTTGAACTAGATGAGATAGATGATAGGTATTCCTATGTTTAGTATATTTAAGATTCCTTTGTTTAGGATGTTTTACAAGCACTCGAAAGTTTACCCATGATGGGGCATATCATCTAATACAAAACCATTCGAAAGGGTATAAGATTTCAGGCTAAGCAAGCTCTTTAAGCTAAATATTGGTGACTTAGATGGAGGATGATTTGTCTTTTTCTATTATTTACTAGTCTGTCTTCTAGTTTATTAATTGTTACATGCTATATTGTTCGTGAGTTTTTCTCTGTTCTGTGAAAGTATATAATAAATATTTTTGGTTAATTATAATAGACTAATTAAGCATCATAACTTACTATTTGTGTATGTATTTTTTTCCATAAGTAGTTATGGATCGTAGTTGGATGAATTCTAACCGTTTGAGTGAAGAGTATAATAAAGGAGTGGACGAGTTTATTAAAGCTGCTTCAGAAAAACTACCTGATAATAACGGAAAATTTTATTATCCTTGTGTTAAATGTTTGAATATTCCCTCGTTACATTTTGAGTTGATAAAAAGTCATATTATTTGTCACGGGATTAACCAAAATTATACCAAATGGATATGGCATGGCGAGTCGGTAAACATGCAAAGTGCATCGAGTACAAATGAAGTCAATGTAGATATAAACGATCGGCTAGATGATATGATTCGTGATATAGGTCCAGAGTATTTCCAGCGAGCATATATGTATGATAATTTGTGCAAAGATAGAGAAGAAGCTTTGTATCCGGGGTGCACTAACTTCACACGGTTGTCTGCGGTGTTAAAATTGTTCAACTTGAAGGCGAGAAATGGATGGATAGATAAAAGCTTCACTGAATTACTTGAGTTGTTAAAGGAAATGCTCCCAGAAGGTAACACATTACCCAATCGTAACTACGAGGCAAATAAGATATTATGTCCGATGGGTATGGAGTATAAGAAAATACATGCATGCCCTAATGATTGTATATTATATCGAAATGAGTTTGGAGAGTTGAAGAGGTGCCCTAGGTGTGGACTATCACGCTACAAAGAGAAGGACAATGATTTCAATTCTGATGAAAGCATACAATGTCCTCCTGCGAAGGTGTTGTGGTATCTTCCAATAATTCCAAGGCTTAAATGGTTGTTCAATAATGTAAATGATGCAAAGAATATTAGATGGCATGCAGATGAGAGGAAATGTGACGGGTACATTCGTCATCTGGCCGATTCATTACAATGGAAGAAAATCGACACTTTGTATCTGGAATTCGGGAATGAGCCAAGAAACCTTAGGCTTGGACTTGCTACAAATGGAATGAACCCATATGGGAACTTAAGTAGTAACCATAGTTCATGGCCCGTTCTCTTAATGATCTACAATTTACCTCCTTCAATTTGCATGAAACGCAAATACATTATGTTATCTATGATGATTTCGGGTCCAAAGCAACCGGGAAATGACATAGATGTTTATCTTAGTCCATTGATCGAAGACTTGAAAGTGCTTTGGGAAGAAGGTGTTGATGTGTTTGATGCCCATTCTTGTAATTATTTCAAGTTGTGTGCGATGTTATTTTGCACCATTAATGATTTTCCTGCATATGGGAACTTGTGTGGCTATAGCATGAAGGGGCATAAAGCATGTCCCATATGTGAAGAACGCACTTGCTTCCAACAATTGAAAAATGGAAGGAAGACGGTTTACCTTGGGCATCGTAAATTTCTCAAACGATTTCACCCATATCGTAGGTTGAGAAAAGCATTTAATGGACACCCGAAAAATGAAATTGCTCCAAAAGCCTTAACTGGAGAGCAAGTTTATGAAAAATTGAAAGATGTCAGTGTGATATTTGGGAAGGACCAAAACCAAACCACTGAGAAAAATATATGGAAGAAGAGGTCTATTTTCTTTAATCTTCCTTATTGGTCTAGTCTAGATATTAGACATTGTATCGATGTAATGCATGTTGAAAAAAATGTGTGTGATAGTGTAATAGGAACACTTCTCAACATTCAAGGCAAAACAAAGGATGGTTTGAATGCTCGTCTGGATATGGTTGAGATGGGTATAAGACAACAGTTAGCTCCACAGTCAGTAGGTAAGCGAACATATCTGCCTCCGACATGTCATACTTTGTCAAAAAATGAGAGAAGAAGCTTTTGTGAATGTCTACATGGCATAAAAGCTCCACAAGGCTACTCTTCAAATGTCAAGAGTCTTGTCTCAATGAAAGATTTGAAATTAGTTAGATTGAAGTCTCATGATTGTCACATATTGATGCAACAATTCCTACCAGTGGCAATTCGTGGAATATTGCCTAAAAAAGTTAGAGATGTCTTAACTAGGTTATCCTTATTCTTCAATGCTATTTGCAGCAAAGTCATTGATCCTAATAAATTAGATGATTTGGAAAATGAGGCTGCAATTATCTTGTGCCAACTAAAGATCTATTTTCCTCCTTCTTTCTTTGACATAATGGTTCACTTAATTGTTCATTTAGTGAGGGAGATTAGGTTGTGTGGTCCTGTTTATTTGAGGTGGATGTATCCAGTTGAACGATACATGAAGATTTTAAAAGGGTATGTGAAGAATTTTCGTCGTCCCGAAGCATCTATTGTTGAAAGGTATATCGCAGAAGAGGCTATTGAATTTTGTTTTGACTATATGTCTGAAGCGGAAACAATAGGAATTCCTAAATATCGTCATGAAGGAAGATGTACAGATAAGGGCACACGAGGTTTAAAACTTAAGAGCATGGGGCATGTAGAAGTACTTAAAGCACAATTGTTATATATTGAATAACACTGATGAGGTTCAGCCTTACCTTTCTGCTCATAAAGTCACTGTGAAGGGAAAAAAGTCTAGAGTGAATGAAAAATGGTTGATGAATGAGCATAACAAGACTTTTTTAAAGTGGTTCAAAGAAACCATTTTAAATGACAATTCAGCTTCTGTTACATTAAAATGGCTATCAAGGGAGCCTAACTTTGATGTCATGACTTGGTCTGGTTATGATATCAATAATTTTTCATTTTATACAAGACTCAAGATGACAAAAGTGTCGTACAAAACAGTGGGGTGATGGTCGTAGCTGAGTCCATGCACTTTGCTAGTTCAAAAGATAAAAATCCAGTTATGGCATCTATACCTTATTTTGGAATCATTGAAGAGATTTGGGAAGTTGATTTCATTAAATTTAAAGTTCCTGTTTTTAAATGTAAATGGATTAACATAAACAGTGGTGTCAAAATTGATGAATTTGGTTTTACATTGGTGGACCTTGAAAAGGCAGCTTATACGGATGAGCCATTTATTATGGCATCTCAAGCAAAACAAGTGTTTTATGTTTGTGATCCTTCTAACAAAAAGTGGTCGGTGGTTCTTCAAGGTAAAAATATACATGAGCCTAATGAGAGTCTATATTCAACCATAGATATTTCTGAGAGTCCTTTTTCTCAAAGAATGCCTACTTCCATTGAGGAAACTATAACAGATGACGTGTATGCCACCCGTGATGATCACGAAGAAGGGATATGGGAAAATGTCTAATCATGAAAATCTTTGAAAATATATAGTTTATATGCATATATGGTACATTTTAGTTTATCAAAATTTTTTACTTTGATTCTTAACTTTAGTTTTAATCCATATATGAAAATTTATTCATTCTTAATATGTTTTTTTTAATGCAGACACATGGATGATCCATCAGCTCCTTCACAAAGAGAGAATGATACTCGGCCTACCAAAAAGAGGGGTAAACGTGGCACACGAATGAAAGAATTGTGTTTACATGAGAAGGGTGTAAAGATACCAATTGATTTCGATCCAAGGACCAAAATACCTTTAGGGGAAAACAAAAAAAAGTTGAAGAGTCATGTGGGTTCCATTGCTCGAAACAAAGTGAGCATTTTGGAGGAATATTGGGATAATGTAGATTCAAAAGTGAAGGATCAAATTTGGGATGATATTATGGTATAATATTAATAATGCTTGCTAAATGTATTACTTAAATGCATTATTTTCAAACACTAACTATTTTATTTGTTGTGTGACGTAGGAACAATGGGAAATCCGTGATACCGATATTGGAGTATTGAAAAGCAAATGGATTTCCTATGCGGGTGAGCGTTGGAGGGCATTTAAAATGGCTCTAACCAGTAGATATTTAAATGATGGAGAATTGAGTGACACATCTCCACTTGAAAAGTATCCTTTTCTTGAAGAGGAAATATGGCAGAAGTTTAAGAAGATGCGAGAGGATCCTTCCTTTCTGGTTAGTTAGATTTGAGATTCAGCTTATCAATCAAGTTTATTTTTAGTATTTCCTTTAATTGGTGTGTTATTTATAATAGGAGAAAAGAAAAAGGGGAAAAATGGTTCATGCTTGTAATAAATACCCCCACATCATGTCTCGTGAGAGATATGAGTTGATTGAAGAAAAGATGATGCAAGAGAAAATAAAACAAAGACAAAAGTCAGGTGGAGATTCCCTACTTACACCTCCATCTCCACCAAAACGCCATGAGAAGTGGATAAGAGGCCGAAAAAAACCATCAGGAGAGTATACATCAGAAGAAACACGACTTGTTGCCGATAAAATTGTAAGTAAATGTCTACCATAGATTTTTTGTTAGGTGAAGTACATTTTGAGGCAATGAAATCATAGTCCAATATATTGATGCTAATATTTTATAATTACAAACTATAATATCATGTGAATTGTAATCGTTGTAAAAGTTAGTGTTTTACTGTAATTCCTTAGTGGTCAGTGTATTAATATACTAAATTGAGTGTGAATTAAAAGTGTCTAAAATTTATCAGCCATTGAGCCAATGAACCATTTGGCCTTAACATATATCAGCCTTACACATGTTTATATCAGTAATAATTTGAATATAAATGGACACTATTGTAATATGGGGTCTGGAAATGAGACTGTATACAACTTTTTATAATTCATTTTGCAATTAGACATATATTGAGGGGAACCAGATTGTATTAACCGTTAGTTTCTTGAAGAAACGTCTATGACAAATCCAGTTCAGAATCCAATAACAACTAGAAGTTAGGGTTGCATTGACTAATATAACTTTTGAAAGATATTCAGGTTTCTACCTCCTTAAAGTCCACTTCCACGTATAAATGTGGTGCTTTCCCCTCATCCTGTCAAGAAGAGATTTTAAATATGTAAGTTACAACTGTAAATTGGCACACAGCTATGCACCATAGTGTCGCTCCCGGGATTTTCATCCAAGTACAAACGCGAAAGTGGCACCGAAACAGAGTCACCAGCAATGTGTATTTATCCCAAGAGAGGGAAAGAAAACACCGCATAAACCTGAGAAGACGGAAAAAGCATGATCTTACGACCAAGAGATCTGGGTTCGGGAGTCGGTTACGCGAGAGGAAGGTATTAGCACCCCCACGCGTCCATCGTACCCGATGGGATCCACGCTTGTTGTCTGCATCAAAAGGTGTCGTCGTCTAGAGCTCCACTGCTACGAGACCGAAAAGGAACAGGAAAAAGGAAAAGGAAAAGAGAGAAAGAGAAACAAATGTAGGGAAAATAAAAGAAGTGCTCGCATGGGCCCTACCCCACTGCCTACGTATCTCATCAGGAACATGAGAATCAGAGCGACGTAGTTCCCCTCAACGAGGGTCGCTTTGTTTGTGTTTTTTGGGAACGGCTAACGTTCTAGCTCAGGTGTTGCAGGCTCGCTGGTCCGAGTGCGTACCATCTTGCAAGAGAACGAGTAGGAGCGCGTTCGTACACTGAGAGTGAATGAGATGAGAAAAGAATTCCCGAAGGAAAGACGTTATTGTTGGTTTGAAGTTTTTTAGCAAGAAGTTTTTTCACACTTATTTGTAACCTGCATTGAACCAAATTCTCAAATACAGGAACGAATACTTAGCGCATCGTCCCCAACAGGACGTACACTAAGTACCCTAGAAGAATGAGAGGAAGCCCCTCGTTCCCCACTTCCCACATAGAAGGCTCAAGCGTAATGCACGTTAACCTTTATTAAGTGTCTTTTATTTTTATTTTGAGATGAGAAGAGAAACGACACAAGGGAAAATCTAAAGGGAAACTAAAAGTCCTAATGTTATCATTCATGGATGTCCTAATGGTTAGTGAGGCTTAGGAGAAAAGACTACCTAAAACCTAATGCTAATCCTACTCCAAGCTTAATCGAAAATTAAGTTGGACTAGGTAGCTCTAAAGGGAAAGAATCCAAGACTTAAACAAGTCTTGAGACTCATGGGATGAGAAAGAGTGAAAGAGAAGAGAAGAGAAGAAGAAGAAAAGAGAATGAGATACAATAAGAGGCAGTAAGCACATCATATCATAAATGTCCAACTCAAATTAATCAACATGTTTCAAAGATCAATGCAAAACAATTCAAGTAAGCATGCAAAGATAAACATGAAAGGATACAAGCATACTTGTATGAAATGCACAATGAAGCATACATGGACTTCATATCAAAATGAAATGAGAAAGGCAAGATGAAAATGAAGACAATTCAGAACCAATATCATACTATCATCAACAAATCATGTGTGCAAAAGTGATTCAAAACATGAAGCATTATGATTCAAAGAAGTTCACAAAAGGAAGGGTAATGATATTCATCATACAATTCAACCAAATGAATTCAACTATGCTCAAGTAACATGAAAACCAAGTATAGAACTCAAGAGGCAGTAGCATATGCATCAATATCATATCAAAACCAAACTCAAGTCATCCAAGTTCAAACGTCAATCAACAACTCCAAAACATGCACCAAAGCAAACTACAAAGAGAAGACAAAGTTTCAACACTTAGGCATACTCAAACATGATCGAAATATGATCCACAAATTGTAAAAATTAGTCCCAAAGGACCTCAACCAGGGGTAAACATCATGTCAAAATTTCATTCAAAGAATCACAAAGGAAACCAATCAATTAAGCATGGCAAGTCAACTTGTGTAAAGAGATGTCAAAAGATGATCATGCATAAGTCACTTAAGCACAAATAAGCAAACATGTATCATATGACATTCAACAATTGTGAAATTTAAACTCAAGTGATCTAGGTCAGAAGACAATCACATGCCAAAAGATCTCACAAAAATTCACATATTAAGCACCTCAAACAATTAGGTAAATTCCACATAAGAAACATGATTCAAAATGCAAAAGAGGAGGACCAAAATGCAATATGGAAAGTTTTAAAAATTAAACAAAAATGTTTTCATGCACTTCAGAATGTCATCTAATAAATGCAAAAAGAATGAGTTGAAAATCAAGTATAGATGATGAGAAAGAAATTCTACAAGTTGAGGTGTGCAAGTGATACAATTCAAAAAGAAAATTAAGCAATTAATTAATTCAATTGCCAAAAATAAAATAAAATGAGAAAATAAAATATGGAAAATTTTTATAAAACTAAAAAGAAGCTTCATGAAATTTTTTGTGATTTTTAGATGCATTAAAATGATTTTAGAAAATAAAATGCAAAACAACAATTAATAAAAAAGAAGAGAAAAGGAAATAAAACAAGGAGGTGCAATCAGTAAGAAGACACGTTGAAAATGACAAATGGGCCTAAGGGAGAGGGTGTAAATAGTAAGCCCAAGATAAAAAAGCCCACTAGCGAAGTCAAAGGGAGACTATGGAATGAGTCAAACAATCAGGTTTAATCCGGACCACACACTTAATCCAACGCACATCATCAAGTCAAACATATCACAAAGTAAATAAGATTAATGGTTGAGATCACCCAACACACCAACATTATCATACACACGCACGCACAAGATTAATCAGAAATTAAAAATAGAAACACGTGAGCCTCACATGCCTTTTTAATGCGCTGTCCAAATGCTAGCCACCAGATCATACCAACGCACATCATTAGATCAACAATTCAAAAGTTAATTCAGATCAAAGGCCAAGACATGATGAACACAGTAATAACCATGGTCCAACACACATGCAAGCATTAAAATAAAAACAAAAAACAAGAAATGTGGCATAACGAAGGCCCTTGGATCACGCAAATGGACGGCTCAGACTTTATCTTCTTCATTCAAACCTCCTCACCGGACTGAAACACCACCACTCGTCGGAGCTAGGGCTCCGGTCACCTTCTCCGGTGAGCTGCTACGTAAATTTCTCCAGAAATTGCGTATGCGTACACCATTTTGACCAGAAAAACATGAGGATCAAGAATATCCAGTCCATTTTATCAAACAACCAACAAATAGTGCAAATCGAAGGAAAGAAAAAAATAGATCCAAAACTTTAAATCCACAATACACACATGTTGCACGTCTAAAATCAAAATAAAATAGATCATCATGCTCAGTGAAGTTCACAGATCATTATGCACACTTAAAATTTGAGTTCTATGATGGTGAAAATTACACTAACCTGAACCTTGAAGAGCTTAAAATACGCCAAGAAATCCCTCCAAAAACTGCAGATCTACTCCTTGGAACCTCTAGTTGCAAAATAAATGCAACCAAAGCTTGAAATCGTGCTAGATCCTGAGATTTGAGTTTGAATCCTCTTGAATGACACTTGGTGAAATCCTCAGTTTGAGCTCAAAATAACAGTTGAATCTTGCTCTATTCTCTTCACTGATCAAGAATGTGAAGAGAAATCTCCAGAAAACTCCAAGGAAAGTGAGATTCGAAGAGAGAAAGTGTGAGAGCAAAAAACCAAAACTGTGCAAATGAGAGTCTCCGACCTAGCTGAGAGGGTATGAGTAAGCATATATACTCTCCATTAGTTCACTGATTAGGATTAAGAAGTGATTAGAACCTTGGTTAATGAGATTTGGATGAAATTGCAAATTTGCATTTTGTACCACCACCACTAATCCACGCGTGATAAGCCCTTGCCACAAACATGATTCACCTCCAATTTACTTATTGATCACCTCTGAATTCAAATTGGGTCTTATACTTGCTTGGTTTGTAAGATTTGAATCCATTTGCAATTTTGCATAATGTGAAAATAATGAGAAATATGGCATGGAATAAATTGATTCCATGGCCAAAAATACTCCTCTTGACTTGAATTTTGATGTTGTAATATAACATGAAGCAAAAAGATCAATTACAAGTCCATTTGTGCCAAAATCCAAAAGGTGGAAAATTTGACATATAAGAAATCCATGAAATACACCTTGCATTGTTTTGACCATAACTAGAACTCCACAAATGATATGGAGATGTTCTAGTACTTTTTGGAAATAGGAGAGAAAGAACTTCAACTTTCATGTTGGAGGAAAATTCATTTGGAGCTTCCTTGATGATGAAAAATCAAGTTGAATGTGGTGGAAAAATTGCCAAAAACGGAAAGTTCTCATTATAGGTCATTTTCCAAATTTAGTAACTTTTGCACAAACTCTTGATTCTTGATGAATGGCATGAATATTGCCAATTGAAGACCATATGAGGATGTGAGACCTTGAAAACCATGAAAAGAACCTCAAAATTCCACAGTTGACTTTCTCCTTTTGAACTGTTGACTTTTGCTTATTACACAAGTAACTGATCCATTGAACATCTTCCTCTAAGAACCAATGACCAAGATTCCATCCATGAACACTTAAGAACATAAGGAATACCATGAGATCAAGTCTTGCCCCAAAAATCAGAAATAAACTGATTTTAGGTCAAACCCTAATTTTGGCACCCTCTGTTAGGAGGAAGTAGCACATCCTCCAAATCCAAATTCCTCTGAATATGATGTGTATCTTCTCAAACAATGATGAGATATGTCCTTTGGAGATGATAAAAACTTAAAGAGCTTGCCCATTTGAGGGTCAGATCCCAACTTTTGACTGCCTTGTGTAGGAGATCATGCACTGCCCAATCTTCTTGAGGAACTCTCCTCTTCCCATAACTTGTGAGATCAAATGGAGATGATACATGATGTAAGAGATCCTTGAGGCTTGTGAGAAACACTTGGTCTTAGTCTTTGGATGATCAACACCTTAGAGGATCACCTGATCACATGCCCTTATGCAAGATGCAATGCTAGATGCTTGATGTTTTGTTTTTCTATGCTTGAATGCAATGCAATGCAATGAAAGCTCATACTAAAAGATATGAAGAAAAGAGAGGGAAAATTTTGGGGTATTACAGCTGCCCCTATTCAATCACTGCAGACCTGAACGGATGATAGCGATTGCTGTCATACTTTTAAGGTATGGAGAGATTGAATACCAGAAATAACCCGAAAATTTGCACTCTGCAGGGAAGAAGAAAATGGATATAAACCCAACCAATGAACTCTGCTTGAATAAAACCCTGGTGATAAAAACCACTGGAAAGATGTCTTTTATACAACGCCAGACGATTACTGGCCTGCCACACTACGGGTGGACCTTAACAACGTCTTTTGTACAACGCCAGACGACTACTGGCCTGCCACACTACGGGTGGACTTTAACAACGTCTTTTGTACAACGCCAGACGACTACTGGCCTGCCACACTACAGGTGGACTTTAACAACGTCTTTTGTACAATGCCAGATGACTACTGGCCTGCCACATTACGGGTGGACTTTAACAACGTCTTTTGTACAACGCCAGACGACTACTGGCCTGCCACACTACGGGTGGACTTTTGCCAATCTACGGTTGGACTTTGCAGCTGCATTGCCACACTACGGGGGACTTTTCCCTTGCTTTGTCACCCTTGGATGGTCTTTTGCCAATCTACGGTTGGACTTAGCTGCGGTCTTTTAAAAGGGAGTCAGAAGACTACTGACTTGCCACACTACGGGTGGACTTTCGCCAAGCTACGGTTGGACTTTAAGAACTTGCCACCCTTGGATGGACCTTTTGCTAATCTACGGTTGGACTTTAAGAATTTGCCACCCTTGGATGGACCTTTTGCCAATCTACGGTTGGACTTTAAGAATTTGCCACCCTTGGGTGGACCTTTTGCCAATATACAGTTGGAGTTTAAGAATTTTCCACCCTTGGATGGACCTTTTTCCAATCTACGATTGGACTTTAAAATTTCCAATACTGGATTACTCTCTGCATCCGTGTCAGACATCTCTGCTGACCATGCTGAGGAACAATGATCAATGATTTGACTTCAGGAGACTCCTGAAAGGATAATATCTCTGCTGGAGAATGAATGAATAATTCGTCTGCTTCGAACTGTTACACCTGCCAAAAATAAATTGGACTTTGAAAATTTGGGAAATGATGATTCTGCCAGGAATTACTTCATCTGCTTGGGGATGAATTATGGTCATAGCAACTCCGCTGGGGATAACGTCTTGCTAGGAAAGACAAGTCATTAAAACTCTGCTTGAGGATCTATCAAACCTGAGATCCTTTGCGGGGAGAATCAACCTTCTAAACTGGCTGGGGCAAGAATATACTATCACTCTGCTAAGGAATAGATTTTGTTGATCAATAAGCTTCTGTGGGGACAAAACAACAACTCAACTGGGGAGTATAGTTGACAAGATTCAATGCTAAACTCTGTGGGGATACCACTACCAGAGATATGATCTTGCTGGGAATCAAGGTTACTCTGTCGGGGATATGTAAATCCTAGTTAGAAGACATTCTGCTGCAACATGCTGGGGAAGAGTCCCTAGATCTGCTGGGGAAACTCCACAGTAGTCTGCTGAGGAATAAGACTATTGAGCCTCAGGATAAGTGTCACAATGCCTCATGTTAGGCGAACTTTCTGTTTGACGATTCCATTGGGGATAATGAGTTTACCACACCCTGCTGGTGAAGACCGCTTCTAAGCATCTCGCGCCGGGGAAAGCCTTTTAAGAGGATTTTACAGAAGACCAAGCGTCCTCAAACTCTACTGGGGATGATAGATCTAGAACATCTTCTTCCTGAGAAATTCTGTATGCCCATTGCTCAGGAAAATCAACAACTTGCTTCCTGCTCTATGATACAAGACTGATCTGAAAGGAATGTCCTAAGAGGATTTTACAGAAGTTCAAGCATCTTCAAACTCCTGACGACTTCACTGAGGATTAACCATCAACTTCGGTGTCTACGAAGCAACTCTACTGGGAATTCGCAACCGTTATCGACACAGAAAAGCTTGTAACTGTTGGAAGTGCTGAATGAGAGAATCGACTTAATAAGATACCACGATACCCAATTGAACTCAATTCACTGATATCGAGACGTTGTGAACGACCGTCGACCGAAGGATGGACTCAATCAGTAAACGTTGTGACAAAAGGGTGACAAGTAAACTCTTCCCTGAACATGATTGCCCCAGTCTCCTGCGTGGGAATAAGTGATTACCCGTCTTGTGCTTGAAATCATCTGAATCTGTTACCTGCAACAAAAGAATACACACACATATCCCATAATATTGCGTGGTTTGAATCCACCATCCAGGATTATTCGACATTCAAAGTAATTTTAAATGTTTTTTTGCGCATGTTATCGTGAAACCACCATGTTTTCAAATGCAATGTTTTATCAAAAATTTGGACGTTTTTGCAAACCAAGCAGTAAAACAAAATAAGAAGCTTTTAGCTGAAATTTAATTTATTGATCAAAAAGCCTAGAATAGGCAATTACATCAGGAAGCAATCCCTGGAAAGAGGTGATCGCTGAAAATTGAGAAAAGAAACTATCCTAATGGCAATGTGAAAACGGCATTCCACTGAGTTTCAATTCTGCTATGGCCAGTATGTCTTCAAAACTCCCCGACCTTGCCTTCTGAGGAATGATCAGACTGATTCCTACCCTTTGGAATGTCAGTAGTTAAAACGGTGATGGAGTACAGATAACTCAGATCATAGTCGTTCGCTTAAATCCCTCTTTTGCGTGGACCGCCCTTTCGGGTTTTCAATCCACCGGGATACCCTTTTTTGCCTGAGTTGTCCTTGCGGATTTTCAACTCACCGGGTGTACAATTTTTCTTTTATTATCCCTAATTTTTGCCCGAACCTTTTTTATTCTGTTTTTGTGGTTCGCCGGGATGCCCTTTTTTGCCTGGACTTTTCTTTTTCTTTCTAGCTGGTCTATTTATGCGAAGTATTTTTTGACTACGTCTGAGTTGACAATGGATGAAAAGTCTTCGCCATCCATGGTTGTAAGTAACAAGGCTCCGCCCGAGAAGACCTTCTTAACCACGAATGAACCTTCATAGTTAGGAGTCCATTTGCCCCTATGATCTGTACTTGGAGGAAGGATCCTTTTGAGTACCACATCTCCTACTTTGTAAACCCGAGAACGCACCTTTTGGTCAAATGCCTGCTTCATCCTCCGTTGGTACAACTGCCCATGACATACAGCTGCCAGTCGTTTCTCCTCAATAAGGCTCAACTGATTAAACCTGGCATGGACCCACCCAGCCTCGTCTAACTTGACATCCATCATGATTTTGAGGGATGGAATTTCAACTTCAACCGGTAGTACTGCCTCCATACCGTATACGAGTGAGAATGGGGTTTCCCCAGTGGACGTGCGCACTGATGTTCGGTACCCATTCAGAGCAAACGGTAACATCTCATGCAAATCTTTGTATGTGACCACCATTTTCTGCACAATCTTCTTAATATTCTTGTTGGCCGCTTCCACAACGCCGTTCATCTTCGGGCGATATGGAGAAGAATTGTGCTGTTCAATTTTGAAGTCCCGGCAGAGCTCAACCATCATTTTGTTATTCAGATTGGAACCATTATCAGTAATGATTCTCTCGGGCACTCCATAGCGACAAATGATATCCTGTTTCAGGAAACGAGCTACCACCTGCTTAGTGACATTGGCATAAGATGCAACTTCAACCCATTTAGTGAAATAATCAATGGCGAACAAGATGAAACGATGGCCGTTTGAAGCAGTAGGCTCAATCTTTCCGATCATGCCAATGCCCCACATAGCAAAGGGCCAAGGAGAGGACAAGACACTCAACGGATTTTGAGGTACATACACTTTGTCTACATAGATCTGACATTTGTGACACTTGCGGGCATACTTGCAGCAGTCTGACTCCATAGTCAACCAATAATATCCTGATCTCAATAATTTCTAAGCCATTGCATGTCCTCCGGCATGGGTACCGAAAGAGCCTTCATGTACTTCCTGCATTAACAGGTCTGCTTCGTGTCTATGCACACATCTGAGCAGCACCATGTCAAAATTCCGTTTGTACAGCATATCATCCTGATTCAAGAAGAAGCTACCAGACAGCCTTCTCAATGTCTTCTTATCTTTAGCAGATGCCCCTGGCGGGTACTCTTGTTATTTCAAGAAACACTTGATGTCATGAAACCATGGTTTGTCATCATACGTTGTATCAACAGCAAACACAAATACAGGTCTGTCCAGACGAGACACTTCAATCTTAGGTACATTATTCCATCCTTGTACTTTAATCATGGAAGACAATGTAGCCAAGGCATCAACAAACCTGTTCTCATCTCTAGGAATATGGTACAACGTCACTGTTGTAAAGAATGTCAGCAATCTCCTTGCATAATCTCTATACGGAACCAGATTTGCTTGGTGCGCGTACCAACTCCCTTTCACCTGATTAATTACCAAAGCTGAATCACCAAAGATATCAAGGGTCTTAATTCGTAAATTAATCGCCTCCTCAATCCCCATTATACAAGCTTTATATTATGCTTCATTGTTGGTGCATCTGAAAGTTATTCGGGCAGTGAAAGGCATATGAACACCTTCCGGCGTGATAAGAACTGCTCCAACTCCGCATCCATTCATATTGACGGCCCCATCAAACATCAGACTCCATTTGGATTCAGGGTCTGGCCCCTCATTCGGGAGTGGTTCCTCGCAGTCTTTAGTTTTGAGAAACATGATGTCCTCATAAGGGAAATTAAATTTCATGGGTTGGTAATCATCAATCGACAGTTACGCAAGATAATCTGACAAGACACTTCCTTTGATGACCTTTTGGGAGGTGTACTGAATATCATACTCTGTCAAAACCATTTTCCATCGTGCAGCTCTGCCTGTTAGCGCTGGTTTCTCAAAAATGTATTTGATAGGATCCATTTTGGAAATCAACAAGGTTGTGTGCCTAATCATATATTGCCTAAATCGCTTAGCGGCCCATGCAAGTGCACATCATGTATTTTTAAACATTGAGTACCGGGACTCACAATCATTGAACTTTTTGCTCAGGTAGTAGATAGCATGCTCCTTCCTACCTGTCTCGTCGTGTTGACCGAGAACATAACCCATGGAACCTTCAAGCACCGTCAAATACATTATCAAAGGTCTTCCTTCAATTAGAGGCATGAGAATTGGAGGTTCCTGCAAGTATTCTTTTATTTTATTGAATGCCAATTGGAAATCGTCATTCCACCTGACCGTTTGATCTTTTCTCAGCAGTTTAAATATTGGTTCACATGTGGCTGTTAGGTGAGATATGAACCTTGCAATGTAGTTCAATCTACCCAGAAAACCACGAACCTCCTTTTCCGTTCTCGGTTCAGGCATTTCTTGTATTACTTTCACTTTGGCAGGATCAACCTCAATCCCTTTTTCACTCACAATGAAACCCAGCAGCTTTCTAGAACGCACCCCAAAAGTGCACTTATTTGGATTCAACCTTAAGCGGAACTTTCTCAACCTTTCAAACAGCTTTTTCAAGTTAACCAGATGTTCTTCTTCCGTTATCGACTTGGCAATCATGTCATCCACATAACATTCAATCTCTTTATGAATCAAGTCGTGAAACAAAGTTACCATTGCCCGCTGATATGTTGGCCCTGCGTTCTTCAACCCAAAAGGCATCACCTTATAATAGTATGTACCCCACGGAGTAATGAACGTGGTCTTCTCCATATCTTCAGGTGCCATCTTAATCTGGTTGTACCCGGAGAAACCATCCATAAACGAGAACACTGAAAACTGAGCTGTATTGTCGACCAGTACATCAATGTGAGGTAGTGGAAAATCATATTTCGGGCTAGCTTTATTAAGATCTCGATAATCCACACACATTCTAACCTTTCCATCTTTCTTTGGTACTGGCACAATGTTGGCAACCCAGGGAGGGTAGTGAGTCACTGCAAGAAACCCTGCATCCCATTGTTTCTGAACTTCTTCTTTGATCTTTATGGCCATGTCGGGGTGAGTTCGACGAAGTTTCTGCTTGACTGGTGGACATTCTTCTCTCAAAGGTAGCCTGTGTACAACAATATCCGTATCCAACCCTGGCATGTCTTGATACGACCAAGCGAAGATATCAACATATTCACACAACATCTCAATCAAAGCCTTCTTCAATCTGCTTGCAGGCTGGCACCAATCTTGATCTCTTTCTTAGCATCCTCGATACCAATATTGATGATCTCTACGGTCTCTTGATGAGGTTGGATGACCCTTTCCTCTTGTTTTAATAATCTGGCCAATTCCTCAGGGAGTTCACAGTCCTTCTCATCCCCTTCTTCAGCTTGATAAATCGGATTGTCAAAGTCATACGTAGCCATAGCAAAATCGTTATCAATGAAATCCGGAGGATCAAGTCTGCACGAACGGGTTCATGCTTTATTTTAGAATTTATTTTAAAACAAAAAGAAAAGAAACATTGCCATTTTATTATTTTGTGCAAAAATAAAAACTGAAAGAAAGAGAACAAAAATTTGAGTGCAAAACGTCCTTTATTGATGATTAAAATTGCAAATGCAAACAGGATGGCCCTAAAAATGAATCTATACGCCTTGGGCAGAGCGCAAGATTTTGACATGCATTATGGTTAGAAAAACAAAGAAAAATTACTCTATCTGAAGAGTAACCCTGATGACTTCTTCAACAGACCAGTTCTGTAATTGCTGTCCCAGAGCGCGTGGGCATACCCAGTTGTCCAATTTACAGTCACTGTCAATACCATCTTCTGTAGCTGCACAAGACTGATCTGTGTAAATAATGCCCCCACTGCTGAAAGTGATGGGTCCACTATTCTCCGCAACTGAAGTCATAGAGGGATGATAACTAATACCAAATTTGTCATCCTTCAATGGTGTCTCTATTACCCTGCCCCAGCCTTGGGCATTGCCGGCTCTGGCGACCTCGACAACTTGTTTGTAGGATGAAATGGAGGTACCGGCTCTAACTGGTGTAGAGGTAGACTCAGGCACATTATCAATATTTACCGCTTCAAATGACTGGCAAAGCATCTCGTGAATTTCCCCGTCCATCTCAACATACTTAAACGTGGGCAGATGACTAACAAAGATATCTTCTTCACCACACACTGTAACGACCTGTCCTTCAAACTCATACTTCAGCTTTTGGTGTAAGGTGGAGGTAACAGCCCCGGCTGCATGAATCCAGGGGCGACCCAATAAGCAGCTATACGCAGGTTGTATGTCCATTACATGGAATGTGGATTTGAACACCTGTGGTCCAATCTGCACGGGCAACTCTACTTCACCAAACACAGATCTTTTAGTCCCATCGAATGCTCTGACTACCAACTCACTAGGCCTTAAAATCAAACCATCAACTTCCAGCTTCATTAGCGCCTTCTTAGGCAAGACATTGAGTGAGGAGCCAGTCTCTACCAGTACATGAGACAACACTACACCCCTACACTCCATTGTGATGTGCAAAGCCTTATTGTGGTTTCTTTCTTCAGCAGTCAAATCCCTACTTGTGAAGCCCAAACCATGGCTAACATTAACATTGGAAATTACACCTTCAAGCTGATTAACAATGATTTCTTGTGGCACATATGCGCTTTTCAACACTTTCAACAAAGCCTCCCGATGCGCGTCAGAACACATCAACAATGATAAAATTGAAATCTTCGAAGGGGGCTGATTCAGTTGATCGACAATCTTATAATCGTTTTTCTTTATTATCCGGATGAACTCTTCCATCTCGTTGTCAAAAATAATCTTGGTCTCTATTTCAGGCACAGGCCCGCTCTTAACCACCTGTTTTCCTTTAGCTTTTGCCGCGGCTTCAGCTTCTTGATCACTGCGCAAAGTTTGGGGAGCAAACAATCTTTCGCTTCTTGTAAAACCACCTACACCACCCACATTATCAATATTTGAACTGACTGATGTCCCAACCTCTTGCTTTTTACCTTCATAATACACGTCTGCCCCATAGTGCCATGGGATTGCCTTTGTAGTTGTAAACGGAACTGGTCCTGGCATCGTGATGGTAAGAGGATTGGGCCTTTCTTGCACAACACTGGCTACGGGAGCTGTACTAGCAGGCACCTGAATCTCAGCGGGAGTATAATAGATAGTCACAGTTGATACCTCATCAATTTCTTTCACAACCCTGTCAAACTGTAGACATCCTTCATTGATCAGATTCTGCAAACCCATCTTCAACTTATCACAACCATTCTCTTGATTCATACACTCAGAACAATCTTGGTTACATCCCGGGAACACCTGTCCCCTCAACAGACGATCTTTTACAACCAACAAATAAGTCTTCACCTGATTGATGTCTGCTATCAAATTCAATCTCTTTCCATCTTCGATAGCATGCACATTTGCCGCACCATGATTAGGTATGGGGTTCTGAAGAACATTAGGAGGTAGAGAGAAATTGATTGCTTTGGCATCAATCAAGTCTTGCACTTTATGATGAAAAGCCCAACATTTTTCAATGGAGTGCCCCTGAGCACTTGAGTGGAACTCGCAGCGAGCCTTAGCATCAAAATTAGGAGGTAAGTTGCCAGCGGCAGGAGGTCTCATAGTACGGAGCTCAACCAACTTCAACTTGAGTAACTGTGGTAACAACGCAGAATAAGTCAAAGGGAGAGGGTCAATCTTACGATCCCTCTGCCTGGACCTCTCTTGGAAAGGAGGTTGTTGCTGTTGCTGCTGAACTTGCTGTTGGGGTTGTTGTTACTGAACAGACGGTGCTGGGATTGTCACTGCACCTACCTGATGATAACCCTGAGAACGTCCTCTGACTCGTCCTCTAAACACAGCATTTGTATCACCTTCTCTTCTTTTCTGACTACTAGCAAATGGTTTCTTCGTTCCAGAAGAGCCAGCCCCACTTACATCTTGAATCTTTCCAAGCTTCAATAGACTTTCGATTCTTTCACCCGCAATCACAATATCAGCAAATCCGGTTGATGGACAAGCAGCCAATCTATCAAGGTATGCCCCTTGCAGGGTTCCCATAAACATATCTGCCATTTCTCTATCCAACAAAGGAGGTTGAACCTGTGCAGCCATCTCTCTCCACCTTTGAGCATATTCCTTGAAACTTTCCTTAGTATTCTGTGACAACCCCTGCAATTGAGTGCGGTTGGGCGCCATGTCAATATTGTACTGGTACTGTTTTAGGAATGCTTCTGCCAGATCCTTCCAACTTTTCACAGCAGCTCTGTTCAATTTCATATACCAGGTCAAAGAAGCTCCAGCCAGACTGTCTTGAAAGTAATGCATCCATAACTTCTCATCATCTGTATGAGCTGAGATCCTCCCAAAATAAGCTTGGATATGTGTCTGGGGACACGTATTGCCATGATATTTATCAAAAGTGGGCGGCTTGAATTTTGGAGGGATCCTGACCCCTGGTACCAGTCCTAAACTAGTAACATCAATACCCATAGAATTCTTGCATTCCATAGCCCGTATCTTTTCAGCCAACTCATCGTACCTTTTATCATTAGGAGCACCCATCTCAGCATCCAACAGAGTAAATTGGTCTTCTTGAGCATCTCCCTGAACAACCCCAACAAGTCTGCCATTTCCATTACCCAGATTACCGCCAGGAGGAGGATTGCCAACAGGAGGAGGAATGCCATGAGTATGTGAACTGTCATTCTGATTACCACCCAGCGTGGCCTCTGGATGCTTGACCAGAAGCCTAAGTCTTTCTTGAGTTTGAGCCATGCCAGTCATGAGAGTCATGAACTGATCCATTCGTGCCCTCATTTCAGCCAAATCACTCTGCATCTGATCCATTATCCTTGCTTGATTTTCTAGAGTTTAGTATTGGTGAATGTGATTCTCAGCTATAGTTCCTGCCATCAAATAAAGGTTAGAGATCTCCTGCAGCAAGTATCTGTTATGCAAAAATGCTTATGATTATGAGGATGCAAATGCAAAATGCAAACAATCATATTTGAACATTTCCCGGCCGAATCTGCTTTGATTCCAGCTTTGGCCAAGGGATCGGACACAACATCGGAAAATAAATCTGAATCCAGAAATACTGTAGAATCAATCAAAGGATCACCCCTTTCAAGCAACTGATAACCATTGAAACAAATGTTGCAATATCATAGCATAAGAAGTCATACAAATAGGTTCAATACAAACAAAAGTGATTCCATCAACAATCCAGATGGTAATCACAACAAACAACAAAAATTACTACAAGTCAATTCCAAATAAACCAGCTTCAATCTCCTCAAGAAGGTTCACAGTATATGGATGAGTAGGTCTCTCTAGCAAACCCTTGATCAACCTATTCCTCTTCTCAACATCCTGATTCAGCCTAGCAATCTGCTCTTCAACATCGTTGCCTTCGTGCTTTGACTTCTTGATTTCTGCCTGCAGTTTGAGCTCTTCAATTTCTTTCTGTGCTTCTTTCCATTTGGCAAAGTAAGGATCTTTCCTCGCTTTCACTACCTGAAGCTCTTCTTGCAGCTCTTCATTCTCAATCTTAGCTTCCTTCCACATATCCTGATACGTGGTGTCGCTCCCGGGATTTTCATCCTAGTACAAACGCGAAAGTGGCACAAAACAGAGTCGCCAGCAATGTGTATTTATCCCAATAGAGGGAAAGGAAACACCGTATAAACTTGAAGGGAAGGAAAAAGCATGGTCTCGCGACTAAGAGAAAGGGTAAGGGAGTCAGTTACGCGCGAGGAAGGTATTAGCACCCCCACACGTCCATCGTACCCGATGGGATCCACGCTTGCTTGTCTCGATCAAAGGGTGATAGAAAAGATGCTGAAAAAAGAACTAGAAAAGGAATGGAAAGAGAAAGAGAAACAAATGTAGGGAAAATAAAAGAAGTGCTCGAATGGGCCCTACCCCACTGCCTACGTATCTCATCGGGAACATGAAAATCAGAGCGACGTAGTTACCCTCACTAGGGATGATTGTTTGTGTGTTTTAGTGGAAACGTCAGAGTGCGCGTCCCAGCAGTTTAGGTGTTGCGGCTCGCTGTATGGAGACTTAGGCGTTACCTGTTTGCGGTAGAACGGACATGACGCATCCTTAAGGAATAGAATGAAGGAGATGAGGAGAGAAATTGTTTGTTTGTTTTTGTCTTTTAAGAAAGAAGTGTTTTGGATTATGTGTGTTTTGTAACACATATTGTATTTAAGTCCCTCATGTAGGATCAAATGCCTAGCATATCGACCCAAGACGGGACGTATGCTAAACATTCCAAGAAAGTGAGAGAAGACCCACACTTCCTTGTTCCCACATGAAAGGCCTAAATACAATAGGTGTTATGCCTTTATTAAGTGTTTTTTACCTTTATTTTAAGATGAGGAGAAGGGACTCAAAGGAGGATCAAAAGGTAAACTCTAATGGGGGAGACTAAGACTCAATCTTAATGTTATCATACATGGTGATCCTATGGTTAAGTGTGGTATGAGAACCCTATCCTAAAAAAGAGGAAAAGAACATAAGAAGCAACTTACTTCCAAGATGGAAGTTAAGTTGATCTTAAAGAGGGATGAAGAAAATTAAGTAAGCAAAGAAGCATTTAATCAGGTAAACAGAAATTAATCAACAATTAATCAAGAATAGGCAATCAAAATCATGGTAAAAAAATAACCAAGCTAGAATCAAAATGCTAAGTAAAAATCAAGATTAAATTCTAACAAGAAAAGTTAATCTAAAATATAGAACTAATACTAAGACTAATCCTAAAATTAGTTCAAGGTAATTCTAAACTAAATCTAAAGAAAGCTAATCCTAAAGTTAAATCTAGAATTAAAACCAATATTAATCCTAACATTAATTTCTAATTAATTTCTAAAAGAAAATATTAATCCTAAAATTAATTCTAAGATTAAAAACTAAAAATTAAACCTAAAGTTAAATCTAGAATTAAAACTAATATTAATCCCAAAATTAACTCCAATTAATTTCTAATTAAAAAACTCCTAGTATTAATCTAATTAACTCCTAGAGAAACTAATTCTAATATTAATCTAAAAAACTAGCTTCTAATTAAAATCTAACTCTAAAAATTAAGAAAATTATCCAACTATCTAAACAAGGACAAATAACCGAAATTAAAAAGTTAATAAAAAAAAGGTTATCTCTAAAACAAAGAAATTAACAGAGGGGGGTTTGCAGCAGTAACAAAGGGGGTAAGAAAGAAACCAAGCGTGTGGGCTTAGCATCCAGGCCCAACGTTCACTTCAATTGCAGCCAGGGGTATGTACAACCTTTCGGGGAGTGAGAAGAGGAAACAGGGCGCTGGGCTTTACATGTTGAGCCCAAGAATTTCGTTCGAAGGGGTGCGAATGACTTGGGAGGTTGGAAAAGAAAAACAACATGGGCTTAGACCCGGTCCTCATTCAGCCTAGGGGAGGGGGTGTGTGCATTGTGCTGAGTGTGTAGAAGGAAACAACAAATGGGCCTTGAATGCAACCCGGTATTGAAACAGATAGCTCTTTTTTAACAAAAACCCTAAGTTCCTCCACTTCATCTTCTACTTCTCCTCATTGCGCCGTTCACCCTCAAGTTAAACCTCTTCTTTCTCCTTCACCAACTCGTCTCCCTCCTTCTTATAATCTCCGGCGTGGCCAAAGAAAGTCTCCCCGTCGGACTCTTTCAACATCACCGCCATGCCGTCCTTCCTCCAAGTGCTTCGTTCAAACACCTTCCTTAATCTAATCTCTGTGCCACTTCTCTCCTTCGTTCGATTCGTTCGTGACAAGTCGTCGCCGGAAAAATGCCATGCCGGAATCTCCTTTCTCAGCTTCAACATCTTTCAAAATCATCGTCATCACTGTCTCCGTTTCACTCTCGCTAAAACCGTTGCGCTCTCCTCAACCTCAATCTCTCGACTCATATTCACACAACACGACCTCACTCTCGCTCTCCAATCGCTCGTTCTCTTAACCGCGATTTCAACCTTCAGCATCCGCGTAAAAAAAAAGAATTCAGACTCAAGCCAAAACAACAACACGCAACAACTATCTTAATCTACCCGCAATCGCGACCACATAACGAACGGAGAAGTTCAAGCAACAGCGAACTACTCCAAACCGATCGTATACGGAAGGAAGAAAAGAAAAGAAAAGTTCAGAGAACTTACCGACCGGAGCAGTTCCGGTGACTCTTCAAAGAAGACGAAGACGAAGAGAAAACCAGAGATCTTTTCCAGGTATACGTGATTCACATTCTCACTTTTGCTTTTGATTCGATCCGTCTTCTACTCTGTTGAATTGATTCTCCATTATTGTTGATTCTCGTGAATTCCTCTTCTCCTCTGAATTGCTCGCGATTCTGACCTGATGTGGAGTTTGTTGTTGTTGTGGTGTTGAAACGAGTTTTTGAGTTGAAAAATTTTTGTTGCGGTTTCTACAGATTGGAATCGTGTTGAAGATTTCGTGAGAATTGTTGAATTCAGACGATTATGATGTGGAGCATGCGTTCTTCTTCTTCTTCTAAAATTTTCTGCAGATTATGGACTTGAGGTGAGAAATTGTAGATTTGATGATCAGGATATTCAGAGTTGATGAAGATAAGGCGAGAATGAGGAGCTTGAAGATGAAGAGAAAAAAGGAAATTATGCAGAATGATGGTTCCCCCATAATGAAGATGATGATGAAGCTTTATAGAGAAGATGGAGGGTAGTTTGGTCTGCACAATTGAAATTCGGTTAGGAGTTTGTTAGAGTTGGTTAGAGGCGGTTAGGTATTGCAACTGAAATTGTTAGTTTTATGGTTAGGGAAATCTCTGTTAGAAGAGTTATGGTAGTTATTGAATTCGGTTAGTGGTTTCTGTTAGAGTGGATTTAGGATTTTCTTCTGAATTCTGAAATTGATTTTGAATTGAAAAATGTTAGTGAATTGGCCATGTAAAAGAGTCACGAGCTTTTTCTGTGATATTCTATTACGGTTTTGTTTTTTTGTATTATGCTTCAATTGCCTTTGTAAAAGATGAAAATCTGTTAAGAGGCTTTTTATTGATTGTATTTGCGTGCTGTATCGCTATGCCTTTTGTATTATCGATTCTGCATATCATCGCTATGTACTTTTATTACTGCTAGCAAGTGATTCATCAGGACAACAGCAGGCCACATTGCACAACCTGTAAGCTAGGCCCATACGATATCCTCTAATTCCAAGTCTTGGCAATCATCCATGCTTGCACTTATAATCTTGAAAATTGAGATCCCCACAACAATCAATAGGAAACAAACGCTAATTTAATTGACAATGCCAGTGTGAATCTCAATGAACCAATTCGCTTAAGGCTAACCAAAGGTGCAAAGGCAACAAGTGTGGTGAGAACAAAAATAATTTGTAAGTGGAAAATCGGTTCACAAATGAATTTCTTCATGTAGTTTGTATGGATGTAAACTTGGTTATTTGGAATTGGATATTGAAATGGACAAAGTTCAAATGGATATGGACATGAGTGGAAATGAGCAATTGGTTTAAGAAATTGGTGAATGAATTAATGGATACTAAAAGTGGATTAAAACTTGGATGGATTTTAGATGGATATTAAAAATGATGTGGATAAATTGGTTTAGAAAAATGGATATTAAAATGAAATGGATTTGAAATGAAAAATGGTTAAATGGATAATAGAAAAGGTAAAAAAATGGACTTGGATAGAAATAGTTAGAAAAAGGGTATGGATATTGAAAAATGAACAATGGATTTTTATAAAATGAATTAAAATGAATTTTGAAAGTGAATATGAAAATGGATATAGACATTGAATTGTGGATCTAAAAGTGAGCATTTGGTGAAAAACTATTTTAAATGGATTTAAAAATTGGACATTGGATATGATTTGAAATATGGTCAAAAGAAACAAAATGGGTTTAGATTGGATATTGAAATGGAATGGATATGGACCAAAAAATTGTTTTGGATATGACTGAAAAATGTTATTAAACGAATATGGGATAGGAAGTGAATTATAAGTGGAATTTGGAATTTATGGAAATGGTATCAGAATGGTTATGGGTTGGCAAAAAAAAGTTGTGACTCGAATTCCAAACAAGTCACATGATCACATCTCAACACATTCAATCCACATCAAGCTTCAGATCCAATACCAACTCGTGTCCTTAATGGCTCCCCATCTTCAATCATTAAACTTAGTCAAATTGAACACATGTAATTCTAACCAATGATTCTCAGTTGACGACTATCCACAAATTCAACCCTGAATGAGGAACCTTGATTCACCTTGAATGCACACTGATGAGGAAATATCCTGAACAGAGAAAGAACCAAACCCTGATTCACACCCAATAAAACCTGACCCAACGCCTCTGATGAATCCTCTAAAATAAGAAACCTCCTCTTGACGTACACTGATAATCTTCTGAATACGGAAAGCTCAAACTAGAGGAAGATGGCTTGATCACACATCTTAGGAACCCAATGTAAATGAATGAATGAGTTATGACCTAATGGAATGCAGACGATTGCGAAACAAAAGCCAGAAAAAGGTAGGGCAAATTTTGGGGTGCTACAGCTGCCCCTATTCAATCAACTTGGACCTAAAAGGATGATAGCGACGACTTTCAGGCGTTCAAGGTACAAGGTGATTGAATACAAAAAGAACCGCAAAATTTGCTAACTACAAGGAGAGAAAATATTATTGGAGCCCAGTCACACCTCGTCAAAGGATTTTGACGGAAAGACAACATACCCAGCGAACCGCATCGTCAAAGGGGTTTGACGGAAAGAAGAATGAAACCCGACTGAAATGAAACATCGTCATAGGGATGACGACAAGAAGACTCGACTGAAGGAACACATTGTCATAGGGATGACAGAAAGAAGATCTGACTAAAGGAAACACATTGTCATAGGGATGGCAGGAAGGCGACTCGACCAAACGAAGCACATTGTCATAGGGATGACAGGAATGTGACTCGACCAAACGAAGCACATTGTCATGGGGATGACAGGAAGGCGACTCGACCAAGCGAAGCACATTGTCATAGGGATGACAGAAAGAAGACTCGACCAAAGGAACACATTGTCATAGGGATGACAGAAAGAAAATGAACCCCAAGAAACACCTCGTCAAAGGGTTGACGGGAAGAGGACTCGACCAAAGGAAACACATTGTCATAGGGATGACAGAAAGAAGATGGCTGAAGATAACACACTGTCATAGGGATGACAGAAAGAAAATGAAACCCAAAGAATACCCAAACCGAAGAGAACACATCGTCAAAAGGGTTTGACGGAAAGAAAACTTGACTTAGGGAAACACATTGTCATAGGGATGACAGAAAGAATACTAGACCGAAGAAAGCACATCGTCAAAGGGGTTTGACGGAAAGACTTGACCGAAGGAAACACATTGTCATAGGGATGACAAAAAGAAGACCTGACTTAGGGAGTACATCATCAAAGGGGTTTGACGAAAAGAAAACCATACGAGGAAACACATCATCAAAGGGGTTTGATGGAAAGGAAACCTGACCGAAATGTCGTCATCAAGGGGTTGATGGACAATGACTGGTCGAGGGTAAGATCGACGTATGATCTACGACCCAAAAGAAAAGTAAGTAGAGAGGTTGATTGTAATGTCTGCTGGGGGATATGTCACCGTCTTGATTGGGAGTTGATTCGGGCTTTCGCACAAGGTACCAAATCTGGCTTATGCTTCGCATGCATATGTTTGAATTTTCTTTCTATGGTGTAATGCTCCATATCAAATGGAAATTCTACGCGTTTTGAGGATGCAATGATCACTATATGCAAAATGCTGACGCATGCTCGGGCTACCGGGAAAACAAGGATGTGCCAAGTATGATTGGACTTTGCTGGCAAGGACAGGTGAAACCTGATGGTGATTGTTTTTTCAAAGGCGAAACCTTTCTTGGTACCAATGGGGATTGGATTTTGTATGAAGTGCCAATAGGGATTGGACTTCAGGTTTGAAGGAAATGCCAATAGGGATAGGATTTCAGGTTTTTGAAATATACCAGCAAAGTGGGTTGTGGATGAAGGATGCCGAGCAAAGTTGGGCTACAGATTTTTTGTTTGGTTTTACCAGGCTTCATACAATGCTATGCGAATGATATGCGATGATGATTATGCAATAATGTTTATGATATGCAACAGGATCACTCCAGCAAAATAAATGCTGAAAAGATGAGGCTAACTCCGCTGGGGATAACAAAATGAAGAGCCTTTAGTGTCATAACTACTCGAGATCCCGACCAAGCCTCCATTCTATAGGAAAGTATGAATAACAAACTTCTGCTGGAGAAACATCCCAGGAATCTGCTGAAGAAAAGTGCCAATGACAATCGACCTTTGACTTACTGGGGAAAGCTAACCACCACCCAAAAATATGCTTGGGGACAATGGTTGATGATGTCAACTCTGCTAGGGGACAAGATCAGACTTACTCCTTTGTTTGATGCTCGTCTCTTGCCGTTGCTCTGTTAGGACGATGGGAACAAATTTCCTCCAAACTGAGGAAGCACAAATCCAACACTCTTATCCTGTATGGTAATATGAACTCTCGCTGAAGAGCAATAAACTTCGTCAAGCTGGCCAGGGGAGAGCGAACTCATAAACTCTTGCTGGGGAGAACAATCACAGTCTTCATAATGCTCTACTGAATGTGACAAAACTCCAGCTATCTCTGCTAGGGAGGGAGACTCTACTGGGGTCGTCACATGTCAGCTATCAACATAAACCTACAAGTATGACCAACAGAGGTGCCCCGATGCAGCATAACCTGTAAAGGAACACGTGAATGGACATGTCTTCAGGATGTCTCGTGAAGATCCGACATATATTGCCCCATGGCTTTTGATTAACCGTCCTCCGGAGAGAATAACTTCTTCCTTTTGGAGTGGTCTGCCCCAGCTTTAAAATGATTTGTGCCCCTGTCTGGCTGATCTGTGAAGGAGTACCTTTAACTGATCTTTGAGAGATTTTTTTTTAAATCTCGACTTAATTGCCCCAGATTCTCGACATAATTGCCCCAAATTCTCACCATAATTACCTCAGATTAACCGAACGACAGAGATATTTCACAATGTAACTGCCCCAGATTGACAACTTCTTAGCACGAATTGCCGTGAAAGCACACACCCAGCCTAATCACTTGATAACACATCCCCTGTCACACTCATCCCCGGAGTTTTCAAGCATCTCAATTTGGCGGGATCAAAATTCTCAACTGATGTTCACTGTGTAAGCCTTACTGGTGTCAAGTACATGTAAGTGAGCAGACAATATTTATTCCAAGAATGAAAATTATAATGCAACACATATATTAATCTCGATTTTTCTTCTTTTTCTTTTTTCGAAAAGATATCGCCAACACCTGTGAACAAGTCACTGGTGAAGATGCAACACAAAAATTTTAAATGGAAAATAGCATGCACATGCAATACCAACCAAGGTCTTTTAGCACAACTCACGAGAGTCAGGAACGCGATCTTATTGAAATACGCCTTCAGAATAAACCCTGTTTCAATTAGGACTTTTGAGGGTTGTAACGTGGCCTGGTTCGCGGTTTAAGAAAAAAGGATTTATGGCTCAAAGTTTTGTTTTAACCCACCCATTCTCCTTGATGTTCTCCAGTCCTATGTTCAGCTAACTCGACACAAGCGCTCGCCTTTCAAAAGGTTATGAACGGTATGAGGATGGTTAAGGAACCCACACGGTTTACAGAGTGACACTCACCCCTTTCGTTCTTTGGTGTCTGTGGTCACACGACTTGTTCTTTCCTCGAGGATTTTTCTTGTTTGTTCCTCTCATTTTTTTCAATTTTTGATCTTTTGTTTTCCCCTGATTTTGCCTGGACTTATTCTATTTGAATTTTTTTCGATTTTGGAGTCCAGCGGGGTGCCCTATCTTTTGCCTAAGTCACTTGTTTTCAAGTTTCGACTTAGCGAGCTTTTTCCTTTTTTCTTTTGATTCCTTTTTTGATTCTTTTCTTTTTTTTTTGAACAATCGTGTGACACTGGCTTATCTTGACTTGTAAAGGGTTCCGACCGTCCCACTCTTCGGTTGGTGAGGGATAACCGTAGGTGTGTAATTGATCCTTAGATGCACATTCCTTTTGAAATTTGAACGCTCAGTCAAATTATATGACACCTACCCTGCCCCAGGTTAAGATTGAGGGTTTTTTCGTTTTCAGAAAGAAACTCCTACTACTAGGCTCAACGGGGTTTGCAAGGGATTATCTTCCTTATATCTCCGGTGTTTTGAGAAGTTGAAACAATGCCTGTACATCCTCAACAGGGTTTTATCCAAAAGCATACAACCAAAGATTTTGCATTTTTACTTCATCATCCTCCCTCAAGAGTTTAAGCACGACATTTGGTATTGCAATACACATATACAAACTTATGAGTGAATACGAATGAACTTTTCGAGAAAAACATATTTATTGCATTAAAATCATCATTCAAGAACAAACAAGTTTATTTTTACATGCAAACATTAACCAGTAATGCAAATTACAAATGAAAATGCAGTAAAGAAAATTGATATTCGCCATTGCTGAGGAGACTTGGCTCCGACTAGACTGATTGCTTCAGGAGATGTCTTTGTGGTCCCAAGTGCTCACTTGGGAAGCTTCAGTTAATGTACAGACCGTCTTCAGTGAAAATGATAAGCCCAACGTCAATGAGATCTTGCACCTTATGCCTGAACATCTTACACTCTTCAAGGATATGCCCCTGTGTCCCTGAGTGGTACTCGCATCTAACACTCTTGTCATAACTTGGAGGAAGGGGAAATGGAACAGGAGCAGCCTTCTCCAGCTGAATCAAAGAGTCTTGGAGTAAACGATCGAGAAAGTAACTGTAAGGAATAGTAATAGGATCAAACTTTCTCTCCTGCCTTCTGGGTCTTTGTTGTCTCCTCTGGGAGCTAGTTTGTTGTCGATGCATACTTGTACCTTCCTCTCGTTCGGGCGCTTTCTTCCTTAGACTTGGCTTATAAACAGGCAACAGTTGGGGACGAGAAGATTCCAAAACCACAGGTTGCGAGAAATGCCCCTGACTTGGTGCAACTTCAGGAGAGACAACAGGGATATCCACTTCTTTTTCTGCAGCTAGAGTAGGACCACCTTGTATACTTACGCCGCTCGACATGAATTCAATTTCCTTCAAATCGATCACATCCTGGACAGCACGCTGAAATGCCCTACACTCTTCCACATTATGCCCCGGTGCACCAGAGTGGAAATCACAGTGAGCTCTTGCATCATAACCCGGTGGGGGAGTACCAGTAAGAGGAGCCATAGTCCTTTTCTGTACTAGTTGCCACTGAAGGAGATGCTGGAATAGCTGAGAATATGGTACCGGTGGAGTCTCAAGGTGTCGGTTCATTTTTGGTCTATCTTGATACCGACGAGGAGCACCACCCAATTGCAAAGATACAGCTGGGACGATCACAGTGGCAATCTGCTCACTCTTTAGGAGGGATCCCTTAAACACTGGAGGAGAGACAATTCCAGCCGCAGCTTCAGGCATGGGAGTATTATCCTTGTTTAGCACACCTCTCACGACCTCTATAACTAGACTCATCTGAGTCTTCAGTTGGTTGACCTCTTTCTTCAGCACTTTCTGGTCTTGAATCAGAGCTTGCATGTCCCACATAAACTGACCCTTTTGGCTTTGCATTAACCTCAACTCTACTTGCACCAGGTCCATGGTCAACTTTCGAATGGCTTAAGCAGTTAAGTCTGAAATTTCGAAGAAAACCATACCAGGATAAGAATAACCAAGCCTCAAACACCTGCTATGCAAATGATTATGAAAATGCAATGTTATAAATGCAATAAGACATGGGATCAAAGCTTCCATATAATCTGAATAATCACTGCGCTGTGCTCATGACTGAATAGGTTCATGAGTCTGTTCTGAAGAGAATACCAGAATAACCAGAATAACCAGAATACCGGATGATCAAAATACCAGAATACCAGGCTGATAAGTCCACACTAATAGGAAATCCAGAATACCGGGTATGTAGAAGGTCAAGGTTACCTGCAAACCTGTAAACAACCTGCCTCTCTCACATGTGGGTACTAAGATCCTCAGTATCCCGGGCTCTCAGGTCGAGAAATGATGATACGTTCACCATTTCTGGTTTGACATCATCATCAATCTAGGAGGCCTCAACTAATTCTCCAAAACAAAAGGTCCTCAGCTTCTGGCACTGAGGTCGAGAAGCAATAGTACATTCATCCTTCGGGGTACAGTACTATCGCCAATCGAGGAGTGCCTCCACTGATTCTCTTTCCCAAAAGGAACACCTATGGCAAGTTCCCAGCATTGGGTCCTCGGATCGAGAATATGCAATGGGTTTGCCACCGAATGTGGTCTGCCACTGTCACATCTCGGGAGGAGCGCCGCAACTGAGTCCTCGGGAATGGGCACCAGAGTCGACAGCTCTCTAGATCGACATCCTGGAATACGCAAGATGCGTACGCCATGATGGGTCCCAAGATAGCCTCGTCTAGTTGTGAATTTCGTGATTACCCAACGTACACAGATGGTACTTAGGTCCCACTACTCTCCACTCTAAATCTAAGTGTGTACTCAAGCCTTGGTAATGGGCTCCTCTCTCAGAAATCCCATTCTGCCAAACAGACAGAACAGTGCAACACAATATAATATATGAAACGTAAATGCTAACATGCTATAAATATGGTACAAGTAATAAAATACAGTAAACAGCAAATACAAGATAACAGTAAACACCCAATGAAAGAAAAGCAAACAAGCGCTAGGATCGACTCGCTTAGGATGGACCAGTAATAGGTCAACCTGTCCCCAGCAGAGTCGCTAGCTGTCGCTCCCGGGATTTTCATCCTAGTACAAACGCGAAAGTGGCACGAAACAGAGTCGCCAACAATGTGTATTTATCCCAAGAGAGGGAAAGGAAACACCGCATAAACCTGAAGGGAAGGAAAAAGCATGGTCTCGCGACCAAGAGAAAGGGTAAGGGAGTCGGTTACGCGCGAGAAAGGTATTAGCACCCCCACGCGTCCATCGTACCCGATGGGATCCACGCTTGCTTGTCTCGATCAAAGGGTGATAGAAAAGATGCTGAAAAAAGAACTGGAAAAGGAATGGAAAGAGAAAGAGAAGCAAATGTAGGGAAAATAAAAGAAGTGCTCGAATGGGCCCTACCCCACTGCCTACGTATCTCATCGGGAACATGAGAATCAGAGCGACGTAGTTCCCCTCACTAGGGATGATCGTTTGTGTTTTTTAGTGTAAACGTCAGAGTGCGCGTCCCAGCAGTTTAGGTGTTGCGGCTCACTGTATGGAGACTTAGGCGTTACCTGTTTGCGGTAGAACGGACATGACGCATCCTTAAGGAATAGAATGAAGGAGATGAGGAGAGAATTTGTTTGTTTGTTTTTGTCTTTTAAGAAAGAAGTGTTTTGAATTATGTGTGTTTTGTAACGCATATTGTATTTAAGTCCCTCATGTAGGATCGAATGCCTAGCATATCGACCCAAGACGGGACGTATGCTAAACATTCCAAGAAAGTGAGAGAAGACCCCAAACTTCCTTGTTCCCACATGAAAGGCCTAAATACAATAGGTGTTATGCCTTTATTAAGTGTTTTTTACCTTTATTTTAAGATGAGGAGAAAAGACTCAAAGGAGGATCAAAAGGTAAACTCTAATGGGGGAGACTAAGACTAAATCTTAATGTTATCATACATGGTGATCCTATGGTTAAGTGTGGTATGAGAACCCTATCCTAAAAAAGAGGAAAAGAACATAAGAAGCAACTTACTTCCAAGATGGAAGTTAAGTTGATCTTAAAGAGGGATGAAGAAAATTAAGTAAGCAAAGAAGCATTTAATCAGGTAAACAAAAATTAATCAACAATTAATCAAGAATAGGCAATCAAAATCATGGTAAAAAAATAACCAATTAACTCCAATTAATTTCTAATTAAAAAACTCTTAGTATTAATCTAATTAACTCTTAGAGAAACTAATTCTAATATTAATCTAAAAAACTAGCTTCTAATTAAAATCTAACTCTAAAAATTAAGAAAATTATCCAACTATCTAAATAGGACAAATAACCGAAATTAAAAAGTTAATAAAAAAAAGGTTATCTCTAAAACAAAGAAATTAACAGAGGGGGGTTTGCAGCAGTAACAAAGGGGGTAAGAAAGAAACCAAGCGTGTGGGCTTAGCATCCAGGTCCAACGTTCACTTTAATTGCAGCCAGGGGTATGTACAACCTTTCGGGGAGTGAGAAGAGGAAACAGGGCGCTGGGCTTTACATGTTGAGCCCAAGAATTTCGTTCGAAGGGGCGCTAATGACTTGGGAGGTTGGAAAAGAAAAACAACATGGGCTTAGGCCCGGTCCTCATTCATCCTAGGGGAGGGGGTGTGTGCATTGTGCTTTGTGTGTAGAAGGAAACAACAAATGGGCCTTGAATGCAACCCGGTATTGAAACAGATAGCTCTTTTTTAACAAAAACCCTAAGTTCCTCCACTTCATCTTCTACTTCTCCTCATTGCGCCATTCACCCTCAAGTTAAACCTCTTCTTTCTCCTTCACCAACTCATCTCCCTCCTTCTTATAATCTCCGACGCGGCCAAAGAAACTCTCCCCGTCAAACTCTTTCAACATCACCACCATGCCGTCCTTCCTCCAAGTGCTTCGTTCAAACGCCTCCCTTAATCTAATCTCTGTGTCACTTCTCTCCTTCGTTCGATTCGTTCGTGACAAGTCGTCGCCGGAAAAACGCCATGCCGGAATCTCCTTTCTCAGCATCGACATCTTTAAAAATCATCGTCATCACTGTCTCCATTTCACTCTCACTAAAACCGTTGCGCTCTCCTCAACCTCAATCTCTCGACTCATATTCACACAACACGACCTCACTCTCGCTCTCCAATCGCTCATTCTCTCAACCGCGATTTCAACCTTCAGCATCCACGTAAAAAAAATAATTCGGACTCAAGCCAAAACAACAACACGCAACAACTATCTTAATCTACCCGCAATCGCGACCACATAATGAACGGAGAGGTTCAAGCAACAGCGAACAACTCCGAACCGATCGTATACTGAAGGAAGAAAAGAAAAGAAAAGTTCAGAGAACTTACCGACCGGAGCAGTTCTGGTGACTCTTCAAATGAGACGAAGACGAAGAGAAAACCAAATATCTTTTCCAGGTATACGTGATTCACATTCTCACTTTTTCTTTTGATTCGATCCGTCTTCTCCTCTGTTGAATTGATTCTCCATTGTTGTTGATTCTCGTGAATTCCTCTTCTCCTCTGAATTGATCGCGATTCCGACCTGATGTGGAGTTTGTTATTATTGTGGTGTTGAAACGAGTTTCTGAGTTGAAAAATTTTTGTTGCGGTTTCTGCAGATTGGAATCGTGTTGAAGATTTCGTGAGAATTGTTGAATTCAGATGATTATGATGTGGAGCATGCGTTCTTCTTCTTCTGAAATTTTCTGCAGATTATGGACTTGAGGAGAGAAATTGGAGATTTGATGATGAGGATTTTCAGAGTTGATGAAGATAAGGTGAGAATGAGGAGATTGAAGATGAAGAGAAAAAAGGAAATTATGCAGAATGATGGTTCCCCCAGAATGAAGATGATGATGAAGCTTTATAGAGAAGATGGAGGGTAGTTTGGTCTGCACAATTGAAATTCGGTTAGGAGTTTGTTAGAGTTGGTTAGAGGTGGTTAGTGATTGCAACTGAAATTGTTAGTTTTCTGGTTAGGGAAATCTCTGTTAGAAGAGTTATGGTAGTTATTGAATTCGGTTAGTGGTTTCCGTTAGAGTGGATTTAGGATTTTCTTCTGAATTCTGAAATTGATTTTGAATTGGAAAATGTTAGTGAATTGGCCATGTAAAAGAGTCACGAGCTTTTTCTGTGATATTCTATTACGGTTTTGTTTTTTTGTATTATGCGTCAATTTCCTTTGTAAAAGATGAAAATCTGTTAAGAGGCTTTTTATTGCTTGTATTTGCGTGCTGTATCGCTATGCCCTTTCTATTATCGATTCTGCATATCACTACTATGTACTTTTATTACTGCTAGCAAGTGATTCATCAGGACAACAGTAGGCCACATTGCACAACCTGTAAGCTAGGCCCATACGATATCATCTAATTCCAAGTCTTGGCAATCATCCATGCTTGCACTTATAATCTTGAAAATTGAGATCTCCACAACAATCAATAGGAAACAAACGCTAATTTAATTGACAATGCCAGTGTGAATCTCAATGAACCAATTCGCTTAAGGCTAACCAAAGGTGCAAAGGCAACAAGTGTGGTGAGAACAAAAATAATTTGTAAGTGGAAAATTGGTTCACAAATGAATTTCTTCATGTAGTTTGTATGGATGTAAACTTGGTTATTTGGAATTGGATATTGAAATGGACAAATTTCAAATGGATATGGACATGAGTTGAAATGAGCAATTGGTTTAAGAAATTGGTAAATGAATTAATGGATACTAAAAGTGGATTAAAACTTGGATGGATTTTAGATGGATATTAAAAATGATGTGGATAAATTGGTTTAGAAAAATGGATATTAAAATGAAATGGATTTGAAATGAAAAATGGTTAAATGGATAATAGAAAAAGGGTATGGATATTGAAAAATGAACAATGGATTTTTATAAAATGAATTAAAATGAATTTTGAAAGTGAATATAAAAATGGATATAGACATTGAATTGTGGATCTAAAAGTGAGCATTTGGTGAAAAACTATTCTAAATGGATTTAAAAATTGGACATTGGATATGGTTTGAAATATGGTCAAAAGAAACAAAATGGGTTTAGATTGGATATTGAAATGGAATGGATATGGACCAAAAAATTGTTTTGGATATGACTGAAAAATGTTATTAAACGAATATGGGATAGGAAGTGAATTATAAGTGGAATTTGGAATTTATGGAAATGGTATCAGAATGGTTATGGGTTGGCAAAAAAGAGTTGTGACTCGAATTCCAAACAAGTCACATGATCATATCTCAACACATTCAATCCACATCAAGCTTCAGATCCAATACCAACTCGTGTCCTTAATGGCTCCCCATCTTCAATCAATAAACTCAGTCGAATTGAACACATGTAATTCTAACCAATGATTCTCAGTTGACGACTATCCACAAATTCAACCCTGAATGAGGAACCTTGATTCACCTTGAATGCACACTGATGAGGAAATATCCTGAACAGAGAAAGAACCAAACCCTGATTCACACCCAATAAAACCTGACCCAACGCCTCTGATGAATCCTCTAAAATAAGAAACCCCCTCTTGACGTACACTGATAATCTTCTGAATACGGAAAGCTCAAACCAGAGGAAGATGCCTTGATCACACGTCTTAGGAACCCATTGCAAATGAATGAATGAGTTATGACCTAATGGAATGCAGACGATTGCGAAATAAAAGCCAGAAAAAGGTAGGGCAAATTTTGGGGTGCTACACGTGGCAAGCTCGTCCTCTGCTTTAGTCAAAAGGTTCTTGTTTTTCCTCTTAGCTTTGACTGACGAATCAGCAGCCATACTGATCTTTTTTAAGTGTTGAGCCCTGTCAGCAAAATCCTTCTCTTTTTTCTCTAGATGCGTAGTCATGTCTTGAACTTTCCACTTCAACTCCAAGTTATCTTGTAGAGCACTCTGTAGTCTACTACTCATACTAGAGTTTTCCACCCTCAAATCAGATACCAACTTAAGCTGCTTATCAAATTCTTCAAATGGTACAGTGAGCCTCTCTTCCACAATCTCTGGATATAAGGGAGGAGCCCGATCAAAAGGAAAATAGAACTCTTCTACCCTCTTCTTCACCCATTCAACATATGGAGCGAAAGCTTGATTATTGGGCTTACCCAAAACAGCCTTACCTACCTTCTTTCTGCTGAGCCAATCTTGAGAAGCTTCTTGTGCAATAGCCAAACCATCAGTCATATGAAAATACAAAGATTCTTCCAAATTTTTTCCAGCTGGAGGATCTTTTAGAGCGTATGCAAACTGCCTGATAGCCAAAGACGGGTTGTAGTTAATACCTCTTTTTCTTCCAACCAAGGGTACATTAGGATACTTGCCACAACTATGCAAGATATCAGTCCCCACTAATCCCTTGTCCACCCAAAGAATATCTTTAGCTGCTACGCCCATCAGAAGCTTACTCCATTCCAAAGAAGTTTTTGAATAAACAAAAGCACCAGATTGGGGCAAACGTTTGGCAAACCACTTGTAAAAGAGAGATGAGAAACAATAAACCACCCCACCTCGTCTTTTCTCATTCCTGTTGTGTAGGACATAATGGAGACCACCTAACAATGTCGGCACCGGATTCTGAGCTGTAAATATCTGAATAGCATCTGTATCGACGAAATCAGACTCATTAGGGAATAACACAATGCCATATATACACAGAGCCAATATTGCATTGAAATCCATCTACCTCTTCTCGTTTGTTTCTTCTTGAGTCATCTTCACTAAGTAATCCAAGTGATAGCCTCGGGATTTTCCTTTCTTAGAAAAGTCATCCTCCACTGTATATTTGCTCAAATAAAGAGCCTCAGCCACCGTTTGGAAATCACACGCTCCTTGGCAACCACAGAAAGGAACACCTTCTTTGACAGGAATCCTCTGAATATTGGAGTACTCTTCCAGGGTAGGAACCAACACATAATCTGGCATCACAAAGCATCTCAAGGAAGGATCGTAAAACTGCATCAAGGTGTGTAGCCCATTGTATTCATACTCACTGAGACTCCGAGCCAGGGATAAAATCCAACCATACTTCTCTTCAAAGGCTCCTAAGACTTCTGGACCAGCTATACTCTGCAAACTGGTCAACGGGCCAAGAGTGATCTTCGGGAATTTGTAGACGATGATGTGCTTCTTACCCCTCTTAGTGTCCATCCCTATGAATGCCCTCTGACTGGAATCAAAGACTAGATACTACCTGAAAATGCACAAACATGAATGTCAGAAAAAAAAGATGCAATTCAGAGCATGTGATCAAGGTGTCCACACAAACTGGTTGCACTGTGCTGACTGAACAAATCAAGGCTCTGTACCAAAACCCAGAACAAAAACCACCATAGTGATAGAACCAGAAAACTAGGTAGATTGAAGGTCACGGTTACCTACAACCCTGCAAACACCCATCCCTCTCACATGTGGGTACTAGGATGTTCAGTATCCCGGGCTCTCAGGTCGAGAAATGATGATACGTTTACCATTGCTGGTTTGGCATCATCACCAATCGAGGAGGCCTCAACTGATTCTCCAAAATGAAAGATCCTCAGCTTCAGAGGTTTGAGAAGCAATAGCACATTCAGCCCGAAGGATACAATGCTATCGCCAATCAAAGAGGTCGTCCGCTGATTCACTTCAAAAGGAAACCCTATAGCAAGTTCCCAGCATTGGGTCCTCGGATCGAGAATGTGCAATGGGTTTGCCACAGAACGTGGGCTGCCACTGTCACAACTCGGGAGGAGTGCCGCAACTGAGTCCTCGGGAATGGTCATCATAGTCGACAATTCCTCCAGAGAATAACTACTGGCCTGTATCAACATACAGTAACAGATAGCTCCGGATAGAACCTCATCTGATTGTAGGGATCGTAATCACCCGCACGTGGCCAACACCACGGGAGCGTCATGCCTGCCGACGCTAAAACCTAACTGTATGCTCGAGCCTGGGTATTGGGCTCATCTCTCAGAACATCCCAACCCGCCAAACAGAAAGTCAGCCAGCACAACGCAGTAATATCCAGTATGACAATGCAATACAGTAAAATGTGATAAAAATAGTAAAGTAGTAAAGTAAAAATACAGTAAACAACAATACAGTAATATACAACAAACAGCAAAACACAACACCAGAATAAACACCCAATGAAAGAAAACAAACAAGCGCTAGGATTGACTCGCTAAGGAAACCATAGATTCTGGGTACGAATCCCCAGCTGTCGCTCCCGGGATTTTCATCCAAGTACAAACGCGAAAGTGGCACCGAAACAGAGTCGCCAGCAATGTGTATTTATCCCAAGAGAGGGAAAGGAAACACCGCATAAACCTGAGAAGACGGAAAGATCATGATCTTACAACCAAGAGAACTGGGTTCGGGAGTCGGTTACGCGAGAGGAAGGTATTAGCACCCCCACGCGTCCATCGTACCCGATGGGATCCACGCTTGTTGTCTGCATCAAAAGGTGTCGTCGTCTGGAGCTCCACTGCTACTGGACCGGAAAGGAACAGGAAAAAGGAAAAGGAAAAGAGAGAAAGAGAAACAAATATAGGGAAAATAAAAGAAGTGCTTGCATGGGCCCTACCCCACTGCCTACGTATCTCATCGGGAACATGAGAGTCAGAGCGACATAGTTCCCCTCAACACGTTCTAGTTTAGGTGTTGCAGGCTCGCTGGTCCGAGTGCGTTACCATCTTGCAAGAGAACGAGTAGGAGCGCGTTCGTACGATGAGAGTGAATGAGATGAGAAAAGAATTCCCGAAGGAAAGACATTATTGTTGGTTTGAATTTTTTTAGCAAGAAGTGTTTTTCACAATTATTTGTAACTTGCATTGAACCAAAGTCTCAAATACAGGAACGAATACTTAGCGCATCGTCCCCAACAGGACGTACACTAAGTACCCTAGAAGAATGAGAGGAAGCCCCTCGTTCCCCACTTCCCACATAGAAGGCTCAAGCGCAATGCACGTTAACCTTTATTAAGTGTCTTTTATTTTTATTTTGAGAAGAGAAGAGAAACGACACAAGGGAAACTCTAAAGGGAAACTAAAAGTCCTAATGTTATCATGCATGGATGTCCTAATGGTTAGTGAGGTTTAGGAGAAAAGACTACCTAAAACCTAATGCTAATCCTACTCCAAGCTTAATCTAAAATTAAGTTGGACTAGGTAGCTCTAAAGGGAAAGAATCCAAGACTTAAACAAGTCTTGAGACTCATGGGATGAGAAAGAGTGAAAGAGAAGAAAAGAGAAGAAGAAGAAAAGAGAATGAGATAAAATAAGAGGAAGCAAGCACATCATATCATAAATGTCTAACTCAAATTAATCAACATGTTTCAAAGATCAATGCAAAACAATTCAAGTAAGCATGCAAAGATAAACATGAAAGGATACAAGCATACTTGTATGAAATGCACAATGAAGCATACATGGACTTCATATCAAAATGAAATGAGAAAGGCAAGATGAAAATGAAGACAAGTCAGAACCAATATCATACTATCATCAACAAATCATGTGTGCAAAAGTGATTCAAAACATGAAGCATTATGATTCAAAGAAGTTCACAAAAGGAAGGGTAATGATATTCATCATACAATTCAACCAAATGCATTCAACTATGCTCAAGCAACATGAAAACCAAGTATAGAACTCAAGAGGCAGTAGCATATACATCAATATCATATCAAAACCAAACTAAAGTCATCCAAGTTCAAACATCAATCAACAACTCCAAAACATGCACCAAAGCAAACTACAAAGAGAAGACAAAGTTTCAACACTTAGGCATACTCAAACATGATCCAAATATGATCCACAAATTTCAAAAATTAATCCTAAAGGACCTCAACCAGGGGTAAACATCATGTCAAAAGTTCATTCAAAGAATCACAAAGGAAACCAATCAATTAAGCATGGCAAGTCAACTTGTGTAAAGAGATGTCAAAAGATGATCATGCATAAGTCACTTAAGCACAAATAAGCAAACATGTATCATATGACATTCAACAATTGTGAAATTAAAACTCAAGTGATCTAGGTCAGAAGACAATCACATGCCAAAAGATCTCACAAAAATTCACATGTTAAGCACCTTAAACAATTAGGCAAATTCCACATAAGAAACATGATTCAAAATGCAAAAGAGGAGGACCAAAATGCAATATGGAAAAGTTTTAAAAATGAAACAAAAATGTTTTCATGCACTTCAGAATGTCATATAATAAATGCAAAAAGAATGAGTTGAAAATCAAGTATAGATGATGAGAAAGAAATTCTACAAGTTGAAGTGTGCGAGTGATACAATTCAAATAGAAAATTAAGCAATTAATTAATTCAAATGCCAAAAATAAAATAAAATGAAAAAATAAAATATGGAAAAATTTTATAAAACTAAAAAGAAGCTTCATGAAATTTTTTATGAGTTTTAGATGCATTAAAATGATTTTAGAAAATAAAATGCAAAACAACAATTAATAAAAAAGAAGAGAAAGGGAAATAAAACAAGGAGGTGCAATCAGTAAGAAGACACGTTGAAAATGACAAATGGGCCTAAGGGAGAGGGTGCAAATAGTAAGCCCACGATAAAAAGCCCACTAGCGAAGTCAAAGGGAGACTATGGAATGAGTCAAACAATCAGGTTTAATCAGGACCACACACTTAATCCAACGCACATCATCAAGTCAAACATATCACAAAGTAAATAAGATCAATGGTTGAGATCACCCAGCACACCAACATTATCATACACACGCACGCACAAGATTAATCAGAAATTAAAAATAGAAACACGTGAGCCTCACATGCCTTTTTAATGCGCTGTCCAAATGCTAGCCACCAGATCATACCAACGCACTTGATTAGATCAACAATTCAAAAGTTAATTCAGATCAAAGACCAAGACATGATGAACACAGTAATAACCATGGTCCAACACACATGCAAGCATTAAAATAAAAACAAAAAACAAGAAACGTGGCATAATGAAGGCCCTTGGATCACGCAAATGGACGGCTCAGACTTCATCTTCTTCATTCAAACCTCCTCGCCGGACTGAAACACCACCACTCGCCGGAGCTAGGGCTCCGGTCACCTTCTCCGGTGAGCTGCTACGTAAATTTCTCCAGAAATTGCATATGCGTACACCATTTTGACCAGAAAAACATGAGGATCAAGAATATCCAGTCCATTTTATCAAACAACCAACAAATAGTGCAAATCGAAGGAAAGAAAAAAATAGATCCAAAACTTTAAATCCACAATACACACATGTTGCACGTCTAAAATCAAAATAAAATAGATCATCATGCTCAGTGAAGTTCACAGATCATTATGCACACTTAAAATTTGAGTTCTATGATGGTGAAAATTACACTAATCCCTCCAAAAACTGCAGATCTACTCCTTGGAACCTCTAGTTGCAAAATAAATGCAACCAAAGCTTGAAATCGTGCTAGATCTTGAGATTTGAGTTTGAATCCTCTTGAATGTCACTTGGTGAAATCCTCAGTATGAGCTCAAAATAGCAGTTGATTCTTGCTCTATTCTCTTCACTGATCAAGAATGTGAAGAGAAATCTCCAGAAAACTCCAAGAAAAGTGAGATTCGAAGAGAGAAAGTGTAAGAGAAAAAAACCAAAACTGTGCAAATGAGAGTCTCCGACCTAGCTGTGAGGGTATGAGTAAGCATATATACTCTCCATTAGTTCACTGATTAGGATTAAGAAGTGATTAGAACCTTGGTTAATGAGATTTGGATGAAATTGCAAATTTGTATTTTGTACCACCACCACTAATCCACACGTGATAAGCCCTTGCCACAAGCATGATTCACCTCCAATTTAATTATTGATCACCTCTGAATTCAAATTGGGCCTTGTACTTGCTTGGTTTGTAAGATTTGAATCCATTTGCAATTTTGCATAATGTGAAAATAATGAGAAATATGACATGGAATAAATTGATTCCAAGGCAAAAAATACTCCTCTTGACTTGCATTTTGATGTTGTAATACAACATGAAGCAAAAAGATCAATTACAAGTCCATTTGTGCCAAAATGTAAAAGGTGGAAACTTTGACATATAAGAAATCCTTGAAATACACCTTGCATTGTTTTGACCATAACTAGAGTTCCACAAATGATATGGAGATGCTCTAGTACTTTTTGGAAATGGGAGAGAAAGATCTTCAACTTTAATGTTGGAGGAAAATTCATTTGGAGTTTCCTTGATGATGAAAAGTCAAGTTGAATGTGGTGGAAAAATTGCCAAAAACGGAAAGTTCTCATTATAGGTCATTTTCCAAATTTAGTAACTTTTGCACAAACTCTTGATTCTTGATGAATGGCATGAATCTTGCCAATTGAAGACCATATGAGGATGTGAGACCTTGAAAACCATGAAAAGAACCTCAAAATTCCACAGTTGACTTTCTCCTTTTGAAATGTTGACTTTTGCTTATTACACAAGTAACTGATCCATTGAACATCTTCCTCTAAGAACCAATGACCAAGATTCCATCCATGAACACTTAAGAACATAAGGAATACCATGAGATCAAGTCTTGCCCAAAAAATCAGAAATAAAATGATTTTAGGTCAAACCCTAATTTTGGCACCCTCTAGTTAGGAGGAAGTAGCACATCCTCCAAATCCAAATTCCTCTGAATATGATGTGTATCCTCTCAAACAATGATGAGATATGTCCTTTAGAGATGATAAAAACTTAAAGAGCTTGCCCATTTGAGGGTCAGATCCCAACTTTTGACTGCCTTGTGTAGGAGATCATGCACTGCCCAATCTTCTTGAGGAATTCTCCTCTTCCCATAACTTGTGAGATCAAATGGAGATGATACATGATGTAAGAGATCCTTGAGGCTTATGAGAAACACTTGGTCTTAGTCTTTGGATGATCAACACCTTAGAGGATCACCTGATCACATGCCCTTATGCAAGATGCAATGCTAGATGCTTGATGTTTTGTTTTTCTATGCTTGAATGCAATGCAATGCAATGAAAGCTCATGCTAAAAGATATGAAGAAAAGAGAGGGCAAATTTTGGGGTATTACACATAGGTTAATGAGGCTAAACAAAAGGCTACAAGAAAAATTGGAACTTATGGTAATGGATAACAACGTATGGAATTTTACACAATTTTACACACCCAGAGCCATGTCCAAACAAGAGGATGGAAATCACTAGAAAACAAGGATCGCATCAGGAATCATACAGATTTATTTTGTATCTTTGATGTGCATTGGAAAAAGAAGAAATCAATCTTCTTTGACACCTATCCATGATACAATGTTGAAATATAAACCATAGTGATTGAAATTGATGGAAAATTTGTGCACAGAAGCTTTAGAGTAATTGTTTGACTGATTATGTTTCGTTTTACAAATAATGCATATTTTGCACATCTATTATTGTTGCATAGCTTTAATACACACCAAAATCTTGGTGAAGAACAGGATTATTCTACAGTATGAGCAACATTTATAGAAGGACACAACAACAACCATGTCCAACTACTTTTTTTGTTGCAATGAGATTTTAAATATAGAAAATGAGATTTGTTTTGTTATTTCTTGGTTAATCTCATATATTATGTTGTAGGATTCTCTGGTTCAAAATGCAGCTGAAAGAAGCTTTGTTCCTCAAGGACGTCAAGATATCTTGACGGAAGCGATTGGGCGACCTGAACACCCTGGACGTGTTCGTTGTGTTGGTTGAGGTGTGGGAATTCGACAATATTTTGGTCCACATCCTCATAATGTTACCTCTACCTCACATATTTTAAATATCACACAAATAGAGGCCATAAAATTAGAGCTTACAAAGGAGATTCGAGAACAAGTGATGCGAGACATATCATCAATGTCGGCTTTCTCTCAACAATATCCAAATTTCCCGGTTTGTTCTCCTAATACCACTATACGTGCGAGCACGAATGGTAGTTTTTCAGCAAGGCCGCATATACAAGTGGATGAGGAGGATATCCCTGAAGAGTGTGAATTATATGTTGATAAGAATCATCACGTAGTGGCGTACGCAAATGTGTATAAGTTGGGGCCCAACATACATAATCAATTGTTAGATAATGATATGGCAAGGGTGGTGGTAACCAAGGTGCTAGATTCAAATGTTCAAGTCCCTATGCACACAGATGAGGTGACAAAGGTTGGTGAGGCCATCAACAATTTCATTCAATGGCCGAAAACACTTTTGCGTCTTGTTACTAATAAGGTATTCAATATTTGTGTCAATTTTCTATTTCAATATATAATGACTATCCTATGTTGTCTAATATTTTATCTTAATTGTTTAGGATGTTGAAGGAAATAAAAAAGATGCCATTCCATCTAAAAGGTCAGAATCTGAAAACAATGGCGCTGAAAAATTGATGTTAAAGATACTATCGCGAAAAGAAGCTTTGAAGTTCAAGTTGGAAGGGGATGATTTTTTTGATCTCCCAATCAAAAATATTATGGAGTTGTGTATGAAGACACAAGATTTACGCATCTCTATTATACGTATATGGGTGGTGTAAGTACATTTCTACATCATTTTTGCTGTTTCTTTTTCATATATTTGAACCACGGTGACTATTATACTTGATAAAAACTGTTGCTGCATTTTCTGTGATATTCAAATTATACTCTCTCAGGTGTTCTTTATTGTTACAGGGTTGTTTGTTAGTTGTTTAATGCATGTGTTTCCAGTTTAGGGACTAGCTATGTTAGTTATATTGAATTGTTAGAATATTAGAGCTGTTAGTGAGTGTTAGTGCTGTTAGTGAATTGTTAGAATATGATGATGAGGACACTAGAGAAAACCCGCTGGTGGCCGCAAATAAGTGTAGCAGGATGAATAAGTTATAAAATATATAGACATCTTGAGAGAGAATGATTCAAGTTATAGACGTATGAGTTAGAGAGAAAAAGAAGAAAATGTCGTGTATTTCCATTGTAAGTTTTGGTTTCTTTTCTTGTTTTAACTTTTGTTGTTAGATTTGGCTGAACAATTTTGTTTCCATAGATGTCATAATAAGGTACATGCGGTAAGGTTCTTTTCTAAAAAGACGGCAAAGATGTTTTGATTATGATGCCACTAGATGCCACTAGAAAAGTTTTGGTTTGTTGTTAATATTTGCTATAGATGCCACTAGATCAACTTCAAAATAATGGGTGTGTATAAAATAATAACTTCACATAACACCTGTGTATATAGCAAGCACGCACCAGGAAAATATTTTGCATGTCTGTTAAACACATTTAATTGTTTAATTTAAAATTAAAAAAAATTAAAGAGTAAAAAACTACCATTGGCTTTAATATCTGATCATTAACTTGAGCATTCATCATGGGTTCAAAAGAACCACCTCATGTAGATACAAATTTATTAGCACAAACAAGAAATGTATTTAGATTTAAAGTTATTATTGCAGCTTAATATATAAGCAATAAGTTACTGCTGAATATCTCTGTTCTCTAGTGTACATACAAATTTCAGAGAGTAACAAATCTCTGTTCTCTTTTTAGGTATATAAAACAGCTTTGTACTCAGTTGGACAAGAGTAACATATATGGTTTCATTGATCCAAATTTCATTCAACCACAAAATGATCGAGGTAGTTCTCAGTCTCACATAACTGAAAAGCTGTTTGAAAATGACAAAGACTGTGTTTTTGTACCATACCTCAACAAGTAAGTGTATCATGATCTTCATAGTATTTTTTACTAAATTAATTTTTTTAGGTAATCACATATATTCAAATTTGTATTTTGAGATTTAGTAGCTCATAATCTCTTCAATGTTATGAGTTAGCAATTGAAGTTGACACATTTAATTCTTGTTTCCCATGAAATGTAGCCATCATTGGCAATTGCTCAGTATTGAGCCAAAGAAACAAAATGTAGTCTTCCTATGTTCAATGGTTGAAGCCAGATAAAAACATCATTTTTATTGTTGAGTTGTAAGTATAATTTATTTACCTTACGTATAATTTAAGATGTTTTAGAAGACAAATTTAATGAATATATTTTATTACCGTAGAGCCATAGATGGATATAATAGGTTGAAAGGTTCGAGAAACAGAGAAAGCCAACATGGAACATTAATCTTAAAGTAAGTTAACAATTTCATAAATAATTTAAAATTTATTAATAATTTTTGTATATACTATTTACTTACTATAATTTATGATAATTGCAGTGCCATAGACAATCTTTCAGTTATGAGTGTGGCCATTATGTTATGATACATATGTTGAACATTGTATATGCTGGGATTGTTAATTTATGGAATCAGGTATGTAACGAAAAATTTTAAGTATGTGTTAAATGTGTTCTTTAATGTTAATACAATATTCTAATATTTTTTATATTTATTCAGATATTTGGAGACTCAACACCATTTCATGAGGATGACATTACTAATGTTCAAGAACGTTGTGCAAATTTTATTCTAGAATCCATTTGAAGTAATTTGGTTAGGTAAAAAATGGCAATCATAGGTCGGTGCCATTTGTTTTAGTGCGTTTGTTGTAGGCCTCATAGTTGCCATTTGTTTTTGTGCTTTTGTTATAGGCCTCATAGTTTGTTTGGCTTTGCCTAGATTAACTAGTGTTTTGATAGTGTCATAGTTTGGTTTTGGCAAGACGTATTTAGTTCTATGGTACTTTTTGTGACATAGTTTCCTGACTAATTGAAAAATGATGAAAGTTATTTAAAACTTTGTTCCATGGTATTGTTTGTATTAATGATTATGTATGAAATATTTGATTAGTAATTAGTTGTGATGAAATTTTGTATTATTCATAATTTTTTGTACAATATTGTGGTAGAAACCTGAATAAAAAAAATGACAATGAGTAAAAAAAAAAGATATTCTGATTTTAAATTGGATCAAACGATTTAAAAAACATTACTAAATCAAGTGAGTCAATTTAAATTTGATATTTTAAATCAGATCAAGTGATTTAAACAAACATTACTAAATCAAGTGAGTCGATTTAAATTTGAGATTTTAAATCAGAACAAGCGATTTAAAAAAACATTATTAAATCAAGTGAATCGATTTAAATTTGAGATTTTAAATCAGATCAAACGATTTAAAAAAAACACTACTAAATCAAGTGAACGTATTTAAATTTTAGATTTTAAATCAGGTCAAACGATTTAAAAAAACACTACTAAATCAAGTGAGGCGATTTAAATTTTAGATTTTAAATCGGGTCAAATTGATTTAAAAAAATTTCACAACTTTTAGATTTTTTTAAATCTGTCAAAACGATTTAAATAAATGCTTCTAAATCATTGCTAACCGATTTAATAAAATATTTTAAATCGGATTAAACCCGATTTAAAAAAAAACTTTCTAAATCGTTCGAAATTAAATCGAAGCGACAACCGATTTAAAAAGTCATTTTTACCCGATTTAAAAGTGTTTTTTTATAGTAGTGAAAACACCTTTGCGAGCGGTGTGCTCATGAAAAACCTTGGGTGGAAGACCTTTTGTAAGAGGATATGCTATCATGGAGTTTGTCCCCAAGTGTTCTATGGAAATCTGCCCACTTTTTACCCTTGCATTAACAACTAGGAACTTGATGTCAATATGTTTTGACTTGGTCGAGCTCCGTTTATTATTGGAATACAGGACGGCTGGTTTGTTGCCACAATATAATGTAAGTGGTATTTCAATTCCTTCCATAATTTGCATCCCAGTGACAAGATTCCTCAGGAAAATCCCATGGTTGGATGCCTCATAACATGCTATAAACTTTGCTGCCATGATGGATGAAGCCGTAAGAGTTTGCTTAGCACTTCGCCAAGAAACTGCACCACCAGCCAACATGTAAATATAGCCTGAAGTGGATGTTTTACTGTCTTGGCATCCAACAAAATCTGAGTCAGAGTATCCAGTGATCTCTAATTGGCCTGACCTCTTATATGTGAGCATATATTCTTTTGTTCTCTTTAAATTCCTCATAACCTTTTTGGTTGCTTTCCAATGATCCATTCATGGATTGCTCAAATATTTGTCTAACATCCCAACTATGAATACAATATCCAGACGCGTACACAGTTGGACATACATCAGACTTCCTACTGCTGATGCATAAGGAATCTTTTGCATTTCTTGAATTTTGAAGTTTCCTTTTGGGCACTTACTGAGACTAAATTTGTCTCCCTTAGCAATTGGAGTATCTCCTGATTTACATTCCTGATTTCCAAACCTTTTAAGTACCTTTCCGATATAGCTCATTTGTGATAATCTTAGAATACCACGATATCGGTCTCGATGTATTTGAATTCCTAATACAAAGGATGCATCGCCAAGATCTTTCAATTCAAAATTTCTTGATAAAAATTTCTTAGTTTTGTGCATCATTCCTATGTCATTTGTGGCAAGCATTATGTCATTTACATACAAGACCAGGAAAATGTACTTGCTCCCACTGAATTTGTGATACACACAATCTTCAACAACATGCATCTCAAAACAAAATGAGAGAATTACTTCATGAATTTTGTAGTACCACTGACGAGATGCCTGTTTTAGTCCATAAATGGAGTTTGTTAATCAGCAAACCATATTCTTCGAGTCTCCCGACACAAAGTTTTCTGCTTGCACCATATAGATCATTTCATCAATGTTACCATTGAGGAAAGTCTTCTTGACATCCATTTGGTGGAGTTCAAAATCATAATGTGCAATAAGAGTCATGATTGTGCTAAAAGAGTCTTTTGATGAAACCAGAGAGAAAGTCTCTTTGAAGTTAATCCCTTCCTTTTGGGTATAGCCCTTAGCCACAAGACGAGCCTTATATTTCTCAACATTCCCGTTGGAATCCCGTTTGGTTTTAAAAACTCCATTTGCAACCAATGGGTTTCACACCTTCTGATAATTGGACAAGTTCCTAAATTTCATTGTCTACATGGTCTTATACTCCTCCTTCTTTGCTTTAATCCACTTTTCGAAGTTTGAATCTTGCATGGCTTGACGGAAGTTAACTGAATCATCTTCCATCATACCATTATTTTCCTCATGTTCTTGGAGAAACACTATGTAATAATCGGGAATAACATTTCTCCTTTCTCTAGTGGATCTCCGTAAAGGTATTAGTTCTTGTAACACTCATTCTTTAGGATTTTGAGTTTGTTTTTCATGAATTATCTGAAATTTTGGCATAGAAGACAACAAATGTCCTAATAAATGTCAAGACATTGTTCTGCGCATAATTATTAAACAAAGAACAGAACTGCAAACTGATATCCAAACTATCAGTAACTACATAAACACAGATGTTTTGACATCTGTTCCAACATGTTAATCTATACTGAACTGTAAATTGCAGAATGATAAACAATACCGAATAATAAACAATACAGAATATGATGACCCAGTTCAGTGCAACTCACCTACATTTGGGGGATACCAATCCAAGAAGAAGAATCCACTATCAGTAGTATAGTTTTATGTAAACAACCTCAGATTTACAATAAACACCTACATTTACCTATCACTACCCAATGAAGACTTTATCATTAAAAGTCACATCTAATTGATAAGAGAAACCCATCTCACTACCTAAATCACAACATGTGATTATATAACAGTTACTACACTATAAATGTGTCATCCTATTGAAAGACACCCCTTCCAATACAAAGTTCAGTCAAGCATCCTTGACTAACAAGTTAAATTGGATTTGCTTCAAAGCTTCATCCAAGAACAATACACGATTCATTACCTACGGGTTTCTGAATCTGTACAAGTACCTATGTCTACCACAATGTATCAAATCGATACAGAGGGAGACTTACAAGAGAAACCTACGATTCTCAAAACCTAAACCCTACTTTACAAAATAGGATTCCTAAGTCTATGTCGTCCTTTCTCGCTTCTGCCTAGGTCTTGGTCTTCTTTTATAGCCTTCTGCTGAGTTGAGCTTCATATCTTTGATCCTTGATCCATTTCCAACCGCTAATTGAATCTTCGAACAGATTTAAACAAAACCTGTTGTGACAGTCATGATGTCGAATCTTCATGCTGTGACATTTTATTCAACTTCTTTGGTTTGGGGCAGAATCATTCATGTTGAAACATCTTTCACAACATTATGTTTTACCAAAATTTAGTCAAACTCTTGGAGCTTTCAATCTCCCCCTTTTGACAAATTTTGGCTAAAACACTCTTCAGTTTGATAGTGCATGCAGTGAGAAAACCTGAAGCAAGTGTCAAGAAAGAGAGAGAAGATAATTTCAAGATCTCCTCCTTATTCAACTTGTGATACTGAGTACATAGAGAATGTAACTCAGATCACAAAACACAACTTGTTCTCTAACTCTGATCACAAAACACAATTTACCCAAGATGTTAGCACCCAAAACGTCATAACATCCTTTGAGACATTTTTCCAGATGACCAGTAGCTCAAATGCACGCAAACAGTTCATAGTAACAACATATCCATTCTCCCCCTTTTATCCAAAAGATGGCAAAAGTGACCCATGCAAGCGCATACCCAGATTGTGCTTTCCCAAACACGAACAAACTCTATTTATTGTCAACTTAAGAAAGATGTTCTAGCACGACCCCCCTTAAATATTAAAGAAGCTATGTAGGTAGAGCCAATCCATTTGAAAGAAACAAAATACTAGTCAATGAGTGCAATAACTGCTGCTGAAGTTAGTTTCGAAAGATTCCACCTTTTCTGACTTATCCTTGAAACCGCTTCTGAACAGTGTCCTGATACCTAACCTGATATTGTTAGATTTATGGTCCCCACAGACAGGACTATGATTACATTCATCTTCTATTTATTCTGAATCACTTCCTTAATCCAGAATTAGCAAACTTGTTTACTACAAAATTCTTCCATTAACCTTTCCATCAGCAGAGATTCCCAAGATACTTGTACCACTTTTAATTCAATCCATTGACACTAATGACAGAATCAGAACAACCTGATAAGTTTACCCAGAACTTATACCAGTAAGGCAATGTCACGACATCTCGTTTGACATATCAACCTCACCTGAGGCACTCTATCACAAACTACTTGAAACCACAAACAATCTTGATAACCAATCTACACCACTGCAGCCATATTTCCAAAACAGAAGTCTAACTCCCCCTGTCGTAGATAACCAGTGCTCCTTTTTCAAAAGAACACCCTAAATTAATGGAAAAGATAAGACGCATCTTCATGTCTTCAAGAGCGCACCTCTGTTCAACACACCTACTGAACGCATTCAACTAATGCTTAACCCTCAAGCAATCCATGTACCACACCAGTATATTTAACAGACAAAAGTTCTCCCCTATCTTTCTCAACAGATGCTTCTTCAGCAAGAAACACCACAAAATCACCACATAATATCCCATGACAACTTCATGATCATATAGTGAGAGTACCAGGAACACATCCTTGTACCACAACCAACAAACTCTTGGATTGAGACCAAAGCACCATTGATCCCTCTCATCCAGATACCATCTATACACCAAACGAATTCCTCCTAAATTCTCATGTAAAGATCTCCTTGTTCCTTGAGATGCAACCTAATTGAATCTGGAATACTTCACATTCCTCAAAGAGACATACATAGCCCCTTAGTTTGCTAGCTCTCCCAGATGTTTTTTATACTTGAAGGACATCAAACACATGCTCCAGAAATCCTCAGCCCATTTGCTCCACAAGCCCCAAACTGATCCACTTCTAGCATGTAACATTCACATCAGACTTCCAAGACAATCCTTTACCCATCATTCTCCCGTACGACAAGATAAATACCTCTTAGATAAGATGTGAACTAAGAATCCTACTACAAGGATAACTAACCCAGAAGATGTTTTAACATCAGTTAGGACATCCTTCACATATCATAGACACCAACCAACATGGTTCTTGATATGCTCCACCACTGGACTTATTATCTGCAATGTAATCCAACTGAAGATCTTCAAACAACACTGTGCCACCAGCTTGATCAACAAGAACTCCAGATAGCCACGCAGAGAAATAAAATCTCATCCACCAAAAGAAGGTAATCTTCCATCATCAACCGAGAACTTCTACCACAAGCTCCAAGATAAACCTGAACCAGAACCTTCTTATGTCTTCAACCAACTACCCTTCTGCCCAAGAGTAATTAGTTCCAAGCACCCTGCTTGAATGCACAATAAAGATCAACCAAATGCCATAGTTTGGTTCATCTTAACTTTTCTTTAGAGTTTCATCTAATCTTCTGATCCACCAATGAAACCTAATCTTCAATCTACATTATCTACTTGCTCCATAGCAAGCCATCTTGGATCCACCAAGCCTTAGACATGTAACATCTTCTCCTTCCACAGCTCTCGCAAACGGCATGAGATAGACCTTTTTGAAGTGTCAATTCCATTTCTTTCTGAGAAGATCAACTTATCTTACGATGATATGCCACTACATCAACTAAGACCCTGAAGTTTCTACTTGATGTCCAGACATCTAATCAGACATCCAGCTGAGGAATTCAGCCCTTCCTTCTGCCACTTAGAAGAACCTCCTCCCTATTACAGAACAAGAGTTCCATGTTCTCATAGACTTGATTCAACAACCAAGTTTGAGAAGACAACCTCCATCCTGCTTAATCATATCACAATTATTCAATTCAAGCTCACACCTTGATGAATATCTGCTTCACAACTTCAAAGAACTCAACGTGCCAAGTCTGATTCTTCAGAAGAAAAGTAGTCATAGACTACACTATAGCTATACCAAAGGATGCCACTTTCCTTGAGTAGAGCAGTCTGTAGAAAGTCAGAGATAACTGCCACTTAACCTTGACCTCTAAGATGAGCAAGATCACCTGCTCCTATGTACCTAGATCATAAATAAACTGACCCAAGCTGTGCCATCACCAGCACCATATTCTAGACAAGTCTCTTACCATGATACTTTCCAAATAAACATCAGATGCTTCTAGTAACAACTGGAACACACTTACTGCACTCCAATACTCCTAGATCAGAAATAAACTGATCCAAGAACTATTCATCAAGATTATGATGTCTTCTTCTTCATCTTCCACATCACCATTGTCTAGACCAGTTTCTTGCCAGGAAACTCTCCAGAGAACAGATGCTTCTGCCACACCACACTGAAGCAGATTCTTAGGTCAACACCCAAGAGAAATAGATCCAAAATCTTATGCAGTACCCCTTCCATGATTCTACACAAACCAGATGAAGAGATGTTTTAACATCGTGTTGAAACTCCGCAATCTTGAACTTCACATACAAGGATAATCAATCAAATACTTGTGAATATCACAAATAACAATTAATCTTAAATCCTTGTTCAGTAACCCTACTTCACTGTTGGAGCCATACTCCAACAGATCCCTCCATGAACACTTATCAAGTATTCAATCTTTTCCATGTATCTTCCTTGACAAACAAAGTATTGAGATAACAAGGCTGCCACCCATGACTTAAGTAACTAAGATTCTCTCTGAACGAACCCTATTTACCTCAACAGTTCTGAAATCTCCATTCAGATTGGATCCACCCTTAGGATTAAGAGAGATGAATCCTTCCTTGCACTTTTGGATGGTGAAAATAAATCACCTCCACTTTCTTCAGGTTTATGTTTCACAGAAACACCTTCTAGTCAAAAGAATAACTAGAAGACTCCAGATGCACGACTGATATGCCTTTATGAGTGGACTTGAGAGACTTCTCAAGTATCTTTGACAACTTAGTCGATCAATAATTTATCAAATTCCTAGAGCAAGAACTTGATAAACCTAATCTCAACTCCGCTTCTCTTCAAGTGACTTCAAGATGCACAAAGGAACCAAGCTTCCAAGTACCAAGTCACATTAACAGACATCTACCAACCACTCTCTTCATTCCATCGCTCCTAACTTTGGAATAAAAAGATGCAGATATCTTCAAATATAGAGGCCGACGATTGAGATCTTCAACCATCTGTCTTCAGTAACAACTCCAGAACCCCATAAATTCCAGAGCTTTTCCATCAGAAACATATGCAGTGGAACCACCAAGGAACAAATTCAACTTGCCCTAATAAAATGTCAGAACATCTTATAAGACACCCAAACAAGAGAACTAGCCACTTCTCATGCAGTTGTTGTAGAACCTCCTCGACAACATGAACAACCACCGAGTTGTTACCTTCGATCTAGAACATCCATCCTATCCATTACTACCCTTGAGTATGCCTGAGTTGATGATCTGATCTCCAAAACTCATCCTTGTTTAAATTCCAGAAAGTATCTCCTAAAGATCTTGTCCAGAAACAGACAGGATGCCTGCTATGATACCAATTAAAAATCTGGCATAGCAGACAACAGATGTCCTAACACATGTCAAGACATTATTCTGCATAATTATTAAACAAAGAACATAACTGCAAACTGATATCCAAACTATCAGTAACTGCAAAAACAGAGATGTTTCGACATCTGTTCCAACATGTTAATCAATATTGAACTGTAAATTGCAGAATAATAAACAACACAGAATATGATGACCCAGTTTGGTGCAACTCACCTACATCTGAGGGATACCAATCCAGGAAGAAGAATCCACTATCAGTAGTATAGTTTTATGTAAACAACCTCAGGTTTACAGTAAACACCCACGTTTACTTATCACTACCCAATGAAGACTTTATCATTAGAAGTCACATCTAATTGATAAGAAAAACCCATCTCACTCCCTAAATTGCAACAATGTCTTGGGGAGACTCCGTTCTTACTTGATCAAAAGAAACTATATGAATCAATTCTGGAATTATTACCAATTCTTACTCTTAGACAAAGTCTCTAACCTTATTCTTCCCCCTAAACTTAATATCCTCAAAGAATGTGGTTGTTCTCGTCTCAAAAATTGAATTTAATTTGGGATCGTAAAATTTGTAGCCCATAGATCTTTCAAAAAGGCCTTATGTCCACCTGACACTAATTGCACAACTCTATTTTTAGATATGTGACATAGGCGTTTGTGCCATAATGCTCCTGAATTGACATCATCAATTTTACGCTTAGTACCACGTGATTCCACATTCAAGGATTCTCCATATGTAGCTATTATGTCAAGCAAATATAGATTATCATGACCCATAAGTGAAACAGTTCCAATAATATCTGAATTGGAAGACAACTTGAACATATTGTTTCCAAATGACCAAAAACAACCTGATTTGTCAAGATAAGAAACTGAAATCAAATTCCATCTAAATGACGGAACTACAAAAGTGTCTATCAAATTCAAATAAAATTCGGTACACATTAATAATCTAAAATGCCTTATAGCTTCCACCTCCACCGACTTGCCATCTCCAATATAGATGTATCTTTCAACATCATTTGGCATCCGGTAGTTCAGGCAACCCCTTATTAAAACACTGATGTTAGTAGTGGCACCAGAGTCTAACCACCAAGTGTTTCCAAGCACTAAGCTAACTTGACCTCATAACAGACTAAACCATGACTCATGCAATTGGAGCGATTCCATTTCTCATAATTTTTCCTCTGTTTAGAGGTACTAGATTCCGTAGGAGAAGGTGGTTGCTCCATCCTTAATGCAAGGTCAAGATTCATGCAGCCAAGAAAAATTTTCATGTTCTCATTCCAATCCTTAAAATTTATCTCGTTGAGGACCTGAACCTTATTCAGATTAGCAGATATTGAAGCAATTGTAGCTGAAAAAGAACAAATATTAAACATTTTAAATATACTCACATAAAAGAAAAAAAAAACAAATAATCAATAATGTTCAAATAATGGTCTAACCCATCTTAAGATACCCAGTGCACCATCAATATTGCGTCTATGGATACTAATATTAATTGTTAATGGTACTCTTATTGTAACGGTCAAACATTGATAATAAAAAAATGTCGAATAATAAACCTATCTTTGAATTGATTTATTATTCACATGTGAAACCTTATAATTATCACATGTTTATCATCACAGGAGCGTATGAAAAAAATCGGTCAACCACCAATTGTATTTTGGGTCAATTGATACTTGCATAGACAAACATACACACAGACCAGAAATTTTTTAAAACATTTTTTCTTAAGCAATTTCTATAAAAGATGTCACTTTAGCGACTTTTCATTTTAACTACTTACTTAAAAATGCTAAATTACTATATAAAAAAACTAATCCGTAGCCAAATTTAAACCCAAAGCAAATATTTATTCTTTTACTTTTATATTCATTTTCCGAAACAACAATAAAAATCCAATTTTTATTGCAGACTATTGATAATAATTATACAAGTTATAAGAAAAATAAAGAATAAATATATCTATACAATGCTTCATGAATGATATTTTACCGAACATATAAATTGTAACATATAAACCATCTATAACAAGACCTTTATATTCTTTATTGTATTAAACCAGGACATATACAAACCAATGGTTTATATATAAACAATAATATATAAAAACATATTTTATATCATAAACAATAACATATATAAACCTATTTTATATATAAACCTATTTTATATATAAAAGGAGCATTGTGCTGTATGGAGCATTATATATAAACGTATCAGTATCAGCCATGTTATTGGATTTTCATATCACAAATTCTATGTAGCTAATGCTACATTGATTTAGTATATAATTAATCAGGGATGGGAACTATATTCTGACAACCCATAAGACAAAAGCTTGACGATACCACACGTATTAAGAACATCATGTGCAAGGTGAAAATATATAGTTTCAGCTTGAAAAGTAAATTGTGAATGATATAATAATGATTCTACCATATTACATAAACCTTACTGTTTGAACTCACTTTCTCAAAATTATATGCGACTGCAATCATGTATTATAAAACAAAACAAAATTATATAAAGGACACACAAATTACATATATCGAATCACACATAAATTAGCTAATGTATTACAAACTAAAAAATTAAAAGGGATTAAAAATAATCTTAAAATTCAAATTGATTTAGATATGGGTGACTCTAATACCACTTGTTAGATCTTTTCATAACCTTATCATTTTTATCAATATAGAAACTAAGAACAGAATCAAAGAATAAAAACAGAAGCAAATCTGAATTTGTCATCGTTGAAGGTTCCGGGTATGTGATCTTCTGATATGTAGAGTTTCTTAGGGTTCATTTAATCTCCTATGATGGAGATGAAGAGAGAAAACCTAATAAACTGAATTTTATCGTTTTCTACAAATGAGAACTATAACCCATTTAAATAACCCTAATGTCATACCCCAAATTTTGACCACAAGTTTTTCCATCATTGTGCAAATCATCACCATAATATGGAGGTACCATCATCCCTCATCAATCTCCTCAAGGATTGTTGAGCATTCACTACTATCAAGAATTAGGGTTTTGAGCCCTCTCAGGACACTTCGACAAAAGATCAATCAAGAAAGGACATGATCTTCAACTTGTCTAACCCATCAAACATCCATGAAGGGTCAAGAGGACTCCCACATCAAGAATCAATCACAAGATTGCAACATTCCAAGTGGATCAAGCCTCAAGATCACTAGTGTCACTAAAGCAGGATTTTGGTCGACCAGGGCCTCCAAATGAAAATTTTCATCTGGGCATGAACCATTAATTTAAAATATGACCCAAAATGCTCAAAGGGACCTCATGGACCCAATCATCAAGTCAAAACAACATCAAGGGAAGCATTAATCAAAAATCAGGAATTAGGGTTTCTTGACCTAATTCACCCCTAAGTTGACTTTTGAGGCAAGACATGAGCCAAGGCCTCAAGACATGATTTGAGGGCCTAAAATACACCACATTGATCCATTTACAACAATGGATTGATCCAAGAAGCTTGATTCACAAGTTTCAATTTCATCTGGACCACAATTAGGGTTTTGAAGGAAAAGTCAACTGTGTCTTTGAGTTTTGACCAAGACATGTTCCCAAACCTTGGGACATGATTCAAGACACCCTAAAACACCTATGGAATCCATCCATTAGGTTTGAATTAGGTCAAGAACTTGATTGCATAGAGGATCACACAATTTGAAATTCATCTGACAAAAAAGTCAACTGTGCCCAAAATCAAGTTTGACTTTTTGGAAATTTTCACAAATAGGCTCCCCTAAGTCAAAAACAATGTTAATGTATGGTTTTGATCATCATCCATCAAGAAAAATCAAGAAAAGTGAGGTTTATTGCAAAAGAGGCAACCATAAGAAACTAAATTTTTTCTAAGTTATGGAACAAAATGGATTTGGTACCAACTTTGCAAGGTGATAACTTCTAAACCACAAGGCCTTTTTCTTCCATCCAAAGCTCAAATGAAAGTTCACATGACATACTTCAAAAGTGTCAACTACAATAGATTCCAAATCCTCATGGATTTTGAGTTATGGATTGATCAAAATCACAAAAAGTGAAAATAACCACTTTTTCCAACACTTAGTGAAATTTTCAAGTCAGAATCAGTTTCATCTTTTGCCAACTTTGAGGCCATTTTCCACCTTGACCTAAGCTGAACCAAGACCACTCTTGGACATCAAAGTTAAAGTATCTCATAAGGGTTTTTCAAAATGTATAAGAACTCCTTCTAATTCAACTTGAGCTAAGAGTTACATCCATTGAAAGTTGGTCATTCAAAACTGAATTTTACAAGACATATTTGTGCATTTTTGCTCGAGTTGGCTAAATTAGACAATTACAAGTCTTGTTATCCATTTGGACACCTCGAGGGACAACATCTAAGGGATAATATCTGATCCACAAGCCTCCCAAGTCCAAGGATCTACATATAGCTATGTGACCCCTAAAAGGACTAAGAATCTCAAAGACTCCAATTTGTTTCAATGCATTCAATGGATTCACAAGGTGCCAAGCATCAAGACATTTCTGACTGAATTGAGTCAAGCCTTATCCCTGCAACAAAGGACTCATAGCCTGCTCCCTAATCTCAAGTTAATGGCTAGAAGAGACTTGAGATTCCATTTGATCACCATTGGCCAAAGACCTGTACTAGCCTCCATTCACTATTGATGCCAAAACAAACTTGCTCCACTATAAATAGACATCAATTGTGATCAGTTTGAGTACACCAAAGCACCCCAACTGATGCTTTCCTCAAAATCACTCTAAAAAAAACAAATTTTCCTTCTATTTAAAGTCACTATCAAATTTTGAAATAGGAAGCAATTCAAACCAAACCAATCATGCCAACACCTCATATACATCATATATGAGTGATCCATGACCTTGAAACACATCTGGAACATCAGAATCACAAAGTCACCCCCCATTTGCTCAAGCTTTTGGCCTGTTTGCAGTTGAGGTGCCACAACAAGTTATGAGCTGATTCAATCCATTCGAAGCCTTCAAACACATTACTTGAGGCCCATTGGAGTTGTCCAGATCATTACACAACATCTGTAACACCTCCAACATAGAATTCGATCACCAGCTACAAGAGGTAAGCCTGAAGCCTTCAAACTCCATATTACATGCATCATAAATGAATTTTTGAGTTACCATCTTGTTTCTGCATGTATATAGAGTGATAACCCTCAATCAATTGCTATGTATGAATCGTGTTTGGAATTTCATAGTGTTCTTGCTGAAACTAGGGTTCTTGAGTTCATCGTCTGATTTCTCCCTCCACACTTAATATAAATGCAATTAATTTATATGGTAGTGATCCTTGTTCAAAAACGAGTGAGATTGGTGTTTGAATCATGCAAAACCATTGAGTAATCAGAGAGAAAAGTGAGATTTTGCAAATCTGGGGAAAACAGGGCACGCGGGCAAGAACAAGTGTTCTTGGCGCCCTTTTTCAAAATTTCCAATTTTTGAATTTTTGATATTTTATTTAATTGATTTCAAAAATTAATTTCTCTCTCATTTTTTATCATTTTTTATTGGTTCTTTTTTTAAAAAGTCACAAAAATGTTATATTATTTTATTTTATAAAAAAATCCAATTTATATTATTTATTTAATATAGTAAGAATTTTTGTAATTAATTTCATTTTATTTGTTTTTAAACATTTTTAAATAAAATTCTCACTTTGATCTTTTCATTTCAAATGAATTTTAATCTTTTATGTGACTAAACATAATTTTTCAAACATTTATCCAAAATCACAACTTATTTTTCACACATGTTTGATAATTTTGATCATTTAAAATGTTTTTATTCAAATTAAAATACATTTTAACCAAATTAGGGTTTTGATTATTTTCACCCTCACAAACATTTTTCAAACACTTTTGGGCCTCTTGATCGAGTGTAAGTCCCATAGCTTTGTAAATAAATAATTTGGGCCTCAGTCATTGTATAAGTCCCGATACGATTTTTAAAATCTCGGTCAATCGCCATTGTCAAAACAATTTTCATCCGGGCCGCCCTTTGGTTGTATGTCCCATTTTTCTTCTTTTTTAAACAACTTTGGGTCTCTAATAGAGTGTAAGACCCAACCCCCTTTATACATAAACTTTTTGGGCCTTAGTCATTGTATAAGTCCCTACGCGATTTTCAAAACGACGGTGCAATCATTGTCTTTCATCTGGGCCTCTCCTTGAGTTGTAAGCCCCATCTCTTGTATACAAATAAACTTTGGGCCACTAATAGAGTGTAAGACCCACCTCTTTTGTAAATACAATAAATTTGGGCCTCAGTCATTGTATAAGTCCCTCTGTGATTTTCAAAACTATGACGCGATCGTCGCCTTTTTGAAAGAGATTATCTGGGCATCTCTTTAAGTATAAGTGTAACACCCTTTTCTACCCCACAAATACACACGGCAAAACACACAAATTATCAGAGTAAAAACCACTTCAGAAGGGTGCACATTTTCTCAATAAACTCAAAATAAAACATTTGCTCCGTAAACACGAGTTTTCCTCAAATATTCAAAAGCCATCAAATTAGCAGCGAAACCACCATAACCACAATAATCCAAAATCAAAAGGGTTTCTAATAAAAACCATAATCATTCAAAAATAACAAAAAAAATAACAACTCAACATGGTTCGACTCAACGACCCAACCCGATGTTACAATATCAGAGCAAGACCCTCTACATCGACCAAAAGCAAAATAAACTCCAAAAGTCCTCGAAGGCATCCACCGCTAAGCCTGATCACCTGCTCGTTACCCACGTGGAGGCAACATTCAAACAGGCAAGGTGAGTAATCATGATTCATTATAACGAATATAAAAACAAGATATGCATAAAATGGCGTCATCATCATATACAACATCATCAGGGTCATCACAAAGGAAAATATCCAAAATCACGATATCATAAATCACATCAATGCCAAATAAATGCAATGTACAACAAGACTCATGCATGTGGTACCAATTCGTCAAAGTCGATGTACACTAGGCCATCACCCTCCAAAGATCCCCGTCATTAGGATCAATTCTACACAAGAACCGGAGCACGTCAAAATTACCTCACATCCACACAATGGGATTGAAGCCACCATAGACCGAAGTCTGAAATGTTATGAATGCATGATACACAACATCATTATCATTGTCATAAATAAAAGCCATTACGTGCATCATCATTCATCAAAATCTCATGTTAATCATATCATCATTTATTCATCAAAACATCATGAAATCATCCTCTCATAATCATCAATATAATCATGGTAAATCATCAGAAAAATCAGAGCTCAAAACATCAAGACAACACAAGAATCATAAAATAATTTCGCAAACAGCAGGCATTCGCTGAAACGTTTGCTTTGCGAGTCTGGGGAGAGTATTCACTTTGCGAAGGATTCCTTAGCTTTGCGAGGTCGCAATTTCCTGCAATTGCTGCTACGCACCAGTAGTGTAACACCCCATTTCTACCCGACATTTATAATAAAAATCAGAGTGATAAAATTTCAACTACACATGGGACATCACATTTCAACTTAAAACTAACAACATAAAACTTATCATCACGGATACATAACACTAAATCAAAGAGAACGAATTAACAACTATTTGGTCTTCAAAATGAATAAACTTTAATAAGTAACCACGCAGCGGATTCACAACTTTAAACTTCACATTATAGCATCTTTATTTAACTAGAATCAACTTAAATTAAAATAACAAAGTACTCATTCAGAAATTCAACTTAAAAATTCAGCATTGAAACAAATCCACAAAACAAAAGACATGCGTCATCCCCCCGAGTGCTACGTATCAGAGCGACAACCACCGACTCGAACTAAAGGTAACCGGCTATTCCTCTTGATTACCTGCATGTTGCCAACATAGGGGCAACATTCAAACAGAAGGGGTGAGATATCGAATTTATAAACGAAGTATAATAAATAATACATAGATAGGAATCATACAATTATCACCACTTCACATCAACAACGACACAACAATCAGCAATAACTTGAAAAAATGCAACTTTAATGCGACTCGACTATGTTATGCATGTGGTACCATTTGGAGTAAAAATCCCAACTTAAAACTGCCAGTTTATCGAGGCATCAAGGCATAAGCCTTCAACTTTCAACTTGTGCCAATCCAGGCCAACATGGTGTGAGCATCGGCTCCGACATAATAATGCAAGTATGCTATATGGCATGTACGACTCAACAACGTAAACACACAACAACGTCAACAACATAAGTAATTTATACAACATGAACAACTTAGTCAACTTTGGCCATTAAGCCTTCAACTTAAAATTTATCCGTATATCGGAACGAAACAACACAATCAATTGTACCTTCAAATCAATTTTTCCGACACAATTTCAACAAAACAATTCAACAAAAAATCACCTACTAATTACCTGACTTACCCCGACAATTTTCGTTAAACTCCGGGCAACTAAATTTTCCGCCTAAATCGGCTAAACCGACTAAAACTGTACTGTTTTAGCTTCTGCGATTAATACGAACTTATTATAAAATACTGTTTTCTGTTACTACTACTATTACAATAATTTCCAACCTTCTGTCATGAATTTATCTCAGTTCAGTTTCTGTCAAAATCATACTGTTTCTATTAAAAACCTGCAATTCATGAGTAACTGATATACTGATATATTGCTTCAAATTCCTACTTAATATTTTATGAGTTCATTATGTGACTAGTATTTATTTTTCTGCTAGATGATTCATCAATTCTACTTTTCTGCTACTTAATGTTACTAACAGATTGATTTAATAATATATGGTTTCTGTTAATCCATTAATCTTGACATAAATGATTTACTAATATATGATTGAATACTATATTGTTTTAATTCATTAATCTTCTACTACTTTCGTTTGTTACCTACTACCAAAAAAAACAAAACAATCTTAACATATATAACCAGGTGGCTGGCGCCACATGTTACTCTTCCTTCACGTGGCTTGCGCCACTCCTGTCTTGCCAATCCCAGGTGGCTTGCGCCACCAGTAATGTGCACATGGGGGTGGCTTGCGCCATCCCCTTTATATATATATATATATATATATATATATATATATATATATATATATTTTAAACTATTAAAATCAATTCCCAGAAATTATTCTCCATGATCAAATACCAACCAATTTCCAGCATAAAATCAACCACTAACACATATCACAGAACAATCACATTCCACAAAACAACAACAATTCACTAATACGGTTCAACACATTCACAGTAGAAAAATCATACCATCCCAATCCCACATATTAATTATCGTATTCCCGGTTATAAAATTCGAGCCCCACCCTTACCTTGGATTAAAGGCAACTCGAAATTTTGATCGAATTCCGGGGACTTTGGCATCGGTAGCAGCTTTCTCTCGGTCTCTTCTCTCACGTTCTTCCTCTTTTTCTCTAACTGATACAAAACCTAACTATTTCTTTCTATTTATTTTATTTTATTAAAATACTATTATTCTAATATAATATCTAATGGGCCTAAGTCTTACACCCCTTAATTTACTACTTTCTACACGATTCCAAGCCCACTTAATCAAACACTCTCCTACAACTATAATATTATTTCTAATATTATTTCTACGACTTACCAACTTAAAATACCGACTTAACGACTTAATTCACTACAACACCAAAATCAACCGAATAATTCACAAATAATTAATTAAATATTCAATTAAATAAATAATTAATATTTGGGCGTTACAAGTAGCACATCAGACCCCAAAAACCTTACGGGTTCAACCTCATTTACCCCAAAAACACCCCAAAACATTCCTAAGGCATTAAGGTAACAAGAACACAAAACCTACGACTATTAGGCTGATTTATTACACTATCCTAAGCTTCAATTTCACATAAACCTTCAAAAACCCAATTACCTTGATAACTTCCATAAATCCCTTTCTCTACGAGGTCAAAACAACATCAACAGAGAAATTAGCCTCGAAGGCCTACTTTTATCCGATTCAATCTAACCCTTCATATTCATCATCAATCCACAAAAACAACACCTAAATCATCAATTTACTCATAAACCTACAAACCCACATAAACCTCAAAAATCAGCTTTAAACACATCAAGTTCCTATATTGAAAACAATGAAAGGCAATACTCCTCATACCTTAGATTGTCGATTCCAAGCTTTCTTTATAGAGTTCTTGGAAACCTTCTCGAATCCTAGGCTTTTTCCTCTTTCCTCAGAGCTCTGAACTTTTCCTTCTTTTCACAGTCTAACAAAATGAATCCTATTCCCTCTCAAATTCTCCTTTTTGGTTAAACCTAACCCTTGGGCTTCTAAAATGGGATTTCCCAATATTACCCTCACTAACTCCTCCTTAAAAGTTCAAATTACCCTTAATCCTTCTAATATTATTTAAATTAATAATAATACTAATATATTCCATATTATATACTATTATTTAAATAAATAACCAAAACTCCACGAAAAATACCAACATCAACACAAACCACCAAAAATCACAAAAATTCACGAATATTATATTTAAATAAATTAAATGAATATTCTTACAGATTTGGGGTGCTACAACTCTCCCCCACTTAAAGAATTTTCGCCCTCGAAAATTACCTCAAGGAAATAGAGTCGGATACGACTCCCTCATCTAGTCTTCACGTTCCCAAGTCCAACTTTCGCCAGCTGGTCCATCCCACAACACCTTCACCAAAGCTATGTATTTACCCCGCAATTGCTTCATCTCTCGACCATCAATCTGCACCAGTAATGATTCCACTGTCAGGTTATTCTTCACTTGTACATCATCCATCTGAATCACATGCGACGAATTCGAAATGTACTTCCTCAACTGAGACACATGGAACACGTCATGCAAATTCGCAAGTGACGGCGGTAAAGCAATTCGATAGGCTACCTCTCATATCCTCTGCAAGATTTGATATGGACCAACAAAATGTGGAGTGAGCTTCCTAGACTTCAAAGCTCGACCCACACTAGTCACTGGCGTCACCCTTAAAAACACGTGATCTCCCTCTTGGAATTCAAATGTCTTCCTCCTCTTATCATGGTAGCTCTTCTGGCGACTCTGCGACGCTCTCATCCTTTCTTGGATCATCTTAATCTTCTCAGTCGTCTCCTGCATAATCTCAGGTCCGAGTACAACACTCTCGCCTGACTCATACCAACACAAAAGAGTCTTACATCTTCTTCCATACAAAGCTTCATAGGGCGCCATTCCAATACTAGCATGAAAACTATTATTGTATGTGAACTCAATCAACGGCAAATGGCTATCCCAAGCTCCTCCGTGATCTAACACACAAGATCTCAGCAAATACTCTAAGGATTGGATAGTTCTTTCTGTCTGACCGTCCGTCCACGGATGATAGGCAGAACTCATCCTCAACTTAGTACCCAAAGCATCTTGCAAACTCTTCCAGAACCTAGATGTAAATCTCAGATCTCTATCCGACACAATACTCGAAGGTATCCCATGAAACTTCACAAACTCCTCAACGTACATCTCGGCTAACTTCTGCATAGAATGATTAATCTTCATCGGCAAGAAATGAGCCGATTTAGTTAATCTATCCACGATCACCAAAATTAAATCATTCCCTTTTGCCGTCCTCGGAAACCCCGACACAAAGTCCATGGAAATGCTAGCCCATTTCCATTCTGGAATATTCAACGGCTGCATCTTACCTAAAGGCTTCTGATGCTCAATCTTCAACTTCTGACAAGTCAAACACACATAAACGAACTCGGCAATATCCATCTTTATACCCGGCCACCAAAATAACTTTTTCAAATCCTGGCACATCTTCGTAGCACCGGGATGAATACTCAACCTACTTCGGTGTCCTTCTTCTAGAATACTCTTCTTGATTTCTGGAACATCTAGAAAACATACCCTATCTCAAAACATCATCACATCATCCTCATCAATCCGGAATTCTCTTCTATTATCTTGGTTAATCAAAGTCAACCGGTCAACCAACTTTAGATTAGATTGCTGTCCTACTCTGATTTCTTCCAGAATACCACTAGTCAACTTCAACATTCCTAACTTCACACTGTCAGAGGTCTCTTCACACACCAAGCTTAAATCTCGGAATTTCTCAATTAATTCCAATTCTTTCACCATAAACATCAACATATGCAATGACTTTCTGCTCAATGCATCGACCACTACATTTGCTTTGCCCGGATGATAACTCAAATCAAAAATCGAAATCCTTCAACAGCTCTAACCACCTCCTCTGTCTCATATTCAATTCTTTCTGATCAAATAAGTACTTCAGACTTTTATGATCACTGAACACTTCAAACTTAGAGCCAAATAGATAATGTCTCCAAATCTTCAACACAAACACCACATCGGCCAACTCTAAGTCATGTGTAGGATAATTCCTCTCATGAACTCGCAATTGTCTCAAAGCATAGGCAACAACTTGTCCATTCTGCATCAATACTCCACCAAGACCAATATTTGACGCATCACAATTCACGACAAAAGATTCGCTCGGATTAGGCAAGATCAACGCTGGAGCGGTCGTCAACCTCTTCTTCAATTCCACAAAACTCTCTTCGCAAGCTACATCCCACATAAAAGCTTGACTCTTTCGAGTCAACTGAGTCAAAGGGAATGCCAACTTAGAAAAGCCTTCGATAAACTTGCGGTAATAACCCGCCAATCCCAGAAAACTTCGTATCTCGGTAGTAGACTTCAGAGTCTCCCACTGTAACACAACATTAATTTTAAAGGGATCAACAGCAATCCCGTCACTTGAAATCACATGGCCAAGAAAATTCCACTACTACAAAAAACCCATTTAACAACGGTTGGGAATGACATATACTGACGCGGGCGAAGGCGTTGTAAGTTTGCTATTTCTACAACGGTCTGGAAATCGTTGTTGTATTCTAGAAAGTGCGTGTTATATTGCAATAGTTAGGTATTTCAACCGTTGTAATATATATTAACTATCACAACGGTTATGAGTCTCAACCGTTGTGGCATGTACCCTTAGTTTATTAAATAAAAATGCATATTGCTTATTTTACCATACACCTAATTAAAGAAATACAACCATTAAAATTGGTAAAAAACTATATAATCTTAAAATTAAATTGTTCTTGAAAACTAACTTAAACACACCACTGTTTTCCGAATTTCATCCATTTTATTCAGCACATTTTATGTTCCTTAACATAAAATTTATGGTTGAATGGTTGGTTTCCTTCAATCCATCGATATATTTTATTATAGTTTATCTCATCATCGCCACAAATCATCCCGATTTTATAATTATAACAATCATGATCTTAACAACCACGATGATTAGTGACGACGATGAGGTAAAGTAGAATCGTAGATATCGATGAATTGAAGCAAACAGACCATTGAACCATACATTTTATGTTAAGGAACATACAATGTGCTGAATGAAATGGATGCAATTTGAAAAACATTGACATGATAAAGGTTGGTTTTCAAATACATCTTAATTTTCAGATTATAAGTTTCTATATCAATTTAACTAATTGCATTTTCAATAAAAGGATAGTGAAACAAACAATATACATACTATATAATAAACTAAATTTCATATACAATATCAGAATGAATTCATATATATGTACCTTATCAGAATGAATTCATATATATATGTAACACCATCATCATCACCATGTGAAACAAACCCTAAGAAGTGGGAAGCAATGAAGAAAATTAGTTAGTATTCAATTTAACTATATACAATATACATAGTATATAATAAACTAATCTTCTATATCAATTTAACTGATTGCATTTTCAATAAAAGGATAGTGAAACAAACAATATACATAGTATATAATAAACTAAATTTCATATACAATATCAGAATGAATTCATATATATGTACCACCATCATCATCACCATGTGAAACAAACTATAAGAAGTGGGAAGCAATGAAGAAAATTAGTTAGTATTCAAAACAAAACAAGCAAAAGTTGAAACAAAACCCTAAAAAGTCATGCTGTGGCATAACAATGAAGTTCACCTTGCTTGTGAAGCATTGAAGTCGAATCTGCACAAAATGAGACCAATCAACAAAAACAACATGAAGCAAACGAGATAATGGGAACTATGTAACAAAAAGATTGAAGTAGAAGAATACCTTATTTTCCATAAACAATATGTACATTACGCTTGCTACCGCCAGCATCATCACCATGTTCATCTAGTTTTAGATTCTGCAAGAAGAAATACAAGGAGGAAGAAGCTTAAATCAAAAGCTTCATACTTCTTGTATTTCTTTCCGCGGATTCTAAAAAAAGATGAAGTTTGCTGCCAAAAATGTAGAGAAAAAATGGGTGCTAGGGTTTCGCTGTGAAGGAAACGGCGCTACTGTCAATAAGGGAAAGTTAATTCCCTTATATAGGTAAATATTTCACAACGATTTTCTAAAATAGCCGTAATGATAAGTATATATATTATTTTAATAATATCACAACGGTTAGTTATATTAATCGTAGCGATACCCCTTATACTTGGTACAAGGTTCAACTCCAGGCGACAACATTTTTCTATAATTACGTAAAATAGAAAAATGTTGTTGTCTGGAGTCGAACCTTGTACCAAGTATAAGGGGTATCGCTACGGTTATTATTACTAACCGTTGTAATATTATAGCCCTTGCTCTTCCCAGAGTAGAGAACACTCTGGCCAAGTATAATAATGATTTAAAATTTTCTCCATTTTTCAAAAAATATTGTTCCAGAATATCAACCATTTACAAGTTATCATCATTGCAAGCATTAAACTATCCGACTTTTCATCTTCAGCCTCATCTATAAATAGAAAATTTTACATTTCTTCATAATATATTCTTCGTAACAATGAGTTCTACAAATGAGAATACTAGAAACATCACCAATGGGGGCACAAATGAACAACGTCAGCCGCCAAATGAGGAGGTCCAACCAGCGGCCAACGTCAGGGATGCGTTAAGGGTAAGGAAGGAGAAGAAGAAGATCAAGAAGCTGAAGAAGAAAAAGAAAAAGGCGAAAAGGAGGACTGTTTATTATGATTCCGATGAGGGAAGTGAGGAGAAAGTCCTGGATTATGAAGATGCATTTGCAACTATGGGCTCTGACATTGATAAATATGTGTAATATATGATTATCAATGTACTCTTCTTATCTGGAATCTTAATAAAGTTTTCTTTTATATATTATATATTCTGTTTATTTTTAAAGAAGATTTCTTTTATTTTTATATATTCTCTTGCACTTAAAAATAGAAAAACAAAGATGAATTTTGAGTTTTGAGGATAAATTCCCGTAACATTAACAAAAGAAATAAAATATATGTCTAAAATATAAAAATATGGAAAAGAATTGTAGTTGCTGGGAATCGAAGCTTGTTACACATCATGTATTACAACGGTGTTTTAATATAAGCGTGTTTAAAATGTTAAAATATGGAATAAAATGTAATTGCTGGGAATCGAAGCTTGTTACACACCATGTATTACAACGGTTTTCTAAATCGGCCGTCGTTAAATATGGCGTTATAAATCAGTTGCAAAATTTTTAACCAATTACAACGGTGGGATACGAGTCCATTGTAAACCTGACATCGTTAAATGGGTTTTTCATAGTAGTGCTCACTTCCTTAAACCAAAACTCACACTTGGACAGCTTTGCATACAACTTCTTCTCCTTCAATACTTGCAACACAGTTCTCAAATGCTCAGCATGTTCTCCTTCAGATCTAGAATATATCAAGATATCATCAATAAACACCACCACAAACTTGTCCAAATACTAATGAAAGATCCGATTCATGTACTCCATGAACACACCAGGTGCATTGGATACACCAAATGGCATCACAATGTATTCATAGTGACCATACCTCGTCCCGTCTTCGGGATATTATCAGGCTTAACACGAATCTGATGATAACCAGACCTCAAATCAATCTTACTGAACACACAAGCGCCTACCAACTGATCCATCAAATCATCAATTCTCGGAAGCGGATACTTATTCTTGATAGTCACCTTATTCAACTGCCTATAATCAACACACAACCTCATGCTACCATCTTTCTTCTTTACTAGCAAAACAGGGGAACCCCACGAAGAAACACTTGGTAGAACAAACTTCTTCTCAAGTAATTTTTCAAGTTGTTTCTTCAATTCACTTAACTCAGAAGCTGACATCCGATAAGGAGCCATCGACACTAGACTCGTACCTGGTATTAAGTCCACTGCAAACTCTACTTCACGTTCTGGAGGCAAATCACTGATGTCATTCGGAAACACATCTGGGAATTCACATACAACATGTAAGTTGACATTCGCAGCTTCACGATCATTCTGCAACGATGCAAACATTGCAAACACCAGGGCTTCATCTTCCATAAGTTCGTCTACTTGCTTAGCAGACAAGAATATCGACTCTCCACTATCACCAAACTCAGGAAACTCCACAGTCTTATTATAACAGCTGATGTGAACACGGTTGAACTCCAACCATTTCATTCCAAAGATTACATCAATTTGGTGCAATGGTAAGCACACCAAATCCATCACAAAACTCTTCTAAAAAATTGTCAAAGGACATCTCAAACACACAAGGGTAGTAGTAACAGAACCATTAGCTGGAGTGTCTATTACCATATTCCCATTCATATCAGACAACTTTAAACCCAGTCTATTAGCACATTCAAGCGAGATAAAAGAATGAGTAGCACCAGTATCAATAATAGCAACCAACTAGATATTATTAATAAAACAAGTACCTCGAATCAGGTTTTCATTCTCTGGCACTTCTGCACCACTCAAAGCAAACAACCGACCCTTGGTCTGAGCGGCAGTAGCGGTCTTCTTCGGCTTTTGACACTGGGTACTGATATGACCTTTCTCACCACAATTGAAATAGTTTAGACCATCATCTTTGCAATCAGTAGCTCTATGACCCTTCTTACCACATCTGTAGCACCTCAACACACTATTGGTGCACACATCAGCCCGGTGGCCTTACTCGCCACACTTGTAACACTTCCCAAAAGCGGGAGTTGCTCCCCCACTTGTCTTTTTCCCCTCTAAAGCCTTCTGCTTCCCTTTGTTAGCTGAAGTTGTATAAGGCTTCCCCTTATACTTCCCTTTCTTCTCACTCAACTGCTTGTAGTGAGTGGATCGAGCTCGACTATCCTCATCGTAGATTCTGATCTTGTCCACTAACTCAGTATACATGCAGATCTGTTGGTACCTAATATCTTGCTTAATTTTCGGTCTCAACCTATTCTCGAACTTGAGACACTTGGACATCTCAGCATCAGCACAGTTGTAGCGCGGACAGAACTTCACCAGTGCCTCGAACTTCGCGGCATACTTCGCCACAGTCATGTCTCCTTTCTTCAGCTCAAGGAATTCCACTTCTCTCTTGCCACGAGCATCCTCTGGAAAATACTTTCCCAGAAACTCCTGCTTAAACACAGCCCAGGTTATCACATTGCCAACATCTACGAGTGTCTGACGGGTGTTATCCCACCAATCCTCGGGCTCATCCTCTAGCATATGCGTTCCAAACTAAACTTGTTGCTCATCAGTTCCCATCACCCGGAAGATCTTCTCGATCGCCTTCAGCCACTTGTGTGCACTTGTTAAATCATGAGTACCCACAAAAGTCGGTGGATTGTTCCTCTGAAACTTCCCCAAAGCACGAAACTCATCTAGAACTCCACCATTCAGATTGAGTTGAGCCACTACTCGAGCAACCGATGCCAACGCATCAGCAATAGCACGATCATTTCTTCCAACCATCTTACACACCACTAACAAGGTTAGAAGGAACAAAACATCAACAGTGTATAAACACTCATCGATTGACAGGGGACTAACATCAAGTAAAAACCTGGATGGACAGACCGACCAGGCTCTGATACCACTAATGTAACACCCTTTTCTACCCCACAAATACACACGGAAAAATACACAAATTATCAGAGTAAAAACCCCTTCAGAAGGGTGCACATTTTCTCAATAAACTCAAAATAAAACATTTGCTCCGTAAACACGAGTTTTCCTCAAATATTCAAAAGCCATCAAATTAGCAGCGAAACCACCATAACCACAATAATCCAAAATCAAAAGGGTTTCTAATAAAAACCATAATCATTCAAAAATAACAAAAAAAATAACAACTCAACATGGTTCGACTCAACGACCCAACCCGATGTTACAATATCAGAGCAAGACCCTCTACATCGACCAAAAGCAAAATAAACTCCAAAAGTCCTCGAAGGCATCCACCGCTAAGTCTGATCACCTGCATGTTACCTACATGGAGGCAACATTCAAACAGGCAGGGTGAGTAATCACAATTCATTATAATCAATATAAAAACAAGATATGCATAAAATGGCATCATCATCATATACAACACCATTAAGGTCATCACAAGGGAAAATATCCAAAATCATGATATCATAAATCACATCAATGCCAAATAAATGCAATGCACAACAAGACTCATGCATGTGGTACCAATTCGTCAAAGTCGATGTACACTAGGCCATCACCCTCCAAAGATCCCCGTCATTAGGATCGATTCTACACAAGAACCGAAGCACGTCAAAATTACCTCACATATACATAATGGGATTGAAGCCACCATATACCGAAGTCTGAAATGCTATGAATGCATGATACACAACATCATTATCATCATCATCAATAAAAGCCATTACGCGCATCATCATTCATCAAAATCTCATGTTAATCATATCATCATTTATTCATCAAAACATCATGAAATCATCCTCTAATAATCATCAATATAATCAGGGTAAATCATCAGAAAAATCACAGCTCAAAACGTCAAGACAGCACAAGAATCATAAAATAATTTCGTAAACAGCAGGCATTCGTTGGAACGTTCGCTTTGCGAGTCTGGGGCCAGTATTCGCTTTGGGAAGGATTTCTTCGCTTTGCGAGGTCGCAATTTCCTACAATCGTTGCTACGCACTAATAGCACATCAGGCCCCAAAAACCTTACGAGTTCAGCCTCATTTACCCTAAAAACACCCCCAAAACATTCCCAAGGCATTAAGGCAATGAGGACACAAAACCTACGACTATTAGGCCGATTTATTACACTATCCTAAGCTTCAATTTCACATAAACCTTCAAAAAACCAATTACCTTCATAACTTCCTTAAATCCCTTTCCCTACGAGGTCAAAACTACATCAACAGAGAAATTAGCCTCGAAGGCCTACTTTTATCCGATTCAATCTAACCCTTCATATCCATCATCAATCCACAAAAATAACAACTAAATCATCAATTTACTCATAAACCCACAAACCCACCTAAATCTAAAAAATCAGCTTTAAACACATCGAATTCCTATATTGAAAACAATGAAAGGCAATACTCCCCATACCTTAGATTGTCGATTACAAGCTTTCTTTCTTGAGTTTTTGGAAACCTTCTCGAATCCTAGGCTTTTCCCTCTTTCGTCAGAGCTCTGGCCTTTTCCTTCTTTTCATGGTCTAACAAAATGAATCCTATTCCTCTCAAATTCTCCTTTTTGGTTAAACCTAACCCTTGGACTTCTAAAATGGGCTTTCCCAATATTACCCTCCCTAACTCGTCCTTAAAAGTCCAAATTACCCTTAATACTTCTAATATTATTTAAATTAATAATAATACTAATATATTCCATATTATATACTATTTTTTAAATAAATAACCAAAACTCCACAAAAAATACCAACATCAACACAAACCACTAAAATTCACAAAAAGTCACGAATATTATATTTAAATGAATTAAATGAATATTCTTACAGATTTGGGGTGTTACAATAAGCCCGAAGCTTCCTTTTACAACAATTTTCTTCTTGATTTAGATTCAAATTCATAGTTGTTATCAAAACTTTCTTCAATTTCTTGAATGACTAACCATACAGCTGTGTTTATAATGCTGGAAGCTTGCACAACTGTAAGTTCTACCATTTTCTTCTACATACTTGCTTATGTATTTCATCTGTATATATATGCTTATATATACCTGCTTAGAGTTTTCTCCAGCAACTAGGTCTAAGCTTAAATAAAACCAGTGGATACTCTTTCAACACAGTCAAAACTAGTTCCCCATAGGAAATTCCAGATACAGTCATTCCTCCTCTTGGGCTTATACAATATGTAACATAGAAAGATATTATTCCTGGTGAAACTTTTCTCAAGATCGTCACTACTAGAAATTTGTACAAGAAATTCATTTCCCCTGAGAGGATTAATTCCTGGCGAAACCTCTTTTGAATTTCTTCAAACCCTAAAACTGTTCACTAAAGAAAGGATTATTCCCGGTGAAACCTTTCTTGAACTTTTCTTAGGTTTGGACCCACAGGCTTCCTAAAAGCATCCCCAACCTCTTCTTGGGCTTTGTACAAGGACCCTCAGGCTTCTTAGCAGTTCTTAGCCTCCTCCTGGGCTTAGTACAAGGACCCAAAGACCCCCTACAGGTATATGACAGAACTTAGTCATCTTTTGCTAGTTCAATCCTCCAAAGAGTCAGACTCAAAACATCAGACCAGTTTAGGGTTGATTCTCATCCCTAAAAACACCAGCCTCCTCTGGGGCATCATACAAAGATCAACCTCTTCATACCAGTAGACTTGGAAAGTCTCATCTCCCCTTGGATGTCAAAGAAACCCTCAAGTTTCCTAAAAGTACAGGAGAAAACATGATCATTTAATCAATTTCCAGCAGAGTTAAAACCTCCAAAGGTTAAAAAACTCAATCTTTAAGCTTTCACTTTAAAATTCCCCAGCTAGGGTCAAATTACTATCAATAAACTTTAAATCAGAACCTCAAGGCATCTGATATTTCGACTCTTCTTCAATCCTCAGCAAGAGTTGATTCCCCAATTTGGACCTGTCTCTGGATCTCAATAATCCTCAGCAGAAGCTAGCCTCCTCTTAGGCTTCATATAAGAAATTCCCCAACTAGCCTCCTCTTAGGCTTTGTATAATGATTTTCCCTCAGCAGTTTTAGCCTCAATCTTGGGCTTTGTACAAGACAGATAAAATATTCTCCAGCTGAGTCAATAACTTTTGGCATCAATCTTGGGCTTTGTACAAGACACATATAAAACCTCCCCAGTAGAGTCAATCTCTTTTTTAGCCTCAATCTTGGGCTTTGTATAAGACAGACAAAAGTTTTCCCCGTAAAAGTCAATTTCTTTCAACCTTAATCTTGGGCTTTGTACAAGACAGAAATAAAACTCCCTAAACAGAGTCAACCTTTTAGCTTCAACCTTAGGCTTTGATCAAGACACACAAAAATCAACATCCCCTCAGAGAAAATCAAGAGTTCTCTCTGCAGGAAGGCATTTCTCTGTATATCATATATTTAAAACAGACAATTAAACAAAACTTAATCCCAGATAATTGTTGTAAGTGGCACACTTGTTGATTTAAAAATCCAAGTTATAGTCCCTCTTTATCCTGGAAAATCCCTTCTTTCATCTAATTGCTGTAAGTGGCAAGCCTCTGAATTATTTACATCCAAGCCAATGTCCCTATCTTAGCATGGAAGACTCCTAAAGGAAAAATGGCATTGCTCTACACTGAGTTAAATTTTCCTCCTTCAGGACAAATCCCTTATAAAGGAAATTAGGGAATTGCTAGATTCCATACATTCCAGTTAAAGTAATTCTCCTTTATAATCAGTTACCCAAACAACTGTGATAAACAGATGAGATATCTCCCTTTAGAGATGATAAATTTTCTCAATCAAACCTTTAGCTTCAATCTTGGGCTTTAAACAAGACACCAAACATCTTTTTCTTCCCATAGAATAGGAGGAACTACGATTGCTCTGATTTCCCTATTATCTTTACGGGAATACGTAGGCATAAGATTATGAAATCTTAGCGATCACACAAATAAAAAAGTACCTTACCAAAAACACCAAAAAAACCAAAAAACAACAAAATAATCTCTCAACATTCCCAAAGGAGAAACTTTCCTAATTATAACAGATAAACACCAGTAAGTAGATGATAGATGAACATGCCAAACAATCTATGGATAACCATATATACGCTGGGTAATTGACAACTCCCTATTGTATAACCTAACCCCGAACCCCCTAATCTCTTAACATTTGTTAAAGAAAACATTTGCGTGCAAGGTTAGTTTTAGATATCTTCCATTTCCTTTCCAGCTTCATAGGATAAATAAGAAATCAGAAAGTAGCACCCAATTCGAACCATTGCGATAAGGTGGCCGCTTCACCGACAAAAATCGCACGCTATAAAAAAATGGCGACTCTGCTAGGGAGTCCTAGGATTAGAGTTCCTAAGAGGTCTAGGTTGTTTGACATTTTCTCTCTCTCTCTCTCTATATATATATATATATATATATTTATATATATATATATATATATACTGTTATCCTGCTTGATACCCGTGTTTAATTTTATGTCAAATGGGAATGCGATTGATACGCATGTGGAGAGTTTGAGAGAACATTAAGATAGGGGTTGCATATCCAGGAAACGCTTATAGGGAGTGAATCCCGACCAAGCCAACCTGGCAGTCCACTGAATCAGTTGAGGTAACCGTGTGAAAGTATCGATGTTGAACGGTCGATTATCGTGAAAGCATTGTATTTCCCTGTGTGGTACCCATGACCCTGAGGATTTAGTAGACATTAACCATATGCCCATGGTAGTGCGGTGACTATCGGGAATAGTTGATACGCGATACTTCACTCAAAAGAGATTCATCTTAGGATATTACAGCTCGCTCGAGTGAATCAGCTTGCTGTTTATATCCTTAGGAAGGGTCAATGACTTTGGGAACCTTAGAACCCGTTCTACAGGTACAAAAATTGACCAAAATAGTACAACCTTTGGGGATGGGTAGAGCCATGACTCCATGCTCGTGACGTTGAACCCTTGAACCCATGTTTTCAAATGTTTTTGTGTGCTGCATTCATACATTCATTTAAAAAAAACTCTTTTCAAATAATAAAAAAATCATTTTTCAAAATAAACTAAAACAATAGTTACAAATATCAGAGGTTGGGTTATGGATTTCGGTAGAAGAAAGACGCACAAGTACACCTTCAAGGCTCCAAAACTAGAGGACTTAAGGAAGTTTGCAAGGATGATTACCAACCCTGAGGCTTTCAGAGCTAAGCACGGAGGACTGTTGTCTCGTTTAAGGGTTAACGTGGTTGAAGGAATTCTGTCTACACTGATTCAGTTCTATGATCCGGTTTACCATTGCTTCACTTTCCCGGATTACCAACTGACACCAACACTGAAAGAGTACTCCCATCTAATTGATTTACCTATCACTGATCAAGCTCTATTTTCTGGATTGGAAGAAATTCCAAAGAATTAGGCCATTGCAAGAGCGATCTCTTTGGACGAGTTAGAAGTTAGGACTCACATAACCACTAAAGGAGAAATCCAGGGTTTACCAGCTAAATTCTTGATGGAGAAAACTCTATAATTTGCTAGTATAGGAAACATAACTGCTTTCGAAGACGTCTTTGTTCTGCTTATATATGGGTTATTCCTCTTTCCCAATATCGACAACTTTGTTGACACCAATGCTGTTAAGATATTTCTAATTGGGAACCCCGTACCAACCTTGCTCATATATGCTTATCATTCTGTACACTTAAGGAATTTATACAGTGGAGGAATGATCACATGATGTGTGCCCTTACTCTACAAATGGTTCATTTCCCATTTGCCAAAGTATGCTGCTTTTTGGGATCACAAGAGTACTCTACGTTGGTCACAAAGAATTATGTCTCTTACCAACTCTGACATAGATTTGTACAATAGGATTTATGAAGGGATAGAGATCATAGACAGATGTGGAAATTTCCCTAACATACCCCTCATTGGAACTAAAGGAGGAATCAACTATCATCCAATTTTAGCTCGCCGTCAACTCGGATACCCGATGAATAATATCCCACATAATGCTCATCTGGAAGGTCTTTTCTTCAAGGAAGGAGAAAACGACAGGGCATTAAAGAAGGAAATAGTGCATGCCTGGCAACATATTCATAAGAAAGGCAGAGAGTCTCTAGGAAGACCAAATTGTACCTCCATGGAACCTTATCTCCACTGGGTGCAAACTAGAGCCCTAAAGCTAAGGATGCCTTACCCTCGCCAAGAAGTTTTTCCATTAAGGGAACCAGTCCTTTATTTCATGTCTGATGCGGAAAAACTCCAGTTCGCTTTCAACAAAGTTCAACGTGAAAAGAGCTCTTTGAAAAATAAATACCGAATCCTCAATTTAGAGTGTACCAAGATTCAGGAACTGTTAAAGGAGAAAGATGCTCTGATTGAGATATTAAAGCAACATGCTATGGAAAGTCAGGTGGACCGAAGAAATTTGCTCGCTCCTTTCACTTGGCAAAGGACTAACGACTCGACAGCGGCTGAAGAGCCCCGGTCAAAGAAAAGAAAACTACCGAAACCAACATCTGAGCTCTCTTCAGAGACGACTCAGGATCCATGAGCTTAGACATTTTTTTTACAACACTTTGTAAAATATTGTACTTTTCCTTGTAAAATGCTGCAATATTTCGAATTCAATAAAAAGGGGTCCCCCCACTGTGTGATATTTGCAATCTATTTGTAGAAGTTTCTTTTTGAATAAAACAAAAACTAAAAATATGTCGTTGCATATCATTTATCATTCTTACATAATGCATTTTTCTTATCTTTGAGTCTCACGTATGTGTCACAATTCTAGAGTCAAACTGTCTCACTCATACAATACTCGGGCCAATCGACAAAAGAAAATGGTCGATCTCGAGGAAGAGAACAGAGAGCTGAGAGAAGAAATTGACACTCTAAAGAAAAGTTTGGAAAAACTTCACAGCAACATGCAATCCATGGCAGCAGCTAAGAGCAACAACGTCAATGGACTGTGATCTCAGAGATTACATCTACACCTGTAATGGAAACACATGAGAATGATCCTCGGTACAACATGCCTAAAGGGTGCCCCTGGGGCATGCCTCTAAACTTTATACCTGAAGGGTACATCCCACCGGTCACTGAAGACCTAGATACCGCGGCAGGAACCGCTGGACCTGAAGGTTACAAACTTCGGGAAAGTGAAAATGCAAGGGTTACGACATCAACTCCTGAAGCTTACAAACTTCAGGGCATAGAAGCTCCAAGAGTCACCGCTATAATGTCTATACCACAATCAGTGGTACACACTGTCCCGGAAGGGCAAATTCCACAAGCAATTTCTGGTGGAAACAAAGACATGTATGAAAAGATGAATGAGTTCCAAGAACAATTCTTAGAGATGCAGAGGGAGCTGCATGCCATTCCCGGTTAAGACTTATTTGGAAAGGACGCCATAGACCTTTGTTTGGTCCCTAATGTAAAGATACCGCACAAATTCAAGGTGCCTGAACTTGAAAAATACAAAGGCAACTCTTGCCCTCAAAGTCATTTGGTGATGTATGCTCAAAAAATGTAAACTCAGACAGAAAATCAACAGCTACTAATCCATTACTTCCAAGACAGTTTAACCGATGTTGCACTCAAACGGTACATGGGTTTAAACCGCACCAAGATTAGTACTTTCAGAGATCTCGGGGAAGCCTTCATTCAACAGTATAAATATAACTTGGACATGGCACCGGATAAGGATCAGCTCAGAGCAATGTCACAAAAGGACAAAGAAATTTTTGAAGAGTATGCTCAGAGATGGCATGAAATTGATGCTCAGATTTGTCCCCCTCTTGAGGAAAAGGAAATGACCGAGATCTTTTTGAAAACCTTAAGCTCATTCTATTACGACCAAATGGTCGCCAGTGCGCCGAGTGACTTCACTGAGATGGTGAACATGGGAGTATGCCTTGAAGAAGCAGTCCGAGAAGGACGATTGGTCAAAGATGCAGAGCCATCTAACAGTACTAAGAGATATGGTAGTGCTTTCCAAAAGAAAAAAAAGCAAGATATCAGTAATATCTTTCTGGGAAAGCAAAGGCGAAGGTATCAACCGGTAGCAGTGGTAACTCCCACTATCAACCACTGCCAGCTCCGACTTATCAACCTCAGGATGCTCAGAGCCAACCAAATCAACAACAATATCAGCAAAGGCCATAACAACCTCTACAGCAGGCTCACCCACAGTACAATAACAATAATCATATTGCACGACCGTCAGAGTTTGAATCTATACCAATGTTGTACATAGAACTATTTCCACTTCTACTGGCCAAGGGGCACGTTCAAACCAGGACTCCTCTTACAATACCATAAAATTCACCTTTTTGGTTCAAAGCGGATGAAACTTGTCCTTACCATTAAAGAGGATCGGGGCACATTGAGAATTGTCTTAGCTTTCAGTCTAATGTACAGAAGCTTTTCAGGAATGGTATCTTATCTTTCAAATATACTAATTCGAATGTTCAGACGAACCCGTTGCCACAACATAAGAAGACTGCAGTGAATTTAATAGAGGAAGAATTTAGCCGCAGTTTTCAAATTCATGATGTACTCCTATTGGGAACCAATCTGGTGAGGATGCATTGCAGACAGAGCGGGTACGGTCATGTGCCGTCTCACAATTATCACCAGTGTGATATCTGCTCAAAGAACAATCAAGGGTGTAGCACAGTTCAAGCAGCTCTGCAAGAACAAATGGATCTGGGCTGGATTTAGGATCACCAAATTCGTGAAGTAAACATGGCCCATGCACATCCTGTAGCGAGCGATTTTGGACGCGGTTCTTAAGCGTTGGTCGCTCTCTGCGGTTGAGCTTAAACTACAGGTCGATTCATTTTTTATCCTATTGTGAGCTGAATAAGGAAGGGAAATAGATGTCTCCAATTAACCCTGCTTTGCATACTGAGTTTAAACAGCTGTCTGTTAGGTTACGAATGCTATCAATGTGGGGGCCTTTTGTACTGGTTATTTGTATTTTCGCCAATAATGATTTCTTTCTAGGACTTGACAGAAGGTTTCTGGCGGGGAATAAGGATTAGGATGTTAGGACTGATATTTTTGAATTACTGCTTTTGATATGGGATTTGGGTTTTTGTTTAGTGTGCTCGCTAAGATTTTTCTTTCAATCTTATGCCTACGTATTCCCGTTTACCGAAACAGGGAAATTAGAGCGTTCGTAGTTCCTCCTATTCTATGGGAGGAAATTGGTTGTTTTGGAGTCTTGTTCAAAGCCCAAGACGTGAAGCGAAAGGTAGTTTGTATCTTGTTCAAAGCCCAAGATGTGAAGCTGAAGGGTTTATTTGTGTCTTGTTCAAAGCCCAAGACGTGAAGCTAAAGGTCCTGACTTTAGAGAGAATTTGTCATCTCTAAAGAGGGGGTTGTATGACACAACTGTGTATAAAGGAGAATTACTTTAACCGGGATATGTGAATCCGGCTATGCCAAAATTTCCTGAGAAGGGGTTTTTAAGCTGAAGGAGAAGACTTTAACTCAGTGTAGAGCAATGCTATCTTTCCTTAGGAATTTCTCATGCTAAAAGAGGGACAGTGGCATGGATGTAGATGATCTAGAGGCTTTCCGCTTACAGCGATTAGATGAAAGGGGAAGGAGTTGTTGATGTTTGTGTACTGCGAACGAGGCACAATTTTGACGCTAAAAGGTTAATCGGATTAACCAGTGGTTTTCTTATATAAAGCCTAAGAGGAGGCTATTATGTGTCTCGTACGAAGCCCGAGAGAGAGGCTAAAAGGTTTTGACTCAACGATGGAATCCTTTGATATCTCGTATAAATCCCGAGATGAAGGCTATTGGACTCAACAAGAGAGTTTTGGTATCTCGTACGAAGCCGAGATGGAGGCGAAAGGGGTGATTGACTCAACAAGGGAGTCTCTTATGTGTCTCGTACAAAGCCTGAGAGAGAGGCTAAAAGTTGTTTGACTCCGCTGGGGAGAATCATTGTACAAAGCCCAAGAGGAGGCCATGGTAACTGTTCCAGTTAAGTGACAGGTCCTATATGCCAATTTTAAAGAGAAAATCAGTTCTTATATGAGCAACACTGTACTCAAGGATTTTTGATACGAGGATCAGGGTCATTCCGTATTCTTTAAGGAGACGGGAAATCCAAGGGGTATTGAGACTGTCCGAGTCTATGGATTTCCTTCCTATTTAACAAAGGGGTCACTTGAGAATGTCTTTGAGACTCAAGGAAGTTAGACTGCCCAAGTATAGAGTTTCATCTTTTGTACTATGTTTTGAGAAACAGTAGTAGACTCTTTGAAAGGACTGTTCTATGAGGATGATTAAGTTCTGTTCCTATACCTCTAGGAGGTCGTCAGGACAATTTGTACGAAGCCCAAGAGGCGGCTGGAAACTTTTAAGAAGCCGACGGGTCCTTGTACGAAGCCCAAGAGAAGGCTATCATTCTCGGAGGAAGAGATCATTATACGAAGCCTAAGAGGAGGCTGTGAATACTTCTAAGAAGTCGTAGGGTCCTTGTACTAAGTCTAAGAGGAGGCGGGGTTACTTTTAGGAAGCCAGTGGGTCCTTGTACGATGCCCAAGAGGAGGCCGATGCTTTTAAGAAGCCCGTGGGTCCCCAAACCCCGAGAAATTCAAGGCAATGCTATTCACCGAGAATAGATCAAAGTCAGGAAAGTCCGAGAATTTGGAAGAAACTCAAAGATGCCATTCACGGAGAATACATTCATCTTTGGGAGTAGAGTTTCTTGACAATTCCTAATGAGGACAGCCGAAGAGAAGACTGTATCTGGTGATCCTATTGGGGATCTAGTTGTCTATTTCTACGAATAAACGAAACGGCGTCACCTAGTTCTAGACGTAGTTGCCGGGGAAACTCTAAATATCTATACTATTATTACACAGTTGATATGAGTTTATGAAAGAAGACTTACAGTGAAATAGCCCCACAATACAGTTATATGTATATGAAAGCGGTAAATGAAAGCAATAACCACTTACTCGGTTGTAGAGCTTCCATGCTGTTTGGTTAGTTGTTCACCAAAGAAAGATTGAAAACAACAGTATATTCAAAATCAAAGGAGAAAGTGCTTTGAAATAAAATGGTTGGGGCTTACAGCTCAAGGAGAGGCCCAGGGTTTTATCAGTGAGCGCACTGTTGAATTTGTACAGAGGGACTTATACAAGTGACTGAGGCCCAAAAAATGTTTCTGTACAAGGGGGTGGGTCTTACACTCTCTCAAGAGGCCCAAAAAGTTTAAAGAAAAATATTGGGGCTTATAACACGAGGGTAGGCCCAAATGACTTTTCGTTTAAAATGGCAATCGCGCCGAGGTTTTCTTTTAACGCGGAGGGACTTTATACAATAAGTGAGGCCCAAAATGTTTTGGTTAAAAGGGGGTTAGGTCTTACACTCTATTAGAGGCCCAAGAGTTTTGAATGGGTCTTATAGCTCAAGGAGAGGCCCAAGGTTATTTTTCAAAAGGCGATGATCGTGCCGTTTATTTGAAAATGTACAGAGGGACTTATACAACGAATGAGGCCCAAAATATTTATGTACAAGTGGGTTGGTTCTTACACTCTCTCAAGAGGCCCAAAAGTTTTAAGAAAAGAAATGGGTCTTACTACTCGAGGGTAGGCCCATAGTTTTGTTTTGAAGAGGCGACGATCGCGCCGTTCGTTTTGACGGTATTTGGGCTTATACAATGCACTGAGGCTCAAAAAGGTTTGGTCAAAAAAGGATTGGGTCTTACACTCTATTAAAGGCCCAAGTGTATTTTAAAAATGATTTATGAGGGTTGAATTAATCCAAAAACCCTAATTTGTTTTCAAAAATGTATTTAATTGTATAAAAATTCAATTAAAATGAGCAAAATTGTTTTACATATGAAAAAAAATTGTGATCTTGGATTAATGCTTCAAAATTTAAGTATTGACCTACAAAATAATTAGAAAGCATTAAAAGTTGCAAAATCAATGTAGAAAAAATATTTAAAATGTCAAAAAACAATTAAACATTAATTCTTTGCAAAAATATCAATTATATGAAATAAATAATATTTTTGAGATTTTTTGTTAAAATAAAATATTTTAACATTTTTGTGAATTATTAAAAAAAGAATCAACTCAAAATCATTAAAACTCAGAGAGAAATTAATTTTTGAATCAATTAAACAAAATCACAAAATTCAAATATTTGAATTATTCAAAAATGGCGCCAAGAACAGCTGAAGAACACGCGCGTGTTCTGGGTTTGGCTGATTTGCATTTTCTATCCAATCTCCCTGAATACTTGATTATAACATGCAATCCACATATCATTATGCTCGTCTCAACCTCACGATCATGTCTATGTCCATTAATTTCATTTAAATTAAACATACAACAAGAAATCACGAAGAAACCTCAAGAACCCTAATTTCTGCATGAAGGCTAGGATTTTTGATACACGATTCAAACAATGCAATTAATTGAGGGAAAACATTCCATGCATGATTATGAACATATGGCCAAATTATTGTGCGAGGAAATATGCATAGATTGAGAGATGACCAAGTATATGCTTACCTCTAAGCCGTGACAGCAAGTGCAATGTGATTTTTGATTTGGAGGTGTTACAGATGAGTGGTGATGATCTGAACAGCTTCCCTATACCCTATGGAGTGTGTTTGAATGCTTAGACTTGATTGAAATTGGCTGGATCAATTCGTGGCATCTCAGCTGCAATTTGATTGAAAATTTGAGCAACCAGCTGGTGATTTTGTGAAATCAGTGTTCCAGATGTTATGTGAGTGTTTGGATCACTTCTATATGATGTATGTGAGGTGTGTGAGTGATTGGTTTGATTGGAAAAGCTCTCAAACTCAAAACCCGATAGTTACCTTGCTAAGAAAGGCATTTTTGCCAAGAGAAAGAGATTTTGAGAAAGGCAAGTGTTGTAGGCCTTTGGTGTACTCAAATTGATCACAATTGAGCTCTATTTATAGTAGAGCAAGTTTGTTTTGCAAGGAATAGTGAATGGCAGCTGGTAAGTAGGTTTGGCCAATGTTGGCAAATGAAAATCCAAGTCTCCTCTAGCCATTGACTAGAGGTTAGGGCATAGAGCTTTGGTCCCCTTGGTCTTGGATAAGTCTTGACTGATTTCAGATGAGAATGGCTCAGTCCATGCCACCTTGATGCTTCCATTGAATGCTTCAATCCAAATTTGGAGTCTTGTCCCTATTTTGGCCATTCTAGGTTCAACATGCTATTTCTTGTTCCATGGACTTTGGAGGCTTGGCTCAGTGATTGTCCCCTTTAGATTTAATCCTCAGATGTGTCCAAGTGGATAGGAGCATTTGAATTTGGCTGATTTTGGTAAATCGAGCGAAAATGCAAAATCTGCCTTGCCTTTGACAGGTTTCAGCAAGGCAACTTGACAATGCATATCTCATGGTGTAAGTTGAATTTGGCAATGTTCTTGGCCATTTTGGAAAGCCCTTACATGATACATCAACTGTTTGAACATGTTTGGTTTTGATCTCTTCTGATTCCAAGTGAAAAATCCCTCTACATTTGGCAAAAAGTGAAGCAAAATCTGACTTAGTGAAATTTTCACCAAGTGTTGGAACAAAGTGTGATTTCTTGATTTTGATCACCCCATAACTCAAAATCCTTAATGAATTGGACTTAGGTCTAGTTGAATTTTATGTAGAGGGTAATGAGGGCTACAAATCCATCTTTGGATGAAAAAAATTGGCCTTGTGGTTTAGGAGTTATGGTCCTCCAAAGTTGGTGCATTAGTGGTACTTTTTCCATAACTTAGAAAAATTTCTAAGTTTTATGGTTACCCCTTTTACAAGTTATCCCACTTTCTTTGATTTTTCTTGATGAATGATGATCCAAATCATACATTAACATCATTTTAGGGTTAAAAATCCATTTTGGTGAAAAATCTCAAAAAGTCAAAGTTGACTTTTGTGCACAGTTGACTTTTTATCAAATGAATTCCAAACTGTGCAATTCTTCATGAAATCATGTCCTTGACCTAAATCAAACTTGATGGACATGTTCCAAGGGTGTCATAGGGTATATTGAGGCATGTCCTAGGGTTTGGGAGCATGTCCTGGTCAAAAGTCAAAGTTACAGTTGACTTTTTCCTTAAAACCCTAATTGTGGTGCAGATGAAATTGAGACTTGTTGCTCAAGCTTCTTGGATTAATCCATTGTTCCAAATGGATCAATATGGTATATTAGAGACCCCTAAACCCTCCTTTGAGGTCTTGGCTCATGATTTGCCCAAAAAGTCAACTTAGGGGTGAATTAGGTCAAGAAACCCTAATTCCTGATTTTTTATGTAGGCATACCCTGAGGTCAAATTGACTTGATGATTGGGTCCATGAGGTTCCTTGGAGTATATTAGGTTATGTTTTGGATCTTTGGCTTGTGCCTAGATAAAATTTTCCATCTGGAGGCCCTGGTCGATGAAAACCCTAATTTGGGGACACTGGCGATCTTGAGACTTGATCCACCTAGAAGGGAGCAGCCTTGTGCTTAATCCTTTAAGTGGGAGTCCTTTTGATCCTTTGGGGATATGTTAGAGGCTAGACAAGTTGAAGATCATGTCATTCCTTGATTGATCCCTTGTCTAAGGCTCTGAGAGGGCTTAAAACCCTAATTTTGATTGTGGTGAATGCTCAACAATTCCTTGAGGAGATTGATGATGCACAAAGGTACATCCATATTGTGATGATGATTGACACAATGATGGGAATCTTAGTGGTCAAAATTTTGGGTATGACAGATGCCCCTATTTAATCTTCTTGGACACGAAGGTGAGAATGACGAAGGCATTCGGGCATTCGGGGTGCAAGAGGATTAAATATCGGAATACCCAAAATTTTGATGGCTATGAATGGCAGTTTGCGCATTCATCTTCTTTTGCTAAGCAATGATGCTCAGAAGAGGTAAACTTCCCCTCGATCCTGGTTTCCTACCAAGGAACTGGTCTTAGTTTCTTGATTAAACTTCCCCTCGATCCTGGTTTCCTACCAAGGAACCGGTCTTAGTTTCTTTATTAAACTTCCCCTCGATCCTGGTCTTCTACCAAGGAACCGGTCTTAGTTTCTTGATTAAACTTCCCCTCGATCCTGGTCTCCTACCAAGGAACTGGTCTTAGTTTCTTGATTAAACTTCCCCTCGATCCTGGTCTCCTACCAAGGAACTGGTCTTAGTTTCTTTTGTCAATAAACTTTATTGACAAGGAACGCCATTTGTAGCGGCTTTCCTCAAACTTCTCACCGGATTTTCCTGGGGAGATGCCATTTGAGTGGGAAAAATGATGTCAGACTTGCTGGGGAACCCATTCGTCTGAGTTGTAGAGGTACACAAACTTCTCTGTTGGAGACGCCATTTGTCGATTCTACTAGGGGAAAACGAGTCTCTTGAGAGACTGTTTCCGCTTAGGGTCTTTACAACATACTTTTCTCGGAGATCTTCTCGGAGAAATGCCATATGATGTGATCCAATTTTGAGGTGCCGATGACCTTTTCATCAGCGGATTATCGGAGAAATACTGATGTACTGCCGAATCTCTGATTACGAGGCTTTCTCTGTGGATTTTCCTTAATCCGGGAAAGCAAGGATATCATCTTCAATATCGAAGAGTGACATTTGTTGAAGGTTCTCTGGCTTTTCAGAGGTTCAAGTTATCAAAGTGGTCGAGTGCCGACTCTGATCTAAAGATACACTGGTGGCGAGGTTGTTCAGACACAACGTTTCCTGACGAGGAAAGAACTGACAACTCGATTGAGAGAACTCCTATCACTAAGGGACAAGACCGGCTAAAGTGATAGCGATGCAATATGAAATGTAAATGCAAATCAATAATGCATGATGTATGTATGTTTATGCTGACAAAACTAATGCGACACACAAACTAAAAGATGAACATGACTGGATACTCGGCCGTCGCGGGGCGTGTAGAGATATCGCTGGTTCAAGATAGCAATTCCACCTTGCTTAGGAGAGATAGTCCCTGCGGGGAATACCATTGATCGGGCTTAGGAGATAAGAACTCGGCCGAGATGTGTCAAACGAAACAAGGTCTCTGACACAGTTGATCCTTCATTCAGGCGTACTGGGTTAGAAGGAGTACTTTAATTCTGCACTTTGAGGCTCGAACACCTTTGGAGACGCAATCGACGTTCTTTCGATGTTCAACAGCCAAAAGAAATACCATCTTTATTTTTAAAAGCAGAAAAAGTTTAACAAGTAAATTCATTTTGTTTTATTTCAAGAATCGTTGATCAAGTTAAAATGTCATTCTGTAAAGCTAAAACAAATAAGAGTTACAAACAAAAGCACAAGGGCTCAAATTTTATTGATAAGATGGAGATCAGCCAAACGCGTGATTCCAAAGAGTATATACAAAGTTTAAAAATGGTAATTTACAGGGAAAAAGGCTATGTCGAAACGTAACGACCACTATCCTTCTACCAACTTTGAATTCGGGGCATCCTGAGCTTCTGTCAAAGATGACCTTGACTGGAGTTTTCCTCCGATGGATGAAGTAACTGCTGCTGAGGGACTTGCCTCTGTTGAACATAGTTACTTGCCATTATCCCTAATTTTTGCCTGGATTGTACTTTGATGTTTCCAATTCACCGGGATGATTTTTTTTCATGTCTCTAACTTTTGCCTGGACCGCCCTTTCGGGTTTTCAATCCACCGAGACGTTTTTTTTCTTTTTTTTTTAGGCGAAGTATTTCTTGACTACATCAACATTCGTGGGGTAGGCAAATTCCTCTCCGTCCATGGTTGCAAGTCTCAAGGCACCGCCTGAGAAAGCTTTCGTGACCACATAGGGGCCATCGTAATTCGGAGTCCACTTGCCCCGAGAATCAGTGAGAAAAGATTGTATCTTCTTGAGCATGAGGTCTCTTTTTCTGAAGATGCGAGGTCTGACCTTTTTGTCAAATGCCTTCTTCATTCTTTGTTGATACAACTGACCGTGGCATAGCGTCGTGATTCGCTTCTCTTCGATCAGGTTTAGTTCGTCGTGTCGGCTTTGACACCATTCAGCTTCGGTGAGCTTAGCTTCCATCAATACCCGGATTGATGGGATTTCTACTTCTATGGGGAGCACTGCTTCCATGCCATACACTAGAGAGAAAGGGGTAGCCCCTGTTGAAGTGCGGACAAATGTGCGATAACCATGAAGAGCAAAGGGTAACATCTCGTGCCAGTCTTTGTAGGTTACAACCATCTTTTGAACGACCTTCTTGATGTTCTTGTTAGCCGCTTCTACCGCTCCGTTCATCTTGGGTCGGTAGGGAGATGAGTTATGGTGTTCAATCTTGAACTTTGCACACAACTCTTTCATCATCTTATTGTTCAAGTTAGATCCATTATCAGTAATGATCTCGCCTGGAACACTATAACGGCAGATGATATTGTTTTTGATAAATCGGACCACCACTTGTCGGGTTACATTAGCGAATGACGCTGCTTCGACCCACTTGGTGAAATAGCCATTGGCTACCAGAATGAACCGATGTCCGTTTGAAGCCTTAGGTTCGATCAAGCCGATCATGTCGATTCCCCATATGGAAAAAGGCCACGGGGAAGGGAGAACTTTGAGATGTGATGGCGGCACATGAATTTTGTCGGAGTACATCTGACACTTGTGACACCTCCTCATGTACTTGTAGCAGTCGGATTCCATGGTCAACCAATAGTACCCTGCTCTCAGAATTTTTCTCGCCATTGTGTGTCCGTTGGCATGAGTGCCAAAGGATCCTTCATGAATTTCTTTCATCAGCATTTCTGCTTCTGGTCCGTCGACGCATCGGAGCAAGACCATGTCAAAATTTCTCTTATAGAGAGTGTCACCGATCAGGAAGAAGTTTCCAACCAATCTTCTGAGGGTTTTCCTGTCTTTTCTGAGTGTCCCAGATGGGTGCTCTTGTTTCTGAAGGAAGCATTTGATATCGTGATACCAAGGTTTGTCGTCTATGACTCCTTCAATCGTGAAGACGTAAGCGGGCCGTTCAAGGCGCATTATGTCAATCTTAGGTAGGTCATTCCATTGACCTACACTAATCATAGAAGAGAGGGTGGCTAAGGCATCAGCCATGTGATTCTCATCACGAGGGATGTGATGAAACTCGATTATGTTGAAGAAGGGTAACAACCTTCTTGCGTAGTCTTTGTAAGGAATCAGTCCTGATTAGTATGTGTTCCAATCTCCTTTTATCTGATTGATAACCAAGGCTGAGTCGCCGTATACGTCCAAGTTTTTGATCCTTAAATCAATTGCTTCTTCGAGACCCATAATACAAGCTTCATATTCGGCCTCGTTGTTGGTACACTTGAACGTAAGTTGAGCAGTGAAAGGAATGTGGGTACCCTGAGGGGTAACAATTATTACCCCAATTCCGTTTCCGTAATGATTAACTGCTCCGTCAAAGATAAGTCCCCACTGGGAACCTGGTTCTGGCCCTTCACTGGGTAGCGGTTCATCGCAGTCTTTCATCTTTAGATACATGACATCTTCGTCTGGGAAGTCAAACCCGATTGATTCTTGATCGTCAATCGGTTGATGAGCCAAATGATCGGCTAAAATACTTCCCTTAACGGCTTTTTGAGCGTGGTACTCTATGTCATATTCTGATAACAGCATCTGCCAACGGGCAATTCTTCCCGTAAGAGCAGGTTTTTCGAAGACATACTTGATTGGATCCATCTGGAAAACCAACCAAGTAGTGTGACGAATCATGTACTGGCGAAGACGTTTGGCTGCCCAAGCCAAAGCACAGCAAGTTTTCTCAAGCATCGTGTACCGAGTTTCACAGTCGGTGAATTTCTTGCTCAAATAGTAAATGGCAGACTCTTTCCGTTTGGTTTCGTCTTGTTGGCCAAGTACACATCCCATTGAGTCCTCTAGGACTGTGAGGTAAATGATCAGTGGTCTTTCTTCCACTGGAGGTGATAGAATCGGTGGATTCAATAAGTATTCCTTAATACTGTCGAAGGCAGTTTGGCAATCTTCTGACCAAATGCAATCCTGGTTCTTTTTGAGTAATTTGAAAATCGGCGCACAAGTGGCGGTCATGAGGAATATGAATCTGGAGATGTAGTTCAAACGTCCCAAGAATCCTCTGACTTGTTTTTCAGTTTTCGACGAAGGCATTTCTTGAATGGCCTTGACCTTGTCAGGATCAACTTCAATTCCTTTCTGGCTGACGATGAACCCTAAGAGTTTCCCTGAACGGACACCGAAGGTGCACTTGTTGGGATTCAAGCGGAGCTTGAATTTTCTTAAACGTTCGAACAATTTTGACAGATGTTCAACGTGCTCACTCTCTGTTTTTGATTTTGCAATCATATCATCGACATATACCTCGATTTCCTTATGTATCATGTCATGAAAGAGAGTAGTCATGGCCCTTTGATAGGTTGCCCCGACGTTCTTCAAACCGAACGACATTACCTTGTAACAAAAGGTGCCCCATGGGGTAATGAACGAAGTTTTCTCCATATCTTTCGGCGCCATTTTGATTTGATTTTATCCCGAGAATCCATCCATGAAGGAGAAAATTTTGAACTTTGTTGTGCTGTCTACCAGCATGTCAATGTGTGGTAAAGGAAAGTCGTCCTTTGGACTTGCCTTGTTTAGATCCCTGTAATCAACACACGTCCTGACCTTTCCGTCCTTTTTGGGAACGGGTACGATGTTGGCTAACCATTGAGGATATTCAGACGTAGCGAGGAAACCCGCGTCAATCTGTTTCTGCACCTCCTCTTTGATTTTGATGGCCATGTCCGGGTGAGTCCGTCTCAACCTTTGTTTTACTGGCGGACATTCCGATCTTAACGGTAAGTGATGTTCCACGATGTTGGTATCCAACCCTGGCATATCCTGATAGGACCAAGCGAATACATCGGGAAATTCTTTGAGAAGCTTTATCAAACCCTCTATGGCAGTTGGACTGAGAAGTGCCCCAATCCTGATTTCTTTTCTCTCTTGCTCTGAACCCAAGTTTACCGTTTCCAACGGCTCTTTGTGAGATTCAATGGACCTTTCCTCTTGTCTGAGCAGTCTGGAGATCTCTTTTGGAATTTCGTTGTCATTTTCTTCTTCAGCCTCGAATACCATCGGATCGTATGTTTCAACGGAGTGTAAAACAAGCAATCTGCATGACGTGATGATTCGTGTTTAGAAGGGATAGAGAAAATGCAAGTGTGTGCAATGTTTTATTTTACTGCTTGTTTTTTTTATTATTTATTTTTTAGGATTACCATTTTCTGAGAAAAGCAAAAAGAGAAAACAACAATTAATGCAGAAATTACAGAATGAGGTTATTTTATTAATGAACAAGTCGGCTCTTGAAACTACAACCCTATAAAATAAAACTCAATCGCTTCGGGCAAAGCGAAGAGGGGAATTTACAGAAAGCGAGCCCTATCAAAACATCCGTTTCACCTGGGCAGGATGAAAGGTTAAAGATGGCAATTACTTTGACTGATGAACGACCTTCGGAACCTTAACGGCAACCCATTGGCGGCGAACACCTCGGTGAATCACAAAGTTTGGCACCTTCCTTGATTTGTCTTCAGAAATGACGCTGATTTCTGGTGGAGCAGGATCATTGGAATCTGTTTCCCAGGCAGAGTTGTCGTAGGAGGATCCCTCTGTTGCAATTTGCATATCATTTGTGCTCTCAGCTATACCTTCCCATCCAGTTAGCTAGATATCTTCGAGCCTGATACGAGAGCTTGCGGGAGCGGTGTACTTGACCATATAGTCGTATTTTCCACTTGGTTCTCCCAGAGTGTCCCAAACTTCTTTGGGACTGGAGGAGTCATCTTTCTCGATGACGTTGACCTCGGGAAAAGCATAGTTGATGAATTCAAGTCCTGCAAACGTTACGAATTCATCTTTATGTTGAGTAGTTTCCGAATGACCTGAGTGTTGATCCCATGACATGGTGGGGACACAGGTATTCTGTTCAATGACGGTCAGCTGATTTTCATTACTCGGATGACTTTCTTGCCCCGAGTTTCCAGGGTAAGGTTGCCATATTGGCAGACCATCCATTGGGCCATAGTAGTTGTAGTCAGAGTCGTCTTTCATCAGAGTGTCCTCCTCTAATGAATTTGGCGGAGCACGGCATCCTTCCGGATCACAATCCCCGTAGATCATTTCGACATCTGATCTTGGTACAAATCTCGGACTTTCTGTAGGAAAGCAAAAAGGCATAGGCACCTCTTCCTGAGACATATAACCGTCCTTATTAAGATAGGACTTCCATTCTTCATCCGTCTCAGAGGGATCTTCCTCATTGATAGCATGTACTGCTTGAGACACTGGGTGAAGAAAACCTCCACTGTGGAAGAAGTTTTGAAGGGGATGAAGACCTTCATCGTTAGCAGCTGTCTGGGTACAGGTTGCAGAAAAACCAAGACCCTTCTTTGTTTTATTGTCAGTGGGAATTACAAGCTGTCCCCATCCGGTTGTATCGGTACTCTCGACCGCTTTGATAGCATCTTTGTATGAGGAAATCGAGGTTCCTCCTCTGAATTGATTGTTCTCGCTCACCGAAAGTGCTTGGAACTGCGTCCCAATAACCTCCTCAGGTTCTATACCAGTAGATGATGACAAGTTGCTCACAAGCAAGGCTTGTTCCCCACAAACCGTGACAAGTTGATCGTTCTGAACGAACTTTGGCTTTTGGTGGAGGGTCGAAGTGACCGCTTCAGCCTGATGTATCCAAGGTCTTCCTAATAAACAACTGTATGTTGCCCGGATATCCATGACCTGGAAAGGGACCTAGAAAGTGTGAGGACCAATAGTTATGGGAAGATCAACTTCGCCGATAACTATTTTTCTGGATCCGTCGAATGCTTTGACGACGACCTCGCTGATTCTCATCGGAGGGCCCCTGAATGATAATTGCATTAAAGTGGACTTCGGCATAACATTCAGGGCTGACCCTGTGTCTACCAGTACACTGGCTAGAGCATCGTTCTGGCAGTTAACTGTGATGTTGAGCGCCATGTTATGACGACGACCCTCTTCAGGTAATTCCTCATCACTAAATCCCAAATTGTTGCAGGAAGTGATGTTAGAGACAATGCTATCGAACTGTCTGATTGTTACATCCTGTTCCACAAAGGCTTGCTCCAAGACTTTCTGTAGAGCCTCCCTGTGGGCCTCTGAACTGAGTAACAGTGATAACACAGAGATCTTTGAAGGAGTTTGTAACAACTGATCAACAATGTTATATTCACTCCTTTGGATGAGCTTCAGCATCTCATCATTATTTTTTGAAAGGTCGGGATTACTGGATTGACCGACTGGTGGATCAGGAGTTTCTGTCTGAAATTCCTTTTCTTTGTTAAGTTCCCCAACCCCTCGGTTGAAGATTCTACCACTCCGTGTTACACGACTGACATCTGCAATATTCACGACGGAGGGTAATGGAATTTCCTTTCCATTCTCAATTGTTGTCGCACCGTATTTGTAAGGGATAACCTTAGCTGATTCATACAGTAATGGTCCCGGTAGATAGACGATTACGGGAGCCCTCTGATTTTTCTGACCATCATAAGTAATCTCGATCCGTTCCCGGTTGGGAATTCTAGACTCGTCAAGTAGAGGGATAATGGCAAAAACATCCCTGGTCCTGTGATGACCAGAGATCGTGACAACATCCTCAACTTGATCGGCAGGGTAGTCCGGTGTCCAGTTGATGGGTCCAGAACCCGGATATGGGTGAATTTCTCCACGATCGACCTGACCCTGAAGAGCTGCTCTCACAAGGTAACACCCTTGGTTACTTTCCGAACAGACACTACAACTGTCATAATTGTGTGGTGGCACCTGGCCACACCCACTTTGAATACAATGTAACCTTACTAGGTTAGCTTCCATTGATTGGACATCCTGACTTTGATGCCGAGTAGGATTCCTGTTACTGATACTAATTTGCTGAGTATCTTCATCCATATAAATTGGCATCCACCAGTGATTTAACAAGTGCTGGAGTGCCTCCTGGACAAGGGTACAACCTCGATCATTTTTGCAACCCGCTTTACAGCTTTGATAGTCATGTGATATTAAGAATCCGAGTCAGACCTGCTCAGCATGTAACTCTACCAAGCTGGTATTCATCACGCGAATGTCGAAGATCTGAACCATGTTGATCTGATAGGGGTTCCTATCATGGTAGTCTTGGATCCATCCAAGATTCATTTGATGCTGGAGGACCTCCTGTATGAAAGAGCATCCCTGTTTATTTACCGAGCAAATCAGACAAGAACTGTAATCGTGCTGTGGCAGATTATGGTATTGGCTTTGCCTTGAGTGCATCGCCACCAAGTTGGCATTCATTGCACGGATGTCGTGATTCTTAATGACATTAGAATTTGTGTAGACCATGTTAACTCCACGAACTTGGTGCTCTTGGATCCATCCGAGATCCATCTATTCCTGTAGAGCTGCTTGCACTACAGAACATCCTTGGTTGTCTTTAGAGTAGATATCACACTGGTGATAATTATGAGGTGGCACATGGCCGTACCCACTCTGTCTACAATGCATTTTGATCAGATTGGTCCTCAACAAGAGTACATCATGAATTTGATAGACGTTGTTAAATTCTCTCTCAATCAGGTTGACAGCAGCTTTCTCATGTTGAGGCAGCGGGTTTGTGAGAACATTGGGATTCGTATCTTTGAAAGATAAGAGCCCGCTCCTAAAAAGCTTTTGCACGTCAGACTTGAAATTGAGACAAGTCTCTATGTTATGCCCTGAACCTCCTTGATGATAAGGGCATGTTTGATCCACCTTAAACCAAAAAGGCAGATTTTCCGGTACTGTAAGAGGAGACTTAGTCTGAATGTGCCCCTTAGCCAGTAGTAATGGAAATAGTTCTACGTACAACATGGGCATAGGATCAAACCCTGATGGTCGTGTTATACAGTTGTTGTTATATGGAGGACGAGCCTGCTGAAGAGGTTGTTGTGTCCTTTGCTGATCAGGTTGGCTCTGCGCAACCTGAGGTTGATACGTAGGAATAGGCGCAGGGCTGATAGCAGGAGTCACAGCTGCTACCAGCTGATAACGTCGCCTTTGCTTTTCGAGAGAGATATTCCCAATATCTTGCTCTTTTTTCTTAGGGAGAGCACTACCATATTTTTTAGTACCGCTCGTCGATCCAATGTCTTTTACCAAACGTCCTTCTCGGACGGCTTCCTCAAGACGTACGCCCATGCCGACCATTTCGGTGAAATCACTGGGCGCACTGGCAACCATTCGGTCATAGTAAAATGAGCTTAAGGTCTTTAAGAAGATCTTTGTCATCTCTTTTTCCTCAAGAGGTGGACAAATTTGAGCGGCAATTTCACGCCACCTTTGAGCATACTCCTTAAAGGTTTTCTTGTCCTTTTGCGGCATCGATCTGAGTTGATCTCTGTCGGGAGCCATGTCCAAATTGTATTTGTATTGTTGGACGAAGGCAGTACCAAGATCTCTGAATGTGCTAATCGTAGCACGGTTTAAACCCATGTACCATTTGAGTGCGGCACCGGTTAAACTATCCTGAAAGTAGTGAATCAGTAGGTCCTGATTCTCCATCTGAGTTGACATACGCCGAGCGTACATCACCAGATGGGTTTGAGGGCAAGAGTTACCCTTGTACTTTTCAAAGTCGAGCACTTGGAACTTGTGCGGGACTTTCACATTGGGGACTAAGCAGAGGTCTGCGGCGTCCTTTCCAAATAAATCCTGACCGCGAATGGCTTGCAGTTCCTTCTGCATTTCCAAGAATTGTTCCTGGAATTCATCCATTCGGTCAAACATAGTTCCCTTCTTACCAGAAGGTGTCTGTGGAATCTGTCCTTCCGGGACAGTGTGTACCACAGGGGGTGGTACCGTGACTACGGCAGTGAGTCTTGGCGCCTCCCGAAGTTTGTAACCTTCAGGAGTCTTGAATATGCCCTTGGCATCTTCGCTTTCCTAAAGTTTGTAACCTTCAGGCCCAGCGGCTTCTGTTGTGATTCCCTGATCTTCAGTGATCGGAGGAACATATCCTTCCGGGATATAGTTAACAAGCATGCCCCAAGGACGATCTTTCGGTATCTGATACCTAGGATCATACCTTTCCACTATGGGTGTTGAGGTGATCTCTGAGATCACAGTTCGTTGTAGCTGAGCTTCTGCCATGGCTTGCAGGTCGTTACGAAGCTTTCTCATATCCTCTCTCAGAGCGTCGATCTCTTCCTTCAACTCTCTGTTTTCTTCCTCAAGATCATCCATCTTTTTCTGACGATTGGCCCGAGTATTATACGAATGAGACAGTTTGACTCTAGAACCGAGACACAAACGTGAGATTCGTAGGTAAGAAGAATGCGTGATGTGAGAATGATAAATGTAATGATTATATTAATTGTTTTTTGGTTTAATCAAAATAAACTTCGACAATTAGATTGCAAATATCAAACAGTAGGGAAACCCCTTTTTATTGGAATTCAAAGGATTACAGAAAAGGAAATACAGTAGATTACAAGGTGCAGAAACAGAAACCTAAGCTAATGGGTTCCGAGTCCCCTCTGACGAGAACTCAGGTGCTGATTCCGGTATCTTCCTTTTCTTTGACCGGGGCTCTTGGGCCGTTGTCGGGTCGTCATTCCTTTGCCAGGTGAAAGGAGTGAGCAAATTCCTTTGGTCATCTTGATTCTCTACAGCATGCTGCTCCAAAATTTCAATCAGAGCATCTTTTTCTTTCAGTAATTGCTGTATTTTGACGCACTCTATGTCGAGGGTGTCGTACTTGTTCTTCCAAGACCTTCTCTCCTTTTGAATTTTGTTGAGAGTAACCTGAAGCTTTTTAGTTTCCGTCATGAAGTACATGACAGGTTCCCTCGGTGGAAGAATTCTGTAACGAGGATAAGGCATCTTTAGCTTGAGAGCTCTAGTCTGTACCCAATGAAGATAAGGCTCCACCGAGACACAGTCCGGTTTTCCTAGAGACTCTCGTCCTTTCTTATAAACATGCTTCCAAGCGTGCACTATTTCCATCTTTAGTGCTATGTCGTTTTCCCCTTCCTTGAAGAAAAGACCTTCTAGATGAACACCCAGTGGGATGTGTCTCATCGGGTATCCAAATTGACGGTGAACCAATACCGGATGGTAGTTGATTCCTCCTTTAGTTCCTATGAGGGGTACGTTGGGGAAGCTTTCACAACGATCAATGATCCTAATTCCCTCATAAATCCTATTGCACCAATCTATATCAGAGTTGGTAAGAGACATGATCTTCTGCGACCAGCGTAAGGCACTCTTACAATCCCAAAAAGCAGCAGACTTGGGCAAGTGAGAGATAAACCATTTGTAAAGCAGAGGTACACAGCATGTGATCTCCCCTCCGCTGTACAAATTTCCCAAGTGTACAGAATGATACGCATCTGCGAGCAAAGTCGGCACAGGGTTTCCAATGAGAAAAACCTTAATAGAATTGATATCGACGAAGTTATTGATGTTGAGAAACAAAAAAAAACCCGTAGGTGAGCAAGACAAAGATGCTTTCAAAAGCAGTCACGTTTCCGATACTGGAGAAATACAGGGCCTTCTTTGTCAGGAACTGGGCTGGCGAACCTTGGATGCCACCCTTAGCGGTCATGTGAGTCCTGACCTCAGACTCGTCCAAATGAATTGCTCTTGCAATGGTCTGATTCTTTGGAATCTCCTCCAGTCCAGAAAATGGAGCTCGATCCGTAATGTGTATATCGATCAGATGAGAATACTCCTCCAGCGTTGGTGCTAGCTGGTAATTCGGGAATGTGAAATAGTGATAAACTGGATCATAAAACTGAATGAGCGCATCCATGATTCCCTCAATCACATGGACTCTTAACAGTGGTAGCAAACCTCCGTGCTTGGCTCTGAAAGCCTCAGGGTTAGTGATCATCCTCGCAAACCTTCTCAAATCCCCTATTTTTGGAACCTTGAAGGTATACGTATGAGTTCTCCTTCTACCGAAATCCATTAGTGCAATCCTTTTCTCTGATATTTGCAATCACAGTCTTAGTTTATTTTGAAAAACAGAGATACTAGAAGAGAAGAATTTTTTTGAATGTTTTAATGTTTTTTAGATGAATGCATGAATGCAGCACACAAAAACATAGAAAAAACATGGGGTCAAAGGGTCGTTGTCATGAAGTCAAGGCTCTACCCATCCCCAAAGGTTTATACTAGGGTGATATTTTGTACCTGTACTCATTATCATCAGCTCCTCCCAGGAAAGCAAAACAACAAGCGGATCGCCAGCGAGTTGTAAAGCAATCTTAGAGTAAGTGGCATTCACCGAGAATAGATCACCAGCCTCAAATGAGGGTAGTATCGCGTAACAACTATTTCCGATAGTTTCCGCATTACAAAAGGGTTTGGCTCCTCAGCTTCTCAGACTTAACAACCGGCCCATTGTCTAGGTGAGAGAATGGGTTGCGTTAGTCAGCCTCCACTGTGGTTGATGGTCAACCCCGTCGCCATCACTTATCTTAAGTGTATACTTAATCTTTCCGCATACGGCATCACCTGCATTCCCATTAGCAGAAAAATAAACACGTATAGCAATTAGGAAAAGCAGTATATATATTTGTCCTAAACATCCTAGACCTTTAAAGCTATGAATCCTAAGTTCCTAATAGAAAATGGGTTCCCCAGCGGAAGCCCCAATCTGTGGTAATCACACAAGAGGTGAAAAAGGAAATCAGAAATCGGCCACACGGTGGGCGCCATTTTTCTGTAGCGAGCGATTTTGGACGTGGTTCTTAAGCGCTGGTCGCTCTCTGTGGTTGGGCTTAAACTACAGGTCGATTCATTTTGTATCCTATTATCAGCTGATTAAGGAAGGGAAATAGATGTCTCCAATTAACCCTGCTTTGCATACTGAGTTTAAACAGCGGTCTGTTAGGTTACGGATGCTATCAATGTGGAGGGCCTTTGTACTGGTTATTTGTATTTTCGCCAATACTGATTTCTTTCTAGGACTTGACAGAAGGTTTCTGGCGGGGAACAAGGATTAGGATGTTAGGACTGAAGTTTTTGAATTACTGCTTTTGATATGAGATTTGGGTTTTTGTTTAGTGTGCTCGCTAAGATTTTTCTTTCAATCTTATGCCTACGTATTCCCGTTTACCAAAATAGGGAAATCAGAGCGTTCGTAGTTCCTCCTATTCTATGGGAGGAAATTGGTTGTTTTGGTGTCTTGTTCAAAGCCCAAGACGTGAAGTGAAAGGTAGTTTGTATCTTGTTCAAAGCCCAAGATATGAAGCTGAAGGGTTTATTTGTGTCTTGTTCAAAGCCCAAGACGTGAAGCTAAAGGTCCTGACTTTAGAGAGAATTTGTCATCTCTAAAGAGGGGGTTGTATGACACAACTGTGTATAAAGGAGAATTACTTTAACCGGGATATGTGAATCCGACAATGCCATAATTTCCTGAGAAGGGGTTTTTAACCTGAAGGAGAAGATTTTAACTCAGTGTAGAGCAATGCTATCTTTCCTTAGGAATTTCTCATGCTAAAAGAGGGACAGTGGCATGGATGTAGATGATCCAGAGGTTTGCCGCTTACAGCGATTAGATGAAAGGGGAAGGAGTTGTTGATGTTTGTGTACTGCGAACGAGGTACAACTTTGACGCTAAAAGGTTAATCGGATTAACCAGTGGTTTTCTTATATAAAGCCTAAGAGGAGGCTATTATGTGTCTCGTACGATGCCCGAGAGAGAGGCTAAAAGGTTTTGACTCAATGATGGAATCCTTTGGTATCTCGTATAAAGCCCGAGATGGAGGTTATTGGACTCAACAAGAGAGTTTTGGTATCTCGTACGAAGCCCGAGATGGAGGCGAAAGGGGTGATTGACTCAACAAGGGAGTCTCTTATGTGTCTCGTACAAAGCCCGAGAGAGAGGCTAAAAGTTGTTTGACTCCGCTGGGGAGAATCATTGTACAAAGCCCAAGAGGAGGCCATGGTAACTGTTCCAGTTAAGTGACAGGTCCTGTATGCCAATTTTAAAGAGAAAATCAGTTCTTATATGAGCAACACTGTACTCAAGGATTTTTGATACGAGGATCAGGGTCATTCCGTATTCTTTAAGGAGACGGGAAATCCAAGGGGTATTGAGACTGTCCGAGTCTATGGATTTCCTTCCTATTTAACAAAGGGGTCACTTGAGAATGTCTTTGAGACTCAAGGAAGTTAGACTGCCCAAGTATAGAGTTTCATCTTTTGTACTATGTTTTGAGAAACAGTAGTAGACTCTTCGAAAGGACTGTTCTATGAGGATGATTAAGTTCTGTTCCTATACCTCTAGGAGGTCGTCAGGACAATTTGTACGAAGCCCAAGAGGCGGCTGGGAACTTTTAAGAAGCCGACGGGTCCTTGTACGAAGCCCAAGAGAAGGCTATCATTCTCGGAGGAAGAGATCATTATACGAAGCCTAAGAGGAGGCTGTGAATACTTCTAAGAAGTCGTAGGGTCCTTGTACTAAGTCCAAGAGGAGGCGGGGTTACTTTTAGGAAGCCAGTAGGTCCTTGTACGTTGCCCAAGAGGAGGCCGATGCTTTTAAGAAGCCCGTGGGTCCCCAAACCCCGAGAAATTCAAGGCAATGCTATTCACCGAGAATAGATCAAAGTTAAGAAAGTCCGAGAATTTGGAAGAAACTCAAAGATGCCATTCACGGAGAATACATTCATCTTTGGGAGTAGAGTTTCTTGACAATTCCTAATGAGGACAGCCGAAGAGAAGACTGTATCTGGTGATCCTATTGGGGATCTAGTTGTCTATTTCTACGAATAAACGAAACGGCGTCACCTAGTTCTAGACGTAGTTGCCGGGGAAACTCTAAATATCTATACTATTATTACACAGTTGATATGAGTTTATGAAAGAAGACTTACAGTGGAACAGCCCCACAATACAGTTATATGTATATGAAAGCGGTAAATGAAAGCAATAACCACTTACTCGGTTGTAGAGCTTCCATGCTGTTTGGTTAGTTGTTCAACAAAGAAAGATTGAAAACAACAGTATATTCAAAATCAAAGGAGAAAGTGCTTTGAAATAAAATGGTTGGGGCTTACAGCTCAAGGAGAGGCCCAGGGTTTTATCAGTGAGCGCACTGTTGAATTGTACAGAGGGACTTATACAAGTGACTGAGGCCCAAAAAATGTTTTTGTACAAGGGGATAGGTCTTACACTCTCTCAAGAGGCCCAAAAAGTTTAAAGAAAAAGAGCGGGGCTTATAACACGAGGGTAGGCCCAAATGACTTTTCGTTTAAAATGGCGATCACGCCGAGGTTTTCTTTTAACGCGGAGGGACTTTATACAATAAGTGAGGCCCAAAATTTTTTGGTTAAAAGGGGGTTGGGTCTTACACTCTATTAGAGGCCCAAGAGTTTTGAATGGGTCTTATAGCTCAAGGAGAGGCCCAAGGTTATTTTTCAAAAGGCGATGATCGTGCCATTTATTTGAAAATGTACAGAGGCACTTATACAACGAATGAGGCCCAAAATATTTCTGTACAAGTGGGTTGGGTCTTACACTCTCTCAAGAGGCCCAAAAGTTTTAAGAAAAGAAATGGGTCTTACTACTCGAGGGTAGGCCCATAGTTTTGTTTTGAAGAGGCGACGATCGCGCCGTTCGTTTTGACGGTATCGGGGCTTATACAATGCAGTGAGGCCCAAAAAGGTTTGGTCAAAAAAGGATTGGGTTTTACACTCTATTAGAGGCCCAAGTGTATTTTAAAAATGATTCATGAGGGTTGAATTAATCCAAAAACCCTAATTTGTTTTCAAAAATGTATTTAATTGAATAAAAATTCAATTAAAATGATCAAAATTGGTTTACATATGAAAAACAAATTGTGATCTTGGATTAATGCTTCAAAAATTAAGTATTGACCTACAAAATAATTAGAAAGCATTAAAAGTTGCAAAATCAATGTAGAAAAAATATTTAAAATGTCAAAAAAAATTAAACATTAATTCTTTGCAAAAATATCAATTATATGAAATAAATAATATTTTTGGGATTTTTTGTTAAAATAAAATATTTTAACATTTTTGTGAATTATTAAAAAAAGAATCAACTCAAAATCATTAAAACTCAGAGAGAAATTAATTTTTGGATCAATTAAACAAAATCACAAAATTCAAATATTTGAATTATTCAAAAATGGCGCCAAGAACAGCTGAAGAACACGCGCGTGTTATGGGTTTGGCTGATTTGCATTTTCTATCCAATCTCCCTGAATACTCGATTATAACATGCAATCAACATATCATTATGCTCGTCTCAACCTCACGATCATGTTTATGTCCATTAATTTCATTTAAATTAAACATACAACAAGAAATCACGAAGAAACCTCAAGAACCCTAATTTCTGCATGAAGGCTAGGATTTTTGATACACGATTCAAACAATGCAATTAATTGAGGGAAAACATTCCATGCATGATTATGATAATATGGCCAAATTATTGTGCGAGGAAATATGCATAGATTGAGAGATGACCAAGTATATGCTTACCTCTAAGCCGTGACAGCAAGTGCAATGTGATTTTTGATTTGGAGGTGTTACAGATGAGTGGTGATGATCTGAACAGCTTCCCTACACCCTATGGAGTGTGTTTGAATGCTTAGACTTGATTGAAATTGGCTGGATCAATTCGTGGCATCTCAGCTGCAACTTGATTGAAAATTTGAGCAACCAGCTGGTGATTTTGTGAAATCAGTGTTCCAGATGTTATGTGAGTGTTTGGATCAATTCTATACGATGTATGTGAGGTGTGTGAGTGATTGGTTTGATTGGAAAAGCTCTCAAACTCAAAACCCGATAGTTACCTTGCTAAGAAAGGCATTTTTGCCAAGAGAAAGAGATTTTGAGAAAGGTAAATGTTGTAGGCCTTTGGTGTACTCAAACTGATCACAATTGAGCTCTATTTATAGTAGAGCAAGTTTGTTTTGCAAGGAATAGTGAATGGCAGCTGGTAAGTAGGTTTGGCCAATGTTGGTAAATGAAAATCCAAGTCTCCTCTAGCCATTGACTAGAGGTTAGGGCACAGAGCTTTGGTCCCCTTGGTCTTGGATAAGTCTTGACTGATTTCAGATGAGAATGGCTCAGTCCATGCCACCTTGATGTTTCCATTGAATGCTTCAATCCAAATTTGGAGTCTTGTCCCTATTTTGGCCATTCTAGGTTCAACATGTTATTTCTTGTTCCATGGACTTATGAGGCTTGGCTCAGTGATTGTCCCCCTTAGATTCAATCCTTAGATGTGTCCAAGTGGATAGGAACATTTGAATTTGGCTAATTTTGGCAAATCGAGCCAAAATGCAAAATATGCCTTGCCTTTGACAGATTTCAGCAAGGCAACTTGACAATGTCATATCTCATGGTGTAAGTTGAATTTGGCAATGTTCTTGGCCATTTTGGAAAGCCCTTACATGATACAACAACTGTTTGAACATGTTTGGTTTTGATCTCTTCTGATTCCAAGTGAAAAATCCCTCTACATTTGGCAAAAAGTGAAGCAAAATCTGACTTAGTGAAAATTTCACTAAGTGTTGGAACAAGGTGTGATTTCTTGATTTTGATCACTCCATAACTCAAAATCCTTAATGAATTGGACTTAGGTATAGTTGAAGTTTTTGTAGAGGGTAATGAGGGCTACAAATCCATCTTTGGATGAAAAAAATTGGCCTTGTGGTTTAGGAGTTATTTTTTCCATAACTTAGAAAAATTTCTAAGTTTTATGGTTACCCCTTTTACAAGTTATCCCACTTTCTTTGATTTTTCTTGATGAATGATGATCCAAATCATACATTAACATCATTTTAGGGTTAAAAATCCATTTTGGTGAAAAATCTCAAAAAGTCAAACTTGACTTTTGTGCACAGTTGACTTTTTATCAGATGAATTCCAAACTGTGCAATTCTTCATGAAATCATGTCCTTGACCTAAATCAAACTTGATGGACATGTTCCAAGGGTGTCATAGGGTATATTGAGGCATGTCCTAGGGTTTGGGAGCATGTCCTGGTCAAAATTCAAAGTTATAGTTGACTTTTTCCTTAAAACCCTAATTGTGGTGCAGATGAAATTGAGACTTGTTGCTCAAGCTTCTTGGATTAATCCATTGTTCCAAATGGATCAATATGGTATATTAGAGACCCCCAAACCCTCCTTTGAGGTCTTGGCTCATGATTTGCCCAAAAAGTCAACTTAGGGGTGAATTAGGTCAAGAAACCCTAATTCCTGATTTTTGATGTAGGCATCCCCTAAGGTCAAATTGACTTGATGATTGGGTCCATGAGGTTCCATGGAGTATATTAGGTTATGTTTTGGATCTTTGGCTTGTGTCCAGATGAAATTTTCCATCTGGAGGCCCTGGTCGATCAAAACCCTAATTTGGGGACACTGGCGATCTTGAGACTTGATCCACCTAGAAGGGAGCAGCCTTGTGCTTAATCCTTTAAGTGGGAGTCCTTTTGATCCTTTGGGGATATGTTAGAGGCTAGACAAGTTGAAGATCATGTCATTCCTTGATTGATCCCTTGTCTAAGGCTCTGAGAGGGCTTAAAACCCTAATTTTGATTGTGGTGAATGCTCAACAATTCCTTGAGGAGATTGATAAGGCACAAAGGCACATCCATATTGTGATGATGATTGACACAATGATGGGAATATTAGTGGTCAAAATTTGGGGTATGACACATCCCAACATTGTTCAGAACCACAACATCCATACAATGAACGTTAACTTAGTGGCGATGCATTCGAGACAAAGTCAGTATTATAATCTACCATGGCACGATTACAGTGCTTGTCTAGTTTGCTCAACAAACAATCAGGGATGCTCTTTTATACAAGAGGCCCTCCAACGTCAGATGGATCTCGGATGGATCCAAGAATACCGTGAAAGAAATGACCATCAAGTTAATATGGTTCAGATCTTTGACATACGCTTGATGAATACCAGTCTAGTAGAACTACATGCTAAGCAAGCTTGGCTCGGTTTTCTGGCTTCACATGATTATCAAGACTGTGAAGAATGCTGTAATGACGACCAAGGGTGTGCACTTGGGTAAAGAACCCTTCAACATCTATTGGACCATTGGTGGCTTCCGATCTACCTTGATGAAGCTACACAAGAGATTAGCATGACTGACGGGAATCCTGGTAGACACCAAATTTGTGATGTCCGCTCAATGGAAACAGATCTAGTAAAGATGCACTGCATACAAAGCAGGCGTGGTAAGGTACCACCACATAATTATGAGTGTTGTAGAGTATGCTCAGAGAACAACCAAGGATTCTATCTCGTATGAGCGGCTCTTCAAAATCAGTTGGACCGAAAAGAGATTCGACCATGTTTAATTTCTGGGTCGATTAACATGATACAAGACTACCTCCCTGGTCAAAATAAAAGCTCTGTCATAATCTCTGATCATGGAAAAACCAAGGACGTTTGTGCCATAATCCCACTACTCAATGAATCAAGAATCCCTCTTGATGGTAGAAAAGTTCCCAACCAAGAACTGATTGAGGATGCCTATAACGGTCAGAGAAATCAAAAAGTTTTTGTGGTTATCTACCTGCCAGGTCCAATACCGTTCATATAAGAAAGGGCTATCCCTTACAAGTACGGTGCAACGACCATTGAAAATGGAAAGGAAGCTCCATTACCATCCGTCATGAACATTGCCGACTTCAGTCGAGTTACCCGAAGCTGCCAGGTCTTCAATAGAGGAGTTGGAGAAATGGACAAAGAAAAGGAACCTCAAACGGAAGTTCCAAATCAACAAGTCGGGCAATCCAGAAATCCAGAACCTGTAAAGAACAACGATGAGATGCTGAAGCTCATCCATAAAAGCGAGTACAACATTGTAGACCAATTGTTACAAACTCCATCTAGAATATCTGTGTTATTTCTCCTACTTAGTTCCGAAGCTCACAGGGAATCTCTACAGAAAGTCTTAGAGCAAGCCTTCATGGAACAAGATGTAACGGTAGGACAATTTGACAACATCATCTCCAATATCACTTCCTGCAACAACTTAGGATTCAGTGATGAAGAACTGCCAGAAGAAGGAAAGAATCATAATATGGCGCTTAACATTACAGTCAACTGCCAAGACAATGCTTTAGCGAGCGTACTGGTAGACACAGGATCATCATTGAATGTTATGCCAAAATCGACTCTGATACGACTATCATTTCAAGGAGCTCCGATGAGAGGCAGTGAGATCATTGTCAAAGCCTTTGACGGATCTAGAAAAATAGTTATCGGCAAAGTCGATCTTCCCATAACCATCGGTCCTCACACCTTCCAAGTCACTTTCCAGGTCATGGACATCTAGGCAGCATACAGTTGTTTATTAGGAAGACCTTAGATAAATGAAGCTGGGGCAGTCACTTCGACACTTCACCAAAAGCTGAAGTTCGTCAAGAATGACAAGTTAGTCACGATCTGGGAAGAGCAAGCCTTAATCGTAAGAAATTTATCATCATTCTCCTGTGTAGAACGAGAGGAGATTGTTGGAACCCAGTTCCAAGCACTCTCGGTGAGCAATGAAAATCGACCAGAAAAAGGGAAATCAATTTCCTCATATAAGGACGCTCTCGAAGTAATCAAGAGTAATGCCACAAAGGGATGGGGACAAATTATAACTCCTACGGATAACAAGACAAAAAAAAGGTCTTGGTTTCTCTCCGGCCTGTACCCAGACTACTAAAAAGGACAAAAGTTTTCTTCCCATTCAGGATTTCTTCCACATCGGAGGTTTCCTCCACCCAGTGTCTCAAGAAGTACACACCATCAATGAGAATGACTTCTCCGATACGGAAGAAGAATGGAAATCTTATCTCAACGATAATAATTACATGTCTCAGTAAGAAGCACACATGCCTTTCTGTTTTCCAAAGCAGAGCCCGAGATATATACCGAGGTCAGACTTCTGGATGATCTATGGAGATTGTGATCCTGAGGGATGTCATGCTCCACCTAACTCATTAGAAGATGAACTAAACTTTGACCAAGATTATTATGATACCTTGGATGACTTACCTATCTGGAAGCCGTACACAAAAGTCTTGGGGCAAAAGAGTCAGCCAAAAGATGCCTATCAACTGAGTAATATTGAAAAGAATACCCACGTCCCTACCGAGTCATGGGGTCAATACTCAGGATATTCCGAAGATAACCAGTGCCATGATAATGAATATGCAAAGATTGCAGGACAAGAGTTCATCAACTATGCATTTCCTGAAGTCAACGTCATTGAGGAAGATGACTCATCCACTTCCATAGAAGTATGGGACACTTTGGGAAAATCGAGTGGCAAGTACGACTTCTTAATCAAGTACACCACTCATGAAAGCTCTCACATCAGATACGAGGGCATCCAGCCAAATGGATGGGGAGATCCTCTTGAGCGTGAAAACTCCATGGACAATACAGCAGAAGAATCCGTTTATGGAAAAACTGCTTGGGAGGAAGACTCTAATGATCCTACTCTGCCAGAAATCAGTGTTGTTTCTGAAGACAAACCAAGAAGGAAGATACCAGACTTTGTGATTCACAGAGGAGTTCGTCGCCAATGGGTTGATGTCGATGTCCCAAAGGTCGTCCATAAGTCTAAGTAATTACCATCTTTGTTTTAACCTTTCACCTTGCCCTTGTGAAACAGATGTTTATATAGGGCTCACCTTTCTGTAAATTTCCCTCTTCGCTTCGCCCAAAGTGACATAGTTTTGTTTTATAGGTCTGTATTTCAAGAATCGACAAATCAAGAATCTGTACAAGTACCTATGCTTACCACAATGTATCAAATTGATACAGAGGGAGACTTACAAGAGAAATCTACGACTCTCAAAACCTAAACCCTACTTTAAAAAATAGGATTCTTAAGTCTATGTCATTCTCTCTCTCTGTGTTGGGCTTCATATCTTTGTTCCTTGATCCACTGCTAATACCTCCTTGAATCTTGGAACGGATTTAAAACAAACCTCCTGTGATAGTCATGATGTCGAGTCTTCATCCTGGGACATTTCACTTAACATATTTGGTCTGGAGCAGACCCCTTCATGATGGAACATCTTTCACAACATTATGTTTTACCAAAATTTAGTCAAACTCTTGGAGCTTTCAATCTCCCCCTTTTGACAAATTTTGGCTAAAACATTCTTCAGTTTGATGGGGAATGCAGTGAGAAAACCTGAAGCAAGTGTCAAGAAAAAGAGAGAAAAACATTTCAAGTTCCTCTCCTCATTCACCTTGTGATACTGAGTACATAGAGAATGTAACTCAGATCAAAAAACACAACTTGTTTTCTAACTCTGATCACAAAACACAATTTACCCAAGATGTTAGAACCTAGAACGTCAGAACATCCTTTGAGACATTTTTCCAGATCAGTAACTCAAATGCACACACACAGTTGTAGCGCGATTTTTTGGTGGTTTCGAATCACGATCGCTTGGGTACTACAGTTTGATTCATTTTTTATCCTATTGAGCTGATTAAGGAAGGGAAATAGATGTCCCCAATTAACCCTGCTTGCATATTGAGTTTGAACAGCTGACTGTTAGTTTACAGATGCTATCAAAATCGTTGGTCTTTCTTTGGTTATTTTGCCTAAGAACACAGTGTCTGGACTATTTGTGAGGTTTTTGGTAACGTGTTTAGATTTGATGCTTTTGGGTTGATTGACGGAGGTGTTGGATTTTGAGTTTTTTGATTAGTGTGCTCGCTAAGACTCTGCAATCTTATGCCTATGTATTCTCGTTTAACGAAACAGGGAAATCAGAGCGATCGTAGTTCCTCCTATTCTAAGGGAGGAAAAGATGTTTTGGTGTCTCGTTTAAAGCCCAAGACAGAGGCTAAACGATTTATTTGTATCTTGTTCAAAGCCCAAGATGTGAAGCTAAAGGGTTTTTTGTGTGTCCTGTTCAACGCCCAAGATTGAAGCTAAAAGGTTCGACTGAGAGAAAACTTGTCATCTCTGAAGAGGAACTGTTGATGTTCGTATGCCTTGATTAAAGCACAAGTTGATGCTAAAAGGTTGATTGACTCAACCGGGGATTTCTCTATGCAAAGCCTAAGAGGAGGCTATTGACCCAACAAGAGGGTGTCTTTTATTCGTCTCGTACGAAGCCCGAGATAGAGGCTAAAAGGGTTGACTCAACAAGAGAGTACTAACGAGTGACTGACTCAACAAGAGAGTGCTTTTATATGTGTCTTGTACGAAGCCCAAGATGGTGGCTAAAAAAGATTTGACTCAACAAGAGAGTACTTTTTATGTGTCTTTTACGAAGCCTAAGATGGAGGCTAAACAGGGTTTGACTCAACAAGAGAGTCTTTTATACTCAACAAAAGAATGATTTAGTGTCTCGTATGAAGCTCGAGATGGAGGCTAAAAGGAAAGTGACTCAACAAGAGAGTCTTTTATACTCAACAAGAGAGTGTTTTAGTGTCTTGTACGAAGCCCGAGATAGAGGCTAAAAGGAAAGTGACTCAACAAGAGAGTCTGAAAAGGTTTGCTCCGTTGGGGAGAATCATTGTACAAAGCCCAAGAGGAGGCTGACTTTCCTGAGGAAAGGATCATTATACAAAGCCTAAGAGGAGGCTAACTTCTGCCGGGGGATAATTGAGATCCCGACAGGTCCAAGTGGGAGAGCCCTCATGAGAGAGGTCAGGTTTCTACTGGAGATTGGTCCAGAGTGATCGGTATTTTTCCTATGTTTTGAAAGGAACTTAAGAATATCTTTGAGACTCAAGGGTATTAAACTGTCCAAGTCTACTGGTAGAGTTTTATCTTTTGTATGATGCCCAAGAGGAGGCCGACTCGTTCAAGGAATGAGTATCAACCCTAACATTGGTCTAAAGGTTTTGGCTCTCTTTAGAATGACAGCTCTAATGAAGGATGATTAAGTTCTGTCCTATACCTTTAGAAGGTCGTTAGGGTCCTTGTATTAAGCCCAAGAGAAGGCATGAGAACTTCTAAGAAGCCGATGGGTCCTTGTACAACGCCCAAGAGGAGGCGGGGATGCTTTTAGGAAGCCTGTGGGTCCCTAAAACAAGAGAAGTTCAAGAAATGCAATTCACAGAGAAGAGATCATTCCAGGAAAGTTTGAGAATTTGGAAGAAACTCAAGAGATGCTATTCACGGAGAATAGATCAACTCTGGGGAGTAGTGTTTCTTTGACAATTTCTAAGGGTGACAGTCTGAGAAAAGGTTCACCGAGAATACTGCCTTTCTCTTTGTTCCATATTGTTTAACCCCAAGGGAAGGGAAGACTGTATCTGGAATCCTACGGGAGATCTAATTTTGTTTGTATTTAAGAGTGATCAACAGGGCTTTACCTAGTTCTAGATGTAGTTGTCGGGGAAACTCTAAATAACTATACTAGTATTACACAGTTGATATTTGACAAGTATGTAAAAGGATGTGAAAGAAGACTTACAGTGAAGTAGTCCCACAATACAGTTATATATACATATGAAAGCGATAAATGAAAGCTGATAAACACTTACACGTTGTAAAGCTTCCATGCTGTTTTGTTAGTTGTTCAACAAAGAAAGTTTTGGTAACAACATATATTTGAATTCAAAATCAAAGGAGAAAGTTCTTTGAAATAATTGTTGGGGCTTACAGCTCAAGGAGAGGCCCAAATTTTAACAGTAATCGCATCGTTGTTTTGAATGTCTTATCGGGACTTATACAACGACTGAGGCCCAAAGAGGTTTTTATTTACAACGGGGGTGGGTTTTACACTCTAATAGAGGCCCAAATAAATTTAAAGAAAAGAAATGGGGCTTTTAACATGAGGGTAGGCCCAAATGATTTTTGTTTTGAAATGGCGATCGTGCCGAGATTTTTTTAACGCAGAGGGACTTATACAATATCTGAGGCCCAACATGGTTTTGGTTAAAAAGGGATTGGGTCTTAACTCTATTCGAGGCCCAAGAGTTGGAAAATAAGTAAAGATGGGTCTAATAGCTCAAGGAGAAGCCCAATTGGTTTTGTTACAAAGGCGACGACCGCGCCGTACTTTTAAAAATATACAAAGGGACTTATACAATGTGTGAGGACCTAAAAGGTTTATTTAGAAAAGGATTGGATCTTACACTCTACCAAGAGGCCCAAAGAAATTTAAAGAAAAGAAATGGGGCTTATAACACGAGGGTAGGCCCAGATGATTTGATTTTTGAACTGGAGATTGCGCCGAGATTTTTCTTTTAACACAGAGGGACTTATACAATATCTGAGGCCCAAAATTGTTTTGGTTAAAAAGGGATTGGGTCTTACACTCTATTAGAGACCCAAAGATTTGTTTTTGTACAAGTGGTGGGGCTTACAACTCACGGAGAGGCCCAAGTTTTGTTGTTTTTTAAAAATGACGATCGCTTCAAACTTTTGAAAATGTACAGAGGGACTTATACAATAAGTGAGACCTACAATGGTTTATTTACAAAAAAGGTTGGGTCTTACACTCTATTATAGGCCCAAGAGTTATTTTTTGTACAAGAGACAAGACTTACAACTCAAGGAGAAGCCCAGGGTTAACGGCGATCGCGCCGAGGTTTGGAAAACACAGTGGGTCTTATACAATATCTGAGGCCCAAATCATTTTTGTTTCAAAAAGGGGTTAGGTCTTACACTCTATTAGAGGCCCAAGAGTTTTATTTTTGATTGATGAGGGTTGAATTAATCAAAACCCTAATTTTGTTTAAAAAGGAGTTAATTTTGTTAAAAAAATTAATAAAAAGTGATGAAAACAAGTGAAAAATGAGTGTTGATCTTGGATCAATGTTTCAAAAATCATGTTTATATCCACAAAATGATTGAAAACCAATTAAATTTGGAAAATCAAGGGGGGAAAATATTTCAAATGTTAAAAACAAATATAACATTAATTCCATGCAAAAATATCAAATATATGAAATAAATAATATTTTTGGGATTTTTTTGGTAAAATAAAATATTTTAACATTTTTGTGAATTATTAAAAAAAGAATCAACTCAAAATCATTGAAACTCAGAGAGAAATTAATTTTTCAATCAATTAAATAAAATCACAAAATTCAAATATTTGAATTTGTGAAAAAAGGCGCCAAGAACATGGCAAGAACACGCGAGTGTTCTGAGTTTGGCCTGATTTGCATTTTCTATCCAATCTCACTGAATACTTGATGAAATCACACAATCCACATATCAATCTGCTCGTTTTCACCTCACGATCATGTATATGGTCTTTAATTTCATTTATTTTAAGCATGGAATAAGAAATCAAGACAAAACCTCAAGAACCCTAAAATTTGCATGAAGGCTGAGAATTTTGATACACGATTCAAACAAAGTAATTAATTGAGGGGAAACATTCTATGCATGATTATGAACATTTGGCAAAAGTATTGTGCGAGGAAATATGCATAGATTAAGAGATGACCAAGTTTAGGCTTACTTGAAGGTCGTGACAACAAGAGCAATGTGATTTTTGAGTTGGAGGTGTTACAGATGTGTTGTGATGATCTGGACAGCTTCCCTACACCATATGGAGTGTGTTTGAATGCTTGGACTTGATTGGAAATGGCTGGATCACTTAATGGCATCTCAACTACAACTTGGTTAACACCTTGAGCAATTGGTTGGTGATTATGAGAAATCAGTGTTACATTTGTTGTTTAAGTGTTTGGATCACTTCTATATGATGTTTATGAGGTGTGTGTGACTGGTTTGGTTGGAATAGCTCTAAAACTCAAAACCCGATAGTGACTTGCTTTGGAAGGCAAATTTGGAAGTGAGAAGGTGATTTTGAGGAAAGCATCTGTTTGATGGCTTTGGGGTACTTAAACTGAGCATAAATGAGCTCTATTTATAGTAGAGCAAGTGTTTTGCAAGGAATAGGGAATGGCAACTGCAGCAGAGTTATGGCCAATGTTGATCAATAGGAATCCAAGTCTCCTCTAGCCATTGACTAGAGGTTAGAGCACATGCCTATGGTTCTTTGGTTCAGATCTTATCCTTGACTCATTTAGTTAGAAATGGCTCAGATCATGCCACCTTGGTACATCCATTGAAGGCTCCAAAACAAAATTGGAGTCTTGTCCCCTCTTTAGGCATTTTAGGGTTGGCATGCTACTTTGGGAATCTTGGACTTGGGAGGCTGATGGATTAGTGTTTGTCCCTCTTTGGTCTCCCCCTGAGGTGTTCAGATGGATAAACTTGTTTGTCATTTTCAAAAATTGCTCAAATCGAGCAAAATGCACAAATCTGCCTTGCCATGACAGTTTGTAGCAAGGCACATTGCCATTGTCATATCTCATGGCTTAAGTGGAGTTTCATGGGGTTCTTGGCCATTTTGGAAAGGTCTCATATGATACAACATATGTGTGATTATAGTTTGTCTTGACACTTTTTGGATCCAACTGAAAAATGCCCCTACATTTGGAAAAAAAAGTGAAACAGATTCTGACTAAGTGAAAATTTCACTAAGTGTTGGAAAAAAGTGACATTTTCACTTTTTGTGATTTTGGTAATTCCATAACTTAAAATCCATGGAGAATTGGAATGAGGTGTAGTTGAAGCTTTTGTAGTTTGCCATGAGAGCTACAAATCCATCTTTGGATCAGCCAAAATGGTTGCTTGGATCTCAAGTTATGATCCTTGGAAGTTGGTACCCTAGCCACTTTGTTCCATAACTTAGAAAATTTCTAACTTTTTATGGTTACCCCCGTTTACAAGTTATCCCACTTTATTTGGTTTTTCTTGATGAATGTTGATTCAAACCACACATTAACATCATTTTAGGGTTAGGGAATCATAATTGATCAAAAAATCAAAAAGTCAAACTTTGACTTTTGGGCACAGTTGACTTTTTATCAGATGAACTCCAAACTGTGCGATCCTCTATGAAATCAAGTCCTTGACCTAAATCAAACTTGATGGATTGATTTCATAGGTGTTATAGGTTATATTGAATCATGTCCTAGGGTTTGGGAGCATGTCCTGGTCAAAAGTCAAAGATACAGTTGACTTTTCCTTCAAAACCCTAATTATGGTTCAGATGAAATTGAAACTTGTTGATCAAATTTCTTGGATCAATCCATTGTTGCAAATGGATCAATGTAGTGTGTTAAAGACTATCAAACCATGTCTTGAGGTCTTGGCTCATGATTTGTCCCAAAAGTCAACTTAGGGGTGAATTAGGTCAAGAAACCCTAATTCCTGATTTTTTTAGTGAATGCATCCCCTGAGGCTAAATTGACTCGATGATTGGGCCCATGAGGTCCCTTGGAGTATCTTTGGTTATGCTTTGAAGCATTGGCTCATGCCCAGAGGAAAATTTCCATATGGAGGCCCTGGTCGACCAAAACTCTAATTTGTGTTTGCGGTGAATGCTTGAGAGGTTAGACAAGTTGAAGATCATGTCATTCCTTGATTGATCCTTTGTCTAAAGCTCAGAGAGGGCTAGAAACCCTAATTATTGTTTGCGGTGAATGCTCACCCATTTTTGGGGAGACTGATGAGGCATGATGGTCCATCCATATTGTGATGATGATTTCCACAATGATGGGAAATCTTAGTGGTCAAAATTTGGGGTATGACAGCAGTTTATAGTAACCACATAGCCATTCTCCCTTTTTTTTGCCAAAATTTGGCAAAAATGACCCATGCAAACGCATAGTCAGACTGTGCTGACCCAAACACGGACAAAACCCATTTGCTCTTAATTTAACAAGAAGGGTGTTTTACAATTCAAGCATCACGATCCTTGTTAAATATTGAAGAAGCTAGATAGGTAGAGCCAAACCATCAGAAGACTAGTCAATGAATGTAATAACTGATGGTCAAGTTAGTTTTGAAAGTTTCCACTTTTCTGACTTGTCCTTGAAACCACCGTCCCTTTGATTGTATTTTTCTGAAACAGATTCTGAGCAAAGTCCTGATACCTAATCTGACTTTGTCAGTTATTCTCATAAATGATTCGTAGACCCCACAACATTGATTCAGACAGAACTACAAGTACAACCTTCTTCTCTTTATTCTAAATCAATTCCTTAATCCAGAATTTGCAGACTTGATCACTATTAAACTTTCTTCCAGACAACAACAGATACTCCCATGATACTTGTACCACTTTTGATTCAATTCATTGACACCAATGACAGAATCAGAATAACTTGATAAGTTCACCTAGAACTTAACCTGTAGAGCAATTTCACGACATCTCGTCTGACATATCATCCTCAACTGTGGCAATATATCACAAACTGCTTGAAACCACAAACAATCTTGATATCCAATATGCACCACTGCAGCAATATATCCAGAACAGAAGTCTAACTCCTCTTGTCATAGATAACCGGTGCTCCTCTGCAAGAAGAACACTCTGAATGAATGGAAAACATATGATGCATCTTCATGTCTTCAAGAGCGCACCCTCTGTTCAACACACCTGCTGAATGCATTCACCTAATGCTTGATCCTCAAGCAATCCATGTACAACACTAGTACATTTAACAGACAGAGGTACTCCCCCTATCTTTCTCAACAGATGCTTCTTCAACAAAAAAACCCAAAATCACCACATGATATCCCATGACAACTTCATGATAATATAGTGAGAGTATCAGGAATGCACCCTTGTACCACAACCAACAAAGTCTTGGATTAGAAAACATCTATACTCCACACGAATTCCTCCTGAATTCTCATGTATAGATCTCCTTGTTCCCTGAGATACAACCTAATTGAATCTGAATGCTTCACATTCCTCAAAGAGACATACAGATCCCCTTAGTTTGCAAGCTCACCCAGATGTTCTTCACACTCAAAGGACATCAAACACATGCTCTAGAAATCCTCAGCTCATTTGCTCCACAAGCTCCAAACTGATCCACTTTTCTCTAGCATGACTTGTAGCAGAAGAAACCACCTCTCCAAAAGTATTCTGACTTTAGCAAGAGTCAGTCTTCTAGATAAACACCCCATGATCCAAGACAGTCTTCAAACTATCATTCTCCCATATGATAAGATAGAATACTTCTGATTCAACTGGTGAATATCAGCTTCCATATTCTGAACACATCAGAATCCAAACCTTCATGCAATCAACCCATGACTCACTTCAGTCTAATACCACATTCACATCATAATTCTAAGATAATCATTTACCCATCAATCTCCCGTATGACAAGATAAATACCTCTTAGACAAGATGCACTACAACAGATAAGACCTTAGACAGCGCTTTTTTTGCCCTTAGACAGCGCTTTTAAGCGCTGTATAAACCTGCGCTGCTATAGGTTTAGACAGCGCTTTGGTTAATACCAAAAGCGCTGTCTAAAGGTGGGTATATTTAATGAAAAGCGTTGTCTATGGTACCTTTATATAAAAATTTTCGCATACCTTAGACAACGCTTTTGGTGAAAGCGCTGTCTAAGCCCTACCTTGTTTGACTTTTTTGGTATACCTTAGACAGCGCTTTCACCCAAAGCGCTATCTAAGGTATACGAAAAATTTTATATAAATTTTTTAAAACCTCAATTTATACCAGGTTTTTTCAACCAGAATTTGACCTGTTTTTGACCTGTTCAGAAAAATACCACAATTTGGAGATTCAAATCAATCCAATTTATCCTATTTAAATGTACCAATTTACACCAAAATTATATATCCAAAACAATTGGAAATTCAAACCAATATATATATTTAAAATTACAAACCAAAATTATATACTAGTACAAATGCACATATCACTTATACTAGTACTTTTGCATCCAACCAAAGGTATGCTTCAAATCTACATTATAGGTCCTGAAAACACAAAGATTGTAATTCAATTAAAAGAATACATAAACAAAGTTACACATATTTAAATTCTCATCAATTAAAGTAAGAGTACAATATTATACCTTGTAAAATTCCGAGCTCCATAATGAATTGACACCAATCCTCTTTAATTTCATCCAATTGAGAAATTGAGTAATGAGCACACTTGCATTCTTCAAAGTACTACATAATAATATAACATAGTTTGATTTAGTTTTAACTATTTCATTAGACATGAGAGATATGTGTTAATATTAAAATAACTCATAAGTTAGAAATACATACATCGGATGAAATCTCTATTCGATCCAACAAAAGAGTGTCTCTCATAAACTTCAACATGAAATAGCCGCAATCTATTTGATTGCGTTGCCGAGGACACTACAAATGAAAAGAAAATATGAATAAATCTTAAGTTTTATCAAGTAGCATCACTAATATACCTTCACTGTATTCCATGTAATAATGGGGTTGACTCTCCGCTGTGGTAGATGGCTAGCTCGTAGTGCTAGGAAAGCTTGTATAGCGCTAATAAAATATAAGTGAATATTTAGAAAAATTCACATAAATAAATAAACAAACAAATAAATATACACATTCATATTTAGAACAATCTCACTTACGTGTCAATACACTTCTTCAAATCCGGGTATGTTGTCCAATCATTTCCTAACGAATCCAGATAATACACCATTGCTCTGCTAGGATTAATTGCGACCAACAACCAATGTCCACTGTAAGATTAAACAAGTGTTAGATGGAAACTTTCTACACGACGTCAAAATACAAAAAAAACTATAATAGATGAATTTAGAATGAAAATCTAACCCAGTATTAAACGGTAAAAAGAATAACTTTTCCGTTTCTTGGTTGTCCATAAAGACGTCGCGTATATACGCCAGGACCTCATCTGGTTTATTGATTATTAAGGTTAAGTTGACAGACGCCGGACATAGGAATGCAAATCTTTGCTGCAATCCGTGTGGGCGCATAACTCTGTCATACAGAAACCTTAAATAAAAACATCATTAACATTAGACTATTCATTTGAAACATAAAGTAAATAAGTTGTTCAATTAATATACCAAAGTAGATCGGATATATACCTCACGTATGTATTGACAACAGTGCCGCCCAATTCTTCATGATTGAAAACTTGCTCGAAGTCTTCATTACTAATAATTTGGTCATGTTCAAAGCCATAGATACCTTTCTCCATATGTATAAGACGAACACCTCCGGTGATAATATCTGTCACTTGTAGATACGTCTGGAGGCACGACCTAAACTTGGAGATAGGTTGTTTTCTACCCCTGCTCTTCTTAGCACCAACATTTTTTTGCATTGAAATGTTGCTAATCTGTTTACCAGGCAGCTATATATCATATAATTTGTTAGATGAAGTATAAGATATCCAATTTAACATTTTCTATGCATAAATATCATATAATTGTGATGTACCTGTTTTTTTGAAACAACGGACTCGGTATGCTCCGGAATCCGCTTATCCTTTGTTTTGGATTTTGTTGGAGTCTAAATAACATTACCATGTAAAAAATGAAAATAAAATGCTCGTAAAATCTTTGAATCTACACATTAAGGTTAACAAAGGTTTATAACGGTTTTAAGCATACCTCATATCCTACGAGTATGAGGTTTGACGGCCATGCAACATACGACCCTATAGCATCTCGCACCAATGTTACATCCGAATCATCGTCAGGATAGGGTAATGGTGCTTCCTCCTCTATAGCAATATCAACTGATACTTTCAAACTTCCAGTAGGGAGGGATTTATTGTGAAGTAATTGTACCCCATTGTTATACACTTTTCCCTTTGCAACATTCCGATAAGTTGGTGAAGATAAGAAGAGCTGACATTGGGAAACGCCCTAAAACCAAAAATAAATATGCCATTGTTAATGTGTATATATGTCATTTAAATAATTTAAGCTACTAATTAAATTTCATAAATATATATATATATATAAATACCTCTGGAATAATCGGATGAAAGCTGCAGTTGATACTATCTTTCTCCGATCCATCTCTAACACATGAAGCGTTATCCCTTTCTTTTTCCTTTCGTAATTCCCGAACCTCAGCTTCTAGTGCTTCCAATTTAGCTTGAAGTTCTGCATTACTAGCAACCTTTCCCTTTTTAATATTCAAGGAGGTCGGGGTGATCCCAAATGCCTTGCCCCTCACCCGACCAGAATACTCAGGGACATCTAATGCCCGACTAAGTATGCTCCTGGTATCGTCTGGAGATACAGACTGAGATAACGCCTCCTGGAAATCAGATGAATATCTAATATTTGTCAAATATTTGTTAATAAAGTTTTGATTTAATTAAAGAAATATTGTTATACTTACACATTTCTCAAATACTTGTAGAACCTCTACTGCAACAACTCCAGACTTGCCCACACGGGCTTCCTTCCACAAGACATGTGCAGGAAGAGATGTTTCAGAGCTATTCGCCTGTTGTAACTACATATAAAGCCAAATAATATGATCAACTATAACTCATGATGAACAATTATTATAGCATTGCAATATATTGATACTTACCAAAGATTGCTCCAAACGTCCATATCCAACACGTCCTTTCCTGTATTTATACTTGGGAGCTGATGCTCTTTCCCGATTAATTGCACTTAATCGCGTAAATTCTGGGGTTTGCCGTTTGGATTTAAACGTTACCCATTCTTGTGGTGAAATCAAACTTGCGTATTTAGATGGATACTCTCCATCAACAAAGTTATCGTCAGCATCCCTAAGATAGGTGCGGTTTAAATATGTCCTAAACCCTCTTAGGAGCTTCCCTGCCAATCTCATCAAAAAAGCTTTTCTTTCTTCCTCGACGTTGAAGCACCTCTAAAAAAACCATACACATTGGTTAGTACAAATAATTTGAAGGACATAATTAGTTGGCATAATTAAAGACATAATTATGGTACCTTTATCTCATTCCAAATTTTTTCTTTGGTTTCCTTCAACTGTTTGGATCTCCAATCATCACAAGTAATAGGAACCGCATTCCTTACAAGTGCACCAATGAAACTTGTCAAAGTATGACCGTTAGGCTCAATAAGTGTATTCTGGGCGCTCCAATGCACATTATAAGTGATGCCTTGATCTCTAGCACGGATCACTCTCTTCATAATGGTTATTCCTCTTCTAATCTCTGCTTCCATAGATCTGTTACTTCCAACCTGAATATCGGGATCATCATCATGTAGGTGATCATCATCATGTGGGTGATCATCATCATGTGGGTGATCATCATCATGTGGGTGATCATTGTTAGTAGCCATCTAACCTGTAATAAATAAATCAAGGATATCAAATATAATATATAACAAATATAATAATGAAATCAAGGATATCAAATATAATAAATATGACATAATATATAACAAATATAAGAAAGAAATCAAGTATATAACAAATTTTACCTCTTTAGCTATAATGGCTAAAGAGTTGGATATGTTTTAAAATAAAAGTTTTTTAGAAGATTTAATAAAACTAAACTAAACTATTTAGAAGATGTTTTAAACAAAACTTCATTAAACAAAACTTCATTAAACTAAACTTCATTAAACTAAACTATTTAGAAGATGTTTTAAACAAAACTTCATTAAACTAAACTAAACTAAACTAAACTAAACTAAAGGATTTAACAAATATAATAAAATATGTTTTAAACAAAAATACTTGGAGTTAGCTCACTAAAACTAATCTAAACTAGCATGTTAACAATTCAAATTCCAACAACAGTCCAACTAATTTCGACCTAAACAATAACTTCATTAACAAAACTCATCAAACATACACATTCACTACAAAACTTCATTAACAAATCTTCATTAACAAAACTCATTAACAAACTCATCAAATATACTCATTCACTACAAAACTTCATTAACAAAACTTCAAACATACTCATTCACTACAAAACTTCATTAATAAAACAGTCCAACATAACTTCATTAACAAAACTCATCAAAGAGCAGAAAGAACGAAAACTCATTTTCATTAACGTCATTAACAAAACTCATTTTCATTAACTTCATTAACAAAACTTAACAAAACACAACAACGACGTACCTTTAACAACGGTAACAACGGCAATGCAAGAACGAAATGTATCAAAGAGCTGAAACTGACGGACGACAGCAATGAGCAGAAACGAACGACGACGGAAATCAGCAGAAACGGACGGACGGCAAGGTTTTTCGGTGAAGGTTTATGGTTGACGGACGGTTGACGGTGAAGGTTTTTCGGTGAAGGGTTTTGAGCTCTGTTCGCATGCAGGGGAGAAGAAAGAGCGGAAATATGAAAATGAATACTGACTATTCATATATTTTAATTTTATTATACCTTAGACAGCGCTTTTAATAAAAGTGCTTTCTAAGCTGGACCTTAGACAACGCTTTTAAAAGCGCTTTCAAAGGTTGGCCTTAGACAGCGCTTTTGCTTTTATTTTTTTTAAATTTTTAAGACCTTAGAAAGCGCTTTTAACTAAAGCGCTGTCTAATATTTTTTCATTAAATTTTTTTTAAAAATTTATAAGACCTTATAAAGCGCTTTTGACCAAAGCGCTGTCTAAGGTCTTATATTTTTTTGCGCTTTTACTTTTTTAAATGGCTAGTTTCCTTGTTTTTAACTTATAGCAGCGCTTTTGTATTAAAGCGTTGTCTAAGGTGCGATGTTATAACTTACTTTTGTTGTAGTGATGTGAGTGTCAATTTCTACACACAGAACTTAGAATCCTACTCCAAGGATAACCAACCCAGAAGATGTTCTAACATCAATTATGACATCCTTCACATATCACTGACACCTATCAACATGGTTCTTAATATGCTCCACCAATAGACTTACTATCTGCATAGTAATCCAACTGAAGATCTTCAAATAATACTGCGCCACCAGCTTGATCAACAAGAACTCCAGATAACTGAAGAGAGAAATAAACTCTCGTCCACCAAAAGAAGGTAATCTTCCATACTCACCTTAGAGCTTCTACCACAAGCTCCAAGATAGAAGTGAACCAGAACCTCCTTGTAGCTAGCGATTTTTTTCGGTGACGCGACCATCTTATCGCTTGGTTTTCCTCACAGCAATGGTAGGAGGGGGTGCAACTTTCTGATTTCTTATTTATCCCGTGAAGCTGGAAGGGAAAGGAAAGGTATCTAAAACTAACCTTGCACGCGAATGCTTAACTAAACAAACGCTTAAAGAGATTCGGGGAGTCGGGGTCAGGTTATACAATGGGTAGTTGTCAATTACCCATCCTATATGTGGTTATCCAGAGGATATTAGCTTTAGGTTTCGCTTTGTAATTGATATTGTTTAGATGTTTATGGGTTGGGAAAGTTTCTTGGGAAATATGATAGAGTGAGATTGAGTTTTTGTTGATGTTTTTGATAAGGTACTGGACCTAGAGTTTTATTGATTTGTATGAAGGTACTGGACCTGGAGTTTTTGATTAGTGTGCTCGCTAAGATTTCACAATTTTATGCCTACGTATTCCCGTTTAAACGAAACAGGGAAATCAGAGAAATCGTAGTTCCTCCTATTCTAAGGGAGGAAAAAGATGTTTTGGTGTCTTGTTCAAAGCCCAAGACAGAGGCTAAAAGGTTTATTTATGTCTTGTTCAAAGCCCAAGATTGAAGCTAAAAGGTTTGACTGAGAGAGAACTTGTCATCTCTAAAGAGGTATTATTGATTTTTGTGTGCCTTGATCAAAGCCCAAGGTTGAAGCTAAGAGGTTGATTGACTCCACTGGTGAAGTCCTTACCCACAGCCTAAGAGGAGACTGGATAAGACCGAATCAACAAGAGAGGGTATATATATTGGTGTCTTGTACGAACCCCAAGATTGAGGAAAAAAAGAGACTGGCTCTTTGGGGATATCATTATACAAAGCCTAAGAGGGGGCTAAAAGCTTGACTTTTCCGGGGAAAATGTTCTATCTGTCTTGTACAAACCCCAAGATTGAGGCTAAAAGGATTTTGACTTTGCTAGGGAGGTTTGTATGTATCTTGTACAAAGCCCAAGATAGAAGCTGAAAAGAAGACTGTCTCTACTGGAAAGAAATCTTTATCTGTCTTGTACGAAACCCAAGATTGAGGCTAAAAGAGACTTTACTAACTCGGCTAAGGATATTTTAGGTATCTCGTACAAAGCCCAAGATAGAGGCTGAAATGTGTTTGACTCTCCTTGGGAAATCATTCCTCAAAGCTTAAAAGAAGGCTGGGAGGAAGTGACCTTGCTGGGGAAGATATTTGCCCCTAAGCTTAAGAGAAGGTTATTTATATCCCGTACAGAGCCCAACATAGAGGCTAAAAGGGTTGACTCAACAAGAGAGTCTGGAACATGATTGACTCAACAAGAGAGTCGGACAAGTGGTTGACCCAACAAGAGAGTCTAAAAAGTGGATGACTCAACAAGAGAGTCTGAAAAGGTGATTGACTCAACAAGAGAGTCTAAAAAGGTTAGCTCCACTGGGGAGAATCATTATACTAAGCCCAAGAGGAGGCTGACTATGCTGAGGAAGGATCTTTATACAAAGCCTTAGAGGAGGCATCTTCTGCTGGGAATTATTGAGATCTCGAGGCAGGTCCAAGTGGGGAGTCAACTCTTGCTGAGGATTACAGAAGAGTTGAGGTATCAGATGCCTTGAGGTTCTGATTTGAGATTGTGTTGTACTAGTGATAGACTGACCCTGGTTGGGGGATTTTAGGAGAGAGACTGGGTTTTAGAACCCATAAGTTTTAGCTCTGCTGGAGATTAATCCAGAATCTGGGGTTTCTTCCTATGTTTGGAGGGAACTTGAGAATGTCTTTGAGACTCAAGAGGATTAGACTGTCCAAGTCTACCGGTGTGGAAGAATTTTATCTTTTGTATGATGCCTCCAGGAGGAGGCGGGTGTTTTAAGGGATGAGAATCAACCCTAAAATTCGTCAGAGGTTTGACACTAGAAAGACTGCTCTAGCAAAGGATGACTAAGTTCTGTCTTATACCTTTAAGAGGTCGTCAGAATCCTTGTATTAAGCCCAAGAGAAGGCATGAGAACTTTTAAGAAGCCGAAAGGTCCTTGTACAAAGCCCAAGAGGAGGCGGGGATGCTTTTAGGAAGCCTGTGGGTCCCAAACCAAGAAAAGTTCAAGAAATTCTATTCACCGAGAATAGACCATTTAGTGAAAGTTCTGAGGTTTGAAGAAACTCAAGAGATGCTATTCACCGAGAATAGATAAACTCTGGGGAGTAGAATTTCTTTGACAATTTCTAGGGCTGACAGTCTGAGAAAAGGTTCACGAGGAATACTGCCTTTCTCTTTGTTCCATATTGTTTAAGTCCAAGAGAAGACAAGACTGTATCTGGATATCCTCTGGGGATCTAGTTTTGACCGTATTTAAAGAGTGGCCAACATGGCTTTACCTAGTTCTAGACCTAGTTGCTGGGGAAAACTCTAAATAACTATACTGGTATATATACAGTTGATATATGACAAGTATTTAAAAAGGGTATGAAAGAAGACTAACCATGCGCAGCTTCCCACAATACAGTTATATATATATTTGACATGTATTTAAAAGAATGAAAAAAGACTCACTGTGTGCATCTTCCCACAATACAGTTATATAAATATGAAGGCGAATAAATGAAAGCTGATAAAAACTTATAGGTGAGCAAGCTTCCATGCTGTATTGTTAGTTGTTCATAGAAATTAAAGAAAGTTTTGATAACAATTGTATATTTGAATCTAAATCAAAAGGGAAGTTGTTTTGAAAAGATCGTCGGGGCTTATACTCAAGGAGAGGCCCAAGAGGTTTTCTGTACAAAAATATGGGTCTTACAACTTATGGAGAAACCCAGAGAGTTAGAAAATGAATAAAGATGGGTCTTATAGCTCAAGGAGAAGCCCAAATGATTTTGTTAAAAAGGCAACGATCGCGCCATTGTTTTGAAAATGTACAGAGGGACTTATATAATAAGTGAGGCCCAAAATATTTTATTTACAAAGGGTGGGACTTACACTCCATTAAGAGGCCCAAGGATATTTTAAAAGAAAAGAAATGGGACTTACAACACGAGGGTAAGCCCAGGTTATTTCGAAAAAAAGGCGACGATCGCGCCGGGGTTTCAAAAAGTACAGAAGGACTTATACAATGACTGAGGCCCAACATTATTTATGTACCAAGGATTGGGTCTTACACTCTATTAGAGGCCCAAGGTGTTTGAAAAAGATTGATGAGGGTGGAATTAATCAAAACCCTAATTTGGTTTAAAAATGGAATTAATTTTGTTTAAAAAATTAATAAAAATTATTGAAAACATGTGAAAAATGAGTGGTGATCTTGGATCAATGTTTCAAAAATCATGTTTTTATCCATAAAATGATTGAAAACCATTTAAGTTTGGAAAACCAAGAAGGAAAAAATATTTTAAATGTTAAAAAACAAATAAAAGTTAATTATTTGCAAAAATATCAAGTATATGAAATAAATAATATTTTAGGGAAATTTTTGTAAAATAAAATATTTTGACATTTTTGTGAATTATTAAAAAAGAATCAACTCAAAATCATTAAAATTCAGAGAGAAATTAATTTTTGAATCAATTAAATAAAATCACAAAATTCAAATATTTGAAAGTTTGAAAAAGGCCGCCAAGAACACTTTGGTTTTTCCCGCGTGCTCTGTTTTGCCTAGATTTTCATTTTCTCATCAATCTCACTGAATACTTGATGAAATCACACAATCCACATATCAATCTACTCGTTTTCACCTCACGATCATGTATATGGTCTTTAATTTCATTTATTTTAAGCATGGAATAAGAAATAAAAAAGAAACCTCAAGAACCCTAATTTCTGCATGAAGGCTAAGAAATTCCATACACAATTCATACAAATCAATTAATTAAGGGGAAACACTCTATACATGATTATGAACATATGGCAAAATTATTGTGCGAGGAAATATGCATGAATCATGAGATGACCAAGTTGAGGCTTACCTCTTGCAGCTGGTGATTGAGTTCTAGGTTGGAGGTGTTACATCTTAGTTCCAATGATGTGGACAACTTCCCTAGGTGCTATGGAGTGTGTCTGAATGCTTGAAGTGGATTGAATTGAGCTGGAACTTGATTTGGCACCTCAACTGCAAATTTGTCAAAAGCTTGTGCAGATGGCTAGTGATTTTGTGAAATTGGTGTTCGAGATGTTATGTGAGGTGTGTGTGTGATTGTATTGGTTGGAATTGCTCTCAAACTCAAAACCCGATAGTGACTTGAGTTTGAAGGCAAATTTGGAGTGAAAGAGGTGATTTTGAGGAAAACATCCGTTTGGGTGCTTTGGTGTACTCAAACTTATCATAAATGAGGTATATTTATAGTGTGTTAGTTTGTTTTGCAAGGAATAGGGAATGACAACTGCAGCAGGTCTTTGGCCAATGTGGATCAAATGGAATCTCAAGTCTCCTCTAGCCATTGACTTGAGATTAAAGCACAATTCTATAGTTCTTTGATTCAAGGATAAGACTTGACTGAAGTGTTCATCTTTGCTCTGATACTTGCCACCTCTAAGCATCCATTGAATGCCTCAAAACAAAATTGGAGTCTTGAGGCATCTTTAGCTTTTAGGGGTGCCAAACCTATATGTAGTTCCAAAGACTTATGAGGCTTATGGATCAGTGTTTGTCCCTTGGTTGTTCCCCTTGAGGTGTGCAGATGGATAAGCATGCGTGAAATTGTACTATTTGAGCAATTCGAGCCCTAATGCACAAATCTGCCTTGCCAAGACAGCTTGCAGCAAGACATGTTGCAGCTGTCATAACTCCTAGCTCAGGTGGAGTTTGATGGAGTTCTTGGGCATTTTGGAAAGCCCTCATATGACACAACACATGTGTGATCATAGTTTGTCTTAAAACTTTTTGGATCCAAGTTAAAAATGCCCCTACTTTTTGATAAAAAGCAAGACTGATTCTAACTTAGTGAAAATTTCACTAAGTGTTGGAAAAAGTAGCATTTCATGTTTTCAGCCACTTTGAGCACTCCATAACTTAGAATCCATGAATAATTGGAATGTGGTGTAGTTGACACTTTTAAAGTATGCCATGAGAGCTACAAATCCATCTTTGGATAATCCAAAATGGTTGCTTGGATCTCAAGTTATGATCCTTGGAAGTTGATACCCTAACCACTTTGTCTCATAACTTAGAAAAATTCTAAGTTTTTTATGGTTACCCCTTTTACAAGTTAACTCACTTTTCTTGATTTTTCTTGATGGATGATGACTCCAATCACACATTAACATTGTTTTAGGGTTAAGGAACCTTGGTTGACCAAAAAATCAAAAAGTCAAACTTTGACTTTTTGTACAGTTGACTTTTTATCAGATGAAATCCAAATTGTGCGATCCTTTGTGAAATCAAGTCCTTGACCTAAATCAAACCTAATGGATGTACTCCATAGGTGATATCGGGTGTATTGAATCATGTCCCAAGGTTTGGGAGCATGTCTTGGTCAAAAGTCAAAGGTACAATTGACTTTTTCCCCAAAACCCTAATTATGGTCCAGATGAAATTGAAACTTGTGGATCAAGCTTCTTGGATCAATCCATTGTTGCAAATAGATCAATGTAGTATGTTGGAGACCCTCATATCATGTCTTGAAGTCTTGGCTCATGCTTTATCCCAGAAGTCAATTTAGGGGTGAATTAGGTCAAGAAACCCTAATTCCTGATTTTTGGTAAATGCATCCCCTGAGGTTAAATTGACTTGAGAACTGAGTCCATGAGGTCCCTTGGAGTATCATAGGTTATGTTTTGAAGCATTGGCTCATGCCCAGATAAAAATTCCCATCTGGAGGCCCTGGTCGACCAAAACCCTAATTTGGTGACACTAGCGATCTTGAGGCTTAATCCACTTGGAATGTAGCAACTTTGTGCTTGGTACTTGATGTGGGAGTCCTCTTGATCCTTTATATGTGTTGGAGAGGTTATACAAGTTGAAGATCATGTCATTCCTTGATTGATCCTTTGTCTAAGTGCTCAGAGAGGGCTTGAAGCCTTAATTCTTGTTTGTGGTGAATGCTTACCCCTCTTTGAGGAGATTAGTGGGGCATGATGGTTCATCCATATTGTGATGATGATTTACACAATGATGGGGAATTTTGGTGGACAAAATTTGGGGTATGATAGATGCCCCTATTTAATCTTCTTGGACCCGAAGGTGTGAATGGGGAAGGTATTCGGTAATTCGGGGTGCAAGAGGATTAAATATCGGAATACCTGACATTTTTATTGTGGTTATGAATGGCAGTTTGCTCATCCATCTTCTTTCGCTAAGCAATGATGCTTAGAAAAGGTAAACTTCCCCTCGATCCTGGTATTCATCCAAGGAACTGGTCTAAGTTTCCTTTGTCAATAAACTTCCCCTTTATCCTGGTTTCCTACCAAGGAACTGGTTTCAGTTTCTGAAATAAACTTCCCCTCGATCTTGGTTTCCTACCAAGGAACTTTTCTAAGTTTCTTTTGTCAATAAACTTTCTTGTCAAGGGACGCTATTCGTAGCGGTTTTCCTTAAACTTCTCGCCGAATTTTCCTGGGGAGATGCCATTTGATGGGAAAAACTTTTGATGTCAGACTTGCTGAGGAACCCATTCGTCTGAGTTGTAGAGGTGTACAAACTTCCCTGTTTGGAGATGCCATTTGTCGACTCTACTGGGGAAAACGAGTCTCTTGAGAGAGTGCTTTCTGCTTGAGGATATTACATCATACCTTTCTTCGAGATCTTTTCCAAGAAATGCCATGTGATGTAATCCAATTTTGAGGTGCCGATGACTTCATTATCATTGACTCTCTTGGATAAAAAAATCAATGTGTTGCTGAGAGTCTTTGGTTGTGAGGCTTTCTCTAGGGATTTTTCCTTAATTCGGGAAAGCGGAGATATCATCTTCAATGGCGAAGAGTGACGTTCGTCGAATGCCTTATGGTCTTTCAGAGGTTCAAGTTATCAAAGTGATCAAGGACCAACTTCATCCTAGAAATAAATTAGGGAGAGATTGCTTAGATGATTCGCTTCCTGGCGAGGAAAGAACTGACAACTCAATTGAAAAGACTTTTATCACGAGGGGATAAGACCTACTAGAGTGATATTGATGCAATATGACTATGAATGTAAATCAATAATGCAAGATGTATGTATGTTTATGCTGACAAAACTCACGTGACATACAAACTAATAGATGAACACGACTGGATACTCGGTAACTACAGGGGATGGAAAGCATTATCTGGTCTAAAAATAGCAATTCTGCCTTGCTTAGGAAAAATAGTCCCCATGGGGAACAACCGTTGGTTGGACTTAGGAGATAATAACTCTGCCAGAGATGTTAGATGGAATATTCGCATATGACACAGCTAATCCTTCATTCAGGTGCACTGACTTAGAAGGAGTACTTTGATTATTCACTTTGAAGCTCGATTACTTCTGGAGAAGCGATTGATGTTCTTTCGATGTTCAACAGTCAAAAGAAATTACCATCTTTATTTTAAAAGCAGAAAAAAGTTTGACAAGTAAATTCATTTTTGTTTTATTTCAAGAATCGTTGATCATATTAAAATATCATTCTGTAAAGCTAAAACAAATGAGAATTGCAAACAAAAGCACCAGGGCTCAAATTTCATTGATAGGATGGAAATCAGCCAAACGCGTGATTCCATAGAGTATTTACAAAATTAGAAAATGGTAATTTAAGGGAACAAGGCTACATTGAAACATAACGACTATTATCCTTCTACCAACTTTGAATTCGGGACATCCTGAGCTTCTGTCAAAGATGACCTTGACTGGAGTCTTCCTAATGGATGGCATAACTGCTGCTGAGGGATTTGCCCTTTTGCTGGACGTAGTTACTTGCCATTAACCCCTAATTTTTTCCTGGATTGTACTTCGAGATTTCCAATCCATCGGGATAATTTTTTATTATGTCTCTAATTTTTTCCTGGACCTCCCTTTCGGGTTTTCAATCCACCGAGACGTTTTTTTATTATATATATATACTTTTTAATTTAGGCGAAGTATTTATTGACTACGTCAACATTTGTGTGGTTGGCAAATTCCTCTCCGCCCATGGTTGCGAGTCTCAAGGCGCCGCCTGAGAAAGCTTTCTTGACCACATAGGGGTCGTCATAATTCGGAGTCCATTTGCCCTGGGAATCAGTGAGAAATGATTGTATCTTCTTGAGCACGAGATCTCCTTTCCTGAAGGCGCGAGGTCGGACCTTTATGTCAAACGCCTTCTTCATCCTTTGCTGATATAACTGACCATGGCATAGAGTCGTTATTCATTTTTCTTCGATCAGATTTAGTTCATCTTGTCGACTTTGACACCATTCAACCTTTGTTAGCTTAGCTTCCATCAATACCCAGATTGATGGGATTTCTACTTTTATGGGGAGCACTGCCTCTATGCCAAATACTAGAGAGAAAGGGGTTGCCCCTGTTGAAGTGCGGATAGATGTGCGATAACCGTGAAGAGCAAAGGGTAGCATCTTGTGCCAGTCTTTGTAGGTTACAACCATCTTCTGAACAATCCTCTTGATGTTCTTGTTAGCCGCTTCTACCGCTCCTTTCATCTTAGGTCAGTAGGGAGATGAGTTATGGTGTTTAATCTTGAATTCAGCGTATAACTCCTTCATCATCTTATTGTTCAAGTTGGATCAATTGTCAGTAATGATTTGGCTAGTAACACCATAACGACATGTGATGTTGTTTTTGATAAATCGGACCACCACTTGTCGGGTTACATTGGCATACGATGCTGCTTCGACCCACTTGGTGAAGTAATCAATGGCTACCAGGATGAACCGATGTCCGTTTGAAGCATTGGGTTCAATTATGCCAATCATGTCGATTCCCCATATGGAAAAAGGCCATGGGGAAGAGAGAACTTTGAGATGTGTTGGCGGTACATGGATTTTGTCTGAGTATATCTGAAACTTGTGACACCTCCTCATGTACTTGTAGCAGTCATATTCCATGGTCAACCAGAAGTATCCTGCTCTCAGAATTTTTCTCGCCATTGTGCGTCCTTTGGCACTCATGCCAAAGGATCCTTCATGAATTTCCTTTATCAGCGTGTTTGCTTCTGGGATGTCTACGCATCGGAGCAAGTCCATGTCGTAATTTCTCTTATAGAGTGTATCACCGCTCAGAAATAAGCTTCCAGCCAGTCTTTTGAGAGTTTTCCTGTCTTTTCTCAGTGCCCCAGGTGGGTACTCTTGTTTCTGAAGGAAGCATTTGATATTGTGATACCAAGGTTTGTCGTCTATGACTGCTTTAATCGTGAAGATGTAGGCGGGCCGTTTAAGGCGCGTTATGCCAATCTTAGGTGTGTCATTCCATTGACCTACACTAATCATGGAGGAGAGAGTGGCTAATGCATCAACCATGTGATTCTCTTCACGAGGGATATGATGAAACTCGATTCTATTGAAGAAGGGTAACAACCTTCTCGCGTAATCTTTGTAAGGAATCAGTCTTGATTTGTATGTGTTCCAATCTCCTTTGATCTGATTGATAACCAGGGATGAGTCGCCATATACATCCAAGTTCTTGATCCTTAAGTCGATCGCTTCTTCGAGACCCATGATACAAGCTTCATATTTGGCCTCGTTGTTCGTACACTTGAATGTCAGTCTGGCAGTGAAAGGAATGTGGGTACCCTGGGGTATTATAATGATTGCCCCAATTCCGTTTCCATAATGATTAACAACTCTGTCAAAGATTAGTCCCCATTGGGAACCTGGTTTTGGCCCCTCACTGGGTAGCGGTTCATTGCAATCTTTCATTTTCAAGTACATGACATCTTCGTCTGGGAAGTCAAATCTAACTGATTTGTGATCGTCAATCGGTTGATGAGCTAAATGATCGGCTAAAACACTTCCTTTAACGACTTTCTAAGCATGGTATTCTATGTCATATTCTGATAACAACATCTGCCAACGGGAAATCCTTCCCATGAGAGCAGCCTTTTCAAAGACGTACTTGATTGGATCCATTTCTGAGATTAACCAAGTAGTGTGATGAATCATATACTGGCGAAGATGTTTGGCTTCCCAAGCCAGAGCACAACAAGTTTTCTCGAGCATAGTGTACTGAGTCTCACAGTCGGTAAATTTCTTGCTCAGATAGTAGATGACAGACTCTTTCCTTTTCGTTTCGTCTTATTGACCAAGTACACAACCCATCGAGTCTTCCAAGACAGTTAGGTAAATGATCAGTAGTCTTCCTTCCACTTGAAGTGATAGAATCGGTGGGTTCAACAAGTATTCCTTGATACTGTCAAAGGCAGTTTGGCAGTCTTCTGTTCAAATGCAATCCTGATTCTTTTTGAGTAATTTGAAGATCGGCGCACATGTCGCTGTCATGAGGAATATAAATCTAGAAATGTAGTTCAGACGTCCCAGGAATCCCCTGACTTATTTTTTAGTCTTTGGAGAATTCATTTCTTGAATGGCCTTGACCTTGTCAGGAACAACCTCAATTCCTTTGTGGCTGACGATGAACCCTAGCAGTTTCCCTGAACGGACACCAAATGTGCACTTATTGGGATTCAAGCGGAGTTTGTACTTTCTCAACCGTTCGAATAGCTTTGACAGGTGGGTCACATGCTCCTCTTCTGTCTTAGATTTGGCAATCATGTCATCGACATATACCTCTATCTCTTTGTGTATCATGTCATGAAACAGAGTTGTCATGGCCCTTTGATAGGTTGCCCCAACATTCTTCAAACCGAACGGCATTACCTTGTAACAAAAAGTTCCCCACGGGTTGATGAATGAAGTTTTCTCCATGTCTTTCGGCGCCATTTTGATTTGATTATAGCCCGAGAATCCATCCAGAAAGGAGAATACTTTGAATTTCGTTGTACTGTCTACAGGCATGTCAATGTGCGGTAAGGGAAAGTCATCCTTGGGACTGGCCTTGTTTAGATCCCTGTAGTCCACACACATTCTGACCTTTCCGTCCTTTTTTGGAACTGGTACTATGTTGGCTAACCATTGAGGATATTCAGACGTGGCGAGGAAACCAGCGTCAATCTGTTTCTGTACTTCCTCTTTGATTTTGATGGCCATGTCTGGATGAGTTCGTCTCAGTCTTTGTTTCACTGGCAGACATTATGATCTTAACGGTAAATGATGTTTCACGATGCTGGTGTCCAACCCTGGCATGTGCTGATAGGACCAAGCAAACACATTGGGAAACTCTTTGAGAAGCTTTATCAAACTTTCTTTGACAATTGGACTGAGCAGTGCCCCAATCCTGACTTCCCCCCTCTCTTCCTCTGAACCCAAGTTGACCGTTTCTGTCATACCCCAAATTTTGACCACTAAATTTCCAATCATTGTGTAAATCATTACCACAATATGGATAAACCCTCTCAGAATCAGAATTAGGGTTTTAAACCCTCTCAGAGAATTTTAGACAAAGGATCAATCAAGAATTAACATGATCTTCAACTTGTCTAACATCTCAAACACCCACAAAGGATCAAGAGGACTCCCACATCAAGAATCAGGCACAAAGTTGCAGCATTCCAAGTGGATTGAGCCTCAAGTTCGCTAGTGTCACCAAATTAGGGTTTTGGTCGACCAGGGCCTCCAGTTGGAAATTTTCCTCTGGGCATTAGTCAATGCTTCAAAATATAACCTATGATACTCTAAGGGACCTCATGGACCCAATCATCAAGTCAATTTAACCTCAGGGGATGCATTCACCAAAAATCAGGAATTAGGGTTTCTTGACCTAATTCACCCCTAAGTTGACTTTCGGGACAAAACATGAGCCAAGACCTCAAGACATGATTTGAGGGTCTCCAATACATCATATTGATCCATTTGCAACAATGTATTGATCCAATAAGTTTGATTCACAAGTTTCAATTGCATCTGAACCACAATTAGGGTTTTGAAGAAAAAGTCAACTGAGCCTTTGACTTTTGACCAAGACATGCTCCAAAACCTTGGGACATGATTCAATACACCCTATATCACCTATGTAATCCATCTATTAAGTTTGATTTAGGTCAAGGACTTGATTTCATAGAGGATCGCACAATTTGGAATTCATCTGATAAAAAGTCAATTGTGCATAAAAGTCAAAGTTTGACTTTTTGAGATTTTTCACAATTATGGTTCCTTAACCCTAAAATGATGTTAATGTGTGAGTAGAATCATCATTCATAAAGAAAAATCAAAGAAAGTGGGATAACTTGTAAAAGGGGTAACCATAAAAACTTAGAATTTTTCTAAGTTATGAAACAAAGTTGCTAGGGTACCAACTTCCAAGGATCATAACTTGTGATCCAAGTAACCATTTTGAATGATCCAAATATGGATTTGTAGCTCTCATGGCATACTTTAAAAGTGTCAACTACACCTTATTCTAATTCCACATGGATTTTTAGTTATGGAGTGACCAAAATGACAAAAACATGAAGATGCCACTTTTTCCAACACTTAGTGAATTTCTCTAAGTCAGAATCTGTTTTACTTTTTTCAAAATGTAGGGGCATTTTTCACTTGGTTGGATCCAAAAAGTTTCAAAACAAACTATGATCACACATATTTTTTATCATATGAGAGCTTTCCAAAATGGCCAAGAACTCCATCAAACTCCACCTGAGCTAAGAATTATAACAACTGCAACATGCCTCTCTGCAACTGTCATGACAAGGCAGATTTGTGCACATTGGCTCGATTTGATCAATTTGTGCAAATGCCAAGCAAGTTTATCCATCTGCACACCTCAAGGGGAGACCAAGGAGGGACAAACACTGATCCATAATCCTCCCAAGTCTTTGGAACTACATATAGGTTTGGCACCCCTAAAAGCCAAAGATGCTTCAAGACTCCAATTTTGTTTTGAAGCATTCAATGGATGCTTAGAGGTTACATGTATCAGAGCAAAAATGAACATTTCAGTCAAGCCTTATCGTTGAATCAAAGAACCATAGGCATGTGCTCTAACCTCTAGTCAATGGCTAGAGGATACTTGAGATTCCAAAATGATCCAATTGGCCAACAGCCTGCTGCAGCCACCATTCACTATTGCTTGCAAAACAAACTTGCTCTACTATAAATAGAGCTCATTTGTGCTCAGTTTAAGTACACCAAAGCACTACAACTAATGCTTTCCTCAAAATCACCTTCTCACTTTCAAAATTGCCTTCTAAAGCAAGTCACTATCGGGTTTTGAGTTTGAGAGCAGTTCCAACCAAACCAATCACACACACACACCTCATAAACATCATATAGAAGTGATTCAAACACTTACACAACATCTGGATCACCAATTTCACAAAATCAGCATCCAATTGCTCAAGTTTTCAACCAAGTTGTAGCTAAGGTGCCATAATATGTTCCTGTCCATTTCAAATCACTCCAAGCATTCAAACACATTCCATATAGTGTAGGGAAGTTGTTCAGATCATCACAACTTATTTGTAACACATCCAACTCAAAAATCAATTTGCTCTTGCTGCCACGACCTTCAAGTAAGCCTAAACTTGGTCATCTCTTAATCTATGCATATTTCCTCGCACAATACTTTTGCCAAATGTTCATAATCATGCATAGAATGTTTCCCCTCATTTAATTACTTTGAATGAATCGTGTATAGAATTTCTAAGCCTTCATGCATAATTTAGGGTTATTGAGGTTTTGTCTTGATTTCTTATTCAATGCTTAAAATAAATGAAATTAAAGACCATAGACATGATCGTGAGGTGAAAACGAGCAGATTGAGATGTGGATTGCATGATTTCATCAAGTATTCAGTGAGATTGGATAGAAAATGCAAATATGAGCAAAACTCCCTTCGCGCGTGTTCTTGGCCAATGTTCTTGGCGCCTTTTTCATAAATTCAAATATTTGAATTTTGTGATTTTATTTAATTGATTCAAAAATTAATTTCTCCCAGAATTTTAATGATTTTGAGTTGATTCGTTTTTTAATAATTCACAAAAATGTTAAAATAATTTATTTTACAAAAACTTCCCAAAACTATTATTTATTTCAAATATTTGATATTTTTGCAAATAATTAATGTTTATTTGTTTTTTAACATGTAAAATATTTTTTCTTTCTTGATTTTCCAAACTTAATTGATTTTCAATCATTTTGTGGATAAAAACATGATTTTTCAAACACTAATCCAAGATCACAACTTTTTTTTCACACATGTTTGATAATTTTATTCATTTTAATCAAATTTTAATTTAATTAAAATACATTTTAAACAAAATTAGGGTTTCTTTGATTTTCACCCTCACAAATATTTATTAAAGGCTCATGGGCCTCTAATAGAGTGTAAGAGCCAACCCTTGTTGTACATAAACAATTTTTGGGCCTCAGATATTGTATAAGTCCCGACACAATAAACAAATCTCGGCGCGATCGCCCGTTTAAAATCACTGGGCCTCTCCCTGAGTTGTAAGCCTCATCACTTGTACAAAATTACTTTTGGGCCTCTAATAGAGTGTAAGACCCAACCCCTTTGTAAATAATACCTTTTGGGCCTCACACATTGTATAAGTCCCTCTGTATATTTTCAAACGTTCGGCGAGATCGTCGCCTTCTTAACAAAATCAATTGGGATTCTTCTTAAGCTATAAGACCCATCTTTATTCATTTTCAAACTTCTTTGGGCCTCTCCTTGAGGTGTAAGACCCAATCCCCTTTTGACCCAAACTTTTTGGGCCTTAGTCGTTGTATAAGTCCCGATACAAAACAACAGTGCCATCACTGTTAAAATTTGGGCATCTCCCAGAGCTGTAAGCCCCGATCTCTGTTCAAAATACTTTCTCCTTTGATTTTGAATCCAAATGTATAGTTGCTATCAAAACTTTCTTTAATTTCTTTGTTGAACAACTAACAAAACAGCATGGAAGCTCTACAACGGGTAAGTGTTTATCCGCTTTCTTTTATATGCTTTCATATACATAACTGTATTGTGGGAAGCTGCGCATGGTTATTCTTCTTTCATACTCCTTTAAATACTTGTCATATATCAACTGTATATATACTCGTATAATTATTTAGAGTTTTCCCCGGCAACTACGTCTAGAACTAGGTAAAGCCCGTTGGTCACTCTTAAATACAAACAAAACTAGATCCCCATAAGATTTCCAGATACAGTCTTCCCTTCTCTTGGGGTTAATCAATATGGAACAAAGAGAAAGGCAGTAATCTCGGTGAACGTTTTCTCAGACTGTCACCCTTAGAAATGATCAAAGAAATTCTACTCCCCGGAGTTAATCTATTCTCCAAGAATAGCATCTCTTGAGTTTCTTCCAAATACTCGAACTTTCCTGGAATGATCTCTTCTCTGGCAATTGCATTTCTTGAACTTCTTTTGGTTTGGGGACCCACAGGCTTCCTAAAAGCATCCTCGCCTCCTCTTGGGCTTTGTACAAGGACCCTTCGGCTTCTTAGAAGTTCTCATGCCTTCTCTTGGGCTTAATACAAGGACCCTAACGACCTCTTAAAGGTATAAGACAAAACTTAGTCATTCTTTGCTAGAGTAGTCTTTCAAGTGTCAAACCTCTGGCCACTTTAGGGTTGATTCTCATCCCTTAAGGCCCTTGCCCTCTTTTGTGCATCCTACAAAAGAGAAAACTATTCAACACAAGTAGACTTGGATAGTCTAAACCCCCTTTGAGTCTCAAAGATAGTCTCAAGTTCCTTTCAAACATAGGAAAAAACACCGATCACTCTAGATAAATCTCTAATAGAAACTCGGTCTCTCTCATAAGAGTTCCCCATCCTCGGGCATGCCTATAGATCTAATCCTCAACAGTAAGATAGCCTCCTCTTAGGCCTTGTATAATGATCCTTTCCCTAGGAAAGTCAGCCTCCTCTTGGGCATTTTTCAATGATCCTCCCCCAGTGGAGCTAACCTTTTCAGACTCTCTTGTTGAGTCAATCACTTCTCAGACTCTCTTGTTAAGTCAATCATTTTTTGACTCTCTTGTTGAGTCCATCGCTTTTCAGGACTCTCTTGTTGGGTCAATCTCCTTTTAGCCTCAATCTCAGGCTCCGTACGAGACAACAAATCACTCTCTTGTTGAGTATAAAAGACTCTCTTGTTAAGTCAACTCCTTTAGCCTCCGTCTTGGGCTTTGTACAGGACATATAAAAACACTCTCTTGTTGAGACAAACTCATTTCCGCCTCCGTCTTGGGCTTTGTACAAGACACATATTAACCTCCCCAACGGAGTCAAAAATCCCTTTTACCCTCAATCTTGGGCTTTGTACAAGACAAAAAGAACATTTTCCTCGAAAAGTTCAAACTGTTAGCCTCCTCTTAGGCTTCATATAAGGATATCCCCAAAGAGTCAGTCTCTTTTTTCCCTTAATCTCGGGCCTGGTACAAGACTTATACACTCTCTTATTGAGTTGATCTTATCTAGCCTCCTCTTAGGCATCATATAAAGAAACCCCTAACAGAGTCAATCAACCTTTTAGCATCAAACTTGTGCTCTGATCAAAGCACATAAAAATCAACCATCCCTCTTTAGAGATGACAAATTCTCTCTCAGCCAAAACCCCTTTAGCTTCATATCTTGGGCTTTGAACGAGATACAAATAACCTTTAGCCTCTGTCTTGGGCTTTGAATGAGACACTAAAACATCTTTTTCCTCCCTTAGAATAAGAGGAACCACGATTGCTCTGATTTCCCTGCATCATTTAAACGAGAATACGTAGGCATAAGATTGCGAGATCTTAGCGAGCATATTAATAAAAAACTCTAGGTCCAATACCTCACCAAAATCATCAAAAACTCTCAATCTTACTCTATCACATTTCCCAAGAAACTTTCACAAACCCATTAACAGATAAACACCATCAAGTACAAAGCAGAACCTAAAGCTAATATCATGTGGATAACCATATATAGGATGGGTAATTGATAACTCCCCATTGTATAACCTGACCCCGGACCCCCCAATCTCTTTAAGCATTTGTTTAGTTAAACATTCGCATACAAGGTTAGTTTTAGATACCTTCCCTTTCCCTTCCAGCTTCCTGGGATAAATAAGAAATCAGAAAGTAGCACCCCTTTCTCCTCGAGGAGGAAAACCAAACTCCAGCGATAAGGTGGTCGCGTCACCGACAAAAATCGCTTGCTACAGTTTCCAACGGTTCTTTGTGAGGTTTAATGGACCTTTCCTCTTGTCAGAGTAATCGGGAGATCTCTTCTGGAATTTCTTCTTCATCCTCTTCTTCGGCCTCAAATACCGGGAATTCAAAGTTGGGAGAAGGCATTGGACCATATGTTTCAATGGGGTTTAAAACAAGCAATTTGCATGACGTGATGATTTGTTTTTAGAAGAGATGGAGGGAATGCGAGAGCGTGTGCAGTGTCTTTGAAAACTACTTGTTTTTATTATTTGAGTTGTTTTTTAGGATTACCATTTTCTGAAAAAGAGAAAACAATAATAAATGCGGAAATTACAGAACGACGTTATTTTATTTATGATCTTGTCGATTCTTGAAACTACAGCCCTATAAAACAAAACTCTGTCGCTTTGGGAGAAGCGAAGAGGTACATTTACAGAAAGTGAGCCCTATCAAAACATCCGTTTCACCCGGGCAGGGTGAAAGGTTAAGATAAAGACGGAAATTAATTAGATTTATGAACGACTTTCGGAATGTTGATAGCAACCCATTGGCAATGAACTCCTTGGTGAATCACAAAGTCTGGTACTTTCTTTCTTGACTTGTCTTCAGAAATGACGTTGATTTCTCGTGTAGCAGGATCGTTGGAATCTGTTTCCCAGGCAGAGTTGTTGTAGACGAACTCTTCTGTTGTATCTTGCATAGTATTTGTACTCTCAGATAAATCTCCTCATCTAGTTGGCTGGATGTCTTCGAGCCTAATACGAGAGCTTTCAGGAGCGGTGTACTTGACCAAGTAGTTGAATTTGCCACTCGGTTGTCCTAAGGTGTCCTACACTTCATTGGGACTGGAGGAGTCATCCCCTTCGATGACGTTGACCTCGGGAAAAGCATAGTTGATGAACTCTTATCTTGCAATCTTTGTAAATTCATCGTCGTGCTGGATATTTTCTGAATGCCCTGAGTCTTGATCCTATGACATGGTGGGGACGCAGGTATTCTTTTCAATAATGCTCAGTTAATACGCATCGTTGAGATGACTTTATTGCCCCAAGCCTCCCGGGTACGACTGCCAGATAGGCAGGCCATCCATTGGGCCATAATAGTCGTGGTCAAAGTTGTTTTTCATCAAAGTGTCCTCCTCTAATGAGTTTGGTGGAGCACGGAATCCTTCCGGATCACAATCTCCGTATATCATCTTGACATCTGACCTTGGTATAAATCTCAAACTCTGTGCAGGATAGCAAAATGCCATAGGCACCTCTTCCTGAGACATATAACTGTCCTCGTTAAGATAGGATTTCCACTCTTCATCTGTATCAGAGGGATCACCCTCGTTGATGGTGTATACTTCTTGAGACACTGGGTGAAGGAAGCCTCCACTATTGAAGAAATCCTGAATGGGATGAAGGTTTTCATCGTTAGTAGCAGTCTGGGTACAGGTTGAGGAAAAACTAAGACCCTTCTTTGTTTTGTTATCAGTAGGAATGACAAGCTGTCCCCATCCTTTGGCATTGTTACTTTTAATCATTTCGAGAGCATATTTGTACGAGGAAATCGATGTTCCTTTTTCTAATTTATCATTGGTCACTGAAAGTGCTTGGAACTGGGTTCCAACAACCTTTTCTGGTTCTACACAAGTGGACAACGATAAGTTACTCACGATCAAGGCTTGCTCTCCGCAAACTGTGACTAGTTTGTCGTTCTTGACGAACTTTAGTTTCTGGTGCAGTGTCGAAGTAACTGCCCCAGCTTCCTGTATCCAAGGTCTTCCTAACAAACAGCTGTATGCTTCCTGAATGTCCATTCTTGGAAAGTGACTTGGAAAGTGTGAGAACCGATAGTTATGGGAAGGTTGACTTCGCCGATAACTATTTTTCGGGATCCGTCAAATGCTTTGACGATGACCTCACTGCCTCTCATCGGAGATCCATTGAATGATAGTTGCATTAACGTAGATTTCAGCATAACATTCAGAGTCGATCCGATGTCTACCAGTACGCAAGCTAAAGCATCGTCCTGACAGTTGACTGTAATGTTAAGCGCCATGTTGTGACTTTTTCCTTCTTCCGGAAATTCCTCATCACTAAACCCCAAGTTATTGCTGGAAGTGATGTTGGAAATGATGTTGTCGAATTGTCTTATCGTTACATCATATTCCATAAAGGCTTGCTCTAAGACTTTCTGCAGAGCTTCCATGTGAGCTTCGGAACTGAGTAAAAGAGATAACACAGAGATTTTTGAAGGAGTTTGCAACAGTTGATCAACAATGTTGTACTCACTTTTCTGGATGAGCTTCAGCATCTCATCGTTGTTCTTTGAAAGGTTGGGATCACTGGACTGACTGACTGGTAGATTGGGAACTTCTGTTTGAGGTTCCCCTTCTTTGGTAGGCTCTCCCACTCCTAGGTTAAAGATTCGACCGCTCCGTGTTACCCGACTGATGTGTGCAATATTTACGACGGAGGGTAATGGAACTTTTTTTCCATTCTCAACTGTTGTTGCACCATATTTGTAAGGGATAGCTTTATCAGACTTGTAAGGTACTGGTCCCGGCAGATAGATAACTACAGGAGCCTTCTGATTTTTCTGACCATCATAACCGGCCTCAATTGGCTCGAGATTGAGAACCTTTCCACTATCAAGAGAAACTCTCGATTCATGGAGTAAAGGGATTATGGCGCACATCTTTGGCCATTTCTCGCTTAGGGATTAAGACAACATGTTTGCCTCGATCAGGATGATAGTTTGACATTAAACCAGAGCTTGACCATGGTTGAATCTCCTTATGGTCCAACTGACTTTGAAGGGCTGCTCGCATGAGGTAGCATCCTTGATTATTCTCTGAGCAGACTCTTCAGCGCTCGTAGTTGTGTGGTGACACTCGGCCACATCCGCTTTGAATGCAATGTAACCTCACTAGGTCTGTTTCCATTGATCGAACATCCGGATTTTGATGCCTAGTAGGGTTCCCGTCGATCATACTGACTTGTTGTGTGTCTTCATCTAGATAGATCGGAAGCCACCAGTGGTTTAACAAGTGTTTCAGTGTTCTTTGAACGAGTGCACATCCTTAGTTATTCTCACGATATACTCTGCAGTTCTGATAATCGTGTGAAGTCAGAAAACCGAATTGAACTTACTTAGCGTGTAACTCTACCAAGTTGGTATTCATCAAGCGAATATCAAAGATTTGAATCATATTAACTTGATACTGAATTTTATCGTGGTTATCCTGAATCCATCCAAGATTCATCTGACGCTGGAGGGCCTCTTGTATAAAAGAGCATCCATGATTATTTACCGAGCAAATCAGACAGGAATCATAGTTGTGTCGTGGCAGATCATGATGTTGGCTTTGCCTTGAGTGCATTACCACCAAGTTGACATTCATCGCACGGATGCTATGGTTCTGAATGATGTTGGAATTTGTATAAGTCATGTTGGCTTCACGAATTCGGTGATCCTGGATCCATCAGAGATCCATCTGTTCCTGTAAAGCGGATTACACCACAAAACATCCTTGATTGTTTTAGAGCAAATATCATTATGAGACGGTATATGACCATATCCGCTCTGTCTGCAATGCATTTTGATCAGGTTAGTTCCCAATAAGAGTACATCGTGGATTTGATAGTTGTGCTTAGACTCTTCCTCTATCAAATTTACCGTAGCTTTCTCGTGTTGAGGCAACGGGTTCGTCTGAACATTTGGATTTGTATCCTTGAAGGATAAGACCCCGCTCCTGACAAGCTTTTGTGTAACACCCCATTTTAATTATTTAGATGTCCGACATTATTTTTAATTGTTGGCTTTGGTAGGGTGCGTGTTTGAGTGCGTAGGGGGTAATATTAGTAATATGGAAATATTATTATTATTATTATTTTAATGGTATATTTCATATTATTATTATTACTATTAGTATTATTATTGTTTTGGTTATTATTATTATTAAGATTATTTAGTAAATAGGACCTAGTATAATTAAGTGAATATTGGGTTAATGAGATTAGTGAGGGTAGTTTGGTAAATGGAGCTTAATTAGTGGAAAATTGGTAATAGTAAGAATAATCAGAATTTCAGAGATAGAAAGAGAAAAGGCTAAGGAGAGGAAGAATTTGAGGTAAGGGGCAGAAACGGGTTTAATATTGATGTTTATTTCATGATCGGGTAGTGGGGAGTCCTTAACCCCGTAGGAAATTGATGTGCAAACTATTGAATTGTTGATTGTTGAATATGCTGGTTGTGATTCTGAGAATCGTGCATGAATTAATGACTATTTTCATGAATTTTGGTTATTGTTGCTGTTGTATGAACATTGGTTGCAGATCTGTCATTGTTGAATTCGATTTGGGGGAAACGAATTGAGGTTTTAGGCTTGTAATATCTGTAGTAATTCTAGATACAAGTATGAAGATGAAAATTGGACCTAAAATCAATGTAGAAATGATTATAGGACTGATTAGGAGTGAAAACATGTGAAAATCGTAGCAGAATGCAGAAGAGGGAGGTCTCTGGTGAAATGCGTAACATATCTGGTGATACGCGTACCGTGAAGGGTGATACGCGTATGGGATGGTGTGATACGCAAAGATACGCGTATGAGGACTGGGGAGTACACGTAATAGAAAGGAATACGCATACGGTGTTAGAAATTGGCAATTTCAGTGTGAGGGAGTCTCTGTCCGTACGCGTACGGCACAAGGCATATGTGTATTGACGTTGGGCAATTTGAGGCATACGCGTACGAAAGGGAGCAATACGCGTACGAGTTGGGCGAGGGAGCTGGCATATGCGTATGGCATGGGGCAATATGCGTATGGCCTACAGAGTTGCAGAATTTTACCGTTTCGCGAGTTCTTTCCCGTTTTCGCATTCAATTCGGTTTCTTTCGGTTTGAGAGGTTGGGGATAGGTGCCAGGTGCTGGGAAATAGGATATTGGTGTTGGAAATATTAATTTTAATAATGTTTAATTAATTAATTAATTAATTTAGTATTTGGTGTATTTGAAGTAAATGGTGTAACGTTAGTGTTATGGATATGTATGGTGTGATCAGGAGGATCGTGTGCATGTATTTCTATTGTATACATGTTTTGTTGTGCATTCTGAGTCTTGCATATTCATGGTGATTGGTGGGATGGATCGTTGCTCAGGAGGAGTGTATGCGATTCATCCGTACTCCTATGTGGAGAATGTTGGGGATAGATCATTGCCAAGGAGAGGTGTATGTGATCTATCCTGGGTTCGATTGAATGAACCAATGAGTCGGTACCGCATGCATGTTGTTGTTCGCATTACATTCTTATATAGTGTTGATGAGGATATTGGGTAGTAGGCCGTGTTTGATGATTGATAATGCTTGTATGTGATGACTAACTGTTTATCAAGTAATTATTCACCTATAATATTTGAACGTGATTTCTCACCCCTTTGTTGTTGTTGTTGTTGTTGTGTCTGTGCTTCTTCGGAAGTACAGATAATCCAGATACTTAGCTAACTTGGATATTGGTGTTGCTGATCGAGTCTATAGGAGTGCTCTGATATGTAACACGGGATTATTTTGGGGATTTAAGTCATTTGTTATTTGTTATTCTTTTGTTACGTATCTTTATTTTCTTACGATTATTTTGGTGGACCACGATTTTATGTGGGATATTTGGTGTATTTGGCAGTTGGCTGTGAATTAAATAAATGAATAAATATTTCTGCTATTTATTCCATTTAATAAGGGAGTATTGGTGTTGTTTTTGTAAATGTGGCATCCTACTTGATTTTGGTGTAAAAACTCTGATTATTTCATTGATTATTTTGCTTATTTCAAAAGTGGGAAAAGTGGGGTGTTACAATTGATATCAGAGCAGGTCGGTCCGTCCGGCCAGGTGTTAGAGTCGAGTCTATCCTTAAGATAGAAGTTGTTTATGTGTTCTAACCTTGTGATGATTGTTGTCCATTATGGCAGGAAGGAATGATGCTGCTCTTGCTGCTGCTATGCAAGCCATGGTACAAGCTGTAGAGAATGCCAACCAGGGTGGAGGTGCTCAGTTTCGTGACTTAGCACAGTTTCAGAGCAACAAGCCGCCTACATATGAGGGAGGTATCTTGAATCCAGAGGCTGCACAGAAATGGCTGAAGGCTCTGGAGAAGATCTTCAGGACCATGGGATGCAGTGATGCTCAGAAGGTACGGTTTGGTACTCATATGCTGGAGGGAGAGGCTGAGGCTTGGTGGGACAACAGTCGTCAACGATTGGAAGCTGCAGGTACTGAGATTACTTGGGTTGTGTTTCAAGCTGAGTTTCTGGAAAAGTATTTTTCGGAAGACATCCGTAGTGCTAAAGAGGTGGAATTTTTGGAGCTGAAGCAGGGTGACAAGACAGTGGTTGAGTATGCTGCTAAGTTTGAGGAGCTGGTTCAGTATTGTGCTCATTACAATACTGAAGAAGCTATGACTTCAAAGTGTTTGAAGTTTGATAACGGGATGCGTCCCGAGATCAAATTGGGGATTGCTTGTCAGAAGATAAGAAACTATCTAGAGCTGGTAAGCAGAAGTAGAATTTATGATAGTGACAACAGGGCCAGAATTGCTCATTACAAAGCTGTGAATGAGAAGAAAAATAAATAGAGATTTGGAGGAACTCCTTACAGTGCTCCAACTGATAAGGGGAAACAGAAAGCTGATGGGGGAAAGAAGCCAAAGGAGAAGGGAGCAAGTGTTGATACTCTAAAGTGCTTCAAATGTGGTGGCGCGGGTCACCGTGCTAACAACTGTCAAACGGAGGTGAAGAAGTGTTTCAAGTGTGGCAAAGCAGGTCATGTTATAGCTGATTCCAGAGCCACGATGCATACTTGTCATAATTGTGGTGAGAAGGGTCACATCAGCACTCACTGTGAGAAGCCGAAGAAGTCTCAGGCATCTCAGACTAGTGGGAAGGTGTTTGCCTTGGTGGGAACCCAATCCACTGAGGAGGAGCGTTCCGTCAAAGGTACTTGCTTTATTAATGATGTTCCTTTGATTGCTATCATTGACACGGGTGCAACACACTCGTTTATTTCTGTTGATTGTGTGAAGAGATTAGGGATTGTGCCATCTACTCTCGAGTAGAGGATGCCGATTGAAACTATATCTATTGGTTCTGTGGTTACTTCTTTGGTGTGTTTGAAGTGTCCGCTGACTGTGTTTGGTAGAGATTTCAGAGTGGACTTGATTTGTTTGCCACTCGGTAATCTTGATGTTATTTTGGGGATGAACTGGTTGGAGTTCAACCGGGTTTATATTGATTGCTTCAGGAAGACGTTACTGTTTCTTACTCCTGAAATGGAAGCGTTAGCAGATTTGCTATCTAGCAAGGAGTTGAGGGCGTTGTTGGAAGATGAAGCGAAGCTGTTTGCAGTGTTTTCCTCGTTGTCTGTTGAAAGCAAGACTTCACTTAATGAATTACCGGTAGTTGATGAATTTCCTGAAGTGTGTCTAGATGACATTACAGAATTGTTCCGACAAGAGAAGTGGAGTTCGCTATTGATCTTGTACCGGGTACCAGACCTATCTCTATAGCACCGTACATGATGTCTGCATCAGAGTTGGCAGAGTTAAAATCGCAGGTCGGGGAATTGCTCGATAAGAAGTTTATCAGACCAAGAGTGTCGCCGTGGGGAGCTCCAGTGTTGTTGGTGAAGAAGAAGGATGGTAGTATGCGTCTGTGCATTGATTACCGTCAGTTGAATAAAGTAACCATTAAGAATAAGTATCCACTTCCTAGGATTGATGACTTAATGGTTCAGCTGGTAGGAGCTCGTGTTTTCAGCAAAATTGATCTGAGGTCGGGTTACCATCAGATTAGAGTAAAGGAAGGTGATATTCAGAAGACTGCTTTCAGAACTCGCTATGGACATTACAAATATGCAGTGATGCCTTTCGGAGTTTCTAATGCGCCGGGTGTATTCATGGAATATATGAATCGTATTTTCCATTCATATCTGGATCAGTTTATTGTGGTATTTATTGATGATATACTGATTTATTCTAAGTCTGACGAAGAGCATGCAGGTCACTTGACAATTGCATTGCAGGTGATGAAGGATAATAAACTGTTTGCAAAGTTCTCGAAGTGTGAATTTTGGTTGAAGACCGTGAGTTTCTTGGGCCATGTGATTTCTAGTGATGGTATAGAGGTGGATCCCTCTAAAGTAAGTGCAGTACTTCAGTGGGAAACTCCAAAGACCGCAACGGAGATTAAAAGCTTTTTGGGTTTGGCAGGTTACTATAGAAGATTCATTGAAGGGTTTTCTAAATTGGCGTTGCCGTTGACTCAGCTGACCAGGAAGAATCAAGCTTTTGTCTGGGATGCTGCTTGTGAGGAAAGTTTTGAGGAACTGAAGAAGAGATTGACTACAGCGCCAGTGTTGGTTTTGCCAAGTCCAAATGATTCTTTCGTAGTGTATTGTGACGCGTCTAAGATGGGATTAGGCGGTGTGTTGATGCAAGATGGAAAGTAGTGGCTTATGCTTCAAGACAATTAAAGGTGCATGAAAGGAACTATCTAACTCATGATCTTGAATTAGCTGCAGTGGTGTTCGTGTTAAAAATCTGGAGGCATTATTTGTATGGATCGAGATTTGAAGTGTTTAGTGATCACAAGAGTTTGAAGTATTTGTTTGATCAGAAGGAATTAAATATGAGGCAGAGAAGATGGTTGGAATTCTTGAAAGACTATGACTTTAATTTGAGTTACCATCCGGGTAAAGCTAATGTTGTGGCAGATGCTCTGAGTCGGAAGACAATTCATATGTTTGCGTTAATGGTGAAGGAAATGGAACTGATTGAACAATTCAGAGATTTGAGCATGGTTTGTGAAACTACACCAGGAAGTATCAGATTGGGTATGCTAAAAGTGAATAATGACTTTTTGGATGTGATTAAGGAAAATCAGAAACTGGATGTGAAGTTAGTAGACTTGATGCCTACGGGAGGAGATGATACTGATAGTGACTTTAAGGTGGATAATGTTGGTGTGCTGAGATTCTGGGGCAGAATTTGTGTGTTGAATAATGAGGAGTTGAAAAAAGCAATATTAGAAGAAAGTCATCGGAGTAGCTTGAGTATTCATCCGGGAGCTACAAAGATGTATCATGATTTGAAGAAGTTGTTTTGGTGGTCCGGTATGAAGAGGGACATAACTCAGTTTGTATATGCTTGTTTGACATGTCAGAAGTCAAAAGTGGAGCATCAGAAACCTTCTGGACTGATGCAACCGTTGGAAATTCCTGAGTTGAAATGGGACAGTATTGCGATGGATTTTGTGACTGGTTTGCCAAATACGGTGAGAGGCTTTGATGCTATTTGGGTAGTGGTGGATCAACTTACAAAATCCACACATTTTATACCAATTAACATCAGTTTCCCGTTGTCGAAGCTGGCGGAGATTTATATCAGAATAATTGTGAAGCAGCACGATGTTCCGTCAAGCATAGTGTCGGATAGAGATCCGAGGTTTACTTCAGAATTTTGGAAGAGTCTGCAGGAAGCCTTGGGTTCTAAGTTAAAGTTGAGTTCAACTTATCATCCTCAGACCGATGGTCAGTCAGAGAGGACCATTCAGTCGTTGGAGGATTTGCTGAGAGCCTGTGTATTAGAGAAAGGTGGTGCGTGGGATACTCATTTGCCATTGATTGAGTTCACGTATAATAACAGTCACCATTCTAGCATCGGAATGGCACCTTTTGAAGTTTTGTATGGTAGGAGGTGTAGAACGCCTCTGTGTTGGTACGAAACAAGTGAGAATGTGGTGCTTGGACCAGAAATTGTGCAACAGACTACTGAGACAATTCAGATGATCCGTGAGAAGATGAAAGCGTCTCAAAGTAGACAGAAAAACTACCATGATAACCGGAGGAAAGAGTTGGAATTTAGTAAAGGTGATCACGTATTCCTAAGAGTTAACGCAGTGACCGGTATGGGTCATGCTTTGAAATCCAAGAAGTTGGATCCGAAGTTTATTTGACCGTATCAAATCTTGCAGAGATTCGGTGCAGTTGCTTATAGAGTGGCGTTGCCACCGGAGCTTTCGAACTTGCATGACGTGTTTCATGTGTCGCAGCTTCGAAAGTATGTTTCAGATCCGTCTCATGTAATTGAGAGGGACGAAGTTCAGATCAGGGAGAATCTTACCGTAGCGACGATGCCGTTGAGGATCGAGGATCGAAAGATGAAATAACTCAGAGGAAAGGAGATACCTCTGGTGAGAGTAGCTTGGGGAGGTGCTGTAGGAGGCAGTGTGACCTGGGAATTGGAAAGCAGGATGCGAGAGTCGTATCTAGAATTGTTTCCATCAGGTAATTTTCGAGGACAAAAATAATTTAAGTGGGGGAGAGTTGTAACACCCCATTTTAATTATTTAGATGTCCGACATTATTTTTAATTGTTGGCTTTGGTAGGGTGCGTGTTTGGGTGCGTAGGGGGGTAATATTAGTAATATGGAAATATTATTATTATTATTATTTTAATGGTATATTTCATATTATTATTATTACTATTAGTATTATTATTGTTTTGGTTATTATTATTATTATTATTAAGATTATTTAGTAAATAGGACCTAGTATAATTAAGTGAATATTGGGTTAATGAGATTAGTGAGGGTAGTTTGGTAAATGGAGCTTAATTAGTGAAAAATTGGTAATAGTAAGAATAATCAGAATTTTAGACATAGAAAGAGAAAAGGCTAAGGAGAGGAAGAATTCGAGGTAAGGGGCAGAAACGGGTTTAATATTGGTGTTTATTTCATGATCGGGTAGTGGGGAGTCCTTAACCCCGTAGGAAATTGATGTGCAAACTGTTGAATTGTTGATTGTTGAATATGCTGGTTGTGATTCTGAGAATCGTGCATGAATTAATGACTATTTTCATGAATTTTGGCTGTTGTTGCTGTTGTATGAACATTGGTTGCAGATCTGTCATTGTTGAATTCGATTTGGGGGAAACGAATTGAGGTTTTAGGCTTGTAATATCTGTAGTAATTCTAGATACAAGTATGAAGATGAAAATTGGACCTAAAATCAATGTAGAAACGATTATAGGACTGATTAGGAGTGAAAACATGTGAAAATCGTAGCAGAATGCAGAAGAGGGAGGTCTCTGGTGAAATGCATAACAGATCTGGTGATACGCGTACCGTGAAGGGTGATACGCGTATGGGATGGTGTGATACGCAAAGATACACGTATGGGAACTGGGCAGTACGCGTAATAGGAAGGCATACGCGTACGGTGTTGGAAATTGGCAATTTCAGTGTGAGGGAGTCTCTGTCCGTACGCGTACGGGACAAGGCATACGCGTACGAAAGGGAGCAATACGCGTACGAGTTGGGCGAGGGAGCTGGCATACGCGTATGGCATGGGGCAATACGCGTATGGCCTGCAGAGTTGCAGAATTTTACCGTTTCGCGAGTTCTTTCCCGTTTTCGCGTTCAATTCGGTTTCTTTCGGTTTGAGAGGTTGGGGATAGGTGCCAGGTGCTGGGAAATAGTATATTGGTGTTGGAAATATTAATTTTAATAATTTTTAATTAATTAATTAATTAATTTAGTATTTGGTGTATTTGAAGTAAATGGTGTAACGTTAGTGTTATGGATATGTATGGTGTGATCAGGAGGATCGTGTGCATGTATTTCTGTTGTATACATGTTTTGTTGTGCATTCTGAGTCTTGCATATTCATGGTGAGTGGTGGGATGGATCGTTGCTCGGGAGGAGTGTATGCGATTCATCCATACTCCTATGTGGAGAATGGTGGGGATAGATCATTGCCAAGGAGAGGTGTATGTGGTCTATCCTGGGTTCGATTGAATGAACCAATGAGTCGGTACCGCATGCATGGTGTTGTGTCGCATTACATTCTTATATAGTGTTGATGAGGATATTGGGCAGTAGGCCGTGTTTGATGATTGATAATGCTTGTATGTGATGACTACCTGTTTATCATGTAATTATTCACCTATAATATTTGAACGTGATTTCTCACCCCTTTGTTGTTGTTGTTGTGTCTGTGCTTCTTCGGAAGTACAGATAATCTAGGTACTTAGCTAACTTGGATATTGGTGTTGCTGATCGAGTCTATAGGAGTGCTCTGATACGTAACACGGGATTATTTTGGGGATTTCAATAATTTTTTATTTGTTATTCTTTTGTTACGTATCTTTATTTTCTTACGATTATTTTGGTGGACCATGATTTTATGTGGGATATTTGGTGTATTTGGCAGTTGGCCATGAATTAAATAAATGAATAAATATTTCCGCTGTTTATTCCATTTAATAAGGTAGTATTGTTGTTGGTTTTGCAAATGTGGCATCCTACTTGATTTTGGTGTAAAAACTCTGATTATTTCATTGATTATTTTGCTTATTTCAAAAGTGGGAAAAGTGGGGTGTTACATTTTGCACATCGGATTTGAAGCTGACACAGTTTTCTATGTTATGCCCTGGTCCTCCTTGATGGTAAGGACAAGTCTGATCTTCCTTGAACCAAAAAGGCAGATTCTCTGGTATTGCAAGAGGAGACCTGGTTTGGACGTGCCCTTTGACCAATAGTAACAGAAACAGTTCTGGATACAACATTGGTATAGGGTCGAACCCTGGTGGTCGCGTTGTACGGTGGTTGCTATACTGAGGACGAGCCTGCTGAAGTGGCTGTTGTGTCCTTTGCTGATATTGTTGTTGATTCGGTTATCTCTGAGCAACCTGAGGTTGATACGTTTGAACAGACGCAGAGTTGATAGCAGAAGTTACAGCTGCTACTAGTTGGTACTGTCGCCTTTGTTTTTCGAGAGATATATTACCAATATGTTGCTCTTTTTTCTTAGGGAAAGCACTACCAGATCTTTTGGTACTACTTGATGGTCCAACATCTTTAACTAAACCTCCTTCTTGGATAGCTTCCTCAAGACAAACTCCCATGCCCACCATATCGGTGAAGTCGCTGGGCGCACTGGCGACCATTCTGTCATAGTAAAATAAGCTCAAGGTTTTCAAGAAGATCTTTGTCATCTCTTTTTCTTCAAGAAATGGACAAATCTGAGCGGAAATTTTACGCCATCTCTGAGCATATTCCTTAAAGGTTTCCTTATCCTTCTGCGACATGGCTCTGAGTTGATCTCTGTCCGGTGCCACATCCAGATTATACTTATATTATTGAACAAATGCGCCAAGATCTCTGAAAGTGACGATCTTAGTGCGGTTTAAACCCATGTACCATTTGAGTGCGGTGCCGGTTAAACTATCTTGGAAGTAATGGATCAGTAACTATTGGTTCTCTGTCTATGTTGACATCCTCCAAGCGTACATCACCAAATGACTTTGAGGGCAAGAGTTACCCTTGTATTTTTCAAATTTGGGCACCTTGAATTTGTGCGGAACTTTCACATTGGGGACCAAACAAAGGTCTGCGGCGTCCTTTCCAAATAGATCATGACCGCGAATGGCTTGCAGCTCCTTCTGCATCTCTAGGAATTATTCCTGGAATTCCTTTATTTTATCTTTCATACATTCATTTGCACCATAAGGTATCTGTGGAATCTGTCCTTCAGGGACAGTGTGCACCGCAGGTGGTGGCATAGTCATCATGGCAATGACTCTTGGTGCTTCCCTCTCCCGAAGTTTGTAACCTTCAGGAGTTGCTGTCATGCCCCTTGCATCTTCGCTTTCCCGAAGTTTGTAACCATCAGGTCCAGCGGCTCCTGCTGCAGTTTTTGGAACTCCCATGATCGGCGGAATATATCCTTCCGGGATATAGTTGGGTGGCATACCCCAGGGACGATCTTTAGGCATGTTGTACTGAGGATCATACTTTTCCAGTATGGGCGTCGATGTCATCTCTGAGATCACATTCCTTTGTTGTTGCATCTGGGTTGCTGCCAGAGATTGCATGTCATTGTGAAGTTTCCTTAAATCTTCTTTCAGAGTGTCGATTTCTTCTCTCAACCCTCTGTTCTCTTCCTCGAGATCATCCATTTTCTTTTGTCGATTGGCCCAAGTATTGTACGAATGAGACAGTTTGACTCTAGAATCGAGACACAAACGTGAGATTCATAGGGAAGAAGAATGTGTTATGTGAGAATGATGAATGATATGCAATGACTATATTAATAATTTTTTGTTATTTAATCAAAAGAAACTTTGACAATTGGATTGTAAATATCATATAGTGGAGAAACCCCATTTTATTGAATTCAAAGATTGCGCAAATGGAAATACAGTAATTTACAAAGTGTTGTAAAAGGAAATGTCTAAACTTATGGATCCTGAGTCCTCTCTGAGGAGAGCTCAGGTGCTGGTTCTGGTACTTCCCTTTTCTTTGACCGAGGCTCTTGAGCCTTTGTCGGGTTGTCATTCCTTTGCCAAGTGAAATGAGAGAGAAAATTCCTTTGGTCTTCTTGATTCTCTACAGCATTTTGCTCTAACATCTCGATCAGAGCATCTTTTTCTTATAACAGTTGCTGTATTTTGTTACACTCCACATTGAGAATACGGTACTTGTTCTTCCAAGACTTCTTCTCCTGTTGAACTTTGTTGAGAGTAACCTATAGTTTTTTCCGTATCAGACATAAAATAAAGGACATATTCTTTTGACAGAAGAACTTCTTGATGAGGGTAAGGCATCCTCAGCTTGAGAGCCCTAGTTTGTACCCAGTGGAGATAAGGCTCTACAGAGATACAGTCTAGTTTTCCTAGAGACTCTCTTCCTTTCCTGTGAACATGTTTCCAAGCGTGCACTATTTCTGTCTTTAGTGCCCTGTCATTTTCTCCTTCCTTGAAGAAAAGACCTTCCTGATGAACATTATATGGGACATGTCTCATCGGGTATCCGAATTGATGAGGAACTAAAACTGGATGATAATTGATTCCTCCTTTAATTCCTATGAGGGGTACATTAGGGAAGTTTCCACAACAGTCAATGATCCTAATCCCGTCATAGATTCGATTGTACCAGTCGATGTCAGAGTTGGTAAGAGACATGATTCTCTGCGACCAATGTAAAGTGCTCTTATGATCCAAAAAAGCTGCAAACTTGGGTAAATGGGAAGTGAACCATTTGTATAGCAGGGGTACACATCATGTGATCATTCCTCTGCTGTATAAATTCCATCTGCGAGCAAGGTTGGCACAGGGTTTCTAATTAGAAATATCTTAATGGCATTGATATCAACGAAGCTATCAATGTTGGGAAACAGAAATAACCAGTAAGTGAGTAATACAAAGATGCTCTCGAAAACAGTCACGTTCCCTATACTAGCAAAGTACAGAGCCTTTTTTATCAAGAACTGGGCTGGCAAACCTTGGATTCCACCCTTAGTGGTCATGTGAGTCCTAACCTCTGACTCGTCCAAATAAATTGCTCTTGCAATGGTTTGATCTTTTGGAATTTCTTCCAGTCCAAAAAAAGGAGCTTGATCAGTAATGGGTAAATCAGTCAGGTAAGAGTACTCCTCCAGTGTTGGTGCTAGCTGATAATCCGGGAATGTGAAACAGTGATAAATCGGATCGTACAAATGGATGAGTGTGGCCAGGATTCCTTCAATTACATGGACCCTTAACAGAGACAGTAGTCCTCCGTACTTAGCTTTGAAATCATCAGGGTTAGTGGTCATCCTTGCCAACCCTCTTAAATCCTCTAATTTTGGAACCTTGAAGGTGTACTTGTGAGTCTTCCTTCTACCCAAATCCATAACGCACTCTTTCTCTCTGATATTTTCAATCATTGTCTCAGTTTAATTTGGAAAAGAGAGAGTATAAGAGAAAATTTTTCTTTGTTTTTATTTTTTTAATGAAATGAATGCATGAATGCAGCACACAAAAACATAGAAAAAACATGGGTTCAAAGGTTCGGTGTCATGAAGTCATGGCTCTACCTATCCCCAAAGGTTGTATTGGTGATTTTTTGTACCTGTCCGCAAAATCATTGACCCCTCTTGGGATAACAACAGCAGGCTGGTTCACCCGAGCGAGCTTATGTATCTTAGAGTGATCTCAAATGAGGATAGTATCGCATGACAACTATTTCCGATAGCTTCCGCACTACAAAATAGTAACATGGTCTCAGCCTACTAAATCCTCGATTTCATGGACAACCACAATTGAACAATCTGCTTTCAACAACCAAAGTCGTATAGGCATTGAATCCGCAAAGGGTGTCTCCATTGATTCGATGGTCGACCGGGGTCTCTTGTAACGACCCGAAAATCTAAATTATTTATTTATTTATTTATTTATTTATTTAGGATGGAATTAAGAGGTTTTTAGTAATTTTGGAGAATTTTGGATTAAAGGAGTATTTTTAATAATTTTAATATAATGAATAATCATTTATTTAGATTATTATTATTATTATTAAAGAGAATAAGGAAAAAGGGCAAGGTGGTCTTTAAGGATAAGGAGTAAGGGTAAGTTGGGAAATCCATCAATTGGAATACATGACTAACGGGAAAAGAAAGTGATCATTCTAGCAGATCGTGTTTTTGTGAAGAGGATTGAAGCAGAGAGGAGAAAGAGGAAACCTAAGGAGATGAGGATTTTCGAGAAGAATCTTGGAGAAAGAGGAGAATTAAGGTGATTACTCTAAGGTATGGGGAGAATTCCTAATTCCTTGTAGTTTATGAGGTTGGAGATGAATAGATTAGGTTTGTGTGAATTTTGTTCGATTTTGATGATTTTAATGTGTAATATATGATGTGATAAGAATATGATGAATTTGTTTGGCATGTGTTGATATATATGAGATTTGTGAATATGTTTTGATGTAATTTCATGTAGAACACTGATTTTGGGGGTAATGGGGATCAAAAATGAAAAAAATTCAGAATTTTGGAAAAAGGGGTTTTTGTCGTATCCTGACACGGGCCGTGTCACAGGACACGGGCACCCGTGCCAGCTTTCTGATTGAAGAAATGAAGTTTTTGTGTAACAGGTTGCCTGACACGGCCCGTGTCACAGGACACGGGCGGCCGTGTCAGACTACTGTCATTTATACGTTTTGCTATTTTTTTGAAAGTTTGTTCATTGATGCTGACACGGGCCGTGTCACAGGACATGGGTGACCGTGTCAGGCTTCTGTTTTTGCCATTTTGTCGTCTCTTTATGAAGTTCTTGATGTTGTCTTGTGGATTTAGTTGTTGTATAGTTGTGGGGAATATGATATGATGATAACCATGATTATGTGACAAATTCTTGTTGAATGCGATATGATGGTAAACATGATTATGTGACAAATTCTTGTTGAATACGATATGATGATAAACATGATTATGTGACGAATCCTTGTTGAATATGATATGATGTTAAACATGATTATATGGTGATTTCCTTGTTGATTATATGGTGATTCCTGGTGGGATGTGAAATGCATGATGCACATTTTGATTTTGATGATTTTTGAGGAGTTTGGCATCATTGCATTTTATAGCATTTTTATTGTGGGGCTTTGGCCTATTGGTAGCTTCAATCCCATTGTGTGGATTGGAGTAATATGTTGATTATGTTGTGCTCCTTTGTGGAGGGTTGATGGCCAGTGTCCATCACATGGAGAAAAGTCGGTACCGCATTGCATACGTTGCATTTTCATTGAAGTTGACATTGAATTTTTTTTTATGAAGTAATTGTGATGAGTGGTGTTATGAATTATTAGTTGATGATGGTATGAATAATTGTTGATGATGATTGTCGTTGTTGTTGTTTAATTTATTTAATTTCCATATCTTTGTATTACTATATTGAATTATGTTTTCTCACCCTGCCTGCGTATGGTGATGGTCTATGCGCCATCCTGCAGATAACCAAGAATAGTTTTCGAGCCGATGATGAAGTAGCTTTGAAGAGTTTCCCTTATTGTTGTTTAGTTAGAGGTGTCCTGCTCGGTGTCATGTAACATAGGGTTTGGGATTGATTGCGAACCTTGTATTCTTTTGAATTTTATGTTGAAATTTTTATATTGACGAGATGATGTTGTTTTGATTGGATAATTCTTATGAAGCTTTTTAATTGAATCTAATATGAAATAAAAGTTGATTTCCACTGCGTAGATGTTAATCTTTGGATATTGATGAATGAGTAACCCGTGTTACGGGACAGGACAATGAGTGTTTTATGATGTTTTTGATTATGTACACCCTTGTTGGTGGATTTTACTCTGATAAATGATTTAATTCTTTAAAATTGATTATGGGGTAGAAGGGTGTTACATTAGTGGTATCAGAGCCTGGTTGGTCTGTCCGACCAAGTTGTCTATGTTGTTTACTCCTTAGTACGTGACATGTGTGCGAACACTGTCGGTACTTGTTTGTTTTCTAATTGTTGGCTTCCGATGTTGGTTTGAATCAAGTAGGGGAGAACCTATTGCTTCTCTGGAATGTTTGGTGGTGAAGTTGGCTCAGCGTGTCTAGGATTGCAAGAGTGCAAATGGTGTTAGGATGGTGTTGTTTCCGATCCCAGAGGGAATGCGGAGATAAGCTTGAGTCAACAAAGGAATTGTGCATGAGGTAACTATGTGCATAAGATGCAAGGAACACTATTGGAGTTGGTAGGCATGGTTTATGCCCCATCATGATTGTCGGCTATCTATTGACAAATTGAGGAACTAATCACCCTTAATCTCTTGTTAATAGTAGACGGAATTATGTTGGATGGAATAGATGTGTCTTGCCATCTTAGATGGTGTGTCCAGTGAAGTAAGATGGAGTTAAGTTGAGTGCTTACAGGGGGTTTTTATGAGCCGAATGTAGATTATTACATTTGTAGGTAAATAAAGTTCGAGTTTCTTGTTTACCTGTCAAGTTTGAGATTCCTGGAGGGAGAACAAGCCGGTATGGTTAATGTTGTTTCTCGGAGGATAGAGGGTATTGTGATGAATGGTGATATGCAAGAGGAGTATAATTGCGATTTGCCTCTGGAGTATAGATTAGAGTTGGAGACAGTGAAGAAATAGTGTTTTACCGGATAAACGGGGAAGATGACTATTAGCGAATGAAGTTTATATGAGTGTATGTGTATGATGACGGTTTTATAAGATGCAAGGAGATTAATGATGGAGAGTTAAGGAGATGATTGAAAATAAGGATCTACTCAAAAAAATAATAATAATAATTTTGACGATTTGATAGATCAACTGATAGGCTAGTATGTCTTCAGTATAATTGGATTGATGTTGGATTATTTTCGGAATTGGATGAAAAGCAAGAATAGTAGGAAGATATTAGAAGCAAGAGAGAGGTAGAACTCATATTTATCGATTTTGGTTTCTATATTCGCAGTTATGGAACAGCCTTCAGAAAAAGGGGCATAACTTTTCTCTCGTAAATCTGATGGAAGCGATTCTGGAAATTTTGGAAAGCTTGCGAAATTCCCTTCAGTTTGCATATAAATTTTGTCTTCAACATGTTTTTGAAGAGAGAGAAAAATGTGTTTGAATATTTAGGCCTGGTGCTGATTTTTGGTGGGAATTTGTATACGGGATTTCTTGACCAGCCTCCATTGCTTGGACGATAACTTTTTAATCGTAACTCTGATTTAAGCGATTATTGAACATGAAATTTTCTTCATTTTGGAATATGATTTTATACCAGGGAGGTCTGTATTAAGGGAGATAATCGTGTTTGAAGTTGAACAATTTTTTACTAAAAATGAGTAAGATGAGAATAAGTGTAAGATGTTGTTAAGGAGTGAAATGTTGGTATTAGAAAGAATGCGACGGTATCGGAGAAATGCAGTGAAATGTATACTTATGTTGAATGAGGATGATTAGAGTGGAGGTAATTTTAAGAGGGAAACAAATTCAAGGGAGAAAATTGGTATCATGCTTGTAAAGAAACCAACTTGGGTCAGGGAGAATTAAAAAGGGTTTTTATGGCAACCGGATATGAAAATGATATTATTGAGATTTACAATTCGGAATGAGATTCAAATGTTAAAATATATGGATCCTTGATGTAGAGAGATTTGGACGAAAAACCAAATATTTATGGATGTCGTTAAAGTTTTCTATGTGGATAGAGACTTCAAATGGAATGGGATAATTTGTGATGTATTTGGTATTATAGCATGTTCTAAGTTGGAGATACCTAACAACTATGTGATGTCAAGGGAGTGTGAGAGAGACTTGTCTTGCTAGTTTGGCAGTGTGTGAAGTAAATAGGCGTCCTATCGGGAAGCTAGTCGTTTCCCATTGATTTAAGAGAGTCAGAGGCTAAATGTGAAGCTTGCGAGGATGATGCACACCATTGGACATTCTGGAATGAAGGTGATATGGGAAAAGTTTCCATTCTAATAGAAGTGTTGGGTATATGTTCGTTTGAAGAATATCAATATTATGGAATTAATGTGGCATGACAGAACTATCGGTGTTATAAGTTATGTTGATGTTCTTATGACGGTGTTTATGGTAATGGTAACAACACGATTGTGTTCTGACCTAAGAGTGAATGAGATTCTAAAGTGATGGGACAAGGAGTGAAATGAATTTTGTATGTTCATAACTCAGGAGTATTACATCTTGTGGGTCGTTATGGTTAACGATGTGGAAATTGGATTAGTGGAATGCGAGTGGTTGTTGAAGTGAGGGTTCTAATTGAAAGAAGTAAATTCTAGTGTTGAGATTGTTGTGAACTCTTCTAAGAATAGTGTGGTGTTGCAGTGAGGAATTCTGGAGTCCGTGATTGAGATTCGAAGTTTTGTGGTTTAGATGGTTACTATCAAAGAATCATTGTGGATTTTCCTAAGTGCGGTTACCATTAACTTGGTGAACGCGCAAAGGCCGAGCTTATGTGTGAGAGGTGGCATGTGGAGAGAATTTGGGTGATTAAAGAAGTTGACTACTGCTTCGGTATTGATTTTGATTAATTAGAATGTGTTTTATCTGGTGCATTGTGATACGTTTAAGATGGGTCTTAAGAGTGTTATTACTTATGAGTCAAGACTAATGGAAAACCAAGGGAGGAAATAATCCTACGCATGATTAGGAACCAACAACTGTAATGTTAGTGATGAGATTTGGAGGTATTAATGGTTTGACTTGAGTTATTAAAGGCTATGACTTAGATTTGAATTGAGATTGATTGATCAAATGGCGTTGGTTAACCAAGGAGTTAGTAGTGAAATCTCGAGTTGATGAGAAAGACGCATGACATTCAGAAACAAAGCATGTGTTTCAGAACCTAAAAAGAATATTTTAGTAAGAGAGATATTGGATTTGGTTATGCTTGTTTGACTTAATGGAAATGGGATAGCATTTCCATGTATTTTGTGTTTGGGTTACTGAAGATTGCAAGAGATAATGACTAGATTTGGGTGATTGTGGATAGGTTAGCTAAATCGGCGCATTTCTTGCCGATGAGGATTCATCATTCTATGCAGAAGTTAGCTGAGTTATATTATGATGAGATTATGAAGTTGCATGAGATGCCTTCGATTGTTGTGTCAGATAAAGACCCGCGGCTTACGTCGAGGTTTGGTAAGAGTTTACAAGATGCTTTGGGTACTAAGTTAAGGATGAGTTCTATTTATCATTCGCAGACGGAATGGTCAGACGGAAAGAGTAACCTAATCTTTAGAAGATTCACTAAGGACTTGTGTGCTGGCCTAAAGAGGATCTTGGGATAGTCACTTGCGAACTTACACGATGAATTTCATGTGACACAGTTGAGGAAAATATATTTCGGATCCGTCACATGTGATTCAAATGGATGAGGTTTAGGTGAGGGATAACTTGACAAGTGGAAGCTTTGCCTGTGAGGATTGATAGCCAAGAATTGAAGCGACTGTGAGGTAAAGAGATAGCTTTAGTAAAGGTGTTGAGGGGCGGACCAGCTGGTGAGAGTTGGACTTGGGAGTGTGAGGACCAGATGAAGGAGTCGTATCCGACTCTGTTTACTTAAGGTAATTTTCGAGGACGAAAATCCTTCAAGTAGGGGAGAGTTGTAACGACCCGAAAATCTAAATTATTTATTTATTTATTTAATTTGGAAGGAATTAAGAGGTTTTTGGTAATTTTGGAGAATTTTGGATTAAAGGAGTATTTTTAATAATTTTAATATAATGAATAATCATTTATTTAGATTATTATTATTATTAAAGAGAATTAGGAAAAAGGGCAAGGTGGTCTTTAAGGAAAAGGAGTAAGGGTAAGTTGGGAAATCCATAAACTGGAATACATGACTAAAGGGAAAAGAAAGCGATCATTCTAGCGGATCGTGTTTTTGTGAAGAGGATTGAAGCAGAGAGGAGAAAGAGGAAACCTAAGGGGATGAGGATTTTCGAGAAGAATCTTGGAGAAAGAGGAGAATTACGGTGATTACTCTAAGGTATGGGGAGAATTCCAAATTCCTTGTAGTTTTTGAGGTTGGAGATGAATAGATTTGGTTTGTGTGAATTTGTTCGATTTTGATGATTTTAATGTGTAATATATGATGTGATAAGAATATGATGAATTTGTTTGGCATGTGTTGATATATATGAGATTTGTGAATAAGTTTTGATGTAATTTCATGTAGAACACTGATTTTGGGGTAATGGGGATCAAAAATGAAAAAAAAATCAGAATTTTGGAAAAAAGGGTTTTTGTCGTATCCTGACACGGGCCGTGTCACAGGACACGAGCACCCGTGTCAGCTTTCTAATTGAGGAAATGAAGTTTTTGTGTAAGAGGTTGCCTGACACGGGCCGTGTCACAGGACACGGGCGGCCGTGTCAGACTACTGTGATTTATGCATTTTGCTATTTTTTTTTTAAGTTTGTTCATTGATGCTGACACGGGCCGTGTCACAGGATACGGGTGACCGTGTCAGGCTTCTGTTTTTGCCATTTTGTCGTCTCTTTGTGAAGTTCTTGATGTTGTCTTATGGATTCATTTGTTGTATAGTTGTGGGGAATATGATATGATGATAACCATGATTATGTGACAAATTCTTGTTGAATACGATATGATGATAAACATGATTATGTGACGAATCCTTGTTAAATATGATATGATGTTAAACATGATTATATGGTGATTTCCTTGTTGATTATATGGTGATTCTGGGTGGGATGTGAAATGCATGATGCACATTTTGATTTTGATGATTTTTGAGGAGCTTGGCATCATTGCATGTCATAGCATTTTTATGTTGTGGCTTTGGCCTATTGGTATCTTCAATCCCATTGTGTGGATTGGAGTAATATGTTGATTATGTTGTGCTCCTTTGTTGAGGGTTGATGGCCAGTGTCCATCACATGGAGAAAAGTCGGTACCGCATTGCATACGTTGCATTTTCATTGAAGTTGACATTGAATTTTTTTTTATGAAGTAATTGTGATGAGTGGTGTTATGAATTATTAGTTGATGACGGTATGAATAATTGTTGATGATGATTGTCGTTGTTGTTGTTTAATTTATTTAATTTCCATATCCTTGTATTACTATATTGAATTATGTTTTCTCACCCTGCCTGCATATGGTGATGGTCTATGCGCCATCCTGTAGATAACCAAGAATAGTTTTCGAGCTGATGATGAAGTAGCTTTGAAGAGTTTCCCTTATTGCTGTTTAGTTAGAGGCGTCCTGCTCTGTGTCATGTAACATAGGGTTTGGGATTGATTGCGAACCTTGTATTCTTTTGAATTTTATGTTGAAATTTTTATATTGACGAGATGATGTTGTTTTGATTGGATAATTCTTATGAAGCTTTTTAATTGAATCTAATATGAAATAAAAGATGATTTCTATTGCGTAGATGTTAATCTTTGGATATTGATGAATGAGTAACCCGTGTTACGGGACAGGACAATGAGTGTTTTATGATGTTTTTTATTATGTACACCCTTGTTGGTGGATTTTACTCTGATAAATGATTTAATTCTTTAAAATTGATTATGGGGTAGAAGGGTGTTACATCTCTTATTTGGGAGTCACTCCCTGTAAGATTACCCGTCTAGTGCCATCCCCTTTCTTAGGTGTTACTCAAACTTTCGAGATGCGGCACCACCCGCAGTCCCATTAGCAGAAAAATAAACACGAATATCAAGTAAGAAAAGCGATATATATATATATATATATGTACACCCAAATAAAACACGAATATCAAGTAGCAAAAGATATATATATATATATATATATATATATGTATTCCTAAAACTAACATCCTAGACCTCTTGAGAGCTATAATCCTATGATCCTAACAGATTAACGACGACCCCTGCAGAGTTGCCATTTTCCTATAGCTAGCGATTTTTTCGGTGATGCGACCACCTTATCGCTGGGTTTTCCTCACCGCAATGGTAGGAGGGGTGCTACTTTTTGACTTCTTTTTTATCCCGTGAAGCTGGAAGGGAAAGGGAAGGTATCTAAAACTAACCTTACGAGTGAATGCTTAACTGAACAAACGCTTAAAGAGATTCGGGGAGTCGGGGTCAGGTTATACAATGGGTAGTTGTCAATTACCCAACCTATATGTGGTTATCCACGGGATATTTGTGTCTTGTTCAAAGCCCAAGATTGAAGCTAAAAGGTTTGACTGAGAGAGAACTTGTCATCTCTAAAGAGGTATTGTTGATTTTTGAGTGCCTTGATCAAAGCCCAAGGTTGAAGCTAAGAGGTTGATTGACTCCACTGAGGAAGTCCTTACCCACAGCCTAAGAGGAGGTTGGATAAGACTAACTCAACAAGAGAGGGTATATATATTGGTGTCTTGTACGAAGCCCAAGATTGAGGCAAAAAAGATACTGACTCTTTGGGGATATCATTATACAAAGCCTAAGAGGAGGCTGAAAGCTTGAATTTTTTGGGGAAATGTTCTATCTGTCTTGTACAAAGCCCAAGATTGAGGTTAAAAATATTTTGACTCTGCTAGGGAGGTTTGTATGTATCTTGTACAAAGCCCAAGATAGAACCTGAAAAGAAGACTGACTCTACCGGAAAGAAATCTTTATCTGTCTTGTACGAAGCCCAAGATTGAGGCTAAAAGAGAATTTACTGACTCGGCTAAGGATATTTTAGGTATCTCGTACAAAGCCCAAGATAGAGGCTGAAATGAGTTTGACTTTACTTGGGAAATCATTCCTCAAAGCGTAAAAGAAGGCTGGGAGGAAGCGACCTCATTGGGGAAGATATTTGTCCCCAAGCTTAAGAGAAGGTTATTTATATCCCGTACAAAGCCCAAGATAGAGGCTAAAAGGGTTGACTCAACAAGAGAATCTAGAACGTGATTGACTCAACATGAGAGTCGGACAAGTGGTTGACCCAACAAGAGAGTTTGAAAAGTGGATGACTCAACAAGAGAGTCTGAAAAGGTGATTGACTCAACAATAGAATCTGAAAAGGTTAGCTCCGTTGGGGAGAATCATTATACTAAGCCCAAGAGGAGGCTGACTATGCAGAGGAAGGATCTTTATACAAAGCCTAAAAGGATGCTATCTTCTGCTGGTAACTATTGAGATCCTGAGGCAGGTCCAAGTGGGGAGTCAACTCTTGCTGAGGATTACAGAAGAGTTGAGGTATCAGAAGCCTTGAGGTTCTAATTTGAGATTGTGTTGTACTAGTTATAGACTGGCCCTGGCTGGGGGATTTTAGGAGAGAGACTGGGTTTTAGAACCGACAAGTTTTAGCTCTGCTGGAGATTAATCCAGAATCCGGGGTTTCTTCCAATGTTTTGAGGGAACTTGAGAATGTCTTTGAGACTCAAGAGGATTAGACTATCCAAGTCTATCGGTGTGGAAGAGTTTTACCTTTTGTATGAAGCCTCCAGGAGGAGGCGGGTGTTTTAAGGGATGAGAATCAACCCTAAAATTGGTCAGAGGTTTGACACTGGAAAGACTGCTCTATCAAAGGATGACTAAGTTCTGACTTATACCTTTAAGTGGTCATCAGGGTCCTTGTATTAAGCCCAAGAGAAGGCATGAGAACTTCTAAGAAGCCGAACCAAGAAAAGTTCAAGAAATGCTATTCACCGAGAATAGATCATTTAGTGAAAGTTCTGAGGTTAGAAGAAACTCAAGAGATGCTATTCATCGAGAATAGATTAATTTCGGGGAGTAGAATTTCTTTGACAATTTCTAGGGCTGACAGTCTTAGAAAAGGTTCACGAGGAATGCTGCCTTTCTCTTTGTTCCATATTGTTTAAGCCCAAGAGAATGCAAGATTGTATCTGGAGATCCTATGGGGATCTAGTTTTGACTGTATTTAAAGAGTGACCAACATGGCTTTACCTAGTTCTAGACCTAGTTGCCGGGGATAACTCTAAATAACTATACTGGTATATATACAGTTGATATATGACAAGTATTTAAAAAGGGTATGAAAGAAGACTAACCGTGCAGCTTCCCACAATACAGTTATATATATATATATATATATATATATATATATTTGACATGTATTTAAAAGAATGAAAGAAGACTCACAGTGTGCAGCTTCCCATAATACAGTTATATATATATGAAGGCGAATAAATGAAAGCTGATAAAACCTTACACGTGAGCAAGCTTCCATGCTGTATTGTTAGTTGTTCACAAAAATTAAAGAAAGTTTTGATAACAATTGTACATTTGAATCTAAATCAAAAGGGAAGTTGTTTTGAAAAGATCGTCGGGGCTTATAATCAAGGAGAGGCCCAAGAGGTTTTCTGTACAAAGGTATGGGTCTTACAACCCCAAGGAGAAGCCTAGAGAGTTTAAAAATGAATAAATATGGGTGTTATAGCTCAAGGAGAAGCCCAGATGATTTTGTTAAAAAGGCGACGATCGCGTCGTTGTTTTGAAAATGTACAGAGGGACTTATACAATAAGTGAGGCCCAAAATGTTTTATTTACAAAGGGGTGGGACTTACACTCCATTAAGAGGCCCAAGGATGTTTTAAAAGAAAAGAAATGGGACTTACAACACGAGGGTAGACCCAGGTTATTTCATAAAAAAGGCGACGATCGCGTCGGGGTTTCGAAAAGTACAAAGGGACTTATACAATGACTAAGGCCCAACACTATTTATGTATCAAGGATTGGGTCTTACACTCTATTAGAGGCCCAAGGTGTTTGAAAAATATTGATGAGGATGGAATTAATCAAAACCCTAATTTGGTTTAAAAATGGAATTAATTTTGTTTTAAAAATTAATAAAAATTATTGAAAACATGTGAAAAATGAGTGGTGATCTTGGATCAATGTTTCAAAAATCATTTTTTTGTCCACAAAATGATTAAAAACCATTAAAGTTTGGAAAACCAAGAAGGAAAAAATATTTTAAATATTAAAAAAAATAAAAATTAATTGTTTGCAAAGATATCAAGTATATGAAATAAGTAATATTTTTGGGATTTTTTTGTAAAATAAAATATTTTAACATTTTTGTGAATTATTAAAAAAAGAATCAACTCAAAATCATTAAAATTCAGAGAGAAATTAATTTTTGAATCAATTAAATAAAATCACAAAATTCAAATATTTGAAAGATTTAAAAAGGGCGCCAAGAACACCTTGGTTTTGCCCGCGTGCTCTGTTTTGCCCAGATTTGCATTTTCTCATCAATCTCACTGAATACTTGATGAAATCACACAATCCACATATCAATCTACTCGTTTTCACCTCACGATCATGTCTATGGTCTTTAATTTCATTTATTTTAAGCATGGAATAAGAAATCAAAGAGAAACTTCAAGAACCCTAATTTCTGCATGAAGGCTAAGAAATTCCATACACGATTCATACAAAGCAATTAATTGAGGGGAAACACTCTATACATGATTATGAATATATGGCAAATTTATTGTGCGAGGAAATATGCATGAATCATGAGATGACCAAGTTGAGGCTTACCTCTTGCAGCTGGTGATCGAGTTCTAGGATGGAGGTGTTACAGCTTGGTTCCAATGATTTGGACAACTTCCCTAGGAGCTATGGAGTGTGTCTGAATGCTTGAAGTGGATTGAAATTTGATTTGGCACCTCAACTGCAAATCTGTCAAAAGCTTATGCAAATGGTTGGTGATTTTGTGAAATTGGTGTTCCAGATGTTATGTGAGAGTTTGGATCACTTCTATATGTTATATGTGAGGTATGTGTGTGTGTGATTGGTTTGGTTGGAATTGCTCTCAAACACAAAACCCGATAGTGACTTGAGTTAGAAGGCAAATTTGGAGTGAAAGAGGTGATTTTGAGGAAAACATCAGTTTGGGTGCTTTGGTGTACTCAAACTGATCAGAAATGAGGTCTATTTATAGTGTGTCAAGTTTGTTTTGCAAGGAATAGGGAATGGCAACTGCAGCAGGCCTTTGGCCAATATGGATCAAATGGAATCTCAAGTATCCTCTAGCCATTGACTTGAGATTAGAGCACAGGCCTATGGTTCTTTGATTCAAGGATAAGGCTTGACTAAAGTGTTCATCTTTGCTCTGATACATGCCATCTCTAACCATCCATTGAATGCCTCAAAACAAAAGTGGAGTCTTGAGGCATCTTTAGCTTTTAGGGGTGCCAAACCTATATGTAGTTCCAAAGACTTGGGAGGCTTATGGATCATTGTTTGTCCCTTGGTTGTTCCCCCTTAAGGTGTGCAGATGGATAAGCATGCTTGAAATTGCACAATTTGAGAAATTCGAGCCCTAATGCACAAATCTGCCTTGCCAAGACAGCTTGCAGCAAGGCATGTTGCAGCTGACATAACTCCTAGCTCAGGTGGAGTTTGATGGAGTTTTTGGGCATTTTGGAAAGCCCTCATATGACACAACACATGTGTGATCATAGTTTGTCTTGAAAATTATTGGATCCAAGTGAAAAATGCTCCCATATTTTGAAAAAAAAGCAAGACATATTCTGACTTAGTGAAAATTTCACTAAGTGTGGGAAAAAGTGGCATTTCATGTTTTCAGCCACTTTGAGCACTCCATAACTTAGAATCCATGAAGAATTGGAATGAGGTGTAGTTGAAACTTTTAAAGTATGCCACAAGAGCTACAAGTCCATCTTTGGATCATCCAAAATGGTTGCTTGGATCTCAAGTTATGATCCTTGGAAGTTGGTACCCTAACCACTTTGTCTCATAACTTAGAAAAATTCTAAGTTTTTTATGGCTACCCCTTTTACAAGTTAACTCACTTTTCTTGATTTTTCTTGATGAATGATGACTCTAATCACACATTAACATTGTTTTAGGGTTAAGGAACCTTGGTTGACCAAAAATTGAAAAAGTCAAACTTTGACTTTTTGTATAGTTGACTTTTTATCAGATGAAATCCAAATTGTGCGATCCTTTGTGAAATCAAGTCCTTGACCTAAATCAAACCTAATGGATGGACTCCATAGGTGATATAGGGTGTATTGAATCATGTTCCAAGGTCTGGGAGCATGTCTTGGTCAAAATTCAAAGGTACAGTTGACTTTTTCCCCAAAACCCTAATTGTGGTCAAGATGAAATTGAAACTTGTGGATCAAGCTTCTTGGATCAATCCATTGTTGTAAATGGATCAATGTAGTTTATTGGAGACTCTCAGATCATGTCTTGAGGTCTTGGCTCATGCTTTGTCCCAGAAGTCAATTTAGGGGTGAATTAGGTCAAGAAACCATAATTCCTGATTTTTGGTAAATGCATCCCCTGAGGTTAAATTGACTTGAGGATTGAGTCCATGAGGTCCCTTGGAGTATCATAGGTTATGTTTTGAAGCATTGGCTCATTCTTAGATGAAAATTCCCATCTGGAGGCCCTGGTCGACCAAAACCCTAATTTGGTGACACTGGCAATCTTGAGGCTTAATCCACTTGGAATGTAGCAACTTTGTCCTTGGTACTTGATGTGGGAGTCCTCTTAATCCTTTATAGGTGTTGGAGAGGTTATACAAGTTAAAGATCATGTCATTCCTTGATTGATCCTTTGTCTAAGTGCTCAGAGAGGGCTTGAAACCCTAATTCTTGTTTGTGGTGAATGCTCACCCCTCTTTGAGGAGATTAGTGAGGCATGATGGTTCATCTATATTGTGATGATGATTTACACAATGATGGGGAATTTTGGTGGTCAAAATTTGGGGTATGACACTCCTTAAGTCTTCAACCAACTACCCTTCTGCCCAAGAGTAATTAGTTCCAAGAACCCTGCTAGAATGCACGATAAAGATCAACCAAATGCCATTGTTTGGTTAATCTTAACTTTTCTCCAGAGTTTCAGAAAATCTTTTGATACACCAATGAAACCTAATCTTTAAGTTACATGATCTACTTAATCCATAGCAATCCATCTTAGATACACCAAGCCTTAGACATGTAACATCTTCTTCTTCCACAGCTCCCGCAAACTGCATGAGATAGACCTTTTTGAAGTGTTAATTCCATTTATTTCTGAGAAGATCAACTTTTCTTACGATGATGCGCCACAACATTAACTAAGACCCTGAAGTTTCTGCTTGATGTCATGACATCTGATCGGACATCCAGTTGAGGAATTCAGCCCTTCCTTCTGCCACTTAGAAGAACCTCATCCCTATAATAGAACAAGAGTTATGTGTTCTCATAGACTTGATTCAACAACCAAGTTTGAGTAGACAATCTCCATCTTGCTTACTCATATCACAAATATTCAATTCAAGCTCACATCTTGATGAATATCTGCTTCACAACTCTAAAGAACTCAAACGTGCCAAGTCTAATTCTTCAGAAAAGAAGTAGTCATACACTACACCAGAACTGTACCAAAGGATGCCACTTTCCTTAAGTAGAGCAGTCTGTAGAAGGTCAGAGATAACTGTCAGTTATCTTTGACTTCCAAGATGAGCAAGATCACATGCTCCTATGTACCTAGATCAGAAATAAACTTTTCCAAGTGTTCCCATCACCAACACCATATTCTGGACAAGTCTCTTGCCAGGACACTTTCCAGATACACATGAGATGCTTCTAGAAACAACTGGAACACACCTGCTGCACTCCAATACTCCTAGATCAGAAATAAACTGATCCAAGAACTTTTCATCAAGATTATGATGTCTTCTTCTTCATCTTCAGCATCACCATTGTCTAGACCAGTTTTTTTCCAAGAAACTCTGCAGAGATCAGATGATTTTGCCACACCAAACTGAAGCAGATTCTTAGGTCAACACCCAAGAGAAATAGATCCAAAAGCGCATGCAGTACCCCTCCCATGATTCTGCACAAACTCTGATGAAGAGATGTTTCAACATCTAGTTGAACATTAGTAATCTTGAACTTCAAATACAAGGATAATCAATTAAATAATTGTGACTTTCACAAATAGCAATTGATCTTAAATCCTTGTTCAATAATCCTTTTTCACTGTTGAAGCCATACTCTAACAGATCACTACATGAACACTTATCAAGTATTCAATATTTGCAAGTATCTTCCTTGATAAACAAAGTGTTGAGATACCAAGGTTGCCGCCCTTGACTCAAGTAACTAAGATTCTCTCTGAACGAACCCTATTTACCTCAATCGTTCTGAAATCTCCATTCAGATTGGATTCATCCTTAGGATTAAGAAAGATGAATCCTTCCTTGCACTTTTGGATAGTGAAAATAAATCACCTCCACTTTCTTTAGGTTTATGTTTCACAGAAACACCCTCTAGTCAGAAGAGTAACTAGAAGACTCCAGATGCAGGACTGAGATGCCTTTATAAGTGGAATTGAGAGAATTCTCAAGTATCTTTGACAACATAGTCGATCAATAATTTATCAAATTCCTAGCGCAAGAACTTGATAAACTTAATCTAAACTCCTTCACTTCAACTGACTTCAAGATACATAATGGAACCAAGCTTCCAAGTACCAAGTCACCATAATAGACATCTACCAACAACTTTCTCCATTCCAACGCTCCTGACTTTGGAATAACAAGATGCAAATATCTTCAAATATAGAAGCCGACGATTGAGATCTTCCACCATCTGTTTTTAGTAACAACTCCGGAATCCCATAAATACCAGAGTTCTTCCATCAGAAACATATGCAGCAGAACCACCAAGGAACATCTTCGACATGCCCTAATAAGATGTCAAAACATCTTATAAGACACCCCAACAAGAGAACTAGCCACTTCTCCTGCAGTTGTTGTAGAACCTCAAAAAACATGAACAACCACCAAGTTGTTTCCTTCGATTCAGGACATCTATCCCATCCATTAATACCCTTGAGTATATCTTAGTTGATGATTTGATCTCTAAAACTCCTCCTTGTTTAAAACGCCAAAAAGTATCTCCCAAAGATTTCATCCAGAAATAGACAGGATGCCTGCTCTGATACCAATTGAAATTCTGGCGTAGCAGATAGCAGAGTTCCTAACACATGTCAAGACATTGTTCTCCATAATTAATAACAAGGAACATAATAGCAAAGTGATATCCAGAATATCAGTAACTGCAGAAAGACAGATGTTTCGACATCTGTTACAACATGTTAATCAAAACTGAACTGAAATTGTAGAATGATAAACAACACAGAATATGATGACCCAGTTTGATGCAAATCACCTACATCTGGGGGATACCAATCTAGGAAGAAGAATCTGATATCAGTAGTATAGTTTTATGTAAACAACCACAGATTTACAGTAAACACCCACGTTTACCTATCACTACCCAATGAAAACTTTATCTAAGAACTCCATCCTAGATACGAGAAACCCATCTCACTCCCTAAATCATAACCTGTGATTATCTAACAGTTACAACAACTGTATCATTATATTTAAAGACACCCCTTTCAATACAAAGTTCAGTCAAGCATCCTTGACTAACAAGTTAACTTGGATTTGCTTAAAAGCCTTACCCAAGAATAATACACGATTCATTACCTACGGGTTTCTAAATCTGTACAAGTACATATATCTACCACAATGTATCAAATCGATACAGAGGGAGACTTACAAGAGAAACCTACGACTCTCAAAACTTAAACCCTACTTTACAAAATAGGATTCCTAAGTCTATATCGTTCTCTCTCTCTTTTGCCTTAGGTCTTGGTCTTTTTTTATAGTCTCCTATTGCGTTGGACTTCATATCTTTGTTCCATGATCCACTGCCAATTCTGCCTTGAATCTTGGAACAAATTTAAAACAAACCTGTTGTGATAGTCATGATGTCGAGTCTTCATGCTGAGACATTTCACTCGACATCTTTGGTCTGGGGTAGACCCCTTCATGTTGGAACATCTTTCACAACATTATGCTTTACCAAAATTTAATCAAACTCTTGGAGCTTTTACACAGGTGAAACAAAACAACACAAAGTCTGATAATCTGGTTAGTTATGCAATATGATTGACCTAGAATGATATGCAAAAGATCAAAGAATCTAAGGGTAAAATTTGGGGTATGACAGTTGGACCTATTTAAATATCTTTGTTGGATGACATGAGTGATGGCAATCCTCATGAAATCATGGTGAAATGTATTTAAATACAGAAAATCGAAAATTTTGCCCTTAGATGCAAAGACATGCTATATTATGGACAACAGAAAACTATGCAATGCTAACTTGCAATAAACTCAATCATGATGAAAATGATGGGATGATAAATGCAAAATGTACATAAAGGAATAAAAGGAAAACACGTATAAAGTCAACACAATGAGTAACCAACCACTAGGGATGACAAAACACTGGGGATAACAAAACACTGGGGAACAAAAACAAATTAGGGAAATCTAAAGTGATTGATCAACAGGTCTTAGCATGACCATGTGACACTTTAGAAAGAATGGATCCTCACTAGAGATAGAACCAAGAGATTGTCTCCATTGGGAATATCCAGAGTAGTTGATCAACAATTTCAAGCAATGACTGGCTGACACTCTAAAAAGAATAGACGGGACATAACCCTCAAAGCCTTGGGATTGGACCAAACAAAAGGTAAGAGTAACATCTTCATTGGAAGTAGAACCAAAAGATGGGCTCCAATGGAGGTGTCTATAATGATTGATCATCAGGTTCAAGTATGACCGGATGACATTCTAGAAAGAAAAGATCCTCAATAGAGGTTGAACCAGAAAGACGGTCTCCACTGGGGAAGAAAATAAACAATACATCTAAAGTGATGGATCAACAGGTTTAAGCCATGACCGGGTGACACTTTAGAAGAAAAGTTCCTCACTGGAGGTTGAACCAGAAAGACGGTCTCCAATGGGAAATATCCAGAGAAGTGGATCAATAAGTTCAAGCAATGACTAGTTGACACTCTAGGACAAAAGATAAAGCAACCTCATTGGAAGTAGAACCAAAAGATGGGCTCCAATGGAGGTATCTAGAATGATTGATCATCAAGTTTAAATATGACCGGATGACATTTTAGAAAGAAAAGATCCTCAATGGAGGTTGAACTGGAAAGATGGTCTTCATTGAGAAATATCCAGAGCAGTTGATCAACAAGTTCAAACGATGACTGGCTGACGCTCTAGGATAAAAGACAAGCAAACAAGGTCTTTACTAGGGATAAAAAACAAAAGGAGATATGATCTCCACTGGGGACCAAGTCAAGCAAAGGATTGATCTTCTGACAAAAGGATCAAACAAAACAAGAAATGATCTTCTAACAAGAGATCACACACGGAAAATGACCTTCTAACAAGAGATCAAAGAAACTGATAAATGATCTTCTAACAAGAGACCAAACAAACATTGGAGTTTTCTCAAGAGAATAAACATCCAAATTTATGGAAATTCCTTAAAAAGAAGAGTTCAAACAGATCTTCAAGAAACGTCGGGAAGAAACAGGGTAATTAAAACCTCTGTAAGTGCCAAATGAATTAGACTTAGACCATAAGCAAGGGTAAAAATCGCTTTCCGACAGGTCGATGCCACTAACTACTGGACTTCCAAGGGAATGTTGGTGACAACCAAACTTCCAATACCAAACAAAATTGGATAAGAGTGTCAATAACCACTAGACTTTGGATACCAATAACCATTGGATTTTAAACAATGCTAGTAACCACTGGACTTTGGATACCAATAACAATTGGATTTTAGACAATGCCAGTAAGCACTGGACTTTGGATACCAATAACAATTGGATTTTAGACAATGCCAGTAACCACTAGACTTTAAAGGAATGCCAGTAACCACTGGATTTGAATACCAATTGTAGCACGCGATTTTTGTCGGTGACGCGACCACCTTATCGCAGAATTTGGGTATTCTCCTCAATGAAGAGGAGGGGGTGCTACTTTCTGATTTCTTATTTATCCCGTGAAGCTGGAAGGGAAAGGGAAGCTATCTAAAACTAACCTTGCACGCGAATGTTTAACTGAACAAACGCTTAAAGAGATTCGGGGAGTCGGGGTCAGGTTATACGATGGGGAGTTGTTAATTACCTATCCTATATGTGGTTATCCACATAATGTTAGCTTTAGGTTTCGCTTTGTACTTGATGGTGTTTATCCGTTAATGGGTTTGGGAAAGTTTCTTGTGAAAGTATGAGAGAGAGAGTGAGTTGATGTTGATGTTTGGGTTTTTTCCGATGTTTTTGGTAAGGTACTGGACCTAATTTTTGATTGATATGAAGGTGCTGGACCTAGAGTGTTTGATTAGTATGCTTGCTAAGATTTCGCAATCTTATGCCTACGTATTCCCACTTAAACAAAACAGGGAAATCAGAGCAATCACAGTTCCTCCTATTCTAAGGGAGGAAAAAGATATTTGGTGTCTTGTTCAAAGCCCAAGATTAAAGCTAAAAGGTTGAGTATTTGTGTCTTGTTCAAATCCCAAGATTGAAGCTAAAAGGTTTGACCGAGAGAGAACTTGTCATCTCTAAAGGGAGACATATTGTCTGTTTATCACAACGATTGGGTGACTGTTTAGAAAGGAGAATTACTTTAACTGGCATATGTGAATCCAACAATGCCATAATTTCTTTTATAGGGGATTTGTCCTGAAGGGGAAAACTTTAACTCAGTTTAGAGCAATGTCATTTTTCCTTAGGAATTTCTCATGCAAAGAGAGGGACAGTGGCATGGATGTAAATAATCCAGAGGCTTGCCACTTACAACAATTAGATGAAAGAAAGGGTATACCAGGATAAAAGATGGACAGCAGCTTGGATATTTGTATCAACAAGTGTGTCACTTACAGCAATTATCTGGGGTTAGTTTGATTTGAATGTCTGTTTTGATGAGTGATAAACAGAGAAGTGACTTCCTACAGAGAGATTTTAATTTCCTATGAGGGGATGTTGATTTTTGTGTGCCTTGATCAAAGCCCAAGGTTGAAGCTAAGAAGTTGATTTACTCTACTAGGGAAGTCCTTATACAAAGCCTAAGAGGAGGCTGGGAAAGACTGAATCATCAAGAGAGTGTTTCTATATGTCTTGTACAAAGCTCAAGATTGAGGCTAAAAGAGATTGACTCTTTTGGGGATAAAATTATACAAAGCCTAAGAGGAGGCTAAAAGTTTGACTTCGCCAGGGAGGGTTTGTATGTGTCTTGTACAAAGCCCAAGATTGAGGATGAAAAGAAGACTGACTCTATGGGAAAGAACTCTTTATCTGTCTTGTACAAAGCCCAAGATTGTGGCTAAAATGAGATTTTTACTGACTCGATTAAGGATATTTTAGGTATCTCGTACAAAGCCCAAGATAGAGGCCGAAATGAGTTTGACCCTACGGGAGAGTATTATCTGTCTTGTACAAAGCTCAAGATTGAGGCTGAAATAAGTTTGACTCAGCTTAGGAAATTTATTTCTCAAAGCCTAAAGGAAGGCTGGGAGGATTTGACTCCGCTGGGGAAGAAATTTGTCCCGAGCTTAAGAGAAGGTTATGAAGATTTATGTCTTGTACAAATCCCAAGATTGAGGCTAAAAAGGGTTTGACTCAACAAGAGAGTGTTTTTATCTGTCCTGTACGAGGCCCAGGATTGTGGCTGAACAAGCTGGAGAAATCATTATACCAAACCTAAGAGAAGATTGAATTCTGCGAGGGTAAATCCTTATACCGAGCCTAAAAGGGTGCTTTTATCTGTCTCGTACAAAGCCCGAGATTGAGTCTAAAAGGGTCAACTCAATAAGAGAATGCTGAAAGGTGATTGACTCAACAAGAGAGTCTAAAATTTGACTGACTCAACAAGAGAGTCTGAAAAAGTGATTGACTCAATAAGAGAGTCTGAAAAGGTTAGCTCCGCTTGGGAGAATCATTGTACAAATCCCAAGAGGAGGCTAGCTTTGCTGAGGAAAGATCATTATACAAAGCCTAAGAGGAGGCTATCTTCTGCTGGGGATTATTGAGATCCCGAGGCAGGTCCAAATGGGGAATCAACTCTTGCTAAGGGTTACGAAAGAGTTGAGATATCAGATGCCTTGAGGTTTTGATAGTGTTATACTATTGATAAACTGGCCCTGGTTGGGGGATTTTTAGGAGAGAGATTGGTTTTTTGAACCCAAGGGTTTTAACTCCTTTGGAGATTGATCCAGAATGATCGGGGTTTCTCCTATGTTTGCAGGGAACTTGAGAATGTCTTTGAGACTCAAGAGGAGATTTAGACTGTCCAAGTCTACTAGTGTGGAAGAGTTTTTCTTTGTATGATGCCCAAGAGGAGGCAGGTGTTTTAAGGGATGAGAATCAACCCTAAATGGTTTGATGTGTTGACACTGGAAAGACTGATCTAGCAAAGGATGACTAAGTTTTGTCCTATACCTTTAAGATGTCTTCAGGGTCTTTGTATTAAGCCCAAGAGAAGGCATGAGAACTTCGAAGAAGCCGGCGGGTCCTTGTACAAAGCCCAAGAGGAGGCGGGGATGCTTTTAGGAAGCCTGTGGGTCCCAAACTTAAGAAGAGTTCAAGAAAAGTTTCCCTGAGAATAATCTTTTCTTTAATGAACAATTCTAGGGTTTGAAGAAATTCAAGAGAAGTTTCACCGGGAATTAATCCTCTCTGGGGAAACTGAATTTCTTTGACAAGTTCTAATAGTGACAGTCTGGGAAAAGGTTCACCGAGAATACTGCATTTCTCTTTGTTCCATATTGTTTAAGCCCAAGAGAAGGCAAGATTGTATCTAGATCCTATGGGGATCTAGTTTTGAATGTATTTAAAGAGTGACCAACTGGCTTTACCTAGTTCTAAACCTAGTTGCCGGGGAAACTCCAAATAGGTATACTAGTATATATACAATTGATTTATGACAAGTATTAAAAAGAGTATGAAAGAAGGATTTACAGAGGAGCAGCTTCCCATAATACATTTATATATATATTAAAGCATGTAAATGAAATCTGATAAAACTTACAGGAGAGCAAGCTTCCATGCTGTATTGTTAGTTGTTCAGAGAAATTAAAGAAAGTTTTGATAACAATTGTATATTTGAACCTAAATCAAAAGAGAAGTTGTTTTTGAAAAGATTTTTGGGGCTTATACTCAAAGAGAGGCCCAAGGTTTAACAATGATCGCACCGTTGTTTTGAAGATCGTATCGGGACTTATACAACGAATGAGGTCCAAAAAGGTTTATTTACAAAAGGGTTGCCTCTTACACTCTTTCAAGAGGCCCAAAGATTTATTTTTGTACAAGTGATGAGGCTTATAACTCAGGGAGAGGCACAGGTGATTTGATTTTGAACTGGGCTTATACAATGTCTGAGGCCCAAAATGGTTTTGGTTAAAAAGGGATTGGGTCTTACACTCTATTAGAGGCTCAAAAGTGTTTGAAAATTTAAAATCAAGAGAAAAACCTAATTTTAAATAAAAATGTTATTTTTCAAAGGAAATTAAATGAAAAAAATGATAAAAAATACCAAATATATTAAAAAATAAGTTGTACACTTTGAAAAATATTTTGAAAAATCATGTTCAATCACATGAGAGTTTGGAATTCAATTGGTTTTGAAAAATCAAAGTGGGAATTCCATTTAAAAATGTTTAAAAATAATTAAAATGAAATTAATTACAAAAATTCTAACTATATTAAATAAATAATATAAATTGGATTTTTTTGTAAAATAAAATATTTAAACATTATAGTGAATTTTGAGAAAAAGAATCAATTCAAAAACATAAGTATCCAGAGAGAAATTATTTTTTGAATCAATTAACAAAAATATCAAAATATTCAAGTATTCAAAAATTTGAAAAAGGGCGCCAAGAACACCAAGTTCTTGCCCGCGTGCCCTGTTTCTGCACATTTGCATTTTCTCACTTTTCTCCATGATTCCTCAATGGTTATGCACGATTCAAGTACCAATCTTGTTCGTTTTTGAACAAGGATCAAAACCATATAGATTAATTGCATTTATTTTGAATATTGAGTGAGAAATCAAAAGAAAAACTCAAGAACCCTAATTTTAGCATGAACACCATAAAATTCCATACACGATTGATTCATGGCAATTGATTGAGGGTTATCACTCCATACATGATTATGAACATGTGGCAAAATTATTGTGCAGTAAAATATGCTTACATCATGGAGTTTGAAGAGCTCATGCTTACCTCTTGCAGCTGGTGATCGAGTTTGGTGATGGAGGTATTGTAAGTTGGTTCCAATGATCTGGACAGCTTCCTTAGGTTCCAAGGAGTGTGTTTGAATGCTTGGAATAGATGGAAATGATCTGGAACTGGTTGTGGTACCTCAACTGCTAATCTGTCAAGAACTTGAGCAATTGGCCGGTGATTTTGAGAATATGATGTTACAGATGTTATGTAAGAGTTTGAATCACTTCTATATCTTATATGTGAGGTGTGTGTGTGATTGGTTTGGTTGGAATTGCTCTCAAACTCAAAATCCGATAGTGACTGGAGTTAGAAGGCAAAATTGGAGTGAAAGTGGTGATTTTGAGGAAATCATCTGTTTGGGTGCTTTGGTGTACTTAAACTGAGCATAACTGAGCTCTATTTATAGTGGAGCAAGTTTGTTTTGCAAGCAATAGTGAATGGCAACTGGTACAAGTCTGTGGCCAATGTGGATCAAATGGAATCTCAAGTCTCCTCTAGCCGTTGACTTGAGGTTAGAGCACAGACCTATGGTCTCTTGGTTCAGGGATAAGTCTTGACTAAATTCAGTTGGAATAGGCTCAGTTCATGCCACCTTGGTGCATCCATTAAAGGCTTGGAAACAAAATTGGAGTCTTGGCACTTTTTAGCCTTTTTAGGTTTGTTAGGGCTACTTGTAGATTCTTGGACTTGGGAGGCTTGGAGATCAGATCATCCCCCTTGGATTTGATCCTCTGATGTGTCCAAATTGATGACAAGGCTTGGAGTTATCAGATTTGGACAAATCGAGCAAATGTGCACAATTCTGACTTGTAAAACCAGTTCATGATACCATGTTTCAAGGGCTGTATCTGCCTGGTCAAATTGAATTTGGAGATGATCAGGTACTTGTTGGAAAGCCCTTATGGCATGCTTTAACTTTGATGTTCACCCCTAGACCTGGTTTGACTTGGATCAAGGTGAAAAATGTCCCTACATTTTGGAAAAAGTAAGGCAGATTCTGAATTAGTGAAAATTTCACTAAGTGTTAGAAAAATGTCATTTTCATGTTTTTAGCCATTTTGATCACTCCATAACTAAAAATCCATGAAGAATTGGAATCAGATGTAGTTAACACTTTTGAAGTATGTAATGAGAGCTACAAATCCAGCTTTGGACCATCCAAAATGGTTGCTTGGATCTCAAGTTATGGTCCTTGGAAGTTGGTACCCTAGCCACTATGTTCCATAACTTAGAAAAATTCTAATTTTTTATGGTTACCCCTTTTACAAGTTAACTCACTTTCTTTGATTTTTCTTGATGAATGATGATTCAAATCACAGATTAACATTGTTTTAGGGTTAAGTAACCTTGGTTGACCAAAAATCCAAAAAGTCAAACTTGGATTTTTGTACAGTTGACTTTTTCAGCAGATGAAATTTTGACTTTGTGATCCCTTTGTGAAATCAATCCTTGGGCTCAATTAAACTTCATGGATGTCCTCCAAGGGTATTTAGGAATGTCTAGGACCCCTCCCCAAGGTTTGGGATCAAGGGTAGGTCAACAGTCAAGGGTAGGGTTGACTTTTTTATCAGAAACCCTAATTTGTGATCAGATGGTCTTGAGTTCTTGTGGCTTATGATTTGAGCTCTTTGAGTCAATAAAATCTTGTAAATATGTCAATATGATGTATTTGAGGTCTTTGAAGTCCATTTTGAAGCTTCAAGCCATGCCTCACTTCACAAGTTAACTCAAAGGGTTGAATTAGGTCAAAACCCTAATTCCTGATTTTTTGATAGATGAACCTTCAAGGTGATTTTGCCATTGTGGGTGGGCTCTTGAGATCCTTTAAATCTTATAGGGCCATACATTGAGGCATTGGCTCATGTCCAGATGAAAATTTTCATCTGGAGGCCTTGGTCAACCAAAACCCTAATTTAGTGACACTGGCGATCCTGAGGCTTGATCCACTTGGAATGATGCAATCTGGTGCTTGATTCTTGATATGGGAGTCCTCTTGATCCATTTTGAGTGTTTGAGAGGTTAGACAAGTTGAAGATCATGTCAATTCTTGATTGATCCTTGTCTAAATGCTCTAAGAGGGCTCAAAACCCTAATCTTTGATTGTAGTGAATGCTCAACCATCTTTGAAGAGATTTATGAGGCATGATAGTCCATCCATATTGTGATGATGATTTGCACAATAATGGGAAATCCTGGTGGTCAAAATTTGGGGTATGACATCAATAACCATTGGATTTTAGACAATGTCAATAACCACTGGACTTTAGATACCAATAATAATTGGATTTTGGACAATGCCAGTAACTAGTGGACTTTAAAGGAATGCCAGTAACCACTGGACTTTGAATACCAATAACCATTAGATTTTAGACAATGCCAGTAACCTCTGGACTTTAGATACCAATAACCATTGGATTTTAAACAATGCTAATAACCACTGGACTTTAAAGGAATGCCAGTAACCACCGGACTTTGAATACCAATAACCATTGGATTTTAGACAATGCCAGTAACCACTAGAATTTAAAGGAATTACAGTAACCACTGGACTTTCAAATAATGCCAGTAACCACTGGACTTTAGATACCAATAACCATTGGATTTTAAACAATTCCAGTAACCACTAGACTTCAATGAGAGCATTGGTGACAATCAGAGACTCCCATACCCATAACGATCGGTCTTGAAATAATGTCAGGAACAATTAGATACCAATAACAATTGGATTTTAGATAACGCCAGTAACTATCAGACTTGGTGCGAGGATTGGTGACAACCAAAGACTCCAATACCTATAAGAATTGGATTTCAAACAATGTCAGTAACGACTGGACTTTGAAAAGGGATTGGTGACGACCAGATTAACAATACCAATAACAATTGGATTTCAATGAGGAGATTGGTGAAAACCAAAGACTCCAATACCAATAACAATTGGGTTTCAAACAATGCCAGTAACGAATGGACTTTAGATGCCAATAACAATTGGATTTCTGAAATGATACTAGTGACAATTGGATTTTACAAGGATACCAATAACAATTGGATTTTAAACAACGCCATTAACAACTGGACTTCACAAGGATATTGGTTACAACTAAATGAACAGAAATTGATAACAGCAGACTTGAAAATGCCAATGACAATTGGACTTGCAAACAGCAGTGTTAGTAACAACTAAACTTCACGGGAGCACTGGTAACAACCAGACAAACAATATCAAAAGGAACACTAGTAACAATTAGAGTTCACAGGAGAAGCTGGTGACGACCAGACAAGCAAAAATCAATAGGGAGCTAGTAAAAAATAGACTTCAAATGGGGACTAGTGAAAACCAGACAAGTAATACCAATTACTATTGGATTAGCGACGAGTGGCAATAACAATTGGATTTTCACCGGAGACTGCTAGTAACGACTAGACTTCGAAGATGTGGTAACAACCAGATTAAACAATACCAATGAAGATTAGATTCAAAAGCGAAGATGTTAGTGACAACTAGGCTTCAAAGGAATATGGATAACAACCAAAGCTTTAATAAAATGCCAGTGACAACTGGACTTTAGGCAGGAAATTGGTGACAACCAACGATCTCAACAGAGGTGCCAGTTACAATTGGGCTTTAGGGAAGAAATTGGTGACAACCAAAGATCTCAACAAAGATGCCAGTCACAACTGGACTTAGGAAGAAACTGGTGACAACCGAGAATCTCAACAAATATGTCAGTTACAAACTGGACTTTGGGGTCGAAGGGCTACAACCAATAATAAAGACCTGGAAAGATGTTAAATGCACATGATATGGCATGATGCAGATGCTCAATGATATGCAAGAGCTGACTCTAAAGAGAGACAAAGCATCTGGAGACTCAAAGGGGAAATAGATAAACATATCTACTTTACTGGGGAAACAAAGAGTCACACCAATTCTAGGGAATAAAGGAATCTAGAGGTTCACTGGGAAACACACCTCCACTTCACTTGGAGAAGTATGAATCCTAGGCAAGATTACTGGAGAAGTAGGGTAATTTCAGTGAGGAACAAAAAATAAACTCCACTGGGGATTAGATCCTTAACCATAAAAAATGTGTCACATGGAGGACACTGGAGAGATTCTATTCAATCTTGGTAACTACACACGACCAAAGGATCAATCCAAGAGTGTGGTTCATGCTTCATTGGGGACTTTGTTGAAATGATCTAACAGTGCCTCTCGAGGAACAAAAGATTTCCAACACCAATAAACTGGGCTTTCAATGGGCATGCTAGTAACAAACTGGAACTTACTGGGGATCTCACAAAAGATATGCAGGCTGGTTGCTTTATGAGAAAATTTTCTCAAATAAAGAGAAAAACCATCAGAGTCTTCATCAACTTGTAGCGAGCGATTTTGGACGCGGTTCTTAAGCGCTGGTCGCTCTCTGCGATTTGAGCTTTTGACTACAGGTCGATTCATTTTTTATCCTATTGTGAGCTGAATAAGGAAGGGAAATAGATGTCTCCAATTAACCCTGCTTTGCATACTGAGTTTAAACAGCGGTCTGTTAGGTTACGAATGCTATCAATGTGGGGGGGCCTTGTACTGGTTATTTGTATTTTCGCCAGTACGGTTTTCTTTCTTTTTACCTGGGCAGAAGGTTTCTGGCAGGGAACAAGGATTAGGATGTTAGGACTGATGCTTTTGAATTACTGGGATTGAATGATGGAGATATGGGATTTGGGTTTTTTTGTTGATTGTGCTCGCTAAGATCTTTTCTTTCGATCTTATGCCTACGTATTCCCGTTTACCGAAACAGGGAAATCAGAGCATTCGTAGTTCCTCCTATTCTATGGGAGGAAATGGGTGTTTTGGTGTCTTGTTCAAAGCCCAAGACGTGAAGCGAAAGGTGGTTTGTATCTTGTTCAAAGCCCAAGATGTGAAGCTGAAAGGTCTATTTGTGTCTTGTTCAAAGCCCAAGACGTGAAGCTGAAAGACCTCGGTTTTAGAGAGAATTTGTCATCTCTAAAGAGGGGAGAAGGAGAATTACTTTAACTGGGATACGCGGATCCGAGCAATGCCATAATTTCCGAAGAAAAGGGTTTTAACCTGAAGGAGAAGACTTTAACTCAGTGTAGAGCAATGCCATCTTTCCTTAGGAATTTCTCATGCAAAAAGAGGGATAGTGGCGTGGATATAGATGATCCAGAGGCTTGCCGCTTACAGCGATTAGATGAAGGGAACGGAGTTGTTGATGTTTGTGTACTGTGAACGAGGCACAACTTTGATGCTAAAAGGTTGATTGGATCAACCAGTGGTTTCTTATACAAAGCCTAAGAGGAGGCTAATTTCCGCTAGGAAAATCATTATACAAAGCCTAAGAGGAGGCTATTTTGTGTCCCGTACAAAGCCCGAGAGAGAGGCTGAAAGTTTTTGACCCGACGATGGAATCTTTTGGTATCTCATATAAAGCCCGAGATGGAGGCTATTGGACTCAACAATAGAGTTTTTTGTATCTCGTACGAAGCCCGAGATGGAGGCTATTGTTTGTTTGACTCGACGAGGGAGTCTTTATGTGTCTCGTACGAAGCCCGAGAGAGAGGCTAAAACGTTGTTTGACTCCGCTGGGGAGAATCATTGTACAAAGCCCAAGAGAAGGCTAGGGTTACTGTGTCAGTTAAGTGACAGGTCCAGTATACTGATTTTGAAAGAGAAAATCAGTTCTTATATGAGCATCACTGTACTCATGGGTTAGATCTGAGGATCGGGGTTGTTTCCTTTTCTTTGAGGAAACTGGAAATCCAAAAGGGTATTTAGACTGTCCGAGTCTACGGGTTTCCTTCCTATTTTTGAAGAGTGCTTGAGAATGTCTTTGAGACTCAAGGAAGTTAGACTGTCCGTGTCTAGAGTTTTATCTTTTGTACTATGCTGTGAGAAACAGTAGTAGACTCTATGAAAGGACTGTTCTATGCAGATGACTAAGTTCTGTTCCTATACCTCTAGGAGGTCGTCGGGATAATTTGTACGAAGCCCAAGAGGAGGCTAGAAGCTTTTAAGAAGCCGATCAGTCCTTGTACGAAGCCCAAGAGGAGGCTATCATTCCCGGGGGAAGAGATCATTATACGAAGCCTAAGAGGAGGCTGTGAATACTTCTAAGAAGCCGTAGGGTCCTTGAACAATGCCCAAGAGGAGGCGGGGTTGCTTTTAGGAAGCCTGTGGGTCCTTGTATAATGCCCAAGAGGAGGCCGATGCTTTTAAGAAGCCCGTGGGTCTATCATCTCCTTTCCATTAGGAGAGATAACTCTTTTAAAGATAAAAACCACTGGTAAACGTGCGAGGTTTACTATCCAGTGACTTTTAGCTTTTAAAGAGGGTTCCTTAGTTAAGGTCCAAGATTATGACCGTAGTGGGTACCCAAACCCCGAGACATTCAAGGCAAGCTATCCACAAGGAATAGATCAAGTCAGGAAAGTTCGAGAATTTGGAAGAAACTCAAAGATGCCATTCACGGAGAATACATTCATCTTGGGGAGTAGAGCTTCTTGACGATTCCTAAGGAGGACAGCCGAAGAGAAGACTGTATCTGGTGCTCCTATTGGGGATCTAGGCGTCTATTTCTACGAATAAATGAAACGGCGTCACCTAGTTCTAGACGTAGTTGCCGGGGAAACTCGAAATATCTATACTATTATTACACAGTAGATATGAGTTTATGAAAGGAGACTTACAGTGAGCAGCCCCACAATACAGTTTATAATACGAAAGTAGTAAACGAAAGCGATAACCACTTACTCGGTTGGAGTGCTTCCATGCTGTTTGGTTAGTTGTTCAACAAAGAAAGATTGAAAACAACAGTATATTCAAAATCAAAGGAGAAAGTGCTTTGAAAAAGAAAGATCTAGGGCTTACAGCTCGAGGAGAGGCCCAGGGTTTTATCAGTGAGTGCACTGTTTGACTTTGTACAGAGAGACTTATACAAGTGACTGGGGCCCAAAATGGTTTTCTGTACAAAGGGATGGGTCTTACACTCTCTCAAGAGGCCCAAAAAGGTTTAAAGGAAAAAGAGTGGGCCTTATAACACGAGGGTAGGCCCAAATGATTTTTCATTTAAAAAATGGCGATCGCGCCGAGGTTTTCTTTTAACGCGGAGGGACTTATACAATAAGTGAGGCCCAAAATTGTTTGGTTAAAAGGGGGATTGGGTCTTACACTCTAATATAGGCCCAAAGTGTTTTTAATGGGTCTTATAGCTCAAGGAGAGGCCCAAGGGTTATTTGAAAAGGGCAACGATCGCGCCGTTTGTTTTTGACGGTATCGGGACTTATACAAGTGACTGAGGCCCAAAATGATTTGGTCAAAAAAAGGATTGGGTCTTACACTCTATTAGAGGCCCAAAAAGTTTTAAGAAAAAGAAATGGGTCTTACTACTCGAGGGTAGGCCCAGGTTTATTTTAAAAAAGGCGACGATCGCGCCGTTTACTTGTACAGAGGGACTTATACAATGAATGAGGCCCAAAAAGTTTTTGTACAAGGGGGATGGGTCTTACACTCTCTCAAGAGGCCCAAAAATGTCTTGAAAATGATTTATGAGGGTTGAATTGATCCAAAACCCTAATTTGTTTTCAAAATGTATTTAATTGAATAAAAATTCAATTAAAATGATCAAAAATTGTTTAACACATGGAAAACAAATTGTGATCTTGGATTAATGCTTCAAAAATTAAGTATTGACCTACAAAATAATTAGAAAGCATTAAAAGTTGCAAAATCAATGTAGAAAAAATATTTAAAATGTCAAAAACAATTAAAATATTAATTCTTTGCAAAATATCAATTATATGAAATAAATAATATTTTTGGGATTTTTTGATAAAATAAAATACTTTAACATTTTTGTGAATTATTAAAAAAAGAATCAACTCAAAATCATTAAAACTCAGAGAGAAATTAATTTTTGAATCAATTAAACAAAATCACAAAATTCAAATATTTGAATTTCTAAAAATGGCGCCAAGAACAAGCTGAAGAACACGCGCGTGTTCTTGGTTTCTCAGATTTGCATTTTCTATCCAATCTCCATGAATACGTAATCATATCATGCAATCCACATATCATTATGCTCGTCTCAACCTCACGATCATGTCTATGTACTTTAATTTCATTTAAATTAAACATACAACAAGAAATCACGAAGAGACCTCAAGAACCCTAATTTCTGCATGAAGGCTAGGATTTTTGATACACGATTCAAACAATGCAATTAATTGAGGGAAAACATTCCATGCATGATTATGAACATATGGCCAAATTATTATGCGAGGAAATATGCATAGATTGAGAGATGACCAAGCATGTGCTTACCTCTAGGCCGTGACAGCAAGTTCAAAGTGATTTTTGATTTGGAGGTGTTACAAATGAGTGGTGATGATCTGAACAGCTTCCCTACACCCTATGGATTATGTTTGGATGGTTGGACTTGATTGAAATTGGCTGGATCATTTTGTGGTAGCTCAGCTGCACTTTGGTTAAAACCTTGAGCAACCAGCTGGGGATTTTGTGAAATTGATGTTTTAGAAGTAATCTAAGTGTTTGATCAGCTCATATGTGATGTATGTGAGGTGTGTGAGTGATTGGTTTGATTGGAATTGCTCTCAAACTCAAAACCCGATAGTGACTTGCCTTAGAAGGCAAAATTGGAGTGAAAGAAGAGATTTTGAGGAAAGCATCTGTTAGATGGCTTTGGTATACTCAAACTGACCACAATTGAGCTCTATTTATAGTAGAGCAAGTTTGTTTTGGGATCCACAGTGAATGGCAACTGCAGCAGGTGTTTCCTCAATGTTGGCCAATGGAAATGCAAGTCTCCTCTAGCCATTGACTAGAGGTTAGGGCACAGAGCTATGGTCCCCTTGGTCTTGGATAAGTCTTGACTGATTTCAGATGAGAATGACTCAGTCCATGCCACCTTGATGGTTCCATTGAATGCCTCATTCCAAATTTGAAATCTTGTCCCTATTTTGGCCATTCTAGGTTCAACATGTTATTTCTTGTTCCATGGACTTTGGAGGCTTGGCTCAGTGATTGTCCCCTTTAGATTCAATCCTCTGAGGTGTCCAAGTGGATAGGAGCAATTGAATTTGGCTGATTTTGGCAAATCGACCAAAGTTGCAAATTCTGCCTTGCCTTGACAGATTTTAGCAAGGCAACTTGCCAATGTCATATCTCATGGTGTAAGTTGAATTTGGCAATGTTCTTGGCCATTTTGAAAAGCTCTTACATGATACAACAATTGTTTGAACAAGTTTGGTTTTGATCTCTTTTGATTCCAAGTGAAAAATCCCCCTACATTTGGCAAAAAGTGAGGCAGAATCTGACTTAGTGAAGATTTCACTAAGTGTTGGAAAAAGTGACATTTTCACTTTTCAGCCACTTTGATCACTCCACAACTCAAAATCCTTAATGAATTGGAATGACTTGTAGTTGAAGTTTTTGTAGGTGATAATGAGGGCTACAAATCCATCTTTGGATGAGAAAAAATGGCCTTGTGGTTTAGGAGTTATGGTCCTTCAAAGTTGGTACCCTTGCCACTTTATTTTTAACTTAGAAAAATTTCTAAGTTTTATGGTTACCCCTTTTACAAGTTATCTCACTTTTCTTGATTTTTCTTGATGAATGATGATTCAAATCATACATTAACATCATTTTAGGGTTAAAAATCCATTTTGGTGAAAAATCTCAAAAAGTCAAAGTTGACTTTTGTGCACAGTTGACTTTTTATCAGATGAATTCCAAATTGTGCAATTCTTCAGGAAATCATGTCCTTGACCTAAATAAAACTTGATGGACATGTTCAATGGGTGTCATAGGGTATATTCAATCATGTATTAGGGTCTGGGAGCATGTCTTGGTCAAAAGTCAAAGTTACAGTTGACTTTTCCCTTAAAACCCTAATTGTGGTGCAGATGGAATTGAGACTTGTTGCTCAAACTTCTTGGATTAATCCATTGTCCCAAATGGATCAATATGGTATATTAGAGACCCTCAAATCATCTCTTGAGGTCTTGGCTCATGATTTGTCCCAAAAGTCAACTTAGGGGTGAATTAGGTCAAGAAACCCTAATTCCTGATTTTTGATGAATGCATCCCTTGAGGCAAAATTGACTTGATGCATGGGTTCATGAGGTTCCATGAAGTATATTAGGTTATGTTTTGGATCAATGGCTTGTGCCCAGATGAAACTTTTCATCTGGAGGCCCTGGGTGATCAAAACCCTAATTTGGTGACACTGGCGATCTTGAGGCTTGATCCACCTAAAAGGGAGCAACCTTGTGCTTAATCCTTGAAGTGGGAGTCCTTTTGATCCTTTGAGGATGTTTGAGAGATTAGACAAGTTGAAAATCAAGTCATTTCTTGATTGAGCCTTTGTCTAAAGCTCAGAGAGGGCTTGAAACCCTAATTTTGATTATAGTGGATGCTCACCCATCTTTGAGGCATTTGGTGAGGCCTGATGGTTCATCCATATTGTGATGATGATTTGCACAATGATGGGAAATCTTAGTGGTCAAAATTTGGGGTATGACACAACTTTCTCAAAGAGATGCCATTTGATAGAATTAAACTGGATAAAGGATTTGCTGAGGAATCATCTCTTGTAATAAATTCCTTGTGGAGAGGGTAACTCAAATAAAGAGAAACCATTTGTAAGGTCTTTAACAAAATCCTTATGACAGATTTCGAGGGGAGTAGCAATTGTAATTTCAAAAGGTTAAATAACACCAAAGACAGATAAGCTTCTTGGAAGAGACAACCACTTATCATTATATAAAACAAGCTTCTCAAAGAGATTTCCACTTGTTGTTGCAAAAGTTAATGGGAACACCAAAAGCGGATAAGCTTCTCAGGAGAGACTGCCACTTATAACTGTATAGGTAGTAATAGCAAAACCAGCTTCTCAAGTAGACTGCCACTTGTTGAATACAAAAGGTTGAGGAAAACACCAACGACGGATAAGCTTCTCAGGAGAGACTGCCACTTATCACTGTAGAAAAAAAGCTTCTCAGAGACATTGCCACTTGTTATTTGGGTGTAAGTTCCAAGGAGTTGTTATAACTACCCTGCTGGAGAATGGATTCTGCCTTCAATGAGGATCTGTAAAAGATTCTTCCTGTGAGACACAGTACAAAGTAAATGCACGTTCAAATTAGGTTTGACGACCTAGTCAGATTCAAAGGCAACACTTGCCAGGGGCCAAAGTTCAATCTAGGAACAAGCTAGAAAGAAACAGTTAAAAAAGACTCCAACCATTGAGGAATGAACTCAAATGGGGATTTATCTTATCTAAACATGGAAAAGATAATTGAATCAACCATCATCCATGAGGATCAAACTCTGTGGGGGAATTTAGGAAAGATGGCCACTTTATGCTTCAGGCCGACGACTCTATTATAAGAGGAGACAAGTCCAAACACTTGGGGAATAAGTGCCAAAGTGAACAAAATAGGTAAACACCATAATGGTAGCAAAAATGCTCAGATGTTATGCATATGTATGAATGCATGTATGCCATGTTTATGATTATGCTGACAAAACAGACAAGGGGAAGCAAACGAGAGATGAAGTAAACATCTCGACAAGGATACCCAACCAACTTCACCAGATAGGAACATCATTAGGGATGAACATGCAGAATCAATAGCCTTAACCCAAGGTTTTAACCTTCTCTGGGGAAAAGAGTACTCCAATTGGAGGCATAATGTCATGACTTCACTATGGATTACCATCATGAGCCCTATTTCCTTATTGAAAGAGAAAGATCCATGGTAACTTGCAAAGATCAACTGAAGTAACAACTTACTGAGGAGCTAGCAAAAGATATTACGAGAACAATGTAGTTATGCATTTCAATTGCATATTGATCATCACGAACAGGCAACGACTCTTGCAACAAATAATCTTCAAAACTCCTCTGCCCCAGATTACATGGTCTATGGGAAGAAATTACCAAGAGGATTTTACAGAAGAATTGGCATACAAGATGCCTCAATGTCTTCAAACTCTTGGAGAGATTCAACAAATCTCGACGTAATTGCCCCAGATTCACCGTATTTTTGCACAACAAAGTCCTCGAACTTGTCCTTCAGATTGTGGGAGTAACAAATGGGAAACAAACTTGCCCATGCTAGCTGGTTGATCTGTGAAAGAGCTGCCCCAAATTAACTGTATTTGCACAAGAAAGTCCTCAGACAGTGGGTGTAACAACTAGGAAACAAACTTGCCCCTACTAGCTGCTTGATCTGTGAAAGAGTTGCCCCGAATTAACTGTATTTGCACAACAAAGTCCTCAGGTTGTGGGAGTAACAATTAGGAAACAAACTTTCCCATGCTAGCTGGTTGATCTGTGAAAGAGTTGCCCCAGATTAACTGTATTTGCACAACAAAGTCCTCGGACTATGGGAGTAACAACTGGGAAACAAACTTGCCCCTTATAGCTGGTTGATCCGTGAAAGAGTTGCCCCAGATTAACTGTATTTTCACAACAAAGTCCTTGGTCTGTGGGAGTAACAACTGGGAAACAAACTTGCCCCTGTTGGTGGGTCTTTGTAGTCCTTGCCTTGAAAGGAGTTGGGAAATAACTTGCCATAAGATGACCTCAAGACGGCTTGTCCCAACATTCTTAACTTTGAAGAGTTCTTCCCCTGATTCACCAAATCCTGGAATGGTCGATTAGAAAATCCTCCAAATTGGTTGTCCCAGGTCGAGCTTCCTTTACCAAGTCAAATTCCCTAGTTGGCTGCATTTGTTGGGGTTCCTTTAATATTGGGTTGTCTCGCAAACAATATTTTTCATTAAAAATTGGCAATTTCAATGTAACATTCCTGCAAGCTTTTGAAATCAAAGTTTATTGATAAAACACACTGTGGATTGGTGAAATGATCAAAATGAAGTAGATCTAGTCATTTACAGAATGACAGATGAAGTGATCACACAAACCATTAGCAAAGATCATTGGGAGTCAGCTCATCCAACCTTGCTATAGTATGCTTTCAAAATAACCTTACCTCAATTAGGTCTTTTAAAGGTTGTAACGTGGCTTGGTTCACGGTTCATGAAACAAAGGATAAAGGCTCAAAGTTTGTTTGTCCCCACCCAATCTTCATGATGAACTTCAATCCTCGTCCAGTTAATTCAAGCTATACATTCAGTTTTCTATAGGCTAGGAATTGAACTGATGATAGTTGGTGATGGTTTTGAAACCTAAGGCAGTCACTACTCCCTTACAACATTCAGTTGTTTTCGCTAATGAGGACTTTTTAGAGTGAAAGTGTTGTTTGCTTTCTACGTGTTTACTTTGTAATGTTGATTTATAGCAAGTGTGTCACTTGCAAGTATACATGTATGTTTGATTGCAGCAAGTAATAAAATAAGAGATCGTACCCACAAGGAGTGAAATTGATTTAGCTTTGAACTTTAAAGTATTCAACTCATGTTTAAAACTAGTATGAGCAAGGTAACAAAATACTAATAATAATAAGCAGCAAGAAATTCACACAACAACCTAAAATATTAAATGAGAGGGGATAAGATGTCAGAGAGAATGATTGATGAGCTAAGATCCATTAATATATCATTGCTAAAATGTATCCATGATGTGAAGTGTCGTTCCTCAAAAGGTCAGAACGTGATCTAGTGGTGTATCTCTACAACATCAAAGCATGCATAACTAGGGCAAGGGAACAAATCTCTAAGCCTCACTTATAACCCTAAAATGCGTCTAGTTTTAATTCTTGAAATCTTTATGGTTTCAGTTTCTTATCTCTAAGCAACCTGAATTAAGTGAATATCTCTATCCTACTTTATTAACCACTTTTGTTATGAAATCCACGTGTTGTTGGATCTCTCTCAACAACACGCTTGTACCTTTATCTAAGTTGATAATTCTAAGAAGCAGGTGTATAGAATAAAAAAACATAGCAAAACAAGACACTAGTCAACACATGAATTCAACATAAAAAACAACTTTATATTAACTTCACTTTTCTCATTAAATAAGAGTTTAGATCATAATGAGCTGAGTACAAACTACTGGAATGAAACTACAGGATGACATACTCTTAGAAAGATTATGTAAAAGAAATGACAAACTAGTAATAACTTGAAGATCCCTTGCGTTGGATAGACAGTAACAGTTCTCTTCAGTCACGACAACTCCAAGCAGTGAATACAGGATTAGATGAGAAGAAGAAAACTCCTTAATTCTTCCTAACCCTCAAATGACATAAACTAATATTGAAAATAAATCAGAGTGTGTGTAATCTCTCGCTCTCGGTCTCTCTTCTCTCTGATGGACAAGGCTTGCTTTTATAGACTTTGAGTATGAGTGTAGAAGTTAATGGGTCTTGGATCATGGGCTTTTGATAAGATTAATGTTCAGCCCAAATCAAATCACTAAAAATTGCAACTATCTATTCTCCCTTCGTGAACAAGTTATCTAGTACAAACAACATTGGGAGACAAGGTGTCTTTAGCAGGCTGCTGCAGCAAGTAGTGTCGCAGAGTAGACGGTGGGTGGTTGGGTGCAGGATGTGCTTTTGCAGGCGTAGTACCCACTGTACTACCTTTTGTCCTCAAGCTCCTTTGATCTTATATTTATGCTCTAGCTCTTTCTTTACGCAGTTCCTTGCCACGTGTGCCCTAATGATAAAATCCTTCCAAGCTCTTGGTGAATTTGCAGATAACAAGACTCAACATCTCCCTTCCATTAATCTTCATTCTACTCTAGATTTTGTCCCAAGGTGTCATGCCTCAGCTTGCCTTTATTAGATTCTCTTTAAAACAAAAACACAAATAACCATAAAAGATGCACCTGGTGCACTTAAGGTAAAAATATACTAAAAAAAGTAAATATAAATAAATCCTAATGAAACTTAACTAAAATCATAAGAGAAAATGAGTCATCATGACACACTAAAATTGCGTTATCACTCGCCCAAACTTGAACTATCACCTGTCCTCAGGTGATGCGACAGTGAATGACAAAAGAGAATTTCAAGAACAACCAATTAGGATCATATTAGTGAAGGGGGATCAGCTTTTTACTGGATGAATAGCCTGGGTAGAAAAGTAATTGGCGCAGCTCAGCCTGTTTTTAGCCCAAGAGATGTTACTACCAAAGTGACCTGACACCTACTGTCACGCCACTACTCTTCAGAAGAATGAGCTAATTTTTCTTTGTAATTCCAATTTGAGTACTCTTGTGAATTAAGTTTTCTTGCACTTGGGTTTCAAGATGGAGTTCTGTCCTGACTCTTTTATTGACTTTTGACTTTCCCATTTTATCACACCTTTCCACTTTATTTATTTTCTTTTCTTCTATTTTTCATTTTTTTTTGGCTCAACACTCCACTTTTTCACTCAATGGGATTTCACTTGTAATGAGTCCAACTGGCTATTGTGATGAAGATGTTGGTTGTTCCTCCAGTTTCGGGCACAAGAACTTTTCATCAAGAGTGGTATTTGCCACCTTTTTGCTCGCTTTTGTGTGTTTAATTAGTAACATGTGGGGTGTGCTCTTTTTTGTGTGAAGAAGTCTAAATCTTTTCAGAATCAGTTCATCATTCCATAGTAATTCCATAAGGTTTCTACTTGCTTCGCAATTTCAAACAATTAAGTTTAAATTCTTTTTTGCTAATTCAACAGACTAGTGGAGGCGGGACAGGGGTTAACGGTATTCTTCTGCGGCAACACCCTAAGTATCAACTTGGCTTTGTTTGCACAGATTTACAAGCAGACTCATCAACCAGTTTTTATTCTTAGCACAAAGAAATTTTTCTGATCCTTGGTTGTTATTTACACAACTCTTTGTTATCATAAAAAGAAACTACTAAGGCATTCCTAATAACTACGCCCTAAAATAACTCATGCAAAATGAAATTGAATTTAAATAAGAATAAACTACGCAAACAAAATTTTTAACATAAACCAGATGAGTAAATTATCGAGACATCAAACTTTGGCCAAAAACACAGCCTCCAAAATACCTAAGCAAATATCCAAGTAAAATATCACAGCAAACATCCCAACAATTATCCCAGCAAATTATCATCTTATCTTAAGCAGAAATAGATTGAAATAATAGATAGAGAAAAGAAAGAGAGAAGGTCAAGCTTTTATCTGCCTCCCCCAAACTTAAAGTAAGGACATTGTCTTCACTATCAAGTGTCAGGGGAAGGCAAGACTAGGCTTGCCTCTAAATGATACCCGTTAGGCCTTAAGCCTGGTGCTTTTACGTGTAGGCTAGATGTCTCCTCTCTTTTTCTTCTTGGCTTCCTTCTTAGCAGCCTTTGGTTTCTCCGGCTCATTGGCTTGTTCGTTGAAGACTTTAGGTGCGACAACTTCTTTCTGCATAAGTTCCTCCACGATAATCTTTTCTTTCTTCTTCAGCTCCCTTTTCATTGGGCTAAGTACATGCTCTTCTACAATATTTTCCTCACTTTGTGCAGCTTTCTTCTTGACTGGGGTTACAACAGGAGTAGTCACAGTAGTGACTATCACTGTTTCGCCCTTGCTTGTCTCACTGTCAACTTCCTCACTCTCAGTTTTTTCTTCAATTTTCTTCTCTTTTTCCTTCAAGGATCCAAGGGAGGATTCCTCAGTGGTCGGATAATATTTGGGTAAATTATCATCCACAATTTGATCTTCATCTTCCATCAATTTCTCTTCTTCTTCCTTGTTGTCATCATCTTTTGTGCCTTGATTTTGGTTCATCTCATTGTTATCCTTGTTAGCTTCTTCAATCAATTCTTCTAGGACATCATCCTTCTCAACTGGGCTCAGTTCTGGGTCAGTTTGATTCAAATCAAAGTCCTTCAGATAACTATTTTATGGGGTCTTGACAGCAGGGCTTTCTTTCTTCTTCCACTCTTGCCTTAACTTGTTCTTCCTTGGAGAACTGCAAGTCTCCCTTGGGGGCTCAACTCCATCTTTCTTGGTGACATAAGCTTTCTCACTCTTTTTCTTTTTGGGCTAAATTGGGCTGTCCTGAATAGGCATGGCTCCACTTGTCCCAACAACAACCTTTTCATCTTTCTTCTTCACACTCTTTTCTCTTTTCTCCTTTTTCTTCTTCTTTGATTTCTTCTTCTTTTTCACCTTCTTCTCTTATGAGACTAGCTATTTCTCCTCCTTGTTTTCTTCTAGTTCTCCCAAGATGTGATTAGGGAAAACCGGTGGATACAACAAACTAGATGGGAATTGTAAAGAAACAACTTTTTCCTGCCAATTAAACTTGTCTTTTTGAAACTTGAAATAATCTCTTTGGTCCTTCTGAATATGCAGAAGGACATCCCACAACACTCTATCTCTCTCATTCTCCTCAGTAGCTTTTGTCGATGCCTAGAGTACCTCAGTTGGTCTCTTTCTTCGTCTTGGCTTCATGAGCGTTTGGATCAATGCTTTTTCCAACACAGCTTGAGGTTGCCCAGTTTCATCTGTGTCAAGTTCTGGTACTTTATGCCTTCGACATAGCACAGTGATTAAACATGGGAAGTACAACATTCCTTCTTTCTTTCTTGAACATGCTTGGATCTCCTGTATAATGACCTTTCCTACGTTGATCTTGCTCAACGATGTGATACAGTGAAGTAAAACCAGTCTTGCCCTGCTCACCGTCTCATTGTGAGCAGTGGGTTTCAATGAATGTTTCACAAATTGATACCACACTTTTACTTTAGGTAGCAGATACATCCTCCTCACGGCTTTTTCAGAACTGAACTCCACTCACTTAGTTCCTGGGTTACACAATGATTGCATAAACACATCAAAATCTTCCTCATCCGACTTCAGCACCAACTCTTGATACTCATCATCAGTTTCCTTTACATTTAGAGCAAGGTTTATAGTGGCTTCATTGTATACCACTCTTGTGCCTCTCACAACCACTTTGATCCTTTTGTGCCTTGGGTCGGTTAGGTTAGAATAGAACTCCTTGACCAGAGAAATGTTTTATGGGTCTGGCTGGCGATAGAGCTTCATCCACCCCTGGTTTCTGATGGTTGTTCCTAAATCCCCAGCAAGTTTAAGGTTTTCTTCTTGGTTATCGAAGACAAAACCTCTTTCAACGTGAAAACTCATTTTGCTAAAATATTCCATGAAGCGACGAGAAGCTTCCCTGTTGATAAACTTTTCATGGCCTTCTTGTTCCTCATCAGAATACTCTACATATTATGTAGCATTCTTTCTTGCTGCCATTTTGGCACGTCTTTCAGTTGGTATTTCCATTGTGTTTATGGTGAAGGGGGAATGGTGATTAGGGTTTGTAGGGAGAGAAAGAGAAACATACAAGAAAAATTGTTGTTTGGGAATTTTAGAGAGAGAAAGTGAGATAGCGTGATGGTGAAATGAGAATGGTTTGGAAAGAGAAAAGTGAAAATTTTCTTTTTGTGAAATTAGGGCAAGAAACTGAAAGGGCTGGTTGATGTGACGGAGGGAAAAAACAAAATTTTTGAATTTTTAGCATGGAAGAGGGTTGGCATGCTGATACGTCCCACCAGTCTGACGTGCCAGACTAGGCCATCATGACTTATTGAGCACAAGGCTCTAGGCGCGTGTAGTTCACTCATTCTTCTTCTCTCTCCATAATTCAAAAATGCTTCAATTCCCGTCCAAGAGAATAAAATAATAATGCCAACTCAACATTTACTTTAATTTCTCTGGACTTAGAAATATTTGCCTTGAACGTCACATTATTCTTTTCTCATTTGCTATTGTTCCAACTGTCATGACTCCTAATGCCATGGGTTGCCATAAAAAACTACTCATCTGTACAAACTAAAAAAACTTCATTAAGTTGGGCTGCCTCCCAGTAGCACTATTTTAAGGTCTTAGAGCCTGACCAACCAACACATAAATCATTGATCAATAAATAGAATGGTTCCCCTAGTGCTATTTGAAGGGTCACCAAAATAGGTTTTGATCCTTTGGCCGTTGACTTTGAATTTTTCACCATTGTTTTTATTCAACAACTCCAAAGCTCCATGGGGGTAAATTGTCACTAACTTGAAGGGTCCTAACCATCTTGACTTTAATTTTCCAGGGAATAATTTCAGTCTAGAGTTAAAAAGAAAAAATCTTTAACCTTCCACTAATTCCCTTTTCTGGCATTTCCTTTCATGCCATCTTTTGGTCTTTTCCTTATAGAGTTTAGCATTTTCATAAGAGAATAGCCTATGTTCTTCTAACTCATTTAGTTGGAGAATTCTAGCTTGGCCATCAGTTTTTAGGTTGAAATTTAATTGCTTAACGACCCAAAAAGCTTTGTGCTCCAATTCAATGGGTAGATGACAAGCCTTCCCATAAACAAGTATATATGGAAACATGTCTAAGGGAGTCTTGTAGGCAGTTTTGTATGCCCAAAGAGACTCGTCCAAATGTTTGGACCAATCTTTCCTTGTGGGGTTAACAACTTTCTCCAAAATCCTTTTGATCTCTCTATTAGATAGCTAACTTGGCCACTTGTTTAGGGATTATAGGCTGTAGAAACCTTGTGTTTAAACCCATATTTTGCCATTACATTCTCAAAAATCTTATTGCAAACATGAGACCCACCATCACTAACGATTGCTCTAGGCGTGCCGTGTCTTGTCAGAATGTTTTTAAGCAAAAATTTGGTCACGACTCTAGCATCATTAGTCGGTGTTGCTACTGCTTCTATCCATTTAGAGACACAGTCTACAGCCACAAGAATGTAATGATTACCAAAAGATGGAGGAAAAGGCCCCATGAAGTCAATGCCCTACACATCAAAAATTTCAATTTCAAGTATGTTGGTGAGTGGCATCTCTTGCCTCATGGAAATATTTCCTACTTTCTGGCATCTATCACATCTCTTAACTAATTCATGAGCATCTTTAAAAAGAGAGGGCCAAAAATAACCTGATTGCAACACTTTTTCAGCAGTTATGGTTCCTCCAAAGTGTCCTCCATATGGAGCTTCATGACATGCATACAAGATCTGTCTTGCCTCTGGATGATCTACACATCTTCTTAGCAATTAGTCTGCACACTTTTTGTAAAGGCAAGGTTCATTCCAGAAATAACTATTGACTGTATGAAAGAAACTCTTCCTTTACTGAAAGTTGAAATCAGGGGGGACATATCTGCTGACCAGATAATTCAATATATCAGCATACCATGGTGTCACGTCAGTGTTTATCAGTAGTAATTTCTCGTCAAGAAATTTTTTTTGAATTTCTCCACTGATATTGTTTTGAACTTCTTCTGGTAATCTAGAGAGATAATCAGCAACAGAATTCTCTATCCCTTTCTTGTATTTAATCTCCAGATCAAACTCTTGCAACAAGAGGATCCATCTTATGAGCCTCGATTTAGCTTCTTTTTTAGCAATCAAGTACTTGATGGATGCGTGATCTGTGTATACAATGACTTTTGTTCTAATCAAGTAAGGTCTGAACTTGTCAAATGTAAACACTACCGCCAATAGTTCATTATCAATTGTGGTGTAGTTGATTTGTGCTTCAATCAAGGTCTTACTAGCGTAATATATGGTATGAAAAACCTTGTTGTACCTTTGACCTAACACATCTCCAATAGCAAAATCGCTTGCATCACACATCAACTCAAAGGGTTTTGACCAATCAGGAGTCTTCACAAAGGGCGCAGAAATGAGGGCCTCCTTCAACAGATTAAAGGAATCCAAACATTCCTAACTGAAGACAAATGGCACGTCATGATGCAGCAGCTGACACAGAGGTTTAGTAATTTTTGAAAAATCTTTGATGAACCTTCTGTAGAAGCCCGCGTGCCCTAGAAAACTTCTGATTCCCTTGATGTTCACAGAGGGTGGTAATTTCTTTATTACCTCCACTTTTTCTTGATCTACTTCTAAACCTTTCTTTAAGATTTTATGTCGAAGAACAATTCCTTCTTTTACCATAAAATGGTACTTCTCCCAATTAAGGACCATGTTATTCTTTTCACATCTAGCCAATACCATATCCAAATTTTCCAAATAGTTCTTGAATGATTTTCCAAAAACAGAGAAGTCAGCCATGGAGACTTTCATGGAATTCTCAATGTTGTATGAAAATATGGCCATTATACAACGTTGGAAGGTGGCTGGAGCATTGCATAATCCAAAAGGCATCCTTTTGAAAGCAAAAGTGCCATAAGGACAGGTGAATGTTGTATTTTCTTGGTCTTCCAGGGCTATGACAATTTGTTTATACCCTGAGTATCCATCTAAGAAACAACAGTATTCTTTTCCAGCCAATCTATCTAACATTTGATCAATAAAAGGTAGAGGGAAATGATTCTTCCTTGTTGCTTTGTTCAACTTTCTGTAATCCATACAAATTATCCAGCTAGAAAATGTTCTCGTGGGAATTAGTTCATTCTTTTCGTTGACAATCACAGTCGTGACTCCCTTCTTCAGAACATATTTAATGGGGCTTACCCACATACTATCAGAGATAGGGTAGATAATTCCAACATCCAACCACTTAATAATTTCCTTCTTGAGAACTTCCTTCATAATAGGATTCAATCTTCTTTGACTTTCAATGTTATCCTTAGTATTTTCTTCCAACAAAATTCTATGCATGCAAATTGTTGGGCTGATCCCTTTAATGTCAGTGATCTGCCAAGCAATTGCCTTTTTGTGCTTCTTCAACATTGCGATTAATTGATCCTTCTGATCTTCTTTCAAATCTGTAGCAATGATGACTGGCAACTTCTAGCCTGCCTCCAGGTAAGCATATTGTAGGTGCTCGGGCAGTTGTTTTAGTTCCAGCTCAGGAGGTTCTTCTATGGAAGGTAGATGTTGCTTGTGAGAAATAGTTGTTGATTTTATCACTTCCACAAATTCTTCCCTATGCTTCTTCATTGGACCATAAATGATTCCACTTTGTGACTCTTCTTCTTCTTTTAATTTCCCTAGCTCCCGTTTCAACACATCACTAATCTTGATAAGGTTTTTATGAACTATTCCTTCCCAGCTAGATATCATGGAACAGTCAACTACATTTTCTTCAGGATATTTTAGAGCATTGAGGACATTGAATACTACTTAATGCCCATTGACTCTCATTGTGAGTTCTACTCTTTCCACATCAATCAAGGTTCTACCCGTTGCTATGAATGGTCTTCCCAACAATATAGGTGTTCCTTCACCAGAATCAATATCCATGATAATGAAATCAGTAGGGAAGACAAATTTTTCAACCCTAACTAGCACATCTTCTATTTTTCCTTGAGGGTAACAAATGCTTATATTCGCCAATTGTAATGTGGTAGTTGTAGGCCTGGCTGCTCCTAACCCTAACTTCTTAAAGATAGACAGGAGAATAAGGTTAATGCTGGCCCCAAGATCACACAGAGCTTTTCCATAGAATGCATCTCCAATGGTGCATGGAATAGTGAAACTCCCAGGATCTTTTAATTTAGGTGGAAGCTTGCCTTGTACCAACTGACTACACTCTTGAGTGAGTGCAACCGTGGTAAATTCTCCTTCCTTTTTTCTCTTGGTGAGCACATCCTTCATGAACTTTGAGTAATTTGGCATTTGTTAAATAGTTTCAAGCAGGGGTACATTGATATGAAGCTGCTTCAGAATCTCCATAAACTTTCCACATTGTTGTTCTTCTTTGGCCTTCCTAATCCTTTGTGGAAAAGGTGGTGGAGGACTTTCTTGAATAAATTTTTGCTTCTTGTTGGTGTCAGTCATAACCTCTTATGTCTCTTGAGAAGTCAAGTCTGCATTGGTGACCTCTTCATTATGCTTCTGATGCTGAGATGGTTCTCCATCAGTTTGTTCTCTCATTCCAGAACTGTCTAGCTTAGGCAATTATGTACTTATCTCTTTGCTTCATAAAATAGACCCTTCAACATCTTTCCCACTTTTAAGCTTGATAACTTGACATGTCTCAACATTCTTTACTCCAGAGGGTGCAGTTGGAGTTTCACTAGAACTTGGGAGAGTTCCCATGTTTCTTGAACTCAAGGCAGTAGCTCTGTGACCTACTTGATTCTCCAAGTTTTTGATACTTAATCCTCGTGCTTGAAATTGATTTTTGGCTTCTTAAATAAAAGACTTCAAAACATTCTCCAACTGAGTGTTTCCTTGATTTCCCCCAGCATAACTAGGAGCAAAAAAACCCAGGAGGAACTTGTGGTGTTTGAGGCTTCGATTGATTTTGATTATTACTCCAAGAAAATTTAGGATGGTTGCGCCACCCTGGATTGTATGTGTTGCTGTAAGGATTGTTGTATCTATTGTTGTTGTTGCCAACATAGTTGATTGAAACAGGATTTGAAGAACATTCTTCAAACAGATGGGGTCTTCCACAGTACACACAGGCAACTGCAGTCATGTCAGTAACCACCTTAACTGGCTCAGGTTTTGTCACTTCAAGGGTCATCATATTTTTCATCATTTGGTGGATTTGAGCCACCTGAGCTGCAAGAGATGTTGTCTCAATGACTTCATGAACTCCAGCAGGTTTCTTATGAGTTGAGTTTGCAGTAGCCCTAGTGACAGGACATTGGAAAGTGTTGGCCATAATACTCTCAATCAACTTGTAGCCTTCTTCATAGGATTTAGACAAAAGAGCTCCACCACTAGATGCATCTAGCATATTCCTTGAGGATGGAATTAATCCATTATAGAAAGTCTCAAGTTGAATGCAGATGGGGATCCATGATGAGGACATTGTCTTAGCAGCTCCTTAAATCTTTCCCAAGCATCAAACAACGATTCGTCATCTCCTTTCCTAAATGAAGTAATCTCATTTCTCATCTTTGCATTCTTCGAAGGTGGAAAGTATTTGGCCAAAAAATTTTCTGCCAAAGTATTCCATGTAGAAATGGAATTTGGTTCCAAGGAATTTAGCCAGCTCTTGGCTCTATCCCTTAGAGAATAAGTAAATAGCCTCAACCTAAAGTCACCATCAGTCACACCGGGAATCTTGAAATTATCAGCAACATCTAGAAATTGTCTTAAGTGCAAGTGTGGATCTTCATGAGGAGAGCCTGAGTATTGACCAGTAGTTTGTAGCAAAAATAACAAATACAGTAGTACAAAGTATATCTTTCACTCCCCGGCAACGGCGCCAAAAACTTATTGTTTGCTTTCTACGTGTTTACTTTATGATGTTAATTTAAAGCAAGTGTGTCACATGCAAGTATACATGTATGTTTGATTGCAGCAAGTAATAAAATAAGAGATCGTACCCACAGGGAGTGAAATTAATTTAGCGTTGAACTTTAAAGTATTCAACTCTTGTTTAAAACTAGTATGAGCAAGGTAACAAAATACTAATAATAATAGGCAGCAAGAAATTCACACAACAACCTAAAATATTAAATAAGAGGGGATAAGATGTCAGAGAGAATGATTGATGAGCTAAGAGCCATTAATATATCATTGCTAAAATGTATCTATGATGTGAAGTGTCGTACCTCAAAAGGTCAGAACGTGATCTAGTGGTGTATCTCTACAACATCAAAGCATGCATAACTAGGGCAAGGGAACAAATCTCTAAGCCTCACTTATAACCCTAAAATGTGTCTGGTTTTAATTCTTAAAATATTTATGGTTTTAGCTTCTTATCTCTAAGCAAGCTGAATTAAGTGAATATCTCTATCCTACTTTATAAACCACTTTTGCTATGAAATCCCGTGTTATAGGATCTCTCTCAACAAAACGCTTGTACCTTTTTCTAAGTTGATCATTCTAAGAAGCAGGTGTATAGAATAAAAACACATAACAAAACAAGACATTGGTCAACACATCATTTCAACATAAAAGAAAACTTTATATTAACTTCACGTTGCTTAACAAATAAGAGTTTAGCTCATAATGAGCCGAGTATAAACTACTAGAATGAAACTACAGGATGACATACTCTTAGCAAGATTATGTAAAAGAAATGACAAACTAGTAATAACTTGAAGATCCCTTGCGTTGGATAGACATCAACAATTCTCTTCAGTCACACAACTCCAAGCAGTGAATACAAGATTAGATGAGAAGAAGAAAACTCTCTAATTCTTCCTAACCCTCAAAATGACATAAACTAATACTAAAAATAAATCTGAGTGTGTGTAATCTCTAGCTCTCGGCCTCTCTTCTCTCTGATGGACAAGGCTTGCTTTTATAGACTTTGAGTATGAGTGTAGAAGTTGATGGGTCTTGGATCATGGACTTTTGATAAGATTAATGTTCAGCCCAAATCAAATCACTAAAAATTCCAGATGTCTATTCTCCCTTCGTGAACAAGTTATCTAGTACAGACAGCATTGGGAGACAAGGTGTCTTTGGCAGGCTGCTGCATCAGGTAGTGGTGTAGAGTAGAGGGGTGGGTGGTTGGGTACAGAATGAGCTTTTGCAGGCGTGGTCTCCACTATACTACCTTTGGTCCTCAAGCTCCTTTGATCTTATCTTTATGCTCTAGCTCTTTCTTTACGCAGTTCCTTGCCACGTGTGCCCTAATGATAAAATCCTTCCAAACTCTTGGTGAATTTGTAGATAACAAGACTCAGCATCTCCCTTCCATTCATCTTCATTCTACTCCAGATTCTGTCTCGAGGTGTCATGCCTCAGCTTGCCTTTATCAGATTCTCTTTAAAACAAAAACATACGAAATACCATAAAAGGCGCACCTAGTGCACTTAAGGTAAAAACATACTAAAACAAGTAAATATAAATAAATCCTAATGAAACTTAACTAAAATCGTAAGAGAGAATGGGTCATCATGACACACTAAAATAGTGTTATCAGAAAGCTGTAAGGACCTCCTCTTTTTATTATCCCTAACTTTTTTCCTGAACTGTTTCTTTTGATATTTACAGTCAGCGGGATGCCCCCAGTTTTTGGCCTAAGTCTCCTTCATAGGTTTTTGACTTAACGATCTCTTTTGTTAACTCTACCTTTTGAGAAAGAAGGTTTAATGGCTAGAGTGAACCATCATTGGCCTTTAGGCTTGGAAAAAATTTCCGACACTTGTTTACTGCGTGCGAAGAAAAACCTATGAGCACAACCTTTATATGAAAGGTGTCTTGTATGCACATAATGCCAAGTTAACTAATATTTACCCACCCCAAGGTTGATATTATGGGTTTTTTTGTAAAGAAAGAAAACTCCTAATTCTAAGCTCGAAGGGGTTAGCAAGGGATTAACTCCTTATTTCTCTAGTGTTTAGGGATTGAAACAATGCCTTACATCATCGACAAAGTTTAATTGAAAGCATACCAACAACAGTTATGGATGGAAAGAGAGATATATTTTTGCTTTTTATGATAATAAAAAGAAAATGAATGGAATGATCCCAAATATTTGAAAATTCTGGTGTCAGATACGAGATGTCGAATACAATGTTACAACACTAATATCTGTTTTGGTTTTGAGAATGAACAAGATAAATAGCGCGAACAATTATAAAAGACACAAGTAATTGTTAACCCAGTTCGGTGCAAAACACACCTACGTCTGGGGGCTACCAAGCCAGGGAGGCAATCCACTATTAATAGTATCAATTCAGGATCAAACCACACAGTTTACACCCTTCACTTAATCCCTACCCAATGCAATTACAAACTCCCCCTCAATCACAGCAGTGATAATAACAGACACAAATAAACGAGACAGAAGAACACTCTTCAAGGACACAACTTGATTTTGCTTAAAAGCTTCAATCAAGCACAATGATACTCTTTGCTTAAAAGCTTAAGAGTAAAAACTTACAACTCAATAAACCTATTCCAAAACAATCATCAAAACAATAATTGCTTTGGTTCACAAGAAAACTATGACCACACTTCAAACTCTTAAAAACCGTGACCAAAACAAAAGATAGCAGCTGTTTATTTATAGATCTCCCAGCAGCAGCAGCTCCCCAGAAGCTTTTAACCTAATTAGGTTAATTACCAAAAATCAAGGAGTGAAAATAGAAACAAATGAATACTTTTTGGAAATAGCAAATCACACGATTAGGAGAATCTTCCAAAATAAAAGCGCCTAAAAAATCTCAACAGAAACACACTGCAAAACCCAAAGCGCGTGTACACAATCCAAGGCCTAACGAGCTGATCAGAAACAAACATGTCACGACATCAATTTTGACATCCTGACGAAAGCTGCTTACAGGCAGTACTTCATACCTGCAGAAAGGCATCCCAAGCATGTCGTGACATCAGTCTTGACATGGTATGTTTTACCAAAAATTGCTGCCAATTAAAAAACACTTACAAACTCCCCCTTTGGCTAAATTTTTGGCTAAAACATAATAATCGAACAACAATCAGAAATAGCAGCAGCAGAAATAGAAACAGCAGATCCAAGGAAGTAAGCAGCATAGCATCAGAAATAGACATAACAACTTCCAAAGTTAAGAGAAACAGAAATATCCAGTGCTCCCCCTTTTTAGCCATAAAGAGAGCCAAACCCCAAAAAAAAAACATATAGTCTTTACAACCAAAAAACCAGATAACCAAAAAAAAACTAACACAAGGTGCAGAAGCACATCAAACCAATAAAAAACAACTTCCACAAGAACCAATATAGAATCACATGGAAAAAAAACTTAATCTTCATCAGAACCAGATACATCTTCAGCTTCTTCACCAGACCCAGATTCATCTTCAGCCTCTCCACCAGAATCAGCCTCACTGTCACTCCCACCAGAGTCTTCACCCTCATTGTCAGCTTCAGTCTTTGCATTAGCACCACCCTCACCTTCCTCCTTCTCAAGTATTCTGATAAGAGCTTCAAGCTTCAACTTTCTGCTCTCTAGCTCTTTGCAAGTCTCCTTGAGCTCAGAAATGATAGTAGACTTATTCATAGGTCTACTGCTAGAGGATGTCTCAGCAGATGTTACAACAATATCAGGGACATGGGCCCCCTGAAACAGCTTGTAATGAAAAGACAAGACACTTTCTCTTTTGCAAGCAGTGTCTGACTCAGTTAAAATTCCAGGATATTGTTTAAGGATAATGCCACAAATGACAGAGGGAAAAGCTATGGGAAGCTTCACAGCCATCGTACCTGCATGCTTCAGTGTCTGTTCAAAGATGTAAGTCCCATAATCAAATTTTGCCTTGGTTCCAACTGCAAAAATGAATCTTCCCAGTCCAGTAGCAATGGTAGATGTGTGATTAGTGGGAACCCAATTAGCAGCTCCAATTCTGTGCAGCATCGCATACTTGACACTTAGTAAGCTAGCAGATAATTTTCCCTTCAGAGGCCATTTCTTGGCTTGATTCGCTGTAATGGTCGTGCAGACTTGATTATCAGACACCTCCAACTCAGGTTGAGGCTCACCAGTCCTTCCTAGGTAAAAATTTATCACATCAGGGGAGAAATTGACACATCTTCCTCTAACAAACACTTTTCTGAACTCCTTAGATTTACTATCAGCACAATTTTCAGAAAGATTAACAATAAACTCTTTAACTAGTGTCTCATAGCACTTTGAGAAACGAGTCACAGTCTTTAACAGGCCAGCAAAGTAGATTAAATCCATTACTTCCTTACACTCCATAGCATTTTCACCCAGCTCTCTTTCTAACGCCAACCTCCGCTGATACACATATTTCCATTTGTTAACACTCTCAGCAGAATGAAAAAAGATATTATCTAGAGGAGCATCAGGTATTCTGGTAGCCAGTTTGCTAGCAGAGGATTTCTTTTTGAGACGGATGTCAGGAACATCACTTTCAACATCATCTTCAGAATCAGAAGAGACTCTTGTCTTTCTCTTATTGACAACCACTTTGCTCCAACCCTTGGGGGGACCAGAAACAACCTTCTTGATGTTGCGCTTGGAAGGACTTGGACTAGCTACATTCTTGTGCTTGGGAGAACTTTGCTTAGCACCCTTGGTTCCTTTCCTAGTAACAAGTCGATTAGCTATGCTGGCAAGGAGAACGTTGTCATCAATCTCATCAAGATCCACAACATCATCAGCCATGACATCTTTGGTTTTAGAGGGTTTACTCCCAGCATCCTTCACACTTTCAAAGGTATCTTCAGCAACAGAGGTCTTAACATCACATGCAACATCTTGAATATCTTCCAGATTTGTATCACCATCTTCTTGATGCTTCTGACTAGTTTGAGGGGCGGAAAGTTGCCTCAAAGGGATAGAAATCCCAGCCACAACATGATCTTCATTAATGATACGAGTAACGATGCTATCAACAGTCTTATGAACATACTCAGATCCTTCCCTTGCCATAGCAGAAAGATCAACAGAAGACGATGTGGGAATATTACCTGAAGGACTTTCTTTAGGTCTTCTTGCATGTTGAGTTCTAGGCCGTTGAACATGAGGAACATCAGCAAGCACCATATTTAACGGGACATCATCAACCACATCCTTGGGAGAATGATCCATATCTTGTGCCCTAGAATCAGAAGACGAAACAGTCTTAGGAGACACCGGCTTAGTGGGGGACGAAGCTTGTTGGTGAGACATGTTATTCACAGGCAAAGTGATAGACGAAAATCTGAAATGAGGATTGGCAGTGACAGAATGTTTGGAGAGAAGAAGATAAACAGTATGGCGTGTATGAGTGGGAATGGAGAGCGTTTGATAATAATGCAAAAGAGGGGGGAAATGATTTATATATTTTGATGATACAAATTCTTGGAAGACTAAGATGTGCCGGACAATGTTTCCACATGTGATTAATTGCTATAAGCCTTCATAAAGACAAATTCCTAACTTACCCCTTAGGTTCTCAAATTGACTTGCATCCAAAGCCTTTGTAAAAATGTCAGCCAGCTGCAGCTCAGTGGCAACATGCTCTAATGTAATCACTTTGTCTTCTACAAGATCCCTAATGAAATGATGCCTAATGTCTATATGCTTGGTACGGCTGTGCTGGATAGGATTCTTGGAGATATTGATAGCACTTAGGTTGTCACAATATAGTGTCATGACATCTTGTGTGACATTGTACTCTGTTAGCATTTGTTTCATCCATACTAGCTGTGAACAACTACTTCCAGCTGCAATGTATTCAGCCTCTGCCGTGGATAATGATACACAATTTTTCTTTTTGCTGAACCATGAAATGAGATTGTTTCCTAAGAAGAAGCATCCTCCTGATGTGCTCTTTCTATCATCAGCACTTCCAGCCCAATCAGCATCACAATATCCAGATAAAATAGGATTACACCCATGAGAGTACAGCATACCAAAGTCACAAGTTCCATTCACATATTTGAAAATCCTCTTGACTTGATTTATGTGACTAACTTTGGGATCTGCTTGATATCTGGCACATACTCCAACTGTAAAAGCAATATCAGGTCTGCTAGCTGTGAGATACAGTAAGCTACCTATCATACTTCTATATAGACTTTGATCAACATTAATCCCCTTTTCATCTTTAGATAATTTCAAATGAGTAGGTGCAGGTGTTCTTTTATGGCTTGCATTCTCCATTCCAAATTTTTTGACTATGTTTCTTGCGTACTTACTTTGACTGAGAAAGATTGAATCTTCCATCTGTTTTACTTGTAACCCAAGAAAATAAGTCAGTTCTCCAACAAGACTCATTTCAAATTCAGACTGCATTTGTTGAACAAAGTGTTTCACCATCCTATCTGACATTCCACCAAACACTATATCATCCACATAAATCTGAGCAATCATGATTTTTCCTCCTTCATCTTTAACAAAGAGAGTCTTATCTAACCCTCCTTTCCTGTATCCATTATTAATGAGGAACTCTGTCAATCTCTCATACCAAGCTCTAGGAGCTTGTTTCAGTCCATAAAGAGCCCTTTTTAATTTGTACACATGGTCTGGAAAGGTTGGGTCAATGAAACCTTTAGGCTGCTCTACATATACTTCCTCATGCAAATAGCCATTCAAAAAGGCACTTTTCACATCCATCTGGAACAGCTTGAATTTTAGAATGCAAGCCACTCCCAATAGCAATCTGATGGATTCAAGTCTAGCAACAGGGGCAAATGTCTCATCAAAATCAACCCCTTCAACTTGAGTATATTCTTGAGCTACAAGCCTTGCTTTATTCCTGGTTACAACTCCCTGCTCATCTGACTTGTTCTTGTACACCCACTTTGTACCAATAACATTTGTCCCTTCAGGTCTTGGAACAAGCTCCCACACCTCATTCCTTTTAAACTGACTTAATTCCTCTTGCATAGCATTAATCCAAAACTCATCAGTCAGAGCTTCTTTGACATTTTTAGGTTCAATTCTTGACACAAAGCAAGAGCTTGAGATGAGTTCTCTTGATCTTGTAGTCACTCCACTGTTGAGATCTCCTATGATAAGTTCTTTAGGATGATCTTTCTGCACTCTGGTGGAGGGTCCCTTGTTGATAGGTTCATCCTTAGATTCTGTGGTAGTAGGATTGGGGTCAACTTCTTTATTTGATGTACCAGCAGGAATATCCAAGAATGTTCTGACATTATCTGTGACATTTGCTTCCTCATGCAAATCATCAACTACCACATTTATTGATTCCATCATAGTTCTTGTTCTAGAGTTGAAAACCCTATAGGCTCTGCTGTTTGTAGAGTAACCCAAAAAGATTCCTTCATCACTTTTGGGATCCATCTTCCTTCTTTGTTCATGATCTGTTAGTATGTAACACTTACTACCAAACACATGAAAATACTTGACAGTTGGTTTTCTTCCTTTCCAGATTTCATACAAGGTAGTGGAGGTTCCCTTTCTCAAGGTCACTCTATTATGAACATAGCAAGCGGTATTCATAGCTTCAGCCCAGAAGTGGATAGGGAGTTTCTTAGCATGAATCATAGCTCTGGCTGATTCTTGAAGTGTCCTGTTTTTTCTTTCCACAACCCCATTTTGTTGAGGAGTAATGGGAGATGAAAATTCATGACTGATTCCTTCAGATGAACAGAACTCTGCAAATCTTTGATTTTCAAACTCTTTTCCATGGTCACTTCTAATTCTAACAACACAGCCTTCCTTCTCTCTTTGAACCTTTTGACAGAGGTCTTTGAAGACATCAAAAACATATGATTTCTCTCTGATGAAATTTATCCAGGTATATCTAGAATAATCATCAACAACCACATAGGCATATTTCTTCCCACCAAGACTTTCCACTTGCATAGGTCCCATTAAATCCATGTGTAACAATTCCAAAACTTTAGATGTGGTAAGATGTTTAATCTTTGGATGTGACATCTTGGTTTGTTTGCCAACCTGACATTCACCACACACTCTTTCTTCATTAATCTGTAGTTTTGGAATCCCTCTTACAGCTTCCATAGAGATAATCCTTTTCATACCCCTTAAATGAAGATGACCAAGTTTTTGATGCCATAGCTTTACTTCATTTTCTTTGGTTTCAGAACAAACTGATGATTAACTAGGTTCTTGAGATACCCACAAATAGCAGTTATCCTTAGACCTGACACCCCTCATAATCACTTCTTTTTCTTCATTTGTGACCATACATTCAGACTTTGTAAAGTTGACATGATAATCTTGATCGCAGAGTTGACTGATGCTGATGAGATTGGCAGTCAATCCTTTTACCAGAAGAACACCATCCAGATTTGGAACTCCTGAACACTCCAGTTTTCCAACACCTTTGATTTCACCTTTGGCTCCATCACCAAAAGTCACATACCTAGTAGCATGAGGTTTGACATCAACTAACAGATTTTTGATTCCAGTCATATGCTTTGAACACCCACTATCAAAGTACTAATCTTCTTTGGCTGATACTCTGAGGGACGTATGAGCTATTAAGGCAACAACTTTGGGACTCCATTGCTGCTTCTTAATGGGCTGATTCTGTTTAGGTCTGAAATATGGAGTTTGATCAGGGTATCCATACAGTCTAAAGCAGAATGGCTTTATGTGCCCATATCTACCACAATAATGACATCTCCATCTTTGGAATTTCTTTCTTGTGTGATTCATTTTACCCTTATCATGATGTTGAAACATAGGTTTTGACATCTGATTCATCATACTAGATTCAGGTTCTAGTTGACTGTTTCCTGAAGACGATTTCTTTGTTCCTGCAAATCCTATACCAGACATATCTCCTGCACTCTGTCCAGTCTGAAGAATCTCATCCAGTGTGTCAGTTCCACTGTTCAACATTCTGATAGACTTGGTCATCTGATCAAGTTTTGAATTCAGCAAGGTGACTTTATTGTTTAACTGAGATATTGTTTCAAGATGTTCTTTATTCTCAGCTTCCAGCTTAATTATAAGTTTCTTCTGCTTTTCCCCTTGTTGACAAACTTCTGCACTTCTGATACATAGCTTTTTGTAGGAGGCTGCAAGCTCTTCAAAAGTTAACTCATCTTCACTTGAGTCTCCATCTGAAGTACATACACCAGTTAGTACAGTGACAAGTTTGGCAGATTCATCTTCAAAGTCACTCTCAGAATCTTCATCAGACCATGTAACAGTTAACCCTTTCTTTTGCTTCTTGAGATAAGTAGGACACTCAACCCTAATATGCCTATACCCTTCGCATCCATGACACTGAATCCCTTTGCCTTGGTTAGACTTTTCTTCAGGTTTTGTTTTCCTGTTAGAATCATAGGACCTGCTAGTGTCAGAAGAATTGTTCTTGACATTTGACCTTGACTTCTGATCCATTCTTTTCATAATTTTGTTGAATTGTCTTCCAAGCATAGCCAAAGCATCTGATAAGTTCTCTTCATTACCAATATTATTTTCTTCTGCCTCTTCTTCAGTATTGGACACAAGAGCTATACCTTTGTTCTTCTTTTCAGAGTTGTCATTTATTCCCATCTCAAAGGTTTGAAGAGAGCCAATGAGTTCTTCAACCTTCATATTGCTGATATCCTGAGCCTCTTCTATAGCAGTGACTTTCATGGCAAACCTCTTGGGCAAGGATCTGAGAATTTTCCTCACCAGTTTTTCATCAGACATTTTTTCTCCTAATGCTCCTGACGTGTTGGCAATCTCAAGAATATTCATGTGAAAGTCATGAATACTCTCATCCTTTTTCATCCTCAGATTCTCAAACTTAGTAGTAAGCAGCTGGAGCCTTGACATCTTCACCTTGGATGTACCTTCATGGGTAGTTATGAGAGTATCCCAAACATCTTTGGCTAATTCACAGTGATGTACCAGTCTGAATATATTTCTATCAATCCCATTAAACAAGGCGTTTAAAGCTTTAGAGTTGCCAAGAGCCAACTCATCCTCCTCTTTGCTCCATTCTTCCTCAGGTTTAGGAATTGTCTTTCCATCCTTTCCAACAGTGACAGGATGTTCCCATCCTTTGTTTCCTGCTCTCCATGCCTTGCTATCCAAGGATTTCAAGAAGGCTATCATACAAGGTTTCCAGTAGTCATAATTAGAACCATCCAGAACAGGTGGTCTGTTCACAAACCCTCCTCCTTCCATAATACCAGAATATAATGTCCCTAGATCTCACCCAGAGTAACAGGCAGGGTGCCTGCTCTGATGCCAATTGAAAATTCTGGTGTCAGATACGAGATGTCGAATACAATGTTACAACACTAATATCTGTTTTGGTTTTGAGAATGAACAAGATAAATAGCGCGAACAATTATAAAAGACACAAGTAATTGTTAACCCAGTTCGGTGCAAAACACACCTACGTCTGGGGGCTACCAAGCCAGGGAGGCAATCCACTATTAATAGTATCAATTCAGGATCAAACCACACAGTTTACACCCTTCACTTAATCCCTACCCAATGCAATTACAAACTCCCCCTCAATCACAGCAGTGATAATAACAGACACAAATAAACGAGACAGAAGAACACTCTTCAAGGACACAACTTGATTTTGCTTAAAAGCTTCAATCAAGCACAATGATACTCTTTGCTTAAAAGCTTAAGAGTAAAAACTTACAACTCAATAAACCTATTCCAAAACAATCATCAAAACAATAATTGCTTTGGTTCACAAGAAAACTATGACCACACTTCAAACTCTTAAAAACCGTGACCAAAACAAAAGATAGCAGCTGTTTATTTATAGATCTCCCAGCAACAGCAGCTCCCCAGAAGCTTTTAACCTAATTAGGTTAATTACCAAAAATCAAGGAGTGAAAATAGAAACAAATGAATACTTTCTGGAAATAGCAAATCACACGATTAGGAGAATCTTCCAAAATAAAAGCGCCTAAAAAAATCTCAACAGAAACACACTGCAAAACCCAAAGCGCGCGTACACAATCCAAGGCCCAAGGAGCTGATCAGAAACAAACATGTCACGACATCAATTTTGACATCCTGACGAAAGCTGCTTACCGGCAGTACTTCATACCTGCAGAAAGGCTACCCAAGCATGTCGTGACATCAGTCTTGACATGGTATGTTTTACCAAAAATTGCTGCCAATTAAAAAACACTTACAAGATTCATAAACATTTCATTAATCTTGCTAATTCAATAAACAACCATGCTTACAAGCAGACATGAAATCAAAAAGCCAGGAAAATACAACTGAAAATACTGAAATAATCAATAGACAGACATCTTTGGGGATATAATTTCGGAAGACTTCAGTTTCTAGATCCAAATAGGGGAACAACTCTATCAATGATTACTTGCTCCTTGTGGTACAGAACCCTGAGAGGCCTCATAGGTCCCTTGTATTTGGATTCAGGAGTCAAAACATTAGCATTTGGCTTACCCTCTTGAGGTTTCAGCAGCTCTAACAAGCTTTGCAATCTTAGCTCGAAAACCTTGCACTCTTCAACTGGATGCCCCATTGTCCCAGTACGGTACTTGCATTCAACTTCTGGGTTAACCTCCTCGAGTATCAGATCTTTATCATAGATCAGCTCTTGCACAAAAGATCCTAATGCTAGGCAAGTATCCAGGTCATGCCCTTTAACCCCTTTGTGAAACTCACAAGTCAAGTTCGTGTTGTGCCATGGTCCTATCACAAGGTTGAGAGGTCGTGGAGTCACCAATGAGTTATGAATCAACAACGGATAAAGCTTGTTCAGTTGCACAGGAATTGGCTTATAGGGAGCCTTGTTCCTCTTGACGGGATTCTTCTTCTTGATCCTGTTCTGGCTTTGAGAACCTTGAGGGGAAACAACCACTAGATGTTGAGATGCCCCTCTGGTAGCCTCCTGATGAGGATGACATTTTGGTGTAGGACCAAATGCTGGTTGACACAAAGTCTTTGCACAGAAGTGCCCTTGATGTGGAATAACCATGGGAGATGGTGAAGTGATAACTTCTCTGGATGCAACAGGGTAAGGGTGCCCCTTTTTCTTCATCAAATTCTGCAAAGTCTCCAAGACCCAGTTCATCTGACCTTTAAGAACTCTAATCTCCTCCTTCAGGGCTTCCTGACCTTTCAAAAGCTCATTCAGCGACGCCATTTATCACGAATGCGTGCTAGGTATCCCTCTAGAGATATAGGAAGAGGAAGATGAGACACAAGGATGAGAAATGCAAGGGAGATGCAAATGTGACGACATGCGCATACAATGCAAGCCAAATGGTTTCAAGGAACTGAAAAGCAAGTTGCAAATATTTTGAAAAAACTGAAAAGTTTCATTTCATAATCCATGATCTCTAATGATTTTTGCAAAGGAAAGAACATCTGAATTCCTTGAAGCCAAAGGGTTATTCATGAATGCACGAATGTATGGATGGATGTATGTACAAACACACATATACAGATATTCACATATATGCTGATAAGCAAACAAGGGCATGGGTTTGAAGATCACGAGCATGGAGCCATGGTCTACCCATCCTAAAAAGGTATGTACTAAGGGTTCTTGTATCTGTAGAATAGGGTTATAAGAGGTTCCCAAAGTTATCAACCCATCTTTCGAATATTATCAATTTCCTAATTACTCGGTAGTTAATAATATTCTCAAGAGAGTCTCGTCTGAGTGTAGTATCGCGTATCAATTACTTCGGGACTACTCCCTCATAGTCACTGCAGTACATCCTAAAAGGCCAAGTGGGGTAACAGGTAACTAAAGGTCATCAGTGTCACGGGGCTCCTAGGTCAAAATTAGTACTGCTTTCACGACTACTCGTTCAACAATACTACTCGCAAAAGGGCCTCAACTGAGCGGGGATCTCAAGTCAACTCCTTCGAGATTAAACTCCCTCGAAGTCTCCTTGACTATACCCATCATCCTATCATAAGTGCACTCAAGTCTGGGTTAGGACTTATCCTCACCACTCAAGGTAACAACCCTGCATACAAAAAAAACCCAAGCACAACAGGCATATATACTGATATTTACAAATATACAGATATACAAGCAAGAAAACATATAAATAACACAAATATAAACAAGGTGGGCTTAACTCTCTTAGGGAGTTATCCCCAGTGAAGTCGCCATTTCTGTTACGGTGAGAATCAGATATCAAGCTATTAGTTAATTTGAATCAAAAATCATAAAGTTCACCACCGAGCTTTGATTTATCCAAAGGAAAGGGTAAAGATCGAAGAAAACCCTAAGTGCACTATGTAACAACAAAGCTAGAGATCTAAGGTTCAGGGGTTGGTTATAACTAGGGAAGGTGCTAGCATCCTAAGTATCTGTAGTACTCTATAGGAACCTCTTGTTAGTATTTGAGTTATGCTAAAGTTTGCTTGCTAAGGGAAATGTGCTAAGGTAAAGACCTAGGGTATATACACTAAGTATGATCACCAAGACATCGCATCTCATGCCTATGTATCCTAACTAGGATGAAATCAGAGCATTCGTAGTTCACCTGGGTGAGGAACTCTTGACCGTACTTTCATAGAGTACAGCGACTCTAAACATAAGGCTAGGTAAAAGGGAAAAGAAGTGTCCATGGCAAGACACTCACTTAGAGTACGGCGACTCTAATCCTAAGGCTAGGATGAAAGGGAAAGTAAGAGTTCATAACCATGACACTCATATAGAGTACGGAGACTTTAATCCTAAGGCTAGGATAAATGAGAAGGACCGAAAGTTTTCCTAAGTATGTACAAAGTATGATCACCAAGATGTCGCATCTCATGCCTACATATCCTGACTAGGATGGAATCAGAGTATTCGTAGTTTACCTGGGCGAGGAACTCTTGACTGTACTTACATAGAGTGTGGCGACTCTAAATCTAAGGCTAGGTAAAAGGGAAAACAAATGTCCATGGCAAGACACTCACATAGAGTATGGAGACTCTAATCTTAAGGCTAGGATGAAAGGGAAAGTAAATGTTCATAACCATGACACTCACATTGAGTACGGCGACTCTAATCCTAATACTAGGATAAAGGAGAAGGACCTAAAGTTTTCCTAAGTATGTACAAAGTATGCTCGCCAAGACGTTGCATCTCGTGCCTACGTATCCCGACTAGGATGGAATAAGAGCATTCGTAGTTCACCTCACTAAGGGTGAGGAACTCTTGACTGTGGTCAAGGTTCCAAGGGGAAGTAAGTGTTCATAACCCTGACACTTACATAGAGTGTGACGACTCTAATCCTAAGGCTAGGATGAAAGGGAAAGTAAGTGTTCATAACCATGACCCTCACATAGAGTACGGAGACTCTAATCCTAAGGCTGGGATGAAAGTTGAAGGACCTAAAGTTTTCCTAAGTATGTTGGCCAAGATGTCGCATCTCGTGCCTACGTATCCTAAATAGGATGGAATCAGAGCATTCGTAGTTCACCTCACTACGGGTGAGGAACTCTTGACCGTGGTCAAGGTTCCAAAGGGAAGGTAAGTGTCTATGGCAAGACACCTACATAGATTACGACGACTCTAAACCTAAGGCTAGGTTAAAAGGAAAGTAAGTGTCCATGGCAAGACACTCACCTAGAGTACAACGACTCTAATTCTAAGGCTAGGATGAAAGGGTAAAGTAAGTGTTCATAACCATGATGCTCACTTAAAGTACGACGACTCTAATCCTAAGGCTAGGATTAAAAGGGAAGTAAGTGTTCATAACCATGACACTCACATAGAGTACGGCGACTCCAATCCTAAGGCTAGGATAAAAAGGGAAGGACCTAAAGTTTTCCTAAGTTATGACATGGCAGTCAACGGGAGTGATCCTTTCCTTTAATTTTCACTAATTTTCTCGGCTCCTAACTTTTGTGATAAGTAACTTGGTTTCCATTTGCTTAATCTCGAGATTTTTTATTCTTGTTCTGATTTTTTTAATCTCGAGATTTTTAACTAATTTTCTCGGCTCCTAAGTTTGTCATTTTTAATTATTTTTGTTTGGTTTTTTTTTTTAAATTCACAAAAATGTTAAATTATTTTAATTTACAAAAAAATCCAATTTATATTATTTTTTTAATATAGTTAGAATTTTTTGTAATTAATTTCATTTTATTTGTTTTAAACATTTTTAAAATGAAATTCTCACCATGATTTTCCAACTTCAAATGAATTTCAAGCTTTCATGTGATTAAACATGATTTTTCAAAATATTTTTCAAAGTATACAACTTGTTTTTGAATATATTTGGTATTTTATATCATTTATTATTTAAATTTCCTTTGAAAATTATATTCAAAATTAGGGTTTTCTCTAAATTTTGATTCCTTTTCAAACTTCACAAAATACTTTTGGGCCTCTAAAAGAGTGTAAAACCCAACCCCCTTTGTACATAAATAATTTTGGGCCTCAATCATTGTATAAGTCCCAGTACAGTTTTCAAAACAACGGTGCGAGCACTGTCTTTCCATGGGCCTCTCCTTGAGTTGTAAGCCTCATCCCTTGTACAAAAATAAACTTTTGGGCCTCTAATAGAGTGTAAGACCCATCCCTTATAAATACTAAACCTTTTTTGGGTCTCAGTCATTGTATAAGTCCCGATACGATTTCAAAAACCTCGGTGCGATCGCCGTTTTCAAACAAAATCATCTGGGCCTACCCTTGTGTTGTAAGTCCTATTTCTCCTTCTTTTTCAAACTTTTGGGCCCCTTAATAGAGTGCAAGACCCATCTCTTTGTACAGAAAACCTTTTTTGGGGCTCATTCGCTGTATAAGTCCCGATATAATTTTCAGATCAACGGTACGACTACTGTTTTTCATCTGAGCCTCTCCTTGAGTATAAGCCCCAATCTTCTTCTTCCAAACAACTTCCCTTTTGATTTAGATTCAAATTCATAGTTGTTATCAAAACTTTCTTTAATTTCTTGAACAACTAACCATACAACTATTACAATGGAAGCTTGCTCACCTGTAAGTTTTAAAAAGCTTTCTTTTACGTACTTGCATATATATATATATATATATATATATATATATATATTTGTGATGGAAGCTTGCTCACCTGTAAGTCCTCCTACCCTCTTTTACATACAGTATATATTTCATCTGTATATATATATGCCTGTATATTATCTGCTTAGAGTTTTCCCCGACAATTAGGTGTATAACTCGATAAAGCCAGTGGTCACTCTTTCAACACAGTCAAAACTAGTTACCCATAGGAATTCCAGATACAGTCTTGCCTCCTCTTGGGCTTATACAATATGGAACAAAGAGAAAGGCATTATTCCCGGTGAAACTTTTCTCAGATTGTCACCATTAGAAAATTGTCAAAGAAATTCATTTCCCCCAAAGAGGATTAATTCCCGGTGAAACCTCTCTTGAATTTCTTCAAACCCTAGAACTGTTCACTAAAGAAAAGATTATTCCTGGTGAAACTTTTCTTGAACTTTTCTTAGGTTTGGATCCACAGGCTTCCTAAAAGCATCCCAGCCTCCTCTTGGGCTTTGTACAAGGGTCATCCGGCTTCTTAGAAGTTATCATGCCTTCTCTTGGGCTTAATACAAGGACCCTGAAGGCCTCTTAAAGGTATAGGACAGAACTTAGTCATCCTTTGTTAGAGCAGTCTTTCTAAAGAGTCAAACCCTCAGACCAATTTTAGGGTTGATTCTCATCCCTTAAAACACCAGCCTCCTCTTGGGCATCATACAAAGATAAACATTTTCATACCAGTAGACTTGGACAGTCTCATCTCCTCTTGGATCTCAAAAACATTCTCAAGTTCCCTACAAGCACAGGAGAAACCCTGATCATTTAATCAATCTCCAATAGAGTTAAAACCCTAATAGGTTCTAAAACTCAGTCTTCATCCTAAATTTCCCCAGCTAGGGTCAGCTTATCATCAGTATAACACTATCCTAAATCAGAACCTCAACTCTTCTGTAAGCCTCAGCAAGAGTTGATTCCCTACTTTGGACCTATCTCTGGATCTCATTAATCCTCAGCAGAAGTTAGCCTCCTCTTAGGCTTTGTATAAGGATCTTTCTTCACTCTCTTGTTGAGTCAATCACTTTTAGCCTCCTCTTAGGCTTTGTATAAGGATCTTTCTGCACTCTCTTGTTGAGTCAATCTCTTATAGCCTCCTCTTAGGCTTTGTATAAGGATCTTTCTGCACTCACTTGTTGATTCAATCACTTTTAGCCTCCTCTTAGGCTTTGTATGTGGATCTTTATTCACTCTCTTGTTGAGTCAATCACTTTTAGCCTCCTCTTAGGCTTTGTATAAGGATCTTTCTGCACTCTCTTGTTAAGTCAATCACTTTTAGCCTCATCTTAGGCTTTGTATAAAGATCTTAAAACACTATCTAGATTGAGTCAGTCAAATATCTTTCAGCATCAATCTTGGGCTTTGTACAAGACACCATATAAATCTCCTTAAGCAGAGCCAATCGTCTTTTAGGCTCAATCTTGGGCTTTGTACAAGACAGATAAAACCTCTCACCAGTAGAGTCAGTTTCCCCTTTTAGCCTCAATCTTGGGCTTTGTACAAGACACCTATAAAATCCCCCAAAGAGTAAAGTCTCTTTTTAGCCTCAATCTTGGGCTTTGTACAAGACAGATAAGCACTCTCTTGTTGAGTCAGCCTTTTCCAGCCTCCTCTTAGGCTTTGTATAATGACTTCCCCAGTGGAGTCAATCAATCTCTTAGCTTCAACCTTGGGCTTTGATCAAGGTTCACAAAAATCAACATCCCTTCAGAGGAAATAAAAAACTCTCTGTATGATCCATTTCAATTTCCAATGCAACTTTTCCTATTTTATCCTCTAATTAATATTACTTTCATCATTCCCAATACATCATAAGGGTACTTTAGTAAAAATATCATTCTCTCTCCTTCATTTATTCCTTTTTTCTTAATTTATGTGAAATGTCAACTGGGTCACTCATTGTGGGACGGAGGGAGTATATCACACGTCAAAATAGAAAATTAAACAAACCTTAATCCTAGATAACTGCTATAAGTGGCACACTGGTTGATTCAAATATCCAAGCTGTAGTCCATCTCTTATCCTGGTAAATTCCTTCTTTCATCTAATTGCTGTAAGTGGCAAGCCTCTAGATTATTTACATTCACGCCACTGTCCCTCTCTTAGCATGAAAGATTCCTAAGGAAAAATGGCATTGCTCAACACTGAGTTAAAGTTTTCTCCTTCAGGACAAATCCCTCATAAAGGAAATTATGGCATTGCTGGATTCACATATCCCAGTTAAAGTAATTCTCCTTTATAATCAATCACCCAACAATTGTGATAAACAGATGAGATATCTCCCTTTAGAGATGACAAATTCTCTCTTAGTCAAACCTTTAGCTTCAATCTTGGGCTTTGAATAAGACACAAATAACCTTTAGCTTCAATCTTGGGCTTTGAGCAAGGTGTAACACCCCGATTTTCGTAAGAATATTTATTTAATTTATTTAAATATTATATTCGTGGTTTTATGTGAATTTTGGTGTTTCGTGTCGATGTCGGTGTTTTTATGAAGTTTTGGTTATTTTAATTAAATAATAGTATATAATATGAATATATTAGTATTATTATTAATTTAAATAATATTAGAGGAATTAAGGGTAAGATGGACATTTGAGGAGTATTAGTGAGGGCATTATGGAGAAAGCCCAATTTTGAGGCCCAAGAGTTAAATTAACCCAAAAAGGAGGAATTGAGGAGAATTAGGATTCATTTTGTGATTAACCGTGAAAAGAAGGAAAAAAGGTGCATAACTCTGAGGAAAGAAGGGGAACGACGAGGATTCATGAAGGTTTCCGCAGGATCGATAGAGAAAGCTCAGATTCGACAATCTAAGGTATGAGGAGTAATTACCTTTCATTGTTTTCACTATAGGATTCGATGTAATTTGAAGTGGTTGTTTTGTGTTTGAGAGTTTATGGGATTATTGTGATGAATTGATGATTTTGAAGGTATTTTGAGAATCGATTATTAAGGGTTGAATTTAATCGGATAAAAATAGACCTTGGTGTCGATTTCCCCGTCGTTGTAGTTTTAACCTTGTGGTCAGAGGATTTATGGAGTTTATGGGGAGCTTGGGTGATCGTGGATAGATTAACTAAGTCAGCTTATTTCTTGCCGATGAAGATTAATCATTCTATGCAGAAGTTAGCCGAGATGTATATTGAAGAAATTGTGAAGTTACATGGGGTACCTTCGAGTATTATGTCGGATAGAGATCCGAGATTTACATCGAGGTTTTGGAAGATTTTGCAAGATGTGTTGGGCACCAATGTGAGAATGAGTTCTGCCTACCATCTGCAGATGGACGATCAGACAGAAAGGACGATCCAATCTTTAGAGAATTTGCTAAGGGCTTGTGTGTTGGATCATGGAGGATCGTGGGATAGCCATTGTCATACCCCCAAATTTTGACCACTAAGATTTCCCATCATTGTGCAAATCATCATCACAATATGGATGTACCTTTGTGCCTCATCAATCTCCTCAAGGAATTGTTGAGCATTCACCACAATCAAAAATAGGGTTTAAGCCCTCTCAGAGCCTTAGACAAGGGATCAATCAAGGAATTACATAATCTTTAACTTGTCTAACCTCTCAAACATCCACAATGGATCAAAAGGACTCCCACTTCAAGGATTAAGCACAAGGCTGCTCCCTTCTAGGTGGATCAAGTCTCAAGATCGACAGTGTAACCAAATTAGGGTTTTGGTCGACCAGGGCCTCCAGATGGAAATTTTTCCTCTGCGCAAAAGCCAAGGATCCAAAACATGACCTAATATACTCCATGGAGCCTCATGGACCCAATCATCAAGTCAATTTTGCCTCTGGGGATGCATTCATTAAAAATCAGGAATTAGGGTTTCTTGACCTAATTCACCCCTAAGTTGACTTTTGGGACAAATCATGAACCAAGACCTCAAGACATGATTTGAGGGTCTTTAATATACCATATTGATCCATTTGGAATAATGGATTAATCCAAGAAGATTGAGCAACAAGTCTCAATTTCATCTGCACCACAATTAGGGTTTTAAGGAAAAAGTCAACTGTAACTTTGACTTTTGACCAGGACATGCTCCCAAACCCTAAGACATGATTCAATATACCTTATGACACCCATGGAACATGTCCATCAAGTTTGATTTAGGTCAAGGACATGATTTCCTGAAGAATTGCACAGTTTGGAATTCATCTGATAAAAAGTCAACTGTGCATAAAAGTCAACTTTGACTTTTTGAGATTTTTCACCAAAATGGATTTTTAACCCTAAAATGATTTTTATGTATGATTTGAATCATCATTCATCAAGAAAAATCAAGAAAAGTTGGATAACTTGTAAAAGGGGTAACCATAAAACTTAGAAAAATTTCTAAGTTATGAAAAAGTACCACTAAGGTGCCAACTTTGGAGGACCATAACTCCTAAACCACAAAGCCATTTTTTTCCATCCAAAGCTTGATTTATAGGTCTCATTTCCCTCTACAAAAGCTTCATACTGACCTATGTCCAAATTCCTCATGGATTTTGAGTTATGGAGTGATCAAAATCAAGAAAAGTCACTTTGTTTCAACACTTAGTGAAAATTTCACTAAGTCAGATTTGGCCTCACTTTTTGCCAAATGTAGGGGGATTTTTCACTTGGATTCAAAAGAGATCAAAACCAAACATGTTTAAACAGTTGTTGTATCATGTAAGGGCTTTCCAAAATGGCCCATAACATTACCAAATTCAATTTGAGCCATGAGATATGACATTGGGAAGTTGCCTTGCTGAAATCTGCCAAGGCAAGGCAGATTTTACATTTTTGGTCGATTTACCAAATTCAGCCAAATCCAAATGCTCCTATCCACTTGGACACCTCATGGGATTAAATCTAAAGGGGACAATCACTGAGCCAAGCCTCCAAAGTCTTTGGAACAAGAAATAGCATGTTGAACCTAGAATGGCCAAAATAGGAACAAAACTCCAATTTTGGAATGAGGCATTCAATGGAAGCATCAAGGTGGCATGGACTGAGCCATTCTCAACTGAATTCAGTCAAGACTTATCCAAGACCAAGGGAACCACAACCCTGTGCCCTAACCTCTAGTCAATGGCTAGAGGAGACTTGGATTTCCATTGGACAACATTGGCCAAACCTCTGCTGCAGTTGCCATTCACTGTGGATCCCAAAACAAACTTGCTCTACTATAAATAGAGCTCAATTGTGATCAGTTTGAGGACACCAAAGCCATCAAACAGATGCTTTCCTCAAAATCTCTTTCTCTTGGCAAAAATGCCTTCTTTAGCAATGCAACTTTGAGTTTTTGAGCTAGAGAGCAATTCCACTCAAACCAATCACATACACACCTCACATACATCATATATGAGTTGATCAAACACTTAAACAACATTTGGAACACTGATTTCTCAGAATCACCAGCCAATTGCTCAAGGTTTTAACCAAGGTGCAGTTGAGATGCCATGAAGTGATCCAGCCAATTTAAGTCAAGTCCAAACATTCAAACACACTCCATAGGGTGTAGGGAAACTGTTCAGATCATCAAAACTCATCTGTAACACCTCCAACTCAAAAATCACATTGCACTTGCTGTCACGACCTAGAGGTAAGCCTAAACTTGGTCATCTCTCAATCTATGCATATTTCCTCGCACAATACTTTGACCATATGTTCATAATCATGCATGGAATGTTTCCCCTCAATTAATTACATTGTTTGAATCGTGTATAAAAAATCCCAGCCTTCATACAGAAATTAGGGTTCTTGAGGATTTTTCATGATTTCTTGTTATATGTTTAATTTAAATGAAATTAAATGCCATAGACATGATCGTGAGGTTGAAACGAGCATAATGATATGTGGATTGCATGGTATGATTAAGTATTCAGTGAGATTGGAGAGAAAATGCAAATCTGAGAATCTCAGAACACGCGCGTGTTCTTCAGCTTGTTCTTGGCGCCTTTTTTCTAAATTCAAATATTTGAATTTTATGATTTTGTTTAATTGATTCAAAAATTAATTTCTCTCTGAGTTTTAATGATTTTGAGTTGATTCTTTTTTTAATAATTCACAAAAATGTTAAAATATTTTATTTTCCCAAAAAATCCCAAAAATATTATTTATTTCATATAATTGATATTTTTGCAAAGAATTAATGTTTTAATTGTTTTTAACATTAAAAATATTTTTTCCACCTTGATTTTGCAACTTTTAATGCTTTCTAATTATTTTGTAGGTCAATACTTAATTTTTGAAGCATTAATCCAAGATCACAAGTTGTTTTCCATGTGTTAAACAATGTTGATCATTTTAATTGAATTTTTATTCAATTAAATACATTTTGAAAGCAAATTAGGGTTTTGGATTAATTCAACCCTCATAAATCATTTTCAAAACTTTTGGGCCTCTAATAGAGTGTAAGACCCAATCCTTTTTTTGACCAAATCATTTTAGGGCCTCAGTGTATGGTATAAGTCCCGATACCGTCAAAAACAAACGTCGCGATCGTCGCCCTTTTGAAAAATAACCTTCTGGGCCTCTCCTTGAGCTATAAGACCCATTCAAAACTTTTTGGCCTCTATTAGAGTGTAAGACCCAATCCCCTTTTAACCAAAACCATTGTGGGCCTCACTTATTGTATAAGTCCCTCTGCGTTAAAAGAAAACCTCGGCGCGATCGCCGTTTCAAACGAAAAGTCATCTGGGCCTACCCTCGTGTTATAAGCCCCACTCTTTTTCTTTAAACTTTTTGGGCCTCTTGGGAGAGTGTAAGACCCATCCCTTTGTACAGACAACCTTTTTGGGCCTCAAACACTTGTATAAGTCCCTCTATACAAATTCAACAGTGCAATCACTGGTAAAACCCTGGGCCTCTCCTTGAGCTGTAAGCCCCAAATCTTTCTTTTTCAAAGCACTTTCTCCTTTGATTTTGAATATACTGTGGTTTTCAATCTTTCTTTGTTGAACAACTAACCAAACAACATGGAAGCTCTACAACCGAGTAAGTGTTTATCCGCTTTCATTTACCGCTTTCATATACATATAATTGTATTGTGGGGCTGTTTCGCTTTAAGTCTTCTTTCATAAACTCATATCAACTGTGTAATAATAGTATAGATATTTAGAGTTTCCCCGACAACTACGTCTAGAACTAGGTGACGCCGTTTCGTTTATTCGTAGAAATAGACAACTAGATCCCCAATAGGATCACCAGATACAGTCTTCTCTTCGGCTGTCCTCATTAGGAATTGTCAAGAAACTCTACTCCCAGAGATGAATGTATTCTCCGTGAATGGCATCTTTGAGTTTCTTCCAAATTCTCGAACTTTCCTGACTTTGATCTATTCTCGGTGAATAGCATTGCCTTGAATTTCTCGGGGTTTGGGGACCCACGGGCTTCTTAAAAGCATCGGCCTCCTCTTGGGCATCGTACAAGGACCCACAGGCTTCCTAAAAGCAACCCCGCCTCCTCTTGGACTTAGTACAAGGACCCACCGACTTCTTAGAAGTATTCACAGCCTCCTCTTAGGCTTCGTATAATGATCTCTTCCTCCGGGAATGACGGCCTCCTCTTGGGCTTCGTACAAGGACCCGTCGGTTTCTTAAAAGCTTCCAGCCTCTTCTTGGGCTTCGTACAAATTGTCCCGACGACCTCTTAGAGGTATAGGAACATAACTTAGTAATCTTCATAGAACAATCCTTTCAAAGAGTCTACTACTATTTCTCAAAGTATAGTACAAAAGATGAAACTCTAGACTTGGACAGTCTAATCTCCTTGAGTCTCAAAGGCATTCTCAAGAGACCTCTTCGTTAAATAGGAAGGAAAACCGTAGACTCGGACAGTCTCATTACCCTTTGGATTCCCTGTTTCCTCTAAGAAAAGGAAATATCCTTGATCCTCGAATCAAATCCCTGAGTACAGTGTTGCTCATATAAGAACTGATTTTCTCTTTTAAAATCAGTATACTGGACCTGTCTCTTAACTGAAACAGTTGCCCTGGCCTCCTCTTGGGCTTTGTACAATGATTCTCCCCAGCGGAGTCAAACAACGTTTAGCCTCTCTCTCGGGCTTTGTACGAGACACATAAGAGACTCCCTTGTTGAGTCAATCACCCCTTTAGCCTTCATCTCGGGCGTTATACGAGATACAAAAAGGTTCTTATGGAGCCAAACAAATTTTAGCCTCCATCTCGGGCTTTGTACGAGATACAAAAACTCTCTTGTTGAGTCAAATAGCCTCCATCTCGGGCTTTATACGAGATACCAAAAGATTCCCTCATTGAATCAACCCCTCTTAGCCTCTCTCTCGGGCTTTGTACGAGACACAAATAGCCTCCTCTTAGGCTTTGTATAAGAAAACCACTAGTTGATCCAATCAACCTTTTAGCATCAAAGCTGTGCCTCGTACACAAACATCAACAACTCCTTCCCCTTTATCTAATTGTTGTAAGCGGCAAGCCTCTGGATCATCTATATCCACGCCACTGTCCTTCTTTTAGCATGGGAAATTCCTAAGGAAAGATAACATTGCTCTACACTGAGTTAAAGTCTTCTCCTTCAGGTTAAAAATCCCCTATAAAGGAAATTATGGCATTGCTGGATTCACATATCTCGGTTAAAGTAATTCTCCTTTATAAACAGTTGTGACATACAACCCCCTCTTTAGAGATGACAAATTCTCTCTAAAGTTAAACCCTTTTAGCTTCATATCTTGGGCTTTGAACAAGATACAAATAGACCCTTCAGCTTCACATCTTGAGCTTTGAACAAGATACAAATCACCTTTCGCTTCACGTCTTGGGCTTTGAACAAGACACCAAAAAACACCCATTTCCTCCCATAGAATAGGAGGAACTACGAACGCTCTGATTTCCCTGTTTCGGTAAACGGGAATACGTAGGCATAAGATCGAATGAAAAGATCTTAGCGAGCGCAATCAACAAAAAACCTAAATCCCATACTCTCACATATCTATCAAAAAGCATCAGTCCTAACATCCTAATCCTTGTTCCCCGCCAGAAACCTTCCATTCTGTCAAAATAACACAAGAAAGGCCCCACCACAGTGATAGCATCCGTAACCTAACAAACCGCTGTTTAAACTCAGTATGCAAAGCAGGGTTAATTGGAGACATCTATTTCCTTATTCAGCTCAAAATAGGATAAAAAATGAATCGACTTGTAGTAAGCTCAAACCGCAGAGAGCGACCAGCGCTTAAGAACCGCGTCCAAAATTGCTCGCTATAGCCATTTACCGTTGATTGAGCTCACGTACAATAATAGTTTTCATGCTAGTATTGGGATGGCGCCCTTTGAAGCTTTGTATGGGAGAAGGTGTACGACTCCGTTGTGTTGGTATGAATCGGGTGAGAGTGTTGTACTCGGACCTGAAATTGTACAAGAGACGATTGAGAAGATTAAGATGATCCAAGAGAGGATGAAAGCTTCGCAGAGTCGTCAGAAGAGTTACCATTATAAGAGGAGGAAAGCACTTGAATTTCAAGAGGGAGATCACGTGTTTTTGAGGGTGATGCCAATGACTGGTGTGGGTCGAGCTTTGAAGTCTAGGAAGCTCACTCCACGTTTTGTTGGTCCATATCAGATATCGCAGAGGATAGGAGAGGTAGCCTATCGAACTGCTTTACCGCCGTCACTTGCGAATTTGCATGACGTGTTCCATGTGTCTCAGTTGAGGAAGTACGTTTCGAAACTGTCGTATGTGATTCAGATGGATGATGTACAAGTGAGAGATAATCTGACTATGGAAGCATTGCCTATGCGTGTTGAGGGTTGAGAGATGAAGCAATTACGGGGTAAAGACATAACTTTGGTGAAGGTGTTGTGGGGTGGACCAGCTGGAGGAAGTTGGACTTGGGAACACGAAGATCAGATGAGGGAGTCGTATCCGACTCTATTTCCTTGAGGTAATTTTCGAGGGCGAAAATCCTTTAAGTGGGAGAGAGTTGTAACACCCCGATTTTCGTAAGAATATTTATGTAATTTATTTAAAGATTATATTCGTGGTTTTATGTGAATTTTGGTGTTTCGTGTCGATGTCGGTGTTTTTATGAAGTTTTGGTTATTTTAATTAAATAATAGTATATAATATGAATATATTAGTATTATTATTAATTTAAATAATATTAGAGGAATTAAGGGTAAGATGGACATTTGAGGAGTATTAGTGAGGGCATTATGGAGAAAGCCCAATTTTGAGGCCCAAGAGTTAAATTAACCCAAAAAGGAGGAATTGAGGAGAATTAGGATTCATTTTGTGATTAACCGTGAAAAGAAGGAAAGAAGGTGCAGAGCTCTGAGGAAAGAAGGGAAACGGCGAGGATTCGTGAAGGTTTCTGCAGGATCGATAGAGAAAGCTCAGATTCGACAATCTAAGGTATGGGGAGTAATTACCTTTCATTTTTTTCATTATAGGATTCGATGTAATTTGAAGTGGTTGTTTTGTGTTTGAGGGTTTATGGGATTTTTGTGACGAATTGATGATTTTGAAGGTATTTTGTGAATCGATTATTAAGGGTTGAATTTAATCGGATAAAAATAGACCTTGGGGCCGATTTCCCCGTCGTTGTAGTTTTAACCTTGTGGTGAGAGGATTTATGGAGTTTATGGGGAGCTTGAGAGTTTTGAAGGTTTAGGGGATTTAAGGTTCCCATAGGGTCACAAATCGACCAAATAGACATAGGTTTTATGCCTTTGACTTCCTTGATATATTAGAACTGTTATGGGGATTTTTTTAGGTCATTTGGGGCTGCAATCGCAGGTACTTTGGTGGTTGTGGAGCTACTGATGCATAGCAGCGATTTGCTGTAATCACAATTTCGCTAGGTGAACCATTGCTTCGCTAGGCGAATGTTCGCCAAAGCTCGTGAAGCGAGCAGCACAGTGAATGCGCGATAACATGAGTGTGGATACTGAGATGATTCTGAAGTGGAAGTGGGAATTCACCGGAAGTCTCACTAAGCGAATGAACCTACGAGTGGGTTCGCTAAGCGAATAAACCCGCGAGTATGACAGAGGGTGCTTTCTGGTGTTTTAGTGTGGTGTCTGTGGGATTCGCTGGCCACTTCGCCAAGCGAAGGTTTTAGCGAACAGGTTTGCCTAGCGAATCCTAGAGCGAACGTCTGCTGTTTCGCAAGATTTCGTATATGTGGCTGTGTTGTTCTGGTGTTTGATGCTGTGATATTTATGATGTTTTACCATGATGTTAGTGATGTTAATGATGATTATGACGTGATGATTTCGTGATGTTTTGACGAGTACTTTATGAGATGAATTTCATGAGAATATTGATGATTATGAACTGTGTATATTTGACGTATGATGATTACTTGACGATATGAATTACTATGACGTTTATTGATGACCAGGAGTTGTTTATGTATGATGTATGATGATAAGACGATGACGCGTGATGTTTTGATGAATAAATGACGACATGACGAACATGATGTTTTGATGAATGATGATGCACACAATTATGTTTTGATGATGATGAGTATTGACGTTTGTGTATCATGCATTCATATGCATACTCTGTGACGACGCTTCATTCCCATTGTACGGATATGAGGTAATTATGACGTGCTCCGGTTCCAAATGCGGGATCGGTCCTATTAACGGGGATCTTTGAAGGGTTGATGGCCTAATGTCCATCTATTATGACGATTGGTACCACATGCATGAGCTTGTTATGCATTGCATTTTATGTGGCATTGATGAATTTGTGATATGGTGCTTCCTGATATTTTCCTTGATGATGACCTTGATGGTGTCGTTTATGAAGATAATGCCATTTTATGTATATCTTGTTTTAGAATGATTATTATGAATTATGATTACTCACCCTGCCTGTTTGAATGTTGCCTCCACGTGGGTAACATGCAGGTGATCAGGTTTAGCCGTGGATGCTTTCGAGGACTTGAATTTTATTTGCTTTTGGTTGATTTAGAGGGTCTTGCTTTGATAGTGTAACATCGGGTTGGGGTCCTTTGAGTCGAACTATGTTATTTCCTTATTTTTGTTTTCATTTGATGATATGGTTTTATTTTGATTATTATGACATTTTTTGAAAACCTTTTAAATTGAGAATTTTGAGTTCCGCTGCCATGTGAAGGCTTTTTTATTTATTTCGAGGAAAATCCATTGTTTACAGGGTAATTGTGTTATTTTGATTTAATGAGAAATGCGCACACTTTGAGGGAATTTTTATGCCTTACTCTGATATTTGAGTTGTTTCTGCTGCAACATTATTGGGGTAGAAAAGGGTGTTACAACACCAAATATCATTTTCCTCCCATAGAATAGGAGGAACTACGATTGCTCTGATTTCCCTGTTTTATTTAACGGGAATACGTAGGCATAAGATTGTGAAATCTTAGCGAGCACACCAATCAAAAACTTTAGGTCCAATACCTTCACATACCAATCAAAAACTTTAGGTCCAATACCTTCACATACCAATCAAAAACTTTAGGTCCAGTACCTCCACTCATCAAAAACCTCAAAAAATCCGAAATCAACAAAAACTCTCTCTCGCAAAAAAAACCTCCCAAAGGAGAAACTTTCCCAACCCACCACAGAAAAACACCAGTAAGTAGAAAGCAATAAGGATAATTGCTAACGACCTGTGGATAACCACATATAGGATGGGTAATTGACAACTCCCAATTGTATAACCTGACCCCGAACTCCCCAATCTCTTTAAGCATTTGTTCAGTTAAACATTTGCGTGCAAGGTTAGTTTTAAATAGCTTCCCTTTCTTTTCCAGCTTCATAGGATAAATAAGAAATCATAAAGTAGCACCCAACTCCTACCATTGCGGTGAGGAGAAACCTATGGCGATAAGGTGGTCACGTCACCGACAAAAATCGCACGCTACAGGTAAATGACGACTCTGCTGGGGAGTCATTTTATCTGTCTGGGACTAGGATTAAAATTCCTAAGAGGTCTAGGTTGTTAGAAATTTTCTACATACTATATTATATATATATATATATATATATATATATATATTGCTTTTCCTACTTGATATCCGTGTTTATTTTTTTGTCAATGGGAATGCGATTGATATGCATGTGGAAAGTTTGAGAGAACCCTAAGATAAGTGATGGCATAGACGGGTGTACTTACAGGCAGTGATTCCCGAATAAGCGATCCTGGTAGACCATCAAATCAGGCGAGGGCCCGTGTGGATACTATGTTGAACAACCAATCGTTGTGAAAATAGACGTTATCCCAGTGCGGCACCCGTGACCCTAAGGATTTAGTAGACATTAACCATATGGCCATTTGGTAGTGCGGTAACTATCGGGAATAATTAATACGCGATACTACACTCAAATGAGATTACCCTAGGAAGCTACAGCTCGCTCAGGTGAACCTGCTTGTTGGTTATATCCCTAAGGGGGTCAATGATTTTGGAAACCTTTAACCCATTCTACAGGTACAAAAATTTACCAGAATACAACCTTAGGGGATGGGTAGAGCCATGACTCCATGCTCGAGACGTTGAACCCTTGAACCCATGTTTTTTCAATGTTTTTGTGTGCTGCATTCATTTAAAAAACTCTTAAACAAAAAATCTTCTCTTTTCTCCTCTCTTTCTTTTTCAAAATAAAATAAAACAATAATTGCAAATATCAGAGAGAGAGATTGCGTTATGGATTTCGGTAGAAGAAAGAACCACACAAGTACACCTTCAAGGCTCTGAGACAAGAGGATTTGAGAAGGTTGGCAAGGATGATTACCAACCCTGATGCTTTCAGAGCTAAGCACAGAGGGTTGTTGTCTCTGTTAAGGGTCTATGTTGTTGAAGGAATCGTGTCTACGTTAATTCAGTTTTACAATCCGGTTTATCACTGTTTCATATTCCCGGATTATCAACTAGCACCAACACTGGAGGAGTACTCTCATCTGACTGATTTACCTATCACTGACCAAGCTCCATTTTCTAGACTGAAAGAAATTCCAAATGAACAAACCATTATGAAATTCTGGCATATGCAGACAGCAGATGTCCTAACACATGTCAAGACATTGTGCTACATAATCATTTAAACTCAGAGGCACAACAACAGACTGATACCTTGAATATCAGAACTGCACCATCACAGATGTCACGACATCTGATCCAACATGTCAGTAAAGAACAATAACACAACTGTAAATTGCAGAATGTTAAATAAGACATTATGTGTTAACCCAGTTCAGTACAACTCTCCTACATCTGGGGGATACCAATCCAGGATGAAAACTTCACTATCTGTAGAACTGTTACAAAGCTAAACTCCCCCGTTTACAACTTTATCCTAACATCTACCCAATGAACACCTTTACTAAGGTTAAACTCAAACGTTTAGAACCCTGATATGAGATACCCCACCCATATCTTAATCATAACCTGTGATATCTCTGTCTTCTGCTAATACAGAACCAGTCGCGATTTCTGACCTCCAAGTTATCTTGGACTTGCTTCAAAGCTTTGTCCAAGAACAATACAACAACCATTACCTACAGGCTTCTGGTTGTGTCCCTGTACCTATGCCTTCCACTCTGCATCCCATATTGCAGAGTGGAGACTTACAACTCCTAAGAGAGCTAACAACTCTCAAACCCTAAACCCTTATTCAACACAAGAGAACTAGGTTACAAAGTTACAAGCGATACAAAAGTGCAGTACATAACCCTAGGTCTAGGTCACCTTATATAGTCTTCTTTTTGTCTTGGGCTTTCTATCTTTGATCATGTGTTTCCTTGATCCGCTCCTTAATTCTTGCAACAGATTAAAACCTGCTAACTTACCAAGTCAGTCAGGATGTCGAGACATTTCCTTTGACATCTTTTTCTTCTGCAGATTCTTCAAGTTTATCATCAGAATGTTTTACCAAAATTTAGTCAAACAACAGGTGCTTTCAATCTCCCCCTTTTGACAAATTTTGGTTAAAAGAAACATTTTCTTCTGCATTCTGCAAACAGCAAGGCTCCTTCATCAAGACTCCTTTATCTTGAGAATTGATAGGAGCTAAGGTCTAAGAGATTCTCCCCCTCAACATATTCCCATTCCTTCCAAGAGATGTCTTGGGAACTAGAAGACTCCTCCAAAAAAGAAACAGCAGTTGTAGGCTTAGTAACACTGAGAACATAGATTGCGTACCTCAGGTCACAAGACACAGCCTGCTTCACAACTCAAATCACAAAACACAAGGAAAATAAAGATTGTTAAGATGTCAGAACATTTTAACCAACATTCTTGCACAACAACTGCAGGAATGTACAGTAGCGAGCGATTTTGGACGCGGTTCTTAAGCGCTGGTCGCTCTCTGCGGTTGAGCTTTAACTACAGGTCGATTCAATTTTTATCCTATTGTGAGCTAATGAAGGAAGGGAAATAGATGTCTCTAATTAACCCTGCTTTGCATACTGAGTTTAAACAGCGGTCTGTTAGGTTACGAATGCTATCAATGTGGGGGGGGCTTTTGTACTGGTTATTTGTATTTTCGCCAATAATGTTTCTTTCTAGGACTTGACAGAATGTTTCTGGCGGGGAACAAGGATTGGGATGTTAGGACTGATGCTTTTGGATGTAAGAGTATGGGATTTGGGTTTTTTGTTGATTGTGCTCTCTAAGATCTTTTCTTTCGATCTTATGCCTACGTATTCCCATTTACCGAAACAGGGAAATCAGAGCGTTTGTAGTTCCTCCTATTCTATGGGAGGAAATGGTTGTTTTGGTGTCTTGTTCAAAGCCCAAGACGTGAAGCGAAAGGTAGTTTGTATCTTGATCAAAGCCCAAGATGTGAAGCTGAAAGGTTTGACTTTAGAGAGAATTTGTCATCTCTAAAGAGGAGGTTGTATGTCACAACTGTTTATAAAGGAGAATTACTTTAACCGGGATTTGTGAATCTGGAAACGCCATAATTTCCTTTATAGGGGATTTTAACCTGAAGGAGAAGACTTTAACTCAGTGTAGAGCAATGCTATCTTTCCTTAGTAATTTCTCATGCTAAAAGAGGGACAGTGGCATGGATGTAGATGATCCAGAGGCTTGCCGCTTACAGCGATTAGATGAAGAGGGAAGGAGTTGTTGATGTTTGTGTACTGTGAACGAGGCACAACTTTGATGCTAAAAGGTTGATTGGATGAACTAGTGGTTTTCTTATACAAAGCCTAAGAGGAGGCTACTATGTGTCTCGTACAAAGCCCGAGAGAGAGGCTAAAAGGTTTTGACTCAACGAGGGAATCTTTTGGTATCTCGTATAAAGCCCGAGATAGAGGCTATTGTTTGTTTGGCTCAATAAGAACCTTTTTGGTATCTCGTATAAAGCCCGAGATTGAGGCGAAAGGGGTGATTCAACAGGAGAATCTTTTATACTCAACAAGAGAGTGTTTTTGTATCTCGTACGAAGCCTGAGATGGAGGCTAAAAGTTTGATTGACTCAACAAGAGAGTCCTTTATACTCAACAAGAGAGTGTTTTTGTATCTCGTACGGAGCCCGAGATGGAGGCTAAACGTTTGCTTCGCTGGGAAGAATTATTGAACAAAGCCCAAGAGGAGGCTATTGTAACTGTTTCAGTTGAGTGACAGGTCTAGTATACTGACTTTAAAGAGAAAATCAGTTCTTATATGAGCAATACGGTATCAAGGATTTGATTTGAGGATCCGGGATATTTCCTTTTCTTTGAGGAAACGGGAAATCCGAAGGGTATCGAGACTGTTCGAGTATGCGGGTTTCCTTCCTATCTAACGGAGGGGTCACTTGAGAATGTCTTTGAGACTCAAGGAAGTTAGACTATCCAAGTCTAGAGTTTCATCTTTTGTACTATGCTGTGAGAAACAGTAGTAGACTCTATGAAAGGACTGTTCTATGAGGATGACTAGGTTATGTTCCTATACCTTTAGGAGGTTGTCGGGACAATTTTCACGGAGCCCAAGAGGAGGCTGGAAACTTTTAAGAAGCCGACGGGTCCGTGTACTAAGCCCAAGAGGAGGCTATCATTCCCGGAGGACGAGATTATTATACGAAGCCTAAGAGGAGGCTGTGAATACTTTTAAGAAGCCGTAGGGTCCTTGTACGAAGCCCAAGAGGAGACGGGGTTGCTTTTAGGAAGCCTGTGGGTCCTTGTACAATGCCCAAGAGGAGGCCGATGCTTTTAAGAAGCCCGTGGGTCCCCAAACCCCGAGAAATTCAAGGCAATGCTATTCACCGAGAATAGATCAAAGTCAGGAAAGTCCGAGAATTTGGAAGAAACTCAAAGATGCCATTCACGGAGAATACATTAATCTCTGGGAGTAGAGTTTCTTGACGATTCCTAATGAGGACAGCCTGAGAGAAGACTGTATCTGGTGATCCTATTGGGGATCTAGTTGTCTATTTCTACGAATAAACGAAACGGCGTCACCTAGTTCTAGACGTAGTTGCCGGGGAAACTCGAAATATCTATACTATTATTACACAGTTGATATAAGTTTATGAAAGAAGACTTACAGCGAAACAGCCCCACAATACAGTTATATGTATATGAAAGCAGTAAATGGAAGCGTATAAACACTTACTCTGTTGTAGAGCTTCCATACTGTTTGGTTAGTTGTTCAACAAAGGAAGATTGAAAACAACAGTGTATTCAAAATCAAAGGAGAAAGTGCTTTGAAAAAGAAAGATTTGGGGCTTACAGCTCAAGGAGAGGCCCAGGGTTTTATCAGTGAGCGCACTGTTGAATTTGTACAGAGGGACTTATACAACGAATGAGGCCCAAAATATTTCTGTACAAGTGGGTTGGGTCTTACACTCTCTCAAGAGGCCCAAAAGGTTTAAAGAAAAAGAATGGGGCTTATAACACGAGGGTAGGCCCAGAAGGTTATTTTTCAAAAGGCGACGATCGTGCCGTTTGTTTGAAAATGTACAGAGGGACTTATACAACGAATGAGGCCCAAAATTGTTTTGGTTAAAAGGGGGTTGGGTCTTACACTCTATTAGAGGCCCAAGAGTTTTGAATGGGTCTTATAGCTCGAGGAGAGGCCCAAGGTTATTTTGCAAAGGCGACGATCGCGCCGTTTATTTGAAAATGTACAGAGGGACTTATACAACGAATGAGGCCCAAAATATTTCTGTACAAGTGGGTTGGGTCTTACACTCTCTCAAGAGGCCCAAAGTGATTTGAAAATGATTTATGAGGGTTGAATTAATCCAAAAACCCTAATTTGTTTTCAAAAATGTATTTAATTGAATAAAAATTCAATTAAAAATGATCAAAATTGTTTAACATATGAAAAACAAATTGTGATTTGGGATTAATGCTTCAAAAATTAACTATTGACCTACAAAATAATTAGAAAGCATTAAAAGTTGCAAAATCAATGTAGAAAAAATATTTAAAATGTCAAAAAGAATTAAAATATTAATTCTTTGCAAAAATATCAATTATATGAAATAAATAATATTTTTGGTAATTTTTTGATAAAATAAAATATTTTAACATTTTTGTGAATTATTAAAAAAAGAATCAACTCAAAATCATTAAAACTCAGAGAGAAATTAATTTTTGAATCAATTAAACAAAATCACAAAATTCAAATATTTGAATTATTCAAAAATGGCGCCAAGAACACACCAAGAACACGCGTGTGTTCTGGGTTTGGCTGATTTGCATTTTCCCCTCAATCTCAGTGAATACTTGATTATAACATGCAATCCACATATCATTATGCTCGTCTCAACCTCACGATCATGTCTATGTCCATTAATTTCATTTAAATTAAACATACAACAAGAAATCACGAAGAAACCTCAAGAACCCTAATTTTTGCATGAAGGCTAGGATTTTTGATACACGATTCAAACAAAGCAATTAATTGAGGGAAAACATTCCATGCATGATTATGAACATATGGCCAAATTATTGTGCAGCAAAAATTGCATGGATCATAGAGTTAGAAGAGCTCATGCTTACCACTTGCAGCTGGTGATCGTGATTTGTGTTGGAGGTGTTACAGCTAGGTTCCAATGATGTGGATAGCTTCCCTAGGTGCCAAGTGATGTGTCTGAGTGCTTGGAATAGATTGAAATGGTTTGGAGTTGAAGATGGCACCTCAACTGCAAAACTGTCAAGAACTTGAGCAATTGGCTGGTATTTTGTGAAATCAGTGTTCCAGATGTTATGTGAGTGTTTGGATCACTTCTATATGATATATGTGAGGTGTGTGAGTGATTGGAAAAGCTCTCAAACTCAAAACCCGATAGCTACCTTGCTAAAAAAGGCATTTTTGCCAAGAGAAAGAGATTTTGAGGAAAGCATCAGTTAGATGGCTTTGGTGTACTCAAACTGATCACAATTGAGTTCTATTTATAGTAGAGCAAGTTTGTTTTGCAAGGAATAGTGAATGGCAACTGGTAAGTAGGTTTGGCCAATGTTGTCCAATGGAAATCCAAGTCTCCTCTAGCCATTGACTAGAGGTTAGGGCACAGAGCTTTGGTTCCCTTGGTCTTGGATAAGTCTTGACTGATTTCAGATGAGAATGGCTCAGTCCATGCCACCTTGATGCTTCCATTGAATGCTTCAATCCAAATTTGGAGTCTTGTCCCTATTTTGGCCATTCTAGGTTCAACATGCTATTTCTTGTTCCATGGACTTTGGAGGCTTGGCTCAGTGATTGTCCCCTTTAGATTCAATCCTTAGATATGTCCAAGTGGATAGGAGCATTTGAATTTGGCTGATTTTGGAAAATCGAGCAAAGTTGCAAATTCTTCCTTGCCTTGACAGATTTCAGCAAGGCAACTTGCCAATGTCATATCTCATGGTGTAAGTTGAAATTGGCAATGTTCTTGGCCATTTTGGAAAACCCTTACATGATATAAAAATTGTTTGAACATATTTGGTTTTGATCTCTTTTGAATCCAAGTGAAAAATCCCTCTACATTTGGCAAAAAGTGAAGGCAGATTCTGACTTAGTGAAAATTTCACTAAGTGTTGGAAAAAGTGACATTTTCACTTTTCAGCCATTTTGATCACTCCATAACTCAAAATCCTTAATGAATTGGACTTAGGTCTAGTTGAAGTTTTTGTAGAGGGTAATGAGGTCTACAAATAAAACTTTGGATGGGAAAAAATGGCCTTGTGGTTTAGGAGTTATGACCCTCCAAAGTTGGTATCCTTGTCACTTTATTTTTAACTTAGAAAATTTTCTAAGTTTTTATGGTTACCCCTTTTACAAGTTATCCAACTTTTCTTGATTTTTCTTGATGAATGATGATTCAAATCATACATTAACATCATTTTAGGGTTAAAAATCCATTTTGGTGAAAAATCTCAAAAAGTCAAAGTTGACTTTTTGTGCACAGTTGACTTTTTATCAGATGAATTCCAAACTGTGCAATTCTTCAGGAAATCATGTCCTTGACCTAAATCAAACTTGATGTACATGTTCCATGGGTGTCATGGGGTATATTGGGGAATGTCCTAGGGTTTGGGAGCATGTCCTGGTCAAAAGTCAAAGTTACAGTTGACTTTTTCCTTAAAACCCTAATTGTGGTGCAGATGAAATTGAGACTTGTTGCTCAAACTTCTTGGACTAATACATTGTTCCAAATGGATCAATATAGTTCATTAGAGACCCTCAAACCCTCCTTTGAGGTCTTGGCTCATGATTTGCCCAAAAAGTCAACTTAGGGGTGAATTAGGTCAAGAAACCCTAATTCCTGATTTTTTATGTATGCATCCCCTGAGGCAAAATTGACTTGATGAATGGGTCCATGAGGTTCCATGGAGTATATTAGGTTATGTTTTGGATCATTGGCTTATGCCCAGATGAAATTTTCCATCTGGAGGCCCTGGTCGACCAAAACCCTAATTTGGTGACACTGGCGATCTTGAGGCTTGATCCACCTAGAAGGGAGCAACCTTGTGCTTAATCCTTGAAGTGGGAGTCCTTTTGATCCTTTGTAGTTACTTGAGAGGTTAGACAAGTTGAAGATCAATTCATTCCTTGATTGATCCTTTGTCTAAGAACTCTGAGAGAGCTTGAAACCCTAATTCTTGATTGTAGTTGAAGCTCACCCATCTTTGGGGAGATTGATGAGGCATGATGGTTCACCCATATTGTGATGATGATTAGCACAATGATGGGAAATCTTAGTGGTCAAAATTTGGGGTATGACATGTACCTAAACCTAGACACCATCAGAAAACCATTCTCCCCCTTTTTAGCCAAAACTTGGCAAAAGTGACCAAGACACAACATACCCAGATTTTGAAGAACCCCATCTGCCACCAACCCGTGGAGAGTATTGAGACTAAAGAAGATCAAGGCAATCCTATTTATAGCCGATCCATTTTCTTAGAAAGTAATGATCCATAGAAAATAATGCTAGTCAATTCAAAGGATCATTAATCGAAGGCAATAACTCCACCAGTACCACACTAACCAAGATTGCTTTGACTGTTTCTTCTTTTAAGAACGCCGACCAAAGAACCTATTACATGCACGCATGTTTTATAACAATCTCCTGACATCATGTCAGACATTATCTATTCTTCCTAGATTCTTCTTCTGATTTGACACCACAGAGATTTCTTCACATAATTATGATCCCAGTCTGCAGAGAAAAATAAATTCTCCTAGACTCATCAATGATTCTTAAGCATCCAATAAGAACCATTCCTAATACACATGTACTGCAAAGTTTTCCCCAACTTGCAACAATACAATAATGTCAAGACATCCTTCTTGACATCTCAGTTTGCTTGACGCACAAAAGCAAACTGGAACTTCCACTGCATCCTCACAGTAATTCATCTTATATCAAAAGGCATCTCCCCTTATCTAAGGTAACTAGTGCTCATCCACAGAACACCCAAGCTAATGAAAGAAAAACATAAGACGCATCTTCATGTCTTCAAGAGTTCACCCTCGGTCCAACTTACTAGCTGAACACAATCACCAACTCTCTTATTGCTCTCTTTGACAAGATACAATAATCACTCACACATGATCACCATCATGCTACCCGTGAGGAAATGTATACCAACCATAACAAACTCTTGGCTTGAGCTCAAAGTCCCATTGATCCCCCATATCCTACAACCATCTACACACCACATGAACTCCTCTTTAATTATCATGTATAGACCTCCAGCTGCTTAAGGCACAAACTAATTGAATCAAAATGCTTCACATTCCTCAAAGAGACGCACAGGGCCCCTTAGTATGTTATAACGATGTCAGCTATCGTATGCATGCTCCAGAACTTCACAACTTCTAAACTGATCCACTACTAGCATGACTTACAACCAGGGGAACATCCCATTCACAAGATTTTCAACTGACCTTACCCAGCCAGCAATAGAGATAGACACCCCACAATCCAAGATAGTCATTCCTTATCATTCTCCCGTATGATAACCTGGAATACTTCTGATTTTCTGGTTAATATCCACTTCTGAACGCATCAGAATCTAGACCTTCGTGCAATCAACCCATGATCCACTCCATTCTACTCCACACCATCCTCTCAAGGCAGTTCTTCTACTTCATCATTCTCCCGTATGACTAGATAGATACTCATCAGACATGATGTAGCCAACAAGTTCCTAAACCAGAACTCAAGAATCCTCCACCAAGGATAACTAACCCAATAATGTTCTAACATCAGTTAGGACATCATCCACACATCATAGACACCACACACCATGGTTCTTGATATGCTCCACCACTGGACTTACTATCAGCATAGTAATCCACACTGAAGATCTTCACACAACACTGCGCCACCAGCTTGAACAAAGAAAACTTCAGAAACCCAGAGAGAAATAAAATTTCATCCACCAAAGAAGGCGTGCTCCCAATCTCAACCCAGAACTTCTGCCACAAGTTCCCAGAGAACCAGAACCTCCTTACAATTTCAACTAACTACTCTTCTGCACAAGAGCAATCAGTTTCAAGCATCCTGCTTAAATGCACATTGTGAAACCAACCAAATACCACCTTTTGATTGACCTCACTCATCTTCAGAACTCCCACAAGATACACTGATCCACTAATGAAATCAGACCTTCAAGTCACATGAACTACTTACCCGATAGTAAGACATCTTGGATCCACCAAGCCTCTTAGTCATGTAAGATCTTCCCATCCACAGCTCCCTCAAACTGCATGAGATAGACCTTTTTGAAGCATCCACAACTTCCACTCTCCTGTAGATCACCTTATCTTAAGCTGATGTGCCACATCACCTGCTGAGACCTCTGATGTTAAACTAGATGTCAAAACATTCGGATATAACATCCAACTATTGAATTCAGCTCCTCCTTCTGCCACTTAGAAGAACCTCCTCCCTTTGCAGAACAAGAGTTCCATTCTCTCATAGACTTGATTCAACAACCAATTTTGAGTAGACAACCTCCATCCTGCTTTGAAACTCCAAAGACTTCAAACATGCCACGTCTGAATCTTCAGAAAATAAGTAGTCCAAGACTACCCCATAGCCATACTAAAGAATTCCACTTTCCTCAGTAGAAAGCCAGAGATAACTGCCACTTATCCTCGACCTTCACAAACAGAGCAAGATATTTGCTCCAAAGCACCTATATCAGAAATAGACTGATCCAGGCTGTAACCATCAAGATTATGATGTCTTCATCTTCATCTTCAACAGCATCAAAGTCCAGACTAGTTTCTTTCCAGGAAACTCTCCAGAAAACACATGCTTTTGTCATACCCGACTGAAGTCACTTCTTAGGTCACCACCTAAGACTAAACAGATGCTAAAACGTATGCAGTACCCCTCCCATGATTCTGCACAAACTCTGATGATGAGATGTATTGGTTCTTGGATTGGCTAGAATTTTCGTAAAACAAAGTTATTCAATGTTGATGTCACATGGGTGATGTCTTAACATTGAGTCTTAACATTGGTTTATGTTAAGTATTTAACTTGTTGAAGTTGTGAAGTCTGATGTCACATGCGATGTCATGACATCAGATACGCAGATCAGTAAAACATCAGGTCTGAGATGTTTTTAGGGTTAAACATTTTAGCTGGAATTTGGGAGAGCTGGCAGAGTAATTGGATGCGAATATCTTGGAGGAGATATTTTTTGTTACAAACAAATTTGATGCAGATTTGTAGGAGTGTTTAAAGGCTGAAGATTTAAGAAGATTTTGAGAGAGAAAATCTGTTTTGAAGAGTCAGTTTTAAATAACAAATCAGGTCAGATATTGTAGCAGGTCGAAGCCCAATTCAAATAGCTATATAAAGCGCATCAATCCTGAAGAAAAAGTAACGAAGAAAGAGAGCTAAAGACTGAGAGTCGTTTGAGTCTTCGTGTTTGTAAACCATTCTAGTGTGAATTGGTGTTGTTGTTTTGAGTTGTTCTTGATCAAATCTGTGAAGCAGAATCAAGTAGTGTTTTTTAAAATTTGTGATCTTTGAATTATATCACTGAAGTGATTTAGGGATTGAGTAGTGTTCTCATACTTAAGTGGTCTCTTAAGTAGAAGGTTCATTAAGTAGTGATTAAGTTTAGGAGATGTCAACTGGGTTGTTGAGTCTGTAAATTAATACTACTGATAGTGAAATTCATCCCTGGCTTGGTAGCCCCCAGACGTAGGTAGTTAGACCGAACTGGGTGAACAATTCATTGTGTTGATTTATTGCTTGTTATTGCATTGTCCATTGCAGAGTGTGTTGTTGTGACATCGCACTTAACATCACACATCTGGTACCAGAATTTCAATTGGTATCAGAGCAGGCATCCTGCTCTGAATCTGGGTGAGATCTAAGGCTGATACTTTCTAGTAAAGATGGACAAGGAAATTGGTGGATTTGTGAATAGACTCCCTATTTTGGATGGCTCTAATTATGAGCTTACCCTTGGTAATTCCAAAGCCTTAAATACTATTTTCAATGGAGTTGATAAGAACATATTCAGGTTGATCAATACCTGTGAAGTTGCCAAGGAAGCTTGGGACATCTTGAAGACTACTCATGAAGGAACTCCAAAGGTTAAGATATCAAGACTTCAACTTCTGACATCAAAGTTTGAAAGTCTAAAGATGAAAGAAGATGAACCTATTCATGACTTTCATATGAGTATTCTTGAGCTGTCCAATGCCTCTAGTACTCTTGGAGAAAAGATGACTGAAGAAAAGCTGGTGAGGAAAATCCTTAGATCCCTTCCCAAGAGGTATAAGATGAAGGTGACTACAATTGAAGAAGCTCAAGACATCAGCAAGATGAGGGTTGATGAGCTTATTGGATCTCTTCAAACATTTGAGCTAGGGTTAAGTGAAGAGGAACCTGAGAAGAAGTCCAAGAGTATAGCTTTGGTTTCCAGTTCTGATGAAGCCAAGAAAGGGAAAGAGGATGATTCTCAGGAGGAGTTGTCTCAGGCTATTGCTTTGCTGGTTAAACAGTTCAACAAAGTTATGAAGAGGATAAATAGGAGTTATAATCCCAATGTCAAGAACATTACCTCTGACATCACCAGATCAGGAGAACAAGGGAAGAAGTCTAAAGATGAAGAAAAATCCAGTAATGACAAAGGGATACAATGCTTTGAGTGTGAAGGGTATGGACATGTCAAGAAGGAATGTCCTACTTTTCTAAAGAAGTAGAAAGGGTTATCAGCTTCTTGGTCTGACAGTGAGAGTGAATCTGAAGAAAATTCAGCTAAACTTGTTAGAGCTATGATTGGGGTTAATGAGTCAGATGATGAGTCTTGTGATGATGAGATTTCTTACGATGAACTTGTTGTCACTTATAAATATCTTTTCGCGATAAGTGAACAAGTGTGTCTTGAAGGAGAAGAGCTGAAGAGAACCATAGTACAGTTAAAAGCTGAAAAGACTGAACTTGAAGCTGAAGTAAGTATGCTTAACTATAAATTGGACTCTTTGACCAAACCTATCAGAATGTTGAACAATGGTACTAATGCGTTAGACAACATTCTTAGTATTGGGAAGATGGCTGCAGACAAATGTGGTTTGGGATTCACCAGTGATGCATGTTCTATCACCCCAAAACCAGTGATGTTAAAACATATGTTAAAACATCATGATAGAACTCCATCTAAGAAGAAATACAGACACTGGAGGTGTCACCATTGTGGATGTTTTGGACACATTAAGGCTTATTGTTATAAGCTACATGGGTATCCACAGAAGGCTCATCAGGTTGTTCCCAAACAAAACTGGTATAAAGGAAGGCAGGGTTCCAAGCCTAAGAAGCAATGGGTCCCTAAAGTTAAGGTTACCAGCTTGATAGCTCACACTTCTTTGAAGGTTTCTACCAAAGAAGATTGGTACTTTGACAATGGATGTTCAAGGCACATGACTGGAGTAAAGAATCTGTTTGTAGATGTGAAGCTTCATTCTTCAGGATATGTTACATTTGGTGATGGGGTCAAAGGAGAGATCAAGGGGATTGGTAAACTAAATTATGCTGGTGCTCCCAGACTGGAGATGTTCTTCTTGTTAAAGGACTGACAGCTAATTTGATTAGCATTAGTCAACTTTGCGATCAAGGATTCAAAGTAGACTTTACAAAGTCTGAATGCATGGTCAAAGATGATAAAGGAGAAGTCATTATGAAGGGAGACAAATCTAAGGACAATTGTTATCTTTGGGTGCCACAAGAATCAAATTCTCCCACTTGTGTTTTTGTTAAAGAAGATGATGTCAAAATCTGGCATCAGAAGTTAGGACATCTTCACCTGAAGGGAATGAAGAGAATCATCTCCTCAGAAGCAGTCAGAGGAATTCCCAAATTTAATATTGAGGAAGGAAAAGTGTGTGGAGAGTGTCAAAAGGGGAAGCAGACAAATATGTCTCATCCGAAGCTTCAACATGACACAACCTCCAAGGTCTTGGAACTACTTCATATGGACTTGATGGGACCTATGCAGGTGGAAAGTCTGGGTGGAAAGAAATATGCATATGTAGTTGTGGATGACTATTCAAGGTACACTTGGGTGAGCTTCATCAAAGACAAATCAGAGGTGTTTGATGTTTTTAAAGATCTTTGTCAAAGACTCCAAAGAGAAAAGGAGAGTAAGGTTATCAGAATAAGAAGTGACCATGGAAGAGAGTTTGAGAATAGCAAGTTTGAAGAATTTTGCTCTGCTGAAGGTATAAGTCATGAGTTTTCATCTCCTATTACTCCTCAGCAAAATGGAGTAGTTGAGAGGAAGAACAGAACTATCCAAGATTCTGCTAGAGCTATGATCCATGCCAAGAAACGTCCATGTCATTTCTGGGCTGAAGCCATGAATACTGCCTGTTACATTCACAACAGGGTTACCCTGAGAAGAGGCACTTCATCCACTCTGTATGAACTATGGAAGGGAAGAAAACTTAATGTTAAATACTTTCATGTTTTTGGAAGTAGATGTTATATTCTGGCTGATAGAGAACAGAGAAGAAAATTGGATTCCAAAAGTGATGAAGGAATATTTTTGGGATACTCTACCAACAGCAGAGCATATAGGGTTTTCAACTCTAGAACAAAAGTGATGATGGAGTCCATCAATGTGGTGATTGATGACAATGATAAGCAGGAAGATGATGATGTCCTAGATGATGTTGGAACATCAGTTGGTGAAGTTGCACCAGAAGCTGAAGACAAAAGTCCAACTCCTAGTGTTGCTGCTGCTGAGCCTGAAACTGAGCAACCTCATAAAGATCCCTCTATCAGAGTGCAGAAGGACCACCCAAAGGAGCTCATTATAGGTGATCCAAATTCTGGAGTGAGAACTAGGTCAAGAGATGTTATAGAAAGTTCATGTTTTGTCTCCAAAATTGAGCCAAAGAATGTCAAGGAAGCATTGACTGATGAGTTTTGGATAAATGCAATGCATGAAGAGCTGGAGAAATTCAAGAGGAATGAAGTATGGGAGCTTGTACCTAGGCCTGATGGAGTTAATGTGATTGGCACCAAGTGGATCTACAAGAATAAATCTGATGAACAAGGAGTGGTCACCAGAAACAAGGCCAGATTAGTTGCTCAGGGATACACTCAGGTTGAAGGAATTGATTATGATGAAACCTTTGCTCTTGTGGCAAGACTGGAATCTATCAGACTGCTCTTAGGGGTGGCTTGTAATTTCAAATTCAAGCTTTTTCAGATGGATGTTTAAAGTGCCTTCTTGAATGGTTACTTAAATGAAGAGGTGTATGTTGATCAACCAAAAGGATTTATTGATCTAACATTTCCTGACCGTGTGTACAAACTAAGGAAAGCTCTATATGGTTTGAAGCAAGCACCAAGAGCTTGGTATGAAAGACTTACTGAATTCCTGGTTATGAATGGCTACAGAAAAGGAGGGATTGACAAGACTTTGTTTGTTAAAGAGGAAGGAGGAAAACTGACGATAGCTCAAATCTATGTTGATGACATAGTATTTGGTGGGATGTCGGATGCAATGGTGAAACATTTTGTGGAACAGATGCAATCTGAATTTGAAATGAGTCTTGTTGGTGAGCTAAACTATTTTCTTGGTCTACAAGTTAGACAAATGGAGGACTCCATATTCATTTCTCAGAGCAAGTACGCAAAGAAGATAGTGAAGAAGTTTGGTCTAGAGAATGCTAATCACAAGAGGACTCCTGCTCCTACTCATCTAAAATTATCCAAGGTTGAACATGGTGTCAGTGTGGATCAAATTTTATATAGAAGCATGATTGGGAGTCTATTGTATCTCACAGCTAGCAGACCTGACATTGTTTTTGCTGTTGGAGTTTGTGCCAGATACCAATCTGAGACTAAGGTTAGTCACTTGAATCAAGTGAAGAGGATCCTGAAATATGTTAATGGCACTAGTGACTATGGGATGTTGTATAGTCATGGATCTGGGACTGAGTTAAGGGGATATTGTGATGCTGACTGGGCTAGGAGTGCTGATGATAGGAAAAGCACTTCAGGAGGTTGTTTCTTCCTATGGAATAATTTGATATCATGGTTTAGTAAAAAGCAGAACTGTGTGTCTCTTTCTACTGCAGAAGCTGAGTACATAGCCGCAGGAAGTAGTTGTTCTCAACTTATTTGGATGAAGCAGATGCTAACAGAATACAATGTCAAGCAAGATGTCATGACATTGTACTGTGATAATTTGAGTGCTATCAATATCTCTAAGAATCCTATTCAGCATAGCAGAACCAAGCATATTGATATAAGGCATCATTTTATAAGAGATTTGGTTGAAGACAAAGTAGTTACTTTGGAACATGTTGCTACAGATCAACAATTTGCATTTATGAAGATTAAATGTGCTAGAGAGTGTATTAAGCAGTTGAATTAGTTATTAGAAATTGATTTTATTCAACTGCTGAAGGCATACAGGTTTGAAGTACATCATTAGTTACAGATTATCCCAACCCCCAGCATCTAGAAAAGCTTTCCAGTCTTCATCCCAATCATCATCAGTAGCTTGTTGGTGCACAGGATGCTTCTTGCTTGGTTTCATGGTTGTTTCTGAGGTTCTGCCTGTCTTTGTGGTTCCTGAAGTAGTTTCAGCTGCATTCATTGTTTTGCTCCTCTTCTGAGGTGGATCTGAAGTCTTGTCCTTCTGCTTGAAGTTCTTTGCTGCATCTTTGATGTTTGACTGGCTCATTCTTGGTTGCTGAGTGGTGCTGCTAAAAGGAAGAAAGGCTTGTGTTTATAATAAAAACAAGGAGCATAGTTTGTATCGACTAAACAGTCAATGTGTTGGAACTTGTGTTTTTGGGAAGCATGTTGTTTGACCATGTCTTTATGTCAGGACATTATGCTTGGTGTTTGTCCAATTATGGATAAAAAGGGGGAGAGTTAGCCTAGGCGTGTAGGGGTCTACCTGTTTCTGGTTGAGGTTTCTGATGTGCTGCAGAAGTTAAGGGGGAGTGTGCAAGATGTTGAATAGCTGGTTATGCTAGTTCTGGTTTTGAGGGGGAGTTTGCTCTTTGTTCATGGGAGCTGTTTGATTTTAAATTTTTTATCCGCTGCTGAAGTCTCTGATGTTGTAGAGATTATTTTAGCCAAAATTAGCCAAAGAGGGAGATTGTTGGTTCTTGGATTGGCTAGAATTTTGGTAAAACAAAGTTGTTCAATGTTGATGTCACATGGGTGATGTCTTAACATTGAGTCTTAACATTGGTTTATGTTAAGTATTTAACTTGTTGAAGTTGTGAAGTCTGATGTCACATGTGATGTCATGACATCAGATATGCAGATCAGTAAAACATCAGGTCTGAGATGTTTTTAGGATTAAATGTTTTAGATGGAATTTGGGAGAGCTGGCAAAGTAATTGGATGCGTATATCTTGGAGGAGATATTTTCTGTTACAAACAGATTTGATGCAGATTTGTAGGAGTGTTTAAAGGCTGAAGATTTAAGAAGATTTTGAGAGAGAAAATCTGTTTTGAAGATTCAGTTTTGAATAACAAATCAGGTCAGATATTGTAGCAAGTCGAAGCCCAATTCAAATAGCTATATAAAGCGCATCAATCCTGAAGAAAAAGTAATGAAGAAAGAGAGCTAAAGACTGAGAGTCGTTTGAGTCTTCGTGTTTGTAAACCATTCTAGTGTGAATTGGTGTTGTTGTTTTGAGTTGTTCTTGATCAAAGCTGTGAAGCAAAATCAAGTAGTGTTTTTCAAAGTGTGTGATCTTTGATTTATATCACTGAAGTGATTTAGGGATTGAGTAGTGTTCTTATACTTAAGTGGTCTCTTAAGTAGAAGGTTCATTAAGTAGTGATTAAGTTTAGGAGATGTCAACTGGGTTGTTGAGTCTGTAAATTAATACTACTGATAGTGAAATTCATCCCTGGCTTGGTAGCCCCTAGACATAGGTAGTTAGACTGAACTGGGTGAACAATTCTTCATAACAGCTTCACAATTCTTTCAGCATACTGCACACACTCCAATACTCTGCTACATACTTCAGCACTAACTAGTAGCAGCATTTCTTCAAACAACTGCACTGACTTCAAACACTAATCAGCAGCATCGACTTCAAACACTAATCAACAGCATAGGGCAAGCTCCCCCTCAAAGCAAGAATCAGCATACCAGTAACTGTTCAACAACTCTCCCCCTCGATATCTGTATTTCAGCATCACACTAGCTGCACTCCTTAGCATTGCACAATGACTAATTCTTCTTCTTGGCATTGCAACACCTTGACTAACTCTTGGCTAACTTTCCCCCTTTTTAGCCACAATTGGACAAACCTCATCATGTAAGTCCTACTCACTACAGTTAGTCCTAAACAAGCTCTCATTGTCAGTCTAAAGTCAGCAAACAAGACAAGACAAATCATTGAACAAAAACATAAATAATGCATAAACAGGCACAATATTCAAATTACGTATTAGGCACATCAAGTGCAGAATCAAAAACAGCAAAAAAAATAAAACTAAACTACTATCTAGAAAAAGCAGCAAGGAAACTAGTCTGCATCAGAGCTGGCACCATCTCCACCATCTTCAGTTTCTGAATTTTCAGTATTGACATTAGCACCTTTATCACCATCACCTTGTTCCAAGGATTTTATCAGCAGTTCTATCTTCATCTTTCTTGTTGTGCTGGTACTAATGACCTCATCAAGATCTTTGCAAGTAGCATTCGGTTCTTTAAGTAATTCAGCCTTGGTACTCTTTTTACCACCAGCATCTGATGTTACAATAATGTCTGGAACATGATGTCCAGCAAATAACTTAGGATGCAAGGACAAGGTTGACTCCCTCTTGCAAGCTATATCTGAACTTGTTAAGGTTTCAGGATGTTGCTCCAAGATAATTCCACAAACAAGGGATGGGAATGCTATAGGTAGCTTGATAGCATTTGTTTCAGCATGTTTCACCACTTGCTCAAAGATGTAGCTTCCATAGTCAAACTTGATCTTTTTCCCAACATCATAGATAAACCTACCCAATCCAACAGCTATTGTTGTCTTGTGGTTTGTTGGCACCCAGTTGGCTGCTCCAATTCTGTGAAGAATGGCATACTTGATGCTAAGTTTACTAGCCTTCAACTTCCCTTTCAATGGTCAAACCTTTACCTGACCAGCTGTAATCTCTTTACATATTTCATTATCAGTCATCTCAAGTTCACTATACTCTTCATCATCTCTTCCCAAATACTTGTTGATAGTACTAGGAGAGAAATTAATGCACTTTCCTCTCACATAGACTTTCATGAAATCAATGCTCTTTTTATCAGGAATTTTTCCTGAAATGTTGACAACAAATTCTTTGACAAGACCCTCATAGCACTTAGGAAATTTGGTCACAGTCTTCACCAACCCAGCCTTATTAATCAGTCCCATAATATCCTTTATCTCTAAAGCTTCTTTCCCAAGCTCCCTCTCTAGGGCTAGTCTTCTCTGACATACAAATTTCCACATTGATGCACTGCTGGCATAATAAAAGGAAATGTTGTCAACTGGTACTTCAGGGACTTTGTCAGAGATTCTCTTCAAAATTGTTTTTCTGACCGGTGTGATGTCTTGAACATCATCCTCAACATCAAAGTCAGAATCAGAATCTTCCCTTATCTTCCTCTTTTTGGAGGATGTAGCAATCTTGCTCCAAGGTTTTGTAGGACCAACAGATGTCTTTTTCTTCTTGACTTCAGCAGTCATCTTAGGAGAAGATTCCACAGTCTTTCCTTTCTTATTCTTCAATCTTTTGGCAATCCCAGGAACAACATTACCAATTACTTCATTGTCAGATAAGTCAACAACATCCACCACATCAGCATCCTTCTTGCCTCTTGGACTAGTGGTAACATCTCTAGCAGGTGATGTTTCAACATCTTGTTCAACAACAACTTCCTCTTCAACATGCGTATCCCTTTCTATTTCAGCTTCTGCTTCTTGTTCAATCTCAGCATCTTCAATAACTGACACAGCCAATCTGTAGAGATTGGTTTCAGTAGATTGCATGTCACTCTTTTCCCTTTCAGAATGTTCAGCAGGCATTTGCCTCAATGGTCTAGATATACCTTTTATAGGAAGCCCTTTCTCAAAGATCTTATCGACAATCTAACCTAAGCTTTTGTCAACATCTACCCTTTCTTCAACAGTTTGAGAAGTGAATGACATAGGTATTGTTTTATCACTAAATAGAACACTAGTGACAAGCTTCTTTGTTTCATTATCTCTAAAGATAGTCGCAGCCCTTTTTGAAACAAGTATAGAAGGTCTAGATTTACCTGACTCTGGGAGCATCATAGAGATAGGTTCTACATTCAAAGGTTCTTCTGCAGTCCCCTCTTCTGTAGAAACCCTAGCTTTATCTCGCGAGGAACTTTGTGAGGCAGATTTCTTTGATGGAGAAGACATCTGTTTTGACATGGTTCCCTTGAAGCAGTATAGGTTCAGAGACAGATGATTCTTCTTGTTGAAGGAGACGAACAGTCGGGAGATATGAGCTTTGATGAAATGTGATATTACTACAATAGGGAATGATGGTCTAAGGTATGGCGCCTGATTTTGTGTATCCCTTAAAGACCAATCAATGAGTTTCTCCCTCCAAATTAACTTTCCTTTTAAATTTTAAAAGGATTCACATTAAGAGTATGATGCGTGTTTTTTTCGCAAGTGTACGAACGCGTCAGAGTAATATAAAAGATTATCGTATCCACAGAGACCAAGTGTCAATCTATCGCTATCTATTGTTAAGGTGTGTATCTAAGGTGATTGAAAATAGTAGTTTTGAAGAGTGCACGGTAGTAAATAAAGTAATTAAAATTAATTGATAAGGACAGGTTCGAATGCAATTCACACAACCAATTGATAATCCAAGTACTTGCTAATAGAACTACTTACGGGCAATGTTTTCTACTTTGAAAAGAACTAATTTGACAGGAACTGTCGCTTTCGCGTATTCAGAACCGAGTTGTACCCCCTAATCAAACCCTTTTATTGTCACAGATAAAAAGGCGCGCATTGCGTTAGAGTAGTAAACCTATTTTTAAGAAATATAGTATCTTGACCAAGTTGAAAAGTATTTTAACCTGGATTTTCTAAAAAAAAGAGGTTCTTACGAACCAGACTTTAAACTTCTTAACGCGTCCGAAAATGGTTTTAAAATCTCTTTTCCTTTTAAATTAAAAACTCCTAATAAACTAAACAAAGCGCTTTCACTGTTTTTGAAATAGTTTAAAAACAATTAAGTTTAGATAGGCGTTGGACGACTTTCGATCTTACCCAACGGAATTTAAGAACAGGAAAACTTATATTGAAAGTTAAAATAGCCCTTAAGTGTTTCCACTAACAATTGTACAGATTATCGGTTCAGTTATGATCTTCACACTCTAACCTTTATAAAATTATCCAGACATGGTAAAGTAAAAGTTCATTTTTAGATTTTTCATAAAAAAGTATTTAAGTGCGAGTGCGGAAAGTAAATGAAAGTAGTGCGAGTGCGGAAAGTAAATGAAAGTAAAGCAGTGCGGAAAATAAATGAAATTAAAAGACAGTGCAAGAAATAAAGTTGACAAAAGGTAAAGTAATAAAAACCTGCTCCAATCGGAGTGGTTGAATAAAATGCGAACTGAAAGTAAAATGGCGGCAGGATTAACTTCCTTCCAGAGTGCTCCAAGACTCAATCTCACAGGCTCTTACAGACTCGATCTCTCGAATGTAGTAACACCTCGATGTGAAGCGATTACCACTATTACACTGATATATGCTTATGAACAACTAAACTTGGATGAAGAAAAACGAAAATCTAAAGTCCTATTTATAGGCAAGGAAACATGTGGAAAAGATAAGGATGCCCCTAGCATATGAATTTCGGCGGGAACTTGTTTTGCTCTTGTGGCGCCCGCCACAACACCATGGCGCCCGCCATGAGTGTAAAATTGCTTGGGCAGTTGGAGATCGTGGGGAAAAACAGTTGGGAGGAGTTTGAGACATGGCCACGTCATGGAAGACCCTGTGGCGGCCGCCAGAGTGGATGCCATAAGTGCAAAATGCTGATTTTCTCTATTTTAGCTCATTTCGGCTCCTTTTTCGCTCCTTTTCTCGCTCGGGGCTCCGATTAGACTAAAAACCTGAAAACAAAGAAAAACATAATAATAACATAATAAAATGACATTAAAAGACTAAGAATGCATGCGAAATCGAAGTCAAAAATACGGTGAAATTCAGTGTCATCAAATTCTCCCACACTTAGACCTTTGCTTGTCCTCAAGCAAAACATTTAAAGCTCAAAGTAAGAAAACTAGTGCTGACACGTGATTCGGGCAAAAAGGGCTTCTAAGTTCAAGTCAGGATGCAGTGACAGGTACTAAGTGAACCAAGGGTATCGTAATGACACTTATCCGCAGAGGCGGACATAAACTTCATTCTTATATTAATTAACTGTATCATCCCACAATAACTAGGCCTACCTCTTCATCTCTTTTTGGGTCCTTTTCATTCAGGCGCAATCACATTAAGCCCGTTATCCGTACATGTTTCATAGTAGAGTGACCTGTTAGTGATTCTGATCCAAAACATAGGGTTTCTGGCACATAAGACTGTGTAAACCCTTTTATTTAACCCAAATACAGTTGTGGGGGATCGGATCGTAATCCGCCCTACCGAGTTCAGCGCCAGATACCTCTGAACCAACTAACAATGGGTGAGCTAAAATTATATATATATATATATATATATATATATATATATATATATATATATATTTTGTTTTTTTTTTTTGTGGCAACAATTCAACTTTTTGGTTTAAACGACCTTGTGAGGGTCATCTATCCGGAGTTTGCCTTTTTCTTTATTTATTTTACTGGATCATTCACTTATGTTCATCGGTCCCCTACGTAGAACATGCTTAGGCCGGAGCTGACTGCTGAAATAAACTACTTAGGACAAATTTGGAAATGATAATTAAGGCCATGGTACATGGGGTTTTGGAATGATTCCTATATTCGTGAAGTCTACGGTGCTAAAACGATACTAATGTTTCAAAAAGTTCACCTAAGTCACCAAATCCTAATCCAAACCTGTCTTAAAGCCCAAAAAACGTGTAGAACAACAATGTTTTCTTCAAAAAAAAATTTTTGTAGGGCTAAAGAAATGAGGAAAAATGAGGGTGCACTAGGGATACACTGTACTGGTGACTCGTCAGACTCATGCATTTTCTAGAAAAAAGACATAGACAAAAACAAGAAATAAACAACTAACTAAAAATGGAAATAGAAAGCAATAAAATCCCCTCCCACACTTAAATCGAACATTGTCCCCAATGTTTCGAAATAAGATAAGGAGAGTAACCTGTAAAACTACTGATGTGGACCACTGGTGCCCTCGTCGTCCTGCTGGGAATGCCTGGGACGACGGGATCTGCTACGATGCTGGTCTCTCCGGTCCAATCGGGCTGATAAGGCCGCCTGGGCATCTCTGACCTGTTGAAGGTTACCTAGAATGGAACCTTGAGTAGCCTCCATAAGCTAGTAATGTCGGCGGTTGAAGTCTTGCTGACGGGATTGCTCGTCTGTGATCGCAAGCAAGGTGCGAGAAACGGACTCGAAGGATCGATCTGTCCTCCATCGTGATTCTTCCAAGAAGCTCATATTATCCGTCAGTTGTTGCTGAATGGTAGAGAGAAGGTCATCTCGCCTTTCTTCTCTAGCCATGTGGTCACGCCACATCTCCTCAGTGACATAGGATCCAGGGACTGAACCTGCAAAAGGGTTAGAGGAAGAGGGTGCGGTGTGTGGTGGTGAAGGATGATGGGGGGACACATGAGGTATGGGAGACTGATCTCTCCGCTCAAATTCTTCATCAGTGTCGTGTCCCTCTGTATCAGGAATATTAGGAGGAAGTGGACCTAGAACAGGTGGAGCATTTAAATCATAGGTCCAGTTCCTTTCATTATGTACATCGGTACGTCTACTGCAGGGCAAGGCAATAGATGGGATAGCTACACCATGGATCATCAATACAAAACCACCCTCTCTTCTCGCTCGACACAATTTCATATCTTTTAGAAATTTTAGGTTGATTGTGCGAGGAGTTAAGGGCTCTAGTATGGCTATCTCATCGTTCAGGTTAAGGGCCCGAGCAATAGACGTAATCAGTCCTCCAAAAACAATCGGTCCTTCTTTATTAATAGTAACAGACATGTGAGAAAGCATAAACGGGACCGGATTGATTCTTCTATTTGTGAGACTTCCTTGTAAAAATAGAAGCTCTTTAGCATTAACCTTATTTGGATTATCCCGGCCAAAAATAGTACATGCCAACAGGTATCTAAAAACTCTGATGGCCGGGTTGTGGATGGTCGATGCGAGAATTCCTTCAAAAGAAGTTATTAAATTATTTGACAATCTCTGCCAAAAAGGAAATGCATCGACCGACCATCCGTCATCCAAAGGGGTCTCACAAATAGCACCTTCCCAAAGAGGAATCCCTAACAGACTTGTTAGTTCGTTGGTACTGTACTCATATTCTATTCCAAACATTCTAAATTGGACAGTACCGACTGTGCTAGCAGTGTTAGGGCAGACAGTGTAGAACAAAGAACTTAAAAACTCAACTGTCAGTTTCTCAAAGGTTGGTTCTTGGTTTTCAAAAATAGAGTGCAGTCCCAAAAATCAAGTAAATGATAAACACTATGATAGATACCCAAAGTATAGAGACAGTTGTCGTCCACGTACCTCGTCGAGAGAATTTCTCGACCTTGAAGCCTTTGAATATTCCTCCTCTGCCTATCCCCGGGTTTTCCTTCTCGCAAAATATATCCTTCGAACTCCATAGCTTGCTCCTTGAATTGATTTGAAGATAGTGAAGATGGGTTTAAATATAAGTTGGTAAAGGTGAGATTTTTATGGAATTTAATTGGTGGAATTTCAAATGGAAGTTTGAAAGGGTTAATGGATAGTGGGTATTAAATAAAGGTGGGAGCTTTTATGGGTTTTAATGGAGTTTTGGAAGAGGAGAAAAATGGGTTTTGGGAGTTTAGAGGTTCAAAAATGGTGGAAGATGAAGTTTTCCCCCGTATTCACCAGGACGCCGTGGCGGGCGCCATAAGGCTATGGCGGGCGCCATAAGGTCATTTTCGGACCTGGGCCAAAATTTTGAATTTTGGAATGGGCCTCTCTTACCTTTTGCGTCTTGGAGGTCCGAATAGCGTTCTCATTTGCTTTCCTCTTCAACACGGGACTTGCACAATTTTTGTGGAAATAAAAATCAAATATTAAAAAAAATAAAATTATTATTGGATATATATATATATATATATATATATATATATATATATATATATATAAGGAAAAATAAAAACACACATAATATATATATATATATATATATATATATATATATATATATATATATATATATATAAAATCAAAGTACATAGGAAATATAGGAAATGCGAAAATACAAAATGTGTCCAGATATGCTAAAAAGTAAAGAAAACGCAGAAATACTGAATACTAAATAATAGAGTAGTAAGTCAGGGCAATATGATCAATCAGCTGGCTCCTCTGCCTGGCTGGATCCACGAAGCTCAGCGATCTCGCGACGAAGCTCTCCGATCTCCTGGTATAAAGAGTCTGCCTCAGTAGCATGAGTGAGATCAGATACCTCAATCTGCAAAGCAAGATCAGCTACCTCCTGTTTGAGCTTGGCAGTCTCTCTGCGGAGCTCAACAACCTGGGTGTATAAATCGGGTGGCTGCAAAGACAAATTATTAGATAATACAGTGATTTTGGGAGACGGAGGTGTAGGGGTGTACTCAGCAATAGGAGGCGATCTAGGCTCCTCAATAGTCTCTCCATAACCCTCTAAGGCATATCTTCAATTAGCTGGGTCATGAACACTGGTCATCATCGGATCAGGCAGCAAAAAGTAATGAACAGCCTCATTGTCGATCAACAATCTGAACTGGTTGGGGTTTGCAGAGGCTCTCCTCATCAACCCTCTGTCTAGGCAGAAATCAACGTCCATGGTGGTGTATTCACTGAAAACCATGAGATGTAACAACTTACGCGATAGGCCTAAAGCAGCAGCAATCTGGGTAACAATACCTCCCACATGAATAATACCTACTGATGACCTGGCAATACTGCTAAGACCTTTCAGCAGAAAGTTCCCACATGCCACAGGACGTGACTAGGTCGCACAAAACAGTAGAAAGATCTCCTCCTCACTAAGCAAGGTCTCAGCATCTGGCAATCCAAGGAAAGAGTGTGCTATGATCATCTGAAAATACCTCAATGCAGGGTTGTGGATAACATGTGAGAACTGGGTGGAAGGATCCTGACTCCCTCCACCAGAGATATCACTCCAGAACTTCTCCACTTCCCTACTCAGAAAGTATCCCATAGGTGTCTCAGGAATAGCATCAGGGGTCGTCTAAAAACCTAATAAATCACCAAACTCCTTATGAGTGAAGGAGTACTCAGTCCCAAATAACCGGAAAATAGCACATCCATCTGGTCCGGCCCAGGGGTCATAAGAAAACGAGATGAGGAACTCCAAAGTGAGGTTCCTATAGGTGTTGTTCATGTCGTCGAACTGGTCCCATTGAAGCTGGTGGCATAAGAATCTGACACTAGGCTCAATGCCTAAAGCCTCCATGCAAGCCTGATCTGGGTACCTCGTAGGTGCCATAGGACGCCTGAAGTGGACAAAGTAACGCTCTCTCTGGGCGTCATTCCTGAAAGTCACATGCATGTCGTCAAAATTCTTCATTCTGCACAGAGTTAGGAAGAAGGTCCTGTAAAACACAAACATTTCAAACATTAGTCCTGACAAAATATAACAAGAAATAAAATAAAACAAAATGTAGAAAAAGTAAATAAGGTAAGAAAATCATGGGTTGCCTCCCATGCAGCGCTTGTTTAACGTCGTTAGCTTGACGACTAGAACTTATACATCTCTTGTCGGGATTGGTGGATCACTTAGAGTGTGGCTGGAGTAGGTTGTTGGAATGTGTCCTCCTTCGTAGAGCTTCAGTCTTTGTCCATTGACGATGAATGGTTTACATGTCTCGTTTTTTATTTCAACAGCTCCAGACCTCAGAATTTTTTATACTTTGAAGGGGCCAGTCCATCTTGAACGGAGCTTTCCTGGGAAGAGCCGTAGCCTAGAATTGAACAGGAGAACAGGGTCGCCTAAGTTGAAGTCTTTTCTTACGATTCTTTTGTCGTGCCAAGCTTTTGTTCTTTCTTTGTACATTATGGCATTCTCGTAGGCTTGCTGTCTGAGTTCTTCCAATTTGTGGATGTCAAGGATACGTTTCCCACCAGCAGTTAGGTAATCCAAATTCAAAGTTTTAATGGCCCAATAGGCCTTATGCTCTAACTCAAAAGGTAAATGACAAGATTTTCCATAGACTAGTTGGTAGGGGGTTGTTCCTATAGGGGTTTTGAAAGCGGTTCTGTAGGCCCATAAAGCCTCTTGAAGCTTTTGCGACCAATCTTTTCTGGATACAGAGACAGTTTTTTCTAAAATTTGTTTAATCTCCCTATTAGATACTTCCACTTGGCCACTAGTCTGTGGGTGATATGGTGTTGCTACTCTATGCTTAACTCCATACTTGCTTAAAAGCTTATCAAATATTCTTGATATGAAGTGAGATCCTCCATCACTTATAACTAAACGGGGTGTTCCAAATCTGGGGAATATATAATTTTTAAATAATTTAATCACTACTCTAGTGTCGTTTGTGGGTGCAGTTATCGCTTCAATCCATTTAGACACGTAGTCTACAGCAACTAAGATATACTTGTTTCCTAAAGATGGTGGGAATGGTCCCATGAAATCTATACCCCATACGTCGAAGAGTTTTACTTCTTGGATGTTTCTTAAAGGCATTTCGTCGCGTCTTAAAATATTTCCTGTGCGTTGGCATCTATCACATTTGACAATGTAAGCATGGACATCACGCCACATGGTAGGCCAGAATAGGCCAGCTTGAAGAATCTTGGCGTAGGTCTTAGAGGTGCTTGCATGTCCACCATAAGGCGCAGAGTGACAATGCTGAATTATACTTTCTACCTCGTCTTCTGGAACGCAACGGCGGAAAATGCCATCTTTACCTCTCTTGAAAAGAAGTGGCTCGTCCCAATAGAAGTTTCTAACATCACTTAAGAACTTCTTCTTCTTGTGGTAATCGAGATCAGGGGGTATGATATCAGCAGCTAGGTAATTAACAAAATCAGCGTACCAGGGCACGTTACTTACAGCTAAGGATTTTTGAAAGTGCTCATGAGGGTCTGGTTTTTTATCTTCAATGGTTTCCAACTGGGCTATCAGTTTATCATAGGCAAAATCATCATTTATGGGTACTAATTCAGGATTCAGGTATTCTAGCCTAGATAGGTGATCGACTACTACATTTTCTGTGCCTTTTTTATCTCGGATATCTAAGTCGAACTCTTGTAGCAACAAAATCCATCGAAGTAACCTGGGTTTAGCATCTTTTTTACTTAGTAGGTAACGGATGGCAGCATGATCGGTGTAAACTATAATTTTGGCTCCTACTAGATATGATCTAAATTTGTCTATAGCGAAAACTACCGCTAGGCGTTCTTTATCGGTTGTTGCGTAATTGAGCTGGGCGGCGTCTAGGGTTCTACTGGCATAATATATTACATGTAATCTTTTATCTTTTCTCTGACCTAGAACGGCTCCTACAGCATAATCGCTGGCGTCACACATTATCTCAAACGGTTCAGACCAATCAGGGGGTTTCATAATGGGTGCTGAAATCAATGCTTGCTTCAAAAGGTTGAATGCTTCATTGCATTTTTCATCAAAGATGAATTCAGCATCTTTCATTAACAGGCCAGTTAAAGGTTTTGTTATTTTGGAGAAGTCCTTGATGAAACGGCGGTAGAATCCAGCGTGTCCAAGGAAACTTCTAACTTCCCTGATAGTCTTGGGTGGTTTTAGGTTCTCTATAACTTCTATTTTTACTTTATCTATCTCTATACCTCTTTCGGAGATTATATGTCCTAAAACAATTCCTTCAGTCACCATGAAATGGCATTTTTCCCAATTCAGCACAAGGTTCACCTCCACACATCTTTCCAGGATTTTCTCAAGGTTGATAAGACAATTTTGGAAATCAAAACCGCAAACCGAGAAATCATCCATAAATACTTCCATGATTCCATCTAGATAATCTGCAAAGATTGACATCATGCAACGTTGGAAAGTAGCAGGGGCATTACAGAGTCCAAAAGGCATTCGTCTGTAGGCAAAAGTTCCAAAAGAGCATGTAAAGGTAGTTTTTTCTTGATCTTCTGGATGTATAGGTATTTGGAAGAATCCCAAATACCCGTCTAGATAGCAGAAGTAAGAATTTCTGGCAAGACGTTCTAACATCTGGTCTATGAACGGTAAAGGGAAATGATCCTTCCTAGTTGCTTTATTTAACTTTCTATAGTCTATGCACATACGCCAACCTCCTTCTATCCGCTTTGCTATTTGTTCACCTTTCTCATTTTGCACAACTGTGATGCCTCCCTTCTTGGGTACCACATGCACAGGGCTCACCCACTTACTGTCCGAGATCTGATATATTATACCTGCTTCTAGCAACTTCAGAACTTCCTTCTTGACAACATCACTCAGTATAGGGTTTATCCTTCTCTGGTGTTCTCTGGAAGGTTTTGAATCTACTTCGAGCGAAATCCGATGCATGCATACGGATGGACTTATACCTTTCAGATCAGAGATATTATATCCTAAGGCTGAGGGATATCTTCGTAAAACGTCCAAGAGTTGATCTGTTTCTTTTTGTCTCAAGGCAGCACTAACTATAACCGGACGATTCATTTCTTCATCAAGAAACTCATATCTCAGGTTCTTAGGCAGTTCCTTAAGTTCCAAGGCTGGTTTAATAGGGCAAGGCATAGGATCTGGGGTAAGGGATAAACATTCGTAAAGGTTATCATCGATGTAGGGTTTCTTATAATTGTCATCTTCCAAAATAAGAGTTGATGGCAGCTTAATTGTTTCAATGACTTCTTCTTGCTCTAACTCCCTAACACATTCATCAATGATATCTATCGCATAACACGTGTCTCCTATCATAGGTGCCATAAGAAATTTTGAAAGTATAAATTCTATCTTCTCGTTCCCTACCTCAAAGGTTAGCTTCCCCTTTTTGACATCTATTATGGCTCCAACAGTCGATAAGAATGGTCTACCTAGAAGAATTGGTATGTCATCATCTTCTTTAATGTCCATGACAACAAAATCAGTAGGGATAAACAACTGACCTATCCTAACAGGGACGTCTTTAAGTATGCCTATCGGATATTTAACAGATCTATCGGCTAATTGAAGTGACATCTTGGTAGGTTGCAACTCTCCTAAGTTTAACCTTTCGCAAACTGCTAAAGGCATTAAGCTCACACTAGCTCCTAAGTCTAGAAAAGCTTTTTCGATGACATGACTCCCCAAAATACAAGGAATGGAAAAGTTTCCAGGATCTTTATCCTTTTTTGCTAATTTATTTTCGGCAATAGAATTACATTCCAAGGGTTTCGGATCATCAAGTCTACGTTTATTGGTAAGGATGTCTTTGAGAAACTTTGCGTAGGATGGTATTTGGGTAATGGCTTCTGTGAACGGGATTTCTACGTGAAGTTTTTCTATAACTTTAATGAATTTCTGATACTGATTATTGATCTGGGTTTGTTTAAGTCTTTGCGGATATGGTATTGGTGGTTTGTATGGCGGGGGTGGTATATAGGTTTTGTCTTTGGGTTCTTCTCCTTTTTCTTGACTTTCCTGGTTTACAGATTCCTCTGGTTTCTTCTTTTTATCTGGGATGTTGTCATCTTCCTTAGAAGTTTTGGGATCACTCAACCTTGGATTACAAGGTTCATCATAAGCGGTCCCACTTCGTAGGGTAATGGCATTTGCTTGTCCTTTCGGGTTTTGTTGAGGTTGTCCAGGGAATTGTCCTCCAGGTGTGGTCTGAGGGGCTTGGTTTAAAGCTACCTGCGAGATTTGGGTTTCAAGCATCTTATTGTGAGTGATTATTTGGTCAACCTTGGTTCCTAACTAGGTAATTAGTTCGTTAACATGAACGTTTTGGTTCATGAACTCCTTGTTTTGTTGGATTTGAGCAGCGACAAAATTATCCACGATTTTCTCAAGGCTCTGTTTTGGTGGTACAGGTTGCATAGGTTGATTTGATCTTGGGGCTTGATAACTTGATTGTCTCGGAGGGGCAGTATTTTGGATAGGGTTATTATTCTTATAGGAAAAGTTTGGGTGATTCCTCCATCCAGGGTTATAGGTATTTGAAAATGGGTTCCCTTGGGTGTAGTTCACTTGTTCAAAGCTGGTCTCGTTTAACAGACTGCATTCTGCGGATTGGTGTCCTTTCGTCCCACATATCTCACAATCTGACGAAACTGCGGCTACAGTATTCGGGGTTGTACACATATGCTCAACTCTTAGGGCTAATGCGTCCATTTTAGCTTGCATCATGTCTATAGAGCTTAACTCATGTATTCCTCCTTGGGCTTCCTTCTTTTCCACTGTCGCTCGTTCTACTCCCCATGATTGATGGTTTTGGGCCATATCTTTGATAAGGGCACTAGCTTCAGGGTAAGGTTTGTTCATCAGTGCGCCACCTGCGGCGGCGTCGATGGTCATCTTAGTGTTATAATGAAGTCCATTATAGAAGGTTTGAATGATTAACCAATTTTCTAAACCATGATGTGGGCATGCTCTTAACAGCTCTTTATATCTCTCCCAGGCTTCGAACAACGATTCTCCTTGGTTTTGGGTAAATCTAGTTATTTGGTTTCGAAGAACAGCGGTCTTACTCGGGGGAAAATATCTGGCAAGGAATACTTTTCTAAGGTCTTCCCAACTTGTTATGGAATTTGGTGGAAGGGAATCTAACCAAGATAGGGCCTTATCTCTGAGGGAAAAAGGAAATAATCTTAAGCGAATCGCCTCAGGAGGGGCTCCATTGGTTTTAAAGGTGTCTGCTAGTTGGAGAAAGTTTTTCAAATGTTGGTTTGGGTTCTCTGTAGCAAGACCTGCGAATTGTCTCTGTTGTACTAACTGCAGCAGGGATGGTTTAAGTTCAAAATTGTTAGCTGGTATGGCTGGATTTACTATACTAGAACTAGGTTCCTCGTTGGATGGTTGGGCGAAATCCTTAAGAGGTCTTTGATTTTGATCTTCGGCCATAGCTTCCCTAAGTTTACGGAAATATAAACGTGCGCGAGCGTAACATTCTGGTTCAGCTAGAGGGTCTACTAAACTTCCGGCACTACGAGTTTTTCGCATTGACCGGCGGGTAACTTCCTTAGTCTAAACGGTATAACAACAGGGTACGAAATTTGACGAAATTGGTCCCCGGCAACGGCGCCAAAAACTTGATGCGTGTTTTTTTCGCAAGTGTACGAACGCGTCAGAGTAATATAAAAGATTATCGTATCCACAGAGACCAAGTGTCAATCTATCGCTATCTATTGTTAAGGTGTGTATCTAAGGTGATTGAAAATAGTAGTTTTGAAGAGTGCACGGTAGTAAATAAAGTAATTAAAATTAATTGATAAGGACAGGTTCGAATGCAATTCACACAACCAATTGATAATCCAAGTACTTGCTAATAGAACTACTTACGGGCAATGTTTTCTACTTTGAAAAGAACTAATTTGACAGGAACTGTCGCTTTCGCGTATTCAGAACCGAGTTGTACCCCCTAATCAAACCCTTTTATTGTCACGGATAAAAAGCGCGCATTGCGTTAGAGTAGTAAACCTATTTTTAAGAAATATAGTATCTTGACCAAGTTGAAAAGTATTTTAACCTGGATTTTCTAAAAAAAAGAGGTTCTTACGAACCAGACTTTAAACTTCTTAACGCGTCCGAAAATGGTTTTAAAATCTCTTTTCCTTTTAAATTAAAAACTCCTAATAAACTAAACAAAGCGCTTTCGCTGTTTTTGAAATAGTTTAAAAACAATTAAGTTTAGATAGGCGTTGGACGGCTTTCGATCTTACCCAACGGAATTTAAGAACAGGAAAACTTATATTGAAAGTTAAAATAGCCCTTAAGTGTTTCCACTAACAATTGTACAGATTATCGGTTCAGTTATGATCTTCACACTCTAACCTTTATAAAATTAGCCAGACATGGTAAAGTAAAAGTTCATTTTTAGATTTTTCATAAAAAAGTATTTAAGTGCGAGTGCGGAAAGTAAATGAAAGTAGTGCGAGTGCGGAAAGTAAATGAAAGTAAAGCAGTGCGGAAAATAAATGAAATTAAAAGACAGTGCAAGAAATAAAGTTGACAAAAGGTAAAGTAATAAAAACCTGCTCCAATCGGAGTGGTTGAATAAAATGCGAACTGAAAGTAAAATGGCGGCAGGATTAACTTCCTTCCAGAGTGCTCCAAGACTCAATCTCACAGGCTCTTACAGACTCGATCTCTCGAATGTAGTAACACCTCGATGTGAAGCGATTACCACTATTACACTGATATATGCTTATGAATAACTAAACTTGGATGAAGAAAAACAAAAATCTAAAGTCCTATTTATAGGCAAGGAAACATGTGGAAAAGACAAGGATGCCCCTAGCATTTGAATTTGGGCGGGAACTTGTTTTGCTCTTGTGGCGCCCGCCACAACACCATGGCGCCCGCCATGAGTGTAAAATTGCTTGGGCAGTTGGAGATCGTGGGGAAAAATAGTTGGGAGGAGTTTGAGACATGGCCACGTCATGGAAGACCCTGTGGCGGCCGCCAGAGTGGATGCCATAAGTGCAAAATGCTGATTTTCTCTATTTTAGCTCATTTCGGCTCCTTTTTCGCTCCTTTTCTCGCTCGGGGCTCTGATTAGACTAAAAACCTGAAAAAAAAGAAAAACATAATAATAACATAATAAAATGACATTAAAAGACTAAGAATGTATGCGAAATCGGAGTCAAAAATACGGTGAAATTCAGTGTCATCAGAGTAATTAACCCTAATTGATTTTTCAGCAGACTTTCACACTTGTTGTCACAATCTGATGTTACAACATCAACCTTAACGTCACCAGATAAGCTGTCCACTTGAGGTACCCATTGATAGCAATTATTTGTAGATCCTATTCCTTTCATTACTACCTCATTTTCTTCATTAGTTATCACACACTCATCTTTAGTGTAGCTGGCCTTATATCCATCATCATAGAGCTGACTTATGCTAATCAGGTTAGCACTCAATCCTTTGACAAGAAGCACATTGTCAAGATTAGGTCCATCATGACACTTCACTTTTCCAACACCTTTCACCACCCCTTTCTCCCCATTTCCAAAAGTAACCTCAATTGAGGCGCAAGAATTGACTTCCACCAATTGGTTTTTGAATCCAGTCATGTGCTTTGAACAGCCACTGTCAAAGTACCATCCATCTTTAGCAGAGTGTCTATCTGAAAAGTGAGCCAATAGACATGTAACCTCAGCCTTAGGAACCCACTGTTTAACAACCTTGGGCCTGTTCACCTTCTGTCTAGGTTGAGGGTTAGACTTGGGATAACCATGTAGCTTGAAACAAGAAAACTGCATGTGTCCAAATCTGCCACAGTAAAAGCACCTAACTCTGTCTTCTCTGAAGTGGTTAAACCTTCTGCCACCTTGATGAAGATACTGCTGTGGCTGCCACCCATAATGTTGTCTTCTTCTCCCATAGTTTACATGTCTCCTGTAGTGAGGATTATGTCTCTTAGGCTGTCTTCTATGGTGATGTGGCTTCCTTCTTCCATAATAATAAGGCACATTATTATATCCATATCCATACATGTTTCCCTGATGTTGAGACATCTGATGGAGCATCTTCTGTTTGAACCTAGAAGCCTGCATGCTCTTATGATATTGTGGAGGCATATACTGCCTATCTCCAGAAACATGTACCTTCCTTTGATGAGGACCATGAGCATGCCTCTTCCGAACATTTTGAGGTTGTGGATGAGCAACATGCTTAGGTTTAAGATCCTGTCTCTTTGTGTGATGTTGAGACATTGGTTGAGACATCTCCTTCTTGGTTGCAGAAGTGCTTGCTTCAGCAGATACCTTTTCCTCAACCACAAATCCTATGTCTGACTTATCTCCAGCAACCTTTTCTGTCTGAAGGATCTTATCAAGTGTGTCTGTACCACTGTTCAGCATCCTAACAGATTTGGTCATATGATCAAGATGAGTTTTGACCAATAAGACTTCATTTTCCAAATCAGCTTTAGCAGTCTCAAGCTGAACAATCTGTTTCTTCTGTTTTTCACTTTCTTGACAGATTTCTGCACTCTTCAGACAAAGCTCTTGATAAGTGGATGCTAACTCCTCAAAAGTCAGTTCCTCATCACTTGAATCACCATCAGAAACAATTGTTCCAGTTAAAGCTTTGACATGTTTGGCTGACTCTCCTTCACTTTCACTGTCAGAGTCTGACCAAGAAACTGTCATGTATTTCTTCTACTTCTTCAGGAATGTGAGACATTCTTTCTTAACATGTCCATAACCTTCACACTCAAAGCATTGAACACCCTTATCTTGAGCAGTCTTCTCTTCATCCTTCTCCTTATACTTGCTGATGTCAGAAGCGATGTTCTTGACATTTGGCTAGAAGTTCTTGTTCATTCTTTTGAACACCTTGTTGAACTGCCTTCCCAACATAGCAATGGCCTGAGATAGATCCTCCTGGGATTCATCACTATTCCCTTTCTCTTCTTGAGCATGTGAAACCAAGGCTATACTCTTTGGCTTCTTTTCAGGTTCTTCCTCATTCAACCCAAGCTCAAAAGTTTGAAGGGATCCAATGAGCTCATCAACCCTCATCTGGCTGATGTCTTATGCTTCTTCAATGGTAGTCACCTTCATCTTGTACCTCTTAGGAAGGGACCTAAGGATTTTCCTTACAAGCTTTTCTTCTGACATATTTTCTCCAAGAGCACTGGATGCATTGGATAGCTCAAGAATACTCATATGAAGGTCATGAATAGTTTCATCTTCCTTCATCTTTAGACTTTCAAACTTTGATGTCAGAAGTTGAAGTCTTAACATCTTAACCTTTGAAGTTCCTTCATGAGTAGTCTTCAGGATGTCCCAAGCTTCCTTGGCAACTTCATAGGTATTGATCAACCTGAATATGTTCTTATCAACTCCATTGGAAATAGCATTTAAAGCTTTGGAATTCCCAAGGGCAAGCTCATCTTCTTCCTTGGACCATTCTTCTTCAGGTTTCAGTTTTGAGCTGCCTTCTTTTTCTTTCCCAGCATCATCTTTCTCAACAACAACAGGTGCTCTCCATTCCTTTCTGATAGCCTTCCAAGCCCTGCTATCCAAGGATTTCAAAAAGGTAATCATCCTTGGCTTCCAATAATCATAATTAGAGCCATCCAAAATAGGGGGTCTGTTGACAAATCCTCCAACTTCTTTGTCCATCTTTACACCAGAAAGTAACTTCCCTAGATCTCACCCAGAGACAGACAAGATGCCTGCTCTGATACCAATTGAAATTCTGGTACCAGATATGTGATGTCACACTTAATGTCACAACAACACACTCTGTTATGGACAATAATAAACAACAAGAGAAACACACAGAATTGTTTACCCAGTTCAGTTCAACAACTTAATCTGGGGGCTACCAAGCCAGGGATGAAATTCACTACTTGTATAATTAATTTACAGACTCAACAACCTAGTTGACAATCTCCTAAACTTAATTTCTACTAATGAACTTTCTACCTAAGAGCCCACTTAGGTATGAGAACACTACTCAATCCCTGAAACCTCTCAAAGATTAAACACTTTGAGAAACACCTTGATCCTGCTTCACAGCTTTGATCAAGTTACAAAACTCTCTTGCTTCACAGCTCTAGAGAGGACAGATTACACTCACCAATTCACTCTTGAATGGTTAACACAATACTCGAACAAAGACAATGCTTAACCTCCAGTCAAAGCTCTCTATCTTCTGTCTACTTTCTGTGTCGTCTTCCTTTGGTTGATGCGCTTTATATAGCCATCTGAATTGGGCTTGGATCCTCTGCAATATCTGACCTGATTTGTTATTTAAAACTGAATCTTCAAAACATATTTTATCCCCAAAAATCTTTTTAAATCTCAGTCTTTAAACCTCCCTACAAATCTGCATCAAATCTCTATGCAACAGAGAATATCTATCCCAAGATATCTGCATCCAATGAGACTAACAGCTCTCCCAATATCCAGCTAAAACACAAACCCTAACAACATCACTAAACCTGATGTTATTAATCTTCTGCAGACCTGATGTCACAACATCGCATGTGACATTAGACATCTAACTTAAACACTTACTAATATCCAATGTTAAGACTCAATGTTAAGACATCACCCATGTGACATCAACATTGAACAACTTTGTTTTACCAAAATTCTAGCCAATCCGAGAACCAACGAGATGTTCCAACATCTTGTTGAACATCAGCAATCTTGACTTTCAAGGATAATCAATTAAATACTTGTGGATTCCAAAAATAGTAATTGATCTTAAATCCTTGTCCAATAACCCTTCTTCACTGTTGTAGCTGAGCTCCACCAGATCATGTCATGAACACTTATAAAGTATTCAATCTTTTTGCAAGTATCTTCTTCAAAGGACAATGTTGAGATACCAAGGCTGCCACCCTTAACTTAAGTAACTAAGACTTTCTCTGAACAAATCTTATTTACCTCAACGATTCTTCAATCAGATTGGATCTACTCTTAGGGTCAAGAGATATGAATCCTTCCTTGTTGTTTTTGGATGGTGAAAATAAATCACCTCCACTTTCTTCAGATTATGTTTCAAAGAAACACCTTCTATTCTGAAGAGTAGCTAGAAGACTCCAGATACACGACATAGATGCCTTTATGAGTGGACTTGAGAGAATTCTCAAGTATCTTTAACAACCTAGCCGACCAATAATTTATCAAACTCCTAGAGCAAGAACCTGGTAAACTTAAACTCAACTCCTCTCCTCTTCAACTGACTTCAACTGCACCAAGAAACAAAGCTTCCAGGTACCAAGTCACCATACCAGATATATAACCATAACTCCTTTCACTCCATCACTCTCGACTTTGGAATAAAAGAATGCAGATATCCTCAAATATAGAAGCCGACGATTGAGATATTCCACCAACTATCTTCAGTAACAACTCCAGAATCCCATAATTCTAGAGATCTTCCATCAGAAACACATGCCGCGGAACCACCAAGGAACAGATCCTGCTTTCCCTAATAAGATGTCACAACATCTTATAAGACATATCAATAAGAGAACTAGCCACTTCTTCTGTAGTTGTTGTAGAATATCCTCAGCAACATGAACAACCTCCGGGTTGCTCCCTTCGATTCAGAACATCGATCTCGTCCATTAATACCCTTGGGTATGTCTGAGTTGATTGACCTGATTTTCAAAACTCCTCCTTGTTTAAATGCTAGAAAGTATCTCCCAAAGATCTCATCCAGAACCAGACAGGATGCCTCCTCTGATACCAATTGAAATTCTAGCATATGCAGACAGTAGATGTCCTAACACATGTCAAGATGTGCTACATAATCATTTAAACTCAGAGGCATAACAGCAGAATGATACCTTAAATATCATACCTACACCATAATAGATGTCACGACATCTTATCCAACATGTCAGTCAAGAACAATAACACAACTGTAAATTGCAGAATGTTAAATAAGACATTATATGTTAACCCAGTTTGGTGCAGCTCGCCTACATCTGGGGTATACCAATCCAGGATGAAGACTTCACTATCAGTAGAACTGTTACAAAGCTAAACTCCCCCATTTACAACTTTATCCTAACATCTACCCAATGAACATCTTTACCAAGGTTAAACTCAAACGTTTAGAACCTTGATATGAGATACCCCACTCACATCCTAATCACAACCTGTGATATCTTTATCTTCTGCTAATACAGAACCAGTCGCGGTTTCTTGACCTCCAAGTTATCTTGGACTTACTTCAAAGCTTCGTCCATGAACAATACAACAACCATTACCTACAGGCTTCTGGTTGTGTCCCTGTACCTATGCCTTCCACTCTGCATCCCCTATTACAGAGTGGAGACTTACAACTCCTAAGAGAGCCAATGACTCTCAAACCCTAAACCCTTAATCAACACAAGAGAACTAGGTTACTAAGTTACAAGTGATACAAAAGTACAGTACACAACCCTAGGTCTAAGTCTCCTTATATAGTATTCTTTTTGTCTTGGGTTTTCTATCTTTGATCCTGTGTTTCCTTGATCCGCTCCTTAATTCTTGCAACAGATTAAAACCTGCTAACTTACCAAGTCAGTCAAGATGGCGAGACATTTCCTTCAACATCTTTTTCTTCTGTAGATTCTTCAAGTTTTTCATCAGAATGTTTTAGCAAAATTTAGTCAAACAACAGGTGCTTTCACATTGCAAGATCAATCTAATTAGACGATTCAAAAGTCAAGACTCACATGACCACTAAGGAAGGAATCCAGGGTTTACCAGCTAAATTCCTGATGGAGAAAGCCATATACTTTGCCATTGTAGGAAACATAACTGCTTTTGAAGACATCTTTGTTCTGCTCACATATGGGTTATTCCTCTTTCCCAACATCGATAACTTCGTCGATACCAATGCCATTAAGATATTTCTGATTGGAAACCCCGTACCAACCTTCTCGTAAATGCTTATCATTCTATACACTTAAGGAATTTTTACAGTGGAGGAATGATCACATGATGTGTACCCTTACTTTACAAATGGTTCACTTCCCGTTTACCCAAGTCTGCTGCATTTTGGGATCACAAGAGTACTTTACGTTGGTCACAGAGAATTATGTCTCTCACCAACTCTGACATAGATTGGTATAATAGGATTTACGAAGGGATAAAGATCATCGACAGATGTGGAAACTTCCCTAATGTACCCCTCATAGGAACTAAAGGAGGAATCAACTATCATCCAATTTTAGTTCGCCGTCAACTCGGATACCCGATGAAGAATATCCCGCATAATGTTCATCTGGAAGGTCTTTTCTTCAAGGAAGGAGAAAATGATAGGGCACTAAAGAAGGAAATAGTGCATGCCTGGCAACATATTCACAGGAAAGAAAGAGAGTCTCTAAGAAGACCAGACTGTACCTCCATGGAACCTTATCTCCACTGGGTACAAACTAGAGCCCTCAAGCTGAGGATGCCTTACCCTCGTCAAGAAGTTCTTCCGTTAAAGGAATTTGTCTTTTATTTTAAGTCTGATACGGAAAAACTCTAGGTCGCTCTCAATAAAGTTCAACGGGAGATAAGCTCTTAGAAAAACAAGTACTGAATCCTCAATGTGGAGTGTACCAAAATTCAGGGACTGTTAAAAGAAAAGGATGCTCTGATTAAGATTATAGAACAGCATGCTATAGAAGATCAAAGGATCTTGCTCACTCCATTCACTTGGCAAAGGACTGACAACCCGACAACGGCTGAAGAACCCCGATCAAAGAAAAGGAAAATACCAGAACCAGCATCTGAGTTCTCTTCAGAGAGGACTCAAGATCCATAAGTTTAGATATTTCCTTTTACAGCATTTTGTAAAATACTGTACTTTTCCTTTTCTGCAATCTTTCAAATTCAATAAAAAAAGGGGTCTCCCCACTGTATGATATTTGCAATCTATTTGTTTAAGTTTCTTTTTTATTAAAACAAAACAAATATATATATATATATATATATATATATATATATATCATTACATATCAATCATCATTCTCATATAACGCGTTCTTCTTATCTTCGAGTCTCACGTATACGTCGCAATTATAGAGTCAAATTGTCTCACTCATACAATACTCGGGCCAATCCGACCATCCATTTTTGCCTTCAGATTAAACAACTTTAACACTGTCGACAATCATGTGAACTCTGTGCATCCCTTATATAAAGAGGTGTCTTTATCACTACATAAATTATCATAAATATGAGCATTTATAAAAGAAGATTCCCCAATATCACGAAAAATATCCTCTAGTTGACCTTCCATATATTCATCTTCCTCTACTCTTTGACTTTATGACGCCCGACTTTCCTTATTATCCACCTCACCATGCCACGTCCATATTATATAATTTTGACATATACCATCACAACAAAGGTGATTGTGTATTTCTTTCTTTGTACCCTTTTTTATATTCGCGCAAACAACACAAGGATAATAAAAGATACCATTATTGTCGGGAAGATGTTTATCAGCGTATTCAACTATGAGCCATTACAACTTCTAAAATTTATACATGTATAATAATGTGAATGACACACCAAAATCTAATCCAATAAATCATACTAAACGTAAATCATACTAATCTATATGCATATACAATATGAATAAAGAAAAAATCAATGAAGATGTACTCTCATACTAAACGTAAAGCATATGAAACATCTCATTCTGACTTGACCATATACAATATGAACAAAGAAAAAAGGAATAAAGATATTGAACAATACCGTACTTCAAAGCTGTAATCAAATGAACGTAAGGAATGAAGATGTTGAAGAGTATCGTACGTTAAATCTGAAGAATCAAATGAACGAAGACGGTTAATATTTGAGCATAAACCAAGAAAAAAGGAATGAAGATGTTGAAGAATACCTTACTTCGAAGCTGAAGAAGCAAATGAAATAAGATGGTCAATATTTGAGCATAAACCAAGAAAAATGAATGAAGATGTTGAAGAGTACCTTACTTCGAAGCTGAAGAAGCAAATGAATGAAGATGAAGAGGGTAAAGGTTAGGGCATCTCTGGCTCACTTGTTCGATTAGGGCATCTTATGAAAGAAATACAAAATAAGTTTTGTTTTAATTTATCAGTAAAGCTTTTAATCTCGGTTGGAGAAACAAACCGTAGTGGAATCTTAAGTGACACACGCTAAATGTATCCTAAAAAATGGAGACATATGATCCTCGGTACAACATGCCTAAAGATCGCCCCTGGGGCATGCCTATCAACTTTGTCCATGAGGGATACATCCCGCCGGTCACTGAAGACCCAGAAACTGCAGCAGGAACCGCTGGGCCTGAAGGTTACAAACTTTGGGAAAGCGAAGACGCAAGAGTTATGACGGTAACTCCTGAAGGTTACAAACTTCGGAGCATAGAAGCACCAAGAGTCACCGCCGTAATGACTATACCACAACCAGTGGTACACAGTGTCCCGAAAGGACAGATTCCACAAGTAATTTCTGGTGGAAACAAAGACATGTACGAAAAAATGAATGAGTTCCAGAGGTAATTCCTGGAGATGCAGAAGGAATTGCATGCCATTCGCGGTCAGGATTTATTCGGAATGGATGCCGCAGACCTTTGTCTGGTCCCTAATGTGAAAATACCACACAAATTCAAGGTGCCTGGCTTTGAAAAATATAAGGGCAACTCTTACCCTCAAAGTTATTTGGTGATGTACGCTCGAAAGATGTCAACTCATAGAGAGAATCAATAGCTACTGATCCATTATTTCCAAGACAGTTTAACCGGTTCTACACTCAAATGGTACATGGGTTTAAACCGCACCAAGATCAACACTTTTAGAGATCTCGGCACTGCCTTCATTCAGCAGTATAAGTATAACCTGGACATGGCACCAGACAGAGATCAACTTAGAGCAATATTGCAAAAAGACAAGGAAACTTTTAAGGAATATGCTCAGAGATGGCGTGAAATTGTCGTCCAGATATGTCCCTCTCTTGAGGAAAAAGAGATGACAAAGATCTTTTTGAAAACCTTGAGCTCATTCTATTATGACCGAATGGTCGCCAGTGCGCCCAGTGACTTCACTGAAATGGTGAACATGGGGGTACGCCTTGAAGAGGCAGTCCGAGAAAGACAATTGATCAAAGATGCAGAGCCATCAAACAGTACCAGAAGATACGGTAGTGCTTTCCCAATGAAAAAAGAGCAAGATATTGGTAATATCTCTCTCGAAAAGCAAAGGAAAAGGTATCAACCAGTAGCAGCGGTAACTCCCGCAATCAACCCTGCGCCGGCTCCAATGTATCAACCTCAGGTTGCTCAGAGCCAACCAAATCAACAACAGTATCAGCAAAGAACACAACATCCTTTTTAGCAGGCTCGTCCTCAGTACAACAATAACAATCATACGACACGACCATAAGGGTTCGACCCTATACCAATGTTGTACACAGAACTGTTTCCATTACTACTGGTCAAGGGGCTTGTCCAAACCAGGTCTCCTCTTACAGTACCGGAAAATCAACCTTTTTGGTTCAAAGCGGATCAAACTTGCCCTTATCATCAAGGAGGACCAGGGCACAACATTGAAAACTATCTCAGCTTCAAATTTGATGTGCAGAAGCTTGTCAGGAACGGGGTCCTATCTTTGAAAGATACTAATCCGAATGTTCATACGAACCCGTTGCCTCAACATGAGAAGACTGCCGTAAATTTAATGGAGGAGGAATTTAGCCGCAGTTACCAAATTCACTATGTACTCCTATTAGGAACCAATCTGGTCAGGATGCATTGTAGACAGAGTGGGTACGATCATGTACCGCCTCACAATTATCACCAGTGTGATATCTGCTCAAAGAATAATCAGGGGTGTTCCGTAGTGCAATCAGCTCTACAAAAACAAATGGATCTCGGATGGATCCAAGATCACCGAATCCGTGAAGTCAATATGGTTCAAACAAATCCCAACATTGTCAAGAACCACAACATTCTGGTGATGAACATCAACTTGGTGGCAATGCACTCAAGACAAAGTCAATACCAAAATCTGCCACAGCACGATTACAATGCTTGTCCGACCTGCTCAACAAGAAATTAGGGATGCTCTTTTGTACAAGAGGCCCTCCAACGCCAGATGGATCTCGGATGGATCCAAGACTATCGGGATATAAATAACCATCAAGCCAATATGATTCATATCTTTGACATACAGTTGATGAATACCAGTCTGGTAGAACTACATGCTAAGCAAGTCAGGCTCGGCTTTCTGGCTTCACACGATTATCAAAACTGTGAACAATGCCATGAAGACGACCAAGGATGTGTACGTTTCTAAAGAACACTTCAACACTTGTTGGACCACTGGTGGCTTCCAATCTACTTGGATGAAGCTACACAACAGATCAGTATGACTGACGAGAATCCTGATAGGTATCAAAGTCAGGATGTCCGCTCAATGGAAACAAATCTAGTAAAGTTGCACTGCATATAAAGCGGACGTGGTCGGGTGCCACCACATAATTATGAGCGCTGTAGAGTTTGCTCAGAAAACAACCAAGGATGTTATCTTGTACGGTTAGCTCTTCAAAATCAGTTAGACCGGAAAGAGATTCGACCACATTGAAGTTCTGGTTCGATCAACGTGATGCAAGACTATCTTCCTGATCAAGGCAAAGATGTTGTCATAATCTCCAATCATGAAATGGCCAAAGACGTATACGCCATAATCCCTCTACTCCATGAATCAAGAGTTCCTCTTGATAGTAGAAAGATTCTCAACCTCGAACCAATTGAGGGTGCCTACGATGGTCAGAAAAATCAAAAGGCTCATGTGGTTATCTATCTGCCCGGACCAATACCGTACAAATCCACTAAAGTTATCCCTTACAAGTACGGTGCAACAACAATAAAAAATGGAAAGGAAACTCCATTACCCTCCATCGTAAACATTGCTGACATCATTCGAGTGACACGGAGCGGTCGAATCTTCAACAAAGGAGTTAGAGAACCTGCCAAAGAAAAGGAACCTCAAACAGAAGTTCCTAATCAACAAATCGGGCCATCCAGTAATTCCGAACTTACAAAAAACAACGATGAGATGCTAAATCTCATCCAGAGAAGTGAGTACAACATTGTAGACCAACTATTGCAAACCCCTTTGAGAATCTCTGTGCTATCTCTCTTGCTCAGTTCTGAAGCTCACAGGGAAGTTCTACAAAAAGTATTAGAGCAAGCCTTTGTGGAACAAGATGTGACGATAAAACAGTTTGACAGCATTATTCCCAACATCACTTCCTGTAACAACTTAGGATTCAGTGATGAAGAACTGCTGAAAGAGGGAAAAAATCACAATATGGCGCTTAACATTACAGTCAACTGCCAGGACGATGCTCTTGCAAGCGTACTGGTAGACACAGGATTAGCTCTAAATGTTATGCCATAATCAACTCTGATACAACTATCATTTCAAGGAGCCCCGATGAGAGGTAGTGAGATCATCGTCAAAGCCTTTGACGGATCCAGAAAAACAGTTATCGGCAAAGTCGACCTTCCCATAACTATCGGTCCTCACAATTTCCAAGTCACTTTCCAGGTCATGGATATCCGAGCAGCATACAGTTGTTTATTAGGAAGACCTTGGATACACGAGGTTGGGTCAGTCCCTTCGAAACTTCACCAGAAGTTAAAGTTCGTCAAGAATGACAAGTTAGTCACAGCATGCAGAGAGCAGGCCTTAATAGTGAGCAATTTATCATCATTTTCCTGTGTAGAACTCGAGGAAGTTTTTGGAACCCAGTTTCAAGCACTCTCGGTGAGCAATGAGAATCGATAAGAGAAAGGGATATCGATTTCCTCATACAAAAATGCTCTCAAAGAGATTAATGGTAACGGCGTAAAAGGATGGGGATAGCTCGTAATTCATACGGATAACAAGACAAAGAAAGATCGTGGTTTTTTTCAGCTTGTACCCAGACTACTAAAGATGAAAGTTTGCATCCCATTTAATACTTTTTCCACAGTGGAGGCTTCCTCCATCCAGTGTCTCAAAAAGTACACACCATCAATGAGGATGACTCCTCCGATACGAACGAAGAGTGGAATTCTCCTATCTCAACGAGGACGGTTATATGTCTCAGGGAGAGGCACATACACCGTTTTGCTTTCTCACGCAGAGTCCGAGATATATACTAAGATCAGACGTCAAGATGATGTACGAAGATTGTGATCTAGAAGGATGTCGTGCTCCGCCCAACTCATTAGAGGAGGACACTCTGATGAAAGACAACTTTGACTATGACTATTTTGACCCCCTAGACGACTTGCCTATCTGGCAGTCGTACCCAGAAGACTTGGGGCAAAAGAGTTAGCCAAATGATGCATATCAGCTGAGCATCATTGAAAATAATACCTGCGTCCCCACCAAATCATGGGATCATTACTCAAGACATTCCGAAGATATCCAGCACAACAATGAATATGCAAAGATTGCAGGACAAGAATTCATCAACTATGCTTTTCCTGAGGTCAACATCATCGAGAAAGATGACTCCTCTATCCCCACAGAAGTATGGGATACCTTAGCACAGCCGAGTGGCAAGTACGACTTCTTGGTCAAGTACACCGCTCCTGAAAGCTCTCGTATCAAGCTCGAAGACATCCAGCCAACTGGATGGGGAGATCCTCTTGAGAGTGAAAACACTGATGAAGATACAACAGAAGAGTCCGTTTACGACAATTCTGCATGGGAGGAAGACTCCAACGATCCTGCTCCGCTAGAAATCAGCGTCATTTCTGAGGACAAACCAAGAAAGAAGGTACCATACTTTGTGATTCACCAAGGAGTTCGTCGCCAATGGGTTGCTGTCGATGTCCCGAAAGTCGTCCATAAGTCTAAGTAATTGTCATCTTTGTTTTAACCTTTCACCCTGCCCAGGTGAAACAGATGTTTTTATAGGGCTCACTTTCTGTAAATGTCCCTCTTCGCTTCGCCTAAAGCGACAGAGTTTTGTTTTATAGGGTTGTAGTTTCAAGAATCGAAAAAATCATAAATAAATAAATGTCGTTATGTAATTTCCACATTTATTGTTGTTTTCACTTTTTGTTTTTTCAGAAAATGGTAATCCTAAAAACAACTCAAAATAACAAAAAACAAGCATTTTTCAGAAAATACATTGCACACAGTCTTGCATTTCTCTCTATCTCTTCTAAAAAACAATCATCATGTCATGTAGATTGCTTGTTTTAAACCTCGTTGAAACATATGATCCAATGCCTTCTCCCAACTTTGAATTCCCGATATTTGAAGCTGAAGAAGAAGAAGACACAAAAATTCCAGAGGAGATCTCCCGATTACTCGACAAGAGGAAAGGTCCATTGAACCTCACAAAGAGCGGTTGGAAACGATCAACTTGAGTTCAGAAGAAGAGAGGAAAGAAGTCAAGATTGGGGCACTGCTCAGTCCAACTGTCAGAGAAGACTTGATAAAACTTCTCAAAAAGTTTCCAGATGTGTTTGCTTGGTCCTATCTAGGCAAGCCAGGGTTGGATACCAGCATCGTGGAACATCATCTACTGTTAAGATCAGAATGTCCGCCAGTAAAACAAAGACTGAGACTGACTCACCTGGATATGCCTATCAAAATCAAGGAGGAAGTGCAGATAAAGATTGAAGTGGGTTTCCTCGCCACCTTAGAATATCCTCAATGGCTAGCCAACATAGTGTCAGTTTTGAAAAAGGACAGAAAAGTCAGAATGTGTGCAGACTACAGGGATCTGAACAAAGCCAGTCTAAAGGGTGACTTTCCCTTACCGCACATATACATGTTGGTAGATAGTATAGCAAAGTTCAAAGTCTTCTCCTTCATGGATGGATTCTCAGGCTATAATCAAATCAAAATGGCGCCGGAAGATATGGAGAAAACTTCATTCATCACCCCATGGGGCACCTTTTGTTACAAGGTAATTCCGTTCGGCTTGAAGAACGCCGGGGCAACCTATCAAAGGGCCATGACTACTCTGTTTCATGACATGATGCACAAAGAAATTGAAGTGTATGTCGATGATATGATTGCCAAATCTAAAATAGAAGAGGAGCATGTGACTCACCTGTCAAAGTTATTTGAGTGTCTAAGAAAATACAAACTTCGCTTGAATCCTAACAAATGCACGTTCGGTGTCCGCTCAGGGAAACTTTTAGGGTTCATCGTTAGCCAGAAAGGAATTGAGGTTGATCCTGACAAGGTCAAGGCCATTCAAGAAATGCCTTCACCAAAGACTGAGAAACAAGTCATAGGATTTTTGGGACGTCTGAATTACATCTCCAGATTCATATCCCTTATGACCGCGACATGCGCGCCAATCTTCAAACTACTCGGAAAGAATCAAAGTTGCGTATGGACGGAAGATTGCCAAAAAGCCTTCGACAGTATCAAGGAGTATCTGTTGAATCCACTAATTCTAACACCTCTAGTTGAGGGAAGACCACTAATCATCTACCTAACAGTCTTGGAAGACTCAATGGGTTGTGTACTTGGTCAAAAAAATGAAACCAAAAGAAAAGAGTTTGTTATCTACTATTTGAGCAAGAAATGTAACGACTGTGAAACTCGGTACACTATGCTTGAGAGAACTTGTTGTGCTCTGGCTTGGGCAGCCAAACGTCTTCGCCAGTACATGATTTGCCACACTACTTAGTTATTCTCATAAATGGATCTGATCAAGTATGTCTTTGAAAAGCATGGTTTCACAGGAAGGATTGCCCATTGGCAGATGTTATCAGAATACGACATCGAGTACCATGCTCAAAAAGTCGTCAAATGAAGTATTTTAGCCGATCATTTGGCTCATCAACCGATTGACGATCAGGAATCAGTCAGATTTGACTTCCCAGACGAAGATGTCCTGTACTTGAAAATGAAAGATTGCGATGGACCGCTACCCAGTGAAGGGCCAGAACAAAGTTCCCAATGGGGACTAATATTTGACGGAGCTGTCAATAATTATGGAAACGGAATTGGGGCAATCATCATAACACCACAGGGTACCCACATTCCTTTCACTGCCCGACTGACTTTCAAATGCATAAACAACGAGGCCGAATACGAAGCTTGTATCATGGTTCTCGAAGAAGCAATTGACTTGCGAATTAAGAACTTGGATCTGTATGGAAACTCAACCCTAGTTATCAATCAGATCAAAGGATATTGGAACACATACCAATCAAGATTGATTCCTTATAAAGACAATGCGAGAAGGTTGTTACCCTTCTTCAACAGGATCGAGTTTCATCATATCCCTCGTGAAGAGAATCACATGGCTGACGCACTAGCCACTCCCTCTTCCATGATTAGTGTAGGTCAATGGAATGACGTACCTAAGATTGACATAATGCGCCTAGAACGGCTCGCTTACGTCTTCACAATTGAAGCATTCATAGACGACAAACCTTGGTATCATGATATCAAATGCTTCCTTCATAAACAAGAGTACCCACCTGGGGCATCATGAAAAGACAGGAAGACCCTCAGAAGGCTGGCAGGAAACTTCTTCCTAAGCGGTGATACACTATATAAGAGAAACTTTGACATGGTCTTGCTCTGATGCGTAGACAGACCAGAAGCAAACATGCTGATAAAAGAAATTCACGAATGAACCTTTGGCACTCATGCCAACATACATGCGATGGCGAGAAAAATACAGAGAACAGGATATTATTGGTTGACAATGGAATCCGATTGCTATAAGTATATGAGGAAGTGTCACAAGTGTCAGATATACGCAGACAAGATCCATGTACCACCAACGCATCTCAAATTTCTTTCTTCCCCATAGCCTTTTTCCATATGGGGAATCGACATGATTGGCATGATTGAACGGACATCGATTCATCTTGGTAGCCATTGACTACTTCACCAAATTGGTCGAAGCAGTATCATACACCAATTTAACACGACAGGTCGTGGTTCGATTTATCAAAAACAATCTCATATGCCGTTATGGTGTTCCAAGCCTGATCATTACTGATAATGGACCTAACTTAAACAACAAGATGATGAAAGAGTTATGCGATGAGTTCAAGATCGAACACCATAACTCATCTCCCGACCGACCCAAGATGAATGGAGCGGTAGAAGTGGCTAATAAGAACATCAAAAATATCATTCAAAAGATGGTTGTAACCTACAAAGACTGGCACGAGATGCTACCCTTTGCTCTTCACTGTTATCGCACATCTGTTCGCACTTTAACAGGGGCAACCCCTATCTCTCTAGTATATGGCATGGAAGCAGTGCTTCCCATAGAAGTATAGATCCCATCAATCTGGGCATTTATGGAAGCTAAGCTAACAGAATCTAAATGGTGTCAAAGTCGACACGACGAACTGAATCTGATCGAAGAAAAGTGAATAACGGCTCTGTGCCATGGTCAGTTGTATCAGCAAAGAATGAAGAAAGTGTTTGACAAAAAGGTTTGACCCCGTGTCTTCAGAAAAGGAGACCTCGTGCTCAAGAAGATACAATCATTCCTCACTGATTCCCGGGGCAAATAAACTCCGAATTATGACGGCCCCTATGTGGTCAAGAACGCTTTTTCAAGCGGTGCCTTGAGACTCGAAACCATGGATGGAGAAGAATTCGCCTAAATAAAAAAAATGTCTCGGTGGATTGAAAATCCGAAAGGGCGGTCCAGGCAAAAATTAGAGACATAAGCAAAAATCATCCCGATGAATTGAAAATCTCAAAGTACAATCCAGGAAAAAATTAAGGATTCATGGCAAGTAACTACATCCGACAAGGTTAAATCCCCCAACGGTAACACTATTCGTCGAAAAACTTCCAGTCAAGGTCATCTTCGACAGAAGCTCAGGATGTCTAGAATTCAAAGTTGGTAGAAGGATAACAGTCGTTATGTTTCAATGTAGCCCTTTTCAGTTAAATTACCATTTTCTAAACTTTGTAAATACTCTATGGGATCACGCGCTTGGTTGATTTCCATTCTATCAATAAAACTTGAGCCCTAGTGCTTTTGTTTGCAACTCTCATTTATTTTTTCTTTACAGAATGACATTTTAACATGATCAACGATTCTTGAAATAAAACGAAAAAAATGAATTTTACTTGTAAAATTTTCCTGCTTTTAAAATAAGGATGGCAATTCCTTTTGACTGTGAACTTCAAAAAGAACATTGATAGCTTCTCCAGAGGTGATTGAACCTCAAAGTGCAGGATCAATGTATTCCTTCTACACCAGTGCACCTGAATGAAGGATCAACTATTTCAGATATGATTTTCCCATCTGATATCTCCGGAAAAGTTCGTACCTCCTAAGATCGATCGATGATTCTCTCCTCCCTACAGGGACCGCCTCTCCTAAGCAAGTCATGATTGCTATTTTTGAACCAGTGATATTTTTCATCTCTCGCAGTGGCTGAGTATCTAGTCATGTTCATTCACCAGTCTGTATGTCGCGTCAGTTTTGTCAGCATAAACATACATACATCATGCATAATTAATTCACATTCATAATCATACCGCATTACTATCACCTTGGTCATACTCATTCCTCAAGTGATAAAAGTCCTCTCGATAGAGTTGTCAGTCATTTCCTCGTCAGGAAATGTATCGTTTGAGAAATCTCTCCACCAGTTTATTTATGGATTGGAGCTTGTCCTTGACCACTCTGATAACTTGAACCTCTGAAAGGCAAGAAGATATTCGACGGGCACCTTTGGAACATCACTCATCACCATTGAAGATGATATTTTTGCTTTCCCGGATTAAGGAAAATCCCTAGAGAAAGCTTCTCAACCAAAGACTCTCAGCAACACATTGGTTTTTCTCCCTAGAAAGTCAATATTAATGAAGTCATCAGCACCTCAAAATTGGATCACATCACATGGTATTTCTCCGAAGAAATCTTGAAGATAAGTATGATGTAATATCGCCAAGCCACAAGCGGTCTCTCAAGGGACTCATTCTCCTCAGTAGAGTCAACAAATGGCATCTCCAACAGAGAAGTTTGCACACCTCTACAGCTCAGACAAATGGGTTTCCCCAGCGAGTCTAATGACAAAACTTTTTCCACCAAATAATATCTCCCTAGTAGTAAAACTCGCCGAGAAGTTTGACGAAAACCGCTACAAATAGTGTCCCTTGTCAAGGAAGGAACTTGAATAGAAGAAATGAAAACCAGTTCCTTGGCTGTAGACCGGGATCGAAGGGAAGTTTATTTTAGAAACTTAGACCAGTTCCTTGGCTGAAAACCGGGATCGAGGGGAAGTTTATTTCAGAAACTTAGACCAGTTTCGTGGCTAAAGACCAGGATCGAGGAGAAGTTTTACCCTTTTCTAAGTATCATTGCTTAGCAAAAGAAGATGGATGAGCAAACTGCCATTCATAACCACCGTAAAAATTTCAGGTATTCCGATATTTAATCCTCTTGCACCCTGAATGTCCGAATACCTTCACCATTCACACCTTCGGGTCCAAGAAGATTAAATAGGAGCATCTGTCATACCCCAAATTTTGACCACCAAGATTTCCCATCATTGTACAAATCATCACCACAATATGGATATACTTTCATGCCTCATCAATCTCCTCAAGGATTGTCAAGCATCCACCATAATCAAGAATTAGGGTTTCAAGCCCTCTCAGAGCACTTAGACAAAGGATCAATCAAGAATTGACATGATCTTCAACTTGTCAAGTCTCTCAAACATCCATAATAGATCAAGAGGACTCCCACATCAAGAATCAAGCACAAGGTTGCAACATTCCCAGTGGATCAAGCCTCAAGATCACCAGTGTCACCAAATTAGGGTTTTGGTCGACCCAGGGCCTCCAAATGAAAATTTTCATTTGGGCATGAGCCAATGCTTCAAAGCACAACCCAAGATACTCCAAGGGACCTCATGAACCCAATCATTAAGTCAATTTAGCCTCAGGGGATGCATTCATAAAAAAAATCAGGAATTAGGGTTTCTTGACCAAATTCCCCCCTAAGTTGACTTTTGGAGCAAGGTATGGGACAAGACCTCAAGATATGATTTGAGGGCCTCAAATAAACTACATTGATCCATTTACAACAATGGATTGACCCAAGAAACTTCATTCACCAGTTTCAGTTTCATCTGGACCATAATTAGGGTTTTAAAGGAAAAGTCAATTGTATCTTTGACTTTTGACTAAGACATGCTCCCAAACCTTGGGAAATGGTTTAAGACACTCTAACACACCTATGGAATCCATCCATTAGGTTTGAATTAGGTCAAGAACTTGATTTCTCAAAGGATCGCACAGTTTGGATTTCATCTGACAAAAAGTCAACTGTGCACAAAATCAAGTTTGACTTTTTGGAACTTTTCACAAATATGGTTCCCCTAAATCAAAAATAAGGTTAATGTATGGTATTGATCATCATTCATTAAGAAAAATCAAGAAAAGTGAGGTTTCTTGCAAAAGGCGCAACCATGAGAAACCTAAATTTTTCTAAGTTATGGAACAAAAGTGATTTTGTACAAACTTTGCAAGGTCATAACTCCTAAACCACAAGGCCTTTTTCTCACATTCAAAGCTCAAATGAAAGTCCATCTGACATACTTCAAATATGTAAACTACAAGAGATTCCAAATCCTCGTGGATTTTTAGTTGTGGATTTATCAAAATCACAAAAACATGAAAATGACCACTTTTCCAACACTTAGTGAAATTTTCAATAAGTCAGAATCTGCCTTACTTTTTCCAAAATGTAGGCACATTTTTCACCTTGATCAAAGTTAAACCAGGTCCATTGGTGAACATCAAAGTTGAAGTATGCCATGAGGGCTTTCCAACAAGTACCATATCATCTCCAAATTCAATTTGAGTAGGGAGATACAACCCTTGAAACATGGTATCATGGACTGATTATGTTCAAGGTAGATTATAGGACATTTGCTCGATTTGGCCAAATCAGATAATTCCAAGCCTTGTCATCCATTTGGACACCTCAAGGGATAAAATCAAAGAGGAATGATCTGATTCACAAGCCTCCCAAGTCCAAGGAACTACATGTAGCCATAAGTTCCCTAAAAATGCTAAAAAGCTCAAAGACTCCAATTTTGTTTCCAAGCATTCAATGGATGCATCAAGGTGGCATGGACTGAGACATTGCTAACTGAATGAGTCAAGATTCAGCTCTGAATCAAAGGACCATAGGCATGTGCCCTAACCTCAAGTTAATGGCTATAGGAGACTAAAGATGCCTTTATGCCACAATTGGCCAAGGGACTGTCCAAGTTTCCATTCACTATTGCTTGCAAAGCAAACTTGCTCTACTATAAATAGAGCTCATTTGTGATCAGTTTGAGTACACCAAAGCACTACAACTAATGTTTTCCTCAAAATCTCTCTCATTAGGCCAAAATGCCTTCTTTTGCAAGTCATCTCTGAGTTTTTGAGTTAGAGAGCAATTCCACAACAGCTCATGATCCAAACACATCCAATGTATCATATCTAAGTTGTTCAAACATTCACCCTTGATCTGAAACACTAAAATCAAAAATTCAACCTCCAAAATCTTAAATTTTGACTCTTTTGCATTTTGCAAGCCATGTCTTGATTCAGTCACTTTCCAAACCAAACAAAGCCTCAAACACACTCCAACTATCATCCTCAAACTGTCCCAATTAGTTTCCCTCATCTGGAACACCCTTTGAGAGAGTTACTATATTGGTCACTTTTGCCTCTTTTGCAAGAAAGAGCCAATTCTTGTTCCTGAGGATTCCAGCTGGTTTTGATCATCCTAAAAGCTTCTAAGGGATCAATCATGAGTGTCTAAAGCCTTGGATTACTTTTGGTACAAGGATCTTGGCAGTTAGCACAAGGAGCTTCAAGAGGTAAGTGCATCACAACTTGAACTCTCTAAATCATGCATTGTCTTGATGTCCATTGATCATGGACATCTCATACATGTCATATATGTTGTGTTTGAACTAATTTGTCATGCTATTATTGCATATACAATGAGATAGCATAGAACATGCAAATCTAGGCCTATTTTGAAATCACTATCGGATTTTAAAATGGAAACATTTTCTGAAAATTCCAAAGGCACCATTGGATTCCTCATGAAATTCTAGGCAGGATACACCTAAATTTTGTCCAAATCCATGGAGAAATGAGGAAGTTAGAGCCTTCATGCAAGAGGCACAAAATCAGGCCTTGCCTTGGGCAAGGGCCAGGCCATGGCGCCTTGGCCAGGCCTAAAAACAACACACCCATATATGTTGATGGGGTGGTTATGATACACGGATGTTTTTAATTATTTTTGGTTGGTTCTGTTTTTTGAAAATTCACAAAAACATTAAATTATTTTAATTTACAAAAAAAAAAATCCAATTTATATTATTTTTTAATATAGTTAGAATTTTTTGTAATTAATTTCATTTTATTTGTTTTAAACATTTTTAAAATGAAATTCTAACCTTGATTTTCCAACTTCAAATGAATTTCAAGCTTTCATGTGATTAAACATGATTTTTCAAAATATACAACTTGTTTTTTAATATATTTGGTATTTTATATCATTTATTATTTAAATTTCCTTTGAAAATTATATTCAAAATTAGGGTTTTCTCTAAATTTTAATTCCTTTTCAAACTTCACAAAACACTTTTGGGCCTCTAATATAGTGTAAGACCCAACCCCCTTTGTACATAAATAATTTTGAGCCTCAGTCATTGTATAAGTCCTAGTACAGTTTTCAAAACGACAGTGCGATCAATGTCTTTCCTTGGGCCTCTCCTTGAGTTGTAAGCCCCATCCCTTGTACAAAAATTAACATTTGGGCCTCTAAGAGAGTGTAAGATCCATCCCTTGTAAATACTAAACCTTTTTTGGGCCTCAGTCATTGTATAAGTCCCAATATGATTTCAAAAATCCCGGTGCGATCGCCGGTTTCAAACAAAATCATCTGGGCCTAACCTTGTGTTGTAAGTCCCATTTCTCCTTCTTTTTCAAACTTTTGGGCCTCTTAATAAAGTGTAAGACCCATCTCTTTGTACAGAAAACTCTTTTTGGGCCTCAGTCGTTAAATAAGTTCCGATATAATTTTCAGATCAACGGTACGACTACTGTTTTTCATCTAGGCCTCTCCTTGAGTATAAGCTATATATATATATATATATATATATATATATATATATATATATATATATATATATATATATATATATATATATGTATATATTTGTTTGTGCTGGAAGCTTGCTCACCTGTAAGTCCTCATACCCTCTCTTACATACAGTATATATTTCATCTGTATATATATATATATATATATATATATATATATATATATATTATCTGCTTAGAGTTTTCCCCGACAGTTAGGTCTAGAACTAGATAAAGCTAGTGGTCACTCTTTCAACACAGTCAAAACTAGTTCCCTATAGGATTTCTAGATACAGTCTTGCCTCCTCTTGGGCTTATACAATATGGAACAAAGAGAAAGGCATTATTCCCGGTGAAACTTTTCTCAGACTGTCACCATTAGAAAATTGTCAAAGAAATTCATTTCCTCCAGAGAGGATTAATTCCAGGTGAAACCTCTCTTGAATTTCTTCAAAACTTAGAACTGTTCACTAAAGAAAAGATTATTCCCTGTGAAACTTTTCTTGAACTTTTCTTAGGTTTGGACCCACAGGCTTCCTAAAAGCATCCCAGCCTCCTCTTGGGCTTTGTACAAGGACCCTCGGGCTTCTTAGAAGTTCTCATGCCTTCTCTTGGGTTTAATACAAGGACCCTGAAGACCTCTTAAAGGTATAGGACAGAACTTAGTCATCCTTTGTTAGAGCAGTCTTTCTAAAGAGTCAAAACCTCAGACCAATTTTAGGGTTGATTCTCATCCCTTAAAACACCAGCCTCCTCTTGGGCATCATACAAAGATAAACATTTTCATACCAGTAGACTTGGACAGGCTCATCTCATCTTGGATCTCAAAGACATTCTCAAGTTCCCTACAAACATAGGAGAAACCCTGATCATTTAATCAATCTCCAGTAGAGTTAAAACCCTCATGGGTTCTAAAACTCAGTCTTTCATCCTAAATTTTCCCAGCTAGAGTCAGCTTATCATCAGTATAACATTATCCCAAATTAAAACCTTAAGGCATCAGATACCTCAACTCTTCTGTAATCCTCAGCAAGAGTTTATTCCCCACTTTGGACCTGTCTCTAGATCTCATTAATCCTTAGCAGAAGTTAGCCTCCTCTTAGGCTTTGTATAAGGATCTTTCTTCACTCTCTTGTTGAGTCAATCACTTTTAGCCTCCTCTTAGGCTTTGTATAAGGATCTTTCTGCACTCTCTTGTTGAGTCAATCACTTTTAGCCTCCTCTTAGGCTTTGTATAAGGATCTTTCTGCACTCTCTTGTTGAGTCAATCACTTTTAGCCTCCTCTTAGGCTTTGTATAAGGATCTTTCTTCACTCTCTTGTTGAGTCAATCACTTTTGGCCTCCTCTTAGGCTTTGTATAAGGGTCTTTCTGCACTCTCTTGTTAAGTCAACCACTTTTAGCCTCCTCTTAGGCTTTGTATAAAGATTTTAAAACACTCTCTAGATTGAGTAAGTCAAATATCTTTCAGCCTCAATCTTCAGCTTTGTACAAGACACCATATAAATCTCCTTAAGCAGAGTCAATCTTCTTTTAGCCTCAATCTTGGGCTTTGTACAAGACAGATAAAACCTCTCACCAGTAGAGTCAGTTTCTTCTTTTAGCCTCAATCTTGGGCTTTGTACAAGACACCTACAAAATCCCCCAAAGAGTCAAGTCTCTTTTTAGCCTCAATCTTGGGCTTTGTACAAGATAGATAAACACTCTCTTGTTGAGTCAGTCTTTTCCAGCCTCCTCTTAGGCTTTGTATAATGACCTCCCCAGTGGAGTCAATCAATCTCTTAGCTTCAACCTTGGGCTTTGATCAAGGCACACAAAAATCAACATCCCCTCAAAGGAAATCAAAAACACTTTGTAGGAAGACATTTCTCTATATATCACACATCAAAACAGAAAATTAAACAAACCTTAATCCCAGATAGCTGATATATGTGGCACACTTGTTGATTCAAATATCCAAGTTGTAGTCCATCTCTTATCCTGGTAAATTCCTTCTCTCATCTAATTGTTGTAAGTGGCAAGCCTCTGGATTATTTACATCCACGCCACTATCCCTCTCTTAGCATGAAAGATTCCTAAGGAAAAATGGCATTGCTTAACACTGAGTTAAAGTTTTCTCCTTCAGGACAAATCCCTCATAAAGGAAATTATGGCATTGTTGGATTCACATATCCCAGTTAAAGTAATTCTCCTTTATAAACAATCACCCAACAGTTGTGATAAACAGATGAGATATCTCCCTTTAGAGATGACAAATTCTCTCTCAGTCAAACCTTTAGCTTCAATCTTGGGCTTTGAACAAGACACAAATAACCTTTAGCTTCAATCTTGGGCTTTGAACAAGACACCAAATATCATTTTTCTCCCATTGAATAGGAGGAACTACGATTGCTCTGATTTCCCTGTTTTATTTAACGGGAATATGTAGGCATAAGATTGCGAAATCTTATATAGCACACCAATCAAAAACTTTAGGTCCAATACCTTTGCATACCAATCAAAAACTTTAAGTCCAGTACCTTCACTCATCAAAAACCTCAGAAAACCCGAAATCAACAAAAACTCTCTCTCTCTCTCAAAAAAACCTCCCAAAGGAGAAACTTTCCCAACCCACAACAGACAAACACCAGTAAGTAGAAAGCAGTAAGGATAATTGCTAACGACCTGTGGATAACCACATATAGGATGGGTAATTGACAACTCCCCATTGTATAACCTGACCCCCGAACTCCCCAAACTCTTTAAGCATTTGTTCAGTTAAACATTTGCGTGCAAGGTTAGTTTTAGATAGCTTCCCTTTCCTTTCCAGCTTCATAGGATAAATAAGAAATCAGAAAGTAGCACCCCACTCCTACCATTGCGGTGAGGAGAAACCCATGGGGATAAGGTGGTCACATCACCGACAAAAATCGAACGCTACAATTTGTATGATGTGTTCCATGTGTCTCAGTTGAGAAATTATATTCCGGATCCATCACATGTGATTCAGATGGATGATGTATAAGTGAGGGATAATCTGACAGTGGAAGCATTACCTGTGCGGATTGATGGTCATGAAATGAAGCAATTGCGGGGTAAGGACATAGCTTTGGTGAAGGTGTTGTGGGGTGGACCAGCTGACGAAAGTTGGACTTGGGAGCGTAAACATCAGATGAAGGAGTCGTATCCGACTCTGTTTCCTTCAGGTAATTTTTGAGGGAGAAAATTATTTATGTGGGGGAGAGTTGTAACACCCCAAAATAATTATAATATTCATTTAATGGAATTATTGTGATTATTCGGTATTTTTGTGAATTTTGATGGACTTTGTGACGTTTGATGACTTTGGGTGGTGTTGTGGGGTAGCCTTGGGTTAAGGGAACATTGAGGTATCTTAGAAGTAGTAATTAAATTAAGATTATTTTATTAGTAATAATAGTAAGATAATTTTAATAATTGGATTATTATTTATTAATATTATTATCATTATTATTATTATTTAAAATAATTAGGAGAACCATTAAGGGTAAGACGGTAATATTGAGCAGGTTAATTGAGGATAATACGGGTAAATCATGATTAGGTCCCAAAAGATAGGTTTAACAAAAAGAAAATAGGGAATTAGGAGAATTAGTCTGTTCAACCCTAAGAAGTGAAGAGATAGCTGAGGAAAGGAGGCTAGAACACATAGAACAAGAGGATCAACCGTAGAACCCCGAAAAGAAGAACCTTTGCCGGAAAATTTGAGGTATGGGGGTTAATTCGAGTTCATATGTTTGATACAGGTTTAAGGTAGAGGTATTTTTGTGTGTTTGCATTTTCTGACGAATTTGTGCTGAATCTGTGACGAATCTGTGGTGAATTTCTGTAACTCTATATGTGTATGACTTCTGTGATGAATTTTGTATGAGTTGGTGTAATTGCTGTGAAATTCGTGTGGATATTTGATGTTGCTGTGATGAATGTAAAACAAAACCAGATCTGAGATTGAAGGTGTGATTAATGAATTAGGACTCAATAATTAGGAAGAAATTGATGAAAATAATGAAGTAGGATAATGACGTAGATCTGTGATGAATCGAAACTGGTTTGAGTTTGATTTTGGAGGATCGAAGGTGCTGGAATGGGAAGATTTTCGTTCAGGTGCGAAATCTGAGTTTTGGTATGTTTTCTGGCAATACGCGTAACAGGGTAGTCATTACGCATAATAGGGGACATTCCCAGGATGATACGCGTATCATACGCACCCGTCTCCAGGTCTAGCATGGCCCATTGTCAGTACGAGTAGTATTCGCATATGAGAATAGAGGCAATACGCGTACGGGATGGTAATACGCGTATGGGGAGCTGAGGGGGGAGAGGCATACGTGTATGGGAAGATGCATTACGCGTATGGGTTCTTGGGAAAGGTGAATTACGCGTATGGATTAGCCATTACGCGTAATGGGAGTCTGAAGGGGAATTTTGAGAAGGAAAACTCTTTGGTGGTACGCGTAATAAGGATGGCATTACGCGTAAGTGAAGCGCGATTTTTGTGGTCCTGAGTCACGATCGCACGGGTACTACAGTTCGATTCATTTTTTATCCTTTTGAGCTGACTAAGGAAGGGAAATAGATGTCTCCAATTAACCCTACTTGCATACTGAGTTTGAACAGCGGTCTGTTAGGTTACAAAAGCTATGTGGAGGTGGGGCCCAATCTTTGGTTATTTCGCTTGAGAACACAGTGTTTAGACTATTGGTGAGGTTTTTGATACTGTGTTTAGATTTGATGCTTTTGGGTTGATTTGGTGGAGATACTGGATTTTGGGTTTTTGATTAGTGTGCTCGCTAAGATTTTTCAATCTTATGCCTACGTATTCCCGTTTGACGAAACAGGGAAATCAGAGTGATCGTAGTTCCTCTTATTCTATGGGAGGAAAAAGGTCGTTTTGGTGTCTTGTTCAAAGCCCAAGACGTGAAGGTTAATGTCATTTATATCTTGTTCAAAGCCCAAGATGTGAAGCTAAAAGGTCTATTTGTATCTGGTTCGAAGCCCAAGATGTGAAGCTGAAGGGCATTGACTTTAGAGAGAATTTATCATCTCTAAAGAAGGGTATTTGGTCTGTTTGTCACGACTATTAGGTGACTGATTATAAAGGAGAATTACTTTAACTGGGATATGTGAATCCAACAATGCCATAATTTCCTTTATAGGGGATTTTAACCTGAAGGAGAAGACTTTAACTCAATGTAGAGCAATGCTATCTTTCCTTAGGAATTTCTCATGCTAAAAGTGGGACAGTGGCGTGGATGTAAATAATCCAGAGGCTTGCCGCTTACAGAAATTAGATGAAGGGAAAGGAATTATTGATGTTTGTATGTTGTGAGCAAGACACAGATTGATGCTAAAAGGTTTATTGACTCAACCGAGATTTCCTTATACAAAGCCTAAGAGGAGGCTATTGACCCAACAAGAGGATGTTTTTCATCTGTCTCGTACGAAACCAGAGATAGAGGCTAAAAGTGTTGACTCAACAAGAGAGTGCTAATGAGTAACTGACTCAACAAGAGAGTGTTTTTATATGTGTCTTGTACGAAGCCTAAGACGGAGGCTAAAAAGGTTTGACTCAACAAGAGAGTCTTTTCTATTTCGTACGAAGCCCGAGATAGAGGCTAAAAGTGGTTGACTCAACAAGAGAGTCTTTTATACTCAACAAGAGAGTGTGGGGAGGATCATTGTACAAAGCCCAAGAGGAGGCTAGCCATGCTGGTGATTGTTTCAGTTTAGTGACATGTCCAGTACGTTGGATAAAAGAGAAAATTAGTTCTTATGAAGGGAATGATTAAAGGTAAGGTTGTGCTTTGGTACTGATCAGAAGATCAGGGTTATTTCCTGTTCTTTAAGGAAATGGGAAATCCAAAGGGTATTGAGACTGTCCAAGTCTACTGGTGTCTTGAGAAATTGATTCTCAGATAGTGAATGATCTTTATATGATGCCCAAGAGAAGGCCGGTATGTTAAGCGATGAAGGTCAACCCATTTATAGGACTGACACTTGACTCAGAAAGACAGCTCTAGCAAATCGATGACTAGGTTATGTTCCTATACCTGTAGAGGTCTCTGGGTCCTTGTACTAAGCCCAAGAGAAGGCATGAAAGCTTTTAAGAAGTCGAAGGGTCCTTGTACAATGCCCAAGAGGAGGCGGGGATGCTTTTAGGAAGCATGTGGGTCCCCAAACCTCGAGAAGTTCAAGACATGCTATTCACCGAGAATAGATCAAGCCAGGAAAGTCTGAGAATTTGGAAGAAACTCAAGAGATGCTATTCACGGAGAATAGATCAACTCTGGGGAGTAGAGTTTCTTTGACAATTTCTAAGAGTGACAGTCTGAGAAAGGGTTCACCAAAAATGTTGTCTTTCACGTCTCCATATTGTTTAACCCCAAGAGGAGGGAAGACTGTGTCTGGTAATCCTATGGGGATCTAGTTTTATTTGTATTTAAGAGTGACCAACAGGGCTTTACCTAGTGCTAGACGTAGTTGCCGGGGAAAACTCTAAATAGCTATAGTAGTATTACACAGTTAATATTTGACAGGTATATAAAATTTTGTGAAAGAAGACTTACAGTGAGCAGCCCCACAATACAGTTATATATACATGAAAGCGGATAAAGAAAGGGGGTAAACACTTACTCGGTTGTAGAGCTTCCATGTTGTTTGGTTAGTTGTTTAACAAAGAAAGCTTTGATAACAATAAGATATTCAAAATCAAAGGAGAAAGTGCTTTGAACAGTTTATTGGGGCTTTACAGCTCAAGGAGAGGCCTAAGGTTTTATCAGTGATCGCACTGTGGTTTTGAAATTGTACAGGGACTTATACAAGTGACTGAGGCCAAAAAAGGTTTTATGTACAAAGGGATGGGTCTTACACTCTCTCAAAAGGCCCAAAGGTTTATTTTTATACAAGTGGTGGGGCTTACAGCTCAAGGAGAGGCCCAGGGTTTTGTTTTGAAATGGCGATCGCGCCGAGATTTTTGAAAACGCAGTGGGTCTTATACAACGACTGAGGCCCAAAAAAGGTTTTGGTTTTCAAAGGGGTTGGGTCTTACACTCTATTAGAGGCCCAAAGAAAAGACATGGGGCTTGTAACACAAAGGTAGGCCCATTTGGTTTTGCTAAAAAAAGGTGACGATCGCGCCGTTGTTTTTTGAAAATACAGTGGGACTTATACAATGACTGGGGCCCAAAAAGTGGTGTATTTAAAAGTGGGTTAGGTCTTACACTCTAATAGAGGCCCAAGGTGTTTGAAAATGATTTGTGAGGGTGAAAATCAAAGAAACCCTAATTTTGTTTTCCTTTAAAAGTAAATATTTAAAGAAAATCAACTAAAATGATAAAAATACCAAATAAGTTTGAATAAACTACTTGTGATTTTTGTGTAAGGTTTGAAAAATGAGGTTTTAATCATAAGATGAATTAAAACTCATTTGGTTTTGATTTTCAAAGTAAATATTCACTTTTAAATGTTTAAAAACAATTAAAAATGAATTTATTCACAAAAATACTATTTATATTAAATAACTAATATAAATTGTATTTTTTTGTGGAATAAAATATTTCAACATTTTTGTGATTTTTTGCAAAAATAACCAATCAAAAATGACTAAAATTGAGGGAGTTATTAATTTTTCAAATCATTAAAAATAATAAGAAAAACAATAAAAAGTGGAAAAAAATAGCAAAAAGAGGATCTGGGGCGAGGGGAATTCGAACCCCAGACCTCTTGTGTATAGGGCGCGTGCCTTACCACTGGGGTGGTGATACATCCGTTGATTGAAACACAACCACAAATATACAAGGCTTGCCTTGTTTTTGGCCTGGCTCAAGGTAAGGCAAGGCAAGGCAAGATTTTGGTTGAAAACGTGAAGGCCATAACTTTCTCATTTCTCCATGGATTGGGACAAAATTTAGGTCTATCCTGCCTAGAATTTCACAAGGAATATAATGGTGGTGGTTTTTTTTCATATCATGCTCCTATTGAAAAACCCGATAGTGGTTTTGAAATAGGCCATGATTTGCATTTTCTGTGCCATCTCTTGGTACAAGCATGAATTACATGATAAATTGGTGCAAACACAACACATATAACATGTATAAGAGATGCATGATCAGTGGACATCAAAAGAAAGCATGATTCAAAGAATCCAAGTTGTGATGCTTACCTCTTTTTGGAGCTTTTGTGCAATCTGCCAAGGGTTTTGTTCCAGAAATGATTTGATGCTTTAGACACCCTCAAATGATCTCTTAGAAGCTTTTAGGATGGTTGGAATCAGCTGGAAACCTCAGGAACAAGTTTGAGCTCTTTCTTGCAAAAGGGGCAAAAGTGGCCAAAATAACAACTCTCTCAAATGGTGTTCCAGATGTGTGGAACCATTTGGAACAGTTCAAGGATGATATTTGGAGTGTGTTTGAGGTTTTATCTGGTTTGGAAAGTGACTGAATCAAGACATGGCTTGAAAAATGCACAAAAGTCCTATTTTGAGGTTTTGAGAGGTTACTTTGTGATTTTGGTGTTACAGGTCAAAAACTCAGAGTTACCTTGCTAAAGAAGATATTTTTGCCTAGAGAAAGAGATTTTTGAGGAAAACAAGTGTTGTAGTGCTTTGGTGTACTCAAATTGAACATAATTGAGCTCTATTTATAGTAGAGCAAGTTTAATTTTGATGCAATAGTGAATGGTAACTGCAGCAGAGGTTTGGCCAATGTTGAGCAATGAGAATCCAAGTCTCCTCTAGCCATTGACTAGAGGTTAGGGCACAGCCTGCTGGTTCCCTAGTTGTTGGATAAGTCTTGACTGAATTCAGTTGGAAATGGCTCAGTCCATGCTACCTTGGTGCATCCATTAAATGCTCCAATCCAAAATTGGAGTCTGGTCCCTCTTTTAGGCATTTCTAGGTTTGGCATGCTACTTTTGGTTCCAAAGACTTGGGAGGCTGATGGATCAGTGTTTGTCCCTCCTTGGTCTCCCCTTGAGGTGTTCAGATGGATAGATTTGCTTTCCCTTTGCAAAATTTGAGCAAATCGAGCAAAACTCCCAAATCTTCCTTGCCATCACAGTTTGCAGCAAGGCATATTGGTATTGTCATATCTCATAGCTCAAGTGGACTTTGATGGATTTCTTGGCCATTTTGGAAAGCCCTCATATGATACAACAACTGTTTGATCATAGTTGGTTTTGATACTTTTTAGATCCAAGTGAAAAATGCCCCTACATTTGGAAAAAAGTGAAGGCAGATTCTGACTTAGTGAAAATTTCACTAAGTGTTGGAAAAAAGTGACATTTTCACTTTTTGTGATTTTGATCATTCTATAACTTAAAATCCATGAGGAATTGGAATGAGTTGTGTTTGAAGCTTTTGTAGAGGGCCATGAGAGCTACAAATCCAGCTTTGAATGGGGAAAAATGGCCTTGTGGTTTAGGAGTTATGATCCTGCAAAGTTGGTACCCTAGCCACTTTGTTCCATAACTTAGAAAAATTTCTAAGTTTTTATGGTTACCCCTTTTACAAGTTATCCCACTTTTCTTGATTTTTCTTGATGAATAATGATTCCAATCACACATTAACATCATTTTAGGGTTAAAGAACCATAATTGTGAAAAATCTCAAAAAGTCAAAGTTGACTTTTGTGCACAGTTGATTTTTTGTCAAATGAATTTCAAACTGTGCGATCCTCTATGAAATCAAGTCCTTGACCTAAATAATACTTGATGGATTGATTTCATAGGTGTCATAGGGTGTATTGAATCATGTCCTAATTGTGGTTCAGATGAAACTGAAACTTGTGAATCAAGCTTCTTGGATCAATCCATTGTTGTAAATGGATCAATGTGGTTTATTAGAGACCTTCAAATCTTCTCTTGAGGTCTTGGCTCATGATTTGTCCCAAAAGTCAACTTAGGGGTGAATTAGGTCAAGAAACCCTAATTCCTGATTTTTGATGAATGCATCCCCTGAGGCCAAATTGACTTGATGATTGGGTCCATGAGGTTCCATGGAGCATTTTAGGTTATGCTTTGAAGCATTGGCTCATGCCCAGAGGAAAATTTTCATCTGGAGACCCTGGTCGACCAAACCCTAATTTGGCGACACTGGCGATTTTGAGGCTTGATCCACTTAGAAGGTTGCAGCCTTGTGTTTAATCCTTGATGTGGGAGTCCTCTTGATCCCTTGTGGATGTTTGAGAGGTTAGACAAGTTGAAGATCATGTCAATTTTTGATTGATCCTTTGTCTAAGAACTCTGAGAGGGCTTGAAACCCTAATTATTGTTTGTAGTGAATGCTCACCCATCTTTGGGAAGACTGATGAGGTATAATGGTTCATCCATATTGTGGTGATGATTTACACAATGATGGGAAATCTTAGTGGTCAAAATTTGGGGTATGACAGTAAGAGAGGTCGAGCAAGGGGCCCTACGTGTATGATACGCAAGCCAGTGGGCGACGAATTAAGCCATACGCGTATGGGGCATGGTCATACGCGTATGGACAGAGTTGTTGGGATTTTCCCATTTTTACGATTTTTGTCCCGATTTTGCTTAGGATGCAGTTTCGTTGAGACGTAAGGCTATGGTGAGGTAATAAAACATAAGTAAACTAGTAATGAAGGTGAACGGGATAAAATCGGGGATTTTTATGTGATGAGCATAATATGACGAATGGTGAGGTATAATGACGAATTTTGACAAGTGCGACTTGGTGTTACATAAAGATGTTTGTTTGATGATGATTCATAAATGATGATGCAATTATGACGATTTTATGGTGATGATTATTATGACGATTTGCATCATGCATTCATTGCATAGTTAGGACTTCGGTCCATTTAGTGGCTTTAATCCCATTGTGTGGATTGAAGTGTTTTATGACGTGCTCCAGTTCTTGTGTAGAATCGATCCTATTGGTGGGGATCTTTGGAGGGTGATGGCTCATTGTCCATCAATTATGACGAATTGGTACCACATGCATGAGTCTATGATGTTGTATTTGCATATTATGTGGCATTACATTTTATTGATGAAATTGATATACTATGATGTTGACTTGACGATGTTTGTGCTTATGCTTTATCTTTTGCCTATATCTTATATATTGATTCGTGATTACTCACCCTGTCTGTTTGAATGTTGCCTCCACGTGGGTAACATGCAGGTGATCAAGCTTAGCTTTCTTGGCGCATGAATATTTAGCTTTTTTGAAGTATTTTGATTTCTCCGTCGATTAGAGGGTCTTGCTCTGATATGTAACATCGGGTCGGGACGTTTGAGTCAAACGATTTACGTTCTTTTATTTTGTTGGCATGATGTTTCTATGATGTTTTATTTTATGGAGTTTTGGATTATAAAAGTATTCTCTTAAACTTTGATTTCTGCTGCGTGATGTTTAAATGAATTCAAGATGGTAAAATCCGTGTTACGGGACAGGTGGTTAGTTGACGTTTTACGACGACATGTAGCGCCCTTTTGGGAGTGTACTCTGATTAAATTGTTGTTTTTATTCGTGATGTTTGTTGGGTAGAAAAGGGTGTTACATGGTGGGTGTATGTGATGTTGTTTTATAAGTTGAGTTGATTGAAGATGATGGTTTGTGGTGAAGCAGGTTAGCCTGTGGGGGCTGTTGAGGATGGTGGCTATGGTGAGTGAGTTATTTTGCAGATGGATACGTTGTGTAGTAAAAAAGTGAAATAATTTATGGTTTTAGGTTAAAGAAAATGAAACAAATTGTGGTTTTAATTTGGAGCAAGTTGATGTTTTGAAGATGCCATGTTATAGTTAGTGTAAAGGCTTTGTCTTGAAGGTCGAAAGAAGCAGAGTGAATGTTTAAAGGTGATTGAATGGAGGGTTGGGTTTAGTGGAGTACATCGTTATGGTTGGTTTGAATAGAAATACATTTGTGACTTGGTGATACCAAAGTAAGGAGATTAAAAAAAACCTTTTTATTGTTTGCTGCAGAATCCTGTTTTTCTCTTCTCCCTCCTTTATGTTCTGGACCCTCCTCCTCTCAATTTCTCTCTGCTTTTCCTTTGGTCCCTTACAAAGCCTTATTCATTGAATTGATCTTGTTATGTGGACTCTTTCCGTTGCACGTTTACATTTTGGATGCGCAGGGATGAAGCAGGTTTTTTTGGAGGGTTCTGTTTGGAGTAGCAGAATTGTACGTGTTTACATTGTGAAGTCTTCGTCTTCTTTGGTGTAAGTGTTGTGTAGGTAGCAGGTCTTGTAGTAGAGTGTGCAGGGATGCCCAGATTTTATAGTTTTGTTTTGTCGTGGGAGTGTATGCAACGCTTGGAGTAATGAGAGCTGTGTATTTAATTTGCGTAGTTGCTGTTGCGCAGGATGTGGCGTTTTGGACGGTAGCAGATTTTGGTGAATGGTTATATGGATTGTGCAGGTTCGTACCATGTATTTGTGGTACAATTTGCAAAATTTTGTAATATTGTAACTTTGACTAATTCAAACATATGCTTTCAACATTATTTTTGTATATTTTTTTATGGATTATAATGGTTTTAAAAGAAAAGCATGTGATGGGCTTTAAAAGAAAAAAAATTTGTAATAGGCTTTAGTATGTAAGCCAACAAAATAATTGGAATGGACTTATTTTTGTGTAATTTTGTGTAGAATTTTAGTGGAAATGGATTTAATTGGATAAAATGAAAAATGAATTTAAAAAGGGTAATTTGAAAATGAAAAATGAATCTAAAAGGGGTAATTTGGAAAATTGAATGAATTTCATGGATATCGAAAAATTCGTTAAAATGAAAACGGAAAGATTGAAAATGAATTTGAATGAATGGAAAATTAAAAAATTAAAATGGAGAATGGGTATAGAATAAAATGGCTTTAAAATAGAGTGGATTATTGGATGAATTGAATTGGTTTGGGAATGGATGAATAAAACTGAAAAAAGAAACCACCATAAAATCCACAGACGCACATCTTAAATTAAATCAAAGAAAATCCAACTCGAATCAACTTCCGATTAATGATATCACAACAAATGAATCCATTTGGTCCAGGTCACTTGAGTACTAACAGTCAAAATCTTCATTTCGAACCAATCTTCAAAATAGCTTGTGCCACAGATGACTTGAGATATGAACTGGGGTGTCTGTATCAAAACCCTAACTGAAAGTGAAATGGCTCTGATGATTATCCAACTTGTAACAACTGCCTTTGCCATGGCCTGATAACTCGATACTAAAATAAAACACCTGTTTAACCAAGATTAGGTCAAACTTCCACTGAATCTCAAACTACCTCACACACCCTATCTAATAACCTTTCCTGATCTTTGATTCAATCTTGCAAGACTTGAGCCTCGAAGAACTTGTCCAAAACCTTGATTGATCAACCCTTGAACTTCTTGAAGCAAACCCTGATTCCACAGGTGAAATAAAACAACACAAAGTCTGACAATCTGGTTAGTTATGCAATATGATTGAACTAGAATGATATGCAAAAGATTAAAGAATCTAAGGGTAAAATTTGGGGTATGACAGAGTGGTCGACTATAAAGTCCTCTACCACTTATCCTTTAACAGCCTTTAAAGGCATATAAGTTAAAGAATATTCTGTTAAGGCTAACGCCCATTTACCAATTCGACTGTGCAAGATAGGTTTAGAAAGCATATGTTTAATAACGTCGAAATGAGATGAAACATAAACTTCAACTGGCTTTATATAATGCTTTAATTTTGTACAAGAGAAGTATAGACAAAGATACAAGTTTTTGACTATACTATATCTAGTCTTTGCATCATTCAAGACTCTACTAAGGTAATAAATGGCTCTTTCGACGCCATTTTCATCCTCTTGAGCTAACATGCTCCCTAAATTCTTGTCAGACGTAGATATGTACGATCTCATACTCCTATTTCTACAAGGAGGTGCCAGAATTGGAGGGTGAGCATGGTATTCTTTATTCTTGTCGAATGTTTCTTGTTGTGCTTGCCCCCACTCAAAACCTTCATGCTTGAGTCGAAGTAGGGATGAGAAGGCTTGAGTCTTGTCACTTAGATTGGAAATGAATCTCCTTAGAAAGTTGATATTTCCTAGCAATGACTATAACTTCTTCTTTGTCGAAGGCGTTTTCGCCTCTATAATGGCCTTGGTCTTATTCTGATTTATCTATATTCCCTTTTTGTGGACCACAAAGCCTAGAAAATCCCCCGCCTGCACACAGAAAGCACACTTAAGAGGATTCATCTTGAGACCATGCTTCCTCATTCTTTTAAATGATTGACGAAGATGGTCTATATGACTTTTTCCTGAAACTGACTTGACCACAATATCATCAATATAAATCTGCATAAATGTTTCAATAAAGTCATGAAAAATAGAATTCATTGCTCTCTGATAAGTTGCCCCATCATTCTTTAGGCCAAAGGGCATTACTACCCATTCGAAAGTGCCTAATGCTCTAGGGCATCGAAATGTTGTTTTTTACACGTCTTCCTCAGCAATGAAAATTTGATTATATCTAGAATATCCGTCGAGTATATTTAGATATTTGTGGCCTGCAGCAGAGTCTACTAGCATTTCCGCCACGTGTATTGGATACTCATCTTTTAAGGTTGCAGCATTTAAGTCTCTAAAATCTATGCCAACCCTTAAAGTTCCATTCTTTTTAATAACTGGAATAATGTTGGCAATCCATTCGACATACCTGGTCGTATGGATGAATTTTTATCTCAAAAGCCTTTCGACCTCCTCTTTAATCTTTAAGAGAACTCAGGTGCAAAGCGCCTTGGAGTTTGCTTGATGGGCTTCTTTCCAGGCTTTATTGGCAACTTCAGTTAAACCAGATCTCTGCTTAAACCATGCATTTCATTGTAATCCCATGCGAAGCAGACTTTGAACTCCTTCAACAGTTGAATTACTTCGACTCTGAGGTGTGGGTCAAGGTTGGCACTGATGTAGGTTGGCCTTTTTGTTGTCTCTTCTCCCAGGTCGATCTTTTCCAATGGGTCTTGCGCCAGCATTTTGATATTGCTTGCTAGCGGATCCTTCTCAAAACCCAAAGGCTCATCATCGTAGATGGCATCTAGCCTTTGGCTTTTCACTTCGACTTGATCTTTTTCAGGTGGCTCTAGGTCGAAGTCCTTCCCAGGACCTTCGAAGTGCTTTTCTTCAACTTTGGCTTCGACATCCATGTATTTTACTTCGGCCTCTGAGGCCGCTTTCAATTTGTTTTCAGCTATATTAGCCGAAATCTTTTTGAGTGCCAATGACTCAGTTATTGTCACTAAACTGACTGCCCCAACCAGTTGGTTGGATCCCAATTATTCTAAAGACATAACATTCTTCACCTACAACCTCCATATCCCACTGAAAGTCGTCGGTGGGATGTAGGTACAAGGAATAGAAGGCGTTATCTGCAGGTGTAAAGTTAAAACCTGCAGGGTTACAAGGCGCTATGTGGGGTAAGTTTTTATCAAAGTATCACCTACTTACTCGGTTAACCTCAACAATATAATAGCTTTGGCCCGCCTTAATATTTTCGACAATTCCATCACTTTGCCACATTGTAATTTGCCTTAGATGGAATCACCATGAACCTACTCCATGTATCCACTCCCTTCCAAGTAGCAGATTGTAATTTGCCTTAGATTGAATCACCATGAACATCGTTGGCCTGGTAATTGTGCCAACTGTCAAATCTACTTGAATGACTCCCATTGTTGTGCCCACCTTTCCTTCATAATTTGAGAGGACCATATTGTGAGGCTTTGTGTCAGAGTCACTTTTTCCAATCTTTTTTAACATATAATGCAACATCAGGTTTACTGCCGCTCCTCCGTCTACTAGTATCTTGTTGATACCAACGTTATCTATTTTTCCTCTAATAAATAGAGGCTTTAAGTGGTTTTCATGGCTTTGTCATGTCTCTCAAATAATGCATTATGCTCTTCAACGCAGCCATTATTCAAAATATAATAACATACTGGCCTTTAACTGGCCACTTCTAGCTCGACCTCATCTTCTGGGTCTTCTAACTCCGTCACCCTATCATACTCCCTGGGTAGCACGGATACGACATTGCAGATAATGTATAGTGACGCTTTTGATCCTGAATCAAAATCGCTCATCGTCATATCATCATCTGCATGCATCTGGTCAAACTTCTCTTTTACATCTTCTTGCTGGTCTGCAAACAAATTTCTCTCGACAGCTTTCTTTTAGACAGGTTTCCTGTCTTTGTTGTTGTCCTTTTTGACTGGCACGTGTGAGGGTTATGGTCTTTCACCTTTTTCGTTTTAATGATGTCAACAAATATGCTGAGTATTAGATTGTAATTTGAGCGGTATCACTTCTCTTGTCGGGCAAACTGCATCTAGTCATTGTTGTTCATGCGTCTAGACATATAAGACTTTGTCTTATCCATAAATTTATATGCATGATTATTATACTAGTGTCTAGTATGTTTTGTCATGGTCTTAGTCAGTTACAAAGTGAAAAAATGCATTTTATTTAAAAATACAAGTTATGTACTGACCAACTATGTGCATGCGTCGATGCAAAATTATTGATGCAAGACGTGTGAAATAAACGGGAAAGTGCATAACTCTGGGAATGCAAAAATTGTATTCATGCGTCAACGCATGGTGACTTTGAGTCGACGCATTCTAGTCATTTTTTCACAGTATTTTCCGCGGGTCAGCGCTCGCTGATCCTCATCAAAACATGAGTCGACCCATAACTTGTCTGACCTGATTTTTTCACTTAAATTTTTTTCTGTTATTTCTGTTACAACTTTGGTGGGTCAATTTATTCTCTATAAATAGTTTGGTCCTCTCATTAGTAAATATAACAAGAAACGTGAAAATAGATACCATTTTTCTCTTCACCTTCATCTTCTTTATTGAGTAAATAAACAATCACACATAATCATCTTTGTTTGTGTCGCCCATTGATCGAAGTGATAACGTTCAGAATTTAGGAAGTGTATGATCTTCCTTTTCTGGGTTGAGAGCTTGGTAGGTGTTTCTTGAATAAAACTAGTTGGTTTTGTCCTCTAAGAATTGAGAAGATTTTGGGGGTTTTTGCACAAACCATTTCATTCTACAGGGATTCAGTCGGGCAAAGGTAACCGAAGATTGGAGCAATTGTTCGGTTTAGTAGCTGTAATCGGAGGATCGTAGAAGAGAGGTTTGGGTTCGAATTTTTGGTAGATCGCAATTGATCAAGTGAAGGTAACCGAAGAACGGTGGATTCTTTCAGTTTAGTAGTGTGAGACGGTAATTAGATCAACCATATTCGAAGCACTTGATTCATCTTGAATCAACGGGAGAGAAGACTCTGCATCAACGATCAAAGACGTTCGAGGGTTTGGATGTTCATTGTTCTTCTCTTGTAATAAACAATTTGCAACAGCTATATATATATATATATATATATATATATATCAATTCCAAATTGTGGAATTGGGGGCAGACGTACCCAAAGCGAGGACGATTGGGGAACTACCTAACATTTGTTCTCTCTTTCCTTTAACTCTTTTACATTTCAGTTTATTCGAATTTGTGAAGTCGCAAGTTATCGAAATTTCTGTCGTAGTGTAATCGTAAGCTGAGAAACTGTTTTGTTAAATTGATACAATTCCTTGAATTGTATCTTGGAGCTGCTTTACATTACCTTCCATAGAAATTCTGCACTTAGTGTGTTTACGCACACCAGGTGTTTGATAGTTTGTTTCATAGCAAAAATCAAACGCATTGCTTTTAATTGTTTATCGTTTTACCTCATTGGTTTGGATTAATCATCAAGCAATTGATATTTTGTTGATTGCGGTATAAGTGTAGTAATTGAACTGAATTTTTCTCTTCCGTACTCATTCTCAATATATTCGTGCATATCTGATCCTTTTAGTAGAAAGTTCGTGGTAGACGTACAATCCAGTGGTTGCTTCTGTTAAACATTTTAAAACTAAATTATTGGTAACCATTTGCGTGGAAAACTCTAGGGATCTATTCAACCCCCCCCCCCCTCCCTTTTAGATCCATAGCCATCGTCTAACAAGTGGTATCACGAGCTCCGGTTAATTCTGGTGCTTCGGTAAAACTTCTTGGATCATGGCGAACGAACCTAAAGGGGCTTATAATAGAGCTCCAGTTTTTACAGGCAATAATTACAGCTACTGGAAGGATTGTATGCGCATCCATATTAATTCCATAGATCGGAAGGTTTGGAACATTATTTTAAACGGTCCCATGGAAATTACTATGACAAATGCGGAAGGCATTGTCGTTCCTAAACCCGAAGCTCAATGGAATAAGGAGGACGAGAAAAAGTACAAATATGATTAGAAGGCTCGTAATATGATCATTTCCTCCTTGGGAGTTGACGAGTATTATCGAGTCTCCCATTGTGAAACTGCCAAAGCCATGTGGGATGCTTTACAAGTAGCCCACGAAGGCACTAATGATGTTAAGTTGGCTCGTATTAATACACTAACGCAAGAGTTTGATTTGTTTTACATGAAGCAAGGGGAAACCATTGCAGATATGCAAAAACGATTTACTCACATTATCAATAAATTGCATGTTCTTAGTAAACCAATTCCAAATGAGGTTGCTACTAACAAGATTTTGAGGTGTTTAAACAGGGAATGGCAACCGAAGGTCACCGCTATCAAGGAGGCCAACGATCTTGCTACACTTGACCTCACAACACTTTTTGGTAAACTCGATGAGCATGAGCAGGTGCTTATTAGATTGGAAAAACATGAAAATAGCATAAAGAAAGAGAAGGCAAAAGATAGGGAGAAGAAGTCGATTGCTCTTAAGACTTCTTCTTCTTAGTCCACACACCAAGAGCATAGTGATAGTGAAACCAACAACGACGAAGATAATGAATCCGGTGAAGACATGGGCCTATTTGTGAAGAGATACAATAGGTATATTCGGAAAAATGAGATCCAACATTCGGATAAAAATCTATTCAAGTTTAGGAAGCAATCTAGTAACGAAGGAAACAAGAGTAGCAAAGCCAAATGATCTTGTTTCAATTGTGGGAAATCCGGGCACTACAAGTCGGATTGCCCATTGCTTAATAAGGACAAAGATAAGGACAAGGGTCGTCAAAATAAGAAGTCAAATAAGTTAAAACGAGCTTACATCACTTGGGAAAGCGATAGTGAGTCCGAAAAAGGGGACAACTCAAGTGACGAAAGCGAGTCCGTAAATCTATGTCTTATGGCCCAACGAAGCAAGAAAAAGGAGGTAAAGCTCTCTAAATATGAAAATTCTCATAATATGTCTTATGCTGAATTAATAAGAGCTATTGATACATTGCACCATGAGGCTAAGGAAGCTTCTCAACGCTTAGCCTCAAACAAAAAGATTTTTAAATACTTGGAGAAAAAGGTTGCCGATTCCGAAAGGAAATTGGAAGATCTTAAAAACTCCATGGTGAATGTATCAAAAACTAAGATTGATAAGAATAAGTCTCCATGGTTCAAGTTTTGGGGTTGTGATACTTGTCGTATTTGGAAAGAAGAGGTGAGAACCCTCAAAGCCAATTTAGACAAGGCTCTTAAGCCTAAAATTACATTTGCTATTGATCGATCACATTATCGAGAAAGTATGAATAATCCGTATCAAAAGTATACGTATATGATTCAAGATAGTGATAGCAAAGGTAAGTTCCAAATGAATCGGGATTGCTTATATTGTTGCAAGCCTGGTCATACTATTGCTAAATGTCATTTTAGAAGATTTTCTGTTCCAAAAGGAATTTATCAATGAATACCCAAGTGCGGTCTTGGTTTCACTCATCTTAAAGGACCCAATGAGAACTGGGTATCTACTCTCCCTTGATTGTTTTTGTAGGAACAAAGTCTTGAGACCACCAAAAGAAGATGGGTTCTGGATAGTGGCTGCTCAAGACATATGAACGGCGACATATCTCTTTTCATCGACTTTGTGGCAAAGAAAAAGGGATTTGTCACTTACGGAGATAACAACAAGGGACAGATTCTCGGCAAAGGTAGTGTAGGTAACCCCTTATCTACTACTATCTCTGATGTGCTGCTTGTGGAAGGCCTTAGACATAACCTCTAAGCATTAGTCAACTATGTGACAATAATTATAAAGTATCTTTTTCAAAGGATTGTTGCATAGTTGAAGATAGTGACAAAAAGAATGTGTTTAAGGGCTTAAGGGTGAACAACGTCTATATGCTAGACTTAAATGAGGTATCGTTGAATGGAGACAAATGTATAGTCGCTATGAATGAAGATTCATGGTTGTGGAATAGACGGTTGGCTCACATCAACTTTGATTTTCTTAACAAAATAGTCTCTAAAGACCTAGTCATCGGTTTGCCCAAAATTAAATTCACAAAGGATCATCTTTGTGATGCATGTCAAATGGGGAAGCAATCAAGGATCTCATTCAAATCTAAAAACATTGTTTCAACTATGAGACCCCTTGAGCTCCTCCATATGGACCTCTTTGGACCATCTAGGGTTAAAAGCCTAGGTGGTAACTATTATGGGTTTGTAATAGTCGATGACTTTTCTAGGTTTTGCTGGACTATTTTCTTAACAAATAAGAGTGATATCTTTTCGGCCTTTGAACGATTTGCTAAGTTATCTCAGAACAAGTTAAACACAAACATTGGGTAAATTAGAAGTGACCATGGGGGTGAGTTTGAAAATCATTTGTTTGAAGCATTTTGTGATTCCAACGGAATTGATCATAATTTTCCCGCACCACATACCCCTCAACAAAATGGGGTAGTGGAACGTAAAAATAGGGTTTTGGAGGAACTTGGAAGGACTATGATCAATGATAGTGGACTACCAAAATACTTTTGGGCAGACGCCATAAGTATGACTTGTTATGTTTTGAATAGGGTGCTCGTCCGACCTATTCTAAACAAGACACCGTATGAGATTTTAAAAGGGCGTAAGCCAAATATCTCTCACCTTCATGTATTTGGTTGCAAATGCTTTGTGTTAAACAATGGGAAAGAGACTCTTGGTAAGTTTGATGCCAAGGCCGACAAGGGTATTTTTCTTGAATACTCTCAGTCGAGTAAAGCGTATAGAATTTATAATAAGAGGTTACGTGTAGTTGAAGAGTCAGTTCATGTTACCTTTGATTAGTCTTATCTGAGAAATGTCGGAGAAGGTAGTTCTTTTCATGGTGTAGGTGTACCTACTAAAGACATACTCAAGGACACTGATAAGGGAACTGATCAGCCTGAAGCAGTGCGTATTGAGGAGGAAAAGGATCACCAACTATTGGAAGTGAGGATGATCATCATTCTGATAAAGATGAGCTTCCTCTAGCTTGGAAGTCTTCAAAAGACCATCCAATTGACAACATTCTCTGTGATATCTCTAAGGGAGTAACCACTCGCTCTAAACTTAGTAATTTTTGCTATTACTCTGCTTTTGTCTCCCAAGTTGAACCTAAAAACGCAAAGGAGGCGTTACTCGATGAGCATTGGTTTTTGTCAATGCAAGATTAACTAAACCAATTCAGGAGAAATGAGGTTTGGGACCTTGTCCCCCCTCCACAAGATCATCGAGTAATCGGCACCCGATGGGTGTTTAGGAATAAACTTGATGAAAATGGAGTAATAACACGTAACAAAGCGCGGCTTGTAGCACAAGGCATTAACCTAGAGGAAGGAATCGACTATGAAGAAACTTATGCGCCGGTTGCCTGACTTGAGGCTATACGCCTTTTACTTGCTTATGCTTGCACTAAGAACTTCAAATTATTCCAAATGGATGTTAAAAGTGCTTTCCTTAATGGATACATAAATGAAGAGGTTTGTGTTACCCAACCTCCGGGTTTTGAATGCCATGAATATCCTGATCATGTCTACAAACTTAAACGTGCTTTGTACGAACTTAAACAAGCCCCTAGGGCTTGGTATGAACGTCTAAGCAAATTTTTAATTGATCAAGGGTATTCAAGAGGGAAGGTTGACACAACCCTCTTTATTAAACGTCAAGGAAAACATTTAATCTTGGTATAAATTTATGTTTATGATATTATATTTGGGTATACTGACATGACCTTGGTCAAGGAGTTTTCTAGTTTGATGCAGGGGGAGTTTGAAATGAGCATGATGGGGGAGCTCAATTATTTCCTTGGATTGCAAATCAAACAACTTGAAGAGGGCACATTCGTGAGTCAAACGAAATATTGTCTTGAGCTACTTAAACATTTTGATATGATAAACTGCAAAGCAATAGATACTTCAATGCCTACAGGTGCTAATCTTGATCGTGACGAAAATGGTAAGGATGTAGAGGTAAAGAAGTATCAAGGTATGATTGGATCTCTTCTTTATCTTACCGCATCACGACCCGACATTATGTTCATTGTATGCATGTGTGCGAGGTATCAAGCACATCCCAAGGAATCCCACTTAAAAGCAGTTAAGTGCATACTTCGATACCTCTCCGGTACTTCAAAGTATGGGTTGTGGTATTCCAAAGGTAGTGTTTATTCCTTAGTGGGTTATTCCAATTCCAACTTTGCCGGGTGCAATTTGGATAGGAAAAGTACTAGTGCCATGTGTCATCTTTTTACAAATTCCTTGGTGAGTTGGCATAGTAAGAAACAAGTTTTGGTTGCTTTGTCAACAGTCGAGGCGGAATACGTTGCCGCAGGCAGTTGTTGTGCTCAATTCTTATGGCTTAAACAACAATTGCTTGATTTCAATTTAAAACTTGAGCGTATTCCTATTTTGTGCGATAACACTAGTGCAATAAACCTAACTAAGAACCCCGTATTACATTCACGCACCAAGCATATCAAAATACGCCATCATTTTCTTAGGGATCATGTAGAGAAAGCATGTTGATACTAAAAATCAACTTGTTGACATTTTTACAAAATCGTTAGCCACTGAGCCTTTCTTTCACATCCGTAGGGAACTTGGCATTCTCGATATCTCGGATCGTGTTTGATAATCCTTTAAGATGGTGATCTTCACACACACACACACACACACACACACACACACACACACACACACACACACACACACACACACACACATATATATATATATATATATATATATATATATATATATAGACATGCTTGTTTATTCTTTTGACTAACAATGTAAAGAGAAAGTTAGCTATATGTGAGGGCTCTTATCATCATGGTGATCAAGGTAATATCGTTTTGATTTATAGATGTTTAACATATTTTGTACCATATTAAGTACCTTAAACTTGATGTTTATTTCTTTTTGAGCACATATTGTTCATATGGATGTTTGTTCTATGTGTGTGCATATTTATTTATCCTTTGGAACTTATGTTTGCAAATTTTCAATTTTTTTCATTTTTGCCTTGATGCATCGACGGGACCATATCATGGGTCGACGCATAAACTGTTGCATTTGTTAAGGGAAACTAACGGGTTAGCACAGCACTTGCATGCGTCGACACATCCTATACTTAGGTCGACGCATAACTGTCACGTTTAGAATTCCTGCATTAATTGGAATGCGTGTGCCGACCTATTGCTACCTATTCCCACTACATATTTTCACTCTCTTTAAATTCTTGTTCATTGCATGTAATCATATCAGATTTTTTGGTCTCCCTCTCTCTATTTCTTCCATTAAACCTCATCAATACCCATTAATCTCTATCAAAATCCCTAAAAATAAAAACCCACAAAAAGTGAATCCTCAAGGGTATAAGAACAAGGGTTTCTAGCGGCTGATCATCATCCTCTCCACTTTCGCGCACTGTTCATAATCCTCTCTACCACTGTGTGCACTGTTCATCTTCTTCAAACCTTCATCAAAAATGGCTTCCAGACGAACAACCGGTAAAAGAACAACCAGAGCTTCATCTTCCGGAACCTCTTCACAACCGGTAACCATTAATTCTTTAGTTTCTGATGCACTATCTAGTCCTTATGAGGCATTATTTAGTAATCGTGATGTTATACGACAACATGGTTTCTATGTATTAATGGGTGAAGATTATCACATTCCTGAGATAACTGAAATACTCAATGTTCAGAATCTTGGTGAGTTCGTAGAATGTGATGATAAATACAATAGTGATCTGATTCGAGTGTTCTACTGTGGAATCAAGGGTAAATTTAAAGGGGTTGAGTTTAAGTTTTCTATGAATAATGCTCTTCATGATGGTGATCGTCAAGATGTTAATGATGCTGATGTGGTTATGCAAGAGGAAGACAACGACGCATGGATGGGCGATCAACATGAGGACAATTCTAAAAATCAGGGCTGGGGAGATTGGCAAAACAACTTTTGGACGACTCTTGGTAACGTCTATGTTCCTCCCACCTATGGTGAGGAGTATGGTTGGCAGCAACCTGATTATTCGGCACCTCCAACTCCACAGCCTCAGTATGATTACCAGGCATCTGAAGAGATTCTGGCAAGGTTAAATGAGATGAATATTCAACATCAAGAATTCCAAGCATTGCAAGAGAGTCACTACAATGCTCAGGAAGAACGGCTCACAAACTTATCCGATCAAGTCTCGGCTCACATCACTAACTTCAACAGTTTTGCTGATGTGTCTATGACTCGCTTCAACCAAATGGACGAGGACTTGACTCAACAGAATCTGAATCTTGCCAACAGTCTTGGTACTCTAAATCGCACCCTGATCGAACTCAACCTACACCTAGAAGATTTGCCACCACCAGGCTATTATTATGGAGGAAGAGGTCATCCATATAGGGGGAAGAGGCCATAGAGATTAGGGAATCATATTACTTTTGTTTTGCATTTCTGTTTTGTTATTTGGTTTGCATGCTTTATCCCATTGTTTAAACTTTGACTTTTGCTTCAGTTGTTTTTACATTCTTACGCATGGAATAAATTGTCTTTGCGATTTATGTTCCGTATTTATTCGCTTTCATCTTACGTTAACTGTATCATATGTGGATGCGTGTTAATGTTGTTGTGTTGCAAATATGTGATGGATCCTTACGTGTTATGGTTTTATTTTGACCACCTTCTTCTCTTCTTTTTGATGTTGACAAAGGGGGAGAAGAGGATAGCAAGCAAAAAATTAGCAGGAAATTAATCAAGTGTTAAAGACAGGGGGAGATTGTTCGTTCACAAATTACAAATCACGTGAAAGCTAAAACAGTATTGCCATCATAAAAAAGGGGGAGTATGTGAGGGCTATGGTCTTTCACCTTTTTCGTTTTAATGATGTCAATAAATATGCTGAGTATTAGATTGTAATTTGAACGGTATCACTTCTCTTGTCGGGCAAACTGCATCTAGTCATTGTTGTTCATGTGTCTAGACATATAGGACTTTGTCTTATCCATAAATATATGTGCATGGTCATTATACTAGTGTCTAGTATGTTTTGTCTGGGTCTTAGTCAGTTACAATGTGAAAAAATGCATTTTATGTAAAAATACAAGTTATGCGCTGACCTACTATGTGCATGTGTCGATGCATAATTACTGATGCAAGACATGTGAAATAAACAGGAAAGCGCATCACTCTAGGAATGTAGAAATTATATTTATGCGTCGACGCATGGTGACTTTGAGTCGACGCATTCTAGTCATTTTTTCACAGTGTTTTCCACGGGTCAGCACACGTTGATCCTCATAAAAACATGAGTCGACCCATAACTTGCCTGACCTGATTTTTTCACTTAATTTTTTTTTCTGTTATTTCTGTTACAACTTTGGTGGGTCAATTTATTCTCTATAAATAGTTTGGTCCTCTCATTAGTAAATATAACAAGAGACATGAAAATAGATACCATTTTTCTCTTCATCTTGATCTTCTTCATTGAGTAAACAAACAATCACACATAATCATCTTTGTTTGTGTCGCCCATTGATCGAAGTGATAACGTTCAGAATTTAGGAAGTGTATGATCTTCATTTTCGGGGTTGAGAGCTTGGTAGGTGTTTCTTGAATAAAACCAGTTGGTTTTTTCCTCCAAGAATCGAGTAGATTTTGGGGGTTTTTGCACAAACCATTTCATTCTACAGGGATTCAACCGGGCGAAGGTAACCGAAGATTGGAGCAATTGTTCAGTTTAGTAGCTGTAATCGGAGGATCGTAGAAGATAGGTTTGGGTTCAAATTTTTGGTAGATCGCAATTGATCGAGTGAAGGTAACCGAAGAACGGTGGATTCTTTCGGTTTAGTAGCGTGACACGGTAATTGGATCAACCATATTCGAAGCACTTGATTCATCTTGAATCAAGGGGAGAGAAGACTCTGCATCAATGATCGAAGACGTTCGAGGGTTTGGATTTTCATTGTTTTTCTCTTGTAATAAACAATTTGCAACAGCTATATATACATATATATATATATATATATATATATATATATATATATATATGTGTGTGTGTATATGTATATATCTCCATTCCAAATTGTGGAATTGGGGGCAGACGTATTCAAAGCGAGGACGATTGGGGAACTGCCTAATCAAATCTCGTTTGTTCTCTCTTTCCTTTAACTCTTTTACATTTCAGATTATTCGAATTTGTGAAGTCGCAAGTTATCGAAATTTTTGTCGTAGTGTAATCGTAAGCTGAGAAACTATTTTGTTAAATTGATACAATTCATTGAATTGTATCTTGGAGCAGCTTTACATTACCTTCCATAGAAATTCTGCATTTAGTGTGTTTACGCACACAAGGTGTTTGATAGTTTGTTTCATAGCTAAAATCGAACGCATTCCTTTTAATTGTTTATCCTTTTACCTCATTGGTTTGGATTAATCATCAAGCAAGCGATGTTTTGTTGATTGCGGTATAAGTGTAGTAATTGAACTGAATTTTTCTCTTCCGTACTCATTCTTAATATATTCGTGCATATCCGATCCTTTTAGTAGAAGATTCGTGGTAGACGTACAATCCAGAGGTTGCTTCCGTTAAACATTTTGAAACTAAATTTTTGGTAACCATTTGTGTGTAAAACTCTAGGGATCTATTCAACCCCCCCCCCCCTTTCTAGATCCATTGCCATCGTCTAACAGCACGTAGCTACTAGACTCAGCTTTCTCTTTTTCCACAACTTCCCTCTCAGCCTTACGCCTCCTTTGTTGACGTCTCCACTGAGACCTCGTCATTGGATTCTTCCCTTTATAGTTCTCTGAGCGCCATGCTGATTGCTTGGAAGCTTAGAACTCCCTCTGGTATGCTATCAAAGATCCTCTTTCGACTTCAAAATTCTGCCATTTTTTCTGGCCATGTTCTCTTTTTTCGACTGGCCTTACCCACTTACCCTTGGGGGAATCAGGAGTGGGTTTAAATGTTGATGGCATATTCCCACGTACCCCTGGTCCATTTTGATCATATCTCCTTGGTGCTCCCTTTCTGTCGAAAGCGCCATGGTTATTTGAGTTCCACCAGTTATTTTTATCCCTTGCCCGTCGAACTCCTACGATGTTCTCCGCAGCTTTTCGATCAAAGATAGCACTACATCTGGGACACAACATCACTTGGGAGTTATTTCGTTGGCATCTGAGAAGAAACTTAACTAGATTCTCCTCTTCTTTTGGATATTCCATTTTGACATATTCTTCTTGTTTAAGAGTGCGTTCGTCTACTTCTATCGCAGACTCTTGGGTCATCTTGACCATGTTAACCCCAATGTTGGTACCTATAGAGATATCCAATTCTTGAAGTTTGATTCTAAGGCCTTCAGTAACCTTAGTTTCTTTGTTGATTTGTATGAAACCATCAGTAGTCTCACACATTGAAATTACTTGGTTGAGACTCTCAGTAGTCCCAACGTCGAAGTCTTCGGCAGCTTCCTTCATGAAACCCTCAGTGGTTTCAATTTTAAAGTCATTAGTGACTTTCTTAGCGAAGCCCTCGGTAGCTACTTCTTCAAAGTCGTCAGTGACTTTATGATTAAAGTTTCCAGTAACCTCGATGAAACCCTCAGCAGTTTCTTGATTAGAGTCATCAGCAACTCTTATAGTGAGGCCATCAGCAACTTCGACCATTACAGCATCACTGGTGAAGTCATCAGCAACTTCAACCATGTTTACCATAGATGGTTCTAAATAGTGTGCATCAGCAATAGGGAGGGAGTCAGAGTCCACCTTCATCTGGTTCTTTGACTTATCAGCAAACTTGAGTCTTCGCTCCTTGATGGCATTTTGAACGATATCCCTGAAAAGAAAACATTGAGATGTTTTATGGCCAAGAAAATTATGATACTTACAGAAACCTCTCTTTTTTCTCTATTCTAAATGAGGCATTTTAGCGCCAAGAAGCACTATCATTTGACCATCTTTAACTAATAAATCAAACATTTCGTCACACTTGGTGATTGTAACACCCTAATTTTTACCCCTAAGATCTCACATATCATTTGCATTTTATACCACAATCAAGATCGTCGAGCACCCATGTTTCCTTGTTTGTTTGATGTTTGTTTATGTTATGTTTACTAACCCTTAATTTAAATCCAAAAATATGTTTATTTTCCTTTACTAACTTTTTCAGGAAGAATTTTGATCAAGAATATCAAATACCAGCTCCTCAGCTCAAATGAAATTCATCTGAACAAATTTAAAGTTAATCTGCAAATAATTTAAAATCATTTGATCAAGAGTTTCCCAAGATTTGATTGATTATTATTCAAGATACTCCAAGGTTCATGTGTTTATTTCCATGCCTTCTGTAACAAGCAAAAAGAATCGAGCCAGAGCCAAGACATGACATCAAAAAGTCATTTTCACACTTTTTTACTCTGTTAATCGATTAACTCATTTGTACATGAAAATGGTTAATCGATTAACCAATGCGTTTTTTGTGAAAATGAGCCAAATTCATATTCTGCGGCATTTTGGCACCAATTTTCAAATATTTCATCATGAGAATATTCTAGATCACCTCATTTTAATTCCCCTACCTCATCACAATTAATTCCTACCATACACTTTCACTAATCACCACTTGATCCTGATTTTGCCTCCAAATTCAAATTTCAAGCCTAATGTTGGTTCCAAACTAAATTCCAAACCACCAAAATTTCCAAGCCCAAATTCTATAAATAGAGGCCTCATTTCATTCATTCTTCAAGCTTTTGATATCCAAATTCACCTTGTCAAAATTCTTCCTCATTCCCATTTTTCTTCATCTACCCAAATTCACCAAAGCTCTTTCTTCCTTTGAAAGTTAGTAAGTTCTTTATTGGAGCTTACTAATCTTTGAGCTAAACATTCATCCAAACACTTTTTCATCATCAATTTTTGTAGATCCAGGCTTTGGAGTGTGGTTCTTGAAGTTGATTTGAAGTATTTTTAGATTTGAAGTGGTAATTCACTTATTCACCCATTGTTGTGCTTGATTCATATTCCACAATGTGATTTCTTGTTGATTCTTGTTGCTTGATCTTTGGATCTTGTAAATTGTGTTTCATTGGTGTTATTTGCTGTTGTTTTACTTGAACTTTCATGCTAATTTGTATTCATGATCATGAGGTGTTTAAAGAAATGAGTGGATCATGAATGTTGAATTTTTTTTAACTTTTTGCTATCATAGCAGTGATAATCGATTAACAAGTTTGCACATGCAAATGTGTTAATCGATTAACAAGTAGCAGATTTTTGTTTTTGGTTCTGTTTTGGGACTGTTTTGGTTCCTTTCTCTTCTTCTTCCATTTCCTTTTGATTTTTACCTTGGTTTGCACTTTTAAAGATCCTACTCCTCTTTAAATTCAATGGACTTAGGGTGTAGGTGAAGTTGGATAAACATTCACTAATTCAAATCTATCTTTAAAGTGAATTGTTCGATTCATTTTAGGGGCTTTGAGTTAATGATATGTTTAGTGCTTTAATCCACCAAGATGAGTGGTTGAACTTAAAGATGGAATGATTTTAAAATTGTAATTCAATTTGGCTTTCCTCTCCCTTCTTCTTTTTTTTCTTTTGATTGATGAAAATCTTCGATGTCATTGGAACTTGTTTTAAGTTCTTGATGAAGATGAGATTGTTACCATTTTTCTTTTCGTGCGTTATTGCTTTCGGAGAGTGGTCTACATATCACTTCTCTAGCATTCATTAGCACTAACATTGTTATTCACCGGCCTCAGATAGCCTTGGCTTATCAGTCTCCTATTTGTTATACCCCAAATTTTACCCTTAGATGTCATAACATCTTGCACTTACATTTAGGGTTCAATCATTTATGCATTGTTAACTAACCACTATATCTTGCCAGTTGTTTCTTTTATGTGGAAGCTAGGGTTTATACAATAAAGAGGGCAAAGTCAATAAGTCAGGCTCTCACATGTTTCAAGGTCTCCTAAGACACTCTTTGGCTCCATACAACCATCACAAGTGTTCACTAGTTGATTGAGAGTGGTATGTGAAGTCATCCGTTCAAGAAAGGCAACTGAGGCTCCAAAGTGAAACCATTTGGTCTTGGAGGCTAATCATGAATTTCTCAAGTCATATGCCATGGTCTCATGAGATTGGTTCAAAAGAAATAAAGGAGAGATCATCAGATCAAAAATTGTGGAATTAGGGTTTTAACCTGAAGAATCACTAAAGCATCTTGTTGTGATCAATTAATTGAGCCTACACACATTCAAGATGTCTTATTCAACAAGAAATCAAGTGTGTTTGGCTCCCATCATAAGTGCAATGAGCCACAAGTTCATCTAGTCCCAAATTAGGGTTTTGTCAGGAAAAGTCAACCATTACCTTTGATTTTGATCAAGTTTTGATCCCAAGCCTGGGAACATGATTCCATATGTTAATAAACATCCTTAGAGGTCATCCAGTAGCATTTGAAGAGATTGAGGAAGCAAGATCATCAAAGGTCATCTAGTGAAATTCATGAAAAGATTAGGGTTTTTGACTGAAAAGTCAAGCCTTTGACTTTTGATATTTTGGTCCAAAATGAAGTATTTAAGCTATATTCCCCCAATACATGCTTGATTCTTGAGTTAGAGTATGAGAATTTCAACATTTGAGAGGTTTCTTACAAGAGGGCAAGGTTTGGTCCTTGAAATTTTTGAAGTGTGGAAAAATTCACTCCTTGTGCAAACTTGGAAGGGTCATAACTTTCAAACCACACATCCAATTTTTGTGACTCAAAGCTCAAACTGAAGTTGTCATCATGAACTTCAAAGTGTATTAAAGGGTCCTTCTTCAAAGAGGCTTGGTTTTTAAGTTATGAGACTTGGAAGTTCAAGGTAACCTATGACTTAGTGAAATTTCATTACATTTCCCCTAATTTTGCAGCCAACTTCAACCTCATTTTTCACTATGATCAAAGCCTTATTTCAATTATTTTTGGTCATGAAAGTTGTAAAGTGTTCTTCTAGCTTTCTTTTGAGTACTATAACACCTCCATTGGACATGTACAACTCAAGTTATGAAATCACCAAGTTGAGGTTTTTTCACTTGACAAGTTTTGGCAATTTCATGATCCAAACTTCCAAGGTTCTTTTCATCATGATACAAGTGTTATTTCAATTTTTCTTGGACATGAAAGTTGTAGGTCTCTTTCCAAGCTTTCCATCCATTATTAGAACTCTCCATTTGGATAAATATTCACCAAGTTACAAGGCTTCAAAGTTTGTGTCATGAATATGTCAAGTTCCATAACTTAGAATTTTTCTAAGTTTTCTTCTTTGACATATTCATGGACAGGTTTTGTATCTCATTTTTCTCATGGATGTGTACTTTGTTTCAAGCTGACTCAAACATGAAATTTGGTCCCTCTTCTTCCTAGTTTACATTGGATCCAAAACCTCATCATTTGAACCAAAAGCCATGGAGTTATGATGCTCCAAAAGGGTGTCTACGAATTGGTTTCACAACAAACATTGTGCACATAATCCATGCCATTTGTTTTGTCTCATGTTACACTTGAAATTATGATCAATTCATACGTGTAACATGACATTTGTGAGTCCCCAAAAATTACCAAAACAAGCTCATTAGGGTGAGATGCTTTATGCACCATTTGACACACTTTCACCAAAATGCCAACAAGTCAAAACTTGTCCACCAAGGCTTCTGCTCTCTTACTCTTTTCATGCTGAGAAAATGACCATGCCAAGAGAATTCTACACAACGTGACAAATCTCTCCACCAACCTTGTCTTGTAAAAATCAGACCATCTCTCTTTTCCCTCTCATTTTTCAAATCTGACAAGTTTTAACCATGGTTTTTCACCTCAGTAACTGATTGGGATCACTTGAAAACTCATCATATTTAAGCATAAGTGAGAAACCCTAGAGACTCATGAATTCTAAGAGCCATACACTATAGAATATCCACTTCCCTTTTAATATACCACACAAGAGAGAGATCGTGAGAACCAAGTGAACTAGGAGCAAGAAGAGTGGAGCAGTTCATCAACAGCTTACATCTTGGAAAGGAAAGAGCTTAGCCAGTTGTATCCTCAAACTCTTGATTTAGAAGAAGTAGTGGACTGTCTCCACTTGGTAAGCCTCTTCTAAATTCCTATGTTCTCATGATTCATTTCCATGGCCTCTGAATGATAGCATGTTGTCATATATCACATATATATTGATATGAGAGGGTGGCATGATTGTTTGTTTAAAGCTTTGAGCATACATCATCATGTAACTTTGTTGGTTTTAGTTTGAATGTTTCACTTCTATGCTATTTTTCTCTATGTTTAAGTTGCTGTTCTGAGTTGTTTAGGGTTTAGTGTTGTTCTATCATTTGAGCACTACACATTGCTATTTTGTTTCATGGATTTTGGTTGAGGGTGGTTATTGAAAATGGTTGAGCAAGAGAAGGGTTTACCATGTTGTTCTCTCTGGTTCACGATGAGTGTTTCAGGTTTTGTGTAGTATGCATGAAGAAGAAGGGGTCGTGGAAGTTTGGGATTGGTTAGGGCGTTATCTTATCCTTTAGTCACTTAATACTAAGTGACCGGTTGATAACATGTTTACATGCCTTTTTTGTACACGCCCTGTAACATTCCATTTGGATGGTTTTTTATTTCACTTACTGGACCTTGGGCCTTGCCTGTTTCGCTACTCACACCCCCATCTGTGAGGCCCAGGCATGGAGATAACTCAACCTAGTTCATATTGTTTCTACTAATACACCTCCCCTTGTTTAACTTATTTCAATTTTTTATTTATTTCCATTACGAATCTGTTTTATTTAAAATAGTTCCTTGTACATCAAAATTCCCAAAAAAAATCATACTAACATTTTAATGTTTAAATTAATTTTCTAAAATTTTTATTTTCATTTTTATTTTATTTTAATAATTATTTTTTATTTTATAAAATTAGGAGTAATTTTGACCTAGTTTGTGATTTTTCTTTCAAAATAACCATTTCTCGTTACCTTTTTGAGCTGATTTTCTAGAGTGTCTTAGGACACATTAGGAGGTTTTCTTATGGTTGATTGTTGACCTTGTTGAGGTCTTTTGATTTGGTTTTAATTGCCTTGTTTGACCCTCGATTCTTAGGCTCGATGCCTTTGATGCTTCACCTTGAAGTTTTGACTTTGAGAGGGCTATTTTGCCCTTTTTTTTTTACACTCCACACACTCATTCTCAAATGTTTGAATTTGAGTTTAGGCTTTGGTTTTGGACTTGTGTGTCCACTTTCCTAATTTTGAACACTTCATCAATTGTACTTCTCATTTCACCTATGCTTTCAATTTGGTTTTGACCTTGTTCTTTGTAAAGTTGAATATGTGTTGATGAGTACTTTGTCTTGTCTATGTGAGCATTGTATTCATGCTGAAGTTGTTGTGCATCACTTCATTATGACTTTTCATTACTTAATCTTGCTCATACTTAAAGTTGATTCACATGGATGCTTAACTTAACATTTTGGTGTTGTATATGTGATTCATGCTTGATTAATGTTTATCCCCTTAGAGTTCTTGAACTCTTATTGCTTACCACTCTTACTTTAATCCACCTTCAACACTTGTCTTTACCAGAAGTTGTCATCCTCTTATTCCAAAGGAAAGTCTCTCTATTGACCTCAAAGTCATAGATAGCTCATTACCATCTTAGCCTCATAGCCATCTTCCACCCTTGACCTCATAGTCATAGGTAACCATCTTGGCCTCATAGCCATCTTCCACCCTTGATCTCATAGTCATAGGTAACCATCTTGGCCTCATAGCCATCTTCGACCCTTGACCTCATAGTCATAGGTAATCTTCAACCCTTGACCTCAAAGTCATAGGATACTTACTTTTTCCTTTGGCCTCATAGTCATTCAACCCCATCACAACTTAGAATTAGAGAGTTCTTTAACTCTATATGAGTATCATACTCATCCCCCTTGGAACTTTGGCCATAGTCAATGGTTCCTCACCCTTATTGAGGTGAACTACGAATGCTCTGATTCTTTAGTCAGGATACGTAGGCCCAAGATGCGACGTCTTGGCAAGCATACTTAGTGTATATACCCTTAGGTCGTTACCTTTAGCTTTTGGTCTTTACCATAGGTCTTTACCTCTCCCCTTAGCAAGCAAACATAACATAACACAAATACAAACAAGAGGTTCCTGTAGAGTACTACAGATACTTAGGGTGCTAACACCTTCCCTAGGTATAACCAACCCCCGATCCTTGATCTCTTAGCTGTGTCTTCACATAGTGCAATTAGGGTTTTCTTCGATCTTTACCCTTTCCTTTGGATAAATCAAAGCTCGGTGGTGAATTTCAAAGATGTGTGATTCAAGTTAATCAATAGCTTGATATCCGATTCTCACCACAACACTATTCTTCCATTGCGTGGTTTGAAATAGATTGGCTTTCTCTTGTTACCCTTTGGGGTTAGTTAGTATACTCATTGATTTTATTCGAGTTGGAGCCCTCCCCATGGTAATGTATGAGACCATGTTTTCATTCTCATAGATGTCTAGTCGAGCATTTCCGAAAACACAACAAAACTTATGCTCTCAGTTTGGATCATTTATGCTCTATATTGTTATATTAATTGTGTTATGTTTATGTTTCCTTCTTGCTCCCTATCTCTCTTTATTTTTTATGCTTTATGTCATCATATCATACCATATTATTTGTTTATGTTTCCGCCATTTTTCCTTTGTCCACTTGAACCATTTGTTCATGTTTTCGCTATTTTTTCCTTTGTCCACTTGGACCCTTTGTTTATGTTTATGCTCTTTTTCTTTTGTTCATTTGGATCCAAAAACATTAATAAAGGTTAAAACTCCTAAAAAAACTTGTTCTTCTAATGGTAGACTATGGTTATTATCCTTTACATTGGACATGGAACTTTGGACCTAGAACTAGGATCTTAACCTATGCTTGGAAGTTTGTGATGGAAAACCATGGATTTTGGGTACTTGGAGTTCTATTTTGAAGACTTATCTTGATCAAGGCCTAATCTAAAGGAAAGAATGCTTATATTATGGAGATTGCTTGTGTGGTTAGACCATTCTTATCCTTAGCTTTTATCTTTAGGCAATAGGATAGTCACTTCTTCTTCACCCCTTCTTTAATTTTCAAAATCTCCTTTCTTTTTCAAAACCTTCTTGTTTTCGAAAACTTAAACCACTTTCATAATAAAACCTTGACTTTTGTCAAGTGATTTTCAAACTTTGTTTTCTTTAATAAATGTCAATCAATGTTAATCATACTTTGACCATTTCAAAAAGACATAAAAAATATAAAAACTCATTCAAACTTTTTGTGCTTTTGTGCACTTTTTCTTTTAAACTTTTCAAAAAGATTAGACATGATTCATTTTCTTTGATGAGATGTAAAGCTCCTAACCATGGTATTTTGTGTAAAGTATGGTCATTTTTCACTTAGATGTTGATGTGATTAGTCTTGTTAATTTTTATCCAAGCAAATCCTCCATCTTAAAGTGATGCAAATGCATCTTTCACATACTTGTGGGTAATTAATTAAGTAATCTCTCTTGAGAATGACTGGTTGTCTTTTCAAGATAAAAGGAATCATAACCAATAATTTTTGTTATTTGTACCACGAACTGCGAGGTTTTGATCCTATATTGCACTTTGTGGGTACGTAGGAATGAGGCGGTAAGTCTCTCCAAACACGAAAATCTTAAAAAATATTTCTCTTATCATCTCCCTAATATCTTTTCAAACAAACATTTTCAAACCAAAAAGCGTAGATATTTCAAAGGGTTCCTATAGAGTATTATAGACGTTTTAGGTGCTAACACCTTCCCTTAGCATAACCAGCCCCCTTACCCAGTCTCTGTTCTTTTGTTCTTGTTTTAGAACTTGTTTAGGTTTTGTTCGCTCTTTTTTCCTTTCCTTTTGGATAAAATAAAAGCGCGGTGGCGAATCTTGCATTTTTTAGTTAAGTTAACCAATAACTTACACTCACAAATTTCCCCGCTACAGAAAAATGGCGACTCTGCTGGGGACCTCTGGTTCTTAGTGGGTTCAGCCTATTTTGATTTATTTATGCTTTATCTGTTTAATTTGACTGTTATTGGTTGTTCTGTTTGGGTGATCTTGAGAGGTGAGATAGATCTTATACCCGGATCTAAGAGCTCTTACGATAGGAGGATGGTATAGACAAGGATGCTTCTAGGGAGTAATCCCGAACAAGCTGAATTGAGAATTCATCCGCTTAGTCGAGGCTTCCTCGGAATTACTGATGTCTAGCTAGTAATCACGAAAAACATTACTTTTTTCGACCTCAGGCCCATGACACTGAGGACCTTAGAATCTTTTTACCCCACTTGGCCTATTAGTTGATACGTGATACTACACTCAAACGAGGTTCTCTTGAGAATATTACTGATTCCCGAGTAATCGGCGTGCTAGTAATATCTACAAGAGGATTGAGGACTCTGGGAACTTTTTTAGAACCTTGTTCTACAGGTACAAAAAAACCTTAGTATACACCATTGGGGTTGGTTCTTGTCCCTTGACTCCAGGATTGCAATCCTAAACCTTTAAACTTGTGTGTTTTGTGTGATCTTGCTTGTGAGTGTTGCATCCATGCTTTCATGCATTCATGAGCATCATTTTGACCAAGTCTTCAAGGAACTTAAAGATGTTTGTTGCAAACATTGTAGGGATTTTTCACCATGGATTTTGGAAGAAAGAAAACTCAAAAGTACACTTTCAAGAGTCCTAAGTTAGAAAGTCTACGTAAGCTAGGGTCCTTGGTTGCTGATCATGAGTCTTTCAAAGATAGATGTGGGAGTTTGCTGTCTCTTTTAAGGATCGATATGGTAAATGGAGTTTTGTCTACTTTGATTCAATTCTATGATCTGGTGTACCACTGTTTTACGTTCCCTGATTATCAACTCATGCCCACACTTAAGGAGTATTCTGGTCTACTTGGATTGCCTATCTCTAACCGAGTCCCGTTTTATGGTTTGGAAGAGACACCTAAGTATCAAGATCTTGCTGAAGCTACTCATTTGAAGGTATCTGAGGTTAAAGCTCACATGGCCACCAAAGGATGTATTCTTGGGTTACCTACTAAGTTTCTGATGGATAAGGCTCACTACTTTGCTAGCATGATGAGTGTGGATGCCTTCGAGGCTATCTTAGCTTTGCTTGTTTATGGATTGTTCCTCTTACCTAATGTTGACAACTTTGTCGACATTAATGCTATTAAGATATTCTTGATTGGAAATCCAGTTCATACCCTACTCGCTGATGCCTATCATTCCATTCATCTCATGAATTCTTATGGAGGAGGGATGATTACTTGTTGTGCACTGTAACACCCCAATTCCCATCGCGAATAAATAATACATAAATAAATCAGAGTGAATAGAAATTTATTATTCTTAGACAGAAACAAGGATGCCACATTTGAAGAAAGAAAACATAATCCCTGCTCATAAATTTGATACATAACACAAAATGGAATAAACATAAAAGGGGAACTTTTTCCATACAAAAGGAAAGTTCAATTATGGAATAAAGCGGAAAGATCCATAACTGAATTGTTTTACAAAGTAAATTGTTTTATAACATCAAAATATACATACAAAGGTAATACAAAATAGATCCAACAAAGATATACATATAACAAAAGAGTTCCCCGACTCCCGTGTTACGTATCAGAGCAGACAGACCGACAAAAGGATGGAGAACTAATCTTCGCAAAAGCCTCCAAGATACTAATCTGCAATTGCCTCATAGAGCAACAAACTACAGCAGAAGGGTGAGAAATAACAACTAGATCAAGATTACATAATAATATGCAAACACATATAAATTCACATGCATAATTATTTTCACCACAAGCATCACATACTAACACATATAGCATGCCAATAGATACATAACATATTCCTAATAATCCAACCACATAGCATATATCAATTATACCAACATGGTCACATATTCACACTTAAGGCATACCAAAGTTATGGAAACACACCACCACATCACATAGCATATGTCTATACATAAAACATATCATCCATAACCAATGCGTTTATCACAAATGCATATCAAATCACCAATGCTATAACAAGCTCAACACATAATCAATCAATTCACAATCTCCCACACATTATCAATCCATTCATGATTTTTCACACATAATCAATACATTCATGATTTTTCACACATAATCAATCCATTCATGATTTTTCACACATAATCAATCCATTCATAATTTATGCAAATGCACAGAGACCGACACAACGACTCTATGATATGTAATGTGGTACCATCCATCCATCATTCTCATCATTAATTCACTCAGGAATTATTGGAATCATCGCTTGATACTTAGTGTAACTCCCCGTCGGGAAAACGATGTTCCCTGTCGCTTTAGGTCCTCTTGGTATAAGGCTCACGACGTTTATGGATCGCTTTAGGTCCTCTTGGTATAAGGCTCACGATCCGATCGCTTTAGGTCCTCTTTGTATAAGGCTCACGATCGTCTATAACGTCGCTTTAGGTCCTCTCGGTATAAGGCTCACGACCTTTATAGCAGATTCCCTCTGGAATCGTTTCGTCGCTCACACCCACTAGGGCACATGACAATCAAATACATCTTCACAAATCAACAATATGGATTATCTCATCATCATTATTCATGCATTGGAAATCAATTCAAACAATGCATTTACTTGCCATAAGGCCACCCAATAACACACATTGAATTTCACATAACAATGCATTTCATCATAATCCACAAACCACAACAATTAGCATTTTAGCATATACCCTCATATCAATTCACATCAATAATTACTCACCATCAACCACAACAATCCTACAATCATACAATGATACACACAACACTAGGATTCACGCCACGAAGGCTACCCACAACAACATACATTAATAACATACATTTGTATTCAATTTAACAAAGTATTATGCCATTAGGCCACAAGTAACCACGACAATTATCACATGCTTCAACATCATATAAACCACATAAAAGCTCCACGTTATACAACAATAGCACAACACACGGTAAAACACCAACTGCACGCATTTAACGCGATAAAAACCCGACAACCCCTCACTTTTACAAAACCACGACTTAAATAAATCATCTACTGACCTCCAAACCATTTTTAATAGAAAGAATATTTTATTAGCTTTCCAACGCTTCGAACGGCGACCAAAACGGACTTATGGTTTGAAAGTTATGAAGAAAATAAAATAGAAAAATCTGCACGTTCGCTCCAGTATTCGCTAGGCGAACCCTAGCGAACCGTGGTAGAAAAAACCAACATAAAGTTCGCTAGGCGAACCTTTAGGCAAACATTTATCTGTTCCTTCGCTGTGGTTCGCTGGGCGAACCCGCAAAACCCAGAATTCGCAGCAGCGTCAATATAGGTCATTTGAGGCCAAAATCCCTCATTTCTTCCACCCAAACACTTCCAAATCACCCTATATCAACCAAAACATGTTCCAACATAATCGACAAGTATTCTACGCAGTTTATATCGAGTTTCACCTGTGAAAACATCGATTTCTATCAATTGTTCATCAATTTATCAATGAGAAAAAGTTATGAAACAACCAAAACAATTACGACAAACAACACATATACATACACAAATAATATATAATCGAAACTTCTCACCCTTACCCGATTAATCGCGCTTGAACGGATGATTTCTTCTCTCCCAAGTTTTCCTCTTCTTTTCCCTTCTCTTCCTTTCTCTCTTCTCTTTTTCTTTCTTTCCTTTCTCTTTCTTTTCTCTCTTTTATTTTCCAATATCTATTTAAACAAAACCTATTTTTCTAAAATATCTAACCAAGCAAAATGACCAAAATACCCTACACTCAAATATCTCGCAAACGCTCTCAAACGTGATAAAACATAAACATACCGATGAAAAACATATCGTGCAATAAAAGTTAAAAAGAAAAATATAATTTAATGCAAATATTTTACCTATCAGAGAAATTAACCAATTAACTCAATTAGCAGGTAAAATACAATAAATTCACACATTTCACAAAATTCACATAAATGAAGTAAATAAATACAATTAAACAAATCGGGGCGTTACATGTACTGTTGTTATACAAGTGGTTTATTTTTCACTTGGCTCGGTCTATTTCTTTTTGAGACCTTAAGAATGGTTTGTTATGGTCGTATAAAATCATGTCGTTTACTCATTCAGACATTGGTTGGTACAACAGTTATTATGACGAAGTGAAGATCATTGATAGTTGTGGCAGATTTCCTATTGTACCTCTTCTTGGTACAAAAGGGGGTATTAGTTATAACCCAGTTTTGGCCCATCGTCAGTTGGGGTATCCTATGAAAGACAAACCAAATAATATCTATTTGGAGGGTTTCTTCTTCAAGGAAGGTGAAGACAACAAAGCACTCAAGGAAAATATTGTGCAAGCTTGGCGTCACATCCATAGAAAAGGAAGGGAAGCTTTGGGAAAGAAAAATTGTGTTTCTTTGGAGCCTTATCTCCAATGGGTACAAGCTAGAGCTATCACATTGAAGATGCCTTATCCACGTCAAGAGCCTTTACCTCTAGCTGCTAGAACACCCGTTCTTATTTTCATGAATGATGTAGAGAAACTTCAGATTGCTTTGAATGAGATGCGACAAGAGAGGGATGCTTGGAGGAATAAGTACCAGATTGTTGACACGGAGAATGCACAACTTCAGAAGCAGTTAAAGCAAAGGAATGAAGAAGGAATGGATAGCAAGAAGAGAAAAGTGCAAGAGGATTTATTTTGCTCTAGCATTCAGAGTTCAGACGCTCTCTCTACCTCAGTTGCTTGGAAGTTGGTTATCGACAAGCTCATAGTTGAGAAGACTCAAATGAAGAACCAGATCAAAGAGCTCGATAAAAAGTTGCGAGAAAGATCTTCTTCTCATGGAATTTCTCAGATTTCTAGTTATAGTTTTCTATTACCTTTTTGTTAGAATTCTTGGAATTGTACTCCAAAAGTTGTAATCCTTTTCCATTATCAATAAAATGAGAATTTCAATACTTCAAGCATCATATCTTTCATTGTTTCTTGCCTTTTCTAGGTGTCTTATGTTTCTCTTGGTCTTCATTCAGCCAAGTTGCCGCACCACTACAACACTTGAGCTAATCTCAAGAAAAAGATAGATCAATTGCAACTAGAGAACAGTGAGCTTTGTGAGGAAGTATCAACTCTGAAGGATGGATTGGAAAGACTCATTGCTATGATGGAAGCTCTGGTGGCTGCTCAGAATCATCCACCACCGCCTCCTCTTTCTCCTGTACAGTGGACTGTGATTTCAGAGATTGTGTCAACACCAGTTCCTGTGGCCCCGACTAATACTTCTCAACATTATATGCCTCGTGGGTTTCCTTGGGGCATGTCTATCAACTATATGCCAGAGGGATATCAACCTCCTGCTTCTGAATGTCCAGTGATTCTTGTTGTTTTGAATGTGCCACCTCCCGTGGTTCATACTCTTCCTCATACTGAAATTCTTGTTGTTGTATCTGCACCTCCTCTTGTAGGTCTGTTGTGCCCTATGTTAAAGACCAAATTTTCCATACTGCTCTGAGTGAGAATCTGGATGTTCTGGATCGTATGGATGATTTTCATGATCAGTTTACAGAAATGAAGAAAGAAATCAAAGCTTTGAGGGGTAAAGAACTGTTTGGGAAGAATGCCCATGAGTTATGCATAGTTCCTAATGTGAAAATCCCACATAAGTTCAAAGTCCCTGACTTTCAAAAGTATAAGGGTAACTCTTGTCCGTTGAGTCATTTGACTATGTACGCTCGCAAGATGTCGACTTATACTGATAATCATCAGCTTCTCATTCACTATTTTCAAGACCGTTTGTCTGGTGCGGCTTTGAAATGGTATATGGGACTCGATAGCGCTCAAGTTCACACTTTTGAAGATTTGGGTGAGGCTTTTGTAAATCAGTATAAATATAATATGGATATGGCTCCCGATCGTGATCAGCTTCGAGCAATGGCTCAGAAAGATAAAGAGACATTCAAAGAATACGCGTAGAGGTGGCATGAGATTCCTGCTCAGATTAATCCTCCTTTGGAAGAAAAAGAGATGACTAAGATCTATTTGAAAACCCTAAGTCCTTATTATTATGAGCGTATGATTGCTAATGCCCCGGGTGACTTCACTGAGATGGTTAATATGGGGATGAGATTAGAAGAAGGTGTCCGTGAAGGACGTTTATCAAAAGATGGTAATTCTGCTAGAAGTTCTAAGAAATATGGTGGAGGACTTTCCAAGAAGAAAGAGGGAGAAACCAATACCATTTCTCGAGAAAAATATAGAAGACCTAGAAATATTCGTCAACAACATGTTGCATATGTTACGCCTGTTATCAATTCAACTCCTGTTGTTTAAGCAACTCGATCCCAACAACGCTCTCACCAACAGAGCAATCAACGGGGTCGTTTTCAGAAGGAATTTGATCCAATTCCGATGACCTACACAGAATTACTTCTTGGTTTAATTCAGAAGAACCTTGTACAAACTCGTGCACCACCTACTATTCTGAAAGATTCATCGTGGTGGTATAAGTCTGAAGCTCATTGTGTTTTTCATCAGGGAGGAGCAGGGCATGATACTGAGAACTATTATCCATTAAAGATGGAGGTACAAATATTGGTTAGAAGTTTTATTTTGTCCTTCGAAGACACCAATCCTAATGTGCAATAGAACCCATTGTCATTCATGGTAAAACGCCTATCAATATGGTTCAAGTTTGTCTTGGTACGTTTAAGATTTATAATATATGTTGGATTCGAAGATCGCTTGTGGAAATGCATGCACTTTTGAGTGAATACCATGATATTGATCATGATTATGCAGCCTGTTGCATCTGTTCTATGAACCCACGTGGTTGTGTGATAGTGAAAAGGGACATTCAAGAGATGATGGATCAGAATTTGATTGAGGTCACTACAAAGAGAGATGAATATGAGAATGAGGTGAATGTTATTATGCCACACTTTAATATTACTGGACGAGTTGTTATCTCTTATGATATTCGTAAGTCCGCTGCTACGCCTTTGGTTATTCGATTACCCGGTCCAGTACCGTATGAATCTGACAAGGTTGTTCCGTATAAGTACCATGCTACCATGGTCAAAGACATTAAGGAAGTGCCCATTCCTTCCTTGTTTTCTGTGGTAAGCATTGCTGATGTTAGTAGAGTAACCCGGAGTGGTCGTGTTTTTGCTTCTGAGCCTCCAAATATTATGGAGAATGTTGCTGGCAAACGACCTCAAAATGAGAATAATGTCGATATTTCTATTTATTCCAGTGGTTTGAATAAGAAGGCTTATGAGGATGAGGTATTGAAATTGATCAAGAAGAGCGAGTACGGTGTGGCAAATCAACTCTTGCATACCCCGTCCAAAATTTCAGTTTTGTCCCTACTGATGAGTTCTGAGGCTCACAGGGAGTCTTTGCAGAAAGTGCTGGAACAAGCATATGTTGAGCATGATGTGATTGTTAATCAGTTTGATGGCATTGTTGCCAACCTCACAGCATGCAATAATTTGAGTTTATGTGATGAAGAGTTACACGAGGAGGGGAGAAATCATAATTTGGCTTTACATATTTCTATGAACTGTCAAGAAGACGCACTTTCCAATGTGTTGGTTGATACAGGCTCTTCCTTGAATGTGTTGCCAAAGTCTACTTTATCAAAGCTTTCGTACCAAGGTGCTCCCATGAGGTATAGTGGGGTTGTGGTTAAAGCTTTTGATGGATCTAGAAAAAGTGTGATTGAAGAGGTTGATCTTCTAATCAAAATAGGAACATGCTTCTTCCAAATTACTTTTCAAGTAATGGATATTTCTCCTGCTTATAGTTGTCTGCTTGGCCGACTTTGGATTCATGAAGCTGGGGCAGTGACCTCAACTCTTCATCAGAAATTGAAATTTGTTAAGAATGACAAGCTGGTAATTGTCGTAGGTGAGCAAGTGCTATTAGTGAGTCATCTTTCATCCTTTTCGTATGTTGATGCCGACAAAATTGTTAGGACTCTGTTCCAAGCTTTTTCCGTTAATGATAAAGCTATTAAGAAGAATGGGTTGCCCATGTCTTATTTAAAAGATGCTCTGTATGTATTAGAGGTTGGTCGATCTGATGGTTGGGGCCGAGTTATTGATGTGGTTGATAATAAAGACATAACTGGTTTAGGCTTTGCGCCTGGTATAATTAAAAGAGATCTGAAGTGTATTAATGATGCCTTTCATAGTGCTGGATTCATCAACAAATATCATTCTACAACTGCAATTCTTGAAGATGGCTCTGAAGATTACATCTCAGATGGCTCTGAAGATGATTTCATTCCTGCTCAAGATTGGGAGCCTTATTTGGAAGATCCTGGATACTTTTTTGAGACAGAAGATGCATATGTACCCTTTTATGCAACTCGACCAAGGTATAAAGAACCTGAATATTAAGTCAATGCCCTCTTTGAAAATGATGAGGAGGAAGAACTTCCCAATTTCGTGACGCATGGACAGATTTTCCAGAATTGGATAGCTGTTGATGTTTCTACTATTATTCATTCTTCAAAGTAATTTGTTTTTGTTTCTTTCAAAAGTTCTTTCACTCTGCCCAAGGTGAAAGTGAATTTGTGAGGGCTTTGTTTCAAATTTTATCATCATCAATAAAATGTTATTTTGTTTGTCCATATTATGTTTTTCCCTTTTTTGCTTTATTTCTGAAAAATGGTAACATAAAAATCCAAAATAATAATTTGTTGATCACTTTTGTCTGCATAATACTTGCACTTTTGCTCATTTTTCTAAAATCAAACATAAATCATTGTGAAAATTGATTGTTAAACCCATTGAAAACAATGACCATATGCCCTCTCCCAACTTTGAGTTCCCTGTGTTTGGAGCTAAAGAAGAGGATGTTGAAGAGATTCCTGATGAAATTTTTCAGTTGTTTGAGCACGAGGAAAAAGCCATTCAGCCTCATGAAGAGCCAGTGGAATTGGTTAATCTTGGTTCAGATGATGATAAGAAAGAAGTCAAGATTAGGGAACTACTTCAACCAGATGTTAAGAAGAGATGGGTAGAGCTTCTCAGAGAATATATTGATGTATTTGCTTGGTCTTATCAAGATATTCCAAGTCTTGATATTGATATTGTGGAGCATAGATTGCCGTTGAAGCCTGAATGTCCACCTGTGAAGCAGAAGTTGAGAAGAACTCGCCCTAACATGGTTGTGAAGAACAAAAATGAGGTTCAGAAGCAGATTGATGCTGGGTTTTTTCTTGTGACTGCTAAGTATCCTCAATGGATGGCCAATATTGCGCTTGTTCCAAAGAAAGATGGAAAAGTTTGAATGTGCGTTGACTATAGAGATTCGAATAAAGCAAGTCTGAAGGATGATTTTCCATTACCACACATTGATATGCTGGTAGATAATAATGCTAAGTTCAATATCTTTTCCTTTATGGATGGATTTTCTGGTTATAATCAGATAAAGATGGCACCCGAGGATATGGAAAAGACAACATTCATTACACCCTGGGGAACATTCTGCTACAGAGTGGTGTCTTTCAGTTTGAAAAATGCTGGTGCAATCTACCAGAGAGCTATGACCACTTTGTTCCATGAAATGATGCATAAAGAAATTGAGGTCTATGTGGATGATATGATCTATAATTCTAAGACTGAAGAAGATTATATCGAGTATTTGCTAAAGTTATTTCAACGTCTGAGAAAATTTAAGCTCCGTTTGAATCCTAATAAATGCACTTTTGGTGTCCTTTCTAGAAAATTGTTGGGTTTTATTGTCAGGCAGAAAGGCATTGAAGTTGATCCTGGTAAAGTTAAAGCTATTCAAGAAATGCATGCGCCCAAAACAGAAAATAAGTAAAAGGATTCTTGGGACGTTTGAATTACATCTCCCGGTTTATATCCAATATGACTGCCACATGTGTGCCGATCTTCAAGCTTCTTTGCAAAGATCAGGGTTATGTATCGATAGAGCATGTCAGAAATCTTTTGATAGTATCAAAGAATATCTGCTTGAACCCCCGATTTTATCTCCTCCCATGGAAGGAAGACCTCTGATTATGTATTTGACTGTGTTGGAAGATTCCACAGGTTGTGTTGTTAGTCAACAAGATAAATCTGGTCGAAAAGAATTTTCCATTTATTATTTGAGCAAGAAGTTCACCGATTGTGAGTTTCGGTACTCAATGCTTGAAAGACATGTTGTGCTTTAGCTTGGGCTGCCAAGCACCTCCGCCAGTATATGTTGAATCATACTACTTGATTGATATCCAAAATGGATCCAATCAAGTATATTTTTGAAAAGCCTGCTTTGATTGGGAGGATCATTCGTTGGCAAATGTTGTTGTTAGAATATGATATCGAGTACCGAACTCAAAAAGAAATAAAAGGAAGTGTTTTGGCTGATCATTTGGCACACCAACCAATTGATGATTATCAACCAATCAGGTTTGATTTTCCTGATGAGGATGTGATGTATCTAAAGGTTAAAGATTGTAAGGAACCATTACCGGAAGAAGGGCCTGAGCCTGGGTCCCGTTGGGGTTGGATTTTTGATGGAGCTGTATATGAGTATGGCAATAGCATTGGGGAAATAATTGTTACTCCTCATGGTTCTCATATTCCCTTCACTGCAAGGTTGGTGTTCACTTGCACAAATAATGTGCAGAGTACGAAGCGTGTATTATGGGCTTGGAAGAAGCTATTGATTTGAGAATCAAGATTCTTGATGTGTATGGAGATTCAGCCCTGGTGATTAATCAGATTAAACGGGAATGGGAGATATGTCAACCTGATTTGATTCCTTATCATGATTAGGGAAGAAGGTTGTTAACTTTCTTCAATAAGGTTGAGTTTCACCATATACCCAGAGCAGAGAATTGAATGGAAGATACTTTAGCAACTTTATCTTCCATGATTGTGGTGAATCGATGGAATAATGTGCCGAAAATCGATGTTATGCATCTTGATAGACTAGCTCATGTGTTTGCAGTTGAAGAAGTTATTGATGATAAGCCTTGGTATTATGATATTAAATGCTTTCTTCAGAATCAATAGTACCCACTTGGGGCATCAAAGAAAGATAAGAAAACCTTGAGAAGACTGGCTGGTAGTTTCTTCTTGAATGATAATGTGTTGTATAAGAGAAATTATGACATGGTCTTGCTCAGATGCGTGGATAGACACGAAGCAGACATGTAAATGAAAGAAATTCATGAAGGATCCTTTGGTACCCATGCCAATGGACATGCAATGGCTGAAAAGATGTTAAGAGCAGGTTACTATTGGCTGATAATGGAATCTGACTGTTGAAAATATGTGAAGAAGTGTCATAAGTGCTTGATTTATGATGAGAAAATTCATGTGTCTCCAACTCCTCTCAATGTTATATCTTCTCCATGGCATTTCTCCATGTGGGGCATTGATATGATTGGAATGATTGAGCCTAAAGTGTTGAACAGACACCGTTTCATATTGGTGGCTATTGACTATTTTACCAAGTGGGTTGAAGCAGCATCATATGCCAATGTGACCAAGCAAGTAGTGGTTTGGTTTATCAAACACCAAATCATCTGCCGATATGATATTCTGAGCAAGATTATCACTGATAATGGGTCGAATCTGAATAATAAGATGATGAAGGAATTATGTGATGAGTTTGAGATTGATCATCATAATTCTTCTCCTTACAGGCCTAAGATGAATGGGGTCGTTGAAACTGCTAATAAGAACATTAATAAGATCATTCAGAAGATGGTCGTTATATATAAGGACTAGCATGAGATGCTCCCTTTTACTTCGCATGGGCATCGTACATCCGTCCATACTTCAATAGTGGCAACCCCTTTCTCTCTTATGGTATGGAAGCAGTGCTCCCAGTAGAAGTTGAAATCCCTTTCATGAGAGTTTTGATGGAAGCTTAATTGTCTGAGGCTGAATGGTGCCAAAGCAGATATGATGAGTTGAATTTGATTAAAGAGAAAAGAATGACGACTTTGTGTCATGGCCAATTGTATCAACAAAGGATGAAGAAAGCTTTTGATAAAAAGGTTCGACCTCATGTGTTCAGAGAAGGCGACCTCGTGCTCAAAAAGATCTCGACTTTCACCAATGATTCTAGGGGCAAGTGGAATCCTAATTATGAAGGCCTATTATTTGTTAAGAGAGCCTTCTCTGGAGGTGCATTAATTCTTACAACTATGGATGGTGAAGAGTTCACTCGTCCTGTGAATGTTGATGCAGTCAAGAAATACTTCGCCTAAAAAGTAAAAAGAACAACTCACTAAGTTGAAAACCCGAAAGAGCGACTTAGGCAAAAATGAGCGTCTCGGTGGATTGAAAACCCGAACGGGCGGTCTAGGCAAAAATTAGAGACATAAACAAAAATAATCATCCTGGTAGATTGAAAACTTGAAAGGGCAATCTAGGAAAAAGTTAGGGATTATGGCAAGTAACTTCATCTGCCAGTCTTGATCGTTGAAAGCAACATGGCCTATTCAAAGGTTTCTCATTCACTCATCCTTGAAAGTAGTCTCAAGCACAGTGGAACTCAGAGTTATTAGAGAGAATAGTGGTCATTGTATTTCAATGTAGCATTTTCCAGTGTATTTACCATTATACAACTTTGTAATGATCCATGGAGTTATGCCATTTACGGACTACCGTTCTATTAATAAATTTGACCCTTGTGCCATTTTGTTTGCAATTCTTATTTTGTTCCTATTTGGAAAATCTCATTTGTGATGATGATTTTTGAAACATAATAAATAAATCATGATTTTGAAAATTATAAAAACATTTTCCTTTGATTTATGAATACAAAAAGGAATGTCAATGGTGATTCCAAGAATGGTAAAATCTTGAAGTGTGGAACATAGTAATCCCCTCAACAAATTTATTTCTGTAAATGGCTTCAGGTATGGACGTATGTAGTTCATGATTACCAGGTGAGATATGAGTTTCTTCACCAGTTGAGTTTGTCCTCTCTTGGCCAAGTCCTTTAAGTTTTTATTGGATTCTTCCAATCTTTGACACAGGATCCCTATCCAAATTTCAACTTGCTCTCCAGCCAGAGTTCCAGGGTATTTCCCCAAGTGGAACAGCAGTTGTTAAGGAGTATTGATATAGCAGTTGATTGTTGGGTTTTCTCTTACCTTGTGATGGGTATTGATTTTAAATTCCCTGCAATTTGACGTTTTGCTATGGTGGTTAACTTTTGTCTTTCCTGGTAAATCCAGGATGTTTATCTTGAAGATGATCCGTTTTTAGGAAGTTTTTTCTAGGATTATGCTTTTCCCCATCAGAGCTTGCATAGCTGCAATATGATATTGATTCTCTAATTCCTCAGCAAGATTTTCCTGGATATTTTGTATCTCCAGCGAGGACACAGAAGTTTGGGCGTTGCTTCCCCAATGGATCTTTCCTTTCCCTCAGGGCGGAGTTCGTATTTGTTGTCCCCTTTTGTGGACTAAGGATATTAAAAGACTGCTTTTTGGACCTCTCCCTAAGAAGTATCTTCCTCTCCAATGATATTATAAGTCTTGGCGTATGACTTTTATTCCTTTGATGGCTTTCATTTTCAAGTGGGATCTCCACAGGAATGTTCCAGTTCATTCCTCTAAAGAATATCAGTAGCAGGATTTTCCGACGATATTTCTATTTTGTTGAGATTAGCCGAGTTTTCAGTAGTGTCGTGGTGTTTATCTACTCTCTGTTTATCTTTATGTCTGCTTTGTCACCATATTCATACTCATACGTATTGTATGAGCATTCATTTGTTGTGCATAGCATGTTGTTGTTGCATTATGCATCTTACATATGTGTTGGTGCTTCCTTGCTCTTTCGTGTTGTTATCCCTGCAGAGCGTGTGTGTTCTCTCTCCATTAGAGTGTCGACCTGTAAGCAAAAAATGCCTATCTTTGTTAATTCCCCACTGAGTTTATACATCGTGGAAGATATTTGTTTTAGCCTTCCTCCCAGTTCATTTGTCTAGATGGAACTAATCCCCATTTGAGATATTTCCTCCTCGGGATGAGTCTTACTTGACCGTTTCACTCTGGTTTATTCCTGGATTGAACTTTGGTCCTTTTCGCTAACAGCATAGGCTTGTTACCTTTTGGTTGATTACCTCGGCGTAACTATCACTTGGTTGATAGTTTGTAATCCATCTTTTTTGGCTTAATACCTTTGTTGTCCTGCCTATTTAGTCGGTAGTAGGTAATGTAGTCGGGTTTGGTTACCTTGTTGCAACTATCACTTGGTTGATAGTTGGTAATCTCTCCCTTTTTCGGTTTATTACCTTTTTCATCCAGTTCTTTAGTTGGTAGTAGGTAATATTTCTCGTATCCTTTTGGTTGAATACCTCGTCGTAACTATCACTTGGTTGATAGTTGGTAATCCATCTTTTTTGGCTTATTACCTTTGTCGTCCTACCCATTTAATTGGTAGTAGGTAATGTGGTTGGGTTTGGTTACCTTGTTGCAACTATCACTTGGTTGATAGTTGGTAATCTCTCTTTTTTTGGGTTTATTACCTTTGTCGTCCTGCCCTTTAGATGGTAGTAGGTAATATTTCTCGTATCTTTTTGGTTGATTACCTCGTCGTAACTATCACTTGGTTGATAGTTGGTAATCCATCTTTTTTGGCTTATTATATTTGTCGTCCTTCCCATTTAGTTGGTAGTAGGTAATGTGGCCGGGTTTGGTTACCTTGTTACAGCTATCACTTGGTTGATAGTTGGTAATCTCTCCCTTTTCAGGTTTATTACCTTTGTCGTCCTACCCTTTAGTTGGTAGTAGGTAATATTTCTAGTATCCTTTTATTGATTACCTCATCGTAACTATCACTTGGTTGATAGTTGGTAATCCATATCTTTTGGCTTATTAACTTTGTCGTCTTGCCAATTTAGTTGGTAGTAGGTAATGTGGCAGGGTTTGGTTACTTTTTTGCAGCTATCACTTGGTTTATAGTTGGTAATCTCTCCCTTTTCGGGTTTATTACCTTTGTCGTCCTGCCCTTTTAGTTGGTAGTAGTTAATATTTCTCGTATCTTTTTGGTTGATTACCTCGTCGTAACTATCACTTTGTTGATAGTTGCCAATCCATCTTTTTTGGCTTATTACCTTTGTCGTCCTGCCCATATAGTTGGTAGTAGGTAATGTAGCCAGGTTTAGTTACCTTGTTGCAACTATCACTTGATTGATAGTTGGTAATCTCTCCTTTTTTAGGTTTATTACCTTTGTCGTCCTGCCCTTTAGTTGGTAGTAGGTAATATTTCTCGTATCCTTTTGGTTGAATACCTCGTCGTAACTATCACTTGGTTGATAGTTGGCAATCTATCTTTTTTGACTTATTACCTTTGTCGTCCTGCTTATTTAATTGGTAGTAGGTAATATGGTCGGGTTTGGTTATCTTGTTGCAGCTATCACTTGGTTGATAGTTGGTAATCTCTCTTTTTTCAGGTTTATTACCTTTGTCCTCCTGCCCTTTAGATGGTAGTAGATAATATTTCTCGTATCCTTTTGGTTGATTACCTCGTCGTAACTATCACTTGGTTGATAGGTTGTAATCCATCTTTTTTGGCTTATTATATTTGTCGTTCTTCCCATTTAGTTGGTAGTAGGTAATGTGGTCAGGTTTGGTTACCTTGTTGCGGCTATCACTTGGTTGATAGTTGGTAATCTCTCCCTTTTCGGGTTTATTACCTTTGTCGTCTTGCCCTTTAGTTTGTAGTAGGTAATATTTATCGTATCCTTTTGTTGATTACCTCGTCGTAACTATCACTTGGTTGATAGTCGGTAATCCATCTTTTTTGGCTTATTACCTTTGTCGTCCTACCAATTTAGTTGGTAGTAGGTAATGTGGCCGGGTTTGGTTACTTTGTTGCAGCTATCACTTGGTTTATAGTTGGTAATCTCTCCCTTTTCGGGTTTATTACCTTTAATTTCCTGCCCTTTAGTTAGTAGTAGGTAATATTTCTCTTATCCTTTTGGTTGTTTACCTCGTCGTAACTATCACTTGGTTGATAGTTGGTAATCAATCTTTTTTGGCATATTATTTTTGTCGTCCTGCCCATTTAGTTGATAGTAGGTAATGTAGTCGGGTTTGGTTACCTTGTTGCAACAATCACTTGGTTGATAGTTGGTAATCTCTCCCTTTTCGGGTCTATTGCCTTTGTCGTCCTTCCCTTTAGTTGGTAGTAGGTAAAATTTATGGTATCCTTTTGGTTGATTACCTCGTCGTAACTATCACTTTGTAGATAGTTGGCAATCCATCTTTTTTGGCTTATTACCTTTATCGTCCTACCCATATAGTTGGTAGTAGGTAATGTAGCCAGGTTTGGTTACCTTGTTGCAACTATCACTTGGTTGATAGTTGGTAATTTCTCCCTTTTTTGGTTTATTACCTTTGCTGTCATGCCCTTTAGTTGGTAGTAGGTAATATTTCTCGTATCCTTTTGGTTGAATACCTCGTCGTAACTATCACTTGGTTGATAGTTGGTAATCCATTTTTTTTGCTTATTACCTTTGTCATCCTGCCCATTTAATTGGTAGTAGGTAATTTTGTCGGGTTTGGTTACCTTGTTGCAGCTATCACTTGGTTGATAGTTGGTAATCTCTCCTTTTTCGGGTTTATTACCTTTGTCGTCCGGCCCTTTAGATGGTATTAGGTAATATTTCTCGTATCCTTTTGATTGATTACTTCGTCGTAACTATCACTTGGTTGATAGTTGGTAATCCATCTTTTTTGGCTTATTATATTTGTCGCCCTTCCCATTTAGTTGGTAGTAGGTAATGTGGTCGGGTTTGGTTACCTTGTTGCAGCTATCACTTGGTTGATAGTTGGTAATCTCTCCCTTTTCGGGTTTATTACCTTTGCCGTCCTGCCCTTTAGTTGGTATTAGGAAATATTTCTCGTATCCTTTTGTTGATTACCTCGTAGTAACTATCATTTGGTTGATAGTTGGTAATCCATATTTTTGGCTTATTATCGTTGTCGTCTTGCCAATTTAGTTGGTAGTAGGTAATGTGGTCGGGTTGGTTACTTTGTTGCAACTATCACTTGGTTTATAGTTCTTAATCTCTCCCTTTTCGGGTTTATTACCTTTTTTTTCCTGCCCTTTAAATGGTAGTAGGTAATATTTCTCCTATTTTTTTGGTTGATTACCTCTCCGTAACTATCACTTGGTTGATAGTTGGTTATTAATCTTTTTGGCCTATTACCTTTGTCGTCCTGCCCATTTAGTTGGTAGTAGGTAATGTAGTCGGGTTTGGTTACCTTGTTGCAACCATCACTTGGTTGATAATTGGTAATCTCTCCCTTTTCGGGTTTATTACCTTTGTCGTCCTGCCCTTTAGTTGGTAGTAGGTAATATTTCTCGTATCCTTTTTGTTGGTTCTTGGATTGGCTAGAATTTTGGTAAAACAAAGTTGTTCAATGTTGATGTCACATGGGTGATGTCTTAACATTGAGTCTTAACATTGGTTAATGTTATATTTTTAAGTTGTTGAAGTTTTGAAGTATGATGTCACATGCGATGTCATGACATCAGATATGCAGATCATTAAAACATCAGGTTTGAGATGTTTTTAGGGTTAAGCGTATTAGCTGGAATTTGGGGGAGCTGTTAGAGTTATTGGATGCGAATATCTTGGAGAAGATATGTCTGTTGCAAATAGATTTGGTGCAGATTTGTAGGAGTGTTAAAGGCTGAAGATTTAAAAAGATTTTGAGAGAAAATCTGTTTTGAAGATTCAGTTTTAAATAACAAATCAGGTCAGATATTGTAGCAGGTCCAAGACCAATTCAAATATCTATATAAAGCGCATCAATCCTGAAGGAAAAGTAACGAAGAAAGAGAGCTAAAGACTAAGAGTCATTTGTGTCTTCGTGTATGTGTTGTAAACCATTCTAGTGTGAATTGGTGTTGTTGTTTTGAGTTGTTCTTGATCAAAGTTGTGAAGCAGAATCAAGTTGTGTTTTTTTTTCAAAGTGTGTGATCTTTGAATTATATCACTGAAGTGATTTAGGGATTGAGTAGTGTTCTCATACCTAAGTGGTCTCTTAGGTAGAAGGTTCATTAAGTAGTGATTAAGTTTAGGAGATGTCAACTGGGTTGTTGAGTCTGTAAATTAATACTACTGATAATAAAATTCATCCCTGGCTTGGTAGCCCCCAGAGTAGGTTGTTAGACTGAATTGGGTGAACAATTCTTTGTGCCTCTTCTATTGGTTTACATTGTCCATTGCAGAGCGTGTTGTTGTGACATCAAACGTAACATCACATATCTGGTACCAGAATTTCACTTTTGGTTGATTACCTCGTCATAACTATCATTTTTCTTTATAGTTTGTAAACCATCTTTTTTGGCTTATTAACTTTGTCGTCCTGCCCATTTAGTTGGTAGTAGGTAATGTAGCCAGGTTTGGTTACCTTGTTACAAGTATCACTTGGTTGATATTTGGTAATCTCTCCCTTTTCGGGTTTATTACCTTTGTCGTCCTGCCTTTAGTTGGTAGTAGGTAATATTTCTCGTATCCTTTTGGTTGAATACCTCATCGTAACTATCACTTGGTTGATAGTTGGCAATCCATCTTTTTTGGCTTATTACCTTTGTCGTCCTGCCCATTTAGTTGGTAGTAGGTAATGTAGCCAGGTTTGGTTACCTTATTGTAGCTATCACTTGGTTGATAATTGGTAATCTCTCCCTTTTCGGGTTTATTACCTTTGTTGTACTGCCCTTTAGTTGGTAGTATGTAATATTTCTCGTTTCTTTTTGGCTTATTACCTTTGTCGTCCTGACCATTTAGTTGGTAGTAGGTAATATAGCCTGGTTTGGTTACCTTGTTGTAGCTGCCACTCGGTTGGTAGTTGCTAATCTTTCTCGTCGATCATGTTATTACCATATGCCTTATAGTAAATGATCTTTTCCCCGGCTGAGGTTGCTCCCTCTCATGTTGGGATGTGTTTTCCTCCTGTTTTGGTGTTGGTAATTTCCCCCTCGGTGGAATCTTACCCTTTTATCTTTCCAAGCGGAGAATTTTTCCTCCCCTATTGGGATGTATTGTCCCTCTTTTGTTTTCCCCTGGGGAGTATGTGCTATTTTCTTTTGTTCCTCATCCTTTTGTTTGCTTCTTGTGGCATTTTCTGCCCACAGAGGTCTTGTGTCTACATATCATTTGCATTATCATATCATTTTTTGGTGTCTTAGGGCCAAAAATTTGGTTATTGTTATATTTAAGTCTCTTCTATCTCGTCGAGACAAATAGATCAATCTTCTTATCTCCGGATAGAAGAAACTTAAATAGGGGCAGTTGTAATACCCTAATTTTTACCCCAAAGATCCCACATATCATTTGCATTTCATACCACAATCAAGATCGTCAAGCACCCATGTCTCCTTGTTTGCTTGATGTTTGTTTATGTTATGTTTACTAACCCTTAATTGAAATCCAAAAATATGTTTGTTTTTTCTTTACTAACTTTTTCAGGAAGAATTTGGATCAAGAATATCAAATACCAGTTCCTTTGCTCGAATGAAATTCATCTGAACAAAGTCAAAGTTGATATGCAAATAATTTAAAATCATTTGATCAAGAGTTTCTCAAGATTTGATTGATCCAAGGTTCATGTGTTTATTTCCATGCCTTCTTTGAGAAGCAAAAAGGATCGAGCCAGCTCTAAGACAGCACATCAAAAAGTCATTTTTCACACTTTTTCACTGTGTTAATCAATTAACACATTTGTACATGCAAATGGTTAATCGATTAACCCGTGCGTTTTTTGTGAAAATGAGCCAAATTCTGATTCTGCAGCATTTTGGCACCAATTTTCAAATATTTCATCATGAGAATATTCTAGATCACCTCATTTTAATTCCCCTACCTCATTGAAATTAATTCCCACCATACATCTTCACTAATAACCACTTGATCTTGATTTTGCCTCCAAATTCAAATTCAAAGCCTAATTTTGGTTCCAAACCACCAAAGTTTCCAATCCTAAATTCTATAAATCGAGGCCTCATTTCATTCATTCTTCAAGTTTTTGATAGCCAAATTTACCTTGTCAAAATTCTTCCTTATTCCCATTTTTCTTCATCTACCCAAATTCACCAAAGCTCTTTCTTCCATTGAAAGTTAGTAAGTGATTCATTGGAGCTTACTAATCTTTGAGTTAAACCTTCGTCCAAACACTTTTTCATCATCAATTTTTGTAGATTCAGGCTTTGGAGTGTGGTTCTTGAAGTTGATTTGAAGCATTTTCAGATTTGAAGTGGTAATTCACTTATTCTATCATTGTTGTGCTTGATTCATCTTCCACAATGTGATCTCTTGTTGATTCTTGTTGCTTGATCTTTGGATCTTGCAAATTGTGTTCCATTGGTGTTATTTGCTATTTTTTTACTTGAATTTTCGTGTTAATTTGCATTCATGATCATTAGGTGTTTGAAGAAATGATTGGATCATGAATCCTGATTTTTTTTCAAAATTTTTTGTTGTCATAGCAGTTTTAATCGATTAACACATTTGCATATGAAAATGGTTATCGATTAACCAGTAGCAAATTTTTTTTTTGTTCTGTTTTGGGACTGTTTTGGTTCCTTTCTCTTCTTCTTCCATTTCCTTTTGATTTTTACCTTGGTTTGCACTTTTAAAGGTTCTACTCCTCTTTAAATTCAATGGACTTAGGGTGTAGATGAAGTTGGACAAACATTCACTAATTCAAATATATCTTTAAATTGAATTGTTCAATTCATTTTAGGTGCTTTGAATTAATGATATGTTTAGTGCTTTAATCCACCAAGATGAGTGGTTGAACTTAAAGATATAATGATTTTAAAATTTTAATTCAATTTGGCTTTCCTCTCCCTTCTTCTTTTTTTTATTTTTTTTCTTTCTTTTGATAGATGAAAATCTTCGATATCAACGGAACTTGTTTTAAGTTCTTGATGAAGATGAGATTGTTACCATTTTTCTTTTCGTGCGGTATTGCTTTCGGAGAGTGATCTACATATCACTTCTCTAGCATGCATTAGCACTAACATTGTTATTGACCAGCCTCAGATAGTCGTGGCTTCTATATAAGTCCGATTAGGATTGCTTAACACACTACTACGAAAAACCCATTTAGCAACGGTTGGGAATGACATATAATGACGTAGGCGAAGGCGTTGTTATGTAGATTGTTGTTCTAAGTTCCGTTTCTACAACGGTTTGGAAACCGTTGTTGTATTTTGGAAGCGCGCGATATATTGCAACGGTTAGGTATTTCAACCGTTGTAATATATATTAACTATCACCACGGTTATCAGTATGAACCGTTGTCATATATATTAACTATCACAACGATTATTTGTCTCAACCGTTGTGGAATGTACCCTTAGTTTATTAAATACAAATGTATATTGCTTGTTTTACCATCCACCTAATTAAAGAAATACAACCATTAAAATTGGTAAAGAACTATATAATCTGAAAATTAAACTGTTCTTGAAAACCAACTTAAACACACCACTGTTTTCCGAATTGCATCCATTTCATTCCGCACATTTTATGTTCCTTAACATAAAATTTATGGTTCGATGGTCGGTTTCCTTCAATCCATCGATATCTTTTATTATAGTTTACCTCATCATCGCCAAAAATCACCATGATTTTATCATCATAACTGATCCGGAGTATTTGAACAGGTCCACGTAAGCTGGTCGTCAGATGGCAAGGTGCTCGGACGGATGCTGGTCGTCAGGCGTGCAAGGTGTTCGGCTTGTGAATGAGGAGAGGAGGGGGTGTACCTGCAAGGCACTCCGACGCTCAAGTAAGAAAAGGTCAGAGAAAAGGGGCAAGTACAAAGTGTATTCTTAGGGTGAAAATGTGATACCTGACCCTCTCAAGCGAGAGGGTTTATATCGAGCCCCAGCGCATGGTCAATGGTCCAATTTTCGGGGCAAAATAACCTTTTTCCCCAAAGAATAGGTAACTGCCCAAACTAGTCGTTATGTCGGGCAGGGTGCCAGAAACTAGTCGTTGTGCCGCGCATAAACGCAGTTCCGGGCACCTGTCCCTTGCTGTTCGGGCAGCGAGGAAGCCGTGCGTAACGGGCATAAAAGTCGGGGAGGACGTTGCGTTCCTTGCCTGGTTGGAGGGGAAAAAATGCCATTATTGCCCCTCTGTGGATTGGGCTTAGGCAATTTATGCCGCTCTGGAGCAGAGGCAGATTGGGCCAATTCTAGCCATTGGTCCAGTCCAGAACAGGAGCCCCCCAAGTCATTGCTCCCGAGCATGGGAGTGATGACTTAAGGACTGCTCGTCGCTCAGGGGAGCTAGCGCGGAGACGAGGATAATTGTCTCGAGGTGCTCGTGGCCCTCTGTGTCCGTGATGTTCGTGGTTGTGACCCTATTGCCCGGTATTCGGGGAGATAAAGTGTCAGACAGAATGAGAAACGTTGGGTTGCCACATGTGCATCGAGCCCTGTGTAGCAGTTAATAGGTAATTATGGCTAGTGGGCAGTCATTATTGCTTACGGGCGCGTGTGTGCACGTGCCCCTCAGTATAAAAGGGGGAAGGTTGTCCCATTTTGCACTTTTCCCTTCTGATTTTTCTTCGCCGTCATCAGCATTCTTGCCCGTCGCTGTCTTCAGGGCAATCGACCACCGTGCCAAGTTTCGAGCAGTCTCCCTCTTCTACTCAAATCAAGTAAGTTTTCTGATTTCCAGCTTGTTTTACTTTCTCTTGTTGTTAGTGGTAGATTGCATGCGGCTAGGGTTAGTCTTAGGTGACCAAATAGGTAGGTTTCCGGAGAGTGTTGGTGGTGGGCGGTGGTTCTGCCCTTCTGCTGCCTCAAGCATCTCGCCGGAGTAGATAGCGCATTTGGTGAGCATGGTGGTCCACGTCGTGGTTGCGAGTCGTGACCACCGCGTCTTATTACCTTCTGCTGGAATGGTGAATTTTCCGGTAGAACGTTTCCAGATTCCGGTGGAGCCTTGCAGTTTCCGGTGGAGCTTCAAAAGGAATCTGGGCACGAGCGCGGGGAGGTTCTTCGCAGAAAGATGGCATATCTCGGGCATCTCCTCGCGGGGAGGTTTTTCGTTTGATGTTAGGGCTTAGGCCGGGGACGTTGTCCTTAGCCTTTTGCGAGCCCTTTCACTTGACTTGGCAATGGAAGGGTGGATTTGATTTTCTGTCGAATTCACTATCTTTCTCTGCTTTTTCAGGTGATCGTAATGGCGATGGAGCCAGAGAGAGAAGTTATCCCAGTCACATCCGAGGAGGAAACTGTCTCTGAGGAGGATAGCAGCGCAATGACTTCGAGTTCTGCATCTTCGAGCTCGGTGGCATCGAGCTCCTCGAGCGAAGTTGAAGAGGAAGAGGATTTGGATGTCATGGAGGAAGATGTTGAAGGGTTTTGTCCGGAGGAGTGGGAGGTGGCCGAGCCTTCCGAACATATTTCCACGTTCGCCAGATCTGTGGCGGACGCCTTTACAGAGGTGGGCCCACCGGGGGATTGGAGAGTGCATTTTCCCACCGTGGACGAGCGGGTCTGCTCGGAGTTCGGGGACCGCTTCACAATGTACGAGTACGCTTTCAAGGAGTTGGGGATGAGGTTGCCCTTCACTGACTTCCAGCGGTCGGTATTTGAGCATCTCAAGCTGGCGCCCTCGCAACTCCACCCCAATTCGCTGGCCTTTATACGGGCATTTGAGTTAGTGTGCGAGCATCTCACACTGGGAACCACTCTCCCTCTGTTTTTTGTTGTTTTCCATCTTTAACGACAGCTGGTGGGGAAGAAGTATAGATGGGTTTCCTTGAAGCAGGCCAAGAAGTTGTTTAAGCCGTTCTCGGAGTCAATCCAAACGTTCAAGGGACGGTACTTTATCGTTGAGCCTGTGTATGAAGCTGCCCAGGACAGCACGTATGTCTGGGAGATAGAGGTCGATGAGAACGGAGAGGAGCTACTCAATGAGGAGGGGAAGTATATCGGGGAGAGGTTGTACAAGTTCCCTATCCACTGGACACCTGACCATTTCTCCAAGAAGCCCAGCGCTTACGTCTTCGAGTCGAGCGCGCTACGCGGGCAGGATACCGTGTCTTATGAGACACTGGTGAAGTGGGTCAACTCCTTCAGTCTTGCGAGCTGCTGGATGAGCAAGGGAAACCCTGTCTTCGAGGAGGATGGGAGCCAGAGGGTTGAGCGCAGGTTCATCAATGTTAAGGCACTGGTGGAGTGCAAGACTCCCGCGGATGCCGAGAAGCTGCTCGGTAGTCTTAGTTGTTTAGACTTTGTTAGTGTTATTTCCTTTCCCCGTAACTAATGTGCTTGTTTTCATTTGTGCAGGTGAGATGCCTCAAGCTCGTGATCATGTGGTGAGGAACGCCATGGCGAGGGGTAAGGCTGGAGCGGCTCCCCCTAAGACCCGGACTGCTGCTGGTACTCGTGCTCCTTTCCTTATTCAGACTGCTCCGGGGACCTCTTCTACGCCCTCTCCTAGTCCACGGGATTCTCCACTGCCTTTGACTAGGCGGGCGAAGCGGCCACGGACGTTAGATGTTGTGGACCTGACTCGGGCGCCTGAGAAGGGGAAATTTGAGCTCCCCCCGTGCATCCTTGACAGGAGATTTTTTGAGGGCAACACCCTGGTCATTCCTCGGGCAGAGTCTCTCAGCTTGGAGAGCATGGACCGGCCGAGCAAGAGGGCGTTGGTAGCCTAGGATGCTTCTGTCCTTGTGAGGATGCTGGAGATGGCAGCCGTTTATGCAGAAGGGGACACTGCGCTTGAGGTTGAACTTACTGCTGCCCGGGCTTCTGAGACGGCCTTGAAGGAGGAGGTCAAGGGTGCTCGTGAGGCTAGGAAGAAGGCCGAAGAGGAGACGACCAAGCTGAAAGAGGAGGTGAACAAAGAGCTGATGGTGGCCAGTGCCCCAGGTGCTGATGATCCAGATGAGATAAAAGTGTTGAAAACTAGGGCTGAGCTGGTCACCAGTATTCTGCAGGCTGAGGATGACGGTATCGCCGTGGCAGTGGAGTCCTTCGAAAGTGTCGTGGCCCAGTTGCGGGTGGTGAACCCTGGGCTTGAGATTTCGACCGAAGGTATCCAATATCTTGCGCGAGTGGAGGATGGTCGCATCGTCTTGCCCGCGGGCCTTGTTCTTGATACCCCCGAAGTTCAGACCGAGGACCAACCCGTGGAGGAGCAGGGACTTGAGCCCGCATCGACCGAGCATGCGGAAGAATGAGGAGTTTTGTTATTCTGATGTTGTTGTATTTTGTCCGGCCTGCGCGCCATTGAGTTGTCTGTAATCTTATTTGATTTTGGGGGGGCGTGCCCCCCTTTTTTATGTAATACGCACACTCTTTGGCCCTTGTGGCCTTTTTTTTATTTAATGTCTGGTTTATGTTATTTATATGATTTTTGTTCATATTGTTGTACTTTACATTAGTTGTGCATGTATGACTGCCCGTCGGAGGGTGTGTCTGTTAACGGAGTTTTATTTTTGAAAGATAGCTCGTTGGGTGTTGATTCGTCAGTGCGGAGAACTGGTCGAATAGCCGGGGAAGGTCCCAGCGAGGTTGCGGATCTCAGGTCACGATTGAGGCCTGAGGTCATGGCGTGAACGTCCCATCGCGAGCTGGGGTTCTGCCAATCATGGTACTTGGGCGAAGGCGATGCTCAGTTGAGGATCGCCGACGAGCAGTGCTCTGGCTCATTCACTTAAGCGGGATTCTACTTTGTGCGTATGCGTCGTTTGTACCTGGACGAGCATGATGACTGTTAGGTGGTCCTTTGATGCGAGGAAGCCTATAGTTACTTTAGCTGTAGTATTGCTTAAGTTTTTCAGCGTTCCACGGTCGAGGGATTGCGTCCCTGTTGAGGTGTTCGAGGAAGTATGCATCATTCCCCGTTTTGGCACGGACTCTGTATGGCCCTTCCCAGTTGGCTGCTAGCTTGCCTTCGCGAGAGTCCTTGTGGTTTCTTCGCAGGACAAGGCTGCCCACATCGAACTCTCGTCGTAAGACTTTGGCGTTGTGCCTGATTGCTATTTTTTGCTTAAGAGATGCTTCGCGGAGGGCTGCTCCTGTTCGGATTTCCTCGACAAGGTCGAGCTCCTCTCTTATTGCTTCGTCATTCATTTCCTCATCTAGAGGTGATTCGGTCCTCCTGGAGGTACATGGATTTTGATGGGTAAAACAGCCTCCGTGCCATATGCTAAGCGGAAAGGTGTTTCCCCGGTGGTGGACTGGGGAGTAGTGCGGTATGTCCATAAGACGCTGTGGAGCTCCTCGACCCAGGCTTTCTTTGTTTCATCCAGTCTTCGCTTGAGGCCATGCAAAATGACATGATTGGCCGCTTCTGCCTGCCCGTTGGTCTGGGGATGTTCTACTGAAGCGAAATGTTGCTTTGTTCCGAGATGGGCGATAAAGTCTTGGAACTTCTTGTCCGTGAATTGCGTTCCATTGTCCGTGACAATTGCTTGGGGAATCCCAAAACGGGCAAGGATATTCCGCTTGTAAAAGCACAGAATGTTAAGTGTTGTTATCTTTCCTAAGGCTTATGCTTCTATCCATTTTGTGAAATAATCTACGCCCACTATCAGGTATTTGTTTTGGCTGGACCCCGTCACGAAGGGTCCTAGGATGTCTAGGCCCCACCAGGCGAATGGCCACGAGGAGGTCATGTTCTTCAGTTCGTTAGGTGGAGCTAGGTGCATATCCCCGTGCCGTTGGCATTTGTCGCATTTCTTCACATGCTCCTTGGCGTCTTGCTGCATGGTTGGCCAATAATACCCTGCCTGGAGGGCCTTGCGGGCAAGGGACCTTCCTCCCAGGTGCTGGACATTAATGCCTTCATAGATTTCTCGTAATACGTGGGGGACAACCTCCTCCTTTATGCACTTGAGTAGTGGGATGGAGAAGCCCCGTCGGTAGAGTTTGTTTTCGAGGATGACATACGAGCAAGCTCTTCATCTGATGGTGCTGGCTTCCTTGGGGTCATCCAAAAGTTCGTCCCTGGTGAGGTAGTTGTACACGGGCGTCATCCAATAATCGCTGTCCCCAATCGCGTGCACGTGTAGGGTCGAGGATCCCTTATCGATGCTGGACCGGGGAAGTATCTCTTGGATGACTGACCTATTTCCGCCTTTCCTCTTAGTGCTTGCTAGTTTGGACAAGACGTCTGCTCGCACATTGTGTTCGCGTGGAACATGTCTTACTTCTACCGTTCTGAACTTCGACATTTTTTCCTTGACTAGGGTGAGGTATTCAGAGAGACTGTCGTTTTTGGCCTGATACTCCCCGGATATCTGGTGGGCTACGAGCTGAGAGTCCATGCAGATGACGATTTCTTCAGCCCCTAGGTCTTCGGCTAGGCGCAACCCGGCGAGGAAGGCTTCATACTTGGCCTGGTTGTTCGACGTGGGAAAGGACAATGTGAGAGAAGCCTCGACTATGGTCCCTTCATTATTCTCCAGAATTACTCCTGCCCCGCTGCCGCTTGAGCTGGATGCTCCGTCCACATAGATGGTCCATCTATTTGCTATGTGGAACGAGGAGTTTGAGAAGGTTACTTCCGCTATGAAATCGGCCAGGGTCTGAGCTTTAAGAGCTTTTCTGCTTTCATACTGGACGTCGAATTTAGACAGTTCTAGTGACCATTTGAGCATTCACCCGGCCATGTCTGGTCATCCTAGTAATTGCTTGATGGGCTGATCCGTCCTTACCACGATCGTGTGGGCCAAGAAATAGTGTCTCAGTCGTCTGGCAGCGTTGACGAGGGCCAATGCTACCTTATCTATCTGCTGATATCGCAACTCCGCGTCCTGCAACACTTTGCTCGTGAAGTATACTGGCCTTTGCCCGCCAGGATTCTCGCGAATGAGAACGGCGCTAATGGCCTCGGCAGTGACGGTGAGGTATAGGAACAAGACTTCCCCGATATCTGGCTGTGATAATACAGGTGGTTTCGACAGAGCTTGCTTTAAGTGAAGGAGGGATGCTTCACATTCTTCTGTCCATTCAAACGCTGCTTCTTTTCGCAAGAGCTTGAAGAAAGGAAGGGCGTGTTGGGCGGACTTTGCGATGAAGCGGGACAACGAGGTAAGTACCCCATTGAGGGACTGGATGTTCTTCTTAGACGTGGACGTTGGGAACTCAGAGAATGCCCGACATTTGTCGGGGTTAGCTTCTATTCCTCGTTCCGTTAGGTAGAAGCCAAGGAATTTACCTGCCCGTACACCGAACGTGCACTTCTCTGGGTTAAAACGCATTTGATACTTTCTTGCTTGCTTAAAAATTTTGCGAAGATGGGCGACATGATCTAGTTCCTCGTGGGACTTGACGATCATGTTGTCCATGTATACCTCGAGCATGTCGCCTATTTGTCCTTGGAAGACTTTATTCATCATTCGTTGGTATGTGGCGCCGGCGTTCTTCAGCCCGAAGGGCATTACGTTGTAGTAATAGTTGTCCGATTCGGTCATGAAGGTCGTGTAAGTTTTATCGCTCGCGGCCATTGGTATTTGGTTGTAGCCCGAGTAGGCGTCGAGGAATGATAAAAGTTTAAAACCTACTGAGTTATCTACGAGCTTATCTATATTGGGGAGGGGGTAGGCGTCCTTCGGACAGGCCTTATTAACATCGGTATAATCAACGCACATCCTCCATTTTCCATTATTTTTTCTTACAAGTACAACATTTGAGAGCCATGTAGTGTATTTGGCCTCAGAAATAAACCTAGCTTCTAGAAGGTCTTTGACAGCTTTCTCCGCGGCTTCCATCTTCTCTGGGGATTATTTCCTTCTGCGCTGGACAACGGCTTTGACAGCCAGATCGATTGTAAGCTGGTGGCAAGCGACGGAGGGGTCCAATCCTGGCATTTCAGCAGCGCTCCATACGAACAAGTCTGTGTTCTCCCGGAGGCACGCTTTTAGTTGTCTCTTGGCAAGGTCGGGGAGGTCTGCTCTGATCTTCACTCCCTGTTGGGGGTCTTCTCCGAACGGAACGATCTCGAAGTTGCCATCTGGGACAGGGCGTAGGAGATGGCCGCTGTTGTTGGACTGGCTGCCCGAAGTCGTTGGGTCTTTGGTGTGATCTTCCTCACTGAAGCGGCTGTCCAAGTTGATAGATTCGACCTGGGGGAGCGGTTTTGGCTGCTCAGAGCTGCTGGTCAGAGGGGGACGACCAGAAGTCCTCGGTCTTGCTGAGATGGTGCTTAGTCCTTTTGATGCTGCTTCAAAGCATCGACGGGTAGCTTCGATATCACCGTGGAAGGTGGCGACCATCCCTTCAGAAGTGTAGTACTTCATCTTGAGATGTACGGTGGAAGGCACTGCAATCAACTCTGCCAGGGTTGGCCTTCCAAAAATGCACTGGTATAGTGATGGGCATTCAATTACCATAAACTATGCTTTGATTGCTCGAGTTGTCTTTCCCGAACCGAAGGTTACGATGAGCTCTACGTAACCCCGGGGCTTTGTCACTGCTCCGTTGAATCCCTGCAGGTCGGATCCAACGTATGGAGTAAGGTGAGAGTCGTCTAGCTGCAGTGTTTCGAACAGGTGGTTGTACATTATATCAACCGAACTGCCCTGGTCCACGAGTATTCTGCGAACGTCGAAGTTCGCCATCTTTGCCCGGATAAGCAGTGGAATGCTCAAGTTCGGCGCCCCGCCGAGGAGCTCTTCTTTGTAGAAGGAAATAGGAGTGGATCTTTTGTGAGTGGCGTCCAGCGTGGTGGCTTCGTTGGAGCTTTTGCTGATCAGTTGATCGAATCTCCTCTTGACTGAGCCGACCGTGATTTTGTTGAATCCACCACCAGAAATGACCATGGCTGACGGGAAGGCCTCCCACGGGCTGTGAGCAGCGAGGAACATGGAGACGGGCAGGCCATCAGGGATGTGGAAGTCCTCTGGCCGAGTTATGGACATAGCGACCTGTACGTTGGTGTCATCGGAGGGCGGAGTCTCTTCTGCAACCTTTTTGCTCTCCTGGGTTTCTTGCCGGGGAGCATCTTTCTTTTTCGCAAACTACTTCAGGTGGCCGTCGCGAATATGGATCTCTATGGCATCTCTGACGTGGATGCATTCTTCCGTCGTATGACCGTGACTCTTGTGGAAGCGGCAATACTTAGATTTGTCCACACCCGGTCTGGCCGGTAGCTGTTTGGGGAAACGGACTCCCGCCTGCTTGAATTCTGAGTTGGCACATTCGGACAAGATTTTCTCCCTCGAGGTAGTGAGGGGGGTATAATCATGGAACCGCCCAGAAGGTCCCTTCTGTTCGCGTGCATTGCGAGGCCGATCGTCGTGTCTTTTATCTCCCCGACGGGATGTCGAGGGTTCTTCAGCTCTGGATGATCGGGCAGCTTCTTGGTTTCGAGAGGCCCGGACAGAGTGGGCAGCGACCTTTTCCTCGTATTGTATATGCGACTGGGCTTGGAGGAGAAGGACGTTAAGGTTCCTCGGTAGATCGAGGCCGATGGCTTTCGCGAAGTCTGAGTCAGGACGTAATCCCTGCTCGAGCAGGAATTTATTCATCTTGTCGGTCGTTGGCACTTGGACGGTGTAGCGAGCGATTTTGGACGCGGTTCTTAAGCGCTGGTCGCTCTCTGCGGTTGAGCTTAAACTATAGGTCGATTCATTTTTTATCCTATTGTGAGCTGAATAAGGAAGGGAAATAGATGTCTCCAATTAACCCTGCTTTGCATACTGAGTTTAAACAGCGGTCTGTTAGGCTACGGATGCTATCAATGTGGGGGGCCTTTGTACTGGTTATTTGTATTTTCGCCAATACTGGTTTCTTTCTTTTTATCTAGACAGAGGGTTTTTGGCGGGGAACAAGGATTAGGATGTTAGGACTGACTTTTTTGAATTACTGCTTTTGATTGATGGAGGTATGGGATTTGGGTTTTTTGTTTAGTATGCTCGCTAAGATCTTTTCTTTCAATCTTATGCCTACCTATTCCCGTTTACCGAAACAGGGAAATCAGAGCGTTCGTAGTTCCTCCTATTCTATGGGAGGAAGTGGGTGTTTTGGTGTCTTGTTCAAAGCCCAAGACGTGAAGCAAAAAGGTGGTTTGTATCTTGTTCAAAGCCCAAGATGTGAAGCTGAAGAGTCTATTTGTATCTTGTTCAAAGCCCAAGATATGAAGCTAAAGGTTTCGTATTTAGAGAGAATTTGTCATCTCTAAAGAGGGGGTTGTATGTCACAACTGTTTATAAAGGAGAATTACTTTAACCGGGATACGCGGATCCTAGCAATGCCATAATTTCCTTTAAAGGGGATTTTAACCTGAAGGAGAAGACTTTAACTCAGTGTAGAGCAATGCTATCTTTCCTTAGGAATTTTTCATGCTAAAAGAGGGACAGTGGCATGGATATAGATGATCCAGAGGCTTGCCGCTTACAGCGATTAGATGAAGGGGAAGGAGTTGTTGATGTTTGTGTACTGTGAACGAGGCACAGTTTTGCTGATAAAAGGTTAATTGGATTAACTAGTGGTTTTCTTATACAAAGCCTAAGAGGAGGCTATTTGTATCTCGTACAAAGCCCGAGAGAGAGGCAAAAAGGTTTTGACTCGACGATGGAGTCTTTTGGTATCTCGTATAAAGCCCGAGAGAGAGGCTAAAAGGGGTTAATCCTACAAGAGGATCCTTTATACTCAACAAGAGAGTGTTTTTTGTATCTCGTACAAAGCCCGAGATGGAGGCGATTGTTTGTTTGGCTCAATAAGAACCTTTTTGTATCTCGTACAAAGCCCGAGATTGAGGCTAAAGGGGGATTGACTCAACGAGAGAGTCTCTTATGTGTCTCATACAAAGCCCGAGAGAGAGGCTAAACATTGTTTGACTCTGCTGGGGAGAATCATTGTACAAAGCCCAAGAGGAGGCTATGGTGACTGTTTCAGTTAAGTGACAGGTCCAGTATACTGATTTTGAAAGAGAAAATCAGTTCTTATATGAGAAACACTGTACTCATGGATTTGATTCAAGGATTCGGGTTATTCCTGTTCTTTAAGGAAGCGGGAAATCCAATGGGTATTGAGACTGTTCGAGTCTGTGGGTTTCCTTCCTATTTGACGAAGGGGTCACTTGAGAATGTCTTTGAGACTCAAGGAAGTTAGACTGTCCAAGTCTAGAGTTTTATCTTTTGTATTATGCTTTGAGGAGCGGTAGTAGACTCTATGAAAGGACCGTTCTATTAAGATGACTAAGTTCTGTTCCTATACCTCTAGGAGGTCGTCGGGACAATTTGTACAAAGCCCAAGAGGAGGCTAGAAACTTTTAAGAAGCCGACGGGTCCTTGTACTAAGCCCAAGAGGAGGCTATCATTCCCGAAGGAAGAGATCATTATACGAAGCCTAAGAGGAGGTTGTGAATACTTCTAAGAAGCCGTAGGGTCCTTGTACTAAGCCCAAGAGGAGGCGAGGGTTGCTTTTAGGAAGCCTGTAGGTCCTTGTACGATGCCCAAGAGGAGGCCGATGCTTTTAAGAAGCCCGTGGGTCCCCAAACCCCGAGAAATTCAAGGCAATGCTATTCACCGAGAATAGATCAAAGTCAGGAAAGTTCGAGAATTTGGAAGAAACTCAAAGATGCCATTCACGGAGAATACATTCATCTCTGGGAGTAGAGTTTCTTGACGATTCCTAATGAGGACAGCCTGAGAGAAGACTGTATCTGGAGATCCTATTGGGGATCTAGTTGTCTATTTCTACGAATAAACGAAACGGCGTCACCTAGTTCTAGACGTAGTTGTCGGGGAAACTCTGAATATCTATACTACTATTACACAGTTGATATGAGTTTATGAAAGAAGACTTACAGTGAAACGGCCCCACAATACAGTTATATGTATATGAAAGCGGTAAATGAAAGCAATAACCACTTACTCGGTTGTAGAGCTTCCATGCTGTTTGGTTAGTTGTTCAACAAAGAAAGATTGAAAACAACAGTATATTCAAAATCAAAGGAGAAAGTGCTTTGAAAAAGAAAGATTTGGGGCTTACAGCTCAAGGAGAGGCCCAGGGTTTTATCAGTGAGCGCACTGTTGAATTTGTACAGAGGGATTTATACAAGTGACTGAGGCCCAAAAAGGTTTTCTGTACAAAGGGATGGGTCTTACACTCTCTCAAGAGGCCCAAAAAGTTCTAAAGAAAAAGAGTGGGGCTTATAACACGAGGGTAGGCCCAGTTGATTTCTCGTTAAAAATGGCGATTGCGCCGAGATTTTCCTTTTAACGCAGAGGGACTTATACAATAAGTGAGGCCCAAAATGTTTTGGTTAAAAGGGGATTGGGTCTTACACTCTAATAGAGGCCCAAAAAGTTTGAATGGGTCTTATAGCTCAAGGAGAGGCCCAAATGTTTAATTTTAAACTGGCGACGATCGCATCGTTTATTTTTTACGGTATCGGGACTTATACAATACACTGAGGCCCAAAAAGGATTTGGTCAAAAAAAGGATTGGGTCTTACACTCTATTAGAGGCCCAAAAGTTTTGAAAATGATTTATGAGGGTTGAATTAATCCAAAAACCCTAATTTGTTTTCATAAATGTATTTAATTGAATAAAAATTCAATTAAAAATTATCAAAATTGTTTAACACATGGAAAACAAATTGTGATCATGGATTAATGCTTCAAAAATTAAGTATTGACCTACAAAATAATTAGAAGGCATTAAAAGTTGCAAAATCAATGTAGAAAAAATATTTAAAATGTCAAAAACAATTAAAATATTAATTTTTTGAAAAAATATCAATTATATAAAATAAATAATATTTTTGGGATTTTTTGATAAAACAAAATATTTTAACATTTTTGTGAATTATTAAAAAAAAGAATCAACTCAAAATCATTAAAACTCAGAGAGAAATTAATTTTTGAATCAATTAAACAAAATCACAAAATTCAAATATTTGAATTTGTGAAAAAGGCGCCAAGAACACAAGCAAGAACACGCGCGTTTTTCTGGGTTTGGCTGATTTGCATTTTCCATTCAATCTCACTGAATACGTAATCATATCATGCAATCCACATATCATTATGCTCGTCTCAACCTCACGATCATGTCTATAACACTTAATTTCATTTAAATTAAACATAAAACATGAAATCACGAAGAAACCTCAAGAACCCTAATTTCTGCATGAAGGCTAGGATTTTTGATACACGATTCAAACAATGCAATTAATTGAGGGAAAACATTCCATGCACGATTATGAACATATGGCCAAATTATTGTGCGAGGAAATATGCATAGATTGAGAGATGACCAAGTATATGCTTACCTCTAAACCGTGACAGCAAGTGCAATATGATTTTTGATTTGGAGGTGTTACAGATGAGTGGTGATGATCTTAACAGCTTCCTTACACCCTATGGAGTGTGTTTGAATGCTTAGACTTGATTGAAATTGGCTGGATCAATTCGTGGCATATCAGCTGCAACTTGATTGAAAATTTGAGCAACCAGCTGGTGATTTTGTGAAATTGATGTTTCAGAAGTGATCTAAGTGTTTGGATCACTTCTATATGATGTATGTGAGGTGTGTGAGTGATTGGTTTGATTGGAAAAGCTCTCAAACTCAAAACCCGATAGTTACCTTGCTAAGAAAGGCATTTTTGCCAAGAGAAAGAGATTTTGAGAAAGGCAAGTGTTGTAGGCCTTTGGTGTACTTAAACTGAACACAATTGAGCTTTATTTATAGTAGAGTAAGTTTATTTTGCAAGGAATAGTGAATGGCAGCTGGTAAGTAGGTTTGGCCAATGTTGTCCAATGGAAATACAAGTCTCCTCTAGCCATTGACTAGAGGTTAGGGCACAGAGCTTTGGTTCCCTTAGTCTTGGATAAGTCTTGACTGATTTCAGATGAGAATGACTCAGTCCATGCCACCTTGATGCTTCCATTGAATGCCTCAATCCAAATTTTGAGTCTTGTCCCTATTTTGGCCATTCTAGGTTTAACATGCTATTTCTTGTTCCATGGACTTTGGAGGCTTGGCTCAGTGATTGTCCTCTTTAGATTCAATCCTCAGATGTGTCCAAGTGGATAGGAGTATTTGAATTTGGCTGATTTTGGAAAATCGAGCCAAAATGCAAAATCTACCTTGCCTTTGACAGATTTCAGCAAGGCAACTTGACAATGTCATATCTCATGGTGTAAGTTGAATTTGGCAATGTTCTTGGCCATTTTGGAAAGCCCTTACATGATACAACAACTATTTGAACATGTTTGATTTTGATCTCTTCTGATTCCAAGTGAAAAATCCCTCTACATTTGGCAAAAAGTGAAGCAAAATCTGACTTAGTGAAATTTTCACTAAGTGTTGGAACAAAGTGTGATTTCTTGATTTTGATCACTCCATAACTCAAAATCCTTAATGAATTGGACTTAGGTCTAGTTGAAGTTTTTGTAGAGGGTAATGAGGGCTACAAATCCATATTTGGATGAAAAAAAATGGCCTTGTGGTTTAGGAGTTATGATCCTTCAAAGTTGGTACCCTTGTTACTTTATTTTTAACTTAGAAAATTTTCTAAGTTTTTATGGTTACCCCTTTTACAAGTTATCCAACTTTTCTTGATTTTTCTTGATGAATGATGATTCAAATCATACATTAACATCATTTTAGGGTTAAAAACCCATTTTGGTGAAAAATCTCAAAAAGTCAAAGTTGACTTTTGTGCACAGTTGACTTTTTATCAGATGAATTCCAAACTGTGCAATTCTTCATGAAATCATGTCCTTGACCTAAATCAAACTTGATGGACATGTTCCAAGGGTGTCATAGGGTATATTGGGGCATGTCCTAGGGCTTGGGGGCATGTCCTGGTCAAAAGTCAAAGTTGCAGTTGACTTTTTCCTTAAAACCCTAATTGTGGTGCAGATGAAATTGAGACTTGTTGCTCAAGCTTCTTAGATTAATCCATTGTTACAAATGGATCAATATAGCTCATTAGAGACCCTAAAATCCTCTCTTGAGGTCTTGGCTCTTGATTTGCCCCAAAAGTCAACTTAGGGGTGAATTAGGTCAAGAAACCCTAATTCCTGATTTTTTTATGAACGCATCCCCCAAGGCAAAATTGACTTGATGAATGGGTCCATGAGGTTCCATGGAGTACATTAGGTTGTGTTTTGGACCTTTGGCTTGTGCCCAGATGAAACTTCCCATCTGGAGGCCCTGGTCGACCAAAACCCTAATTTGGTGATACTGGCGATCTTGAGACTTGATCCACCTAGAAGGGAGCAGCCTTGTGCTTAATCCTTTAAGTGGGAGTCCTTTTGATCCTTTGTGGATATGTTAGAGGCTAGACAAGTTGAAGATCATGTCATTCCTTGATTGATCCTTTGTCTAAGAGCTCTGAGAAGGCCTAAAACCCTAATCTTTGATAGTAGTGAATGCTCAACAACCCTTGAGGTATTTGATGAGGCATGAGGGTTCATCCATATTGTGATGATGATTTGCACAATGATGGGAAATCTTAGTGGTCAAAATTTGGGGTATGACAGACGACCTCCTTGTTGAACTGCTCAATGTAGGCCCGAAGAGGCTCATCTCTTCTCTATACGACGGCTCTGAGGGACGCCTCGGTCTTTGGATGGCGTCGTGATGCAGTAAAGTGGCGGGAGAAAATCCTCCCCAACTGCCTCCAGGATGTAATGGATTCTTCTGGCAACTGTTTGTACCATGGCATTTCTCCCTTCCGGAGCGTGGTTGGGAACAGGCGGCATTTGATGGCTCCTCGTACACCTCTGTAGTCCAAAAGAGCATCTATGTTTTCTATGTGCTCGTCTGGGTCAGTGGTTCCATCGTAAGTCCCTAGAGACAGAGGCTTCTCTAGTCCTTTAGGGAGACGGGTGGCCAGGATCCTGCGGGACAATGGGCCGCGAGGCTCGTCGTCGCTGTCCGAACTTGGAGTTGATGGTGACCGTTGTCTGCGCTCGCGGCGGTGGTCTCTGCGAGGTGAGGGTGAACGGGGCCGGTCGCGAGGTCTGACCGGTGGAGAATGCCTATCCTTCCTCGTTCTATTGTGTCTTGGTGGGGATCGATCTCACGGGGAGGTCTGGTTGCGCCTGCGAAAGTGTTGTGATTCAGGCTCATGCCTCGTCATACGGTCTTCCCCGCGCCTAGGTGGCGGGCTTCCTGATTTCCGGTGTTTGCTCTTAGGAGGAGAGGATCTTGGAAGAGATGCTTCCTCGAGAGCTCCTATCCTTTCTCCTTGCTGCAAGATAAGGAGGTTTGTGCGGTTGACAGCTTCCAGAAGAGCTGCAACGGCCAGGTCAGCGCTGGGAGGGCCAGAAATTGGTCGTTCCCCCAACGGTAGCTGTTTGCCTCCTTGCTCGGTGAGAGGAGGAGTTGGAGATACAGTGGCCCCGTCTCGAAGGAAACGGGGATCAGAAAGTAACAACGAACTGCCGTCAACGTCCATCTTGTTGACGGGAACGAGAACCGTAGCGTCAGTACCTTTTGCGGAGTTCTGAGCGGCCATATGTGGGCGGATCATAGAAAGTATGTTTTGATCTTTTAGTTTCCGAGGAGGAAAGAAAGAAGGGGAGAACAAGGATTTCCCACAGACGGTACCACTGATCCGGAGTATTCGAATAGGTCCACGTAAGCTGGTCGTCAGATGGCAAGGTGCTCGGACAGATGCTGGTTATCAGGCGTGCAAGGTGTTCGGCTTGTGAATGAGGAGAGGAGGGGGTGTACCTGCAAGGCACTCTGACGCTCAAGTAAGAAAATGTCAGAGAAAAGGGACAAGTACAAAGTGTATTCTTAGGGTGAAAATGTGATACCTGACCCTCTCAAGCGAGAGGGTTTATATAGAGCCCCAGCGTGTGGCCAACGGTCCTATTTTCGGGGCAAAATAACTATTTTCCCCAAAGAATAGGTAACTGCCCAAACTAGCCGTTATGTCGGGCAGGGTACCAGAAACTAGCCGTTGTGCCGGGCATAAACGCAGTTCCAGGAACCTGTCCCTTGCTGTTCGGGCAGCGAGGAAGCCGTGCGTAACGGGCATAAAAGTCGGGGAGGACGTTGCGTTCCTTGCCCCGTTGGAGGGGAAAAAATGTCGTTATTGCCCCTCTGTGGATTGGGCTTAGGCAATTTGGGCCGCTCTAGAGCAGAGGCGGATTGGGCCAATTCTAGCCATTGGTCCAGTCCAGAACAATAACAATGATCATGATCTTAACAACCACGGCGATTAGTGACGACGATGAGGTAAACTATAATAAAAGATATCGATGAATTGAGGCAAACAGACCATTGGACCATAAATTTTATGTTAAGGAACAATAAATGTGCTTAATGAAATGGATGCAATTCAGAAAACATTGACATGATAAAGGTTGGTTTTCAAATACATCTTAATTTTCAGATTATAATGTTCTATATCAATTTAACTGATTGCATTTTCAATAAAAGGATAGTGAAACAAACGATATACATAGTATATAATAAACTAAATTTCATATACAATATCAGAATGAATTCATATATATGTACCTTATCAGAATGAATTCGTATATATGTACCACCATCATCATCACCATGTGAAACAAATCCTAAGAAGTGGGAAGCAATGAAGAAAATTAGTTAGTATTAAATTTAACTATATACAATATACATAGTATATATATATATATATATATATATATATATATATATATATATATATATATATATATATATATATATATATATATATATATATATATATAAACTAATGTTCTATATCAATTTAACTGATTGCATTTTCAATAAAAGGATAGTGAAACAAAGAATATACATAGTATATAATAAACTAAATTTCATATACAATATAAGAATGAATTCATATATATGTACCTTATCAGAATGAATTCATATATATATGTACCACCATCATCATCACCATGTGAAACAAACCCTAAGAAGTGGGAAGCAATGAAGAAAATTAGTTAGTATTCAAAACAAAACAACCAAAAGTTGAAAAAAAACCCTAAGAAGTGGGACTGTACCATTACAATGAAGCTCACCTTGCTTGTGAAGCATTGAAGTCGAATCTGCACAAAATGAGAACAATCAACAAAAACAACATGAAGCAAACGAGATAATGGGAACTATCTAACAAAAAGATTGAAGTAGAAGACTACCTTATTTTCCATAAACAATATGTACATTACGCTTGCTACCGCCAGCATCATCACCATGTTCATCTAGTTTTAGATTCTGCAAGAAGAACTACAAGGAGGAAGAAGCTTAAATCAAAAGCTTCATACTTCTTGTATTTCTTCTCGCAGATTCTAAAAAAAGATGAAGTTTGTGTGCTAGGGTTTCGCTGTGAAGGAAACGGGGCGACTGTCAAAAAGGAAAAGTTAATTCCCTTATATAGGTAAATTTTTCATAACGGTTTTCTTAAATAACCGTTATGATAGATTATATATTAATTTAATAATATCACAACGGTTAGTTATAATAACTGTAGCGATACCCTTTATACGTGGTACAAGGTTCGACACCAGGCAACAACATTTTCCTAAAATTATGCCTGGATTATAAGTGATATCGCTACGGTCATTACTATAACCATCGTAATATTATTAACCGTTGCACTTCCCAACATATGAACGGTTTACAAGAAAATATCGTTCCAGAATATGAACGGTTTACAAGTTATCATCATTACAAGCATTAAACTATCAGTCTTTTCATCTTCAACCTCATCTATAAATAGACAATTTTACATATCTAAATAATATATTCTTCGTAACAATGAGTTCAACAAATGAGAATCCTAGAAACCTCAATGAGGAACGTCAAGCGCCAATCCAGGAGGTCGTCCAACCAGCAACTGCCAACTTCAGGGATGCCTTAAGGGTAAGGAAGGATAAGAAGAAGAAGAAGAAGAAGCCGAAGAAGAAGAAGATAAAGAAGAAAAGGAAGCATGTATATTATGATTCCGATGAGGGGAGTGAGGAGAGATGTCTAGATTATGAAGATGCATTTTATGTTATGGGCTTTGACAATGATCTTGATATGTAATATGTTTATCAATGTACTCTCAATGGAATATTAAAAAAAAATTATCTCTATATATGTTCATCTCTTACAGTTTTATTTTTAAATTTATATATATACTCTATTGCACTTAAAAATACTAAAGAATACATTGTTGGGAATATACATCATACATTACATGGCGTTAGACATGTTTAAAAAATTAATACATGTTTAAAATCTAAAAATATGACAAAAAATACATTGTTGTGAATCGAAGCGTGATACATGTATTACAACGGTCTTCTAATACAAGCGTGTTAAAATGTAAAAATATGGAAGAAAAAAATATAGTAGCTGGGAATCGAAGCTTGTTACACAGCTTGTATTACAACGGTTATGTAATACAACCGTCGTTAAATATGGCGTTATAAATTTTTAATCCTGTTACAACGGTGGGATACGAAACCGTGGTAAACCTGGCGTCGTTAAATGGGGTTTTCGTAGTAGTGACATAGCGCTAAATTGTCCAGAAAATCGGAAAACCATTGTGATTTGTAAGAGAATTATCAGTCTCCTATTCTTCCATGGCGTGGTTTGAAATTGATTGGATTTCTCTTGTTACCCGTGGGGGTTAGTTGGCATACTCGTTGATTTTATCCGAGTTAGAGTCCTCCCCATGGTAATGTATGAGACCATGTTTTCATTCTCATGGATGTCTAGTCGAGCAATTCCGAAAACACAACAAAACTTGTGCTCTCATTTTGGGTCATTTATGCTCTATATTGTTATATTAATTGTGTTATGTTTATGTTTCCTTCTTGCCCCTTATCTCTCTTTTTTTATGCTTTATGTCATCGTATCATACCATATTATTTGTTTATGTTTCCGCCATTTTTCCTTTGTCCACTTGGACCATTTGTTCATGTTTCTGCTATTTTTTCCTTTGTCTACTTGGACCATTTGTTTATGTTTATGCTCTTTTTCTTTTGTCCATTTGGATCCATAAACATTAATAAAGGTTAAAACTCATAAAAAACTTGTTCTTCTAATGGTGGACAATGGTTACTATCCTTTTCATTGGACATGGAACTTTGGACCTAGAACTAGGATCTTAACCTATGCTTGGAAATTTGTGATGGAAAACCTTGGATTTTGGGTACTTGGAGTTCTCTTTTAAAGACTTATCTTGATCAAGGTTAATCTAAAGGAAAGAATGCTTATATTATGGAGCTTGCTTGTGTGGTTAGACTGCTCTTATCCTTAGCTTTTATCTTTATGCAATAGGATAACCACTTCTTCTCCACCCCTAATTTTCAAAATCTCTTCTCTTTTTCAAAACCTTCTTGTTTTTGAAAACTTAAACCGCTTTCATAATTAAACCTCGACTTTTTTCAAGTGATTTTCAAACTTTATTTTCTTTAATAAATGTTAATTAATGTTAATCATACTTTGACCATTTCAAAAAGACATAAAAAAATACAAAAACTCATTCAAACTTTTTGTGCTTTTGTGCAATTTTTCTTTTAAACTTTTCAAAAAGATTAGACATGAGTCATTTTCTTTGATGAGATGTAAAGCTCCTAACCATGGTATTTTGTGTAAAGTATGGTCATTTTCCACTTATATGTTGATGCAATTAGTCTTGTTGATTTTTATCCAAGCAAATCCTTTATCTTAAAGTGATGCAAATGCCTCTTTCACATACTTGTGGGTAATTAGTTGAGTAATCTCTCTTGAGAATGACAGGTTGTCTTTTCAATATAAAAGGAATCATAACCAATAATTTTTATTATTTGTACCACGAACTACGAGGTTTTGATCCTATATTGCACTTTGTGGGTACGTAGGCGTGAAGGGATAAGTCTCTCCAAACACGAAAATCTTAAAAAATATTTATTTTCTCATCTCCCCAATCTCTTTTCAAACAAACCTTCTTAAACAAAAAAGCGTAGATATTTCAAAGGGTTCCTATAGAGTACTATAGACGTTTTGGGTGCTAACACCTTCCCTTAGCGTAACCAACCCCCTTACCCGGTCTCTGTTCTTTTGTTCTTGTTTTAGAACTTGTTTAGGTTTTGTTCGCTCTTTTTCCTTTCCTTTTGGATAAAATAAAAGCGCGGTGGCGACTCTTTCATTTTTTAGTTAAGTTAACCAATAGTTTACACTCATAAATTTCCCCACTACAATGACGTCGAAGGTATATGTCCTTTTAGGGGACCTATCGTTCTTCTCTGAGTCGACTAGATTCTTTCCATTTGACGGTGTCAAAACTTTACAGGAGTAAGGAGGGCCTTGCTTTAATTCATCAAGGTCAATTTCACTCTCGTCAAAAAAAGGTTCGACACTAATTTCTTGTTCATCTTCGTCGAATTCGACGTCTGCTACCCTTTCATTTCTATTCATGTTTGTCCTAGCTTTCTCATCCTTCAGTCGTTCTACTTGTCGAACTCTGTCAGCCAATTGGGCCATATCTCTCAGGTACTAGGTATCCAGTTTCTTTCTAATTGAGTAGTCGAGGCCACCAGCAACCATTTTGACCTACTCATGTTCAGGCACTTAAGTAAAGCACTCTGCCTTAAGCAGTCGAAACCTATTCAGGTAATCGTCTATTGGCTCAGAGAACTTCCTCTTAATGTTAGCCAATTCTTTCAGGCTTATCTTCGATTGTCCCATATAAAATTGTTCATGGAACAATCTCTCCAATTGAGTCCAATTGTGGATCGAATTTGCTGGCAGTGTTGTAAACCAGGTAAAGGCATTTTTGGTGAGTGAACTTGGGAAATACTCCACTCTTAGGTTTTCGTTGTTAGAAATTTCGCCAGCCTCTATCAAGTATCTTGCCACATGCTCAACTGTGGACTCACTAGTATCCCTAGAAAACTTAGTAAATTTGGGGACTTTCCATCTAGGGGTAAATCTGACTGCAAGATATATTCAGATAAAGGTGATGTATAATTTGGCCTATGAAGGCCAACATTTACCCCATTCCTGGCCATAATCCTTTCGACCATGGCTGCTAGGTTATTATCCGCCGCCTCATCTTCGCGTCAAACTTGATTTATTACTTCATCAGCATTCTGGTTTCTATTTACCATTACTACCCTTGGTTCTCTCTGGATTGGCTATTCAATTCTAGGAGGTTCGACCCTAGGCGGTTCGACTACTGCCCCCTGGTTTAAAACGTTCTCCTGGGGTACATTTGGCTGAACTTGGTTAATTGTAGAGTCTTCTTCTAAGACTACCCCAGTATTTTGTACCATCTATTCCCTCTGAGGCTGTCGGGGGGGTTGTGGAACACCAAAGAAATCAGCAATACGCATCATTTGCACTTCCAATTGTTGGTTGGTTTGGGTAGTATTTTGGATTAAAGGATTGAATATGACCCCCATTTGTTGGGTAAGCATCTGGACCATCTCATGATTACTTTCGTCCATCTGTTGCCTTATCACTGCTGCAGAATTGTTGGTGATATTTGGCATTTGGATAGGAAATCCAGTCCCTAAGGGCTGGCTAATTCGACCCATATTGTTTATACCTGAACCAGATCCTTGTAATGGCGAAGTTACATTCACCATTGGGTCCGCAAATGCTCATGAGACATTGTGCAAACTTGCCATCACTGATGTTGGCATACCATAAGGTTGATCACTTCCTATTAAAGGCATTGAAAATCCAGGCACATAAGGCCTGAATAAACTATTCCCCACTGGAGAATGGGGGTTATTGGTAGACCATGTGTTCCCTCATAGGATGGAATGGGACCACTTTGAGCAATCGACTGCACAGGCGTCAAACTTGCCGTGGTTGGTATGACTTAAGATACTGATGCTAAAATCGTATTGCCCCCTGTCGAAGAAGAATGGGGTGGTTCTCCGTCATTTGGTGGATTTTGGTTACTAGGTGGATTTTGATTCACCATCCTCCTTACGTATCTCCTTTTAGGCCTTTCTTCATTGTTTGTGGCAATCCTACCACTCCTAAGTCTCATGCAACGAAGCGGAGAGAGATCGTAAAACTGAAGAACTTAAATGTAAATTTTTTCCAGAAAAAGTTAAAAAGAATATTTTTAAGCACAATAACATTGTCCCACTGGGCGTGCCAATTTGTTTACCGTGAAAATTGGTAAACAACCGCTGGTCTTTCAAAAATTTGGTTTACTTGCAGGATCAACTAGTGAATCCTAAGGACATAGCTATTGTATTAATGTATTTCTGGAAAATTGTAGAACACCTCGACATTATTTATTTGTATTAAAAGATTGTTTTGATTGTTGTTGAAAAGATTAAACTTTGTAAAAGTTGATAAAAGAAATACAGTGAAGAAAAGAACTTCAAAGTAAAAAGTGCAGTAAAGAACAATTTGATAAATGAAAGTAAATTTCTATTGAATAAAATATGGTGTTTCAAATGTACATTCTCAATAGTAACTCTTTTCTAACTTTGACTTGGATTCTTTGAGTAAATTTTTTAGTATAGTACAACAATTAAACAAATCGAAATCCTAATACTAAGACCCTTATTTATAACACGTCGAAATAATTGTCTCGAACGAAAATTTCTCCAAAAGTTGACACGTTTCGCCCTGCATGCCTTCGTTTCGCCATAGTTTTCCCCACGGCTCTCCTGAGAAACGGATAAGGACAAAAGACAATTATTTATCCATATTTTGAAACTCAAACTTCTGTCGAATGAAGGATTCAAATCTTCCCTTTGTCGAAGTGACTTTCTATACTTAGAAAATATTTCTAAGTATTTTCCCAAGCACGTCTCTTTATGAGAACCACTTCGACAAAGCTTCATACCATCTTCTGTCGAAGTCAGAAAAAATCTAAGAAACTTAATTTTCACTTAGTTTCTCAAATGAAAACATGACGTCGAAATTCCCAGTCAACACCTGGTTAAAAGCTCATATTAGTTTGAGATAAGTTCGTAGAAAATCTCAGTTTACCTTGTGGACTAATTGCTTCAAGTTATTGTATGTAAAGTAGAATAGCCGCTTCAACCTGTTGTTTGGAAGTAAGACTAACCGCCTCTGTTTTTACGTTTCTGCTTGGAAGGAAGATTAACCGCTTCCCTCTATTGTTCATTGTTCACGCTCTTCATTGTTGTCTCTTCCTTTACTAGTTCTTTTAATTGCTTTTACCATCTTTTTTGGACGATGTGCCACCTTGGCTGCGAAAACGCTTTCTATTCGGGATTCACTTTGTCAAACACATTTTCATTGAGAATCCATTAATTTGTCTATTTTTGCTCCTTGTGTGTCTTCCTTGAAGTATCCTCCAAGTCTTACCTTCTTAATCAAATCTTCTATTGTATTGCTCCGATGGATCATTCATCAGTCTCGTGTTCATGGCTTTTATGAAAGCTTCAAATTTTTAACCAATTAGTTTGCGTCGACTCCTTCACGACATGAGGTGTATTTTACCTTAGCTTCCTTGAAGTCAGTATTGGGGAATTTCTGCAAGATTCTCTCTCATGATGGTTTAAACTCAACGTTGATAGGAACGTCCTTCATGTGGGCTTTGAAGTGGTAGTGTTGTAAGCTGAGTTAGTATTTGAGTTGTTATCTCTTGTTGGTTTTCTTCTACGCGGAGGAGCCTCACATTTTACTCTTGTAAGATATTGAAGATCTTTAACATGATTTCATTCGCATATGATGCTTTGAACAGTGTTTTTTAGAATAAAAAAAATAACTTTTTATGAACAGATACCGTGAATAGTTACTATAAAACTATGAAATAAAATTAGTCAATGAAATGTAAATAGTTGATTAATAAAGTTATGAACTTGGTTAATAAACGTCTAGATATTAAAAATAATTTTTAGTTGTGAATCAAAGTTGGTTAATGGAAATCAAAAAATTGGTTAATGCATTTATGAAATTGGTTAATAAACATTCAGATATTAAAAATAATTTTTAACAATAATTAAAGTTGATTAATACAATGAAAAAAATTGGTTAATGAAGTTATAAAGTTGATTAATCATACAATTTTATATCAATATTTCTTAATAAAAAATATTTAAAAAAAAATAAAAATAATAAATAATAAAAAATTAAACAAAATAATAATATTATTATAATATTCATTATTCATCGTATTGATGAACAGTAAAATACGGTATAAGTGTAGAAATATAGGGTAGGAATATCATTTTTTAAAAAAAATCCTGACCTACTTTTTTTGGCCTACAAATCCTCACCTACTTGAAGGTTATATTTAATTACTTTTCGAAATCTTCACAAGGTATATACTCAAAATTGATTTTCTATAATATATGCTGACTTCATTTACTGCCTCAACTGTGTCAGTTATTACAGCTCAATCTTCTGTGCATTGAAAGGAATATGGATATAAGATATGGTTATATGAAAAGTGCAATCCGACATTACTGCCATTACAGAACAATAAGTAATTTAAAAACTTTAATTAATTATTGTTGTACTTCCGACTGCCATGAAAGATACAACATGAAGAATCCCATCGTTTAGTGTCTGCAATTTTCTGTCCTTGTTATTGCTAATTCCAATAATCACCATAACACATACAAGAATCTGGATTTAAATCCCCTGCAGTCAGCTCTCTCTGTCTCTCTCCACAAATGATATTTTAATATTTTTTAAGAAAAAGACATCTAATGGTCAAAAATGAAAGTAAAACAGATCCAATGGGTTCTTAATCTTTTGACTGCAGTGACTGTAGGATTCCAACTGCAGCGGTCCCAAGAATCTCCTTCTTCCTAGTTTCCAACTTTGAATTATAATAATTTTTTAGTTGAAGGTGTTTTAATATTAATAATATTATATTGTTATAGTTCCACAAAGATACTATTCCCTCAATCTTTTTTAAGTATCATTTTTTTTAATAATTAATTGTTTTTTTTAATTGTCATTTGTGAATTTCAATGTAATATTATTTATATTTTGTCAAAATTACCCTATGTATTTATTAAAAAAATAAAAATAAAATAAAATGAATATAATGAATGATTAAGGATTTGAAAAATAACAATGATTAATTAAAAAATAGTAAAAATACTTATTAGTTTTCTTAATATCTGGGGTGATTTTTAGTAACAATTCACTATTTAAAAGGATAAGCATTCAATGTATTTACTAAACTATCACTTTCTTGTCAATTTGATCTATTTTATTCAACTGCTAAATAATAATTTAGGAGCTTATTAGTGGAATGAAATAATGGTTTAAGGACCTAACAGTTGATTTTAATAATTTAGGAACTAAATTGATAGAATTAAGGGTGTGCATGGTTGGTTATTTTTAGAAATCAAATCATAATCATTTTCAAATCATTTAAATGGTTTGGATTTATAACCAAAACTACATTTTAATTAAAACCGGTTATAAAATCAGTTATAAATTTGGTTATATAACTGGAATTTTAAAAAAAATTCAATTTTAAAAAAATTATTCAGAAAATATTTTATTTTTTAAATTAAAAAATTTGCATTTTGGATAATAACCGGATTATAACCTAATCCAAAAAAATTTAACCGGTTAATAACCATTTAATTATATCCGGATTATGTAAATGGATAACCAAAACTATTAAACACTAAACCGGTTAATAATCATTCATTTATATTCAAATATTTAAAACAGATTTAAAATTAATTACGAATTTAATTACGAATTTGGACATCACAACCGAATATTTTACACACCCTAGATAGAATGAGATAGTTGAAGACTAAATTGACTATTTATTCTTATTGAAAACTTTTCATGGGCATGAGTAATGTCTATGTATCATATCTCTAATCTTTTTATTTAATTTATTTCTCTAAATAATATCTATTAACTATAAAATAGGTTAAAGTATTTTATTTTTTTAACTTGATCTTAGAATTTATTTTGGTTTTCAGAGATTATTTTGGTATCTTTAAAATGGATTACGTTAGACTTTTTATTCCAAATGGCAGTAATAATGTCAACTTTTTTAACCTGTTATCTTATGTGTATCATTGGCACCGTTCAATATTTTTTATTGATTAAAGGACAAATAAATTAGTCATTAAAAAGTTTTTTTTTATGTTATTTTCATCTTTTAGATTTTGTATGTGTTAATAAAAGTTTGTTTTAAAAAATTAAATTGCTAAAAACTACGACGGATACTCGCCCTAACTGATGCCCTAATCATCTCAAGTGGATATCTTGATATATTGTTTATCCTAGTGATTCAAAATCAAATAAAAATTATTTTTTAAAACAAGTACATTAATCTAAATTTAAAATTAAGCAGTTAGAATTTTTTAAAAGTGAATAAATAAGATGTCGCAGTTTGAACATGCGTTCTTACCATCTGAAATCTTTGTACAACTATTTAATGAATTCTCTTAACGGGACTTAAGTTAAGGTTTATTTTCACTTAATTGATAGTTTAAGTCAAACCCCTCGAATGATTATTTCTCAAAATGGGGTTACAAGAAAATAACAAATTTTAATTTGGACGGTTAAAGAATTCAACGTGTTTCATTTCATAATATTTAAATTTATGTTTCTCTAAATTGTTTCTTGTGTATGGCTAAATTTCTATTTTTCGAACAATGGAAATGTATTCCTTATAAGAAACTAAGGAGGTATTTGAAAAATACTTATAAGGAAGGATTTGAAAGATGTCAATTAGCCCTTCATGGTAGACTAATCATGCACAAAGGTTCAGCGTCGCTAAAGGCTTTAGAGTTACGTGAAAGATTAAAAAAGATTTGGTCTCAGGTCACGTCATGGGAGTTTATACCATTGGTTCGTAGATATTTTAAATTTGCATTTCAATCGAGAGAATACCTTAATTGAATTTTGGGTGTGGATACTTCTAACATCAAAACTACAATGTTTCGACTTTTAGCTTGGACTCCTGATTTTAGGCCAGAGAATTTGAAGGTCACTAATGCCTAGGTTTGGTTGTGAATGCATGGGCGTCCATTGGAATATTAGGAACCGCCAACTTTATTTGCCATTGCATCAAGACTTGAGAAACCTCTGTCCTTAGAGGATTCAACACGAAAAAGAACAATATGGAACTTTGTTAGAGCTCTCATAGATCTTAACATGTCATACATGATGCATGATAGAATTTTGGTGGAATGCAAGGATTATGGTTTCTTTGTTGATGGGAAATATGAAAACCTTTGAAATTTCATTGGTGATTTTAATTCATTATTTGGTGCACACGAAAAGTATGGGATATGTCCTCCTAACAAAACTTCTTCTGATGAATTAAGAAAATGAACTAATGATAATGAACTCATTCACCTTCATACTAATGTTCGTAGTTGGAACAATGGTAGAATAGGTAAAGATTAGGCAATAGGCAGATTTGATAGAAGTGTATGTTGTGTTGGAGTAAGGTTTAATAGCCACTCAATATTGGTTGTATTTTTTTTTATTATATATATATATATATATATATATATATATATATATATATATATATATATATATATATATATATATATATATATATATTGTATTTATTGTGTCATTTGTATAAGGCATACTAAAGTCTTTAGAATAATAGTTTTTTAATGATCCATAAGTTTGACTTAATCGTGAGACCTTGTTAAATATAATAACGTTATTTTTAAAGTATATGTAGTTGTTAAATAGGAAAGCAGTGATGAATATAAACTATTATTCCCTCCGTCCTAAATTATAAGTCACTTTGGCAAAAAAAATTGTCCCAAATTATAAGTCACCTTACATTTCCAATGCAATATAAATGACATTTTCCCCAATATACCCTCAAATATTTATTATTATTTATTCTTTCAACTTTTTTAATTTCCCCCTCCTATATAATTATGAGGGGCATTACTGTAAAGTTATACATAGTTTATCTTTCCCATAAAGTAATAATTAAGTTTCTTAATTTGTGTGAAAAGCCCAAAACGTCTTATAATTTGAGACGGAGGAAGTATCTGAGTATACTAATGACAGTATGTCAGGTTCATGGATATGAGATACCAAGTCTTCACATAGGTATAAATATTATTAGTAATATTTACACTAGAATGACCTACCATGAAAATAATGTATAGTGTGCTATGTAAGTGTCATAAGTTATTCTCATAGTGATAGTAATATATATCACCATTCGACATGAAATCACCATGGACCATATATGTGGAATTAATTACTTTATTATCAATAAAAAATTATCTGTAATAGGATGACTATAAAGATGGTTGATGAGTACTCTACAAATCATGTTGAGAGACATGAGTGGCCTAGATAGGATTTGGCCCTCCTACATATACAGGAGCAACATCTATAGCCCATTGATCGAGTATGAGTATAAAATGTCTAGACATGCTCAAATAAGTGGATATTAGATAACAAGAAATATAATATTGGTTTAAACAAGGGTGATACATTCTATTTTTGTGTTATATTTAGATACAAGAGCAAAATGATAATTATACACATGGTTTTTATCATAAAAGGTAATGTCATATCACATGGCATTATCATCACTTGGATAGTAATTATGTGTTGATAGATACTGCTCATTATTTATAATATTAAATAGATAATTTAATAGTATTGCCAACGTTACAAAAACTCATAAGGTCACGCACATAGAGTATTGAGAATGGAATGAGTAAATTAAATAAAATTTAATTTAATTATATTTTAATTGTATATTTAATACATTAACAATTTATTTAATTAAATATGATTTAATTTAAAAAATGAGAAATTATAATCAATTATGATTTAATTTAATCAAAAATTTATTTCGTTTTATTTAAAGACTTTGATTAAATATAAATAAGATTGAACTTATTTTAGAAAATTAAAAAATTTAGAGCATCAGCGTTTTACTCTCTCTCTCTCTCTCTCTCTCTCTCTCTCTCTCTCTCTCTCTCTCTGTGTGTGTGTATATATATATACAGAGAGAGAGAGAGAGAGAGAGAGAGAGAGAGAATTTCTTATTCCACCCCTTGGCCGTTTTAGACAGCATGCGCTCTTCCTAAAATACCCCCTGATTCTGGAGATGTATCTCTGAACGCATATTTTTCAGCTTTTTTTAATTAATTCCGTAGATGCATCTACGGAATATTTCCGTATGCATATTTACGGAAGAAAACCAAATACAGAATACCAGAAAATCAACATTGCAACGATAAAATCAGCATTCATAAAATAAAATTGGCGTTACATTGATGATTTCGACAGAAATTTAAATACTACATTTTAATAGCCCGGTGGACGCTTTCACATCTCTAAGATGTCATCGACCGTTCTTCGGACCGTCGCCTCCAACTCGAGCAGAATTTTATCTTCGAAACCAAAATATGTTCGCCCCATCGCCTTAACATCGTCTTGATTCTTGGGCTCAAACTTGCTGTAAACAAAGTTCCCTTCGTTGTCAATTGAAGGTGAGCGGTACTCAAGCTTCACAACCGTTCGTTTGTCATTGTAAGGTAGGTGATATTGGATCTCGTCTATGATATCAGCGAGGGGGTGAGATTCATGAGCTTGAACGTCCTCCCGAGTGTTTTGCCGCCGAAAAATGAGTCACTTGCGACATGTCATCGGAGGCGGTTTTCTTATGAGGGCTCATTTCATGACACTTTTTTTAGATTTAGGAGTCGGTGAGCCAGGATAAAGTTTGTCAACGTGCTCACAATAAGAAGGAGACCGTGTAGTCGAGTTGTCATTTGGTGTATGCTTCATTTTCTTCGGAGCACCTTTTGTCTTTACCGGTTGAGAAGGCGGTTTCATGTCGGTTGTTTCGGGATAGGCAATCTTCCTCAATTTTTCTTTGATGTGGAGTTTCATGTTGTCATCGACCTTTGAGAATCTCTCTTGTATCGCCTCCCATTCTGTCAAAATAGAGATATTCGGTTTACCTCCTTCCATGCAACCATCATCACATCAAAACTAAGTCTTTTCCAATGAGAGCGAACTTCGTCCATTCTTATTGGATCACTTAGTTTCAACTTTTTAGGAATAACATAAGCATACGGAAGGCCGTAGGTTTTCACAATAGTGCAACCACACTTTGCGCTATCAGAACCTACAGTTTCAGCTCGTTTGGCCTCGTGAAAAATATAGTTTAACCTCGACCGAGACATATTGCCGATCAATTGAGAATAAATAATTTTGTCTTTAAATTGATGTTCCAATACCTGTTTGTATCTCATTATGTTGGTTTTTAATCATGAGATTTACGGAGTCCCAATCTCGACACAAATCCCCCTTGCTATTACCCAACCAATTTTTCAAACTAGCATGGGCCGACTCAACTCTGTTGGTGGTTGTATTTCTAAGGTGTCGGACATTATCAGTCCACGCACAAACGATCTTCTCCTTCACCTTATCAAGAATGGTGCTTTCAACGTATTTCAATAAAGCATGATACTTTTTACACACTTTCTTGAATTGAATGACGAAATTGGGATATAATTTTTGTGTGGAAGAATTTAGTATACGATTCCATGCATTCATTATTTTTTTAACAATCACACCGGCCTTCACCAATTTTCCACCTTCGAACTCTACTTGTTTCTCCCCCATCGCAGGTTTAACCCGACTTCTCACATTCTTTGTTATGTGGTATCGACAAAGTAATGCATTAGAAGAAGGAAATACCTTTGCAACCACATTCATCAACGCGGTATCGCGGTCGGTAACAATCGCTTTAGGCATCTTAACTTGGTCCTTCAAAAGTGACTGACACACCTCTAATGCCCATGTAAAATTCTCCTTTTTTTTTACACTCTAGAAAAGCAAAACCAACAACATATGTCTTCTCGGTAGACGTAACACCAACCATCTCAAATAAAGGAAATCTATACTAGTTGGTCATGTAGGTAGAATCAAGAATGAGCACTTTTGAGAACGTGTTGAACAACTTTATCGAATCTGGATGAGTCCAAAAAATATCTCAGACCTTAACTCCATCGTCGCAAGTTCTGTACCGGGACACGTAACTGTTATCATCCAACAATTTCAACAGTTGTTGCATCTCACTTCTATCTCTCCTAAACGCCTTGTTGGTGTTGTATCGAATGTTATACAATTGCCTTATATTTGATATATTGTCGGGTTCCTTCCGTTTCAATGTGGCAAGTATATTTTTTGGTTGGACAAGATTCAAGGTCATGTCACTAATACATGTCTTCTCTTCCGACTTGAGCCGACATACACTAGGAAGACATTGTAACTTTAAGCACAATTCATGGTTATGTAAACCACAAATAACACTAAATTTCCATTTTTTTTGGTACTCAACATGTAACCACGAATCTTAAAAGGCCATTCACATTTTCTACTACCGGTGTCGTCTCTTTTAAACTTCAGTAGCAGAGTTTGATATTTCCCGCTTCTTTCTCACAACAAAGTTACAAAAGTGTTTCTTCTTTCCGAACCATTATTCAATCTTTCTATAACCACACCAAACCCAAGTCTAGTTGCAGTCCTACGAATTTATGTATGTGTGCTATCATGATAATCAAACTCTTGCTTGTTATTAAAGTCAACGCCGACATCTACCAACTTTACGACAACCCCTTGAACATTAGGAGAAACATCGTTTGTAGAAACTAATTCTTTTGAGATATTATCGGGGTGCACCATATCTATTTGTAAACAATAAGAAAAATAAACAAAAGTTACAAATCTGCTGTAAAAAAATAGGTCACAAACACGTTCTGGAGATGTACATCCGAAAGTGTTCATCTTCAACACGTTCTGGAGGTACAGCTCCGGAAGCAACATTACTTTTTTTCCAAAATTTTAATGATTAATGTGAGTAATGTAGTGGACAAAGTGCAATCTTTACCTAAAATTCGATCTTCTCTTGCTCCCTTTGATTTGTTGCACGAAAAAGTTGGAGTTTTGGAGTGAAAAATGATATTGAGAATGTAAGATTTTTTAGGTTGGTGAAGGTGAGTGTGGAAAAAGAAAACACAACAATGGGGAAGTGATCATGCAGGTTTCAAACATAACAGAAACTTCTGGAGCTGTATCTACGGAACAATCTGGGGCTTAGACGTTCCGTAGGTGCATCTACAGAAGTTTCCCTGAACTGAATTATTTTGAAGTTTTTTTCGGCGTTTACCAGTTTAAAATTATCCCGTAGATTTAACTCCGGAAAATAAAAACAAATTTTGGCAAAAAAAAAGGTGCGTCCGGATATGTATCTCCGGAAGCAGGGGGCATAAAAGGAAATGTGTTAGGTGTCTATGAGTATCAAGGGGTGGATTAAGAAATTATATATATATATATATATATATATATATATATATATATATATATATATATATATATATATATATATATATATGTGTGTGTGTTTGTGTGTGTGTGTGTGTGTGTGCGCGCGCGAGTGTGCGCGCGTGTGTGTGTGTTTGTGTGTGTGTGTGTGTTGTCTGTGTGTGTGTTGTCTGTGTGTGTGTGTGTGTGTGTGTGTGTGAGAGAGAGAGAGAGAGAGAAATAATCAAATAAATGGAATATTTTTTCTCTATTAGAATACTTTCTCAAACCTGTGCAATTTACATAGACCACCAACCGAACCAATTTCAGAGCATGATAATAATAATAGGAAAAATAAAATAGCAATAACACCAAGTTTTTAACGTGCAAAACTTCCCTCAAAGTGAGAGAATACAAATCATGGTACCTACTCTAGTAAAACCTTTCACTATATCAATAATGGGTACATAAAAGTCTTCCTAATAACGTTAGAGAATAACGATCGTCACCGATAAACAATAAAGGTGGGAAACATACTCTAAAAAACTCTTTCACAAATGTGGGTATACCAAAACAACTCTAATAGAAGGTAAAACTACTCAACATGAATATAAATAAAATTAATTAAGTGATAAAAACAACATACTGAATTTGTAGCTCAAACTAATAAGGTTTGTTACACTTGTCTATCACTCGTGTCTTTTTCTGTATTGCAATTCTTTGAAACTCTTGTTTAGTTGTTTATTTGGTGTAGATCATTTAACTTGCCACCCCCTCACTTGTACCTAGAACCCCCTCCCCCATTTAAAGCGCTTTTTACCATTATATCCTTTTGTAAAAACTAGAATTTGTTGAAATTTACCTGTTTTTACTGGAAATTTGCAAAATGTATTTGAAATTTTTGAAATTTCAATTTTTTTTACTGAAAATTTTGAAATTTCTGGTATAAAATGAAAATTTTCGGAAAAAAATATGAAGAATACAGGAAATTCCATTTTTTACCGGAAATTTTGAAATTTCTGAAAAAAATATGAAAAAAAAAATTTACACTATCGAAAATTTCAAAATTTACGGTAGTGTAAAAAATTTTAAAAATTTCGGGAGTTTTTTGAAAATTCTGGTATTCTTCATATATTTTTACAGGAAATTTCGAAATTTTCAATAAAAAAATGGAATTTTCTACAAAAAAATTTTAAGGACAGTTTTAGAATTATGAAATTATTGAGGGTTCCAGGTTCAAGTTAGGGGGGGGGGGACAAGTTAATTCCTCTTTCTTGTGATGCTTTAGGGATTAAAGAACCTCTGTTAAATACACCCCAATTTGGATTTCGCCCAAATAAAACAATTAACATAAAAACTCTTTTTTTTTCCTTTTATTCTTTTTCTCTTCTTTTTTCTAAATAAATGGTGGGACCCATTTTAAGAGTGAACCCACCTTACAAATCTCCCTGCTCACGGCTTAAGTGGGAAAGAGTTGTTCAACCATGCCCACCTTCTTTCAGCACTTAATCATCTTTGTCATAGGCAAAGTCTTTGTCATCATATTCAAACCATTTTTGTTTCTATGGACCTTCTCAAAGTGAAAACAAATTTGTCTCCAATGCATCTCATATCCAATGATACCGCGTCTCAATGTGCTTTGATCTGGAATAAAATGTCAGGTTCTTACCAAGATGAATTACGCTCAGACTGTCATAGAACAACACAAACTTCTCTTGCTCAACACCTAACTCTTGTAGGAATTTCTTTAATCCCAAAAGTTCTTTAGACACTTCAGTTGCTGAAATATACTCAACCTAGGTAGTAAATAAATCTACACACTTTTGTAACCTTGATTGCCAAAACATTATTCTCCTTGCAAAAGTTATCATGTATCCAGAAGTAGAATTATTGGAATTAATATCAATGGACATATATGCATCTGTATATCCATCTAACATAAGATCACCACTTCCAAAGAACAAGAACACTCTGGAAGTACCTCTAAGATATATGAGAATCCACTTCACTATTTGCTAATGATCTTTACCAGGATTAGAGTTAAACCGACTAAGAACACCAATAGCATGAGCAATATCGGGTCTTGTGCACTCCATAGGATACATCAAACTACCAACTGCAGATGCATAAGGAATATTCTTCATATCTTCTTTGTCTTTTTTACTTGTAGGACATTGATCATAATTCATTTTGAAATGATTAGCAAGTGGAGTACTCACATGTTTTGATTTCTCATGTTAAACCTCTATAACACCTTCTCAATGTAATTGTGTTGAGACAACTGCAATTTACCTTTCTTCATATCACGAGAAATTCTCATGCCAAGAATTTGTTATGCATGACCCAAGTCCTTCATTGCAAAGGAATTGCTTAACTATTTCTTTAAGCTTTGAATTTTTCTTAGTGTCATGACCAACAATCAACATGTCATCAACATATAACAAGAGAATAATATACTCACCATCATAGAATTTCTTCACAAACACATAACGATCAACAATAGTTTTACCATAACCATTTCTTTCCATGAAAGAATTGAACTTTTTGTACCATTGTCATGTAGCTTGCTTTAGGCCATACAAACTTTTCTTCAATCTACAAACAATTTTTTTTTACTTTTGACTTCGAAACCCTCAGGTTACTCGATATATATCTCTTCCTCCAAATCACCATGAAGGAAAGCAATTTTCACATCAAGTTGTTCAACCTCTAGATTCAAGCTAGTTGTTAATCCTATCACAACTAAAATAGATGTCATCTTCACCAGAAGTGAGAAAATTTCTTCAAAGTCAATACCTTTTCTATGATTAAACAACCAATCTTGCTTTGTATCTTGGTTGAGATTTATTCTCTTCATACTTTATGTTGTATACCCATTTATTCTTGAGTATTCTCCTACCCTTAGCCAATTTCACCAACTAAAATGTGTGATTCTCATTCAAGGAATTCATCTCTTATTGCTTGACCTTCAACCATTTTTATTTATCATCATTTGAAATGGCTTCTTGTTAGTATTCTACCTCTTCATTATTAGTGATTATCACATACTCGTGTGGAGTATATCTCTGAGAAACTTGATGCTCTCTAGTAGATATTCTTAATTCGGGTTCAACCGATGGCTCAGGTGGAGCCTCTTCAACTTTCTCTTCATGATAAGGTTCTTGGTCATTGGTTACATTATCACTATCTACCTGCATATCTCCCCCGTCAACAAAATTTCCACTAGGAGGTTTAGGCACAACATCAGTGTAACTTCTAGCATCAAATTTTAACTTCTCAGCTTTATCAAAATCTTCAATAGTTTGGTCTTCAATAAATATCACATCACAAATTCTGATAATTTTCTTCTCAACTCGATCCCAGAGTCTATAACTAAACTCTTCATGACCATAACCTACAAACACACAATACTTAGATCTTTTATTAAGCTTGGATCTCTCATCTCTTGGAATGTGAACAAAATCTTTGCAACCAAACACTCTTAAGTAACCATAATATACATCTTTTCCTGTCCATACTATGTTTGGAACTATCATACCCCAAATTTTGACCACTAAGATTTCCCATCATTGTGCAAATTATTGCCACAATATGGATGAACCATTATGCCTCACCAGTTTCCCCAAAGATGGGTGAGCATTCACTACTATCAAAACTTAGGGTTTCAAGCCCTCTCAGAGCTCTTAAACAAAGGATCAATTAAGAATTGACATGATCTTCAACTTGTCTAACCTCTCAAACATCCACAATGGATCAAGAGGACTCTCACAGCAAGAATCAAGCACAATGTTGCAGCATTCCAGGTGGATTAAGCCTTAAGATCGACAATGTCACCAAATTTGGGTTTTGGTCGACCAGGGCCTCCAGATGGAAATTTTCCTCTGGGAATGAGCCAATGATTCAAAGCATAACCTAATATGCTCCATGGAACCTCATGAACCCAATCATCAAGTCAATTTTGCTTCAGGGGATGCACTCATAAAAAATCAGGAATTAGGGTTTCTTGACCTAATTCACCCCTAAGTTGACTTTTGGGACAAAACATGAGCCAAGACCTCAAGAGAGGATCTGAGGGTCTCTAACACACTACATTGATCCATTTGTAATAATGGATTGATCCAAGAAGCTTGATCAATAAGTTTCAAATTCATCAGAACCACAATTAAGGTTTCGCGGGAAAAGTCAACTGTGCCTTTGACTTTTGACCCAGGCATGTTCCCAAACCCTAGGACATAATCCAATACACCCTATAACACCTATGAAATTAATCCATCAAGTTTTATTTAGGTCAAGGACTTGATTTCATAGAGGATTGCACAGTTTGGAATTCATCTGACAAAAAGTCAACTGTGCACAAAAGTCAACTTTGACTTTTTGAGATTTTTCACAAATATGGTTCTTTGACCCTAAAATGATGTTAATGTGTGATTTGGATCATCATTCATCAAGAAAAATCAAGAAAAGTGGGATAACTTGTAAAAGGGGTAACCATAAAAACTTAGAAATTTTTTAAGTTAGGGAACAAAGTGGCTAGGGTATCAACTTTGGAGGATCATAACTCCTAAACAACAAGGCCATTTTTCCCCATTCAAAGCTGGATTTGTAGCCCTCATGACCCTCTACAAAAGCTTCAATTACACCTCATTCCAATTCATCATGGATTTTGAGTTATGGAATGATCAAAATGGCTGAAAACATGAAATGCCACTTTTTCCAACACTTAGTGAAATTTTCACTAAGTCAGAATCTGCCTTCACTTTTTCTCAAATGTAGGGGCATTTTTCACTTGGATCCAAAAAGTAACAAAACTAACTATGATCAAACAGTTGTTATATCATATAAGGGCTTTCCAAAATGGCCAAGAACTCCATCAAATTCCACTTGAGCCATGAGATATGACAATGCCAATATGCCTTGCTGCAAACTGTCACGACAAGGCAGATTTTGGAGTTTTGCTCGATTTGCCCAAATTTTACAAAGGGCAAGCAACTCTATCCATCTGAACACCTCAAGGGGGGACCAAGGAGGAACCAACTCTGATCCCAAGCCTCCCAAGTCTTTGGAACCAAAAATAGCATGCCAAACCTAGAAATCCCTAAAAGAGGGACAAGACTCCAATTTTGGATTGAAGCATTAAATGCATACACCAAGGTGGCATGGACTGAGTCATTTCCAACTGAATTCATTCAAGACTTATCCAAGACCAAGGGAACCAGCAGCCTGTGCCCTAACCTCTAGTCAACGGCTAGAGGAGACTTGGATTCTCATTGCTCAACATTGACCAAACCTATGCAGCAGTTGCCATTCACTATTCCTTGCAAAACAAACTTGCTCTACTATAAATAGAGCTCAATTTTGATCAGTTTGAGTACACCAAAGCCATCAAATAGATGTTTTCCTCAAAATCTCCTTCTTCACTCCAATTTTGCCTTCTAAGGCAAGCCACTATCGGGTTTTGAGTTTGAGAGCTATTCCAACCAAACCAATCACACACACACACCTTATAAACATCATATAGAAGTGATCCAAACACTCACATAACATATGGAACACCAAAATCACAAAATCACTAGCCAACTGCTCAAGCCTTTGACAGATTTGCAGTTGAGGTGCCAAATCAAGTTCCAGCTCAATTCAATCCACTCCAAGCATCCAGACACACTCCATAGCACCTAGGGAAGCTATCCATATCCTTGGAACCAAGCTACAACACCTCTAACACAAAACACGATCACCGGCTGCAAGAGGTAAGCATGAGCTCTTCTAACTCTATGATCCATGCATTTTTGCTGCACAATAATTTGGCCATATGTTTATAATCATGCATAGAGTGTTTTCCCTCAATCAATTGCTTTGTTTGAATCGTGTATGGAATTTTTGTACCTTCATGCAAATTTTAGGGTTCTTGAGGTTTCTCTTTGATTTCTTATTCCATGTTTAAAATAAATGAAATTAAAGACCATAGACATGATCGTGAGGTGAAAACGAGTAGATTGATATGTAGATTGCATGATATAATCAAGTATTCAGTGAGATTGGATAGAAAACACAAATCTGCAGAAACAGAGGGTGGCGCGCGTTCTTGCCATGTTCTTGGCGCCATTTTCAAACATTTGAATATTTGAATTTTTGTGATTTTATTTAATTAATTCAAAAATTAATTTCTCTCTGAGTTTTAATGATTTTGAGTTGATTCTTTTTTTAATAATTCACAAAAATATTAAAATATTTTATTGTCCCAAAAAATCCCAAAAATATTATTTATTTCATATACTTGATATTTTTGTAAAGAATTAATATTTTAATTGTTTTTGACATTTAAAATATTTTCTCCCTCTTGATTTTTCAAATTTTAGTGATTTCCAAACATGTTGTGGATCAAAACCTGATTTTTGAAACATTGATCCAAGATCATAATTTGTTTTCCACATGTTTAACAATTTTGGTCATTTTAATTGAATTTTTTATTCAATTAAAATACATTTTGAAAACAAATTAGGGTTTTTGATTAATTCAACCCTCATCAAACTTTTTCAAACACTTTGGACCTCTAATAGAGTGTAAGACCCAATCCCCTTTTAACCAAAACCTTTTTGGGCCTCGATATTGTATAAGTCCCTCTACGTTAAAAGAAAAATCTCGGCGCGATCGCCATTTTTCAAACAAATAATTATCTGGGCCTACCCTCGTGTTATAAGCCCCATTCCTTTCTTTAAAACTTTTTTGGGCCTCTTGGTAGAGTGTAAGACCTAACCCTTTGTAGAAACCAAAATAATTTGGGCCTCAGTGTATTGCATAAGTCCCGATACCGTCAAAAAGTTCGGCGTGATCGTCGCCATTTTAACAATCACCCTGGGCCTCTCCTTGAGCTGTAAGCCCCACCACTTGTATAAAAATAAACCTTTACGCCTCTTAAGAGAGTGTAAGACCTATCCCTTTGTACAGAAAACCTTTTGGGCCTCAGTCACTGTACAATTTCAAAAACAACAGTGCAATCACTGATAAAACTTTGGGCCTCTCCTTGAGCTGTAAGCCCCAACATTTCTTTCAAAGCACTTTCTTCTTTGATTTTGAATATAATATTGTTATCAAAGCTTTCTTTGTTGAACAAATAACCAAACATCATGGAAGCTCTACAACCGAGTAAGTGTTTACCTGCTTTCTTTATCCGCTTTCATATATATATATATATATATATATATATATATATATATATATATATATATATATATAACTGTATTGTGGGGCTGCTCACTGTAAGTCTTCTTTCACAAACTTTTATATACCTGTCAAATATCAACTGTGTAATACTAGTATATTTATTTAGAGTTTTCCCCGGAAACTACGTCTAGCACTAGGTAAAGCCCTGTTGGTCACTCTTAAATACAAACAAAACTAGATCCCCATAAGATTACCAGACACATTCTTCCCTCCTCTTGGGGTTAAACAATATGGAGACGTGAAAGTCAGCATTCTCGGTGAACCCTTTCTCAGACTGTCACCCTTAGAAATTGTCAAAGAGACTCGACTCCCCAGAGTTGATCTATTCTCTGTGAATAGCATCTCTTGAGTTTCTTCCAAATTCTCGGACTTTCCTGGCTTGATCTATTCTTTGTGAATAGCATGTCTTGAACTTCTCGGGGTTTGGGGACCCACAGGCTTCCTAAAAGCATCCCCGCCTCCTCTTGGACATTGTACAAGGACCCTTCGGCTTCTTAAAAGCTCTCATGCCTTCTCTTGGGCTTAGTACAAGGACTCGGAGACCTCTGTAGGTATAGGAACGTAACCTAGTCATCAATTTGCTAGAGCTGTCTTTCAGAGTCAAATGTCAGACCAGTTAATGGGTTGACCTTCATCCCTTAACATGCCAGCCTTCTCTTGGGCATCCTACAAAGATCATTCACTTATCCGAGAATCGACTTCTCAAAATACCCGTAGACTTGGACAGTCTCAATACCCTTTGGATTTCCTATTTCCTTAAAGAACAGGAAATAACCCTGATCCTCTAATCAATCCCTAAGCACAACATTACCCATATAAAAACTGATTTTCTCTTTATCCAATATACTGGACATGTCACTAAACTGAAACAGTTACAATGGCCTCCTCTTGGGCTTTGTACAATGATACTCCCAAGCGGATCCAACCTTTTAACACTCTCTTGTTAAGTATAAAAGACTCTCTTGTTGAGTCAATCACTTTCAGCCTCAATCTCGGGCTTCGTACGAGATACAAAAATACTCTCTTGTTGAGTATAAAAGACTTTCTTGTTGAGTCAATCACTTTTAGCCTCAATCTCGGGCTTCGTACGAGATACAAAAACACTCTCTTGTTGAGTATAAAAGACTCTCTTATTGAGTCGACTCCTTTAGCCTCTCTCTCGAGCTTCATATGAGACATATAACAGACTCTCTTGTTGAGTCAACCCTTTTAGCCTCTCTCTCGGGCTTTGTACGAGACACATAAAAACACCCTCTTGTTGGGTCAATAGCCTCCTCTTAGGCTTTGTATAAAGAAAACCCCGGTTGAGTCAATCAACCTCTTAGCATCAAATTTATGCCTTGTTCATAGCATACAAACATCAACAACTCCTCTTTAGAGATGAAAAATTCTCCCTAAAGTCAAAACCCTTTAGCTTCACATCTTGGGCTTCGAACAAGATACAAATAGACCTTTTAGCTTCACATCTTGGGCTTTGAACAAGATACAAACCACCTTTAGCTTCACGTCTTGGGCTTTGAACAAGACACCAAAACAACCATTTTCCTCCCATAGAATAGGAGGAACTACGATCGATATGATTTCCCTGTTTCGTTAAACGGTAATACGTAGGCATAAGATTGAAAAATCTTAGCGAGCACACTAATTAAAACATCAAATCCAGCACCTATCCAAAATCCCCATGAATAGCCCAGTCATTTCATTCTTAACAAAATAAGCAGAGAGAGGCCCACAATCTAAACCGCATCTGTAAACCAACAGTCATCTGTTTAAACTCAGTATACAAGCAGGGTTAATTGGAGACATTTATTTCCCTTCCTTAGTCAGCTTAAGAACCACGTCCAAAAATCACTCGCTACAGAAAAAATGGCGCCCACCGTGGGGCCACGCAAGGCATCTTGTCCCTCTTATCTCTCTAGGTGAAACCTTAAGTCTAAAAAACTGCCAAAAGAATGGCGACTCTGCTAGGGAGAACATTAGACGGAGTATCTTGTTCTCTTCCTATCTCTTAGGTAGAAAACCCTAAATTCATGTCATAGAAATGACAGCTCGGCTGGGGAGTCATTATCTGTATAGGATCATGAGACTAGAGGTCTAGGATGATTAAGACAAATATATATACTGCTTTTCCTATTTGATATCTGTGTTTATTTTTCTGCTAATGGGAATGCGTGTGATGTCGCATGTGGTAAGATTGAGTATACACCTAAGATAGGTGATGGAAATGTGGGTAATCTTACTGGGATTGAATTCCAGTTAAGAGTCCCCGATCGACCATCAAACTCAGTGGAGACTCCCTTTGCAGATACATTGCCTATACGACTTCGGTTGTTGAAAGTAGTGTGGTCGACTGGGTTATCTGAGAAGCTGAGGTTTTTAGCAGACTTAAGTCATTTTGTAGTGCGGAAGCTATCGAAAATAGTTGTCACGCGATACTACCCTCATCTGAGATCACTCTAGGATACATCAGCTCGCTGGCGATCCGCTTGCTGTTGTTATCCCAGAGGGGTCAATGATTTTGTGGACAAGTACAAAAAATCACCAGTATAAATCTTGGGGGGGGGGGGGGGGTTAGAGCCTTGACTTCATGACACCGACCCTTTGACCCCATGTTTTTTCTATGTTTTTGTGTACTGCATTCATGCATTCATTTAAAAAACATTAAAACAAAGAAAATCTTCTCTTCTAGTCTCTCTTTTTCAAATTAAACTGAGACAATGATTGCAAATATCAAAGAAAAAGGAGATTGCGCTAATGGATTTCGGTAGAAGGAAAACTCATAAGTACACCTTTAAGGTTCCAAAGTTAGAGGATTTGAGAGGTTTGGCGAGAATGATCACCAACCACGAGGCTTTCAGAGCCAAGTATGGAGGACTGTTATCCTTGTTAAGGGTCCATGTAATCGAAGGAATCCTGTCCACGTTAATCCAGTTCTACGATCCGGTCTATCATTGTTTCACATTCCCGGATTATCAGCTTGCACCAACGCTGGAGGAGTACTCTCACCTGACTGATTTACATATCACTGATCAGGCTCCTTTTTCTGGACTGGAAGAAATTCCAAAGGATCAAACCATTGCAAGAGAAATTTATTTGGACGAGTCAGAAGTCAGGACTCACATGACCACTAAGGGTGGCATCCAAGGTGACCGCTTTCGAGAGCATCTTTGTGTTTCTCACCTACGGGTTATTTTTGTTTCCCAACATTGATAACTTCGTGGATATCAACGCCATTAAGATTTTCCTGATTGGAAACCTTGTACCGAACTTACTCGCAGATGCATATCATCCGGTACAATTAAGGAATTTATACAGTGGGGGAATGATTACATGCTGTGTACCCTTGCTTTACAAATGGTTCACTTCCCACTTGCCCAAGTCTGCTGCATTTTGGGATCAAAAGAATACTTTACGTTGGTCGCAGAGAGTCATGTCTCTTACCAACTCTGACATCGATTGGTACAATCGAATCTACGACGGGATCAGAATCATTGACCGTTGTGGAAATTTCCCAAATATACCCCTTATAGGAACTAAGGGAGGAATTAACTATCATCCAGTGTTAGTTCGTTTTCAATTTGGATACCCAATGAGGCATGTCCCACGCAGTGCTCATCTGGAAGGTCTTTTCTTCAAAGAAGGAGAAAATGACAGGGCACTAAAGACAGAAATAGTGCACGCCTGGAAACACGTTCATAGGAAAGGACGAGAGTCTCGAGGAAAACCAGACTGTGTCTCGATGGAGCCCTATCTCCATTAGGTACAAACTAGAGCTCTCAAGCTGAGAATGCCTTACCCTCATCAGGAAGTTCTTCCATTAAGGGACTCTGCCCTTTATTTCATGTCTGAGATGGAAAAGCTTCAGGTTACTCTCAGCAAAGTTCAGCAGGAGAAGAGGTCTTGGAGGAACAAGTATCGTATTCTCAATGTGGAATGCAAGAAAATATAGCAGCTGTTAAGAGAAAAAGATGCTCTGATTGAGATTTTAGAGCAACATGCTGTAGAAAATCAGGATGACCAAAGGAGTTTGCTCACGCCTTTCACTTGGCAAAGGAATGACAACCCGACAACGGCCCAGGAGCCTCGGTCAAAGAAAATGAAAACACCCGAACCAGCACCTGAGCTCTCTTCAGAGAGGACTCGGGATCCATTAGTTTAGATTTCCTTTTTTTCAACACTTTGTAATCTACTGTATTTCCATTTCCGTAATCCTTGGAATTCAATAAAACGGGGTTTCCCCACTGTTTGATATTTGCAATCTAATTGTCAAAGTTTACTTTGAATAAAAAAAATAATTAATAATCATTGCATTCATCATTCTCGTAACGCATTCTTCTTACCTACGAATCTCACATTTGTGTCTCGGTTCTAGAATCAAACTGTCTCATTCGTACAATACTCAGGCCAATCGTCAGAAAAAGATGGATGATCTCGAGGAGGAGAATAAAGAGTTGAGAGAAGAGATCGACACTCTGAAAGAGGATCTGAGAAAGCTTCATAACGACATACAAGCTCTAGCAGAGGCTCAAATGCAACAACAAAGGACTGTGATCTCGGAAATCACATCGACGCCCATAGTGGAAAAGTCCGATCCTAGGTAAAAAATGCCGAAAGATCGTCCCTGGGACATGCCTATCAATTATATCCTGGAAGGATGTGTTATGCCGATCAATGAGGATCAGGGAACCGCAGTAGGAGCCGCTGGGCCTGAAGGTTACAAATTTCGGGAAAACGAAGATGCCAGGGGCATGACAACAACTCCTGAAGGTTACAAGCTTCGGGAGGCACCGAGAGTCTCGGCCATAATAACTATACCACCGCCAGTGGTACACATTGTCCCGGAAGGACAGATTCCACAGATACCATCTGGTGGAAACGACAGCATGTTTGACAGAATGAATGAGTTCCTGGAACAGTTCCTGGAAATGCAGAAAGAACTACAAGCCCTTCACGGTCAGGATCTATTTGGAAAGGACGGCTTGGACCTCTGCTTGGTCCCCAATGTGAAAGTTCTGCACAAGTTCCAAGTGCCCGACTTTGAAAAGTACAAGGGTAACCACTTGGTGATCTACGCTTGGCGAATGTCAGCTCAGACAAAGAACCAGGAGCTACTGATTCACTACTTTCAGGATAGTTTAACCAGTACATCATTTAAATGGTACATGGGTTTAAACCGCGTCACGATTGGCACATTCAGGGATCTTGGCGCTGCCTTCGTTCAGCAGTACAAATATAATCTGGACATGGCACCGGACAGAGATTAACTCAGATCGATGTCATAAAAGACAAGGAAGCCTTTAAGGAGTACGCTCAGAGATGGCGTGAAATCTCCGCCCAGATTTGTCCACCTCTTGAGGAAAAAGAGATGGCAAAGATCTTCTTAAAGACCTTGAGCTCATTTTACTATGACAGAATGGTCGCTAGTGCGCCCAGTGACTTCACCGAGATGGTGGGCATGGGCGTTCGTCTTGAGGAAGCCGTCAGAGAAGGATGTTTAGTAAAAGACGCTGGATCATCAAGTAGTACATAACGATACGGTAATGCTCTCCCTAAGAGAAAAGAGTAGGATATTAGGAATATCTCTCTCAGAAAGTAAAGGCAACATTATCAACCAGTAGCAGCTGTAACTCATGCTATCAACTCCGCACATATTCCTACGTATCAACCTCAGGTTGCGCAGAGCCAACCTAATCAACAGCTATATCAGCAAAAGATACAACAGTCTCTTCAGCAGGCTCGTCCTCAGTACAACAACAATCATACAACGCGACCTCCAGGGTTCGACCCTATACCCATGTTGTACGCAGAGCTATTTCCGTTACTAGTGGTCAAGGGGCACGTCCAAACCAAGTCTCCTCTTATAGTACTGAAAAATCCACTTTTTTGGTTCAAAGCGGATCAAACTTGTCCTTACCATCAAGGAGGACCAGGGCATAACATAGAAAATTGTCTCAGTTTCAAATCCGACGTATAAAAGCTTGTTTAGAGTGGAGTTTTATCTTTCAAAGATACGAATCCGAATGTTCTCACGAACCCGCTGCCTCAACACGAGAAAGCTGTAGTCAATTTGATAGAGGGGGAGTCTAACAACATCTATCAAATTCATGATGTACTCTTGTTAAGGGCCAACTTAGTCAAGATGCATTGTAGACAGAGCAGATATGGCCATGTGCCACCTCATAATTATCATCAGTGTGATATCTTCTCTAAAACAATCAAGGATGTTCTGTGGTTTAATCAGCTCTACAGGAACAATTGGATCTCAGATGGATCCAAGAGCATCGAGTTCGTGGAGTCAACATGACCTATACGAATTCCAACAACATTCAGAATCACGACATCCGTGCAATGAATGTCAACTTGGTGGCGATGCACTCAAGGCAAAGCCAGTATCATAATCTGCCGCGGCACGATTACAATTCCTATCTGACTTGCTCGGTAAACAAACAGGGATGCTCTTTTGTACAAGAGGCCCTCCAGTGTCAGATGGATCTTGGATGGATCCAGGACTACCATGATAGAAATTCTTATCAGATCAACATGATTCAAATCTTTGATATTCGTCTGATGAATACCAGCTTGGTGGAGTTACATGCCAGGCAGGTCCAACTTGGTTTTCTCACTTCGCATAATTATCAGAACTGTAAAGGATGTTGTGAGAGTAACCAAGGGTGCACTCTCGTTCAGAGAACTTTACAACACTTGTTAAACCTGATGGCTTCCAATCTATCTGGATGAAGACACGCAACAAATTAGTGTGCTTAACGGAAACCCTACTCGGCGTCAAAGTCAAGATGTCCGATCTATGGAAACAAACCTGGTAAGGTTGCACTGAATTCAAAGCGGGAGTGGCCATGTGCCACCACACAACTATGAACGTTGTAGTGTCTGCTCAGAGAATAACCAAGGTTGCTACCTCGTGCGAGCAGCTCTCCAAGGTCAGTTGGATCGCAAAGAGATTCACCCAAACCTAGCTTCGGGGTCCATTGACTGGACGCCGGACTACTTCGCTGATCAGATCAGAGTCGCGGTTGTAATCTCTGACCCTGAGAGGAACAAGGATGTTTGTACCATCATCCCTCTACTGGACGAATCAAAAGTTCTTATCCAGGAACTGATTGAAGTTACTTACGACAGTTAGAAAAATCAGAAGGCTTCTGTAGTTATCTATCTGCTATCGTATGAATCAGCTAAGGCAATCCCTTACAAATACGGTGCAACGATAATTGAAAATGGAAAGGAAATTCCATTACCCTCCGTCGTGAATATTGCAGACATCAGTCGAGTAACACGGGGTGGTCGAATCTTAAACCAAGGAGTTGGAGAACCTAACAAGGAAAAAGAACATCTGACAGAAGCTCCCAATCCACCAGTCGGGCAATCCAGTGATCCCGACCTTTCGAAAAACAACGATGAGATGCTGAAGCTCATCCAAAGGAGTGAATACAACATTGTCGATCAGCTGTTACAAACTCCTTTAAAAATCTCAGTGCTATCACTTTTACTCAGTTCCGAAGCCCACAGAGAGACTCTACAGAAAGTCTTAGAGCAGGCCTTTGTGGAACAGGATGTGTTAATACGATAGTTCGATAACATCATCTCTAACATCACTTCCTGCAACAACTTAGGATTCAGTGATGAGGATTTGCCAGAGGGGGGCAAAATTCACAACATGGTGCTCAATATCACAGTTAACTGCCATGACGATGCTTTAGCCAGCGTACTGGTAGACACAAGATCAGCCATCAACGTTATGCCAAAGTCCACTCTAATGCGACTTTCATTCAAAGGATCCCCGATGAGGGGCAGAGAGGTCATCGTCAAAGCCTTTGACGGATCTCGGAAAGCAGTTATTGGCGAAGTTGACATTCCCATAACTATTGGTCCTCACACTTTCTTAATCACGTTCCAGGTCATGGATGTCCGGGCAGCGTACAACTGTTTATTAGGAAGACCTTGGATACACCAGGCTGGGGCAATCATTTTGACGCTGCACCAGAAACTGAATTTTGTCAAGAACGATCAACTCATCATGGTCTGTGGAGAGCAGGCCTTGCTCGTGAGCAACTTGTCATCATCTACTTGTGTAAAACTCGAGGAGGTTGTTGGAACTCAGTTCCAAGCACTGTCGATGAGCAATGAGAATCAATTAGAGAAAGGAACCTCGATTTCCTCATACAGAGATGCTCTCGAAGTGATAAAAAATAACAATACAAAAGGATAGAGACAGCTTGTCATTCCTACCGATAACAAAACAAAGAAGGGTCTTGGTTTTTCTTCAACCTGTACCCAGACTGCTACTAACGATAAAGGTTTTCATCCCATTCAGAACTTCTTCAACAGTGGAGGTTTCCTTCACCCAGTATCTCAAACAGTCCATACTATCAACGAGGAATATCCCTTTGATATGGATGAGGAATGGAAGTTCTATCTCAACGAGGACGGTTATATGTCTCAGGAAGAGGTGCCTATGCCATTTTGCTATCCTGCACAGACTCTGAGATTTATACCCAGGTCAGACGTCGAAATGATATATGGAGATTATGATCTGGAAGGATGTCGTGCTCCACCAAACTCATTAGAGGAAGACACTCTGATGAAGGACAACTTTGACCACGACTATTATGGCCCAATGGATGGCCTGCCTATTTGGCAGTCGTACCCAGGAAACTTGGGGCAAGAGAGTCATCAGAACAATGGAAATTAGCTGAGCATCATTGAAAAGAATACCTGTGTCCCCACCATGTCATGGGATCAACACTCAGGGTATTCAGAACCTATCCAGTACGACGATGAATTGGAAAAGCTTGTCGGACTAGAATTCATCAATTATGCTTTTCTCGAGGTCAATATCATTGAAAGAGATGACTCCTCCAGTTCCAAAGAAGTGTGGGACACCTTGGGACAACCGAGTGGAAAATACAACTATATGGTCAAGTACATTGCTCTTGAGAGCTCTCGTATCAGGCTCGAAGACATCCAGCCAACTGGGTGGGGCGATCTGCCTGAGAGAACAAATACTATGCAAAATACAACTGAGGAATCCTCCTACGACAACTCTGCCGGGGAGACAGATTCCAATGATCCTGCTCCACCAGAAATCAGCATTATTTCTGAAGACAAATCTAGGAAGGTACCAGACTTTGTGATTCACCGAGGAGTTCGCCGCCAATGGGTTACTGTCGATGTTTCGAAGATTGTTCATAAGTTAAAGTAATTGCCGTCTTTAACCTTTCACCCTGCCCAGGTGAAACGGATGTTTTGATAGGGCTCGCTTTTTGTAAATCTTCCTCTTCACTTTGCCCAAAGCGACAGGGTTTTGTTTTATAGGGCTGTAATTTCAAGAATCGACTTGTTCATTAATAAAATAACGTCGTTCTGTAATTTCCATATTAGTTGTTGTTTTCTCTTTTCGTTTTTCAGAAAATGGTAATCCTAAAAAAAATTTCAAAATAAACAAGCAGTTTTCATAAAATACACTACACACACTTGCATTTTCTCTATCTCTTCTAAACACAAATCATCACGTTATACAGATTGCTTCTTTTAAACCCCATTGAAACATACGATCCGATGCCTTCTCCCGACTTTGAGTTCCCGATATTTGGAGCTGAAGAAGAAGTTGACGACGAAATTCCAGAAGAGATCTCCCGATTACTTCGACAAGAGGAAATATCCATTGAACCTCACAAAGAGCCATTGGAAATGATCAATGTGGGTTCAAAAAAAGAGAGAAAAGAAATCAGGATTGGGGCACTGCTCAGTCCAACTGCCAAAGAGAGTTTAACGAAGCATCTCAGAGAATTTCCCGATGTGTTTGCTTGGTCTTACCAGGACATGCCAGGGTTGGATACAAGCATCGTGGAACATCATTTACCGTTAAGGTCAGAATGTGCATCTGTAAAACAAAGGTTGAGAAGAACTCATCCAAACATGGCCATCAAAATCAAAGAGGAGGTCCAGAAACAGATTGACGCGGGCTTCCTTGCCACGTCTGAGTATCCTCAATGGTTAGCCAACATCGTACCCATTCCGAAAAATTACGGAAAGGTCAGAATGTGTGTAGACTACAGGGTGTCTTACCCCAAATTTGTCCTACTTGTATATATATTTCATCTGTACATTCCATCCACTGACAATTATTCAAAAATCCAAGAAAGTGTTGTTTCTGCTTGAGGTGTTATTGAGCTGAATTGTATTTCAGGCAAGGTAGTGTTTCATGATCAGGTCAGGGTGTGATTCAAGTAATGTGTGTTTTAAGCCTTAACCAGGGTTTTGTGCCAATGCAAGTCAATTGGTGTATGGTTCAGGTTATCCGGTCATTATAGGTCAAACGCTTCATCAAGGAATAGTTCATTTTTCAATCAGGGTTTTCACAGTGAATTTCATCAGGGTGGTTTGTGATTCAGAGTTTCTGAGGCCGATATTAATTCATTGAATTTCTTGAGGGTAATCCTTTCATAATCCATTTCAAACCATTATCCACATGTTCATTTTAAATATCCAATCCAATTATCATTATCCACCTACCCATTCTTTACCCATTTATCATCTACTCTAAATCCATTTTGTCCATTTTAATTCTTTTCCATTATCCACTCTAAATCCATTCATGTTCTAACCATTTTTTCTCTTTTTAATCCATTATCTACTTTAATTCCCACATATTCAATTTAAATCATTTTTGTCATAAATCATCTCTTTTGCCTTTTTTAACACCCATTGTCCATATAAGTCCATCATTCAAAGAACCCATGGCCCATTAACCATAGCTCTAAAATTTGAAAAAAAAACATTACAAAATCAAATAAAAGTCCAAGTCTTTTTCTTACAATCTATACGACATGAAACTTGCATAAAAAAATATTATTTACAATAAAGTTACAAACTGTCACCAGCTACCCACGCCCCCATGGAACTCAACATTAGCCACACGCGATAAAGGACGGTACCCGCATCATCACCCAAAGCCATTTCACAACGCACCACAGCCATTTCAAAATCAATTCACTTGCAAACCACAAACCAATGCCAAGCACACCTTACCTCATACACAACTTGTACGAAGAGGACGCAAAACCTTCCCAACCAACACGCCCATCTTTCCAACACCTAACTTGCAACACCAATTAACAGACACACACCTTTCAAATAACAATAGTTTCCAAATCAAAAAGAGAGAAACAATTGGTAAAGAAAAACCGTTATGACAACCTGCAATTTTTACAACCACGCACCAATTCACCCACTTTACAAGAGCTGCTACCAATCCGTACACAAAACTTACACCAATTTACACTGCAAAATCAACTGCACTGTACCATACACATCCGACCTCACCGTGATTCCAGCACCATTTCAGCAGCACATTACAAACATCACTCGATTCAGACCTCTATTTCTAAAATCCTACAAACGACAAAACCACGTCACCAATCTCCGTACGAAAGATTCCAGCTCACATTCTTGTTTTCACTCAATTCCCATTTCACCCTCCATTCTCCCTATAAAACAGGACCTCTCTCACTCTATTTGGGAGCAAAAAAAGTAGCCTCCAAACCTCTGCCAAAATCTCTCCCCAAAACCTCCTCCTTCCTTCTTCAAACCATTCACAGAAATTAATCTTCTTCTTTCATCAATAACCGCACAACACTTTTCACAAACTTTTCAATCAAACCTTCAACGAAACACCCAAACACATCCATAAAATCACAGAACCAAAGAAGAAGAAGATCAAGCAAGATATCAAAACCCACAAACCTGTTCGAATCGAAAGTGAGAGAGTGAAGAAAGTAGATCGAGCGAGAAAGGTTGAATATCGTTGTTGTTGACCATTATAATCTTTTCGTTGTTCTTCTTTTTACGTTGATGGCGCAATGACGATACTTGGATTTTGAGCGCAACTCATTTTTTGTTTGTGTCATGAACAAAGGAACTCTCTGTTTTGTTGAAATGACGCGATGATGAAGAGAATGATTGTTTCTTCTTTTGAGCAAATTTTTGTAGTTTTTTCATTTTCGATCTGTTTTTTCAATTTTGTCTGATGGAAGATGTGATGAAGGAGAAGAACGATTTTCATCTTCTGAGCATAAATTTTTGATAGCTCATTTAGATATAGCTTTTATTTCTTAAAAAAAAAATAAAGTTAGGTTAGAAGTGTGAGCTTTGACCACTGTGATTTTTTAGTTTTTATAAGAACCTGATTCCAAATCGTGTCTTGATTTTGGTGATGTGGGCTGATGATATTTTCTTGAGGCCCATCTTTGATGCACCACCCTTTTATTTATTCTTAACTGTTTTTTTCTTCTTCTTTATGGATTGAGGATGGGATTTTGGAGAGCCCAAATGAATCACACTCACACATCTAAAACCAAATATTATCGATTTATCGATTTAAGATCTTAGTAAAGATGAGACCTTTCTTATTTTCGATCTCTTTTTTCGATTTCCATTTCATTTCTTATTTTCTATTTTTGTTGGTCAATGAAAGTCAAATATCATGGATTATCGATTTCTTGATTAAATCTTGATTAAGACGAGACCATTTCGATTTCATGTCGACTTCCATTTCATTTCTCATTTTCTTCTTCTATTTTCATTTTCGATCGATGAAGTCTTTCTATTCACGAATGTTAGTGGTTGAAGTGATTAACCTTCATTATTTCAAATCTGTAGTGAGTGATCATCGAGGTCTCTTTCTATACTTTGAGATCGTGATAGGTTACCTTCGATTAATCGACGAAAGTTTGTGATTAAGACGAGATCTTCACCTTTTTGTTTCGTGTGGCACGATTCAATTGGAGAATGATCCTCAATATCATTTCTCCATCGTGTTTTAGCACAAAGATCAAATTGCGCATCCTCCTATAGTGTGATCTTCATCATAGATCGTGCTACGATGGTTTAGCGCTACATGTCCCATATCTTTTGCTCCTAACAACTAACCACTAACTTTAATTTCCGTCAATATTATCTTGATTTACTTTTATGCCAATATTATATCTTGTTCATATTATCTTGATTATATTATGGTTCATATTATCTTATTATCATTGTTCATATCATATTCATACTTATTCATCTAACCTTCTTTTTGTTTCTTTGTTCATACTTAAATCAAAACACAATAAAAATATTGAAACAATAAAACAATAAATTCGCGGATTGTTGGTTACTATCCTTTGCTTAGAGCTTTTGTCTGACTCTTGCTCAAGGCTTAGTTTAGGACACCTCGCACACACATGGCTTCCTCTTAGGCTACCTTACAATGAGGCCTTTTATTTCATGTCATCCCCTGATTTTACAAGTACCCCTCTCCCTATTCTGATGTACGCATTTGTTGTTTCTTTGATTGTGGTTTGTTTACTAGGAGCACCCCTAGGGACTAGCATAGACAACCCATTTTCAAACTAATTCTCGATTCGTCGTCGAGCCATTTTCAAACAAACCTTTTTTCAACCAAACCCTCGATTCGTCGTCGAGCCATTTTCAAATCAACCTCTAACCAAACTCTTTTCAAACTAACCTCTTCACATACAAATAAACCCTTGATCCAACGTCAAGTAGATTTTCATAAATAAACTCAAAAATGACTAACAACTATCGCAACTCTTTTTCGAGGTGAAAAATGGGGGTTCAAGTCTTTGATCTCTCTTCGGTTGTTTGGGTGCGAGTTCTCTTACTCGTGTGTGAGCAATTGACGCCTCTTTAAAACAAACTAACTCTCCCTTGTTTCGTGGGCATACCACAAACTATGACTTCTATTATTCTTTACTCTCATCCGAGTAAAGATACGTAGGCACAAGATTGCGATGATCTTGGCGAGCACACTACCATCTTTTTCCGTCAAACCCCGTAGTCGAACTACAATTGCTCTGATTACTCATTCTCGTCCAAATGAGCATACGTAGGCACAAGATTGCGATGATCTTGTCGAGCACCCTATCCTTAAACCACCCCATTTTCCCTTAGCATATTTTCCCTTCAATCTTACCTTTTCGTATTTATTTTTGAGAAGAAAACAAATAAACTTAGCTAACGAGTATCGCGATTCGAATCAAGAGGTTCCCGTTGAGTACAACGGACGTGAGGGGGTGCGCGTACCTTCCCCTCACGTAACCGACTCCCGAACCCAGAATGTGGTTATGACGACCATGTTCTTATCCCTCCTTAAAGTTTTTCTCGATATTTTCCTTTCCCTCTTTTGGGATAAATAAAGTTCGGTGGCGACTCTGTCAAACCCTTCCGCGCCTTTCGTGCGAAGGGTCGTGTCTTCGATTAAGTGATTTTTTTGGAGGCACGACAGCTGGCGACTCTGTTGGGGAACATTTACTCCATGTAAGAGAGAGTCAAGCCTATCTTGATTCGAATCGCGAGTTCGTTATTTTTGTTTGTTTATTTTCTTCTCGTTTGCTTACTTACTTGTTTTCCTATTTTCTTATCTGTGTTACCTTTTGTGGCATTGTTGGGTTGTTCTGATATTGGGAACTTTGTGAGATGGCTCTACACCCGAGTCGAGAAAAACCCTAGGATTAGGATGGTGGTTGTGTAGTGTTGGCTTGCGTAATCTCTTCCGCGCGAGTTGAAGCGAAAACCCCGCTTGGAGTAGATTCCCTTGGAGATATTATTGTTGTGATGAATCTTTGCCATGGCGGTAATATTTTTGAGGTGAGTCGTTGATCCCAAGGACCATTAACCTATTTATCCATGGTGGTTGGTAGTGTTAACTCCTTGTGGGTTAATGCGAATGCCCCAATCAGATGAGATCCCTCGAACGTATTACTTCCTGACAGTAATTTTTTTGACCTCGATCTAGGATTCTAAGAACCCTATTTAGAACATGTGTGTCGATGGTTGTGTAGTGGACGCCTCCGAGGAATCTTTCTCGTGGGGAAGAAACGAAGACCTCACCTAGACGAGATTATTTCGAGAATATTATAGTCGGACAAATCTTTGTCGTGGCTATAATATTTTTGAAATATATCCGTAACTCTAGGCACCTACCTATTTTAGAAACCTACCCGCGGGCTTTCTTTGATCCAAGCTGTGGTTCTTGACCCGTCATCTCCGACCAACTGCAGAACTGTTTGAAGCTGTTTGATTCTGCGATCCTGGATCTTGTATCTTGCATTGCATCTCATGTCATTGCATTGCATTGCATCAGTTATACATCTTGCATTGCATTTCAACCTCAGAATCTCACTTCAACTTCCTTTCTTCTCCAGTAAATCAAGTTGATTCCTCGACACCAGTACGTAACTCGAGCTAATACCAGATGAATGATGGAGCAGATTCAACAAGAGCAAGCCACCTTCAGAGAAGAATTGGACTCTATAAAGGGAAAGATTGACCAGATTCTAGAAGCCATTATGATGGCCAGAAAAGAAGAAGAATTGTGTGAAGCCGCTGCTGGCAACAACAATGTGCCTGTGCAAGGGTCAACCTCAGGGCTCTCAGTTCCTGTTCCCAACCCTATCAATTATGGGATACCAATGAACTTAACTTCTGCCACTGAAGGAGCCACTTCTCAACCACTTCCAACATCTGGAGTTACTGTTGGAACTATTCCACAAGCCCAACCTGTTGTCACTCAGATTCCTATTCCTCATGCTGAAGAAAATCTGCTAGATCAGTATGATGAGGTACATAACTACCATGCTGCTATCCCAATTGTCAATCCTACTGCTGCTCAGGATTCTGAAGCCATCAAAATGTGTCGTGATCTAGCTGAAAAACTCCGAGTCATGGAGGGGCGCAACTTAACTTCTTTGAATGCTCTGGAAATGTGCTTGGTGCCAGATGTCATCATTCCTCCCAAGTTTAAAATGCAAGAATTCTCGAAGTACAAAGGTCTCAGTTGTCCTTACATCCATCTGAAGACGTACTACCGCAAGATGGGTGCCTATGCCAAAGACGAAAAGCTGATGATCCATTGCTTCCAAGACAGCTTGTCTGGAGCATCACTCGAATGGTATATATAGCTGGAGCGTACCAGTGTGCGCACTTGGGCTGAGCTAGCTGATGCATTCGTCAAGCAATACAAATACAACACCGACCTTGCTCCGAATCGTACTCAACTTCAGAGTATGGCTCAAAAGGACAACGAATCCTTTAAAGAGTACGCGCAACGCTGGAGAGAGCTAGCTGCACGAGTGCATCCACCTCTGGTTGACCGTGAACTGATTGACATCTTCATGGGTACTTTGCAAGGCCAGTACTATGAGAAGCTAATTGGTAGTGTTTCTGCTGGATTCTCTGATTTGGTGATTGTCGGTGAGAGAATTGAAGAGGGTCTGAAGAGCGGAAATATCCAAGGAGGTTCTAGCAGTCAGTCTTAAGTTAAGAAGCCCTTCAATGGATACAAGAAAAAAGAGGGTGAAACAAATGCCATCTTTTCTCAGAAAGGGCAAGCTCAACAAGCTCCCCCTCCAATGCCTTTTCAAATCCCTTACTTCCAGTATCCGTATGTTGCTGCTGCACAATACGCTCCAATGCCTTATCAGCCAACAGTCTAAGTTATTCAAGCTCCAATGCCTCAGCAACAGGCTCCTCAGCAACAATCACACAACCAGCAAGGGTATCAGTATCCTCATCAACATAAACAACAGAGAGCTGCTCAACAACGTCAGCCCAATCAACAGAGGACAAGGAGGTATGATAGAGACTTTGATCGTCTGCCAATGTCATATGCTCAGATCTTTGCTCAATTGCTGGAAAAGAGGGTTGTTACTCCCAGAGACTTGGCTCCTCCAACTGTCATTCCCCCAGATTATGATGTTAATGCTCATTGCGAGTTTCATAAGGGTGCTCCAGGGCATACAATTGAGGACTGTAGAGCTTTCAAGCACAAAGTCCAAGACTTGATTGATTCGAACTTTCTCACATTCAATGGGAGGGCTTCTAATGTTGCCGCCAAACTAGTGCCAACATCAAGTCAAGTCAAATCAAGTCAAGTTCATCTCCCCGAAGAAGGAAGTCGTGTTGCCATCCCGTCATTTGCGTTCTTGTTATTTTTGTCTTTATTTGTTTAAGTACTGTATGCTTTGAACATTGCCTTTCATATTTGGTTTATTAATGTAGTAACTATGCATGTTTTGAATCAGTTATGTCGTATTCACTCATTTTCACTAATCACCGACACATATATCTCCATTTCACTCTCTTTATCATACTGTTGTTAAGCAATGACTGGAGGGAGGATGATGAAAACGAAATACCCATAATTGCAAACCGTATGCTTTCAGACAAAATCTCGTTGATGATGTACAGACGTTGTTTTAATCCCCAAACACTGGAGAGACAAGGAGATAATCCCTAGTTAACCTTTCGAGCCAAGAAGTAGCAGTTTCCTTCGGATATTCAAACCCTTACACTCAACCTGGGGCAGGGTAGTGTTCAGTTAATCCAATTACACACTCGAATCACAATGAAAAAACCTAAAAGACATGTCGGTTGTTCATCAATAGCCCATGACAAAAATTAAAAAAAAAAAATCAAAAGCCTGCTAAGTCGAGAACCTCAAAGGAGACTTAGGCAAAAATCAAGGCAATCCCGATGGACTTGAAAAGCAAAATCAGTCCATGCAAAAGATAGGGATCAAAAACAAAATCAAAAGAGGCCCTCGAATCCTCAACAAAAATAAAATAAGATCCAGTGACCACCATATCAAAACCAAAGGGTCACTGACATCCATAAAAAAAAACAAAATAAGGTGACTGCCATTTCGAGCATACCTTGAATCATCACCCTTACACCGTCAACCCTTTTGAAAGACAGATGTGTGCAGAATTAACTGAACGTAGGACTGGAGAACATCGCGAAAAAAGGGTGGCTACAAGTCACACTTTGAGCCTAATATCCTTTGTTTCATAAACCGTAAACCAGACCATGTTACAACCCTCAAAAGACCTAATTGAGGCGAGGTTTATTCTAAAAACATACTGTTGCAAGGTTGCGTAAACTGACTCCCCACATATTTGTTAATCTTTAGTATTGGTGTCATTCTCCTTGCTATATCTTTCACACACCAACAAAATCAGCACAACGTCTGGACTAACGGTTCATTCGTCTCAAGGGGCAATCAAAGAGGAACTTGAGCTTTCAGTGGTGCCGACCCGAAGCAAGACTCCCTCAAAACCCTCAGGCTGGGGTAAGTCTTTCAGCAGCTCAAAGCACATCAAATTTCATCTTCCAAAGATCAAGTAGTTTCAGAACTGGTTAATCAGGGGCAGACCATTACCATGTTCAGACTGGGGCAAGACCCATTGTAGCAGGTAGATCCTCTGTATCTTCAAGTTGGTCAAGCAGACCTTGCCAGACACTGACAATCACCGAGTTCAGAGCAAGCATAATCTTCATGAGTCGATCACGTCGCTACGCTCATGTTCAAGTCAACTTGACCCTCAAGCATAAGAGTTATGGTCTTCTCAGAAACAAACACCATCAAGTGAGCCGACTCAGGGCCTCGAGAACATCTTCGTCTGCTTTAATCACGACGTCTTTAAAAAAATGAGTGTCGAGGAAATCAAACCCTCCCATCACTCGAAGTCCAATCCGCATTGGCAACTACCCAAAAGTCCACCATGTTGGCACTCTTACAAAACATATCCAATCACCCATCTGCAGTCATATGCATCATACGCATCATATGCATCGCATTCGACATCATATGCATCATGTGCATCCCAAAAAAAACAAATCATACTTCCCCAGCACTTGCATCTCCATGCGTCAGCATTTGCATTGCATTTCCATTCGATTTAGAACATTATTACAAAATCAAGCATTCGTGCACGCATAAGTCAAGATCCAGGATCAATCTCAAGACTGTAAGACGATCTTCAGTCCAGTCAGGGGCATCTTCTTCAAATCCGTGGGCGTTCTTCACAAAGTTTTCAACCTTTTGTTGACCAAGCTCAAGACAAGATTTCAAAGTAATCTTCAGCCCAGTCAGGGGCATCTTCTTCAAGTTCATGGGCGTTCCTCATGAAGTCTTCAACTGTTTGTTGGTGAAGTTGTGGTCTCCAAGCAAGTCAGTGGGCGTTCCTTATTGAGTTGTGTTCCTCAACCTTTTTTTGATGAAGTTGTCATTCTCAGCCCAACCAATAAACATTCCTCTGGGTCAGTGGGCATTCCTCATTGAATCTTTTCTTCAACCTTTTGTTAATGTCTCCAGATAAGCCTCACTCATCATATCCCCAGCAAACTTGACCTTTTGTCAATTGCCTTACTATCATCCTTTTGGTGGTAGTCAAAACCCTGTCAATTCGATTTAGCCTGCATCCTTTTGGTGTTAGTAATCCTCAAAATCAGAAACTTATTATCATCCTTTTGGTGGTAGCCGTTCATGTCATATCAACGTAACCTGCATCCTTTCGGTGTTGGTCCTCGCAAGTGGGAAGTTCCTATCATCCTTTTGGCGGTAGTAGCTTGTATTGACCTGTCATCCTTTTGGTGTCGTCGATTTGTGAACCTGTGGTATATGAATCATCCTTTTGGTGAATGACATCCTTTTTTATTATTTTGCTTGCTATTATCCTTTCGGTAGTAGTAAGTTATGACCTCATTTTCATCCTTTTGGTGGAAGGGTTTGTGTGTGTGTATGCCCTATTATCCTTTTGGTAAAAGCAGGCTTTGACCTCATTTTCATCCTTTTGGTGGAAGGATCTGTGTGTGTGCGCCCTATTATCCTTTTGGTAATAGCAAGCTTTGACTTCATTTTCATCCTTTTGGTGGAAGGGTCTGTGTGTGTGTGCCCTATTATCCTTTTGGTAATAGCAGGCTTTGACCTCATTTTCATCCTTTTGGTGGAAGGGTCTGTGTGTGTGTGCCATATTATCCTTTTGGTAATAGCAGGCTTTGACCTCATTTTCATCCTTTTGGTGGAAGGGTCTGTGTGTGTGTGCCCTATTATCCTTTTGGTAATAGCAGGCTTTGACCTTATTTTCATCCTTTTGGTGGAAGGGTCTGTGTGCATGTGTTTACTATCATCCTTTTGGTGATAGGTCTGTCATCCTTTTGGTGTCAGATTCTCCTGTTATCATCCTTTTGGTGATAACGACCTTTGCAAGTTAGTCAGTGTCCACTCGAGGGTCGACATTGATCCAATCATTCCACCTCCCAAGCATTCACTTTCTCTTCAAACAAATTTGTGGCTTTATTCATATCTAATTGTCTTCTACCTCAGAATAATGACCGCCGTAGCAGTTCATCTTACTCGGTTCAAGCCAATTAGATACGGGCATCTGTCATACCCCAAATTTGTCCTACTTGTATATATCTTTCATCTGTACATTCCATCCACTGACAATTATTCAAAAATCCAAGAAAGTGTTGTTTCTGCTTGAGGTGTTATTGAGCTGAATTGTATTTCAGGCAAGGTAGTGTTTCATGATCAGGTCAGGGTGTGATTCAAGTAATGTGTGTTTTAAGCTTCAACCAGGGTTTTGTGCCAGTGCAAGTCAGTTGGTGTATGGTTCAGGTTATCCGGTCATTAAAGGTCAAACGCTTCATCAAGGAATGGTTCATTTTTCAATCAGGGTTTTCACAGTGAATTTCATCAGGGTGGTTTGTGATTCAGAGTTTCTGAGGCCGAGATTAATTCATTGAATTTCTTGAGGGTAATCCTTTCATAATCCATTTCAAACCATTATCCACATGTTCATTTTAAATATCCAATCCAATTATCATTATCCATCTACCCATTCTTTACCCATTTATCATCTACTCTAAATCCATTTTGTCCATTTTAATTCTTTTCCATTATCCACTCTAAATCCATTCATGTTCTAACCATTTTTTCTCTTTTTAATCCATTATCTACTTTAATTCCCACATATTCAATTTAAATCATTTTTGTCATAAACCATCTCTTTTGCCTTTTTTAACACCCATTGTCCATATAAGTCCATCATTCAAAGAACCCATGGCCCATTAACCATAGCTCTAAAATTTGAAATAAAACATTGCAAAATCAAATAAAAGTCGAAGTCTTTTTCTTACAATCTATACGACATGAAACTTGCACAAAAAAATATTATTTAGAATAAAGTTACAAACTGTCACCAGCCACCCACGCCCCCATGAAACTCAACAATAGCCACACGCGATAAAGGACGGTACCCGTATCATCACCCAAAGCCATTTCACAATGCACCACAGCCATTGCAAAATCAATTCACTTGCAAACCACAAACTAATGCCAAGCACACCTTACCTCAAGGCAATGTTTCCTGCAACAGACCCTACACAACTTGTACAAAGAGGACGCAAAACCTTCCCAGGCAACACGTCCATCTTTCCAACACCTCACCTGCAACACCAATTAATAGACACACTCCTTTCAAATAACAATAGTTTCCAAATCAAAAAGAGAGAAACAATTGGTAAAGAAAAACCGTTACGACAACCTGCAATTTTACAACCACGCACCAATTCACCCACTTTACAAGAGCTGCTACCAAACCGTACACAAAACTTACACCAATTTACACAGCAAAATCAACCGCACTGCACCATACGCACCCGACCTCACCGTGATTCCAGCACCATTTCAGCAGCACATTACAAATATCACTCGATTCAGACCTCTATTTCTAAAATCCTACAAACGACAAAACCACGTCACCAATCTCCGTACAAAAAATTCTAGCTCACATTCTCGTTTTCACTCAATTCCCATTTCATCCTTCATTCTCCCTACAAAACAAGACCTCTCTTACTCTATTTCGGAGCAAATTAAGTAGCCTCCAAACCTCTGCCAAAATCTCTCCCTAAAACCTCCTCCTTCCTTCTTCAAACCATTCACAGAAATTAATCTTCTTCTTTCATCAATAACCGCACAACACTTTTTCACAAACTTTTCAATCAAACCTTCAACGAAACACCCAAACACATCCATAAAATCATAGAACCAAAGAAGAAGAAGAAGATCAAGCAAGAGATCAAAACCACAAACCTGTTTGAATCGAAAGTGAGAGAGCGAAGAAAGTAGATCAAGCGAGAAAGGTTGAATATCGTTGTTGTTGACCATTATAATCGTTTCGTTGTTCTTCTTTTTACGTTGATGGCGCGATGACGATACTTGGATTCTGAGCGCAACTCATTTTTTGTTAGTGTCATGAACAGAGGAACTCTCTGTTTTGTTGAAATGACGCGATGATGAAGAGAATGATTGTTTCTTCTTCTGAGCAAATTTTTGTAGTTTTTTATTTTCGATCTATTTTTTCGATTTTGTCTGATGGAAGATGTGATGAAGGAGAAGAACGATTTTCATCTTCTGAGCATAAATTTTTGATAGCTCATTTAGATATAGCTTTTATTTCTTAAAAAAAAAATAAAGTTAGGTTAGAAGTGTGAGCTTTGACCACTGTGATTTTTTAGTTTTTATAAGAACCTGATTCCAAATCGTGTCTTGATTTTGGTGATGTGGGCTGATGATATTTTCTTGAGGCCCATCTTTGATGCACCACCCTTTTATTTATTCTTAACTGTTTTTTTCTTCTTCTTTATGGATTGAGGATGGGCTTTTGGAGAGCCCAAATGAATCACACTCACACATCTTTCCGATTCAGCGCACCCCTCCTTTCAACATTATGTTTTCATTTGTTCTTTTTTATTTTATTCTTAGATAAATGATTTTGTTAGGGTTTTACTTCTATTTCCTAATTATTTTTTATTTTTCACAATTAATTATTACCTCTTTTAATTTGATTTCCATTTTCATTTTCGATTTTATTTTTGGACCAATGATATAACAAACATCTTGAAAGTTAATTTATTCAAATCGATCTACAATCTTGATCAATATGAGGCCATTTTTTTTCTTTTTATCGGGCAATGAAAATCTAAAACCAAAATTATCGATTTATCGATTTAAGATCTTGGTAAAGATGAGACCTTTCTTATTTTTTATCTCTTTTTTCGATTTCCATTTCATTTCTTATTTTCTATTTTTGTTGGTCAATGAAAGTCAAATATCATGGATTATCGATTTCTCGATTAAATCTTGATTAAGAGGAGACCATTTCGATTTCATGTCGACTTCCATTTCATTTCTCATTTTCTTCTTCTATTTTCATTTTCGATCGATGAAGTCTTTCTATTCACGAATGTTGGTGGTTGAAGCGATTAACCTTCATTATTTCAAATCTGTAGTGAGTGATCATCGAGATCTCTTTCTATACTTTGAGATCGTGATAGGTTACCTTCGATTAATCGACAATAGTTTGTGATTAAGACGAGATCTTCACCTTTTCGTTTCGTGAGGCACGAATTGGAGAATGATCCTCAATATCATTTCTCTATCTTGTTTTAGCACAAAGATCAAATTGCGCATCCTCCTATAGTGTGATCTTCGTCATAGATCATGCTACGATGGTTTAGCGCTACATGTCCCATATCATTTGCTCCTAACAACTAAACAACTAACCACTAACTTTAATTTCCGTCAATATTATCTTGATTTACTTTTATGCCAATATTATATCTTGTTCATATTATCTTGATTATATTATTGTAAATATTATCTTATTATCATTGTTCATATCATATTCATACTTTTTCATCTAACCCTCTTTTTGTTTCTTTGTTCATACTTTAATCAAAACACAATAAAAATATCGAAACAATAAAACAATAAATTGGCGGGCTGTTGGTTACTATCCTTTGCTTGGAGCTTTTGTCCGACTCTTTGTCAAGGCTTAGTTTAGGACACCTCGCGCACACACGGCTTCCTCTTGGGCTACCTTACAATGAGACCTTTTATTTCATGTCATCCCCTGTATTTTACATGTACCCCTCTCCCTATTCCGATGTACGCATTTGTTGTTTCTTTGATTGTGGTTTGTTTACTAGGAGCACCCCTAGTGACTAGCATAGACAACCCATTTTCAAACTAATTCTCAATTCGTCGTCGAGCCATTTTCAAACAAAACTTTTTTCAACCAAACCCTCGATTCGTCGTCGAGCCGTTTTCAAATCAACCTCTAACCAAACTCTTTTCAAACTAACCTCTTCGCATACAAATAAACCCTTGATCCAACGTCAAGTGGATTTTCATAAATAAACTAAAAAATGACTAACAACTATCGCAACTCTTTTTCAAGGTGAAAAATAGGGGTTCAAGTCTTTGATCTCTCTTCGGTTGTTTGGGTGCGAGTTCTGTTACTCGTGTGTGAGCAATTGACGCCTTTTTAAAACAAACTAACTCTCCCTTGTTTCGTGGGCGTATCACGAACTACGACTGCTCTGATTCTTTACTCTCGTCCGAGTAAAGATACGTAGGCACAAGATTGTGTTGATCTTGGCGAGCACACTACCATCTTTTTTCGTCAAACCCCATAGTCGAACTACAATTGCTCTGATTACTCATTCTCGTCCGAATGAGCATACGTATGCACAAGATCTCGATGATCTTGTCGAGCACCCTATCCTTAAACCACCCCATTTTCCATTAGCATCTTTTCCCTTCTATCTTACCTTTTCACATTTATTTTTGAGAAGAAAACAAACAAACTTAGCTAACAAGTATCGCGATTCGAATCAAGAGGTTCCCGTTGAGTACAACGGACGTGAGGGGGTGCGCGTACCTTCCCCTCACGTAACCGACTCCCGAACCCAGAATGTGGTTGCGACGACCATGTTTTTATCCCTCCTTAAAGGTTTTCTCGATATTTTCCTTTCCCTCTTTTGGGATAAAGAAAGTTCGGTGGCGACTCTGTCGAACCGTTCCGCGCCTTTCGCGCAAAGGGTCGTGTCTTCAATTAAGCGATTTTTTTCGAGGTGCGACACAGGGATCTGAACAAAGCAAGTCCAAAGGATGACTTTCCCTTACCACAAATTGACATGCTGGTAGATAGTACAACAAAGTTCAAAATTTTCTCCTTCATGGATGGATTCTCGGGCTATAATCATATTAAAATGGCGCCGAAAGACATGGAGAAAACTTCGTTCATTACCCCATGGGGTACCTTTTGCTACAAGGTAATGTCGTTCGGTTTGAAGAACGCTGGGGCAACCTATCAAAGGGCCATGACTACTCTATTTCATGACATGATACACAAGGAAATCGAGGTATATGTCAATGATATGATTGCCAAATCTAAGACAGAAGAGGAGCATGTGACCCACCTGTCAAGATTATTCGAGCGGCTGAGAAAGTATAAACTACGCTTGAATCCCAACAAGTGCACCTTCGGTGTCCGTTCAGGGAAACTATTAGGGTTCATTGTCAGCCAGAAAGGAATTGAGGTTGATCCTGACAAGGTCAAGGCCATTCAAGAAATGCCTTCTCCAAAAACTGAAAAAACAAGTCAGAGGATTCTTGGGATGTTTGAACTACATCTCCAGATTCATATTCCTTATGACCGCGATCTGTGCGCTGATCTTCAAATTACTCAAAAAGAACCAGAACTGCGTTTGGACAGAAGATTTCCAAACCGCCTTCGACAGTATCAAGGAGTACCTGTTGAATCTGCCGATCTTGTCACCTCCAGTGGAAGGAAGACCACTGGTCATATACTTAACAGTCTTGGAAGACTCCATGGGCTGTGTACTGGGCCAACAAGATGAAACCAAAAGGAAAGAGTCTGCCATCTACTATTTGAGCAAGAAATTCACCGACTGCGATACTCGGTACATGATGCTTGAGAAAACTTGTTATGCTTTGGCTTGGGCAGTCAAACGTCTTCGCCAGTTCATGATTCATCACACTACTTGGTTGGTCTCCGAAATGGATCCAATCAAGTATGTATTTGAAAAACCTGCTCTTACGGGAAGGATTGCCAGTTGGCAAATGTTGTTATCAGAATATGACATAGAGTACCATGCTCAAAAAGCTGTTAAGGGGGGTATTTTAGCCGATCATTTGGCTCATCAACCGATTGACGATCAAGAATCAATCGAGTTTGAGTTCCCAGACGAAGATGTCATGTATTTGAAAATGAAAGATTACGATGAACCGCTACCCAGTGAAGAGCCAGAACCAGGTTCCCAATGGGGACTAATCTTTGACGGAGCTGTCAATCATTACGGAAACGAAATTGGGGCAATGATTGTTACCCCTCAGGGTACCCACATTCCTTTCACCGCCAGACTTACGTTCAAGTGTACGAACAACGAGGCCGAATACGAAGCCTGTATTATGGGTCTCGAGGAAGCGATTGATTTAAGGATCAAAAACTTGGACGTATATGGCAACTCAGCCCTGGTTATTAATCAAATCAAAGGAGATTGGAACACATACCAATCACGACTAATTCCTTACAAAGAATATGCAAGAAGGTTGTTACCCTTCTTTAACAGAATCGAGTTTCATCACATCCCTCGTGACGAGAATCATATGGCTGATGCATTAGCCACTCTTTCTTCCATGATTAGTGTAGGTCAATGGAATAATCTACCTAATATTGACATAATGCGCCTTGAATGGCCCGCTTACATCTTCATGATCGAAGCAGTCACAGACGACAAACCTTGGTATCATGATATCAAATGCTTCCTTCAGAAACAAGAGTACCCACTGGGGGCATCTAGAAAAGACAGAAAGACCCTCAGAAGACTTGTTAGAAACTTCTTCCTGAGCGGTGATACACTCTATAAGTGGAATTTTGACATGGTCTTGCTCCGATGCGTAGACAGACCAGAAGCAGACATGCTGATAAAAGAAATTCATGAAGGATCCTTTGGCACTCATGCCAACAGACACACAATGGCGAGAAAAATTCTAAGAGCAGGGTACTACTGGTTGACCATGGAATCCGACTGCTACAAGTACATGGGAGCTGTCACAAGTGTCAAATATGCTCTGATAAAATCCATGTACCGCCAACACATCTCAAAGTTCTCTATTCCCTGTGGCCTTTTTCCATATGGGGAATCGACATGATCGGCATGATTGAGCCCAAGGCTTCGAACGGACATCGGTTCATTCTGGTAGCCATTGATTACTTCACCAAGTGGGTTGAAGCAGTGTCATACGCCAATGTAACCCGACAAGTGGTGGTCCGATTTATCAAAAACAATATCATTTGCCGTTATGGTGTTCCGAGCCAGATCATTACAGATAATGGATCTAACTTGAACAATAAGATGATGAAAGAGCTGTGAGCAGAGTTCAAGATCGAACACCATAACTCATCTCTCTACCGACCCAAGATGAACGGAGCGGTAGAAGCGGCTAATAAGAACATCAAGAAGATCGTTCAAAAGATGGTTATAACCTATAAAGACTGGCATGAAATGCTACCCTTTGCTCTTCTGTCCGCACTTCAACAGGGGCAACCCCTTTCTCTCTAGTGTATGGCATGGAAGCAGTGCTCCCCATAGAAGTAGAGATCCCATCAATCGGGTATTGATGGAAGCTCAGCTTACAGAAGCTGAATGGTGTCAAAATCGACACGACGAATTGAACCTGGTTGAAGAGAAGCGAATCACGACACTATGCCACGGTCAGTTGTATCAACAAAGGATGAAGAAGGCGTTCGACAAAAAGGTCCGGCCTCGTGTCTTTAGGAAAGGAGACCTTGTGCTCAAGAAGATACAATCATTTCTCACTGACTCTTGGGGCAAATGGACTCTGAATTATGACGGCCCCTATGTGGTCAAGAAAGCTTTCTCGGGCGGTGCCTTGAGACTTATAACCATGGATGGAGAGGAATTTACCTACCCCACGAACGTTGATGTAGTCAAGAAATACTTCGCCTAAATAAAAAAAAATGTCTCGGTGGATTGAAAACCCGAAAGGGGGGTCCAGGCAAAAATTAGAGACATAATCAAAAATCATCCCGATGGATTGGAAATCTCAAAGTACAATCCAGGAAAAAGTTAGGGATAATGGCAAGTAACTACATCTGATTAGTTCAACTCCTCAGCAGTAATGCCATCCATCGGAAGAAAACTCCAGTCAAGGTCATCTTCGACAGAAGCTCGGGATGTACAAAATTCAAAGTTGGTAGAATGATAGTGGTCGTCATGTTTCTAACTTTGTAAATACTCTATGGAATCACGCGTTTGGCTGATCTCCATCCTATCAATAAAATTTGAGCCTTTGTGCTTTTGCTTGCAATTCTTATTTGTTTTAGCTTTACAGAACGACGTTTCAACATGATTAACGATTCTTGAAATGAAACAAAAATGAATTTACTTGTTAAAACCTTTTTTTAGCTTTTAAAATAAAGATGGCAATTCTTTTAACTTTTGAACATCGAAAGAACATCGCTCGCTTCTCCAGAAGTAATCGGGCTTCAAAGTGCATAATCAAAGGACTCCTTCTAAGCCAGTGAGCCTGAATAAAGGATCAGTTGTATCAGATGCGGCTTTCCCATCTGATACCCTTGGCAGAGTTCTTACCTCATAAGCCCGGCCAACGGTTGTTCCCCACGGGGACTATCTCTCCTAAGCAAGGCAGAATTGCTATCTTGAACCAGCGGTACTTCTTCGTCCCCCACAGTGGCTGAGTATCCAGTCGTGTTCATCCGTCAGTTTGTATGTCGCATCAGTTTTTTCAGCATATACATACATACACATGCATTATTGATTTACATTCACATTCATATTGCATCACTATCACTCTAGTCGGTCTTATCCCCTAGTGATAACAGTCCTCTCAATCGAGTTGTCAGTTCTTTCCTCGGCTGAAATGTTACGTCTGAACAATCTCTCCTCCAGTTTATTTCTGGATTAGAATTGGCCCTTGACCACTTTGACAACTTGAACCTATGAAAGACAAGAAAACATTCGACAAACGTCACTCTTCGCCATTGAAGATGATATCTTCGCTTTCCCGGATTAAGAAAAATCCCCAGAGGAAGCCTCTTAATCAGAGATTCAACAATACGGTTGTTTTTCTCTGAAAAATCCGCTGACGAAAAGGTCATTAGCACCTAAAAAATGGATCACATCATATGGCATTTCTCTGGGAAGATCCCGAGAAAAGTATGATGTAATACCCAAGCGGAAGCAGTCTCTCAAGAGACTCGTTTTCCCCAGTAGAATCAACAAATGGCGTCTCCAACAGAGAAGTTTGTGCACCTCTATAACTCAGATGACTGGGTTCCTCAATAACTCTGACATCAAACTTTTCTATCAAATGGCATCTCCGCAGGAAAACTCGGCGAGAAGTTTGATGACAACCGCTACGAACAGCGTCCCTTGTCAAAAAAGTTTATTGACAAAAGAAACTTAGACCAGTTCCTTGGTAGAAGACCAGGATCGAGGGGAAGTTTAAATCAGAAACTTAGACCAGTTCCTTGGTAGAAGACCAGGATCGAGGGGAAGTTTATTTCAGAAACTTAGACCAGTTCCTTGGTAGGAAACCAGAATCGAGGGGAATTTTATTTTAGAAACTTAGACTAGTTCCTTGGTAGAAGACCAGGATCGAGGGGAAGTTTATATCAGAAACTTAGACCAGTTCCTTGGTAGAAGACCAGGATCGAGGGGAAGTTTATTTCAGAAACTAAGACTAGTTCCTTGGTAGGAAACCAGGATCGAGGGGAAGTTTATTTAAGAAACTTAGACCAATTCCTTGGTAGGAAACCAGAATTGAGGGGAAGTTTATTTCAAAAACTTAGACCAGTTCCTTGGTAGGAAACCAGGATCGAGGGGAAGTTTACATCACAAACTGAGACCAGTTCCTTGGTAGGAAACCAGGATCGAGGGGAAGTTTACACCAGAAACCAAGACCAGCTCCTTGGTAGGAAACCAGGATCGTGGGGAAGTTTTACCTTTTCTAAGCATCGTTTCTTAGCAAAACAAGATGGATGGGCAAGCTACCATTCATAACCGCCATCAAAATTCGGGTATTCCGATATTTAATCCTCTTGCACCCCGAATGCCCGAATACCTTCGCCATTCACACCTTCGGGTCCAAGAAGATTAAATAGGGGCATCTGTCATACCCCAAATTTTTACCACTAAGATTTCCCATCATTGTGCAAATTATTGCCACAATATGGAAGAACCATTATGCCTCATCAGTCTCCCCAAAGATGGGTGAGCATTCACTACTATCAAAACTTAGGGTTTCAAGCCCTCTCAGAGCTCTTAGACAAAGGATCAATCAAGAATTGACATGATCTTCAACTTGTCTAACCTCTCAAACATCCATAATGGATCAAGAGGACTCCCACAATAAGAATCAAGCACGATGTTGCAGCATTCCAGGTGGATTAAGCCTTAAGATCGACAGTGTCACCAAATTAGGATTTTGGTCGACTAGGGCCTCTAAATGGAAATTTTCCTCTGGGCATGAGCCAATGATTCAAAGAATAACCTAATATTCTCTATGGAACCTCATGAACCCAATCATCAAGTCAATTTTGCTTCAGGGGATGCACTCATAAAAAATCAGGAATTAGGGTTTCTTGACCTAATTCACCCCTAAGTTGACTTTTGGGACAAAACATGAGCCAAGGCCTCAAGAGAGGATTTGAGGGTCTCTAACACACTACATTGATCCATTTGCAACAATGGATTGATCTAATAAGCTTGATCAACAAGTTTCAAATTCATTAGAACCACAATTAGGGTTTCGCGGGAAAAGTCAAATGTGCCTTTGACTTTTGACCCAGGCATGCTCCCAAACCCTAGGACATAATCCAATACACCCTAAAACACCTAGGAAATCAATCCATCAAGTTTGATTTAGGTCAAGGACTTGATTTCATAGAGGATCGCACAGTTTGGAATTCATCTGACAAAAAGTCAACTGTGCACAAAAGTCAACTTTGACTTTTTGAGATTTTTCACAAATATGGTTCTTTGACCCTAAAATGATGTTAATGTGTGATTTGGATCATCATTCATCAAGAAAAATCAAGAAAAGTGGGATAATTTGTAAAAGGGGTAACCATAAAAACTTAGAAATTTTCTAAGTTATGGAACAAAGTGGCTAGGGTACCAACTTTGGAGGATCATAACTCCTAAACCACAAGGTCATTTTTCCCCATTCAAAGCTGGATTTGTAGCCCTCATGTCCCTCTACAAAAGCTTAAACTACACCTCATTCCAATTCATCACGGATTTTGAGTTATGGAATGATCAATATGGCTGAAAACATGAAATGCTACTTTTTCCAACACTTAGTGAAATTTTCACTAAGTCAGAATCTGCCTTCACTTTTTCCCAAATGTAGGGGCATTTTTCACTTGGATCCAAAAAGTATCAAAAATAACTATGATCAAACAGTTGTTGTATCATATAAGGGCTTTCCAAAATGGCCAAGAACTCCATCAAATTCCACTTGAACCATGAGATACGACAATGCCAATATGCCTTGCTGCAAACTATCATGGCAAGGCAGATTTTGGAGTTTTGCTCGATTTGCCCAAATTTTTCAAAGGGCAAGCAACTCTATCCATCTGAACACCTCAAGGGGGGACCAAGGAGGAACCAACTCTGATCCCAAGCCTCCCAAGTCTTTGGAACCAAAAATAGCAAGCCAAACCTAGAAATCCCTAAAAGAGGGACAAGACTCCAATTTTGGATTGGAGCATTCAATGCATACACCAAGGTGGCATGGACTGAGCCATTTCCAACTGAATTCAGTCAAGACTTATCCAAGACCAAGGGAACCAGTAGCCTGTGCCCTAACCTCTAGTCAATGGCTAGAGGAGACTTGGATTCTCATTGCTCAACATTGGCCAAACCTATGCCGCAGTTGTAATTCACTATTCCTTGTAAAACAAACTTGCTCTACTATAAATAGAGCTCAATTGTGATCAGTTTGAGTACACCAAAGCCATCAAACAGATGTTTTCCTCAAAATCTCCTTCTTCACTCCAATTTTGCCTTCTAAGGCAAGTCACTATCGGGTTTTGAGTTTGAGAGCTATTCCAACCAAACTAATCACACACACACCTCATAAACATCATATACAAGTGATCTAAACACTCACATAACATCTGGAACACCAAAATCACAAAATCACTTGCCAACTGCTCAAGCCTTTGACAGATTTGCAGTTGAGGTGCCAAATCAAGTTCCAGTTCAATTCAATCCACTCCAAGCATCCATACACACTCCATAGCACCTAGGGAAGCTATCCATATCCTTGGAACCAAGCTACAACACCTCTAACACAAAACACGATACCAGCTGCAAGAGGTAAGCATGAGCTCTTCTAACTCTATGATCCATGCATTTTTTGCTGCACAATAATTTGGCCATATGTTCATAATCATGCATAGAGTGTTTTCCCTCAATCAATTGCTTTGTTTGAATCGTGTATGGAATTTTTGAACCTTCATGCAAATTTTAGGGTTCTTGAGGTTTCTCTTTGATTTCTTATTCCATGTTTAAAATAAATGAAATTAAAGACCATAGACATGATCGTGAGGTGAAAACGAGTAGATTGATATGTAGATTGCATGATATAATCAAGTATTCAGTGAGATTGGATAGAAAATGCAAATCTGCAGAAACAGAGGGTGGCGCGTGTTCTTGCCATGTTCTTGGCGCCATTTTCAAACATTTGAATATTTGAATTTTTGTGATTTTATTTAATTGATTCAAAAATTAATTTCTCTCTGAGTTTTAATGATTTTGAGTTGATTCTTTTTTTTAATAATTCACAAAAATGTTAAAATATTTTATTTTCCCAAAAAATCCCAAAAATATTATTTATTTCATATACTTGATATTTTTGTAAATAATTAATATTTTAATTATTTTTGACATTTAAAATATTTTCTCCCTCTTGATTTTTCAAATTTTAGTGATTTCCAATCATGTTGTGGATCAAAACCTGATTTTTGAAACATTGATCCAAGATCACAATTTGTTTTCCACATGTTTAACAATTTTGGTCATTTTAATTGAATTTTTTATTCAATTAAAATACATTTTGAAAACAAATTAGGGTTTTTGATTAATTCAACCCTCATCAAACTTTTTCAAACACTTTGGGCCTCTAATAGAGTGTAAGACCCAATCCCCTTTTAGCCAAAACCTTTTTGGACCTCAGATATTGTATAAGCCCCTCTACGTTAAAAGAAAAATCTCAGCGCGATCACCATTTTTCAAACAAATAATTATCTGGGCCTAACCTCGTGTTATATGCCCCATTCCTTTCTTTAAAACTTTTTTGGGCCTCTTGGTAGAGTGTAAGACCCAACCCTTTGTAGAAACCAAAATAATTTGGGCCTCAGTGTATTGTATAAGTCCCGATACCATCAAAAAGTTCGGCGCGATCGTCGCCTTTTTAACAATCACCCTGGGCCTCTCCTTGAGCTGTAAGCCCCACCACTTGTATAAAAAGAAACCTTTGGGCCTCTTGAGAGAGTGTAAGACCCATCCCTTTGTACAGAAAACCTTTTGGGCCTCAGTCACTGTACAATTTCAAAAACAACAGTGCAATCACTGATAAAACTTTGGGCCTCTCCTTGAGCTGTTAGCCCCAACATTTCTTTCAAAACACTTTCTCCTTTGATTTTGAATATAATATTGTTATCAAAGCTTTCTTTGTTGAACAACTAACCAAACAACATGGAAGCTCTACAACCGAGTAAGTGTTTACCCACTTTCTTTATTCGCTTTCATATATATATATATATATATATATATATATATATATATATATATATATATATATATATATATATATATATATATATATATATATATATATATAACTATATTGCGGGGCTGCTCACTGTAAGTCTTCTTTCACAAACTTTTATATACCTGTCAAATATAAATTGTGTAATACTAGTATAGTTATTTAGAGTTTTCCCCGACAACTACGTCTAGCACTAGGTAAAGTCCTGTTGGTCACTCTTAAATACAAACAAAACTAGATCCCCATAGGATTACCAGACACTGTCTTCCCTCCTCTTGGGGTTAAACAATATGGAGACGTGAAAGGCAGCATTCTCGGTGAACCCTTTCTCAGACTGTCACCCTTAGAAATTGTCAAAGAGACTCTACTCCCCAGAGTTGATCTATTCTCCTTGAATAGCATCTCTTGAGTTTCTTCTAAATTCTCGGAATTTTTTGGCTTTATATATTCTCTGTGAATAGCATGTCTTGAACTTCTCGGGGTTTGGGGACCCACAGGCTTCCTAAAAGTATCCCCGCCTCCTCTTGGGCGTTGTACAAGGACCCTTCAGCTTCTTAAAAGCTCTCATGCCTTCTCTTGGGCTTAGTACAAGGACCCGGAGACCTCTACAGGTATAGGAACAGAACCTAGTCATCAATTTGCTAGAACTGTCTTTCTGAGTCAAATGTCAGACCAGTTAATGGGTTGACCTTCATCCCTTAATATGCTAGCCTTCTCTTGGGCATCGTACAAAGATCATTCACTTATCCGAGAATCGACTTCTTAAAACACCCGTAGACTTGGACAGTCTCAATACCCTTTGGATTTCCTATTTCCTTAAAGTTCAGGAAATAACCCTGATCCTCTGATCAATCCCTAAGCACAACATTACCCATATAAAAACTGATTTTCTTTTTATCCAATATACTGGACCTGTCACTAAATTGAAACAGTTACAATGGCCTCCTCTTGGCTTTGTACAATGATACTCCCAAGCGGAGCCAACCTTTTAACACTCTCTTGTTGAGTATAAAAGACTCTCTTGTTGAGTCAATCACTTTTAGCCTCCATCTCGGGTTTCGTACGAGATACAAAAACACTCTCTTGTTGAGTATAAAAGGCTCACTTGTTGAGTCAATCACTTTTAGCCTCCATCTCGGGCTTCGTACGAGATACAAAAACACTCTCTTGTTGAGTATAAAAGACTCTCTTGTTGAGTCCGTCCCTTTTAGCCTCCATCTCGGGCTTCGTACGAGATACAAAAACACTCTCTTGTTGAGTATAAAAGACTCTCTTGTTGAGTCAACTCCTTTAGCCTCTCTCTCGGGCTTCATACGAGACATATAATAGACTCTCTTGTTGAGTCAACCCTTTTAGCCTCTCTCTCGGACTTCGTACGAGACACATAAAAACACCCTCTTGTTGGGTCAATAGCCTCCTCTTAGGCTTTGTATAAAGAAAACCCCGGTTGAGTCAATCAACCTCTTAGCATCAAATTTGTGCCTTATTCATAGCATACAAACATCAACAACTCCTTTTTAGAGATGACAAATTCTCCCTAAAGTCAAAACCCTTTAGCTTCACATCTTGGGCTTCGAACAAGATACAAATAGACCATTCAGCTTCACATCTTGGGCTTTGAACAAGATACAAACCACCTTTAGCTTCACGTCTTGGGATTTGAACAAGACACCAAAACAACCATTTTCCTCCCATAGAATAGGAGGAACTATGATCGCTCTGATTTCCCTGTTTCGTTAAACAGGAATACGTAGGCATAAGATTGAAAAATCTTAGCGAGCACACTAATTAAAACATCAAATCCAGCACCTATCCAAAATTCCCATGAATAGCCCAGTCATTTCATTCTTAACAAAATAAGCAGAGAGAGGCCCACAATCTAAACCGCATCTGTAAACCAACAGTCATCTGTTTAAACTCAGTATGCAAGCAGGGTTAATTGGAGACATCTATTTCCCTTCCTTAGTCAGCTTAATAGGATAAAAAATGAATCGACCTGTAGTACCTCAGAGCGACAGTGCTTAAGAACCATGTCCAAAAATCGTTCGCTACAGGAACATTACCATCAAATGGAACAGATGGAGAAAGATTGACCAAATCCATTGCAGTTGTCAATGCATCATCCCAAGAGGCTTTTGAGAAATTTACATGAGATATCATAGACCTGATTTTGTCATTAATCATACGATTCATTCTCTTTGCAACTTCATTATGTTGAGGTTCCTTTGGAATGGTCTTCTCATGCTTGATTCCATGCTCTTTACAATACTCTTCAAATGGATTTCTATATTCACCACCATTATCGGCTCTAACACATTTTAGCTTTGTTCTTTTTTTCTCTTTCAACACTTGCATGAAAGTGTTTGAAAACACCGAGTACCTGGTCTTTAGATTTCAAAACAAAATGCTGCACTTTTCTATAGTGCTCGTCAATAAAAGTAACAAAATATGATGCACCTGTAACACCCCGATTTTCGTTAATTTTATTTTAAATAAGTTTAGATGCTTTATGTTATTTATTCGGGTGCTTTATTATTTTAGTTGTGGTATTTGAAGTTGGGTAGATTTTATTAGAATTATTATTAATTTTATTAAATTAAAATAATAGAAATAATAAGAATATGAGTTTTGGAGAGAAAATTAGAGTTTTAATTAAAATTAAGGATAAGGGTGAAATTAGTAAGAATTGAGGAGAGTTTTAAAATTAATGAAAGTTATTAGAGTTTTATTTAAATAAGAGGGGAGGATTAGAGTTAGGAGTTGTTTGGTGAAAAAAGTTGTCAGCAGAGTCAGAGAAAACCCTAAAGAGCAAGAGTAGGAGAAGAGAGGGATTCCATAGTCGTACCTTGAAGTTTTTATTCGAATTTGAGGTAAGGAGAGGAATTGTTCATACTATGGGTGTTTAAGCATGAAGGATAGAGAGGATTCCTTATCAACTTTCTTTTTCCCTTTTTCTTGTTTCTTCCATTTATGAAGACTTTGGATCTTGAGATGGTTGTGCAAGCCTCTCTAGATCATGGTGATATAATGTTGTTTTCATGTTTGGTTGGTCTCTGATTTTCGTATTGATTTATATGTATAATCTTGATTTTTGATGTCCATGATTATATGCCTTGGCTTGTTGAACATGATGTTGATTTTGTGACAAATTAATGATATGAATGTTTGTTCTTTGCGTGATTGATGTGAAAAATATTCGCAATTCAAGTACCATAATTTTTTGTGTATTTGGGGCTGTTTGGGACTCAAATAATTGGGTTTTGTATCTGTTTCAAATAGAAAATTGCATAAAATCGCATATAGACATAGAAAAGGATTGATCGACTAGTTTAATGCATAACTTGAGTTTCGTAAGTCCGTTTGAAGTGTCGTCAGTTGCATTGGAAAGTTAACACAATAGTATTTATGTTGAAGTGGGGAATTTGGGTCTAGGAGCGCTACAATAGCACTAGTTCTCTGGTTTTTATACTAGAAGTGTAGTCAAACTTATGTTATGTGTTGGTCATCTTGTTTCATGCTTAACTTGAGTTTTGTAAGTCAGCTTGAGGTGTGGTCAATTATGTTAGAAAGAGGGTTCAACAATATTTTAGAATAGAGAGTTTCATAATTTTATCATAAGTATATAAATTTTTTTTGATATTTTGAAGTCAGATAAAACATTCTTCCTGGTGCCAGTACCAGTTCTTGTCGTTTGATTAAATTGAACCAATTGGGGTATTAAGTAGGAAAATATAAATTATATTCTTAAAATATAAATTATAAGATTTCCAGAACATATTCATTTGTTTGATTCCGACTCTATTTTATATTTTAAATAATTATTCGAATCTGAGGTATGATTAGCAGGAAATATGATTTAGGGTTGTTTTTATAAGATGTTATGTGGATTAAGTTGTTAACGCTTTAGGACACAAGTCCAATGTTTTATGATCAAAATATAATTCTTACTATTATGTTGAGATTATAATTAATGCCTTATGAGGAGGAAGTTGTTGATGTTGAGATGTTTGGTTCAAAGAGAAACCATTGTTGTGGCCTTGTATTGGTGATGTTCATGCTAAGTTTTAGGTTCAGAGAGGAACTAGTGACGAGTATTGGAGTTAGAGGTTTAATACATGTATTGCATATATGAGTAGGATTTATGCATCATGTATATTGAAGTTTAGGTTGTGATGATGGTCGTACAGTGATGGCCCTGACCTTGCAATAATAGTCTTATGGTGATTGACTTGGCCTTGCGATGATAGACCTACGGTGATAGACTTGGACTTTACTGTAACACCCTTCTACCCCACGACATTTTCACACAATAATTTAAATAAATAATTAGAGTATCTTCACAAAAATGGTGTCACATTTCATTTCATAAAATCACATCATAATATATTCCTGCTCCGTAACACGGGTTCTCAAAAATTTCATAATTATTATTCTCCAAGAAAATTCAGCATTTAAATTAAACTTCATAGCGGAAAATTTAGTCTCAAGTTCTTTATTAAAATACTTCATCATAACTTCATCAAACAGTAACTCAAAATTCAGCATAAAAAAAAATTCATGGAAACAATATATAAATCTCCAATAATAACCAAACAGAAGGAAAATAACGCAGTTGTTCCGATCAGACGATCCCAAATCCTGATGTTACATATATCAGAGCAAGACACCTTCTAACCCACCGAAATAAAAATAATTGACTCCAAAGCTAAATCTTCAATGCGTCTAAATGCTACTCTGGATCACCTGCGCGTTGCCCAGGGGGAACATTCAACAGGCAGGGTGAGTAAATCGTAATCATTATAAAAGATATAAGTAAGAGATATAGTAGTTATAACTATTGAAACAACAATAACATAGCAGCATGTATTCATGATAACATATAATTCATAACAGCATTTTCTTCATAACACATTTATTCATAACAGCATGTAATCATAAAATGTAGCATAACAGTAATTCACATTTTTCTGTCATAATAGAACAAGTCAAAATCAACCCTAAAGTCATCTCGGAAACAAACAAGATGCAATGCCACCAGTCATAAAATGTAACATCCATGCGGTACCGAAACTTCACTGATGACTTAGTCATCTTCAATCTCCAAAGATCCCCACCAATAGTATCGGTTCCCGCTTGGAACCAGAGCACTTCATAATTTGCACTTAATCCACACTATGGGATTAAGGCCATCATTGGACTATAAGTCCTACAACTTCACTGGATATCATCCTGCAAACTTCACTGGACAATTCGTCCTAAAAATATGCTATAAATGCATGATGCGTAATAATTCACAAAACACGACCACTGCTAGTCAAACGCATCATCATTCATATAATCAATCACCATAATTCATTACACACAGCAGAACATCATCATCACAGTCAACACAGTATCATCATCATCAAAATTATCATGTACTCTTCACATATATCATAACACACATATCATGATCAAACAGTTGCATGTTAATATAATCCACACCAAAAGTCACTTCCAGGCATAAATCATAGATTTCACACACAACACACCCACTGACAATTTTATCACAAAACATCAATACATTATGATAGCATATCAAACCTCATAATCTCCCCATCATCATCATAATATTATCATTTCATTATCCCCAATATCAATTAAATCATTACAAATTAAAATTATACAATTTTACTCAGACATACAATACCTACTGATCTCTCAGCACAGAACCTCATTACTTAGCCTATCCCATTCATTATAGGATTACACTATATGATTTATAATATTTCACTATGTTATAGGATGTTCCATTACCTTTCCAATGCTTCAAACCGCACCTAAAATGGAGTTTCTAATCAAAAGTTACGAATTTTAGAAAAACTGAATAACAATTTCCCCCACTTAAATGGTGGCTTGCGCCACCCTACCATACATTTGGTGGCTTGCACCACCCTTTACCCACACACACCTTGTGGCTGGCACCACATTTACCCTTAGTGTGAGTGGCTGGCGCCACTTTTGATTTAGGTGCTTACTAACTTTTTTTTTAACTCTTCCTTTCCTTTTTCAATCCATCAATAATTCCAATACAATTCCAAATAACAATTCCAATACAGAGTTTCCACAATTCACTTGATTCATCTATCATCAAGGTTTTATAATTTATCACAATCTTTCATCTCTCAATTACTCACACATGTCAATCATTTATCTGGTCCTCGATATTTTCTACCAATCGAAATTTTTCTGTTTAATCTACTTAAACCCTCATCACAATTGATCATCTATTAATCAGTCAATCACCCTACAATTACCTAATACTTAAATCAATTATAATAACACAATTACACTCCCTATACCTGATGTGATTCCTTAGCCTTGAATCCTCTTCGTGTTCTTCAATCCTTCCACTGCAAATTCTCAAAGCCTAACTGCTTCTCTCTTCTCTCTGCCTCTTTTTCCAAAACGCAATGCAACAATGAAATTTCCAAAACTCTTATTCCTCCGTATAAACCCTTAAACCTCTTTTATGGTTTTTCTATATTGTCCTCCCTAATCCTCTACAATTGACCAAAATAACCCTATTGTCAACCCACTCAAATTTTACTATAATTTTCTAATTAAACAATTCTAATTAATTATTGCTCCATAATTATCAAAATATTTCCAAACTTCACATAGATTATAATTTTCATCAAAGCCATCCAAAATCATAGTATTCACATAATTCTATAATAAAATTAATTAAATAAATATTTTAATTAATTCGGGGCATTACAACTCTCCCCCACTTAAAAAAAATTGTCCTCGAAAATTACCTGATGCAAACAAGAACGGGTAGGACTCTTTCATCTGATTCTCGCGTTCCCAAGTCAAACCGTCTCCAGCTGGTCCACCCCACAGTACCTTCACTACGGCAATATCCTTGCCTCGCAATTGCTTCATTTCGTGACCTTTGATTCGCACTGGCGATGCTTCGGCAGTTAAGTTATCTCGCACCTGTACATCATCCATTTGAATCACATGCGAAGGATCCGGAATGTATTTCCTCAATTGAGACACATGAAACGATACGCCACTTCACCGATCTTTTCTCAAATCTAATATAGACCAATAAATCGCGGTGTAAATTTTCTCGACTTCAAAGCTCTACCGACACCAGTTATCGGCGTAACTCTCAGAAATACATGATCACCCACTTGAAACTCCAGTTCCTTTCTTCGCTTTTCATGATAAATCTTCTGACGGCTCTGCGAAGCTTTCATCCTTTCTTAAATCATCTTAATCTTATCAGTCGTCTCTCGCACAATTTCAAGTCCGAGCACAGCACTCTCGCCCGACTCATACCAACACAACAGTGTCCTACACCTTCGCCCATACAATGCCTCATACGGTGCCATACCGATACTCGCGTGAAAACTATTGTTGTAAGTAAATTCAATCAAAGGCAAATGGTCGTCCCAAGCTCCTCCTTGGTCTAACACGTAAGCTCTCAACAAATCTTCCAAAGATTGGATAGTCCTCTCAGTCTGTCCATCTGTCTGCGGATGATAAGCATAACTCAACCTCAACTTAGTACCCAGAGCATCTTGTAAACCTTTCCAAAATTTTGACGTAAAACGGGGGTCTCTATCTGATACGAAACTCGATGGTATTCCATGCAATCGCACAATCTCATCGATATAGAGCTCGGCTAACTGTAGCGAGCGATTTTGAACGTGGTTGCGAAGCACTACCGCTCTTTGGTATCTACAACTCGATTCATTTTTTATCCTATTGAAGCTGATGAAGGAAGGGAAATAGATGTCTCAAATTAACCCTGCTTGCAAACTGAGGTTAAACAATTAAAACTGTTGGTTTACAGATGCTACAAAGATTCGCGGTCTCTTTTAGGTTTATTTTGTTAAAAGTAGTGTTCGGTCGATTTGTGGGAGGTTAAGATGTTAGGACGGATGTATGAAAGTATGGGATTTTGGGTTTTTGTTTAGTGTGCTCGCTAAGATTTTTCTTTCAATCTTATGACTACGTATTCCCGTTTACCTAAACAGAGAAATAAGAACGATCGTAGTTCCTCCTATTCTATGAGAGGAAATAGTGTTTTGGTGTCTTCTTCAAAGCCCAAGACGTGAAACTAAAAGGTCGTTTGTATCTTGTTCAAAGCCCAAGATGTGAAGCTGAAGGGTCTCAACTTCAGAGAGAATTTGTCATCTCTAAAGAGGTTTATTTGTCACAACTGTTGGGTGACTGATTATAAAGGAGGATTACTTTAACCGGGATATGTGAATCTGGCAATGCCATAATTTCCTTTATAGGGGTTTTCCAACCTGAAGGAGAAGACTTTAACTCAGTGTAGAGCAATGCCATCTTTCCTTAGGAATTTCTCATGCTAAAAGAGGGACAATGGCGTGGATGTAAATAATCCAGAGGCTTACCACTTATAGCGATTAGATGAAGGGGAAGGAGTTATTGATGTTTGTGTACTGTGAACGAGGCACAACTTTGATGCTAAAAGGTTGATTGGATCAACCAGTGGTTTTCTTACATGAAGCCTAAGAGGAGGCTATTATGTGTCTCGTACAAAGCCCAAGAGAGAGGCTAAAAGGTTTTGACTCAACGAGGGAGTCCTTTGGTATCTCGTATAAAGCCCGAGATGGAGGCTAAAGAGTTTTGACTCAACAAGAGAGAGTCGTTTGTATCTCGTACGAAGCTCAAGATGGAGGTTAAAAAGTTTTGACTCAATAAGAGAGTCTTTTTGTATCTAGTATAAAGCCCTAGATAGAGGTTATTTGTTAGCTTCGCTCGGGAGAATCATTGTACAAAGCCCAAGAGGAGGCTGTTGTGACTGTTTCAGTCGAGTGACAGGTCTAGTATGCTGATTTAAAGAGAAAATCAGTTCTTATATGAGTAATGTTATACTCATGGATTTGTTCCAAGGATCGGGGTTATTTCCTATTCTTTAAGGAAATGGGAAATCCAAATGGTATTGAGACTGTCCGAGTCTACGGGTTTCCTTCCTATTTTTGAAGGGAGCTTGAGAATGTCTTGGAGACTCAAGGAAATTAGATTGTCCAAGTCTAGAGTTTCATCTTTTGTACTATGCTTTGAGAAACAGTAGTAGACTCTTGGAAAGACTGTTCTATTAAGATGACTGATTTCTGTTCCTATACCTCTAGGAGGTCGTCGGGACAATTTGTACGAAGCCCGAGAGTAGGCTGGAAATTTTTAAGAAGCCGATAGGTCCTTGTATGAAGCCCAAGAGAAGGTTATCATTCCCGGAGGAAGAATCATTATATGAAGCCTAAGAGGAGGCTGTAAAAACTTCTAAGAAGCCGACGGGTCCTTGTACAACGCCCAAAAGGAGGCGGATGCTTTTAGGAAGACTGTGGGTCCTTGAACAATGCCCAAGAGGAGGCCGATACTTTTAAGAAGCTGATAGGTCCCCAAACCCCCAAGAAATTCAAGACAGACTATTCACGAGGAATAGATCAAGCCAGGAAAGTTTGAGAATTTGGAAGAAACTCAAGAGATGCCATTCACGGATAAAAGATCATCTCTGGGGAGTAGAGTTTCTTGACAAGTGCTTTTAAGAAGCCTGTGGGCCCCCAAACCCTGAGAAATTCAAGACAGGATATTCACGAGGAATAGATCAAGCCAGGAAAGTTCGAGAATTTGGAAGAAACTCAAGAGATGCCATTCACGGAGAAAAGATCATCTCTGGGGAATAGAGTTTATTTGACAACTTCTACGAGTGACAGTCTATGAAAGGGTTCACTGAGAATGCTGCCTTTCATATCTCCATATTGTTTAACCCCAAGAGGAGGGAAGACTGTGTCTGGTAATCCTATGGGGATCTAGTTTTGACTATTTAAGAGTGATCAACGGGCTTAATGCTAGACGTAGTTACCGGGGAAACTCTAAATATCTATACTATTATTACACAGTTGATATGAGTTTATGAAAGAAGACTTACAGCGAAACAGCCCCACAATACAGTTATATGTATATGAAAGCGGTAAATGAGAGCGTATAAACACTTACTCGGTTGTAGAGCTTCCATGCTGTTTGGTTAGTTGTTCAACAAAGAAAAATTGGAAACAATAGTATATTTCAAAATCAAAGGATAAAGTGCTTTGAAAAAGAAAGATTTGGGGCTTACAGCTCAAGGAGAGGCCCAAAGTTTTTATCAATGATCGCACTGTTGAATTTGTACAGAGGGACTTATACGAGTGACTGAGGCCCAACAATTGTTTTCTGTACAAAGGGATGGGTCTTACACTCTCTCAAGAGGCCCAAAAAGTTTTAAAGAAAAGAAATGGGTCTTACTACTCGAGGGTAGGCCCAAGGTTTGTTTTTCAACGGATGATGATCGCGTCGAACTTTTTGAAATACAACGGGACTTATACCATAAGTGAGGCCGAAAAATAGGTTGTATTTACAAAGGGTTGGGTCTTACACTCTATTAGAGGCCCAAAAGAGAGGGGCATATAACACGAGGGTAGGTCCAAGGTTTTTGTTTTAAAATGGCGATCGCGCCGAGATTTTCTTTTAACGCGAAGGGGCTTATACAATATCTGAGGCCCAAAATGGTTTTGATTAAAAGGGGATTGGGTCTTACACTCTATTAGAGGCCCAAAAGTTTTTAAAATGATTTATGAGGGTTGAATTAATCCAAAAACCCTAATTTGTTTTCAAAATGTGTTTTAATTGAATAAAAATTTAATTAAAATGATCAAAATTGTTTAACATATGGAAAACAAATTGTGATCTTGGATTAATGCTTCAAAAATTAAGTATTGACCTACAAATTAATTAGAAGTCATTAAAAGTTGCAAAATCAAGGTGGAAAAAATATTCAAAATGTCAAAAACAATTAAAATATTAATTCTTTGTAAAAATATCAATTATATGAAATAAATAATATTTTTGGGATTTTTTGGAAAATAAAATATTTTAACATTTTTGTGAATTATTAAAAAAAGAATCAACTCAAAATCATTAAAACTCAGAGAGAAATTAATTTTTGAATCAATTAAATAAAATCACAAAATTCAAATATTTGAATTTGTGAAAATGGCGCCAAGAACATGGACCAAGAACACCCGCGTTTTCTGCCTTGCCCATATTTGCATTTTCTATCCAATCTCACTGAATACTTGATTATATCATGCAATCCACATACCAATCAACTCGTTTCAACCTCAAAATCATGTGTATGGCAATTAATTTCATTTAAATTAAGCATAAAACAAGAAATCACAAAAAATCCTCAAGAACCCTAAATTCTGCATAAAGGCTGGGATTTTTAATACACGATTCAAACAAAGCAATTACTTGAGGGGAAACATTTCACGCATGATTATGAACATTTGGCAAAAGTATTGTGCGAGGAAATATGCATAGATTGAGAGATGACCAAGTTTAGGCTTACCTCTAGGTCGTGACAGCAAGAGCAAATTGATTTCTGAGTTTGAGGTATTACAGATGAATTGTGATGATCAGAACAGCTTCCCTACACCCTATGGAGTGTGTTTGAATGCTTGAACTTGATGGAAATTGTCTGGATCACTTCTTGGCATCTCAACTGCAACTTGGTTAAAACCTTGAGCAATTGACTGGTGATTCTGAGAAATCAGTGTTCCAGATGTTGTTTAAGTGTTTGATCAACTCACATATGATGTATATGAGGTGTGTGTGTGTGTGATTGGTTTGAGTGGAATTGCTCTCTAATGAAAAACACGATAGTGACTTGCTAAGAAAGGCATTTTTTAGAGTGAGAAGTGGATTTTGAGAAAGGCAAGTGTTGTAGGCCTTTGGTGTACTTAAACTGATCACAATTGAGCTCTATTTATAGTAGAGCAAGTTTGTTTTGCAAGGAATAGTGAATGGCAACTGCTGAGTAGGGTTGACCAATGTTGGCAAATGAAAATCCAAGTCTCCTCTAGCCATTGACTAGAGGTTAGGGCACAGGCTGTTGGTCCCCTTGGTCTTGGATAAGTCTTGACTGAATTCAGTTGCTAATAGCTTAGTCCATGCCACCTTGATGCTTCCATTGAATGCTCCAATCCAAAATTAGAGTCTTGTCCCTATTTTGGGCAATTCTAGGTGTAGCATGCTATTTCTTGTTTCAAGGACTTTGGAGGCTTGGCTTAGTGATTGTCCCCTTTAGATTCAATCCTCAGATGTGTCCAAAGTGATGACAAGGCTTGGAATTGGCTGATTTTGGCAAATCGAGCAAAAGTGCAAAATTTTGCCTTGCCTTAGCAGATTTCAACAAGGCAACTTGCCAATGTCATATCTCATGGCTCAAGTTGAATTTGGTGATGTTCTTGGCCATTTTGGAAAGCTCTTATATAATACAACAACTGTTTGATCATATTTGGTTTTGATACTTTTTGAATCCAAGTGAAAAATGTCCCTACATTTGGAAAAAAGTAAGGCAAAATCTGACTTAGTGAAATTTTCACTAAGTGTTGGAACAAAGTGACTTTTCTTGATTTTGATCACTCCATAACTCAAAATCCATGAGGAATTTGGACATAGGTCAGTATGAAGCTTTTGTAGAGGGCAATGAGATCTACAAATCAAGCTTTGGATGGAAAAAAATGGCTTTGTGGTTTAGGAGTTATGATCCTCCAAAGTTGGTACCTTTGTCACTTTTTTTCATAACTTAGAAAATTTTTCTAAGTTTTTATGGTTACCCCTTTTACAAGTTATCCCATTTTCTTTGATTTTTCTTGATGAATGATGATTCAAATCATACATAAACATCATTTTAGGGTTAAAAATTCATTTTAGTGAAAAATCTCAAAAAGTCAAAGTTGCCTTTTGTGCACAGTTGACTTTTTATCAGATGAATTCCAAATTGTGCAATTCTTCAGGAAATCATGTCCTTGACCTAAATCAAACTTGATGGACATGTTCCATGGGTTGTATAGGGTGTATTGAATCATGTCTTAGGGCTTGGGAGCATGTCCTAGTCAAAAGCCAAAGTTACAGTTGACTTTTCCCACGAAACACTAACTGTGGTTCAGATGAAATTGAGACTTGTTGCTCAAGCTTCTTGGATCAATCTATTGTTCCAAATGAATCAATATGGCATATTGGAGATCCTCAAATCTTCTCTTGAGATCTTGGTTCATAGTTGGTCCCAAAAGTCAACTTAGGGGTGAATTAGGTCAAGAAACCCTAATTCCCGATTTTTGATGAATGCATCCCCTGAGGCAAAACTGGCTGGATGATTGGGTTTATGAGGTTCCATGGAGCATATTAGGTTATGTTTTGAATCTTTGGCACATGCCCAGAGGAAATTTTCCACCTGGAGGCCCTGGTCGACCAAAACCCTAATTTGGTGACACTGGCGATCTTGAGGCTTGATCCACCTAGAAGGGAGCAACCTTGTGCTTAATCCTTGATGTGGGAGTCCTCTTGATCCATTGTGTATGTTTGAGGGTGTAGACAAGTTGAAGATCATGTCATTCCTTGATTGATTCTTTGTCTAAGAACTCTGAGAGGGCTTGAAACCCTAATTTTGATTGCAGTGGATGCTCAACAATTCCTTGAGGAGATTGATGAGGCATAAAGGTACATCCATATTGTGATGATGATTTTCACAATGATGGGAAATCTTTGTGGTCAAAATTTGGGGTATGACAGATGCCCCTATTTAATCTTCTTGGACACGAAGGTGTGAATGACGAAGGTATTCAGGCATTCGGGGTGCAAGAGGATTAAATATTGGAATACCCAAAATTTTGATGGGGGTTATGAATGGTAAATCGCATTCATCTTCTTTTGCTAAGCAATGATGCTTAGAAAAGGTAAACTTCCCCTCGATCCTGGTCTTCAGCCAAGGAACTGGTCTCAGTTTTCTTTTGAGATGAACTTTCCCTCGATCCTGGTTTCCTACCAAGGAACTGGTCTTAGTTTCTGATTTAAACTTCCCCTCGATCCTGGTTTCCTACCGAGGAACTGGTCTTAGTTTCTATTTAAACTTCCCTTCGATCCTGGTTTCCTACCTAGGAACTGGTCTAAGTTTCTTTTGTCAATAAACTTTATTGACAAGGGATGCTATTCATAGCGGTTTTCCTCAAACTTCTCACCGAATCTTCCTGGGGATATGCCATTTGACGAAAAAAGTTGACGTCATACTTGCTGGGGAATCCAGTCGTCTGAGTTGTAGAGGTGCACAAACTTCTCTGTTGGAGACGCCATTTGTTTTTACTGGGGAAGACGAGTCTCCTGAAAGACTGCTTTCATTTGGGGTCTTACATCATACTTTTCTCGGGATCTTCCAGGAGAAATGCCATATGATGGGATCCAATTTGAGCTGCCGATGACCTTTTCATCAGTAGTTTTTCGGAGAAATTGCTGTACCACCGAATCTCTGATTAGGAGGCTTTTTCTCGGGATTTTCCTTAATCCGGGAAAGCAAGGATATCATCTTCAATGGCGAAGAGTGATGTGGACTAAGAGCTCTCTGGTTTTTCAGAGGTTCAAGTTATCAAAGTGGTCGAGGAGCCAACTTCATTCCAGAAATAAGCTGGAGGAGAGATTATTCAGATGCAACATTTCCTGACGAGGAAAGAACTGACAACTCGATTGAGAGGACTATTATCACTAGGGGATAAGACCGACTAGAGTGATAGTGATGCAATATGATTGCGAATGCAAATCAATAATGCATGATGTATGTATGTTTATGCTGATAGAACTGACGTGACATACAGACTAATAGATGAACATGACGAGATACTCGGCCACAGTGGGAGATGTAAAGTATCACTTGTTCACGATAGCAATTCTACCTTGCTTAGGAGAAGTAATCCTCGAGGGGAACTATGTTGGTCGGGCTTAGGAGATAAGAACTCGGCCGAGGCGTGTCAGACGAAACAAGGTCTCTGACACAGTTGATCCCTTCATTCAGGTGTACTGGGTTAGAAGGAGTACTTTGATTCTGCACTTTGAAGTTCGCTTACTTCTGGAGAAGCGGTTGATGTTTTTTTGATGTTTAACAGTCAAAAGGAATTGCCATCTTTATTTTAAAGCAGAAAAAGTTTTACAAGTAAATTCATTTTTGTTTTATTTCAAGAATCGTTGAGCATGTTAAAATGTCGTTCTGTAAAGCTAAAACAAATAAGAATTACAAACAAAAGCACAAGGGCTCAAATTTTATTGATAAGATGGAGATCAGCCAAACGCGTGATTCCAAAGAGTATTTACAAAGTTAGAAAATGGTAATTTACAGGGAAAAAGGCTACGTTGAAACATAACGACCACTATCCTTCTACCAACTTTGAATTCTGGGCATCCTGAGCTTCTGTCGAAGATGACCTTGACTGGAGTTTTCCTCCGATGGATGGTGTAACTGCTGCTGAGGGACTTGCCTCTGTTGAACATAGTTACTTGCCATTATCCCTAATTTTTGCCTGGATTGTACTTTGATGTTTCTAATCCACCGGGATGGTTTTTTATTATTTTTTGTCTCTAACTTTTGCCTGGACCGCCCTTTCGGGTTTTCATTCCACCGAGACGTTTTTTTTAGGCGGAGTATTTCTTGACTACATCAACATTCGTGGGGTAGGCAAATTCCTCTTCGTCCATGGTTGCAAGTCTCAAGGTGCCGCCTGAGAAAGCTTTCGTGACCACGTAGGGGCCGTCATAGTTCGGAGTCCATTTGCCCCGAGAATCAGTGAGAAATGATTGTATCTTCTTGAGCACAAGGTCTCCTTTTCTGAAGACGCGAGGTCGGACCTTTTTGTCGAACGACTTCTTCAATCTTTGCTGATACAACTGACTGTGGCATAGTGTCGTGATTCGCTTCTCTTCGATCAAATTCAGTTCATTGTGTCGACTTTGACACCATTCAGCCTCTGTAAGCTTAGCTTCCATCAATACCTGGATTGATGGGATCTCTACTTCGATGGGGAGCACTTCCTCCATGCCATATACTAGAGAGAAAGGGGTTGCCCCTATTGAAGTGCGGACAGATGTGAGATAACCGTGAAGAGCAAAGGGTAGCATTTCGTGCCAATCTTTGTAGGTTACAACCATCTTTTGAACAATCTTCTTGATGTTCTTGTTAGCCGCTTCTACCGCTCCGTTCATCTTTGGTCGGTAGGGAGATGAGTTATGGTGTTCGATCTTAAACTCTGCGCACAACTCTTTCGTCATCTTATTGTTCAAGTTAGATCCATTATCAGTAATGATCTGGCTCAGAACACCATAACGGCAGATGATATTGTTTTTGATAAATCGGACCACCACTTGTTGGGTTACATTAGCGTACGACGCTGCTTCAACCCACTTGGTGAAGTAGTCAATGGCTACCAAAATGAACCGATGTCCGTTTGAAGCTTTGGGTTCAATCATGCCAATCATGTCGATTCCCCATATGGAAAAAGGCCATGGGGAAAAGAGAACTTTGAGATGTGTTGGCGGTACATGAATTTTGTCAAAGTATATTTGACACTTGTGACACCTCCTCATGTACTTGTAGCAGTCGGATTCCATTGTCAACCAATAGTACCCTGCTCTTAGAATTTTTCTCGCCATTGTGTGTCCGTTGGCATGAGTGCCAAAGGACCCTTCATGAATTTCTTTCATCAGCATGTCTGCTTCTGGTCTGTCTACGCATCGGAGCAAGACCATGTCAAAATTTCTCTTATAGAGAGTATCACCGCTCAGGAAGAAGCTGTTTGCTAGTCTTCTGAGGGTTTTTATGTCCTTCCTTAGTGCCCCAAGTGGGTACTCTTGTTTCTGAAGGAAGCATTTGATATCGTGATACCAAGGTTTGTCGTCTATTACTGCTTCAATCGTGAAGATGTAAGCGGGACTTTCAAGGTGCATTATGTCGATCTTAGGTAGGTCGTTCCATTTACCTACACTAATCATGGAAGAGAGAGTGGCTAATGCATCAGCCATGTGATTCTCCTCACGAGGGATATAATGAAATTCGATTCTGTTGAAGAAAGGTAATAACCTTCTTGCATAATCTTTATAAGGAATCAGTCCTGATTGGTATATGTTCCAATCTCCTTTTATCTGATTGATAACCAGGGCTGAGTCGCCGTATACGTCCAAGTTTTTGATCCTTAAATCAATTGCTTCTTCGAGACCCATAATACAAGCTCCGTATTCGGCCTCGTTGTTTGTACATTTGAACATAAGTCGAGCGGTGAAAGGAATGTGGGTACCCTTAGGGGTAACACTTATTGCCCAAATTCCGTTTCCATAATGATTGACAGCTCCGTCAAAGATAAGTCCCCATCGGGAACCTGGTTCTGGCCCTTCACTGGGTAACGGTTCGTCGCAGACTTTCATTTTTAATGGGAAGTCGAACCCGATTAATTCTTGATCGTCAATCGGTTGATGAGCCAAATGATCGGCCATAATACTTTCTTTAATGGCTTTCTGAGCGTGGTACTCTATGTCATATTCTGATAGCAACATCTGCCAACGGGCAATCCTTCCCGTGAGAGCAGGTTTTTCAAATACATACTTGATTGGATCCATTTCGGATATTAACCAAGTAGTGTGACGAATCATGTACTGGCGAAGATGTTTGGCTGCCCAAGCCAAAGCGCAGCAAGTTTTCTCAAGCATAGTATACTGAGTGTCACAGTCGGTGAACTTCTTGCTTAGATAATAAATGGCAGACTCTTTCCTTTTGGTTTCATCTTGTTAGCCAAGTACACACCCCATTGAGTCTTCCAAGATTGTGAGGTAGATGATCAGTGGTCTTCCTTCCACTGGAGGTGATAGAATTGGAGTATTCAACAGATATTCCTTAAAACTGTCGAAGGCGGTTTGGCAGTCTTCTGTCCAAACGCAGTCCTGGTTCTTTTTGAGTAACTTGAAAATTGGCGCACAGGTAGCGGTCATGAAGAATATGAATCTGGAGATGTAGTTCAAACGTCCCAGGAATCCTCTGACTTGTTTTTCAGTTTTCGGAGAAGGCATTTCTTGAATGGCCTAACCTTGTCAGGATCAACCTCAATTCCTTTCTGGCTTACGATGAACCCTAAGAGTTTCCCTGAACGAACACCGAAGGTGCATTTGTTGGGATTCAAGCGGAGTTTGTACTTTCTCAAACGCTCGAAAAGTTTTGACAGGTGGGTCACATGCTCCTCTTCTGTCTTAGATTTTGCAATCATATCATCGACATACACTTCGATTTCTTTGTGTATCATGTCATGAAACAGAGTAGTCATGGCCCTTTGATAGGTTGCCCCGATGTTTTTCAAACCGAACGGCATTACCTTGTAACAAAAGGTACCCCATGGGGTAATGAACGAAGTTTCTTCCATGTCTTTCGGCGCCATTTTGATCTGGTTATAGCCCGAGAATCCATCCATGAAGGAGAAAACTTTGAACTTTGTTGTACTGTCCACCAGCATGTCAATGTGTGGTAAAGGAAAGTCGTCCTTTGGACTAGACTTATTTAGATCTCTGTAATCCACACACATTCTGACCTTTCCGTCCTTTTTCGTAACAGGTACGATGTTGGCTAACCATTGAGGATATTCTGATGTAGCGAGGAAACCCGCGTCAATCTGTTTCTATACCTCTTCTTTGATTTTGATGGCCATGTCCGTGTGAGTTCGTCTCAACCTCTGCTTTACTGGGGGACATTCTGATCTTAACGGTAAGTGATGTTCCACGATGCTGGTATCCAACCCTGGAATATCCTGATAGAACCAAGAGAATACATTGGGGAATTCTTTGAGAAGCTTTATCAAACTCTCTTTGGCAGTTGGACTGAGCAGTGCCCCAATCCTGATTTCTTTTCTCTCTTTTCTAAACCCAAGTTTACCATTTCCAACGGCTCTTTATGAGGTTCAATAGGCCTTTCCTCTTGTCTGAGTAATCGGGAGATCTCTTCTGGAATTTCGTTGTCAACTTCTTCAGCCCCAAATACCGGGAACTCAAAGTTGGGAGAAGGCATCGGATCGTATGTTTCAACAGGGTATAAAACAAGCAATCTGCATGACGTGATGATTCGTGTTTAGAAGAGATAGAGAAAATGCAAGTGTGTGCAGTGTATCTTTTATTACTGCTTGTTTTTATTTGAATTGTTTTTTAGGATTACCATTTTCTGAGAAAAAGTAAAAAAGAAAACAACAATTAATGCAGAAATTACATAACGACGTTATTTTATTAATGAACAAGTCGATCCTTGAAACTACAGCCCTATAAAATAAAACTCTGTCGCTTTGGGCAAAGCGAAGAGGAAAAATTTACAAAAAGTGAGCCCTATCAAAACATCCGTTTCACCAGGGCAGGGTGAAAGGTTAAAGATGGCAATTACTTTGACTTATGAACGATCTTCGGAGCATCGACAGCAACCCAGTGGCGGCGAACTCCTCGGTGAATCACAAAGTTTTGCACCTTCCTTGATTTGTCTTTAGAAATGACGCTGATTTCTGGTGGAGCAGGATCATTGGAATCTGTCTCTCAGGCAGAATTATCGTAGGAGGATTCCTCTATTGCATTTTGCATAGCATTTGTGCTCTCAGCTGTATCTCCCTATCCAGTTGGCTGGATATCTTCGAGCCTGATACGAAAGCTTTCGGGAGCGGTGTACTTGACCATGAAGTCGTATTTTCCACTCGGTTGTCCCAGGGTGTCCCACACTTCTTTGGAACTGGAGGGGTCATCCCTCTTGATGACGTTGACCTCGGGAAAGGAATAGTTGATGAATTCTAGTCCTGCAAACGTTGCAAATTCATCGTCATGTTAAGTAGTTTCTGAATGACCTGAGTGTTGATCCCATAACATGGTGGAGACACAGGTATTCTGTTCAATGATGCTCAGTTAAGTTGCATTACTCGACTGACTTTCTGGCCCCAAGTCTCCTGGTTAAGGCTGGCACATTGGCAGACCGTCCATCTGGCCATAGTAATTGTGGTCAAAGTTGTCTTTCATCGGAGTGTCCTCCTCTAATGTATTTGGTGGAGCACGACATCCTTCCGGATCGCACCCTCCGTATATCATTTCGACGTTTGACCGTGGTATAAATCTCGGACTCTGTGCGGGATAGCAAAATGGCGTATGCACCTCTTCTTGAGACATATAACCGTCCTCGTTAAGATAGGACTTCCATTCTTCATCTGTGTCAGAGGGATCCTCCTCATTGATAGCATGGACTATTTGAGACACTGGGTGAAGGAAACCTCCACTGTGGAAGAAATCCTGAATGGGATGAAGACTTTCATCGTTAGCAGCTGTCCGGGTACAGGTTGTAGAAAAACCAAGACCCTTCTTTGTTGTATTGCTAGTAGGAATGACAAGTTGTCCCCATCCTGTTGTATCGGTACTCTCGACTTCTTTAATAGCATATTTGTACGAGGAAATTGAAGTTCCTCCTCCAGATTGATCGTCCTTGTGTAGCGAAAGCACTTGGAACTGGGTTCCGATTATCCCTTCTGGTTCCACATAAGTGGATGACGATAAATTGCTGACGAGCAAGGCCTGTTCCCCACAGACTGTGATGAGTTGGCCGTTCTGGACGAACTTTAGCTTTTGGTGGAGGGTCGAGGTGACCGCTCCAGCCTGATGTATCCAAGGTCTTCCTAATAAACAACTATACGTTTCCCAGATGTCCATGACCTGGAAGGTGACTTGGAAAGTGTGAGGACCAATAGTTATGGGAAGATCAACTTCGCCGGTAACCATTTTTCTGGATTCGTCGAACGCTTTGACGACGACCTCACTGGTTCTCATCGGAGGGCCTTTGAATGATAATTGCATCAAAGTAGACTTCGGCATAACATCCAGGGCTGACCCTGTATCTACCAGTACGCTAGCTAAAGCATCGTCCTGGCAGTTGAGTGTAATATTGAGCGCCATGTTATGACGGCGACCCTCTTCAGGTAATTCCTCATCACTAAATCCCAAGTTATTGCAAGAAGTGATGTTAGAGACAATACTATTGAACTGTCTGATGGTTACATCCTGTTCCACAAAGGCTTGCTCCAAAACTTTATGTAGAGCCTCCCCGTGCGCTTCTGAACTTAGTAACAGTGATAATAGCGAGATCTTTGAAGGAGCCTGTAACAGTTGATTGACAATGTTGTATTCACTCCTTTGGATGAGCTTCAGCATCTCATCATTGTTTTTCGAAAGGTCGGGATTACTGGACTGACCGACTGATGGATCGGGAGCTTCTGTCTGAAGTTCCTTTTCTTTGTTGGACTCTCCAGCTCCTCTGTTGAAGATTCTACCACTCCGTGTTACACGACTGATGTCTGCAATATTCACGACGGAGGGTAATGGAATTTCCTTTCCATTTTCAATTATCGTCGCACCGTGTTTGTAAGAGATAGCCTTAGCTGATTCATACGGTAGTGGTCCCGACAAATAGATGACTATGGGAACCTTCTGGTTTTTCTGACCATCGTATGTAATCTCGATCTGTTCCCGGTTGGGAACTTTGGGTTCGTCAAGTAGAGGAATGATGGTGAAAACATCCCTAGTTCTTTGATGATCAGAGATTACAACAACGTCCTCAATTTGACCGGCAAGGTAATTCGGCGCCCAGTTGATGGGTCCGAAACCTGGATATGGGCGGATCTCTCCATGATCCACCTGCCCCTGGAGAGCTACTCGCACAAGGTAGCACCCTTGGTTACTTTCCGAACAGACTCCACAACATTCATAATTGTGTGGTGGCACTTGACCACGCCCACTTTGAATACAATGTAACCTCACTAGGTTAGCTTCCACGAGTCGGACATCCTGACTTTGACGCCGAGTGGGGTTTATGTTATTGATACTAATTTGCTGAGTATCTTCATCCATGTAGATTGGCATCCACCAATGATTTAACAAGTGCTGAAGTGCTTCCTGGACAAAGGCACATCCCTGATCATTTTCGCAACCCGCTTTACCGCTGTGATAATTATGTGATATCAGGAATCCGAGTTGGACCTGCTCAGCATGCAGCTCTACCAAGTTGGTATTCATCGCACAGATGTCGTGGTTCTGAATGACGTTGGAATTCGTGTAAACCATGTTAACTCCACGAACTCTGTGCTCTTGGATCCATCCGAGATCCATCTGTCCCTGTAGAACTGCTTGCACCACAGAACATCCTTAATTGTTTTTAGAGAAGACATCACACTTATGATAATTATGAGGTGGCACATGGCCGTATCCACTCTGTCTACAGTGCATCTTGACCAAATTGGTCCTTAACAAGAGTACATTGTGAATTTGATAGACGTTGTTAAGTTCTTTCGCAATTAGGTTAACTGCAGCTTTCTCATGTTGAGGCAGCGGGTTTGTGAGAACAATGGGATTCGTATCTTTGAAAGATAAGAGCTCGCTCCTAACAAGCTTTTGCACGTCGAATTTGAAATTGAGGCAATTCTCTATGTTATGCCCTGGACCTCCTTGATGATAAGGGCATATCTGATCCACCTTAAACCAAAAAGGCAGATTTTCCGGTACTGTAAGAGGGGACTTAGTCTAGATGTGCCCCTTAGCCAGTAGTAACGGAAATAGTTCTGCGTACAACATGGGTATAGGATCAAACCCTGGTGGCTGTGTTGTACGGTTGTTTTTGTACTGAGGACGAGCCTGCTGAAGAGGCTGTTATGTCCTTTGCTGATTAGGTTGGCTCTGCGCAACCTGAGGTTGATACATAGGAATAGGCGCAGGACTGATAGTAGGAGTTACAGCTGCTACCGGTTGATAACGTCGCCTTTGCTTTCCGAGAGAGATATTCCCAATATCTTTCTCTTTTTTCTTAGGGAGAGCACTACCGTATCATTTTGTACTACTCGATGATCCAGCGTCTTTTACCAAACGTCCTTCTCGGACGGCTTCCTCAAGACGAACTCCCATGCCCACCATCTCGGTGAAATCACTGGGTGCACTGGCAACCATTCTATCATAGTAAAATGAGCTTAAGGTCTTTAAAAAGATCTTTGTCATCTCTTTTTCCTCAAGAGGTGGACAAATCTGAGCGGAAATTTCGCGCCATCTCTGAGCGTACTCCTTAAAGGTTTCCTTGTCCTTTTGTGACATTGATCTGAGTTGATCTTTGTCCGGTGTCATGTCCAAATTGTATTTGTATTGTTGGACGAAGGCAGTACCAAGATCTCTGAATGTACTAATCGTAGTATGGTTTAAACCCATGTACCATTTGAGTGCGGCACCGGTTACACTATCTTGAAAATAGTGAATCAGTAGGTCCTGATTCTCCATCTGAGCTGACATTCGCCGAGCGTACATCACCAAGTGACTTTGAGGGCAAGAGTTACCCTTGTATTTTTCAAAGTCAGACACTTGAAATTTGTGCGGAACTTTCACATTGGGGACCAGACAGAGGTCTGCGGCGTCCTTTCCAAATAGATCCTGACCACGAATGGCTTGCAGTTCTTTCTGCATTTCTAGGAACTGTTCCTGGAATTCATCCATTCTATCGAACATAGTTTCCTTCTTATCAGAAGGTATCGGCGGAATATGTCCTTCCAAGACAGTGTGCACCATAGGGGGTGGGACCGTGACTACGACAGTGAATCTTGGCGTTTCCCGAAGTTTGTAACCTTCAGGAGTCTTCAGTATGCCCCTGGCATCTTCGCTTTCCCGAAGTTTGTAACCTTCAGGCCCAGTGGATTCTGTTATGATTCCCTGATCTTCAGTGATCGGCGGAACATATCCTTCCGGGATATAGTTAACAGGCATGCCCCAAGGACGATCTTTCGGCATTTGATACCTAGGATCATATTTCTCCACTATGGGCGTTGATGTGATCTCTGAGATCACAGTCCTTTGTAGCTGAGCTTCTGCCATGCTTGCATGTCGTTACGAAGCTTTCTCATATCCTCTCTTAGAGCGTCGATCTCTTCTTTCAACTCTCTATTTTCTTCCTCAAGATCATCCATCTTTTTCTGACGATTGGCCCGAGTATTGTATGAATGAGACAGCTTGACTCTAGAATCGAGACACAAACGTGAGATTCGTAGGTAAGAAGAATATGCGATGTGAGAATGATGAATGCAATGATTATATTAATTGTTTTTTGGTTTAATCAAAATAAACTTCGACAATTAGATTGCAAATATCAAACAGTGGGGAAACCCCTTTTTATTGAATTCAAAGGATTACAGAAATGGAAATACAGTAGATTACAAGGTGCAGAAACAGAAACCTAAGCTAATGGGTCCCGAGTCCTCTCTGAAGAGAAATCGGCTGCTGACTCTGGTACTTTCCTTTTCTTTGACCGGGGCTCTTGGGCCGTTGTCGGGTTGTCATTCCTTTGCCAGGTGAAAGGAGCGAGCGAATTCCTTTGGTCATCTTGATTCTCTACAGCATGTTGCTCCAAAATTTCAATCAGAGCGCCCTTATCTTTCAGTAGTTGTTGTAATTTGATGCACTCCACGTTGAGGGTGCGGTACTTGTTCTTCCAAGACCTCATCTCCCGTTGAACTTTGTTGAGAGTAACCTGAAGCTTTTCAGTTTCAGTCATGAAGTACATGACAGACTCCCTCGGTGGAAGAACTCCATTACGAGGATAAGGCATCTTTAGCTTGAGAGCTCTAGTTTGCACCCAGTGGAGATAAGGCTCCACTGAGACACAGTCCAGTTTTCCTAGAGACTCTCGTCCTTTCTTATGAACATATTTCCAAGCGTGCACTATTTCCGTCTTTAGTGCTCTGTCACTTTCTCATTCCTTGGAGAAAAGACCTTCCAGATGAACACTCTGTGGGACGTGTCTCATCGGGTATCCAAATTGACGACGAACAAGAACTGGATGGTAATTGATTCCTCCCTTAGTTCCTATAAGGGGTATGTTGGGGAAGTTTCCACAATGTTCAATGATCCTGATTACATCATAAATCCTATTACACCAATCTATGTCAGAGTTGGTGAGGGACAAGATTTTCTGCGACCAACGTAAGGTACTCTTGTGATCCCAAAAAGCAGCAGACTTAGGCAAGTGAGAGATAAACCATTTATAAAGCAGAGATACGTAACATGTGATCTCCCCTCCCCTGTACAAATTTCCCAAGTGTACAGAATGATACGCATCTGCGACCAAAGTCGGCACAGGGTTTCCAATGAGAAAAACCTTAATGGAGTTGATATCGACGAAGTTATTAATGTTAGGCAACAAAAATAACCCGTAGGTGAGTAAAACAAAGATGCTTTCAAAAGCAGTCACGTTCCCGATACTAGCGAAGTACATGGCTTTCTTTGTCAAGAACTGGGCTGGAAAACCTTGTATGCCACCCTTAGTGGTCATGTGAGTCCTGACCTCATACTCGTCCAAATGAATTGCTCTTGCAATGGTCTGATTCTTTGGAATTTCTTCCAGTCCAGAAAATGGAGCTCGGTCTGTAATGTGTAGATCAATCAGATAAGAATACTCCTCCAGCGTTGGTGCTAGCTGGTAATCCGGGAATGTGAAACAGTGATAGACCGGATCGTAGAACTGAATGAGTGCATCCATGATTCCCTCAATCACATGGACTCTTAGCAGAGATAGCAAACCTCCGTACTTGGCTCTGAAAGCCTCTTGGTTTGTGATCATCCTCACCAAACCTCTTAAATCCTCTAGTTTTGGAATCCGGAAGGTGTACTTATGAGTTCTCCTTCAACCAAAATCCATTAGCGTAATCTTTTTCTCTGATATTTGCAATCACAGTCTTAGTTTATTTTGAAAAAACAGAGAGACTAGAAGAGAAATTTTTTTTTGAATGTTTTAATATTTTTTAGATGAATGCATGAACGCAGCACACAAAAACATAGAAAAAACATGGGGTCAAAGGGTCGTTGTCATGAAGTCAAGGCTCTACCCATCCCCAAAGGTTTATATTAGGGTGATTTTTGTACCTGTACTCAAAATCATCAGCTCCTCCCAGGATAACAAACAGCAAGCGAATCGCCAACGAGCTGTATGAAATCTTAGAGTAAATGCTATTCACCGAGAATAGATCATCAGCCTCAAATGAGGGTAGTATCGTGTGACAACTATTTCCGATAGCTTCTGCACTACAAAAGGGTTGGCTCCTCAGCTTCTCAGACGGCACAATCGGCCCATTGCCTATGAGAGGGAATGGGTTGCATTGGGAAGCCTCCACTGAGGTTGATGGTCGACCTCGTCGCCATCACTTATCTTAAGTGCATACTCAATCTTTCCACATGCGGCATCACACGCATTCCCATTAGCAGAAAAATAAACACAGATGTCAATTAGGAAAAGCAGTATATATATTTGTCCTAATCATCCTAGATCTTTAAAAGCTAAGAATCTAAAGTTCCTGACAGAAAATGGCTCCCCGACGGAGACGCCATTCTGTGGTTCCTTCCCCACTTAAAGGGTTTTTTGACCTAAGATCCTAGTGAAGTCAACAAAGAGTCCTATCCCAGAAAGAAAGAAAGACCGACCCCATGGGACGCCACTTTTAAAGTTTCCACCTAATAGATGAGAAGAGAACAAGATCTTATCGCAAAGGTGAGATAGATCCTAATGACAATGTTTCTCCCCAGTGAAGTCGCCATTTTTTCGGTAGCGAGCGATTTTGGACGTGGTTGCGAAGCACTACCGCTCTTTGGTATCTACAGCTCGATTCATTTGTTATCCTATTGAAGTTGATGAAGGAAGGGAAATAGATGTCTCAAATTAACCTTGCATTCAAACTGAGATTAAACAGTCAAAACGGTTGGTTTACAGATGCTACAAAGATTCGGGGTCTCTTTTAGGTTTATTTTGCTTAAAGTAGTGTTCGGTCGATTGGTGGGAGGTTAAGATGTTAGGACGGATGTATGAAAGTATGGGATTTTGGGTTTTTGTTTAGTGTGCTCGCTAAGATTTTTCTTTCAATCTTATGCCTACGTATTCCTGTTTACCTAAACATGGAAATCAGAGTGATCGTAGTTCCTCCTATTCTATGGGAGGAAATGGTGTTTTGGTGTCTTGTTCAAAGCCCAAGACGTGAAGCTAAAAGGTCGTTTGTATCTTGTTCAAAGCCCAAGATGTGAAGCTAAAGGGTCTCAACTTCAGAGAGAATTTGTCATTTCTAAAGAGGTTTGTTTGTCACAACTGTTGGGTGACTGATTATAAAGGAGGATTACTTTAACCGGGATATGTGAATCCGGCAATGCCATAATTTCCTTTATAGGGGTTTTCCAACCTGAAGGAGAAGACTTTAACTCAGTGTAGAGCAATGCCATCTTTCCTTAAGAATTTCTCATGCTAAAAGAGGGACAGTGGCGTGGATGTAAATAATCCAAAGGCTTTCCGCTTACAGCGATTAGTTGAAGGGGAAGGAGTTGTTGATGTTTGTGTACTGTGAACGAGGCACAGCTTTGATGCTAAAAGGTTGATTGGATCAACCAGTGGTTTTCTTACATGAAGCCTAAGAGGAGGCTATTATGTGTCTCGTACAAAGCCCGAGAGAGAGGCTAAAAGGTTTTGACTCAACGAGGGAGTCCTTTGGTATCTTGTATAAATCCCGAGATGGAGGCTAAAGAGTTTTGACTCAACAAGAGAGAGTCGTTTTTATCTCGTACGAAGCCCGAGATAGAGGCTAAAATATTTTGACTCAACAAGAGAGTCTTTATGTATCTCGTATGAAGCCCGAGATGGAGGCTATTTGTTAGCTCCGCTGGGGAGAATCATTGTACAAAGCCCAAGAGGAGGCTGTTATGACTGTTTCAGTCGAGTGACGGGTCCAGTATGCTGATTTAAAGAGAAAATCAGTTCTTATATGAGTAATGTTATACTCATGGATTTGTTCCAAGGATCGGGGTTATTTCTTGTTCTTTAAGGAAATGGGAAATCCAAAGGGTATTGAGACTGTCCGAGTCTACGGGTTTCCTTCCTATTTTTGAAGGGAGCTTGAGAATGTCTTCGAGACTCAAGGAAATTAGACTGTCCAAGTCTAGAGTTTCATCTTTTGTACTATGCTTTGAGAAACAGTAGTAGACTCTTAGAAAGACTGTTCTATTAAGATGACTGATTTCTGTTCCTATACCTCTAGGAGGTCATCGGGACAATTTGTACGAAGCCCAAGAGGAGGCTGGAAACTTTTAAGAAGCCGATAGGTCCTTGTATGAAGCCCAAGAGAAGGCTATCATTCCCGGAGGAAGAATCATTATATGAAGCCTAAGAGGAGGCTGTAAAAACTTCTAAGAAGCCGACGGGTCCTTGTACAATGCCCAAGAGGAGGCAGATGCTTTTAGGAAGCCTGTGGGTCCTTGAACAATGCCCAAGATGAGGCCGATACTTTTAAGAAGCCGATGGGTCCCCAAACCCCGAGAAATTCAAGACAGGTTATTCACGAGGAATAGATCAAGCCAGGAAAGTTTGAGAAATTGGAAGAAACTCAAGAGATGCCATTCACGGAGAAAAGATCATCTCTGGGGAGTAGAGTTTCTTGACAAGTGCTTTTAAGAAGTCTGTGGGTCCCCAAACCCCAAGAAATTCAAGACAGGCTATTCACGAGGAATAGATCAAGCCAGGAAAGTTCGAGAATTTGGAAGAAACTCAAGAGATGCCATTCATTGAGAAAAGATCATCTCTGGGGAATAGAGTTTCTTTGACAACTTCTACGAGTGACAGTCTATGAAAGGGTTCACCGAGAATGCTGCCTTTCATATCTCCATATTGTTTAACCCCAAGAGGAGGGAAGAATGTGTCTGGTAATCCTATGGGGATCTAGTTTTGACTATTTAAGAGTGATCAACGGGCTTAATGCTAGACGTAGTAGCCGGGGAAACTCTAAATATCTATACTATGATTACACAATTGATATGAGTTTATGAAAGAAGACTTACAGCGAAACAGCCCCACAATACAGTTATATGTATATGAAAGCGGTAAATGAGAGTGTATAAACACTTACTCGATTGTAGAGCTTCCATGCTGTTTGGTTAGTTGTTCAACAAAGAAAAATTGAAAACAACAGTATATTTCAAAATCAAAGGAGAAAGTGCTTTGAAAAAGAAAGATTTGGGGCTTACAGCTCAAGGAGAGGCCCAAAGTTTTTATCAGTGATCGCATTGTTGAATTTGTATAGAGGGACTTATACGAGTGACTGAGGCCCAAAAATTGTTTTCTTTACAAAGGGATGGGTCTTACACTCTCTCAAGAGGCCCAAAAAGTTTTAAAGAAAAGAAATGGGTCTTACTACTCGAGGGTAGCCTTCATGCAGAATTTTTTGAAATACAACGGGACTTATACCATAAGTGAGGCCCAAAAATAGGTTGTATTTACAAAGGGTTGGGTCTTACACTCTATTATAGGCCCAAAAGAGTGGGGATTATAACACGAGGGTAGGCCCAAGGTTTTTCATTTTAAAATGGCGATCGCGCCGAGATTTTCTTTTAACGCGAAGGGGCTTATACAATATCTGAGGCCCAAAATGGTTTTGATTAAAAGGGGATTGGGTCTTACACTCTATTAGAGGCCCAAAAGTTTTGAATATGATTTAATCCAAAAACCCTAATTTGTTTTCAAAATGTGTTTTAATTGAATAAAAATTCAATTAAAATGATCAAAATTGTTTAACATATGGAAAAAAAATTGTGATCTTGGATTAATGCTTCAAAAATTAAGTATTGATCTACAAAATAATTAGAAGTCATTAAAAGTTGCAAAATCAAGGTGGAAAAAATATTCAAAATGTCAAAAACAATTAAAATATTAATTCTTTGTAAAAATATCAATTATATGAAATAAAAAATATTTTTGGGATTTTTTTGGAAAATAAAACATTTTAACATTTTTGTGAATTATTAAAAAAAGAATCAACTCAAAATCATTAAAACTCAGAGAGAAATTAATTTTTGAATCAATTAAATAAAATAACAAAATTCAAATATTTGAATTTGTGAAAATGGCGCCAAAAACATGGACCAAGAACACGCGCGTTTTCTGCCTTGCCCAGATTTGCATTTTCTATCCAATCTCACTGAATACTTGATTATATCATGCAATCACATACCAATCAACTCGTTTCAACCTCACGATCATGTCTATGGCAATTAATTTCATTTAAATTAAGCATAAAACAAGAAATCACGAAAAATCCTCAAGAACCCTAAATTCGGCATGAAGGCTGGGATTTTTAATACACGATTCAAACAAAGCAATTACTTGAGGGGAAACATTCCATGCATGATTATGAACATTTGGCAAAAGTATTGTGCGAGGAAATATGCATAGATTGAGAGATGACCAAGTTTAGGCTTACCCCTAGGTCGTGACAGCAAGAGCAAATTGATTTCTGAGTTGGAGGTGTTACAGATGAATTGTGATGATCTGAACAGCTTCCCTACACCCTATGGAGTGTGTTTGAATGCTTGAACTTGATGGAAATTGGCTGGATCACTTCATGGCATCTCAACTGCAACTTGGTTAAAACCTTGAGCAATTGACTGGTGATTCTGAGAAATCAGTGTTCCAGATGTTGTTTAAGTGTTTGATCAGCTCACATATGATGTATATGAGGTGCGTGTGTGTGATTGGTTTGAGTGGAATTGCTCTCTAATGAAAAACCCGATAGTGACTTGCTAAGAAAGGCATTTTTTAGAGTGTGAAGTGGATTTTGAGAAAGGCAAGTGTTGTAGGCCTTTGGTGTACTTAAAATGATCACAATTGAGCTCTATTTATAGTAGAGCAAGTTTGTTTTGCAAGGAATAGTGAATGGCAACTGCTGAGTAGGGTTGGCCAATGTTGGCAAATGAAAATCCAAGTCTCCTCTAGCCATTGACTAGAGGTTAGGGCACAGGCTGTTGGTCCCCTTGGTCTTGGATAAGTCTTGACTGAATTTAGTTGCTAATAGCTCAGTCCATGCCACCTTGATGCTTCCATTGAATGCTCCAATCCAAAATTGGAGTCTTGTCCCTATTTTGGGCAATTCTAGGTTTAACATGCTATTTCCTGTTCCAAGGACTTTGGAGGCTTGGCTCGGTGATTGTCCCCTTTAGATTCAATTCTCAGATGTGTCCAAAGTGATGACAAGGCTTGGAATTGGCTGATTTTGGCAAATCGAGCAAAAGTGCAAAATTCTGCCTTGCCTTGGCAGATTTCAACAAGGCAACTTGCCAATGTCATATCTCATGGCTCAAGTTGAATTTGGTGATGTTCTTGGCCATTTTGGAAAGCTCTTATATGATACAACAACTGTTTGATCATATTTGGTTTTGATACTTTTTGGATCCAAGTGAAAGATGTCCCTACATTTGGAAAAAAGTAAGGCAAAATCTGACTTAGTGAAATTTTCACTAAGTGTTGGAACAAAGTGACTTTTCTTGATTTTGATCACTCCATAACTCAAAATCCATGAGGAATTTGGACATAGGTCAGTATGAAGCTTTTGTGGAGGGCAATGAGATCTACAAATCAAGCTTTGGAAGGAAAAAAATGGCTTTGTTGTTTAGGAGTTATGATCCTCCAAAGTTGGTACCTTTGTCACTTTTTTTCATAACTTAGAAATTTTTTTTAAGTTTTTATGGTTACCCCTTTTACAAGTTATCCCATTTTCTTTGATTTTTCTTGATGAATGATGATTCAAATCATACATAAACATCATTTTAGGGTTAAAAATCCATTTTAGTGAAAAATCTCAAAAAGTCAAAGTTGACTTTTGTGCACAGTTGACTTTTTATCAGATGAATTCCAAACTGTGCAATTCTTCAGGAAATCATGTCCTTGACCTAAATCAAACTTGATGGACATGTTCCATGGGTGGTATAGGGTGTATTGAACCATGTCTTAGGGCTTAGGAGCATGTCCTGGTCAAAAGTCAAAGTTATAGTTGACTTTTCCCGCGAAACACTAACTGTGGTTCAGATGAAATTGAGACTTGTTGCTCAAGCTTCTTGGATCAATCCATTGTTTCAAATGAATAAATATGACATATTGGAGATCCTCAAATCCTCTCTTGAGGTCTTGGTTCATAGTTGGTCCCAAAAGTCAACTTAGGGGTGAATTAGGTCAAGAAACCCTAATTCCCGATTTTTGATGAATGCATCCCCTGAGGCAAAACTGACTAGATGATTGGGTTTATAAGGTTCCATGGAGAATATTAGGTTATATTTTGGATCTTTGGCTCATGCCCAGAGGAAATTTTCCACCTAGAGGCCCTGGTCGACCAAAACCCTAATTTGGTGACACTGGCGATCTTGAGGCTTGATCCACCTAGAAGGGAGCAACCTTGTGCTTAATCCTTGATGTGGGAGTCCTCTTGATCCATTGTGTATGTTTGAGGGTGTAGACAAGTTGAATATCATGCCATTCCTTGATTGATTCTTTTTCTAAGAACTCTGAGAGGGCTTGAAACCCTAATTTTGATTGCAGTGGATGCTCAATAATTCCTTGAGGAGATTGATGAGGCATAAAGGTACATCGATATTGTGATGATGATTTGTACAATGATGGGAAATCTTAGTGGTCAAAATTTGGGGTATGGCACTAACATCTTTATAGGATGATTGATCTTCATCGGCAAGAAATGAGCCGACTTAGTCATCCTATCCACTATTACCCAAATAGAATCATTACCCTTCGCAGTCCTCGGCAACCCGTCACAAAATCCATCAAAATGCTATCCCACTTCGATTCGGGAATGCTCAGTGGTTGTATTAAACCCAAAGGCTTCTGATGTTCAATTTTTGACTTCTGACAAGTCAAGCAAGCATAAACAAATTCTGCAACGTCCTTTTTCATTCTAGGCCACCAAAACAACTTCTTCAAGTCTTGATACATTTTCGTAGCACCGAGATGAATACTCAACCCACTTCTATGTCCTTCTTCAAGAATACACTTCTTAAGTTCAGGAATATCCGGAATACACACTCTATCTCCGAATCTCATCACACCATTTTCATCAATTTTGAACTCCCCACCATTACCTTGGTTAATCAACGTCAACTGATCCACCAGCTTCAAATCGGATTTCTGACCTGCTCGAATTTCTTCAAGAATACTACTAGTCAGCTTCAACATTCCCAATTTTACACTATCAGAATTAGCTTCGCACACTAAACTCATGTCTCTAAACTGCTCAATCAATTCCAACTCACGCACCTTAAGCATTGACATATGCAGTGACTTCCTACTCAACGCATCAGCCACTACATTTGCTTTTCCAGGATGGTAATTCAAATCGAAATCATAATCCTTCAATAATTCAAGCCACCTTCTCTATCTCATATTCAACTCCTTTTGATCAAACAAGTACTTTAAGCTTTTATGATCACTGAACACTTCAAACCTCGAACCAAACCTCGAACCAAAAAGATAGTGTCGCCAAATTTTTAGTACGAACACTATAGCTGCCAACTCTAGATCATGTGTAGGATAATTCCTTTCATGAACTCTTAGTTGTCTCGATGCATAAGCAACAACCAGTCCATTCTGTATTAGCACTCCACCAAGACACATCTTCGATGCATCGCAATATACCACAAAGAACTCATTTGGATTAGGTAAAATCAATACTGGAGCGGTCGTCAACTTCTTCTTTAATTCTAAAAAACTCTCCTCACATGCCACATCCCACACATATGCTTGACCCTTCCGCGTTAGTTGCGTTAAAGGTAAAGCTAACTTAGAAAAGCCTTCAATAAACTTGCGATAATAACCTGCCAATCCAAGAAAACTTCGGATTCCAGTAGAAGATTTCAGAGTCTCCCATTTCAACACAACATCAATCTTCGTGGGATCCACAGCAATTCCACCACTTGAAATTACATGGCCAAGGAAACTTACTTCCTTCAACCAGAACTCACATTTCGACAGTTTCACATATAACTTCCTCTCTCTCAATACTTGCAGCACAATCTTCAAATGCTATGCGTGCTCTTCTTCTGATTTGGAGTATATCAAAATGTCATTGATGAAAACCACAACAAAATTATCCAGATACTCATGAAAAATTCGATTCATATATTCCATGAACACACCAGATGCATTGGACACACCGAATGGCATTACAGTGTATTCATAGTGACCATATCTCGTCCTAAAAGCCGTCTTTGGAATATCATCTGGTTTAACATGAATCTGATGATAACCAAATCTCAAATCAATCTTGTTGAATACACAAGCTCCCACTAACTGATCCATCAAGTCGTTGATCCTCGGAAGTGGATACTTATTCTTGATAGTTACTTTACTTAGTTGTCTGTAGTCGACACACAATCTCATACTACCATCTTTCTTCTTAACCAACAACACCGGAGCACCCCACGAAGAAACGCTTGGTCGAATAAACTTCTTCTCTAATAACTCTTCTAGTTGCTTCTTCAATTCACTTAACTCGGAAGCTGACATCCGATATTGAGCTATCAACACCAGACTTGTGCCTGGTATCAAATCCACTGCAAACTCTACTTCACACTCTGGCAGCAAATCACTTATGTCATCTGGAAATACATCAGAAAATTCATAAACGACAGGTAGTTCAATATTTGTAACATCACGGTCAACTTGCAGTGACGCAAACATTGCGAACATCAAGGCTTCATCTTCTAGAAGTTCACCCACTTGCTTAGCAGACAAAAACATCAACTCACCGTTATCACCAAACGCATGAAACTCCACTATCTTAGCATAACAATTGATATGAACGTAGTTGAATTCCAACCAGTTCATTCCAAGGATAACATCAATTTGGTGCAAGGGCAAGCACACCAAATCCATCCAGAAACTCCTCCCATAAATGGTCAGAGGGCATTTCAAACACACACGGGTAGTAGTAACAGAACCATTAGCAGGCGTATTTATCACCATACTACCATTCATATCAGATAATTTCAAACCCAACCTATTAGCACACTCAAGCGAAATAAACGAATGAGTAGCACCAGTATCAAAAATAGCAACCAGCTCAACATCATTAATAAAACAAGTACCTCGAATCAAGTTGTCCCTCTTAGAATTCTCCGTCCCACTCAGAGTAAACACTATACCATTGGTCTTAGCAGTAACTTCCTTCTTTGGCTTCTGACACTGGGTACTGATATGACCCTGTTCTCCACAATTGAAACATGTTGGACCATCATTCTTGCATGCCGGAGCACGATGACCAGTTTTTCCATAATTGTAGCACCTCAGCACCTTGTTCTCACATTCATTGGAACGGTGACCTCGTTCACCACACCTGTAGCACGTGATAGAAGCGGGAGCTCCTCCCCCACTTGTTCTTTTCCCCTCATATGCATTCTTCTTCCCCTTATCAGCATCGTAAGGCTTTCTACGATCTTGATGTTACTTTCCTCTTTTCTCACTCAAACTCTTGTAGTGAGCCGAATGAGCTTTGCTATCTTCCTCATAGATTCTACAGCTGTCCACCAAGTTTGAAAACCTATGAATCTGCTGATACCCAATTGCCCGTTTGATTTCTGGACGCAAACCATTCTCGAACTTGATGCACCTTGAGAACTCAGCAGTTGGCTCATTGTAATGTGGATAATACTTTGCCAGTTCCACAAACCTCGCAGCATATTCAGTCACAATTGAATTCCCTTGCTTCAGCTCTAGGAATTCGATTTCCTTCTTTCCGCGCACATCCTCAGGAAAATATTTCCTCAGAAATTCCCCGCTGAACACAGCCCAAGTAATAGCCTCACCTGCTACCGTCAACCTATGACGAGTCTCAACCCACCAGTCATCAGCTTCCTTCACCAGCATATGCGTCCCAAAACGCACTTTCTGTGCCTCAGAACAATCCATGAGTCGAAAGATCCTCTCAATCTCCTTGAGCCAATCCTGTGCTCCATCGGGACCGTATCGACCTTCAAAAGTAGGCGGCTTATTCCTCTGAAACATCTCCAACACACGGGATCCATCATTCTCAACAGCACGGGGTTGTTGCACAGCCTGAGCAACAACCTGCAAAGCAGCAGCAAGTGCAGCATCATTCCTTCCAGACATTGTTCTGTTCAACATAAGAACAGTCACAATGGTCAGAAACTAATTCCATAGTAATTCTACTGTTAGACACTATAGACTCAACAACCTGGCCGGACAGACTGACCTGTTCTGATACCACTAATGTAACACCCTTCTACCCCACAACATTTTCACACAATAAGTTAAATAAATAATCAGAGTATCTTCACAAAAATGGTGTCACATTTTATTTCATAAAATCACATCATAATATATTCTTGCTCCGTAACACGGGTTCTCAAAAATTTCATAATTATTATTCTCCAAGAAAATTCAGCATTTAAATTAAACTTCACAGCGGAAAATTTAGTCTCAAGTTCTTTATTAAAATACTGCATCATAACTTCACCAAACAGTAACTCAAAATTCAGCATCAAAAAAAAATTCATGGAAACAATATATAAATCTCCAATAATAACCAAACAGAAGGAAAATAACGCAGTTGTTCCGATCAGACGATCCCAAACCCTGATGTTATATATATCAGAGCAAGACACCTTCTAACCCACCGAAATAAAAATAATTGACTCCAAAGCTAAATCTTTAATGCGTATAAATGCTACTCTGGATCACCTGCGCGTTGCCCAGATAGGGGGAACATTCAACAAGCAGGGTGAGTAAATCGTAATCATTATAAAAGATATAAGTAAGAGATATAATAGTTATAACTATTGAAACAACAATAACATAGCAGCATGTATTCATGATAGCATATAATTCATAACAGCATTTTGATCATAACACATTTATTCATAACAGCATGTAATCATAAAATGTAGCACAATAGTAATTCACATTTTTCTTTCATAATAGCACAAGTCAAAATCAACCCAAAGTCATCACGGAAACAAACATGATGCAATGCCACCAGTCATAAAATGCAACTTGCATGCGGTACCGAAACTTCACTGATGACTTAGTCATCTTCAATCTCCAAAGATCCCCACCAATAGGATCGGTTCCCTCTTGGAACCAGAGCACTTCATAATTTGCACTTAATCCACACTATGGGATTAAGGCCATCACTGGACTATAAGTCCTACAACTTCACTGGATATCATCCTGCAAACTTCACTGGACAATTCGTCCTAAAAATATGCTATGAATGCATGATGCGTAATAATTCACAAAACACGACCACTGCTAGTCAAACGCATCATCATTCATATAATCAATCACCATAATTCATCATACACAGCAGAACATCATCATCACAGTCAACACAGTATCATCATCATCAAAATTATCATGTACTTTTCACATATATCATAACACACATATCATGATCAAACAGTAGCATGTTAATATAATCCATACCAAAAGTCACTTCCAGGCATAAATCAGAGATTTCACACACAACGCACCCACTGACAATTTCATCACAAAACATCAATACATTATGATAGCATATCAAACCTCATAATCTCCCCATCATCATCATAATATTATCATTTCATTATCCCCAATATCAATTAAATCATTACTAATTAAAATTATACAATTTTACACAAACATACAATACCTATTGATCTCTCAGCACAGAACCTCATTACTTAGCCTATACCATTCATTAGAGGATTACACTATATGATTTATATTATTTCACTATGTTATAGGTTGTTCCATTACCTTTCCAATGCTTCAAACCGCGCCTAAAATGGAGTTTCTAATCAAAAGTTACGAATTTTAGAAAAACTGAATAACAATTTCCCCCACTTAAATGGTGGCTTGCGCCACCTTACCATACATTTGGTGTCTTGCGCCACCCTTTACCCACACACACCTTGTGGCTGGCGCCACATTTACCCTTAGTGTGAGTGGCTGGCGCCACTTTTGATTTAGGTGCTTACTAACTATTTTTTTTAAACTATTCCTTTCCTTTTTCAATCCATCAATAATTCCAATACAATTCCAAATAACAATTCCAATACAGAGTTTCCACAATTCACTTGATTCATCTATCATCAAGATTTTATAATTTATCACAATCTCTCATCTCTCAGTTACTCACACATGTCAATCATTTATCAGGTCCTTGATATTTTCTACCAATCGAAATTTTTCTGTTTAATCTACTTAAACCCTCATCACAATTCATCATCGATTAATCAATCAATCACCCTACAATTATCTAATACTTAAATCAATTATAATAACACAATTACACTCCCCATACCTGATATGATTCCTTAGCCTTGAATGCTCTTCGTGTTCTTCAATCCTTCCACTGCAAATTCTCAAAGCCTAACTGCTTCTCTCTTCTCTCTGCCTCTTTTTCCAAAATGCAATGCAACAGTGAAATTTCCAAAACCCTTATTCCTCCGTATAAACCCTTAAACCTCTTTTATGGTTTTCCTATATTGTCCTCCCTAATCCTCTACAATTGACCAAAATAACCCTATTGTCAACCCACTCAAATTTTACTATATTTTTCTAATTAAACAATTATAATTAATTATTGCTCCATAATTCTCAAAATATTTCCAAACTTCACATATTTTATAATTTTCATCAAATCCATCCAAAATCATAGTATTCACACAATTCTATAATAAAATTAATTAAATAAATATTTTAATTAATTCGGGGCGTTACATTTACGATGATAGTCCTACGGTGATGGACTTGACCTTGCGATATTGGATGTTTTAGTAACATACCTCTGAATATCCAAGTTTTTGGTATCACATGCATTAGAGTATAGAAGATGAGTATATTGCATAGATAAATTGCATTTATGAATGATTGTTGTGGTGAATGTATTGTGTAATTGATTAGTTGTCCAAATTGTTATATCGTTGCTATTTTGTGCACCATTAACATATTTGAATGTATTATCATCCCCTATTTGTTTCCTGTTTTCCTCTTTATGCCTATGGTGCAGATACTCAGGTAGAGCCCAATGAGTATTAGATGTCATACCCCAATTTTGACCCTGAATTTTTGAATCGACGCATTATCATAGCACCTGCATCATCTACATAACATGGCACACATTTCATTATCAACCATAATAAACTGTTGGATTTAGAGACAATTCGGTCAAACTAAAAGTCAACTGTGCATAAAATTAGTGGACGGAAAGTTTCAAAATTGAACTTGCAGTCATCAGTCATATTAATCTACGTTTCGCGTAATTTAACATGGCGTGTTCGATTAATTTTTTGACTGCTTTTCGATCTCATTTTTTATCCGTTTGAGCCTTTTAACCGGGGAAAAATTATTTCAAAATTTGACCAAACGCTGTATTTTCTGAGTCGTTTATTTCACGCTAATCATTTTGGTGTAATCATTTTATTTTTTTGGGCACTTCGATACCATTCCGATTATTCATTTTTAACTGTTTTCTTTTTAATTTTTAATTTATAATCATTTTAATTTAATCAGTTTCTTTAATTTAGGTTTAATTAGTTTTAATATTTTTATTAATTGTCTTTTAATTTAGTTATAGTTTTTTAATAATATATAAATTTTGTTCTTTATCTAATCATGATAATACTTCATTTCTAAGTTTCAAAAAGTATTTTATTTTTTCTCCATTTTTGTAAAAAAACTTGGTACATGCATTACACACATCACCAGACTCTCTCCCTCATTTTTGAATTTTGAAAAAAAATAGAATAAAAAAAGGGAACATGTTTTATTAAAAGGGGAGACCTCACATACCACTTGGACACTGACTTTTTTCCTCTTCTTTCTAGCCTCCACCCACATATAGTTCTCTTCACTCTCAATTTTTTTTCTTCAACACTTCATACACATACACCTCAACACAACCTTTTTCTACATAACATAAAAACAACTTAACCCCATTTTCAAAAAACTTACTGCGACAACTATAAACCTCATCCGCACATCTCCTTCGTGTGAAAAACACCATACACAACCTTCAGTATCTAACTTCAAATAACAAAACAACATTACCTTATTCTCTTAGCTCCCTCTTCTCCAACTTTATCCCTCCGCCTCCTGATATCATCCTCAGAGACACAACAACCACCTTGTGAAGATGGTAGAAGCTATTAAGGCTGCTTTCGGAGACGCATTATTAACTTTCATGTGGTTTTTTTCTTCTTCCTTGTTGGGTATAGTTTCAAAGGCAATAACACAAGCACTTGGTCTCCAAGATGTTTCGTACAATGGTTTCCCTTACCCCTCTTTGATTATCACCACTACCTTTGTGTGTCTTCTTGTTTTCCTCTTCAACATAATTGGTAGTGCAAGGGGTGGTGCTAGCTTTAACCTCACTACTCTTTCTTTTTAAATAAAAAACTATAATACTGAAGCTCACAAAAAACTCCTTAATATCATCACTATGCGATTCACTTCACACATCAATATAACATTCTCCTCTCCTTATCACATAGTAGCACAAAAATACAACATTTTCCCATTGCTACCATATTACTCTCCTTCCCCTCAACATAACCCTCTCACACCACACCTTTGATCCCTCTCTCTTCCTCCATCTCAAACAAAATCCTCCGCCCCTTTCAACCACCGTGCTCCATCATCTAAACTCCCTTCGACCGCCCCCTTCTTCCACGATCCGCCACATACAAACCAAGTTTTCCATCTCCCTTTCATCTCCTTACAAATAGGGATGTAAATGGATATCCATAGGGACGAATACTATGATATTCGTATTCGCTCCGTTGGATAAATATTATATCCATATCCGCTCCATATCCATGCGGGTATCTATTAAGCGGGTAACCGCGGGTTTTAAGGTATTCGCGGATATTTACAGATATCCATGGATAATATTTTTTCTTATAAAAAATATTTCTTGAAAAAATATTTTTAACTTCTTTTAAAGATACAAAAAGTTATTACCACATGACATCCATACAATTCGCTCTTAATTTAACAATAAAATTGTATCACATTGATTTTCTTCTTATTCACAAAAACATAATTAGATCCAAACGTAATATCCATACATTTCAATTTTAGCCAAACAAATAAAAAAATATTGTGATTGTGAGTTATGATGAAAGAGCGGACGACAGAGGAGTAAGAAGGGAGACACTAGTTCGATAGAGGAATGACGACACGTTGGTTGGAATGTGAAATTGTTGAAGTGAGGTATGGAGTATTGAAGAGTTTAAATATGAAATGGCTTATAAAATTTGAATTAAATTTGAAAGGTTTTCTTCAAAGAAAATTTCAAAAAAAGAAAGAAATATATGAAGACTAATTTTTTTAGAAGATGAAAAGATAAGGTATAATAAACTAATAATATTTAAATGATTTTTATAATTTATTAACGGATATGGATATCCGCGAGTACGAATATCATTTTTTTAAAACTTGCATTTTTAATTGAATGACAGAAGGATTGTTAAAAAAATTTTGGATGAAGCCATCATGTGCAAGTAAGGCGTCGCCCCTTTCTTTCCTTGCTATTGTATTTACTATAAGTTTTTTAATTGCTTTTATGATTAGAGTTAACATTGTTAAGTGGGCTTAGGCCCATATTCATTTTTCATACCCCATTATTCATCTATGCATCTCTATTATTTATTGTTTATTTTTTTATTCGATTAATTTTAATTACTAATTAATTAATTGGTTTTATAATTGATTAGTTGACTATAGTTCATGTAAATAATCATATTACCTTATAAATAATCAGTTTCGATTTCACTAACATTTCACTCATTTAGAAATCAATTCAAAACAAACTTTTCAATCATTTCCATAATCAATTTTGAATTCAAACTATTTCGAAATTAACCTTAAGCTATTTCATATTTCATTTTCGACTGTTTCATAATTCATTTCAACCTTTTCTCAAATGCGATTAATCAAAACATTTTTTCTCATAAAATACTAAAGAAGAGGACTGTTAGAATCTAGCATTCTAGTGGAATCCTCGAATGATCGGTCTCAAGTCTCGCACTTTGGGATAGTAGTTCGTTCTTTTCTTTCGTCCTTAAAATACTTAATATCAACTTGGGCGAATAAGGACCGTTAAGATCTAGCATCTTGGCGTAACTCTTTGAGCAATTGATTATCATCAAGTGTTCGTTGTCCATCAAAAAAAATTCATAACAACTTGAATGAATAAGGGCCGTTAGAATCTAGCATTCTGGCGTAACTCTTTGAACATTTGATCAAATGTTCGTCATTCACTTAAAATACATCCAACCAATCAAACTCTTTTTTCTCGCCGCCATTTGATTAATCCTAAACCTTTTAAAAAACGTAAGATATTGTGTCTTGAGACGACACAAAACATTGCTTCGTCCACAAACTATTTGAGTTGAGATAAGATCCGTTTTCCGCGAATGTCGATTTGTAAATCCATTCTATTATGATGCAAATGTCTGCTCCTCACGTGTTTTAAGTAAAACAACGTTTTTTGTCGAATGCGACTAAATATCTTTCGCTAAAATCGACCAACAAACAAACTATTTTTACCCAAACCTACGGACGCTCTGATTTCTCATTTACCCATGAGAATACGTAGGCACAAGGACCATAATCCTTGGCGAGCCACCTTTTTCTTTTCAACCTTTTTCTTTTTTCACCATAGTCCCCGAACTACGAATGCTCTTATTTCCTCATTGCACTATGAGGATACGTAGGCACGAGATTGCAAAGTCTTGTCGAGCCCCCTAGTAATAAAAACCCTTAGGTCCCCTTTTTCTTTAATAAAAATCCGAGAACATTTATCTTTTCTCTCTCTTTTTCCCACTCAATAAGTAGAATATTAGAAACTAACATAAGCTAACATACATTCGACCCTAACTAAATGGTTCTCGTTGAGTACAACTGACATGAGGGGTGCTAACACATTCCATTTGCATAACCGACTCCCGAACTCATATATTAGTTACGATGACCATATCCCTGTCTTTCTTTTAGGGGTTTTATTCGATATTTTCCCTTTCTCTCTATGGGAATAAATAAAGACCAGTGGCGACTCTATGACGTCCATCCCGCGGGCGTGCGATTGCGCTTCGCGAGGTCGTTCTCATTTTTCGAGGTACGACACCCTGGCCTTGCGATAATAGTCCTATGGTGATGGACTTAGCCTTGTGATGATAGTCTTATGGTGATAGACTTGGCCTTTGCGATGATAGTCCTACGGTGATGGACTTGACCTTGCGATATTGGATGTTTTAGTAACATACCTCTGAATATCTAAGTTTTTGGTACCACGTGCATTAGAGTATAGGAGATGAGTACATTGCATACATAAATTGCATTTGTGAATGATTGTTATGGTGAATGCATTGTGCAATTGATTAGTTGTCCAAATTGTTATATTCTTACTATTTTGTGCACCATTAACATATTTGAATGTATTCTCACCCCCTCTTTGTTTCCTGTTTTGCTCTTTATGCTTATGGTGCAGATACTCAGGTAGAGCCTGACGAGTATTAGATGTTGCTTATGTTGAAAGATGGCGTAGTTAGACTTCTTCGTTTATTCTTTTTGCGTTGTTTAGTTTCCGCGAGTCGATCTGATACTGTAACATTTGGGTTGCGATTATTTGATTATGTTTTATGCGAGTTGTTGAGTTTATTTGGCCTATGATTTTAATAAAGTTGAGTACTATTTCATAAGATAATTGAAGATATTTTTAATTGTTTAATTTTGCTGCGATTATATTTTGAGAAATATGTTATGATGTTAAAATGTGACACCCTTTTTGAGTTTTTGTTCTCGCATTATGTTATAAAATCGTATATTTGGGTTTAGGGTGTTACATGAAAGTGCTTGAAAACACCGAGTACCTGGTCTTTAGATTTCAAAAGAAAAGCCCCCACTTTTCTAGAGTAGTCGTTTTTAGCAACAAAATATGATGCACCACTTAGAGATTTATCATTCATCATATAAACATTAGTGTGAACTAAATATAGAATATTTAGCCTCATATGAAGACCATAACTATTAAAGGAAACTCTATGTTGCTTACTAGAAAGATAATGAGTGCATGTTTTTAAAGGAATACCTTTCACCCCAAAGAAAAATTTTCTTTGCAAGAATATTTAGTCCTTTCTCACTTAAGTGACCAAGGCGTATATGCCATAAATCAGTGTATGTGTCTTTCATTAAAATTTTGATGTCGTGGTGGTTAAAAATTAACAACACTAACTTTACTTATGATTTGAATCATCATCAATGACTTAATCTTTTGAGTTGTAATAATTTTAGTTTTTTATTTTTTTAGTTGGTTTTGGCGCTTAACTCTTGTTGTAAGGCTACTTTTGTTAATTTCAAATAGTTCTTTAATATAGTTTTTCCCGTTAGCTTTCCTTTAATAAAAACTATTGTGGTTCTCATCTTCGAAATAACTGTTTTAATTAGAAAATATTTGTAATGAAACAGCCAAAATCTTAAACCAAACAGTTCTCTATTATTGTAGAGCAAACATCAAATATCAAATACCAGTGTTTTAAAAATTGGACCGGTCATCAAACCGGTGAGGATACTGGTTCACTGGTTTATCGGTCGAACCACTGGGTCATTGGTTGAACCGCATGACCAAACCGAATTAAACCGGATAACTCGGTTGAATAAACCTGTCATTATAATAGATATAAAACCGGTAAAACCGGTCGAACCGAATGATTCAGTCTCTAAAAATTATAACTAGCACTTAAATTTTTTGAAAAGATCATATCATAAATTCACAGGTTCATAATTTAAATTCAAATTTTAAAAGAGTCTAATTATAAATTTTAAACAGAATCTAAATTAAACAGAGTCTAATTTAAATTCATAGTTTTAATGTTAATAAAAAATAAGTTTTAATGTTAATAATTAAAACAATACAAATATTAACATTATTTTAAATAATAAATTTTTCAAGTCTATATATATATATATATATATATATATATAATGGAAATCAGTTAACTCTAAAATTATATTATATTTAGTTTCTTAATTTGTGTTCTTAAATTTCTATACATATATTTGTATGATGGTTTTTCAATCAATATAAATACAAAATAGTAAAAATAGTTTTGTGGATATTACAAAACTTAATTTGTGTATCACTTGAATTAAATGAGTGATTACTATTATTCTTGAAGAAAAGTTCATATGTATTTGAGTAAAAAAAATTTTAAAAAAAAATTAAAAAAAAAATTAAAAAAAAATAATTTTTTTTTTTAAATATGCAGTTGAACCGCCGGTTTGCAAAAACCGCCGATTTTTCCGGTTTTTCCGGTTCGTACCGGTTCTCACCGGTTCAACGACATGGCCGATCCAGCAAGCAAACCCGGCCGGTTATCTGGCCGGTTCCCGGTCCAACCGGTCCGACCGGTCGGTCCGGTCCGGTTTGGTTTTTAAAACTATGTCAAATACTATGCTTGGAAAGACATTTGATCTGATTTTAAATAATCAAGATGTGTATATTTAGATAACAACAAAGTATTTTCAGATTGGCATCAAAGTGATTGAGAGCTCAATTTTGTTTTTACCTGTCACCCTCTTTATTCATTGCTCATGACATGTTTGAATTCATTGCAAATAATTTTGTTTGGAAAAGGAGTTTTGGGAACCATAAACTCGCCTAGTAATTTTTGTCGGATAATGAATTTCTTTCAATGAGGGACAATTGTACGAACATCAATGTCAATAATTGATGGGGAAAATATTTAGTGGTTCTCATAAGTTTCACTAGCTGTCTTTTTTTAGTCCTCTTTATTCTTGCAAATTAGTAATAGAAAAAGTGTATTAAAACTTCTCTATTTTCACACATAGGGATACAACAATTGAACAATATACAAGCATCTCTAGTATTTTATTGATCTTGAAATATGAATGTTCATGTTCAATCATATACAAAAAATAGCCAAAAGTGTTTCCGCATTAAGCTGAAGATATAAGGGGACTGCTAAGACTATCAGTGTTTGATGAGTATTGAACTGGAACCAAAGCAGGATCTTTATAAGCATCTATCAAATTGTTGTAAAACTCGGCCATCGTAGGATCATTCAGGTCTTCCCTGTCCTTCTTTATCAAACTCTGAAAAACAAACCCGATTTGTATCAATAGATAAGTTCAAATAAATCTATTTAAATAGACTGTTTAACATTCAGGTTATATAGTTGATTTTGTGATTTGACGTGTACCTCTGCGGAGTATCCAACAAATATTGGAAAGAATCGTTTTCGGCAGTACTCGTTAAATAAGAGCGTGAGGACCGGTAGAGGAAGCGTCATGGTAGATGCTATAGAGAGTTTTTTTAATGCAAAGATTCCAACTGCAATGATGTGCATGAGTACTAGAGAGAATATCATTGAGTTGTGCACAGTAGGCCAAAATTTTCCTGCAGTTTCATACCTTGGTGCATATACATTCATAAACTGCATAATGCATAGGCAGAGTATCAGTTCAGCTCATATCAAAAGTACATGAAGTGTCTCTCATTTTCATGGATAAAATTACTGCCATATGATACTTCATTAAAGTTTGGAATTTCCACAAGGCAATCAAGTTTTATTACTTTTTGCACTTTGTTTATCCTAGACACAACGATGGTGGTTCCTTAAAAATATTGCATTTACACAAAGTTTAAATCCAATTTTCAATCTTGGACATCTCACATTTATCTTGAGTCAAATCCACATTCAATTTTTGAGAGAAAATGGGGTCTTCTATCTTTTGTTATCACACAACAACCCCCAAATTATGCATCTTTAGTATTCATTTTATACTATACTACACCACTATTCTAGTGCTGAATATTATAGTTCAAGGTTGTCCTTTTTATCAGATAAACATCCAAATTTTATCTGTCCAATTTTTTATTGACCCGGATTTATTATAAATGTCATTGATTTCATCAACAATGAATAACTGATCCAAGGTATCAAATTGCAACTTGTTTAGGCCTTTCCTCTTCATTTTTATTTATTTATGTACTTCATTATCAAATTGCTTAACTCATACATGAGTCGTGATTTAGTTTCAATAACTAGTATCCTGCAATCTATGGAGAGCATGCTTAAAACACCTTACAACCATTGCCTTAGTACATGAATTATATCTCATGTGATTTGTAATTCTTCAAATTTGAATGGATCTAACTCAAGTAACTCAACCCTACAAATTTGAGGGATGTCTCCTGCCAATAAACACATTTGCAGGTCCTATTTCATCAAAAATAGGACTCATAACACAACCTCCACATGCCTAAAGACTGGACATGTGAAGCATGACTCAAGTGGCCCAACGAATCTAAGATAGGCTCCGATACTATCATAAAATTTAGATTGGCCTAATTCAAACCCTACAAAACCAACTTGTAAGATGAGGGAGGGTTATCTCTCACTTATAAACACATTTCCAATTATATTTCATCCAGTGTGAAACCCTTAATAGTAACTAAGAGTGAGTTTCGTTCACACTAAGCCAAACCACATTGCTGGCTTTTTGTCAAACCATCAAGATGATATCTCGTTTCCTATAATCTTCCATTATTTGGCAAGCATCTCCGTAATCACTGCTTAGATATTTAAAACATAACTTATCCATAAATACTTTGCCAGACTTAAAATACCTAATTTCATATTAACTTTTGGAATTGACCTACCATTTATCACCACTAAGATACCCCTCTACCTTTTCCAAACATCTTAGTTCCATTATTTGTTTAAAAATATTCTTAAGCTACATCCTGCAGCTCTTCCCATGTTTAGGAAGTCCTGGTTAAAACAGTCCAATTACCTAAAATATTAATTAACGTTACGATTTTATTCCTTGTCCCTTTCTATAAGCACCTTTTCAAATTACTAGCTACATTTATTGCTTTTTTTTTATATAAACTTCCAACTAATACCACTAAATATCTTGGAATATGAGGAGTCAAGATTAACTATATACTCCTACATACAAAATCATATTTCAGGTAAATCAATAAAGCAGTTTAAACCAATAGGTGGAAGCTCAGAAATGATTCTATATCTTGAATACTTTCTATATCGGAAACACATGGTTAAGATTTCCAACATAACTCTCCTTTCTCTTTATTGGCAGAATCAATATTGGCGTAAATTAAGCTCATCAAAATCACAGACCCTTAAAGAAATAGATAGATTTAAAAAATTTAAAAAAACAAATAAATGCTTACCTGGTTTCTGTAAATGACGTATGCAAGACAAAAGTAGGCCAAGACGAACGGTAAAATTAGTGGAGCTTGGAAAAAATATGTAATGCCTAGAAGTCCAAAGAAAAGGACCCTTGGAATATCCTTGTGGTATGGCATATATGGAAGTTCAAATTCATCATCTGGAGTTGTGAATAGCCTTGTTATCAAATTAAGAATATAAGGAATTATACGGAAGAGTTCTGATGACACACTTGTCCATCCTGACGTGACAACATAAGTAATAAAGAATGATGCCTACAATCAAACACAATTTAAATGCATTAAAAAAAAGAAATGGAAAAAAAATATATTATTACGAATTAGCATGTGGATTTTACTTGAGTTGTTAGAATGATCGGATTATTTGTGTTTACAATGGAGAGGAACATTATCTAACCTGTGCTGGAACCACAACTGCTAACGTCCCAGGAATGACCTTAGGATCAAGGATGGTAGACATCATAGATAAAATTGACCCAGAAAATGCGGTCGCAAAAAAAACATTCCATACTGTGAACCACAACACTTTAGTAGTTGCACTCCTCTCTATATCACTACGTGAGATGTATCCTTGAATAGTGGAAAGGAACTCCATGGCAGGCGGCACCACTAGCAGAAACAACTGAAGAATTAGACTGGGAAGATATCCAGTAATTATCTGACTGACAAATTTTCTGTAAGCATATTCACAAAAGTGTCAGATATCCAGTAATTATCAATTTTCATGCTGGAACTAACAGATATTCCAATTCACATAATGAACTGAACATACAATCATTGAAATATAAAACCTACAATCACCAACTTGTCACCTAATCAATGATTGACCTAATTCTCGTGCAACTCTAAAAGTTTTTCTTATTGCGAATAAACTTCCAATCTAGAGAGAGGAGATATGAATTAACAAATATCATCAAATAAACAAACCAAGTTAACTTACATGGTTAGAAGACTTGTCAAGAAGGGCAACAAAGCTTTCAATTGACTCAAGTTGGTAAGCCCTTGTACGAATACTACAGGTACAAGGAATAAAATAGTGAAAACAATAGATACAAGTACAACCACCAACTTAGAAATCCATCTTCGTATGAACGATTCAGAGAAGAAAGGCCAGTAAACATCACGAGGTTCTGGTGCCAACTCAGTAATCCACTGTGTTGGATTGACTGATTGCTGCAGATGGAAAGCAGCTTCAGCAGCAAAACGAGTCCTGAAGAATACAAACGCAGCTCGAGCCTACTGTATATTAGTAGTATGCACTTCATGCCAACAGAGACATGAAAAATTCAAATAGTTAAAAGAAGGCACGTATACTAATAAAATGTTTCTTTTAAAATTCAAAGATTACCACATACTTCTCCTGCCAGTGAAGCCTCTGACTGCTTCAATCTTAAATTCTCCTCGATTTCCTCTAACTTTTTTTCGTAACGCTCTATGTGATTACTTCTTTTGCCAAAAAGTCGAGAAAGTGCTCCATGCCTAATCTTTCTCTTAGTGGGATCTGGTCGTAATTGTGCAACCCTTTTATACATATTGTTTGCATCATTCTAGATTTAGGAATTCAAAAGATAGGGAAATGAGCTGGATAATTCTTCAAATTGACATAAATAGTATACCAAAGCACTTAAATTTGATCAACATAGCAACTACCTTATACATATCACTGAAAAGATGATTGAACTCAAATAGAAGATGTTAAAAGTTATTATATGTTGCTTGAGTAGTGGATACTGGATAGACAGACTTTGATTATTATAATTGTCTCAAGGAATTCTCATTTACGAACAAAATTTTCCATGAAATATCACAATCATACTTCATACCCTCTTCAAAAGGAAATCCTTAATCAAACATTAACAACACGGTGGTGCTTTTCCCTGTTTGGATAATCAGCTTAATTAAACGTTTATCATATAAGTATCTATGTATAAGCTATTTCTATAACAAAAGATAAAATAAAGCTAAATTGTTTTCATAAGCTATCCTAGAGAGCTTATGAAAAGGAACTTATGGACATGTCATAAGTAAGCACTCCCAAACAATCTCAGAGGTGCTTATGCCAGTAGAAAATAAATCAATTCAACCTGACTCTAAATATAAGAATTGATTGAGAAGGAAAGACAAAAAATATTAACATTAGGTGGGAAGCAAATAGCTAGATGTTTTACAACAATTCAGATCAATTAGTCCCTGCTTATTAAATCTAAGTTGTGTACATTAAATCAGTAGATACTACCTTTGTCCTTAAATATAAGTCATCTTTAGGAAAAGCATTGTCCCTGAATATATGCTATATTTCAAATTATCAGAATCATTTATGATTTCTTTCTAAGTATATACCTTATTAATATTACTTCTTGAGATGAAAAGTCAAAATTGGACACATCTTTATACAAAGAGCAATTTAGTAATATTCATACACAAAATATACACATTAATTACACTACCAACTTGTCTTAATATATGTGGAAAAAATTCAAAAGAACTTATAAAAAGGGACCGAGGTAGAAGTAATTTTCTTATTTGTTCCTGAGAAATACTACAGATTTTGTTGGATGACAAAACTGTCTTTTCATTTGAAGTGTGGTAATTAAATATCTCCAACCAAGCCCCGCACAGTGGTCGTTGGCACACTGCAACTTGGATCCTCAAACATAAAGGAGAGCCATGCAAGAACCTTCTTTATGAAGACAAAGTCCATAACCAAGCCGTTGATTTCTCAAATTCAGATTGGGCCATTTTCCCACAAAAATGGGATGTTAATTTGCATCTGTTAACGGGGATCCTCGTGGGGATTATTTGTTCGGAGCTCCGAAGTCGAAGTCTTTTTTCCCGCGGGGACGGGGATGGAGGTAAAAATTCCCCTGATGAAACTTCGGAGTGGGGATCGGGGAAGTACCCTCCGCCCCGCGGATCCCGAATCCGGCCATATTATTAATTATCCTTTTTATATTTATAATATTATATAAAATATAATAATTACGTAACTATAAATTTTTTTATAAAAAAGTTATTATATTATTGGGAAATAAAGAGTCATTACTCATTAGTCATTAGTGGAGATTTTATTTACTAATCCTAGAAAAGTGAACGATGCATATACAAATTACAATGTTAAACGTCTCCTCTTCTTCTTCTTAGAAGAGTCTTTTTTTTTTCTCAAAACTATTTGTCTTCTCCATTCCTCCTCTCCTTTGTTCTCATCATCATCACAACAATCACTCTCTTTTGTTTATTCTCAATTTCTCATCAACGCAACAACAATCATCATTGTGGTATTTAAACTCTCTCTATCTCTTTTTTCAAATTTTGATACTCTCTGTCTCTTTTTTCAATATGTTTCTAAAGTGATTGCTATGAGTTTATGTTTCTAAAGTGATTGCTATGAGTTTGTTTTTGTGTGAGAACTTGTTGTTTAGTATGGCTTTTTTTATTTTATTAATTATTATTATTATTATTATTATCAACTATTATGGCAAAAACCTAATTACGGCAAAACCTAATTTGTGGATCTCCGTGGATATCTTGGGGATCCGTGGGGATGGGGATGGGGAAAAATATTCCCCCGTGGCGGGGATCGGGGATGGGGGATGGGGAAAAAGTTGGGGGACGGGGCGGGGAACGGGGAAGCATCCTCCGCACATTCCCTGCCCCGTTGACACCCCTACACAAGATATGCATTCTAGTTCAGGTTACTATATTCTAAATGGTGGCGTTGAATATGGCTCGAAGTCACAGAAAAGGTGTGAAAAGGTGTGGCTGTACGTTTCAGGGTTATTTTTGAATTACGAACCATAGTATTATATATACTACTTCTAACATTGAAACCCTAATTTATTCAAATAATTAGACGAAACTATAGCTGCCCTATTGTCGCAGAGTAGGCACACTTTGTCGAACTGCGGAAACAAACATTGGGTTCATTGTTTGCGATTCGCGTTTCTATTTTCTCTTTCGTTACTAGTTGTTGTTCTAAAAGGTGGTAACTTAGTATCTTGTTGTATAAGTACAAAAATATAGAGAAGGGGTACCGGAAGAAGATCAAAAGAGAAAATACTTTGCTTGAATGTGTAAACAAAATGGCCTAATGTATCTTTCATTTTATTAGAGAAAATGGAGTATTATGAACTCACCTAGTTGAAACATTTATAGTACAGTCTTATAATATTGTAGTACTAGCTTATTCACAACCAACGTTTGTAACCTATACTATTGTAGTACTAGTTTATTCACAACCAACGTTTGTAACCTATAATATAGCAGTACGATGATAATAGCTTATTCACAACCAAGGTCTGTATCTTATATTCTACATGTTCAGATAAAAGTAACATCAGTTAAAGTGTAGTCAGTTCCATGGTTAAGATGAAAAAGGAGATTCATATTATTTTTTTAGAATTTACTTGAAGCTCCAATAAGACAGCTTTGTTAACAATAAACGACATATCTATGATTAGGCTTTGAAATTAAAAGCATAAATATGTGAAACAATACATAAATCCACAAAATTATGCTGCCTTAGAAGACCAAAAGTAGTTTCAAAGAAAATGTAAAATATAGACGAGAAAATCGACTATCAAGAAAGTAAATTAAAATTCAACATAATCCTTACCAGGAGACTTAGGATTTTGTTTGTACGACGAACAACCACATGTGAAAGATAAGCAGAAGGGTAAAGTTCTTTAAAGAAGCTGTCAACGCTGTCACTGATACTGCCAGAAGAAGCGGGAATGCTGTTAACTAAAATGGTGAACTGATGAGGCTGTGGTTTGGATGAATAAAAGTAAGAAATTCTTCGAGAAGATATGTGTTTATACTCCTGAAGAAGTTACAAAAAAGTTTCATAATTAAGTCTAATGTAAAAGGCATAAAATATGGGGATGGATGAAATAGTTGGGCAAAATGTTGACATATGCTAAGAGCATATGTACTTACATTAAAAAGTAGAAAGCATGTGAATCCAGTAACAACATATACAGCACAGAAGTGTACCCATAGCCTGAAAAGGAAATAAAAAAGGTTAACAATTTCATACGGATTATGATTCCATAATAAGCTGAAAACAAAAGATTCCCAAAGCACGGTTCAATTTGAACAATAAAATCTTGAGGTAATATTCACCAGTTAGATCCGCTGTTTACATTTGATATAGTGAACACATCCAAGGAGCTATTGGTAAAGTTAGAACCATCAAAATCTTGTAGTTGATTTCCCCAGCAGTTGACTGGAAGAAGCACAAAGATCCCAATAACCCCGGCAAAAGTAAATATTTTCACACTGCATCCAAAAACATAACTTATAAGAACTCAATCTAAATAAGAGAATCCTAAACAACTTAATTACCCCTTTTTATATTTTAAAACAAGTGCATATTGAAATGGACCATGCACAAATTAGAAAACCATGAAAGTCATGGTAGTATGGTTGTCAATTGATGCTATGGTCGCGATTGCACTTACACTTACACTGCGAATCTAGACAATAACAACAACAACCAAGCCTTATCCCACTAAGTGGGGTCGGCTACATGAATCAACTTTCGACATAATATACTATCAGGACCATGCTCCTATCCAATTCGTTAATCTCTATATCATTCTTAATAACTTCTCTTATAGCCTTTCTAGATCTTTCTCTTCCTCTAGTTATTTGACTTCTCTCCATCTGATCTACTCTCCTACCACAAAATCTACAAAATTTCTCACTACATGCGAACCTAGACATTGCAACAAAAGTGGCCCATCCAACAGCAATTGAGGCTGTAATACCGTTGTGTACGCAATTTAAAACTACTATCCCCTAGAAGGCGAGAAAGATACATATACCTGAAGGTTATGATACGCATAAAGACTAAACCATCTAATCCCGCTAACGAATACAGCTCCTCCTCAGAGAGACTCCATGCTTTAGCAACCCAACCTGGAGAAGGTATAAGCCTTTCCAAATTGAAATGACTTCTCCTCTTAGAAATCCCCTCAACCAACAATCTAGGCAAATAAACTTCATAATTGCTCGGTTGTTTCCTCAATACAGAATACAGTGTCAAAAACAACACACACAAAGCCGTGTTGATCCCAACAGATGTCAAAAGAGCTGACACAATCATATTCCCGAAAAAATCTCAGAAAGTTTCAGAGGAACTGCATCAAACACAAGCAGTGCATGAAAACACAATCAAATATTCTTCTTGAATCAATGGAAAAATATAATGAAAAAATTTCCACAGTGTGATTGTTGCATTTACTCAAAACCTAAATTTGAACACAGTTGAAGAGTTTTTGCTATGTTGAGTAGCTTTGTCAAAGAAGAGAAGAATAAAGAGAAAACTTGAATGTGTTGTATCTACGTGAGACAAAACAGAATCGTAACACGTATTTATGATGATAAATAATTATTTATACAAAAATAATATATTAATTTTTTGGAATATGAAATAATTCTAAAATAACAACTAAACAAAAATCAAACGAGTAACGGAGGGAATATTATAAAGTTTGATGGCGACGGAGAAAAACTAATTATTATGTTTTAAATTTCATGTCGGCACACTTTTTAATTTTTATTTTTTTGGTTTTTGATCTATTAATTTTTAATTTATTGAACAATATCGATTTCGAATTTTGGGGATTTGGAGTAAAAGGCTGATAACGCTCAACCAATAACTTCCATGTCGAATCGTTGACGGTTAGTTGCTGCACCAACCGACGTCAAGATTTTTTTATCCACCCAATTTCTTTTCAATAAAATCTATATTTTATATGTAAAAAATTTAGGTTCTGTGGGTGATTTTTTATTTTTTATTACTGATTTTTTTGAAAATAAAGTATAGTTTTTTATACACAAAAAATAAAGTATAGTTATAAATTTTAGTTGTGAATTTCAATGAATTTTTATATTGTTATAAATTTTAGTTGTGAATTTCAATGAATTTTTATATTAATTCGAATTACTCTATTTACTAAATATAAAACTACTAAAAGATGAATGGTAAATATATTGTTTTGAAAAATTTTATATATATATATATATATATATATATATATATATATATATATATATATATATATATATATATATATATTTTATTTATTTATTTATTTATTTATTTATTTATTTTGATTAAGGGTTGTCAGAAGTTTTAGACTATATTGTAGGGTTTAAAGTTAGCTCATATAGAAGGTGAGAAGCTTTGTGTATGTACTCTCTATGGTCTTATTTATAAGTAAAAAGTTTTAAAATATTTTGCCTTTAACTATAAGCAAATATCAACAAATCTAGTTGCATTTAATGCTGTTATCCCAAAATTATCCCTAAATTAATTACTTTATTTTCTTATGGATAAAATTTTAATTGAGGGTATATTAGTAATTGTGTTATGTCTTTTACATGAAATTAAGAAAATTAAATAGACTCAACTACCATTCTTAATAAACGTGAAAATTGTCTTTTTTTTTTCTTATAAATCAGGCCGGAGTAATTGTTTTTATGTGAATGTTTTATTGTCCCTTTTCAACTTCGGGGTTGAGATATTTATAATCGTGTTGGGGCTGGATCCTAGGTCTCCAAGGAAATAGTAACCACCGTCGACCGAGAGAATATGGGAGTGGATGGTCAATCCCTGACTATTTAAGAGAGTGTGGTTAACTTTTCAATGACTCGTTCCACGTTGTCGCAAAATATGGACACGTCGCTTCCCCATTTTCCCATGATGGGCGGGTCATTCGAAAAACAAACAATGTATTTAATAAAAAGGCGACATATTTAGTAAACATGTGGTTGATCTGGTAAACATATGATCAAGGGAGCTTTATGGATGAGGCGATGAAACACTTGTTTCCCCTGTCGCCTCTCAGGGGTCCCTTACTAATATATCAATACACAGTCCTTCGAGTACAAGGGTTTGGAAAGGGTGAAGTGATTTAGTCTTATTATTCCCTTCTTAATTGGATGAGTTCATCAAGTATGAGGCGAGTCCCTCATGTGTAAGGCGAGTCCTCATATATGGGTGATTATGGGATACATCTCTAAGTGACAATGATGTAACCTCTACGTTAGTTGAAGGAAATCCCCAAACGTCAGTTGAAAGAAGAAAGCATGCAAGATATCTAATGTTATCAATGATGATTTAACCTTAGGATGCCAATTTGGCTTTAATCCACCGCACGTGTCATAAACGTGTAAAGCCTTTCATGTCTGATGGGAAATCTAGGAGACCATTGATCACCCCTAGTTATCACCTTTATTAAAGGGATTCAACCCTGACTCTTTCACCTTTTCGTACACTTTTTCGCCGAAGCTTTCGAAAGTCTTATTTTTCCTTTCCAGCAGCTCTTACATCCGATTAAGATCGAGCCCCTCCCTTTTACAGGTGCAGGTTCAACATTTTTCATTTCTAACTTTCCTATATGGTGATAATAAGGGATTTAGACGAGAATGACAACTTGATAAAGCCCATAACTCGTGATGAACGTATAGCCTTATGGAGCCATTGCTATAGAAATGCAAGGTGTCCCAACGAGGCGGTTAACTAAAAGTTAGTGGAACTAGGCATGTTTGGCAGTAGCGAGAGATCCATTAGTTCTAATAGCGATATCAACGTTGGTAGTGATAGTGGTTCCTTTTTCCTTTATGTTTTCTGAAGAAACGATAAGGTAATCGTCACCGCTGACACTGAGCCAGATGATGTTAGGAAAACTGAATCTTACTACACCATTGACGAACAAATAGCTTCCTTCCGATAGGAGGTTAACTTATTCTCTTTAAGTGAAGAGGAAGAAGTCATCCTAAAGGTGTGTTCCTCGGCGGAAAAGGCCAATATGGCTGCTTCAGACGATTATCCCACTCCCTCGTTTTACTTCTACCTCCCCATCGTTTGCGAAATTGGAGTTCTCTTCCATGTGTCCAGTGTTGCCCCATCCCAAATCATGCCTAATGATTGGATTTTAATACGGGCATTAAAAATTATATGTCGCCGATTGGAGGCGCACCTAACCACAAGAATGTTTTTCTCCTTCTATAACACCAAAGTGGCTATTCGTCGGGCTTGGGTGATCATATGCGCATTGCTTAAGAGAGCATTGTTCAAACCCTATTCCAACTATCACAAGGGTTGGAAAGAAAATTTTATGAGGGTGATGGGGTGAGAAGTCTCCCTAATCGTTACTATTGAAGCAGATGGCGCCCCTCGTTTCCTGTTGGCTTGGATGACCAATTATGTGGTTGTCACATGATACAACTTCGACTATCTCACTATTGAAGAGGTAGAGGCGGTCCAACTTTGGGACGGGTTTTAGGTCATGAAGTCTCGTACCACAATTACCTTGGATTAGGGGCCGATTAGTAAATGGACAAATACCTAAGTTTTGATGATAATGGGCCCTATTTGGGATTTTCATGTGTTCATATAACTCACATTAGTCATTCTTCTTATTTCAGAAAAGATGTCCAAAATTTCCCTGAATGAGAGAAATGAGCGTCTGGCCAAGAGGAAAGTTGAATGCTCAGGATTGGTTAATCCTCATAGTCGTTTGGATGACTTGCACATTAGGAGTGTTGTAACACCCTAAATTCCCCTCGTCAAATAAAACAATTATCAGAGTAAAGTTCTAATTTATAATGTAGCAATCAGGATGTTACTGGCATGCACCTGCTCAGATAATTAACATGTAACACATAAATATTAATATTAAAATCCTTCTCAATAAGCAGCGGAAACTTCACCGAAATCTACAATTAAAACATAACATGTTTAAAACACGTGTTCATCATCAATTAAAGCAAACATCATGCAGTACAGAAAATAAGACATAGCGTTCCATAATCCCCAGTGTTACATATCAGAGCAGACGCTAACTCAAAACATAAGTGAAGGACTCCGTCTTCACTAACCGCAACTCCGCACTACTCTTGATTATCTGCACGTTACCCACGTAGAGACAACATTCAAACAGAAGGGGTGAAATTCTCAATCAACAAAAGAAATGCATAATGTAGATATAAAAGCATTTAATCAAGTACACAATTCACCCTATCATTACTACATCAACAAAATCACACTTTTCCACATAAGCAGACAATCGTACAATCCACCTGTTATCCAGGAGATTTCGACCAAACATAAGAAATGAAGAAATGGCGGAGAAGCCAAGCAAGCGGGGCGGCGCCAGGAGAAAGGATGGTGAGGAAGCCAAAGTTGGGTCAACACAAGCAAATGGTGCGTCGGAAGGAAGCATATAAACAAGGTCGTCGAAGGATGTCAATTGGTGGCCCATGAAACCAACTCAAAACTGATAAGTTTTTGGACGGGAAAACTTGAAAGCCAAGAACGTGGGAAGTTAGAAAGATAGTGGGGTGACGCGTGTCACAGCCAGGACAAATCTTGGGAGACGAGCAGTTATTTTTTCAGCCTATTTAAAGCAGTAGTTATTTCCATTTTGGGGGTCGCATTTGTAACATTGAAAAGGGAAAACACTCAAAGTACCAAGCGTTAAGAGAAACGAGTTTACTCCCGCAGAAATGTATGATAGCGTCCACACTTGTTATTTTAATGCAATTTATATGACCAAAGTTTAAGTTATCTTGTCATTTACTTGTCTGTTTTTTCTCGCTTTGTTTTAGTCGTCAATTAGCAACTCTTTCATTTGTTCAAGTTTCTTACAACTCTTCTAAACTAAAAACCATCACATCAACAAGACTTACACTTCGACCAAACTGTTCTGGGATTCTGTGGCTGATCCCGCGAGTAAACTTGCGATAGGAAGGCCAGCGGATGTTCGCGCGAGAATCGCGTGCGAACAAATTGGCATGTCAAGTGGGACCTATTTTGAGTGCAGTGTATGCATTTACGTAGCGGTAAAATGGTGACACCACGTCCGAACGAAGAACCGTCTTCGGCGGAAAGTACAGTTGTGACGCAAACAACTGACGTTGGCTCTGGGACTGTGTCCGCAGTTTCGATCGCCCATAGCAGGCCAACCGCGACACCATGTCGATCTGAACCAAGGCCGACATTGGCAGGGACTACAGGGCAGCATGTGCCTGGTTTCAAAAGGCACATCCCTCGATCTTTTGGGATGCCGACGGAGTTCATGTCAAGTCTACATTCTAGTGGTCCTGTGTTTGGGGAAAGTTCATCTCCAGTTTTCTCACTATACCAGGGCTTAGGGCCTTTGGCAAACCAGGTTACTCGACCCCCAGGGTTTAGTCTGTTATCCTAGTCAATACCAACGTTCACTTCAAGTTCTGTCGCGGTCATGAGACATCAGATGGATGAGAGTAATCACGAAATGGTTCATATGTTGACTCAGCAAATGGGCACCATATTGAGACCATTAATACAAGATTTGACCCAGAGTTACCAACAATTGGCAACTCAGATGACACGGATAGGTGACTTCCTAGGCGCTCCTAGGACACCGGGTCGACAGACTCCTCCACCTCGACCGGAGACACCAGTTTGTCAGGATGAGGTCTTCGACGAGACAATTGACCAACCCCATGAGTTTGAATAAACCCCTGGAAGGGCCCAAAGGCCTCCCATTGTGATGGTTCATAGGAACCAAGATCCAGACTATGTGGTCAGACAAGTTCGACACGAGGCCCTGGCTGGCGAACCAAACTTGGAAGCCATGGTCGAACGGATCATGGTCCGAAATGGGGCAAATCTAGGCCTTTGACGGCCAACGAACATATCTCAACTACTAGATTTTGTCTTACAGACAAAATTACATAGGGGTTGGAAAGTGCCAAAGTTCACCAAGTTCGTCGGAGAGACTGAAGAGTCCACCGTCGAACACGTCGCCAGGTATCAAACCGAAGCCGGTGACATAGCAAATAATGAGGACTTGAAAATGAAGTATTTCCCAAGTTCCCTCACGAAAAATGCGTTTACATGGTTTACCACGTTGCCCCCTCAGTTTGTCCATACCTGGGCAAAGTTAGAAAGATTTTGTCATGAACAGTTTTACATGGGGCAATAAAAAATTAGCCTGAAAGAGTTGGCCAGTGTCAAACGGAAGGCCATGGAGTCGGTGGACCAATACCTTAACAAGTTTAGACTTTTGAAAGCACGATGCTTTACTCAAGTCCCTGAACATGAGCTAGTCGAGATGGCAGCTGGCGATTTGGATTATTCCATCATGAAAAAGCTGGACACGCAATATCTCAGGGATATGACGCAGCTAGCTGACCGAGTCCGACAAGTCGAGTGGTTGAAAGCTGAAAAAACTCAGACTAACAGATACCGTAAGAAAGAAAAAGTGTCGTACGTAGCCGCTGACGAATATTCTTCTGACGACGAAGAACTCATCGACGAAAGCGAGGTCAACGTGGTTGAACTCAAGCCATGGCCTTCATACACTTGCAAATTATTAAAACCATCAAACGGGAAAAATCCCGTCGAAACTGGAAAAACAGATAAATATGTTGCTAAAACTTATATGTTTGATGTGTCTAAATGTGACGAAATATTTGATTTACTGGTTAAAGATGGTCAGATAATTGTTCCTCCTGGTTTAAAAGATCCCCCATTAGAACAAAAGAAGAAAAGGGGATTTTGTAAATTTCATAATTTCCTTGGTCATAAAACAGCTCAATGTGTTCTTTTCAGGGATCTGGTGCAAAAAGCTTTGAAGAACGGCTGGCTTCAATTTGGCTAAAGGCCAAAGATGTAGGTTAATACGGACCCGCTGAAGGTCGAAGAGGCTTTGTATTCGGAGTTGTACGAGTGCATGATGGTTGAGGCTACTGAAGGTCTCAGCAAACAATCACAACTGAATTTGTGGAATGCATGATGGTCAAAACCATTGACGGTTCCGACAAAAAGACTGAGGAAGAACTTGAGACAGTTTACCCGCAAGTTGGCGAAAGCTTGGCAGATTTCCAAGAAAAATGCAGGGTAAGTGGGTCGAAGAAAGTGTTATGCCATAGGTGCAATTCTATCTTTGATGAGAAAGCTGCTGAGAAATACGAAGCAGGCAAGAAAGAGATGTCGCGAGGTGATAAGCCACATGTCCCAAGGTTTGTATTCGACTCAAATGGCACCCCTCATCGAAACGAGGAATACAGGAAGTTGTTCTAAGAGGCACGACCCAAGACCTTTGTGCCACCGTCGGACACTCCACAGGAGAAATGGGTGGCACCAGTGAGCCAGAAAGGGAGCAAAAGGCCAAAATGGAAAGTATTGGATTTGGAGAAGGAAGCTAAAATCTCTGACAAGAGAGTTGAACCTATGGGCTATGTGGTGTCCCCCAACTATAAAGGGAATAATCCTATGACCAGGACTCAATGGAGACGATATCAGCGAAATAAGAAAGCTGAGAAAGAGGCTTCGACTTCACAGTTGAAGCCTGTCTGAACTGCTGGACAAAAGAGACAACACCCAAAAGGAAGATGGGTGGAGAAGGAAAAAGTCATGACAAACCAAACAATGGCAGTGACTGTGGAAGCTTCAGGAGAGAATGAGGTGGTCTCGACCCAGAGCTCGAGGTGTACGTCTGTGATCGAAAGCAAGAAAGAACCGGAATACACTCCCCAGTCAGACGAAGAGTATACCCCTTCACCGGATGAAGACTTCGACGAAGACATGTATGATGACACCAACAACGACACTTATGGTGAAAACTTTGTCCTAAACTGTGGTATCGTGTCGATACTCCCAGCTGAGTATGATATGGTGTCGGAAGTCTCTGAAGCAGAATAGGATTTCGTGTCAGATGAAAACGCGAAGGACAAACCGCTATGTTATTATGTGATGAACAATGGTGTGGTCGAAGAGCGAACGACCATGTTCGAAAGGCCCAGTCCTGGGATGATGTACCATCTGAAGCCACTATTCATAAAAGCAAAGGTTGACGGAGTGACGGTCAACAAAGTGTTTGTGGATTGAGGAGAACTGTCAATCTGATGCCTTATAATTTATTTAAAAAGATTGGAAAAACTGAGGCTGACCTCTGACAACACAACATGGTTCTATCCAACTACGAGGGAAAGACTAGCAACATCCTCGGGGTTGTCCAAGTGGACTTGGCAGTGGGTACAACCAATAGATCAACACTCTTTATGATTATCAACTCAAAGGAAAATTTCAACTTGTTGTTAGGCCGAGAGTGGATTTATGGAATAGGGGCAGTGCCGTCAACACTACACCAGAGATTAAGCATTTGGAGAAAAGATGGCATTGTCAAAAACATTGAGGCTGATCAGAGTTATTACAAGATCGACGAAACTAAGGGCGGTAAGAAGTCCTTTGATCAGCATCTAGTAAATGTGGATCCTTGTGATGACGGGTCGGGGTCATATACCTCTGTCGACACGGGTCTCGTCCTAAACTTAGATCCCGACTACGGTTTTATCTGGGATGCTGTCGATGAAATAATGGAGCCTACAGAAAATAATCCACCCACGGGGTGGCCAGTAGTCGGTGAAAATGACTACTGAGTCAGAAAGCATGACTCGAATTTTGGCCTATCTGGCTGAAAACAAAAGAATGTCGGCACTAGAAGCAGAAGAACAACAGAAGATGGCTAACAGAGCCGACTGCGACGCACAAGTAAATGGCCCACAAGGCCAGACAACAGCTTCAGAAAGCCAGAGGCTTGATTGTATCTATGACAATGAACCTTTGGGGTTTGAGAAAGACCCAAATAGTGAGCTGCAAAGAATGCAAGCGCATGACCCACTCGAAGAAGTTGACTTAGGAGATGGGGTTACAAAAAGACCTACCTATGTGAGCACCAAAGTTGGGTCGGAGATGAAGGCTAAGCTGATCGAGGTATTAAATGAGTACATGGATTACTTTGCCTAGAATTATGGCGAAATGCCTAGTCTGAGTCGAAGTGTGGTGGAGCATCGACTTCCAATTTAGCCAGGTAAAAGGCCAATGAACCAGCAGCCTCGACGATTAGCTCCAGAAGTTACCTCGAAGATCAAGCAGGATATTGAGAGACTGCTCAAAAGCCGGTTCATCAGAACTGCAAGATACGTCGAATGGATAGCAAACATAGTGCCCGTTATCAAGAAAAATGAAGCCCTTTGAGTTTGTATAGACTTTAGGGATCTAAACAACGCGACCCCAAAAGACGAATATTCGATGCCTGTGGCGGAAATGCTTGTCGACTCAGCAGCAGGTTTCGAATATTTAAGCATGCTCGACGGCTATTCTGGCTATAATCAAATTCTCATAGCTGAAGAGGATGTTCCCAAAACTGTGTTTCGATGCCCTGGGGCTTTGAGAACATACGAATGGGTTGTAATGCCATTTGGTTTGAAAAATGCTGGGGCAACCTATCAAAACGTAGGGTATTCCAACCAAATTCAAGTGCAAGGTTGACGGGAAATGCTCCAATAACGAGGCTGAGTATGAAGCCTTAAATACTGGCCTCAAAACACTTAGGGATTTGGGTGCCAAGAGAGTCGAGATAATATGTGATTCTGAACTGGTGATTAAATAACTCATGAGAGAATATAAGTGCGTCAAGGAGCATCTTTTGATTTACTTCTCAATGGCGAAGCGACTTTTGGAGCACTTTGAAGTTGTCAGCATTACGCACGTGCCCAGAATATAAAACCAAGAGGCTAATGAGCTAGCACAGATCGCCTCCGGTTACAAGGTGTCGGAAGAGAAGTTGAAGGACTTCATTGAAACTAGGGAGAAGATGGTGTCGAACATACGCCCACCATCAGGCCTGTCAATCCCAAAAGTAGTGGGGGCAAACACCTCGTTAGAAAGCTTAGTCGAAGGGTTGGAAAATTATGAGGTTTTTGCTGTCAGCAATCTATCATCAACATATTGGAGAAGACCAATCGTCAAGTATTTGGAAAATTTGGTGGGCAGCGCTGATAGGAAGATTAAATACAGAGCTCTAAGTTATGTGCTGATGGGAAATGAGTTGCTAAAAAAGACTCCGGAAGGAGTATTGCTCAAGTGTCTAGGGGACACAGATGCATACTTAGCAATTTCCGAAGTTCATAATAGGACATGTGGAGCTCACCAAGCTGGCCACAAGATGAAATGGTTATTATTTCAAGAGTGCGTTTATTAGCCAAGCATGCTCAAGGATTGCATGGACTTCGCAAAGGGATGCCAAGACTATCAAAGACATGCTAACATTCAGCATGTGCCAGCCAGCGAATTCCACACCATCATCAAGCCATGGCCCTTTCGTGGGTGGGCATTGGATGTCATAGGGGAAATTCGACCAGCCTCGTCGAAATGACAAAAGTTCATCCTCGTAGGTATAGACTATTTCACAAAGTGGATAGAGGTTGTGCCCCTAGTGAAAGTAGATCAGGAGGCTGTGATTGAGTTCATCCAGAATCATATTTTGTATAGATTTAGGATCCCTGAAACCATTACGACGGATCAAGTCTCTGTATTCATTGGCCAAAAAATGCAAGAGTTCGCGGCATAAATGGGTTTCAAATTGGTTACTTCGACACCATATTATGCTTAAGCAAATGGTCAGGTTGAAGCAACTAATAAAGTGGTAATCGGGCTCATCAAAAAACACGTGGTCACAATGCCAAAAAATTGGCACAAGATGTTGAATCAAATTTTATGGGCTTGTCGAACGTCCCCCAAAGAGTCAACAAACTCAACTCCGTTTCGTTTGACTTTTGGTCACGACGCTGTATTACCAGCAGAAATATGTTTATAGTCATTTAGAGTGCAACGACAACATGAAATTCCGTCGGAGCAATATTGGGACATGATGCTAGATGAAATCGTGGACTTAGATGAGGAAAGAATGGTTGCGTTGAATGTGTTATTATGCCAGAAGGCACGGGTTGCCAAGGCATATAATAAGAAGGTTAGAAAAAAGACCTTTGCAGTTAACGACTATGTGTGGAAAGTAGTGTTGCCCATGGATCGACGTGATCGAACGCTGCAGAAATGGTCACCGAATTGGGAAGGACCATTCAAAGTGATCCAGGGGTTCAGTAATAATGCATACAAGGTTCAGGAAATAGGAATGGACCAACGAGTCTTAAGGGTAAATGGGAAATATTTGAAAAAAATATAAACCTATGTTACAAGAGATTCAAATTAAAAAGTAAATTTTTTTCATTAATAAGTTACCAAAATAGGATAGGATTGCCAAGATGGCTTACAAAATATCTGAATAAAATTACAACAGTTCAACAGGCAAATTAAGAGGAAGCAGGAAATCTAGACTTAAAGTCTTCAAAAAGGGTCTTCTTATGAACAACCTTGCTTTCGAGGAGAGCTTTTCTTTTCCGCATCTGACCAATGGTATCTTTTATCTTGAGAGCCGCTTCGATGTGAGAAATCCCTTGGGCGACTTCTTGATCGATTGCCTCTTGAGTAGGCAAAGGTTCAGCGGAATCCAAAGAGGCATTTTGCTTTTCGACCTCAGTAATTTTTCTGGGGAGTTCAGCTATCTGAGCTTGGTAGTTAGATATCTGTTGGTCGAAAGCATGGTGCTTGTCGGAGCGCTCTTGCTTGGTGGCCTCGAAGTCCTTAAGTTTCTTCTCACAGAGTGAGCTGAGATACCACTCACGACCCATTTCATTGCGTTTTTGCCTAATTTTAGCGTCGGCTTGTTTACACCTAGTAAGGTCCTTGGCTAGTTGCATAAAGAAGGCTTCAAATTCAATTAAGTATGAGGCCATGGGATCGGGAACTTGAAATTCGGCGAGTTCATCCAATATCTTGAACACGTCACAAGCCATAGCAGATTCCTCTGCGACGGCTGCCAGAATTTCATCCTCAAATAAGTATGTCTTCAATTGTTGAAGCTTGAGGGCGAAAACAGCATCTATTTCTGGGGTTGGTATGGTCGTCGAACTCATGGGTTGAACGTCCCCAGACTCTTTGTGAAACTTGTGCAATGCCTTCAAAGCCACCGCTGGATTTTTTTATTTTATCGCCAGAATCTCCTCTAGGGTAAGAGCTTTGTCGACATTAGGTGTAGGCGGGTTGGAGCCGCCTTCAGCAGGAGCTTTAGGGTTCACATCGACTTCAGCAGTAGTAGCAATAGTTGAAGGATTTTCATTATCACCAGTGGTTACACTGTCCTTCCTAGCCTCAGGGGTGGTTTGTTGAACTGGAGGCATTCTCTTCACTAAGTCCTCTTCTGTTGAAGTCATTTGAAACTCATCGACGGTTTGAGGAGTAAACATGGTTGTTATCTCAGGCAGATTAACAATGGTAGCCATTGCAGCATCATCCTTTTCAACAGTGGTCGAAGGGGCCGCAGTTTCTTGCAAAAAAGGTTTCGATAAGGAAATGTTCAAGAACCAGATGAATCAATAGAGTGAGGATGACAAATACTTCAGCAGATTGTTTCGGAGGAGGTGCTCCAGCCTCGACAGGCTCGAAGACTTCAACAAGGTTTCTGGGAACAACAGGCTTGACAGTCGAAGCAACCTTCTTTGAAGGCGTCTTCTTGATTAGGGCCCTCTTCTTCTTCACCAATGGAGTAGCTGGAGGAGATGTTGGGGCTTCAGTAGGGAAGATCCGAGATTGGTTACTTTCATCCGACACGTCTCCCTCAGGAGATGGTATTTTTTCAGAAGCCTAGCAAACAACAAAGTTAGATAACATGCAGAAACAGATGCAAAGGAACATTGAAACAGGTTGTACCTGTGGTTTCAGGGTTTTTGGTTTCTTTGCAGGCGTGGTGGAGGTCGATGCAGTGATTGGTTCTCGTTTTCGACCCTAAGAAGAAAGCACAAATGACTAGCAAAAGCAACTGATGAAATAAGAATGAGGCAATTCAGGAGTTACCTTCTTTGGCGGGTCTTCTGTAGCATCAGCATCCTGGGTCTCTTCGAAAGGCACATCAACTACCTGTTTGGGAACCTCACCAGCAAGAATGGCAAAAGCATCGACCACGTTTGACAGGAACAGGTCACGTTGGAAAATCTGATTCTGATATTCCAACCACCAGACGTCAAAATCTTCTGTGGTAAATAATGACGGTTGGAACGCAAAGACATGCAACTCATGGTGTTGTGTCGACCTGACGAACCTAAGGCAGGCTTTATGTCCTGCTAAATTCAGCCGTCAACCAGCCCGTACAATATCAGAATGATGTTTCACCAAAGATTTTGGCAGCATTTGGCTCAAGCCAAATTGACGGGCCACCAAGTTAGGCTGGTAATTCATGAACCCATAACCTGGGTTCCCCGTCTCAATCCGGAAGGATAGCATGGTAGGGGTCAGGAATGCCCTCCATATTGAGTTTGATTGTGCTGCTGCTTTGGGGGAAACACCAGGAAACGGATTCTTGAACCATGTCGGACCGAATTTTCGAGCCACAAAGGACGCCATGCTGGGGACGAAAGACGTGGCCTCCACAAACATATTAAGATACTTCATGAAGAGACTTTTGTTGGGGGTTTCTTGGGTGGTCATCAGAGAGAGTCGAAGGCCCTCTATGGAACGCTCTTTGTTCAAATGTTCCATCGTGGCAGAGACAGGATAACCCAGTTGATGTTCGAATGTAGCATTGAGCCAATGTTGCAACAACCACATAGGCCCTGAGATGTTTAAAGCCTTGGTAGTCGCATGCAGAAGTTTTAGCCGTAAGGCTGACAGACCAAGTGAATGATAGAGGGAGGCTAGTAGAAGCTTACCCAAAGATACCTGTCGACCTTCGTGAATCTGGATCGCCAGGCTGATGTAACTTTTGGCTATTTGCAAAGAGCTAGGGTAGAATAGATAATATGATAGCCACAGAGTTAAGAAAGCAATGTGTTCCTCGTCGGACACTTCCTTGGAGGCTTTGTCATGATGATCTTCGATGTAGTTCTAGAAACCAACACGCTCGAAGTCGAAGGTGTGGTCTGTTTCTAGCGTTGGATCGAAAGTCTCGCCCAAGGGTGACAGACCAGTGATAGCCGCCACATCAAAGAGTGTCGGCGTGAACATCCCACAAGGGAATCGCAATGTGTTGGTCGATCCTTCCCAGAAGTACATCGACGCCAGCAGTAAACAAGGGTTGACCCTATGAGCATTCCTTGAAAGTTGAATAGCGTCGAAGATGCCAGCTTTTTGCCATTGCTCCTTACGCTGGCCTTCGACCTTGTTGAGCCAAGAAATGTAGTCTTTATTGCCAGGTGAAGTCATTGAGCGAAAGACTCTAGCTTTGGGCGCCATGAATTTGAGGTCTAAAGTGCCACCTTTCTCGAAAGCAGGTGGTATAGTAGGAGCAAAACATGGAAAGAACTCTTGAAGTTCTTGATGATTTGGTTTTTTATCCAGATATGGACCATGAAAAGCGTGGAGTTTGCTAGCCACCGCAAAACGGATGACCATCTGATGTTGCCAGTTTGCCACCACGCTTCGTCAGCAGATGGCGGTTAAGGGAGAGGCCAGAGTGATTCCTTCTCGGAAAGAATGAAGGCGATAGGGTTTTTTCCGGTGGTGTGAGTGGCGGATGTAGTAGCAGTTGTAGAGGATGCCATTGGAATGGAGAGTTTTTGGGAGCAAGAAAACTTGGAAGAAGAAGCTGTGAGAAAGCGGCGAAAAGGAAAATGGACGAGTTTTGGAAGTATTTATAAGGAGAATACATGCAACTGAAAAGCCAAGAACTGTTCGAATTCTGCAGTTAGTGGGGGTGGTTTCGAGACCCATAACTTAGGACGAGACTAGCCATCATGACGTTTGGATGACTTGCACATTAGGAGTGTTGAAACACCCTAAATTCCCCACGTCAAATAAACAATTATCAGAGTAAAGTTCTAATTTATAATGTAGCAATCAGGATGTTACTACCAGCTTGCACCTGCTTAGATAATTAACATGTAACACATAAATATTAATATTAAAATCCTTCTCAATAAGCAGCGGAAACTTCACCGAATTCTACAATTAAAACATAACATGTTTAAAACACGTGTTCATCATCAATTAAAGCAAACATCATACGGTACAGAAAATAAGACAGAGCGTTCCATAATCCCCGGTGTTACATATCAGAGCAGACGCTAACTCGAAACATAAGTGAAGGACTCTGTCTTCTCTAATCGCAACTCCGCACTACTCTTGATTATCTGCACGTTAGCCACGTAGAGGCAACATTCAAACAGAAGGGGTGAGATTCTCAATCAAAAAAAGAAATGCATAATGTAAATATAAAAGAATTTAATCAAGTACATAATTCACCCTATCATTACTACATCAACGAAATCACACTTTTCCACATAAGCAGACAATCGTACAATCCACCTGTTAGCCAGGAGATTTCGACCAAACATAAGAAATGAAGAAATGGTGGAGAAGCCAAGCAAGCGGGTCGACGCCAGGAGAAAGGATGGTGAAGAGCCAAAGTTGGGTCGACACAAGTAAATGGTGCGTCGGAAGGAAGCATACAAACAAGGTCGTCGAAGGATGTCAATTGGTGGCCCATGAAATCAACTCAAAGTTGATAAGTTTTTGGGAGGGAAAACTTGAAAGCCAAGAACGTGGGAAGTTAGAAAGATAGTGGGGTGACACGTGTCCCAGCCAGGACAAGTCTTGGGAGACGAGCAGTTATTTTTTCAGCCTATTTAAAGTAGTAGTTATTTCCATGTTGGGGGTCGCATTTGTAACATTGAAAAGGGAAAACACTCAAAGTACCAAGCATTAAGAGAAACGAGTTTACGCCCGCAGAAATGTATGATAGCATCCACACTTGTTATTTTAATGTAATTTATATGTAATTTATATGACCAAAGTTTAAGTTATCTTGTCATTTACTTGTGAAATTCTGGTATCAGACGTGTGATGTTAAGGTGCGATGTCACAACAACATACTCTGCACAATGGACAACAATAACAGTAAGATAACACCAAGAATTATTGACCCAGTTCGGTTACAACCAACCTACTCTGGGGGCTACCAAGCCAGGGATGGAATTCACTACTTGTAGATATAATTTACAGACTCAACAACCCGTTGACAATCTCCTAAACTTATTCTCTACTAATGACTTCCTACCTAAGAAACCACTTAGGTATGAGAACACCACTCAATCCCTTACAAACACTCAAAGAAACCACTTTGAGTAACCTTGATCTTACTTCACAGCTTCGATCAAGCAACCACTCTCTATTGCTTCACAGCTTCTAGAGAGGACAGAATACGACACAGCAATTCACCCTAGAATTCTGGTTATACAACTCGTACGAAATACTCAAGACACTCAGCCTCTACTCTTGATCTTCTCTCTGTATTTCTGTCGCCTTTTCCTTTGGTCTTGTGCGCTTTATATAGCTCCTTGAATTGGTCTTGGACTTGCTACAATATCTCCCAGATTTGTTATTTAAAACTGAATATTTAAAACAGATTTTCTCCTAAATCATTTTAAATCTTCAACCTTTTAAATCTCCTACAAATCTGCACCAGATCTCCTATGCAGCAGCAAATATCTATCCCAAGATATTCGCATCCAATGAGACAGCTTGCTCTCCACAATTCCAGCTAATACGCAACCCTAACAACATTACAGCCTGCTGTTGTTAATTCTGCAGGTCTGATGTTACAACATCACCTATGTGACATCAGACATCCAACTTCAGCAATTAATTACTTAACACAACCCAGTGTTAAGACTTCAATGTTGCAACATCAGCACCTTGACATCAACATTGAACATACTTTGTTTTACCAAAATTCCAGCCAATCCAAGAACTAACAATCTCCCCCTTTGGCTAATTTTGGCTAAAACAATCTCTGCACTCTGCATCTTCAGAGACTTTAGCAGCGGAAAACTTCAATCAAACAATTTTAAAACTCTTCAACAGCAACAGTTTGACAATTTTCATAGTCTTCATCACTTGATCTGCTGCAGCACCATCTTCATAATTGACAACAGCCAATTGGTGCTCCCCCTCAAAAATATGAACCAGCATCACAGCTGTTCAGTAGCTCATAATGTGCAACACTTATCTCCCCCTTGATGTCTGCTTGGCTGCACTCTTCAAATGCTATGATATCTTCACTAGCTCAGTCAAAACCCCCCCTTAATATCGGCATGACATTAGCAGCATTTGGCAGTAACACTCTTTGATACTCTTGACTATCTTTGATACTCTTGACTCTCTTGGCTATTTTCTCCCCCTTTTTAGCCACAATTAGGCAAACTTCAGTTAGAAGCCCTATTAACTATAGTCAGTACAACCTAGCTCTCATTGTTAGCCTCACAGTTAGCAACCAGGCAAAACAAATCATAGAAAACAAAACTAGTGCATATAACAGCACAATATTCAAGTTACAAAACCAAGCACATTAAATGCTGACAAAAACAACAAAAAAGAAAACTAAATCTACTAGAAGCAAAAGTAAATAAGCTAGTCTTCTTCTGAACTTGCTTCATCTGCACTATCTTGTCCTTCATCTTCAGAGTCAGCATGATCATCTTGTTCCAAACTTTGGATCATCTTCTCAATCTTTTCTTTTCTAGTCAGATTGGTATTAATCACAACATCCAAGTCTTTGCGGGTTGCCTTCAGCTCTGCTAGCAAATCAGCCTTGGAAGTTTTCTTCTTGATACCTGCATTTGATGTTGACACAATATCTGCAACATGGCTTCCCATAAACAATTTCTGATGCAAGGATAATGGAGACTTCCTCTTGCATGCTTTATCTGCACAAGTCAATATTCCTGGTTGTTGGCTCAGAATGACTCCACTAATGAGAGAAGGAAATGCTATGGGCATTTTAATAGCATTTGTTGTTGCATGTTTTACAGTCTGATCAAATATGTATGTGCCATAGTCAAACTTTTTCTGTGTACCAACAGCATAGATAAGTCTTCCTAATCCCACAGCAAGGGTGGTTTTATGATTCGTGGGCACCCAGTTTGTAGCTCCAATCCTGTGTAGTATAGCATACTTCACACTCAGTTTGCTAGTTGGTAGCTTTTCTTTTAATGGCCATACTCTAACCTGTTCAACAGTAATTACCTTGCACACTTCATTATCTGTATCCTCCAGTTCTAGATACTCTGCATCCTCTCTTCCTAAGTAGCTGTTGACAATCTTAGGAGAGAACTCAACACATTTTCCTCTGACAAAAACCTTCATATAATCTGGACTGCTCTGGTCAGAGATATTTATAGGAAGATTTACTATGAATTCCTTTACCAGACCATCATAGCACCTTGAAAATCCACACGCAGTTTTCATTAACCTAGCAGATTTAATTCCTTCCATCACTTCTTTAATCTCCATGGCTTCTTTGCCAATCTCTCTTTCAAGAGCAATTCTCCTTTGGCAAAGGAACTTCCACATATAGGCATTTCTTGCACGGTGGAAGGAGATGTTATCCACAGGCACATCTGGGACTTTGTCTGCAATCCTTTTTGTGATAGATTTTCTGACATGAGTGATGTTCTAAACATCATCCTTATCATCATGCTCAGACTCAGATTGTTCCACAATCTTCCTCTTTCTTGGAGTCACTTCGACCTTGCTCCAAGCTTTAGTTGGCCCAACAACAGTCTTTTTCTTCTTATCATATGAAGCCTTCTTTGGATAAGATTCATCCTGCTTTTCCTTCCTTGTTCTTAGTCTCTTAGCCAGACCAGGCACTGCTCTTCCAATGACTTCATCATCGGATAAGTCATCAACATTAATCACATCAGTACTCTTTTCTCCTCCAGGAGTAGTCTCATCATCCCTACTAGGCGATGTTCTGACATCCCCTTCAACATGAGTATCATCTGCTTCAGTATTTCCTTCAACTTCCTTCTCAGCATCTTCGATTACGGAGACAGCCAATCTGTGAAGATTTGTATCAGTAGATTGCATGTCACTCTTTTCTCTTGTACCCTGATCAACAACCATTTGTCTCAGGGGTCTAGATATACCCTTAATAGGAAGTCTTTTCTCAAAAAATTTGTCCACGATCTGCCCCATGCACTTATCAACATCTACCATTTCCTCAGTAGTTTGTGGATGCGGGTTAGTAGTTCTAGGTTTGTCACCAAATAACACGCTAGTAACAACTTTCATTGTTTCAGGATTCTTAAAGACAGTGGCAGGTCTCTTGGGAGTTAGTTTAGTGGGTCTCGTAGTACCTGATTCAGGAAGAATGGTTGAGAGGGGCTCAATGTCCATAGGATCGAATGCTGAACCTTCGTTAGTGGAAACCCTAGCTCTTCCTTTTGTGGAACTCTGACACTCAGATTTCTTGGATGGAGACGCCATGACTCTGTTCAGTGAGGGTTGATTCTTGAAGACGAAGAAGTTAATTCGTTGCGAGAACAGGGCTTTGAAGAAGTGTGATGTTGCAACACCGGGAAAGAGGGGTCTGAGGCAAGGAGCTTGATTTGGAGTGTTAATGACTTTTTCCCTCCATAAATACTTTCCTTTTAAACAATTCACATCAGGACTCACTAACTCTGAGTGACCTTTCAGCATCCTGATGTCATAGTCTGATGTTATAACATCAACTTGAACATCATTAGTTGAATTTCCTTCAAGAGAAATCCACTGATAGCAGTTGTCTTTGGTTCTGGCACCCTTCACGACAATCTGATTATGCTCATCAGAAACCACACACTCATGCTTAGTGTAGTTTACCTTGTAACCTTCATCACATAACTGGCTTATGCTGATCAAATTTGTATTTAAACCACTGACAAACAGAACATTGTCAAGTTCAGGTATACCATCACCTTTCACTTTCCCAACTCCTGCTACAACACCTTTTTCTCCATTGCCAAACATAACTTCAAGAGGGGGGCAAGGTCTAAATTCAGCAAACATGGATCTACATCCAGACATGTGTTTGGAACACCCACTGTCAAAATACCATGTTCCTTCTTTAAACTCTTTGTCAGCCATGTGAGCCAGTAAGCACTTCACCTTCTCCTTAGGTACCCATTGTTTAACAACTTTGGGCCTGTACTCTCTCCATCTGTTTTGAGGCTGAGGGTATCCATGCAGCTTGTAGCACGAGTACTGCATATGTCCAAACCTTCCACAATAATAGCATCTCAATCTTTTGCCATGATGAGATTGCTTAGGCTGCCATCCATAATGTGGTCTCCTCCTGCCATAACTGGCCTGCCTTCTATTATGTTGATATCTTCTCCCATAAGAAGGCTGAGAATGCTGTTTCCTGGATTGTCTCCCATGATGGTGTGGCTTTCTTCTTCCATAGAAATGAGGAACAACATTGGTGTATCCATATCCACAACCATACCAGTTGTCCTGATGTTGAGACACCTGATGAGACATGTGCTGTTTGAACTGAGCAGCTTGCATGCTCTTGTGGTATTGTGGGGGCATATCCTGACTAGCTCCTTGTGGCTGCTTTCTCTGTTGGGGACCATCCTTTTTCTCAACATACTGAGGCTGAACAACCTTCTTAGGGGTAGACTCCTGTCTCTTTGTTTGAGACATAGGTTGGGACACCTCCTCCTTTGCTCTTGAGGTGCTTGCCACATATCCTATACCAGACTTATCACCTGCAACCTTTTCTGTCTGAAGGATCTTGTCAAGTGTGTCTGTACCACAGCTCAGCATCCTAACAGACTTGGTCATTTGATCAAGGTGAGCTTTGACTAGCACAACTTCATTTTCCAGATCAGTCTTTTCATTCCCTAGCTGAGCAATATGTTGCTTGTGGCACTTGTTTTCTTGACAAATCTCAGCACTTTTAAACACAGCTCTTGATAGGTAGATGCTAAACCCTCATAAGTTACTTCTCCATCACTAGAATCATCATCAGAAACCACAGCTCCTGTTAAAGCTCTCACATGCTTTGCTGACTCGCCTTCACTTTCACTATCAGAGTCAGACCAGGAAACTGTCATGCCCTTCTTCTGCTTTTTCAAGAAGGTGGAACATTCTTTCTTGACATGTCCATACCCTTCACACTCAAAGCACTGAACTCCTTTATCTTGGGTAGTTTTCTCTTCATCCTTCTTGCTGGTGTCAGAAGTCATGTTCTTGACATTAGGCCTGGAGTTATTATTCATTCTCTTGAATACTTTGGTGAACTGTCTTCCCAACATCACTATGGCCTGAGATAGATCCTCATGCGATTCAGAACTCTTTCCTTTTTCCTCTGCATCATTTGACACCAAGGCTGTACTCTTTGGCTTCTTTTCTGGTTCTTCCTCATTCAACCCCAGCTCAAAGGTTTGAAGAGATCCAATGAGTTCATCTACTCTCATCTTGCTGATGTCTTGTGATTCTTCAATGGCAGTAACCTTCATCTTATACTTCTTAGGAAGGGATCTAAGGATCTTTCTTACAAGCTTTTCATCTGACATTTTCTCACCAAGAGCACTGGATGCATTAGCCAGCTCCAGAACATTCATGTGGAAGTCATGAATAGTCTCATCATCCTTCATCTTCAGGCTTTCAAATTTTGATGTTAAAATCTGAAGTCTTGACATCTTGACTCTAGATGTTCCTTCATGTGTTGCCTGCAAAATATCCCACGCTTCCTTAGCAACTTCACAGGTATTGATTAACCTGGAGATATTCTTATCCACTCCATTGAAAATGGCATTCAGAGCTTTGGAATTTCCAAGGGCAAGCTCATCTTCCTCCTTGGTCCACTCTTCTTCAGGCTTAGGCTTAGAGGTGCCTTCTTTATCTTTACCAGCATCATCTTTCTCACACATAACAGGTGCTTTCCATTCTTTAATAACAGCCTTCCAAGCCCTGCTATCCAAGGATTTTAAGAAGGTGGTCATCCTTGGCTTCCAATAATCATAATTGGATCCATCCAAAATAGGGGGTCTGTTGACGAATCCTCCAACTTCTTTGTCCATCTTTGCACCAGAAAGTAACTTCCCTAGATCTCACCCAGAGATAGACAGGATGCCTGCTCTGATACCAATTGAAATTCTGGTATCAGACGTGTGATGTTAAGGTACAATGTCACAACAACACACTCTGCACAATGGACAGCAATAACAGTAAAATAACACCAAGAATTGTTGACCCAGTTCGGTTACAACCAACCTACTCTGGGGGCTACCAAGCCAGGGATGGAATTCACTACTTGTAGATATAATTTACAGACTCAACAACCCGTTGACAATCTCCTAAACTTATACTCTACTAATGACTTCCTACCTAAGAAACCACTTAGGTATGAGAACACCACTCAATCCCTTACAAACACTCAAAGAAACCACTTTGAGTAACCTTGATCTTACTTCACAGCTTCGATCAAGCAACCACTCTCTATTGCTTCACAGCTTCTAGAGAGGACAGAATACGACACAGCAATTCACCCTATAATTCTGGTTATACAACTCGTACGAAATACTCAAGACACTCAGCCTCTGCTCTTGATCTTCTCTCTATATTTCTGTCGCCTTTTCCTTTGGTCTTGTGCGCTTTATATAGCTCCTTGAATTGGTCTTGGACTTGCTACAATATCTCCCAGATTTGTTATTTAAAACTGAATATTTAAAACAGATTTTCTCCTAAATCTTTTTAAATCTTCAACCTTTTAAATCTCCTACAAATCTGCACCAGATCTCCTATGCAGCAGCAAATATCTATCCCAAGATATTCGCATCCAATGAGACAGCTTGCTCTCCACAATTCCAGCTAATACGCAACCCTAACAACATCACAGCCTGTTGTTGTTAATTCTGCAGGTCTGATGTTACAACATCACCTATGTGACATCAGACATCCAACTTCAGCAATTAATTACTTAACACAGCCCAGTGTTAAGACTTCAATGTTGCAACATCAGCACCTTGACATCAACATTGAACATACTTTGTTTTACCAAAATTCCAACCAATCCAAGAACTAACAACTTGTCTGTTCTTTCTCACTTTGTTTTAGTCGTCAATTAGCAACTCTTTCATTTGTTCAAGTTTCTTACAACTCTTCTAAACTAAAAACCATCACATCAATAAGACTTACACTTCAACCAAACTGTTCTGGGATTCTGTGGCCGATCCCACGAGTAAACCTCCGATAGGAAGACCAGTGGTTGTTCGCGCGAGAATCGCGTGCGAACACCACCATACAACACAAAATAATGCAATACAATGAGACCCACAATTCGACTCAATGCATGTGGTACCAATTCGATCCCTTTTTCATGATCACAATTCCCGACGGAATTTCCATATAAGTCGCTCACACTGTCATACACCAAATTTTGACCACTTAGATTTCCCATCATTGTGAAAATCATCATCACAATATGGATGTACTTTCATGCCTCATCAATCTCCTCGAGGATTGTTGAGCATTCACTACCATCAAGAATTAAGGTTTCAAGCCCTCTCAGAGTTCTTAGACAAAGGATCAATCAAGGAATTACATGATCTTCAACTTTTCTAACCTCTCAAACATCCACAATGATCAAAAGGACTCCCACTTCAAGGATTAAGCACAAGGCTGCTCCCTTCTAGGTGGATCAAGTCTCAAGATCGACAGTGTCACCAAATTAGGGTTTTGGTCGACCAGGGCCTCCAGATGGAAAATTTTCATCTGGGCACAAGCCAATGATCCAAAACACAGCCTAATATACTCCATGGAACCTCATGGACCCAATCATCAAGTCAATTTTTCCCCAGGGGATGCATTCATAAAAAATCAGGAATTAGGGTTTCTTGACCTAATTCACCCCTAAGTTGACTTTTAGGGTAAATCATGAGCCAAGACCTCAAGAGAGGGTTTGAGGGTCTCTAATGAACTATATTGGTCCATTTGGAACAATGGATTAATCCAAGAAGCTTGAGCAATAAGTCTCAATTTCATCTGCACCACAATTAGGGTTTCGCGAGGAAAGTCAACTGTAACTTTGACTTTTGACCAGGACATGCTCCCAAGCCCTAAGACATGATTCAATATACCCTATGACACCCATGGAACATGTCCATCAAATTTGATTTAGGTCAAGGACATGATTTCATGAAGAATTGCACAGTTTGGAATTCATCTGATAAAAAGTCAACTGTGCACAAAAGTCAACTTTGACTTTTTGAGATTTTTCACCAAAATGGATTTTTAACCCTAAAATGATGTTAATGTATGATTTGAATCATCATTCATCAAGAAAAATCAAAGAAAATGGGATAACTTGTAAAAGGGGTAACCATAAAAACTTAGAAAAATTTCTAAGTTATGGAAAAAGTGACATTAATGTGCCAACTTTGGAGGACCATAACTCCTAAACCACAAGGCCATTGTTCCCCATTCAAAGCTTGATTTGTAGATCTCATTGCCCTCTACAAAAGCTTCACACTGACCTATGTCCAAATTCCTCATGGATTTTGAGTTATGGAGTGGTCAAAATCAAGAAAAGTCACTTTGTTCCAACACTTAGTGAAAATTTCACTAAGTCAGATTTTACCTTACTTTTTGCCAAATGTAGGGGGATTTTTCACTTGGATTCAAAAGAGATCAAAACCAAACATGTTCAAACAGTTGTTGTATCATGTAAGGGCTTTCCAAAATGGCCAAGAACATTACCAAATTCAATTTGAGTCATGAGATATGACATTGGCAAGTTGCCTTGTTGAAATCTGTCAAGGCAAGGCAAATTTTGCATTTTTGCTCGATTTGCCAAAATCAGCCAAATCCAAATACTCCTATCCACTTGGACACCTCTGAGGATTGAATCTAAAGGGGACAATCACTGAGCCAAGCCTCCAAAGTCTTTGGAACAAGAAATAGCATGCTGAACCTAGAATGGCCAAAATAGGGACAAGACTCCAATTTTGGATTGGAGCATTCAATGGAAGCATCAAGGTGGCATGGACTGAGCCATTCTCAACTGAATTCAGTCAAGACTTATCCAAGACCAAGGGAACCACAACCCTGTGCCCTAACCTCTAGTCAATGGCTAGAGGAGACTTGGACTTCCATTGGACAACATTGGCCAAACCTCTGCTGCAGTTGCCATTCACTGTGGATCCCAAAACAAACTTGCTCTACTACAAATAGAGCTCAATTGTGATCAGTTTGAGTACACCAAAGCCATCAAACAGATGCTTTCCTCAAAATTTCTCCTTTCACTCCAATTTTGCCTTCTAAGGCAAGTCACTATCGGGTTTTGAGTTTGAGAGCTTTTCCAATCAAACCAATCACTCACACACCTCACATACATCATATAGAAGTGATCCAAACACTCACATAACATCTGGAACACAGATTTCACAAAATCACCAGCCAATTGCTCAAGTTCTTGACAGTTTTGCAGTTGAGGTACCATCTTCAGCTCCAAACCATTTCAATCCATTCCAAGCATTCATACACACTCCATGGCACCTAGGGAAGCTATCCAGATCATTGGAACCTAGCTGTAACACCTCCAACACAAATCACGATCACCAGCTGCAAGTGGTAAGCATGAGCTCTTCTAACTCTATGATCCATGCAATTTTTGCTGCACAATAATTTGGCCATATGTTCATAATCATGCATGGAATGTTTCCCCTCAATTAATTGCATTGTTTGAATCGTGTATCAAAAATCCTAGCCTTCATGCAGAAATTAGGGTTCTTGAGGATTTTTCGTGATTTCTTGTTATATGCTTAATTTAAATGAAATTAAATACCATAGACATGATCGTGAGGTTGAAACGAGTTGATTGGTATGTGGATTGCATGATATGATTAAGTATTCAGTGAGATTGAAGAGAAAATGCAAATTTGGGCAAACCCAGAACACACGCGTGTTCTTGGTGTGTTCTTGGCGCCATTTTTTGAATATTTGAATTTTTGAATTTTGTGATTTTATTTAATTGATTCAAAAATTAATTTCTCTCTGAGTTTTAATGATTTTGAGTTGATTCTTTTTTTAATAATTCACAAAAATGTTAAAATATTTTATTTTCCCAAAAAATCCCAAAAATATTATTTATTTTGTATAATTGATATTTTTGCAAAGAATTAATGTTTTAATTGTTTTTGACATTTAAAATATTTTTTCCACCTTGATTTTGCAACTTTTAATGCTTTCTAATTATTTTGTAGGTCAATACTTAATTTTTAAAGCATTAATCCAAGATCACAATTTGTTTTTCCTATGTTAAACAATTTTGACCATTTTAATTGAATTTTTATTCAATTAAAACACATTTTTGAAAACAAATTAGGGTTTTTGGATTAATTCAACCCTCATAAATCATTTTCAAAACACTTTAGGCCTCTAATAGAGTGTAAGACCCAATCCTTTTTTGACCAAATCATTTTTGGGCCTCAGTGTATTGTATAAGTCCCGATACCGTAAAAAACAAACGGCACGATCGTCGCCTTTTGAAAAATAACCTTTTGGGCCTCTCCTCGAGCTATAAGACCCATTCAAAACTTTTGGGCCTCTAATAGAGTGTAAGACCCAACCCCTTTTAACCAAAACATTTTGGGCCTCACTTATTGTATAAGTCCCTATGCGTTAAAAGAAAACCTCGGCGTGATCGCCATTTCAAACGAAAAATCATCTGGGCTTACCCTCGTGTTATAAGCCCCACTCTTTTTCTTTAAACCTTTTGGGCCTCTTGAGAGAGTGTAAGACTCATCCCTTTGTACAGAAAACCTTTTTGGGCCTCAGTCACTTGTATAAGTCCCTCTGTACAAAATTCAAACAGTGCGCTCACTGATAAAACCCTGGGCCTCTCCTTGAGCTGTAAGCCCTAAATCTTTCTTTTTCAAAGCACTTTCTCCTTTGATTTTGAATATACTGTTGTTTTCAATCTTTCTTTGTTGAACAACTAACCAAACAACATGGAAGCTCTACAACCGAGTAAGTGGTTATTGCTTTCATTTACCGCTTTCATATACATATAACTGTATTGTGGGGTTGTTTAACTGTAAGTCTTCTTTCATAAACTCATATCAACTGTGTAATAATAGTATAGATATTTCGAGTTTCCCCGGCAACTACGTCTAGAACTAGGTGACGTCGTTTCATTTATTCATAAAAATAGTCAAAACTAGATCCCCATAGGATTACCAGACACAGTCTTTCCTCCTCTTGGGGTTAAACAATATGGAGACATGAAAGGCAGCATTCTCGGTGAACCCTTTCATAGACTGTCACTCGTAGAAGTTGTCAAAGAAACTCTACTCCCCAGAGATGATCTTTTCTCCGTGAATGGCATCTCTTGAGTTTCTTCCAAATTCTCGGACTTTCCTGGCTTGATCTATTCTCGGTGAATGGCATGTCTTGAACTTCTCGGGGTTTGGGGACCCATCGGCTTCTTAAAAGCACTTGTCAAGAAACTATATTCCCCAGAGATGATCTTTTCTCCGTGAATGGCATCTCTTGAGTTTCTTCCAAATTCTCGAACTTTCCTGGCTTGATCTATTCTCGGTGAATGGCATGTCTTGAACTTCTTGGGGTTTGGGGACCCATCGGCTTCTTAAAAGCATCGGCCTCCTCTTGGGCATTGTACAAGGACCCACAGGCTTCCTAAAAGAATCCCCGCCTCCTCTTGGGCGTTGTACAAGGACCCGTCGGCTTCTTAGAAGTATTCACAGCCTCCTCTTAGGCTTCGTATAATGATCTCTACCCCCGGGAATGATAGCCTCCTCTTGGGCTTCGTACAAGGACCCGTCGGCTTCTTAAAAGTTTTCAGCCTCCTCTTGGGCTTCGTACAAATTGTCCCGACGACCTCCTAGAGGTATAGGAACAGAACTTAGTCATCTGCATAGAACAGTCCTTTCAAAGAGTCTACTACTGTTTCTCAAAGCATGGTACAAAAGATAAAACTCTAGACACGGACAATCTAATATCCTTGAGTCTCAAAGATATTCTCAAGTGACCCCTTCGTTAAATAGGAAGAAAACCCGCAGACTCGGACAGTCTCAATACCCTTCAGATTTCCCACTTCCTTAAAGAACATGAATAACCCGGATCCTCGAATCAAATCCTTGAGTACAGTGTTGCTCATATAAGAACTGATTTTCTCTTTAAAATAAGTATACTGGACCTGTCACTCAACTGAAACAGTAACCATAGCCTCCTCTGAGGCTTTGTTTAATGATCCTTCTCCAGTTACAATAGCCTATCTCTTGGGCTTTATACAATGATTCTCCCCAGTGGAGTCAAACAACGTTTAGCCTCTCTCTCGGCCTTTGTACGAGACACATAAAGAGACTCCCTCGTTGAGTCAATTACCCCTTTCTCCTCCATCTTGGGCTTTATACGAGATACAAAAAGGTTCTTATTGAGCCAAACAAATTTCAGCCTCCATCTCGGGCTTTATACGAGATACCATAAAGAGACTCCCTCGTTGAGTCAATCACCCTTTTGCCTCTATCTCGGGCTTTATAAGAGATACAAAAAGGTTCTTATTGAGCCAAACAAACTTTAGACTCCATCTCAGGCTTCGTACGAGATACAAAAACACTCTCTTGTTGAGTATAAAAGATTCTCCTATTGAGTCAACCCTTTTAGCCTCTCTCTCGGGCTTCGTACGAGACACATAAAAACTCTCTCTCTCGGGATTTGTACGAGACACATATTAGCCTTCTCTTAGGCTTTGTATAAGAAAACCACTGGTTGATCCGATCAACCTTTTAGCATCAAAGTTGTGCCTCGTTCACAGTACGCAAACATCAACAACTCTTTCCCCTTCATCTAATCGCTGTAAGCGGCAAGCCTCTGGGTCATCTACATCCATGCCCCTGTCCCTCTTTTAGCATGAGAAATTCCTAAGGAAAGATAGCATTGCTCTACACTGAGTTAAAGTCTTCTCCTTCAGGTCAAAATCCCCTATAAAGGAAATTATGGCATTGCCGGATTCACACATCCCGGTTAAAGTAATTCTCCTTTATGAACAGTTGTGACATACAACCCCCCCTTTAGAGATGACAAATTCTCTCTAAGGTCAACACTTTTAGCTTCACATCTTGGGTTTTGAACAAGATACAAACCACCTTTCGCTTCATGTCTTGGGCTTTGAACAAGACACCAAAACAACCAATTTCCTCCCATAGAATAGGAGGAACTACGAACGCTCTGATTTCCCTGTTTTGGTAAACGGGAATACGTAGGCATAAGATTCAAATAAAAAATCTTAGCGAGCACACTAAACAAAAACCCAAAATCCCATACTCTCATACATTCGTCCTAACATCCTAACCGATAGCCTAAAATACCCCTCGTCAACAAAATAATCTAGGAGAAACCCCGAATCTTTGTAGCATCTGTAAACCAACAGTTTTGACTGTTTAATCTCAGTATGCAAGCAGGGTTAATTGGAGACATCTATTTCCCTTCCTTCATCAGCTTTAATAGGATAAAAAATGAATCGAGCTGTAGTACCAGAGCGATCGTGCTTCGCAACCACATCCAAAAATCACTCGCTACACACACCCCACACGGGCACACGACACACGTAATCGCTCACACCCCACATGGGCACATGATTACCTCAACGACAACAACAACACAATTCTATTTTAAAGAATCCGGATAAGACGCTCACACCCCACATGGGCACACGGCTTATCACACAACTTTATGCAACATGAATATGCATTCAACGACGACATACAACGATGACTAATGCATATGACTAACATACAGTCAACACATCACACTGCAACTGTCCAACACACAGCATATACCTACCAAACATGCAACAACTGAAATCCACAACTACAACACGCAATCACACAACCGAATACAACATTTCGGCGTTCAACACATCTCAACCTACACGGAATACAATTAATGCGTCGAATAGTTAGAATTCTGGTATTGAGATTAATTTTAACAGAAAGTATACGAAACCAACTTTCCAACTATTCGAACGGTGACTGATACGGACTTATAGATCAAAAGGTATGAATTTTTGAAGTTTAAGAAAATTCTGTCTGTAACAGCAAAAAACCGAACTGTCATGCTCGCTCAAAGTTCGCCCAGCAAACTGTCCTTCTCTAGGAGTTCGCCTAGCGAAGTCGCCAGAGAAACACCTTCTCCATAAAAAATCCAGAGGCTTACATATTTGCCTCTCCCTTCGCCCTACATTCGCCCAGCGAACTTCGTTCGCCAGGAGTTCGCCCAGCGAACCTCCCCACACCTCACCCCAGTATCCCATTCCCTTTCTCTTCTTTCGCTCTCAGTTCGCCCAGCGAACTACCAACGAACCCTTTGCCCAACGAACTTCTATTTGCACAGCGAACTGCGCGAATCAGCAACCCAGCAGTTACGATTCTGCACGATTCCGACCCTAAGCCTTCTTCGATTTCAACAGAAAATAACACGAAAATACACATAGAATCTACAGTTTTTACACAATCAGTTAGAGTCACATAAACCACAATTTAATCGGTCAATTTACACCAATTACATGTTATTACGAACCTCGACACGCCACCAACAACAACCAAACAATTAGAGATGCATAGAGATGAATCTAACGAATTACCCACCCTCATACATACATTATTCATCCCTTAAGTGATCGAAGAACCTTACCCTTACCTTATTGACGATTCTTCGAAGGTTCTCTAAGCCCTAGCTCTGCTCCTCTCTTCCTTCCTCTTTTCTCAAAAAAATGCGATCGTTCCAAACTGATTCTCCCTTTTCCCAATTTTCTCTTTTCCTACTATAACCCTTAGACTTCTAATATGGTTTTCCTTCCTTACCCTTACTAACCCTCTTGAATAGTCCACTTTGTCCTCCTTATTTCTCTACTCATATAATATTATTGTTATATAATTATTATTATTTAGTCCAACCATTAAAATAATAACAACAATAATAAAACTTAATATTTATTTAAATAATAATCTCCTCATATTATTTAATTAAATAAATAATAACTAATTCACATAATTAGTATACTCCTCCCACCACCATGTTCTACACTTTTGGTCACCCACCCCCAATACCTTATACTCTATAATTCTAAGGTCACTACCCTCCATAAGGGGTACCCAAAACATCACAAAATACGCATAGTCACATAATTATACATATCAACGCATGAATATAATTACGAATAATGATTAAAATACACCAGGACGTTACAACCCTCCCCCACTTAGAATATTTTCGTCCTCGAAAATTTACCTCATACGAATAACTCCGGATACGACTCTCACATCCTGCTCTCTAATTCCTAAGTCATATTTCCACCGGCAACGCCTCCCCACACTACCTTCGCCAGAGTGATCTCTTTACCTCTCAATTGCTTTACCTCGCGGTCTTCAATCCGTATTGGTAAGGCCTCAACCGTAAGGTTATCCCTTACTTCTACATCATCCATCGGAATCACATGTGATGGATCCGGAACATACTTCCGAAGCTGTGACACATGGAACACATCGTGCAAATTCGAAAATTTGGGTGGCAACGCCACTCTATAGGCAACAGGTCCAACTCTTATGGAAATATGATATGGACCAATAAATCGAGGAGTAAGCTTCCTCGACTTCAACGCACGTCCAACACCGGTCACCAGAGTGACTAAAAAACACACGGTCTCCTTCTTGGAACTCAAGATCTTTCCTCCTCTTATCATGGTAGCTCTTCTGGCTACTCTGCGAAGCTTTCATCCTTTCCCGAATCAGCTTCACCTTTTCAGTAGCCTGCTGAATAATCTCAGATCTAAGTACTACACTCTCACCAGATTCATGCCAACACAAAGGCGTCCGTCACCTCCGACCATACAAAGCTTCAAAAGGTGCCATCCCAATACTGGAATGATAACTGTTATTATAAGTGAACTCAATCAACGGAAAGCGGCTATCCCAAGCACCTCCCTGTTCAAGCACACAAGCCCTCAACAAATCCTCTAAGGATTGTATAGTCCTCTCCGTCTGTCCATTCGTCTATGGGTGATAAGCTGAGCTCAATCTTAGGTTCGATCCCAAAGTTTCTTGCAAACCCTCCCAAAATCTGGAATTGAATCTTGGATCTCTATCCGACACAATACTGAACGGAACTCCATGCAACTTTACAATCACCTGAATATAAATCTCTGCTAGCCTCTACAAAGGAAAACTGATATTGATCGAAATGAAATGTGTTGATTTCGTCAGTCTATCCACTACTACCCAAATGGAATCATGTCCTCTCGGCGTATTAGGCAATCCAGTCACAAAATCCATAGAAATGTTGTCCCACTTCCATTCCAGAATATCTAACGGTTGCATCAAACCAACAGGTTTCTGATGTTCCATCTTCGCCTTCTGACAAGTCAAACAAGCGTATACAAACTTAGCCACATCACGTTTCAATTCAGGCCACCAAAATATCTTCTTCAAGTCTTGATACATCTTTGTAGCTCCTGGATGGATACTCAAGCTACTCCTATGACTTTCTTCTAGAATCATTCTTTTCAACTCAGAATCATCAGGAATATAAATCCTATCACGGAACCTCAACACACCTTATTCATCCACTCTAAAGTCGTTACCTTTTTTCTGCTCATTTCCAATCATCAAATCCACCAGTTTCACATCCAACTTCTGACCCTCCCTGATACTATTAAGAAATTCATTGTTGATCTTCAGCATGCCTAACATCACACTATGCGGTGTCTGCTCGCAAACTAGACTCATATCTCTGAACTGTTTAATTAATTATAATTCTTTAACCATCATAGCAGACATATGCAAAGTCTTCCGACTCAAAGCATCAGCCACGACATTAGCTTTACCAGGGTGATAGTTCAAACCGAAATCATAATCCTTTAAGAATTCTAACCACCTCCTTTGCCTCATGTTCAACTCCTTCTGATCAAATAGATACCTCAAGCTCTTGTGATCACTATACACTTCAAATCTGGAACCATAAAGATAGTGCCTCTAAATTTTCAATACAAACACCACTGCAGCTAATTCCAAATCATGAGTTGGATAATTCCTCTCATGGACCCTTAACTGTCGTGAAGAATAAGCCACAACCTTTCCATCCTACATTAATACACATCCTAAACCCATCAATGAAGCGTCGCAATACACCACAAATGGTCCATCTGGTTTGGGTAGAATTAAAACCGGAGTTATAGTCAATCTCTTCTTCAACTCAATGAAACTCTTCTCATAATGGACATCCCACACAAACGTTTTATCTTTGCAAGTCAACTGAGTCAACGGAAGTGTCAACTTCGAAAAGCCTTCAATAAACCTACGGTAATAACCAGCCAAGCCCAAAAAGCTTCTAATCTCAGTTACTGACTTCGGAGACTCCCACTGCAGAACTGCATCCACCTTGGATGGGTTCACAACAATACTATCACCTGAAATAACATGACCTAGAAAACTTACCTCTCTCAACCAGAATTCGCACTTAGACAACTTAACATAGAGCTTCTTTTCTTTTAATACTTGCAGCACGATCCGCAAATGTTCAACATGTTCCTCTTCTGACTTAGAATAGATTAGAATGTCTTCAATAAAGACAACCACAAATTGATCCAAGTAAGCATGAAAAATTCGATTCATATACTCCATGAATACACTAGGTGCATTAGTAACTCCGAACGACATCACTACATACTCATAATGTCTATATCGAGTCCTGAAAGCCGTTTTCTGAATATCTTCATCCTTTACTCGTATCTGATGATAACCTGACCTCAAGTTAATCTTGCTAAACACACGGGCCCCCAACTAACTGATCCATCAAATCATCTATATTTGGAAGCGGATACTTGCTCTTAATCATTACTTAATTCAGTTGTCCGTAGTCAATACATAACCTCATACTGCCATCCTTTTTCTTCACCAACAACATCGGAGCTCCCCAAGGCGACACACTTGGTCTCACAAATTTTTTCTCCAACAACTCTTCTAGTTGCTTCTTCAACTCTATTAATTCTGAGGTTGACATCCTGTATGGTGTCATAGAAATAGGTCTGGTACCAGGGACAAGATCAATAGTAAACTCCACTTCTCTCTCTGGCAGTACATCAGCAATATCATCTGGAAACACTTATGGAAATTCACGCACTACTTGCAATTCATTAATCACCGACTCACTCTCCACTGACAAGGATGCAAACAATGCAATCACTTGAGCTTCTTCCTCTAAGAGCTCTCTCAACTCTCTAACAGATAGAAAACCATATTTTCCCCCTTCCTCAGGAGTAAGAAATCGCACCGACTTGTTAAAATAGTTAATGTGAACATGATTGAACTCCAACCAGTTCATACCCAAGATTACATCAAGATTTCCCAACGACAAGCAAATAAGATCCACACCAAAGTCCTTATCAAAGATTGATAGTGGACAATTCAAACAGACTATGGAAGTGGTCACCGATCCCTTTGCAGGAGTTTCGACAACCATCTCTCCCTTCATAGGAGAAACGACAAGGCCTAGCCTTCTCACACAATCAACAACAACAAAAGAATGAGTAGGACTAGTATCAATAATAGCAATCAAAGGCATATTATTAATGTAACATGTACCTTTGATCAGTCTGTCATCACTGGAAGTCTGAGTCCCTGTCAAAGCTAACACTTTTCCTCCAGTTGAAGCTTGCTTTGGCGTCTGGCAACGAGTACTAATGTGACCCTGTTCTCCACAGTTGTAACAAGTCACCACATTAACTTTGCAGTCCGCAATCAGATGTCCTGCTTGTCCATACTTGAAGCATTTCTTCACATCACTCGTGCACTCACTGACACAATAACCTAGCTCACCACACCTGTAACACTCAAGAGGAGTAGGGGCACCTCCCACACTTAGCTTCTTGCCATCAGCGTGTTTCTGTTTACCTTTCTCAGCTGGAGCTGCATAAGGCCTCCCATGATTCATCGGGTGTTTTCCCCTCCTCTCGGCCAACCCTTTATAGTGAGCCGATCGAGCCTTGCTGTCTTCCTCAAAGATCCTACAACAATCCACCAAATCTTGAAACCTTCTGATCCGCTAATAACCAATCCCCTGTTTGATCTCTGGCCTCAACCCATTCTCAAACTTGACACATTTCGAGAACTCAGTAGTTGCCGCACTGTAGTGAGGGTAAACTTAGCCAGATCTGAGTATTTGGCAGCATACTCCATAACCGTCATGTTACCCTGCTTTAATTTCTAGAAACTCAATCTCTTTCTTTCCTCAGACATCTTCAAGAAAATATTTCCTCAAGAACTCCCTACTGAACACAGCCCAAGTGATTACCTCTCCTGTTGCTCCCAATAATTGACGAGTGCTAATGGACCAATCATCAGTCTTCTCATATAGCATGTGAGTACCTAACCGCACCTTCTGTGCTTCAGTACATTCCATAACCCGGAAGATTCTCTCGATCTCCTTGAGCCTGCACCCCATCCGGATCATATCTTCCCTTGAAGGTAGGCGGTCTATTCTTCCAAAACTCGTCATTCTCACCAGCATGAGGCGGTTTCTGTACTACCTGAGCAACAGCCTGCAAAGCAGCAGCAATAGCAGCATCGTTCCTTCCAACCATTCTAAATCTGTTACACACCAACAACGGAACACAATGGTTAAGGAAGTGACATCTACAATAATCAACTGTCACACGACAACTACTCGACAACTTGGCCGGACAGACCGACCTACTCTGATACCACTATGTAACACCCTAAATTCCCCACATCAAATAAAACAATTATCAGAGTAAAGTTCTAATTTAAAACGTAGCAATCAGGATGTTACTACCAGCATGCACCTGCTCAGATAATTAACATGTAACACATAAATATTAATATTAAAATCCTTCTCAATAAGCAGCGGAAATTTCACCGAATTCTACAATTAAAACATAACATGTTTAAAACACGTGTTCATCATTAATTGCAGCAAACATCATACGGTACAGAAAATAAGACATAGTATTCCATAATCCCCACTGTTACATATCAGAGCAGACGCTAACTCGAAACATAAAGTGAAGGACTCCGTCTTCACTAACCGCAACTCCACACTACTTTTGATTATCTGCACGTTACCCACGTAGAGGCAACATTTAAACAGAAGGGGTGAGATTCTCAATCAACAAAACAAATGCATAATGTAAATATAAAAGCATTTAATCAAGTACACAATTCACCATATCATTACTACATCAACGAAATCACACTTTTCCACATAAGCAGACAATCGTACAATCCACCATACAACACAACATAATGCAATGCAATGAGACCCATAATTCGACTCAATGCATGTGGTACCAATTCGATCCCTTTTTCATGATCATAATTCCCGTCGAAATTTCCATATAAGTCACTCACACCCCACACGGTCACACGACACACGTAATCGCCCACACCCCACATGGGCACACGATTACCTTAACAACAACAACACAATTCTATTTTAAAGAATTCGGATAAGACACTCACACCCCACATGGGCATATGGCTTATCACACAACTTTATACAACATGAATATGCATTCAACGACGACATACAACAGTGACTAATGCATATGACTAACATACAGTCAACACATAACACTACAACTGTCCAACACACAACATATACCTTCCAAACATGCAACAACTGAAATCCACAACTACAACCAAATACAACATTTCGGCGTTCAACACATCTCAACCTACACGGAATACAATTAATGCGTCAAATAGTTGGAATTCTGGTATTGAGATTAATTTTAACAGAAAGTACATGAAACCAGCTTTCCAACGATTTGAACGGTGACTGAAACTGACTTACGGATCAAAAGGTATGAATTTTTGAAGTTTAAGAAAATTATGTTCGTAACAGCAGAAAACCGAACTGTCATGCTCGCTCAAAGTTTACCTAGCAAACTGTCCTTCACTAGGAGTTCGCCTAGCGAAGTCACCAGCGAAACACCTTCTCCATACAAAATCCAGAGGCTTACACATTTGCCTCTCCCTTCGCCTATACATTCGCCCAGGGAACTTCGTTCGCCAGGAGTTCGGCCAGCGAACCTGGGGTGAACCTCCCCACACCTCACCCCAGTATCCCATTCCCTTTCTCTTTTTTCGCTCTCAGTCTACCCGCGAACTGCCAGCGAACCCTTCGCCCAGGGAACTTTTATTCGCACGACAAACTGCACGAATCAGCAACCCAGCAGTTGCGCATGATTCTGACCCTAAGCCTTCTCCGATTTCAACAGCAAACAACACGAAAATACACATAGAATCCACAGTTTTTACACAACCAATTAGAGTCACATAAACCATAATTTAATCGGTCAATTTACACCAATTACATGTTATTACGAACACCGACACGCCACCAACAACAACCAAATAATTAGAGATGCATAGAGATGAATCTAACGAATTACCCACCCTCATACATGATGCGTACTATCCGCAAGTATACGGATTACGACATCGTAATATAAAATATTTATCGATCCCACAGAGACCAATGTCAATCTATCGATTACTATTGTTACGTTGTTTATCTAAGGCTAAAAATCAGAGTAAAAGTTTTCCACATAACGAAAGCTAGAAATAAATCAGAATAAAACTATGTTGGAATGGTAATTGGAAACATAACGATAATTTGGTTTGCAAAATAAGATATAAAAAACGTGCGAAGTGTGAGAGTGTATTTCTAGAGAATGAACACAAATGTCACGCTTAAGTTCAGTTCCAAAAGACAAATCACACAAACGATTAAGGTAATAAAGTAATGACAGAGACAGAAAGTAAATGAATATAAAGCAGTGCAATAAAGTAAATAAATATAAAGGCAATGCGGATAATAATAAATTGCAAATTATAAAAGGAACCTGCTCCAAAGCGGAGACTTAATATGGTACAGAGCTGGAAATTAAATTGCGGGAAAGTAAATAACTTCAAATATAAACACTCCTAACTATGGTTGCTCCAATCTAACTAACAACGATAGTGCAATAACCCCTTGATGTGACGGATTATTGCTTTACAAAATGAACTTTATGCCTACGGTTGGAAACTAGGATTGGATGCCTCAAAAGTGAAAACACAAGGCATATTTATAGTGCTAATGAGGCTGTAACTGCCACACGACGTTATGAAGAACGGCTGAGTAATAATCTCCATCGTGGGTAACTGCTTCTAACGTTCTTGACCGTTTTCCCGTTACAACGGCCGGCACCTGCCGACCCCCTCTCAGCGTCCGCCGAGTGTGGCTGTGGAATAAAACGTCTATTATGACCATTGGAATATGGGCGAAACCTTCTACTCAAATGGCATCCTCTATGGTGTTCACTGAGTGAAACGGCTAGTGTACAATTTGCACAGGAAATCTCCAGTTTCGCCCGTTTTGCGTCGTTTCTTCACTGTAGGCTCAAATAAGGCAATGTATCTGAAAGTAAAATAAAATACCATAATAACAAGGGAAAATAACAAATAAACAACTAAAAACATGTGCAATCGGGGTCAAATATACAGTGTGATTTGGTGTTATCAAATTCTCCCACACTTAAACCTTTGCTTGTCCTCAAGCAAACTCTCATAAGTAGAGAAAAACAGCAAACTTACAAGTATCTTATCTGGGCTAAAGACTTAAGTTTGATCAATGATACATCAGTCGGTACTAACTCATAAACTAAGGGTATCGTAATGACACTTTCCGCAATTTGAGGGCATAAGTTCCTCTCCTATACAAACCAATCCAAACCATGATGTTATACTTAGGCTTATCTTACTCATTCCTTTCTTACCCCTTTTCATTCAGGCGCAGTCACATTAAGCCCGTTATCTTTCACTCGCATGGTGAACATAACCTGTGGTAATCCTAATTCTTTTGTTATATCAATGGTTTGATACTTTTTGCAATTCTTTTTTATATATAATTTTTCTTGCAATTTTTTTTCTAAAGATACTTTAGCATCTTCTTGGATTTTTCTTTTTCTTTTCTTTTTCTTTTACAGGATCTTACCTATTTGCATCGGTTTGTCATTTAGCGGTGGCTAAGATGGTGTTGACTGCTAGGATAAACTACTTAAGGGTAAGTGATGAAGGGTGAGGTTTTAAGGCCACCGTATAAAAAAACTGGATAGGCTTCTATATTTGAGGAACTTATGGTGTAAAAACGATATCGATTTTTCAAAAAGTTTTCCCAAGCCTTTGCAAGTGATACTTACTTGTCCTAATAACCCAAATTTTCAAAATAAAGACTGTTTTCTTTAAAAAAAATTGTTAAGGCTCAAGAATTGGGAAAAATAGATAAACTACACAAAATGACTCGTCAAGCACATGTGAAATTTTTTTAAAGCAAACTAAACTATACTAGAATGTAATAATAAAATAGAAATAGTAAAGAGAACTAAAAACAGTAAATATCTCCTCTCACACTTAAATCGAACATTGTCCTCAATGTTTCGATAAAAGTAAGAAAGGGATAGGTGAAACTTGGCAATCACTTATGTCGGCCACTGGGGCCATCTCCACCATGCTCTGAACGTCTGGGACGATGGCTCCTACTGCGGTGTCGGATGGTATGTGACAGCTCCATCTGTTCAATCCTCTCTACTAGAGAGGCATTTTGATCTCTAAGTGCTTGGAAGTTCTCAAGAGTGAATTGTTGTGACTCCCGCATAAAATCCATCATCTCCTGCTGTTGTTGGTACATGGCATAGAACATGCCATCACGCTCTTCTTCTCTGGCTTGCTGTGCTTGCCACATTTCTTCGTTGATATAAAATCCGAAAGAAGTACCTGCAGGACAGTTAGTAACAGGTGGGGTGTGTGCAGGTGATACATGAATGGGAGACTGCTCCATACGATCATATTCATCATCAGTTTCATTTCTTTCGTCCTCGGGGACGTTTGGTAATAACGGACCTAAAATAGAAGTATCCCTCAAATCATAGAGCCAGTTTCCTCTTTGGCGCACATCAGTGCGTCTTGAGCAAGGTAAAGCGACACTCGGGACGGAGGCATTATGAACCATGAGGATATAGCCTCCTTCTGGCCTCGTTTTGCATAAACGCATCTCTCGCAGAAATCTTAAATCAATGATGCGAGGCGGGAGTGGTTCCAATGTGGCCAACTCGGTGTCCAGGTGGAGGGCTCGTGCAATGAAGGTAATCAATCCTCCAAATGACACGGTGCTGCCCTTTTTCTCAATAGCCCGCATATGTGTTATCATAAATGGAACAAGATTTAATCTTTTTCTAAGTAAAGCAGCCTGTAAAAATATAAATTCTTTAGAATTCAACTTGTTAGAATTTTCACGAGCAAAGATAGTATCAGCTAATAAAAGGTGGAATACTCGTATGGCTGGGTTATGAATGTCAGAAGCCAAATTTCCGTCAAAGGAGCAGGTGGTCTGACCCGTGATGTCTTTCCACAGTTGGAAAGCCTCAATTGACCAGTTTGTGTCTATGGGTGCCTCACAAACGACACCATTCCCGTAATGGAATCCTAATAACTCAGCAAGTGCATCAGTGGTATAAATGTATTCAACATTGAACATCCTAAACCTCACTGTGCCTACAGTGCTAGCAGTGTTATCTCTGACAGTGTACTCCAAAGAACTCAAAAACCCGCAGGTTAGCCTTTCATAAGTAGGCTCCTTGCGAATAAGGATACTATCTAATTTTAATTTCTCTAACAGATAAAATACGCTATACCGTATACAAAGGTTATACAGACAGATATCATTAATGTACCTCGTCGCAAGAATATTGCGTGTCTGCAGTCTGTCCCATTTTTCCCATTGCTTGACTCCGTCATCTCCATCTCGAAAAACGATGTTTCCTTGTCCCTCCGCTGCCATTGTTGAAGTGAAATGAAGGTTTAGTAGTGAATTTGGGTTTTTTTTTTGTAGATTTGGGTTTTTGGGTGAAATCTTTGGATTTTATAGAGATAATGTGGTATGGGAGTGGTAATGGTAGTGGGGAAGTTATGAAATAAGGAATTGAAATGGTTTAATGGTGTTTTATGGTGATTAAAATCAGAGTTAGTGGAGATGGAAGATGAAGAGAGTGGCAAGAATGGGGTTTTCTTATTCTGGTTCGTTCATATTCCAGGACGCCTCCGCGTTCGCCAAGTAGGGGTTCGCGTCCGTGGACTGTGTAAACTGGGATGGCACGGGTTTGGGCTTTGGTTGGTCCATTTATCATTCCTTGGGTTGTCTATAGCATATTGGTACATGTAAGAAACATAGAGAATATTTTGTTTATTTAGTTATTATTTTATATATTTGTAAAATGTGAATGTAGGAATTAAATAACAATTATATTAGTAATGATTTTTTTTGTTAAATTATGAGAATGAACAAATCTTTAAATATTACCAATAGATTGCAATAATGTAGATATTTATTATAACTTGAAATAATATGACACTTGCATATAGCATATGGATGCAATGAGTCTAGTAATAATAAGAGGGAAAATTATTAATAGTCTGATAATAACGATAATAACAATAAAGATAAGAACGTGGTAACGGTAGAAATAAACGATCATAACAAGCATGTGGTAAGTCCCCCCACACAAAGTGTGAGCTATGACCCAGAGCTCCTGAATATCTTCTAGAAAGACTGTCGGTGGACATCCTGACTCATGTGAGGACAAGGTGCCCGTGCTTCTGCAAGCTGGCGTCTGAGATCGCAAATCTCCTGGTATACAAGATCATATGATGAAGCATTCGTTGCGTCTGAGATCTGTATCTGTAAGGTGAGCTCGGTGCATTCTTCACAAAGAGAAATGATCTCCTTTCGCATAGCGTCAAACTCTGAATATATGTCCCTGCGTTGCAGATTAACGTTAGAGGAATAGACAGTAGTCCTTTCAGGATATGGTGTAGGATGGTACTCAGGCATATGTGGGGTCCTAGGTCGGATGGGTGTCTCGTCTTGGCCTTCCAAAGCGTATGACCAGTTAGCTTTGTTATGGATACTTGTCCAGTTGTGGTTTGGCAAACCAAAGTAGTGAACGACTTCGTCGTCTATTAGGAGCTTAAAGTTATCTGTACTAAAGAATGCTCTCCTGATAAGGCCACGGTCAAGGCAATGATTAATGTCAATTAAGGTGTAGCCACAATGGGAGGTAAGATGAGTTAGCTTGTTGGCTAGACCTAGGGCATGAGCTATGTGCGTAACAGTGCCACCTACATGGATAGGTCCATTGGAAGATCCAGTAGTTAAGTATAGGTTATACATTAGAAAATTACCACTGGCTAATGGGCGTGACTAAGTAGTACAAAAGAGCATCAGAATCTCTTCTTCGGTAACCTGGTTCTCGGTTTCACTTCTACCAAAGAAAATCTCGGCCAGGATCATTTGGAAATAACGTAAGGCTGGGTTGTGGATTTTGTTTGCTAATTGGGTGGAAGGATCAAGTCCTCCTCCACTGGTGATTTTGCTCCAGAATATGTCAAGCTCATCCTGCATAACATTAATTTCATGCATAAAATGGATGGCATCCATGCCACACTGAAAACCAAGTAATCTAGCAAAATCCCTGTGGTTAAGTGTATACTCGTTCCCAAATAGTCTGAATCTTATGCTCCCACTGTTGTAACCTCTTCCAATGTAGGGGTCATAAATGAGTGAGCTGAGGAACTCTAAGGTTAGATGCTTATAGGTTACATTCATTGCTTCAGAATACTCATCCCACTGGAGCTGATGACAAAGGTACCTTACACTGGCCTCAATACCTAAGGCTGTTAGACAGTTTGGGTCAGGGTACCTAGTAGGTAGGATCGGTCTCTCAGAAAGGACTACATATTTCTTCCTCTGTTCGTCATCTCTGAACACGATGTGCATGTCATCATAGCTCTGCATCCTGAAAAGAAAGTTAGTGTAGAATATCTGGGATGATGTGATTTGTAACCTGTAAACATAGACATTTCATAAGTCAGTCCAGTTAGTCAAATAATATAAATAATAAATCTTTTTCTTTTTCTGAAATAAATTATATACATAAATGAAAAGTAATGAAAAGAAAGTCGTGGGTTGCCTCCCACGCAGCGCTTGTTTTACGTCGTTAGCTAGACGAATGTAAAACTTACGTTGTGGATGTTGCTATAGGTGGGTCTATCAGAGTGTGACCAGAGTAGTAGGTAGGGATATCACCTCCATAGTAGAGTTTTAATCTTTGTCCATTTAATAAAAAGGGACTACATGAATGATTTGCAATTTCAAATGCTCCAGATTTCAGGACTTTGGTGACCTCATAGGGTCCGGTCCACCTTGAGCGTAACTTACCGGGAAATAATCGTAACCTAGAATTGAAAAGAAGTACATGATCGCCTACGTTGAACTCCTTTTTGGCAATTCTTTTGTCATGCCATGCTTTGGTTCTCTCTTTATATATTACGACATTTTCATAAGCATTTCGGCGTAACTCTTCTAATTTGTGGATATCTAGAATGCATTTATCTCCGGCTGTCAAGTAATCCATATTAAGAGCTTTTATGGCCCAGTAGGCCTTATGTTCAAGCTCGAAGGGTAAATGGCAAGATTTTTCGTAGACTAATTGATATGGGGTTGTTCCTATAGGAGTTTTAAAAGCGGTTCTATAAGCCCACAAGGCTTCTTGTAGTCTTAAGGACCAATCTTTTCTAGAAATTGATACGGTTTTTTCTAAGATTTATTTTATTTCCCTATTTGATACTTCTACTTGTCCACTAGTCTGCGGGTGATAAGGTGTGGCTACTCGGTGTTTAACTCCGTATTTCTTTAAAAGGTTTTCAAATATCCTAGATATGAAATGTGATCCTCCATCGCTTATAACCAATCGAGGTGCTCCAAACCTAGGGAAAATATAGTTTTTAAATAGTTTAATGACTACACGAGTATCGTTGGTGGGTGAAGCTATAACTTTAATCCATTTGGATACATAATCAACAGCTACTAAGATATACTTGTTTCCCATCGAAGATGGAAAAGGTCCCATAAAATCTATACCCCAAACATCGAAGAGTTCTACTTCCTGAATATTTCTCAGAGGCATTTCATCTCTTCTTGAGACGTTCCCTGTGCGTTGACATCTGTCACATCTTACAATGTAGGCATGAACATTGCGCCATAAAGTTGGTCAGAAAAGACCTGCTTGAAGTATTTTAGCGCATGTTTTGGATAAGCCTAGATGTCCACCATATGGTGAAGAGTGACAATGTTTAATTATAGTTTCTACTTCTTCTTCAGGGACACAGCGACGGAAAATGCCATCTGCGCCTCTTTTGAATAAGAGGGGTTCGTCCCAATAGAAGTGTTTCACGTCGTGATAGAACTTCTTCTTCTGTTGGTAATTTAGATCAGGTGGTATGATATCAGCTGCTAGATAGTTAACAAAATCTGCGTACCAAGGTATGGTTGTCACTACGAGAGCTTTTTCAATGTCTAATTCTAAATAGGTGTCAGGATCATCATCATGGATGGTTCTAACTGCTCCTACTAATCTATCGTATGCGAAATCATCATTGATAGGAACAAGATCTGGTTTTAGATATTCAAGTCTTGAAAGGTGGTCAGCAACCACATTTTCAGTGCCTTTCTTATCTCGGATCTCCAAATCAAATTCTTGAAGTAAAAGGATCCAGCGTAGTAATCTAGGCTTAGCATCCTTTTTGCTTAATAGATATCTTATCGCAGCATGATCAGTGTAGACTATGATTTTTGCTCCTACCAAATAGGATCGGAATTTGTCGATTGCAAAGACTACTGCTAGGAGTTCCTTCTCGGTTGTGGCATAATTAAGCTGAGCCGCATCTAAAGTCCTACTGGCGTAGTAAATCACATGGAGTTTCTTATCCTTCTTTTGTCCTAGAACAGCGCCGATAGCGTAATCGCTAGCATCGCACATAATTTCAAAAGGTTGGTTCCAATCAGGAGGTTGAATGATGGGTGCGGAAATCAATGCTTGTTTTAAGTATTTAAAGGGTTCAAGACATTTATCATCGAATTTGAATTTGGCGTCTTTCATAAGTAAGTTGGTTAATGGTTTAGTTATTTTGGAGAAGTCTTTAATGAAGCGTCGGTAGAAACCGGCGTGTCCAAGGAAACTTCAGATTTCTCTAATGGTTTTGGGTGGTTGAATGTTTTCTATTACTTCTATTTTGGCTTTATCAACCTCAATGCCTCTTTCGGACACTATGTGTCCTAGTACTATGCCTTCAGTAACCATAAAATGCTATTTTTCCCAGTTTAGAACAAGGTTGACTTCTACGCATCTTTCCAGGATTTTCTCAAGGTTGGTTAAACAGTTTTTAAAACTGGATCCACATACCGAGAAATCGTCCATAAATACTTCCATGATCTCATCAAGGAAATCTGCGAAGATTGACATCATACAACGTTGGAATGTAGCTGGGGCATTGCATAGTCTAAATGGCATTCGTCTGTAAGCAAATGTTCCATAGGGACATGTAAAGGTTGTTTTCTCTTGATCATCAAGGTGAATGGGTATTTGGAAGAATCCTGAGTATCCATCCAAATACCAAAAGTAAGAATGCCTAGCTAAACGTTCGAGCATTTGGTCTATGAATGGAAGTGGGAAGTGATATTTCCTAGTTACCTTATTAAGCTTCCTGTAATCAATACACATCCGCCAACCATTTTCTATACGTTTGGCTATTTGTTCTCCTTTTTTGTTTTGTACAGCGGTGGCACCTCCTTTCTTAGGTACCACATGTACGGGGCTTGCCCATTTACTATCGGATATTTGGTCTATTATTCCAGCCTCTAACAACTTTAACACTTCCTTTTTTACTACGTCACTCATTATAGGATTTATCCTTCGTTGATGTTCTCTGGAGGGTTTTGCGTCTTCCTCCAGCATAATTCGGTGCATACACACGGAAGGACTTATTCCTTTGAGATCGGAGATATTATAACCTAGAGCTGAGGGATATTTTCTTAAAACATCTAACAATTGATTGGTCTCAGGGCCATCTAACGTGGCACTGACTATGACTGGGCGGTTTAATTCTTTGTCTAAGAATTCGTATCTTAAATTCTTAGGAAGCTCCTTAAGCTCTATAGACGGTTTTTTTGGACATGGCATATGATCTGGGGTAAGTGCCAAGCATTCGTAAAGACTGTTATCTATGTAAGGTTCAGATAAGCGTTCGAATCCGTCGTCCTCCATTATGGGGATCAAAGGTAGTGTGATGGTTTCTACTGGATCTTCTTTATCCAGTTCTCTTATGCATTCATCAATTATATCGATGGCATAACATGAGTCATCTATGGCTGGTGCATTTAAGAATTGGGATAGTATAAATTCCATTTTTCATTACCTACCTCGAATGTCATTTTTCCTTTTTTGACATCTATTATAGCTCCAGCTGTTGATAAGAAGGGTCTACCTAAAAGGACTGGGATCTCATCGTCTTCCTTAATGTCCATTACGACGAAGTCCGTTGGAATATAAAGTTTACCAAGCCTAACTGGGACGTCTTCCAAAATGCCAATTGGATACTTAACTGATCTGTCGGCTAATTGAAGAGACATCCTAGTCGGTTGCATTTCTCCTAGGTTTAACCTTTTACAAACGGCTAAAGGCATTAAGCTTACACTTGCTCCTAAGTCCAGAAGTGCTTTATCAATAACTTGGTTTCCCAAAACACGAGGTATAGAAAAACTTCCTGGGTCTTTCTCTTTCTTAGCAAGCTTATTCTCAGTAATTGAATTACATTCTAAAGGTTTAGGATCATCTAATCTTCATTTGTTGGTTAAAATGTCTTTAAGGAATTTGGCATAAGATGGTATTTGGGTAATAGCTTCTGTGAATGAAATCTCTACATGGATTTTCTCAATCATTTTTATGAATTTCTTATATTGGTTATCTAATTTGGTTTGTTTAAGTCTTTGTGGGTATGGAATCGGAGGTTTGTAAGGAGGAGTTGGTACATAAACTTTTTCATTCTCTTCTCTTTCCTTAACTTCTGTATTCTTAGATTTCTCAGGTTCCACCGATTTCTCAACTTCTTTCTCAGGTGTGTTCATAACTTCTTTCCTAGGAGGTTCTGGATTATTCAACCTAGGGTTTGTAGGCCCATCGTAAGTGGTCCCGCTCCTTAGGGCTATAGCATTCGCGTGCCCTTTAGGGTTAGGTTGAGGTTCTCCAGGGAATTGTCCTCCAGGTGTAGCATGGGTGGATTGTTGTTGTGCTACTTGAGAGATTTGGGTTTTAAGCATTTTGTTATGGGTAATTACAGAATCAAGTTTAGTACCCAACTGGGTAATTAGTCCATTCATATGAATGTTTTGGTTCATGAACTCCTTGTTCTGTTGTAATTGAGCTGAGATGAATTCGTCCATCTTTTTCTCAAAATTTGATTTCTGAGGGGCATATGGAGCAGATTGATTGGGTCTTTGAGTTTGGAAACCGGGTGGTCTTTGACGTATTGAATTTTGAGTAGGGTTATTATTCTTATAGGAAAAATTTGGGTGATTTAACCATCCAGGGTTGTATGTGTTTGAATAAAGGTTTCCTTGGGCGTAATTAACCTGATCTATGGCACTCTCGGCTAAAAGGTTGCATTCAGCTATAGTATGTCCTGAGGTTCCACAGATTTCACATCCGAGTTGTATAGCTGGTATGGTTGTTGTGGGGTTGATAGTCAGGTTTTCTACCTTTTGAGCTAGAGCATCCATCTTTGCATTCATATGGTCAAAACAACTCACTTCATACACACCTCATTTGGTCTCTTTCTTCTCCACCGGTGCTCGTTCGGTTCCCTATTGGTAATGGTTTTATGCCATATCCTCAATGAGAGCGCAAGCCTCGGGGTAGGGTTTGTTCATTAGAGTGCCACCAGCGGCAGCGTCTATGGTCATTTTTGTGTTATACATGAGTCCATTATAAAAGGTATGGATTATAAGCCATTGTTCTAACCCATGATGTGGACACGCTCTTAATAGTTCCTTATATCTCTCCCAAGCGTCGAAAAGTGATTCTCCCTCGCTTTGGGTAAATCGAGTTATTTGGTTTCGTAGAATAGCAGTTTTACTCGGTGGAAAGTATCTAGCAAGGAATACTTTTTTTAGGTCATTCCAAGTGGTTATAGAGTTGTCTGGAAGGGAATCTAACCATGATCGGGCTCTATCTGTGAGGGAAAATGGGAATAGTCTTAGACGTATTGCCTCAGGAGGAGCTCCGTTTGCTCTTAAGGTATCGGCTAGTTGAATAAACACTTTAAGATGTTGGTTCGAGTTTTCCGTAGGAAGACCTGCGAACTGGTTCTGTTGTACTAATTGTAACAGAGATGGTTTTAATTCGAAGTTATTGGCTGGTATAGCTGGGTTAACTATACTAGAATGAGGTTCTTCGTTAGAGGGTAGGGCAAAATCCTTAAGAGGTTTTGCGTTTTCTTCATCTGCTATTGCTCTTTTGAGTTTTTGAAGTAGAAGACGAGCTCGGGCGTAACGTTCAGGTTCTTATAATGGATCAACTAAGTTTCCGGTACTACGAGGTCTTCGCATTTACCGGCTAGGGGATGCCTTATTCTAGACGGTGTAACAACAGAGTACAAAATTTTGACGTAATTGGTCCCCGGCAACGGCGCCAAAAACTTGATGCGTACTATCCGCAAGTATACGAATTACGTCAGAGTAATATAAAAGATTTATCGATCCCTTAGAGACCAATGTCAATATATTGATTACTATTGTTACGTTGTTTATCTAAGGCTAAAAATCAGAGTAAAATTTCTCCACAGAACGAAAGCTAGAAATAAATCAGAATAAAACTATGCTAGAATGGTAATTGGAAACATAACGATAAATTGGTTTGCAAAATAAGATATAAAAAACGTGCAAAGTGTGAGAGTGTATTTCTAGAGAATGAACACAAGTGTCACGCTTAAGTTCAGTTCCAAAAGACAAATCACACAAACGATTAAGGTAATAAAGTAATGACAGAGACAGAAAGTAAACGAATATAAAGCAGTGCAATAAAGTAAATAAATATAAAGGCAATGCGGATAATAATAAATTGCAAATTATAAAAGGAACCTGCTTCAAAGCGGAGACTCAATCTGGCCCAGAGCTGGAAATTAAATTGCGGGAAAGTAAATAACTTCAAATATAAACACTCCTAACTATGGTTGCTCCAATCTAACTAACAACGATAGTGCAATAACCCCTCGATGTGACGGATTATTGCTTTACAAAATGAACTTTATGCCTAAGGTTGGAAACTAGGATTGGATGCCTCAAAAGTGAAAACACAAGGCATATTTATAGTGCTAATGAGGCTGTAACTGCCACACGACGTTATGAAGAACAACTGAGTAATAATCTCCATCATGGGTAACTGCTTCTAACGTTCTTGATCGTTTTCCCGTTACAACGGTCGGCGCCTGCCGACCACCTCTCAGCGTTCACCGAGTGTGGCTGTGGAATAAAACGTCTATTGTGACCGTTGGAATGTGGGTGAAACCTTCTACTCAAATGGCGTCCTCTATGGCGTCCGCTGAGTGAAACGACTAGTGTATAATTTGCACAGGAAATCTCCATTTTCGCCCGTTTTGCGTCGTTTCTTCACTGTAGGCTCAAATAAGGCAATGCATCTGAAAGTAAAACAAAATACCATAATAACAAGGGAAAATAACAAATAAACAACTAAAAACATGTGCAATCGGGGTCAAATATACAATGTGATTTAGTGTTATCAATACATACATTATTCATCCCTTAAGTGATCGAAGAACCCCACCCTTACCTTATTGTCGATTCTTCGAAGGTTCTCTAAGCCTTAGCTCTGCTCCTCTCTTCCGTTCCTATTTTCTATAAAAAAATGCGATCGTTCCAAACTGATTCTCCCTTTTCCCAATTTTCTCTTTTCCTGCTATAACCCTTAGACTCCTAATATGGTTTTCCTTCCTTACCCTTACTAACCCTCTTGAATAGTCCACTTTGTCCTCCTTATTTCTCTACTCATATAATATTATTGTTATATTATTATTATTATTATTATTATTGTTATTATTATTATTATTATTATTATTATTATTATTATTTAGCCCAACGATTAAAATAATAACAAAAATAATAAAACTAAATATTTATTTAAATAATAATCTCCTCATATGATTTAATTAAATAAATAATAACTAATTCACATAATTAGTATACTCGTCCCACCACCACGTTCTACACTTTTGGTCACCCACCCCCAATACCTTATACTCTATAATTCTAAGGTTACTACCCTCCACTAGGGGTACCCAAAACATCATAAAATATGGATAGTCACATAATTATACATATCAACGCATGGATATAATTACGAATAATGATTAAAATAAATCGGGGCGTTAAAAGTGTAAAAAAAAATTGAAGGTGAGGGGCTTTTAAGTCTCAAACCTAGAAAACTCAGATGCGTGGAGACAATTCCTCCCCTGGCCATAAGGGTATGGGGGTTTAATCCAATGTTGCAAAGGGGGCAAACGCCCATACATCTTCAACGAGAAGGGACTCTCTAATTCAATCCTCTATGTGGAATGATACGGACTTCGATGCCATCAAGTTTACTAGTGTTAGCCTTCCCTTTCCTGAGGACTTCCATGTGATTTCCTTTTGATTAGGTTTTAGGATATGAACCTTTTTTTGATCTGCTAGGACATATAATTTGTTTATGTATTATTTTCTTAAATTAACATTGCATATTTAATCAGTTGCTCTTTTATGCGTTATTGTTTATAAGTTGATAAACACATGGATTGAACCTAGGATTGTAGGGATTACAGAACCTAACCTTACATGCCTGTGCTAGAGTAATTGTTCACCTTAGTAATTTATTTAGGGATAAACAATTATAAGTCATGACCTATGAATTAGCATTCTGGTTTTGCCAAATTTAACTTCGAATTGACCTAAGGAATTAGTGAGTTGTCTTATAAGTTATTGAGTTATACACCAAGGGATTGGGTATCACAATTTTCTTAAATCGTCGTAGTCACACGAGATTAATCGAAAGCAAATAAATGTAGTCATTAACAACAATACTTAGGGGATTGAAATAAAATATGATCGCTCGTTAATCTGATATTTTCTATTACTTGTTTACTTTTCCTGTTAACTCAAGTCAACTGTGCACCCCCAATTTTACCTTTTAATACACATCTAGAATGCTTTGTTAAAATGCAACCATCCATGTGGAAACAAGTCATTTTTATTACTTGCAACACATTTTTAGTACACTTTCTAGAAATCCATCAAGTTTTTGGCGACGTTGTTGAGGATTGTTGAATTATTTCAACAAAGCAATTTAGGTGTTTTGAAAGTTTAATTTTATTTTTATTTGTTAGTTTATTTTTCTTGTTAGTTTGATTGATTTTAAAATTAATTGTTTTTAATTATGTTTTTTTAATTATATTTTCAATTTCTATTCTTATTTTACTTTTTACTTGGTGCAATGCTATTAAGGTATTTCTGGTTGTGTATGTGAGGTACAGGATCAACATTATTACCATTGGATTCAGAGATCGAAAAGACAAATAGAGCAAACATGAAAGCATTTAGAGAAGCACGAGCAGCGTAGGAAAAATGGAAGAAGAACATTTTTCAGAATCTTCAGATCACGTAAGTGAGCAATAAGAAGTCATGGAAGTTCCACTAATAAGGAGGACCATGGGTGACTATTGCATGAGAATAGATGCAGGGTAGATGTCATTGGGGTTCCACCGGAGATTCCTTTTTCTTTTGACATTAAGAGTGTTATGCTAGCGGGTTTGAGAGACAACTCATTCGATGGAAGTGCAACAACACAAGTTTGAATCCAATTCAAGGTAATTCTCAAGTTCCACAAATTCCCTGGGTTCCTCAAATGCAACAACCAAGGAAACATTCCCCATTAGAAGAAACTATGGCTCAATTTATGAAGATGACTCAAAGTAACTTTGAGACTATAAGTAAGAAGGATGAAGCATCCATCAAGAATTTGGATATGCAAATTGGTCAATTATCAAGACAATTAGCATCACAAACAGGTGGGGGTTTCAACGGGAATACCGTGGATAACCCAAAAATGAGATTTGTAAAGTTATAGAGTTGATAAACATGGTTTTAACTTTGATTCTTAACACAAGTGGGAAGGGAGAAAAGGTGAGTGAAAATGAGGGGAAAAAGAAAAGTGAGGAAGGAGTGGAAAAAGAGAATGGTGGAATAGTTGAGGAGAAAGTTGAAAAAGAAAAACAAAATTAAAGGGAGAAAAAAGTAATAATATGAGTGAATAACATGTGGGGGGGATACACTTGATAAACTTGTAAAAACTTACTTTTGAAGAGAACAAAGAGTCAAATCTTAAATGAAACTAATCCCGAACTACAATATTATGTTAAGTCTCCTTACCCAATTTTGAAAAAGAACCCCAAGAAAGAGATGGATGTAGGGCAGTTCAAAAAGTTTATGGAAATGTTTACCAAGGTCCAAGTTAGCATTACATTATGTGAAACATTAGAGCAAATGTGGGTGTACGCTAAATTCATGAAAGATTTACTCACAGGTAAGCGTAAGCCAAAGTATGATGAGAAGATAACTTTGACTGAAGAAGCTTAGTAAATTGAAAGATCCAGGGTGATTCACTATTCCTTGTACCATTGATAAATTGAACATTGGGAATGCACTTTATGATTTAGGAGCAAGCATCAATCTCATGCCTCTATCTATGATGAATAAACTTGATTGTGGGGAACCGAAGCCTACTCAGATGACTTTGGCTTTAGCACACATATCTATCACTATATGTATAAGATTATATAAGATGTCTTGGTCCAAGTCTATGTTTTGTTGTTCCCTGTAGATTTTATGATATTAGATATGGCTGAAGACACAAAGACACCATTATTACTTGAAGGACCTTTTCTGGCTACAACTAAAGCTTTGATTGATGTTAAAATACATTGTTTATTGAAAAACAGTGTTTATTGTTTTTGAATCTATGAAGCATAAAAGTGAAAATTCTCAATGCTACAGGGTAGATGTAGTTGATCACACATTTTAAGGTACTTCTTAAGTCATATATTCATTATCAAATTTAGAAAGGGTCAATGTAAATTCCATTGAGAAAGTCGAAGAAAATCAAGATCGAGGAGTGGGCGAATGTGTAAGGAAGTTGAATGCATCCCAAGTAGAGAAGACGTCTGAAAAATTGATGAGTTAGGGGGATCTATGAAATAAAATACAAGGTAAGACGAAATAAAATTAAAAAAACTTAATCCTCCTGAATTGAGGGAGCTCCCCTCATATTTGAATTATGTTTTCTTGGGTGAAGAGCCAACACAACTAGCTATCATTAGTAAAGCTATATTTGAAGTGGAAGAAGAAAATCTCATGAGATTATATAGACAAAATAGAAAGGTCTTTGGAAGGAATGTCACTAATTTTAAAGGAATAAGTCGAATTTATTATCTGCATAAAATCAAACTTGGGGAAGAGTTCAAATCAATGGCTCAACCTCAAAGAAGTCTTAATCCTACAATGAAAGAAGTGGTGAGAAATAAGGTACTCAAATTACTATAAACATGTATGATTTATCCGATTTTGACAATTCATGGATTAGTCCTATTTATGTGGTCCCAAATAAGGGAGGTATGATTGTCATCAGAAACGAGAATAACGAGTTGATTCCAAATCGTACAGTTATCGAGTGGAGAATATGCATAGATTATTGAAGGCTAAACCGAGCGACTAGGAAATATCATTTACCGTTATCATTCATGGATCATATATTGGAGAAATTAGCAAGACAAGCCTACTATTGTTTTATGGATGTGTATTCGAGCTACAATCAAATTGTTGTAGACCCTGCAAGTCAAGAAAAGACAACGTTCACATGTTCATTCATAGTTTTTGCTTACCGAAGGATACCTTTTAGTTTATGTAACACTAAAGCTATTTTTCAAAGGTGCATGCTTTATATCTTTGCTGGCATGATTGAAAACTCCATTTAGGTATTTATGGGCAATTTTTATGTTTTTGGTAGTTACTTTGATATTTGCCTTGATAACCTCAATGTCGTTTTTAAGAGATGCATTGAATCAAACCTTGTTCTTAATTGGGAAAAACATTACTTTATGGTTAATGAAGGTATTGTTTTTGGGCACAAAATCTCTTTGAAAGACGTTGTGGATGGAATTTTTGAAATGAATCGGAGAATAAGCTATTGTATTAACTTGACTCGCAAATCAAATATCACCACCAGACTTTAATTTATCCAAAGGGAAGGGGTAAAGAATGAATAACCCATAAATATGCAATGTGAAACAATGTAATAAGAGATATAAGATTCGGGGGTTGGTTATACAAAGGGAAGGTACTAGCACCCTAAGTATATATAGTATCCTATAGGAACCTCTTAAAATGTTTTGTGTTTTTGTTCTTAAGTTATTTGCTATTTGATTAGGAGAGTTGGTTGCTTTTGGAGTGAGTGATGGGAATAGGAAGTCAGAGCATTTGTAGTTCGGGGAACTACGGGTAAAAGCAATGTTTGTTGGTTTTTTAGGAGAAGAGACAAGTTGTCATCTTGAGAGAGATTGCTCAACTATACCACCACAAACATAGAAAGATAAAGGATATTTTGAATAATAAGAGAAAGACTTTGACTTGGATATATAATCAACAAGTATGACACTTACATCACTTAAATGAAAGAGTATCTCTGCACCATAATAAGAGAGGTACATCAACTTGGATATAGAATCAACAAGCATGCCACTTACATCACTTAAATGAGAAAGAGAGTTTCAAAAGTTTGATTTATATTGTGGAAAAAGAAGATATATCTTTTCTATAGAGATGACTCATGTCTAATCTCTTGGGGAAGAGTTTTGAGTTTTGAAGCCAAAAATGGTTAGGGTTTTGATTAAAGTCGAATTTTGAGGGGAATCCTAATGTTTGAACTAAGTCTAAACAAAGGGTGAGGGGAATGATGAACCTAAATACTAATTGTAGCACCCCAAAATTTTCCCTCTTATTTCTAACTCTAACTGGCTTATGTTTCTTTTCATTTTGCATTATCAGTTGTGCATATCATTGGTTCTAAGCATGGGATTAAGGCATCTTGGTCAGCTCAAGAGGAGAGTGTTTCTCAAAGGTTCAAGCAAGGGATCTTATTCAATCATATGCGCATAGGGAAATTTTGTTCAAGGAATCAAAGGAAGAGATGCTCTCAATGTCACCAACACTCAAGCTACAAAGGCTTCTTAGGCCTCAAGGCATCCTAATATGTCCATCACTTCATCAAGTGACTGAAATTGGCAAGATGTTTGAAGTGGATCAACTACTCCTATCTTTTAGTCATCAATCTAGGGTTTTGGATATGTGGCACCTTCATGGGCAAGAATTTTGAAGCCACGTCATCATCTTGTTCCACAAATCATCTTTGTTCAAGGGATTCTCCATCATGCTTAGAGGAAATAGGGTTTAAAGCTTGGGTCAACACCTATTGTCTTTTTAGACCAAAATTAGGGTTTGTGATAAAATCAGTTTATTTCTGATTCTTTGAGAAAGACTTAATTCCATGGTCTTCTATGTGTTCTCAAGTGTCTAGGGTTGGAGGATTAATCATCAATTTTAATCAGAAGAGTTTCAATTGGTTAGATAATTGAGAATCAGTAGAATTGGGGACAAAGTCAACTGTGCAGAGAAAAAGTCAACTCCTGACTTTTTGAGGTCAATTTTGTGTTTGTCATGTTAAATATGACCAATGTGTGGAATTTGATCAAGAAATGTCAAGGGAATCATGAAAAATCAAGAATTGGGAAAAGTTGCTAAAATTGGAAATTAGGGTTTTAAGGAACTTACTATTTTTGGCAAGTTTTCATGTTTATTCAACTACTTTCAAGGCCATATTTCTCCATGTTCAAGACTCCATTTCATTTTTTTTGTCAAACATGAAAGTTATAGTGCTCATTTCAAGCTTTACAACCATGTAAAGAATGCCCCATTTGGATCATTTTTTAGCAAGTTATGGTATGTTCAAGACCAAGGTTTCAAGTTGTGATATTTGTTAGAACTTGGATTTTTTCTAAGTGTTTTGGGACAGTTTTGAGGACACATGTTCATGGCCATTTTTCATCATCTTCTAAGCATTATTTCAAGATCATTTCAACACAAAGTTTGTTCTCCATTCCTCCTACTTTCCATTGATTACAAGTTTGTCCCAAATGAAGCTATTTTCACCAAGTTATGGTCATTAAAAATGGTGGGCACAAGTTGGATTTTTATGTATCATTTGATGGCTCATGATAGACTTTTCTTTCCACATGATCTTTTGTACCTCCTCATTCACAATTTGTACCATTTTTTTCTCAAGGAACCATGCCTAAAATAGCCAAACATAGCATGTACTTTCCATGCACTATATTTTTTTCTTATGACAAAGTTTGGGAAGAAATATGTAAACACAAAACTTGTTGCACGTACCATCCATTTCACACATACCCTCATGATCATTTTACTCAGCAAGCAACCCAAAAGCAAATAATTACACACCATAACCCGTGTGATATCCATGATGCATCATTTTTTGGCAAGTTCTCCAAACAAAATTTCAACTCAATATCAGGCCCATTAACATGTCCTAATCCATCCTATTTAAGCTCCATAAACCCTAAGAATAAAAAACAACTTCATTTGGCTCAGATCAGATCACAACAAAATTTCTCAGTTTCAAATCTCACTATTCCAAAGGGTTTTCTCCATTTCATTGCTTGATTCACACCCTCTGAAGTTTGTTGGAGCATTTGGAAGGGGTTTCTGAAGTTCTTGCAAGTGTTTGAAGAGGCTACGGACCTTCTCCGTTGAGTAAGCTTCTTTAACATTTTTCTTCCATGATAGTTGTGTTTTGAGCTTTTGATTGGTGTTTCTGAAGTCCTTCCATGGCGGAGGCAATGATTGGATGTGAGTTGTGTTATTTTGTTTCATTTTCAGTTTGTGATTCAAATTTTCATATACAGATTTTACCTTGTTTAAGCACCTTTTTGCGAATCCATGGCCATATTCTTGTTCAGCATGAGTTCCTCTTCAAATTGATGTAGTGGGTTTCAATTTTTATGGAGGTTTGCAGTCTTCTCCGGCGAGGCTGGCCGGAGAAGACGACCGGAATAGGGTTCCGGAGGTTTGCAGGTTAGCTGAGTTAGTTTCCTACATGGCGTGTTGAATCTTTGACCTGGACGAGTTGGCATGTGCGTGGCATGAGGTGGATGCCACCTCTGATTAGTGAAACGACCCGTTTCACTTGAGTGTGTGTTTTTTGTTTGATTCTGACTCCTCTTAGACTGGGCCTTATGCAATTCTGTTATCCATACCCCCATGTTTGAGCCCAGATGCATGTATTCAACTGATTCACTTGTTTCTGAATATTGTTAATACACCTATCTTGGCTTCATTTCTTTTTTATTTCTTTTTCTTTTTATTTTCATTTTGATTTTTAGTTTTAATGTTCCACATATGATAAAAATTAAAAAAAAGTGTTTCTGATTATTCAATGTGTTAAGTTATTTTTCATATTTTTTATTTTATTTTTCCATTTATTTTTCTATTTTATTTGGAATTAATTGTGAAGTTGTTTGACAAAATTGACCTTGAGCTAGGGTTTGCTTGTTTGATGGCCTTGCTATGCTTTCTTGACCCAATATCTTTGTCATGTTTTGACATATGAATGAGGATTTCTTAAATGTCATTATGCTGCCTTGGTGATCATTTCTTGATTGTTTTTCATTTGGTTTTCAATGATCCTCGATTATTGCTCGACTTGCTTGCTATGTGAGATAGTTTGATCCAATTTGTGGTGCAATTATGCAATTCTTGTTGAGATATTTTGTACATTTGTTCTTGATGGATATAGCATGAGTTAGAGTATTTATTTGGATTTTTATAAGTCATGTTTCTATTTTTGGTTGATGCTTATATGTGACTTGAGTTTGAATAGGACATGCTTGATGTTTGACCTAGTTTGATTTCTCTTTGACCACTTGTGCTTAAGTGAAGATTGAAATGATTAATTGATGTGATTAAATGCTATCTAAAATTGATTGAAGCTTTTGGTTCACTTTCATTTGATCATTTTTCCTATTTTTGGTTGATTTTCCAAGTTGACAATGTTTTGGCCTTGCTCCTTTGATGTTCTTAAACTAGTTTTTTGAGATGCTTTCTTGTATGATCTAATGGATGCTTGTGGATTCTTGTATGATTTGAATGGCATGTTTAAGATGATGATTCTCTTGATATGATGTCCATTGTGTGATCATTTCTCACTTCTTGCCTCACATGATCATTTGTGTCTTATATGGATGACTTGAGTGGATGTTTGCCTAGTTGTGATGCATGTTTTGAAATTGATCCTTGGTGTTTCTTCTTAGTATTCATGAGTTGATGTTTGAATTGATACACATGATCATGCTACTTCCCTACTTGGATTCATACCCTAATCTCACATGTTTTCTCTTTTGAAGTGTGTCTTACATGAGCTTTTTGTTGACAAATGTTTGAATGTTGTTAAGATGCATGCCTTGAATCTTCTTGCTCATTCTTTGATCATTAACATGAGATGATTAAAATGTGACTTAGATACTGCCCTATCTTGGTTCTCATATCATTTGACCTCATTTCACTTTGTTTGATGGTTGATAATACTTCTTGTTTGGTTTTAAGTCACTTGTGTGTTCATTGGTGCATTGTTTTGCCTAATTGTTTTGATTTCCATTCTTGGAGTTTGGGTTGAAGTGTTTGTACTTGGTGTTGGTGATTGTCTTGAATGATTGAATATGACGCTTGCATTGCTCATTGCTTATGTTAATCTCATTTCTTGAGTTACTTGATGTTGCATCTTCTCCTTCATCTCTTTCTTCTCTCTTTTCTTTTGAGCCTTGAGACTTATTTAAGGCTTGAGTTTTCTTTTGTTTGTGATTGATTAGTATAATGTTTACTTGTGTTTGTTCACATGATCCCTTAGGATTCCTAGCTCAACTTAATCTTTGATTAAGTTAGAGGTAGGAGAGACATTAGGCTTTCAATCCTTTGCATGATAACAATTAGGATAGTTCCTTTTAAACCTTAACCTTAGGTCTACCTCTTTGCATGATAACATTAGGTATAGTTCCCTTCTATCTCAAATTTAGGACCATTGTGCATGACAACATTAGGATCTAGTTTCCTTTTTTTTTTTCTTTTCAACCTTTGAGTCATTTCTCTTCTCATCTCAAAACAAATCAAAACACTTAATAAATACAACGAGTATTGTACGCCACGAGCCTTAAGTACATGGGAAGTGATAAGAGGGAGTCCCTCCTTACCTTGTCTAGGGTGTTTTGCATACGTCCCGTCTTAGGTCGATCTTGCAATGCATTCGATCCTATGTCATAGACTTTAGTGCAATACGAGTTCCAAACTAACTTAACTCACTTCTGTCTAAAAACAAAGTGCAAATCTTTTTATCCTTCGGGATGGGTCTCAAATCTTTTTCAGAAGAGAGCACGTTATTTCCGTTCTACCGCAAACAGACATCGATCCAAACTGCTAGAACGCGAACTTAACGTCGCTCATAAAAAACACTTAACCAATCTGTGGTTTTGTAGGCCGAACTACGACTGCTCTGATTTTCTCTCTCTCGTCCGATTGAGGATACGTAGGCACAAGATGGCGATGTCTTGGCGAACAACCTCCCCCATTTCACCCGTAGTCTTCCGTATTACGTTAACTCTGACTTTCCCATTGCACGAGGGAATACATAGGCCTAGGACAGCGAAGTCCTATCGAGTCTCATTTTCTCCTTTTGTTTTCCGTTTCCGTTTAGCAGTAGGCTTTAGATGACACACCCATTGATTAGACAACAAGCGTGGATCTCGTTGAGTACAACGGACGCGAGGGGGTGCTAATACTTCCTCTCGCGTAACCGACTCCTGAACCCAGACTATGGTTGCGATGACCATGTCTTCTCCCTTTTTGAGGTTTTCTTCAATCATTTCCTTTCCCATCGTCGGGATAAATAACGTTCGGTGGCGACTCTTCTGTTTTTTTTCGTCAGTTGTTTTTCGCAGTTGCGACACTAATGTCAAGAGAAACTTAACAGATAAGGTTTAGCAAGTATGAACAAGTAAAACATCAAGTATGATTAAGCATGGTATCAAGACATATGTATAACAGGAAAAACATAAGATACATAGACATGCTTGACATTGTGGAAGTTTATGAAGGAAATACTTGAACACGTGAGCAAATACTTAATCAATGAAAACATCACAAACAAGTTTAAACAAGTACAGGAATCATGGATCAGATGAACATGGTAAGACAAAACCCTAAAGAGAGTTTATGAAAGAAATACTTGATCATGTCAACAATTTAATCAAAGTAAACACATGAACAAGATTTTTAACATGGTTGAAACAAGGGTTAAAGGAAACAAACTCAAGTGGAAGCCCTAGTTATGTATCAATTTGTTTCAAAAGATTAATCAAGATTAAATTCTAAAGGTATCATTTAAACAAACCATTTAATCAAAGTTTTTTCAAAAAGGAAAGGGAAAATTTAATCAAAGTTTTTTCAAAAAGGAAAGGTCGTTATGATGGTGAGACATCCGTCGAGAGGCTCCTACGATGAAAAGACATTCGACACAGACCAGACACGAGACTATTTGAGTGGATGGTGTCCTAGAATGCTGCTCAGTTGATCAAATTTTCCTCCGTAAATTTGAACATGGATCTAAGGATGTTTGTCAACCAGTTATTTTTAGTGTCCGAAGTCGAAACTTTTAATCGTCCAAAATGTCGTAGAACTGGATCTCGATCAATAGACGTTTGCTAACGTCATTTCTTGGCGGAGCAAGGCCAAGATGCGCGGTCGATCAGGATCAGATTAGAATTTTGAAAAATCCGCCGCCTCGAACCAAGATCTCGATTTTGGGGAACCTCAATTCTTTCATCGAAGGTGTTTTAAGATTCAAATTTAAGAATCAAACTTGACCTCTTCGAATCATAGGAATCCGAAGTTAATTCCTACAGACGTCGTTACTGTTTTTGTTGCGGAACTAGATGTGGTACCATGGATGGAAGGTTGCGGCCAGGGTACTTCTTGAACCGAAAATGTTGGTCTTGAATCAACGTTGTTGATCAGTGTCGATCTTGTACCGACATTGCTAATCTCTAATACGACAGTTCAGAGGGGGATACCTGCATGGTTCACTCTCCAACGCCAAAGTTTGTTTATGGTTTAAGATAACCGTAATGGGAGTGGAAAATAGATATTATGTACCTGAAAACCCTTTATCAAGGTATTTATACCTTGGGCTTGATGAAGCATGTTGAATAAGTAGGCCTTGTGTTATTAGACATTTGTTTGACGCAAAGCAAGAGGTACTTGAGCCTTTAACTGACACAGAATATATATATATATATATATATATATATATATATATATATTACTTAGAAGCTTAGATCTGCCATCACTTTTGGTCTTTATTCCATTGTTGGTTCTAGAACGTAACAGTTGTGCCGTTTGTCGGAACGACTTATAATTCTTACGATTTTCAAGATTTCATGATCATTCTTTAAACCATCATTTTGTAACCTCCTTAGGCCACCGAGTCAAAAGCATTCAAAATCGAACACGAAGATCTCTCGCATTTTATCAAATCAAGCATGATCACGATTTTGATTCCTCAAAATTCCAAATCTCTAGTTCTTACGACTCTGAGTGATGACTAATTCTAATACCACTTGATCCACCGCTGCATGTTAAGTTGTTGTCGCTGCTGCTCTAGCAGCAATCGACCAACCGCCTCCACCTTCTTCATAAGGCATCACAAATATTGGAATGACAATTCCATTGCATCCAGATCTGATCCAGGTTTCTCAAATAATTGGATTTGTCTGCACAACTTTGATTGAACCTCCTGTTCCACCTCTAGTATCGCATCCATAAGCATTGCCTTGACTCCAAGTGTTATATCAAACCTCAAATTGCAAGGTGCAAATGAACTTTCATACAATATGTACAACGTCGTTCGACATCAAAATTCACACGCATTCGAATAAAGGCTCCAATGCCTCGAAGAGAGCTTCTATAACGCTTCTTCTCATGGAAACACTGCCCAAGAGGTTGTGTCAAGAAGGACTCTATTCTGGACTGGACCAATGGCTAGGCATGACCCAATCCACTTCTGCTCCCAAAACGGCCCAATTGCCCGAGTCCAGCCAATTTGGGGCAGAATTTACCTTTCTGCCCTTTTACCGGGCAAATATGGTCGGATGACCCCAAGGGTTACCTGCTCCTCCTTGGTAGTTACTGCCCGTTACGCATGGTTCCACCATCCAGAAATAGTCACGACGCTCGTGCCCGTAGCTGAGCCTCTGCCCGTGGCAACGACTAGTTTCAGGTACTTATGCCCATCCCAACGACTAGTTTCTGGCAATTACCTATTCTTCAGGAAACGGTTATTTCACCCCAAAAATAGGGACTGTTGGCCACGCGATAAGGGCACTATAAAAACCCTCTCATTTGGGAGGGTTAGGTATTCTAAATCATCCTATGAAATACATACTTTGTACTTGCTCTCTCTTTCCCGATTCTTACTTTAGCATCAGAGTGCCTTGCAGGTACACCCCTCCTCATCTTTCACACCCAGCATCAGATTCGTCATCTTTGGTCCACTGCAGGTTCTGGTCAACCGTCAAGATCAGTGGCACCGTCTGTGGGAACTCTGTTATCCCTGTCTAACATCCATCGTAGATTCAAGCCCAAAACAGACCTCTTTCCAAGATTTCGATCATGGCAAGCCAAGATCACGTTCATGATGCTCGTAACTCCGTTTTTCTCCCCGTCAGCAAGACTGAAATTGGCGAAGCTGCACCCTTTCTTGTGTGAGGGATATGGTCTTTCACCTATTTTGTTTTAATGATGTCAACAAATATGCTGAGTATTAGATTGTAATTTGAGCGGTATCACTTCTCTTGTCGGGCAAATTGCATCTAGTCATTGTTCTTCATGTGTCTAGACATATAGGACTTTATCTTATCCATAAATATATGTGCATGATCATTATACTAGTTTCTAGTATGTTTGTCTAGGTCTTAGTCAGTTACAATGTAAAAAAAATGCATTTTATGTAAAAATACAAGTTATGCGCTGACCTACTATGTGCATGAGTCGATGCATGATTACTGATGCAAGACGTCTGAAATAAACGGGAAAGCGCATAATTCTGGGAATGCAGAAATTGCATTTATGCGTCGACTCATGGTGACTTTGGGTCGACGCATTCTAGTCAATTTTTCACAGTGTTTTCCACGGGTCAGTGCACGCTGACCCTCATTAAAGCATGAGTCAACCCATAACTTGCCTGACCTGATTTTTTTTTCACTTAAATTTTTTGTCTGTTATTTCTGTTACAACTTTGGTGGGTCAATTTATTCTCTATAAATAGTTTGGTCCTCTCATTATCCAAAACAACAAGAAACGTGAAAATAGATACCATTTTTCTCTTCATCTTCATCTTCTTCATTGAGTAAACAAACAATCACACATAACCATCTTTGTTTGTGTCGCTCATTGATCGAAGTGATAACGTTTAGAATTTAGGAAGTGTATGATCTTCATTTTCTGGGTTGAGAGCTTGGTAGGTGTTTCTTGAATAAAACCAGTTGGTTTTGCCCTCCAAGAATCGAGTAGATTTTGGGGTTTTTGCACAAACCGTTTCGTTCTACAGGGATTTAGCCGGGTGAAGGTAACCGAATATTAGAGCAATTGTTCGGTTTAGTAGCTGTAATCGGAGGATCGTAGAAGAGAGGTTTGGGTTCGAATTTTTGGTAGATCGCAATTGATCGAGTGAAGGTAACCGAAGAACGGTGGTTTCTTTCGGTATAGTAGCGTGGGACGGTAATTGGATCAACCATATTCAAAGCATTTGATTCATCTTAAATCAAGGGGAGAGAAGACTCTGCATCAACGATCGAAGACGTTCGAGGGTTTGGATGTTCATTGTTCTTCTCTTGTAATAAACAATTTGCAACAGCTACACACACACACACACACACACACACACACATATATATATATATATATATATATATATATATATATATATATATATATATCTCAATTCCAATTGTGGAATTGGGGGCAGACGTACCCAAAGCGAGGACGATTGGGGAACTGCCTAATCAAATCTCGTTTGTTCTCTCTTTCCTTTAACTCTTTTACATTTCAGTTTATTCGAATTTGTGAAGTCGCAAGTTATCGAAATTTGTGTCGTAGTGTAATCGTAAGCTGAGAAACTGTTTTGTTAAATTGATACAATTCCTTGAATTGTATCTTGGAGCAGCTTTACATTACCTTCCGTAGAAATTCTGCACTTAGTGTGTTTATGCACACCAGGTGTTTGATAATTTGTTTCAAAGCAAAAATCGAACGCATTGCTTTTAATTGTTTATCATTTTACCTCATTGGTTTGGATTAAACATCAAGCAAGCGATATTTTGTTGATTGCGTTATAAGTGTAGTAATTGAACTGAATTTTTCTCTTTCGTACTCATTCTCAATATATTCGTGCATATCCGATCCTTTTAGTAGAAGGTTTATGGTAGACGTACAATCCAGTGGTTGCTTCCGTTAAACATTTTAAAACTAAATTTTTGGTAACCATTTGCGTGTAAAACTCTAGGGATCTATTCAACCCCCCTTCTAGATCCATAGCCATCGTCTAACAAGTGGTATCACGAGCTCCGGTTAATTCTGGTGCTTCGGTAAAACTTCTTGGATCATGGCGAACGAACCTAAAGAGGCTTATAATAGAGCTCCAGTTTTTATAGGCGAGAATTACAACTACTGGAAGGATTGTATGCGCGTCCATATTAAGTCCATAGATCGGAATTTTTGGAATGTTATTTTAAATGGTCCCATGGAAATTACTATGAAAAATGCGGAAGGAATTGTCGTTCCTAAACCCGAATCTCAATGGAATGAGGAGGACGAGAAAAAGTACAGCTATGATTGGAATGCTCGTAATATGATCATCTCCTCCTTGGGAGTTGACGAGTATTATCGAGTCTCCCATTGTGAAACGGCCAAAGCCATGTGGGATGCTTTACAAGTAGCCCACGAAGGCACTAATGATGTTAAGTTGGCTCGTATTAATACACTAACGCAAGAGGTTGATTTGTTTTACATGAAGCAAGGGGAAACCATTGCGGATATGCAAAAATGATTTACTCACATTATCAACAAATTGCATGTTCTTGGTAAACCAATTCCAAATGAGGTTGCTACTAACAAGATTTTGAGGTGTTTAAACAGGGAATGGAAACCAAAGGTCACCGCTATCAAGGAGGCCAACGATCTTGCTACACTAGACCTCACAACACTCGTTGGTAAACTCGATGAGCATGAGCAAGTGCTCATTAGCTTGGATAAACATGAAAAGAGTATCAAGAAAGAGAAGACAAAAGATACGGAGAAGAAGTCTATAGCTCTCAAGGCTTCTTGTTCAAAGTCCACACATCAAGAGCTAAGTGATGATGAAGCCAATAATGACAAAGATGAAGAATCCGGTGATGATATGGGCTTATTTGTGAAGAGGTACAATAGATACATTCGTAAGAACGAGATTCAACACTCGGACAGAAATCTAGTCAAGTTTAGGAAGCAATCTAGAAGCGAAGGAAATAAGAATGGCAAGGTAAAAGGGACGTGCTACAATTGTGGAAAATCTGGGCACTACAAGCCGGATTGTCCATCTCTAAAGAAAAACAAAGATAGGGATAATGACAAGAGTCGCTCAAACAAAAAGTCTAACAAGTCTCGACGAGCATACATCGCTTGGGAAAGCGATAGTGAGTCGGAGAAAGATGATTCATCAAGCAACGAAAGTGAATCTGTTAACTTTTGTCTTATGGCACGCCACAACAAAGCAAAAGAGGTACAAAGTCTTGAGACCACCAAAAGAAGATGGGTTTTGGATAGTGGCTGCTCGAGACATATGACCGGAGACATATCTCTTTTTATCGACTTTGTGGCGAAGAAAAAGGGGTTTGTCATCTACGGAGATAACAATAAGGGACAGATTCTTGGTAAAGGTAGTGTAGGTAACCCCTCATCTACTACTATCTCTGATGTACTTCTTGTGGAAGGCCTTAGACACAACCTTTTAAGCATTAGTCAACTATGTGACAAGAATTATAAAGTATCGTTTTCAAAGGATTGTTGCATAGTTGAAGATAGTGACAAAAAGAATGTGTTTAAGGGCTTGAGGGTGAACAACGTCTATATGCTAGACTTAAATGAAGTATCGTTGAATGGAGACAAATGTATAGTCACTATGAATGAAGATTCATGGTTGTGGCATAAACGGTTGGCTCACATCAACTTTGATTTGCTTAACAAAATAGTCTCAAAAGACCTAGTCATCGGTTTGCCCAAAATCAAATTCACAAAGGATCACCTTTGTGATGCGTGCCAAATGGGGAAGCAAACAAGGATCTCATTCAAATCTAAAAACATCGTTTCAACTATGAGACCCCCTGAGCTCCTCCATATGGACCTCTTTGGACCATCTAGGGTTAAAAGCCTAGGTGGTAACTATTATGGTTTTGTAATAGTCGATGACTTTTCTAGGTTTTGCTGGACTATTTTCTTAGCAAATAAGAGTGATACCTTTTCGCCCTTTGAACGATTTGCTAAGTTATCTCAGAACAAGTTAAACACAAACATTGGGTCAATTAGAAGTGACCATGGGGGTGAGTTTGAAAATCATTTGTTTGAAGCATTTTGTGATTCCAACGGAATTGATCATAATTTTTCCGCACCACGTATCCCTCAACAAAATGGGGTAGTGGAACATAAAAATAGAGTTTTTGGAGGAACTTGGAAGGACTATGATCAATGATAGTGGACTACCAAAATAATTTTGGGCCGACGCCATAAGTACGACTTATTATGTTTTGAATAGGGTGCTCATCCGGCCTATTCTAAACAAGACACCCTATGAGCTTTTAAAAGGGCGTAAGCCAAATATCTCTCACCTTCATGTATTTGGTTGCAAATTCTTTGTGTTAAACAATGGGAAAAAGACTCTTGGTAAGTTTGTTGCCAAGGCCGACGAGGGTATTTTTCTTGGATACTCTCAGTCGAGTAAAGCGTATAGAATTTATAATAAGAGGTTACGTGTAGTTGAAGAGTCAGTTCATGTTACCTTTGATGAGTCTTATCTGAGAAATGTCGGAGAAGGTAGTTCTTTCATGGTGCCGGTGTACCTACTAAAGACATACTCAAGGACACTGATAAGGGAACTGATCCGCCTGAAGCAGTGCGTATTGAGGAGGAAAAGGATCACCAACCGTTGAAAAGTGAGGATAATCATCATTCTGATAAAGATGAACTTCCTTCAGCTTGGAAGTCTTCAAAAGACAATCCAATTGACAACATTCTCGGTGATATCTCTAAGGGAGTAACCACTCGCTCTAAACTTAGTAATTTTTGCTATTACTCTGCTTTTGTCTCCCAAGTTGAACCTAAAAATGCAAAGGAGGCGTTACTCGATGAGCATTGGTTTTTGTCAATGCAAGATGAACTAAACCAATTTAGGAGAAATGAGGTTTGGGACCTTGTCCCCCCTTCGCGAGATCATCGAGTAATCGGCACCCGATGGGTGTTTAGGAATAAACTTGATGAAAATGGAGTAATAACACGTAACAAAGCACGGCTTGTAGCGCAATGCTATAACCAAGAGGAAGGAATCGACTATGAGGAAACTAATACGCCGGTTGCCCGACTCGAGGCTATACGCCTTTTACTTGCTTATGCTTTCACTAAGAACTTCAAATTATTCCAAATGGACGTTAAAAGTGCTTTCCTTAATGGATACATAAATGAAGAGGTTTATGTTGCCCAACCTCTGGGTTTTGAATCCCATGAATATCCTGATCATGTCTACAAACTTAAACGTGCTTTGTACGGACATAAACAAGCCCCTAGGGCTTGGTATGAACGTCTAAGCAAATTTTTAAGTGATCAAGGGTATTCAAGAGGGAAGGTTGACACAACCCTCTTTATTAAACGTCAAGGAAAACATTTAATCTTGATACAAATTTATGTTAATGATATTATCTTTGGGTCTACTAACATGACCTTGGTCAAGGAGTTTTCTAGTTTGATGCAGGGGGAGTTTGAAATGAGCATGATGGGGGAGCTCAATTATTTCCTCGGATTGCAAATCAAACAACTTGAAGAGGGCACATTCGTGAGTCAAACGAAATATTGTCTTGAGCTACTTAAACATTTTGATATGCTAAACTGCAAAGCAATAGATACTCCAATGCCTACTCGTGCCAATCTTGATCGTGACGAAAATGGTAAGGATGTAGAAGCAAAGAAGTATCTAGGTATGATTGGATCTCTTCTTTATCTTACCGCATCACGACCCGACATTATGTTCAGTGTATGCATGTGTGCGAGGTATCAAGCACATCCCAAGGAATCCCACTTAAAAGCAGTTAAGCGCATACTTCGATACCTCTTCGGTACTCCAAAGTATTGGCTGTGGTATTCCAAAGGTAGTGTTTATTCCTTAGTTGGTTATTCCGATTCCGACTTTGCCGGGTGCAAGTTGGATAGGAAAAGTACTAGTGGCACGTGTCACCTTTTTGCAAATTCCTTGATGAGCTGGCATAGCAAGAAACAGGTTTTGGTTGCTTTGTCAACAGCTGAGGCGGAATACGTTGCCGCAGGCAGTTGTTGTGCTCAAGTCTTATGGCTTAAACAATAATTGCTTGATTTCAATTAAAAACTTGAGCACATTCCTATTTTGTACGATAACACTAGTGCAATAAACCTAACTAAGAACCCCGTATTACATTCACGCACCAAGCATATCGAAATACGCTATCATTTTCTTAGGGATCATGTAGAGAAAGGTGATGTGATCTTTGAGCATGTTGATACTAAAAATCAACTTGCTGACATTTTTACAAAACCGTTAGCCACTGAGCCTTTCTTTCACATCCGTAGGGAACTTGGCATTCTCGATATCTCGGATCGTGTTTGATAATCCTTTAAGATAGTGATCTTCACACACACACACACACACACACACACACACACACACATATATATATATATATATATATATACATGCTTGTTTATTCTTTTGACTAACAATGTAAAGAGATAGTTAGCTATATGTGAGGGCTCTTATCGTCATGGTGATCAAGGTAATATCGTTCCGATTTATAGATGTTTAACATATTTTGTGCCATATTAAGTACCTTAAACTTGATGTTTATTGCTTTTTGAGCACATATTGTTCATGTGAATGTTTGTTCTATGTGTGTGCATGTTTATTTATCCTTTGGAATTTATGTTTGCAAAATTTTGATTTTTTTCTCATTTTTGCCTTGCATACGTCGTCCGGACCATATCACAGGTCGACTCATAAACTGATGCATTTGTTAAGGGAAACAAACGGGTTAGCGCAACACTTGCATGCGTCCACACACCCTGTACATAGGTCGACGCATAACTGTCACGTTCAGAATTCCTGCATTAATTGGAATGCGTGCGCCGACCTATTGCTGCCTATTCCCACTACATATTTTCACTACTCTTTAAATTCTTGTTCATTGCATGTAATCATATCAGATTTTATGGTCTCCCTCACTCTATTTCTTCCATTAAATCTCATCAATACCCATTAATCTCCATCAAAATCCCTAAAAATAAAAACCCACAAAAAAAAGTGAATCCTCAAGGGTATAAGAACAAGGGTTTCTAACGGCCGATCATCATCCTCCTTACTTTCGCGCACTGTTCATCATCCTCTCTACCACTGTGTGCACTATTCATCTTCTTCAAACCTTCATAAAAAATGGCTTCCAGACGAACAACCGGTAAAAGAACAACCAGAGCTTCATCTTCCGGAACCTCTTCACAACCGGTAACTGTTAACTCTTTTGTTTCTGATGCACTATCTAGTCCTTATGAGGCATTGTTTAGTAATCGTGATGTTATACCATAACATGGTTTCTATGTATTGATGGGTGAAGATTATCACATTCCTGAGATAACTAAAATACTCAATGTTCAGAATCTTGGTGAGTTACTAGAATGTGATGATAAGTACAATAGTGATCTGATTCGAGTGTTCTACTGTGGAATCAAGGGTAAATTTAAGGGGGCTGAGTTTAAGTTTTCTATGAATAATGCACTTCATGATGTGAACAATGATTTATGGGCTACTTTATTTAGCTTGGACACAAATGAAAATCTACCCAGAGTAACTGATAAAACGTTTGTTCAAAACTTTGAGTTTAACACTGCTCTAAACTCTATGTTACGGGAACCATATCCTGACGATGTTGTGGCAAGTGACATCTTTCCGAAAAATGTCACTACCGGTCACTTGAAATTTGAAGACCGCATTTTGCAATGGATTATTGCTCGTATTTTGAGACCGAAGAAAGGTGGATACTCACGGCTTGAGAAGGCTGAAGTTTATCTCATGTATATTCTAAAAAAATCGGATCAAAATCAACTGGCCATACTATTTTGCATATCGGATGTTCGTTACCCGCAGCTCCAACAAATATCAGGCTCTAGGTTATGCATCCTATATTCAGAACATCTTGAACAAGGCTGGGATTTCAGTTCCAAATATTCCTTACAATGAGATTTCATCTGAACAACAATTTCAACCAAAAACCCTCACCATGATGGGCTACAATTGGGATTCGGTTAATAAGAAATTAAATTACCGACACAGATCGACTCATCCTTTTCAACCTGAACCTGAAGAACCTGTTCATTATGAAGGAAATGTTGATGAGGATGTACATGATGGTGATCTTTAAGATGTTAATGATGCTGATGTGGTTATGCAAAAGGAAGACAACGACGCATGGATGGGCGATCAACATGAGGACAATTCTGAGAATCAGGGCTGGGGAGATTGGCAAAACAACTGCTGAACTACTTTTGGTGACGCATATGTTCCTCCCACCTATGACGAGGAGTATGGTTGGCAGCAACCTGATTACTCGGCACCTCCAACTCCACAGCCTCAGTATGATTTCCAGGCACCTGAAGAGATTCTGGCAAGGTTAAATGAGATGAATCTTCAACAGCAAGAATTCCAAGCCTTACAAGAGAGCCGCTACAATGCTCAGGAAGAACGGTTCACAAACATATCCGATCAAGTCTCGGCTCACACCACTAACTTCAACAGGTTTGCTGACGCGTCTATGACTCGCTTCAACCAAATGGACAAGAACTTGACTCAACAGAATCTGAATCTTGCCAACAATCTTGGTACTCTAAATCGCACCCTGATCGAACTCAACCTGCACCTAGAGGATTTGCCACCACCAGGCCAACATTATGGGGGAAGAGGTCATCCATATAGGAGGAGAAGGCCATAGAGATTAGGGCATCATATTACTAGTGTTTTGAATTTATGTTTGGTTATTTGCTTTGCATGTTTTTTTCTATTGTTCAACTTTTGACTTTTGCTTCAGTTTGTTTTGAAATTCTTACGTATGAAATGAATTGTCTTTGCGATTTATGTTCCGTATTTATCCGCTTTCAATTTATGTTAACTGTATCATATGTGGATGCGTGTTAATGTCGCTGTGTTGGAAATATGTGATGGATCCTTACGTGTTATAGTTTTATTTTGACCACCTTCTTCTCTTCTTTTTTATGTTGACAAAGGGGGAGAAGGATAGCAAGCAAAAAATTAGCAGGAAATCAATCAAGTGTTAAAGACAGGGGTAGCTTGTTCATTCACAAATTAAAAATCACGTGAAAGCTAAAACAGTGTTGCCATCATAAAAAAAGGGGAGTATGTGAGGGCTATGGTCTTTCACTTTTTTCTTTTTAATGATGTCAACAAATATGTTGAGTATTAGATTGTAATTTGAGCGGTATCACTTCTCTTGTCGGGTAAATTGCATCTAGTCATTGTTGTTCATGTGTCTAGACATATATGACTTTGTCTTATCCATAAATATATGTGCATGATCATTATACTAGTGTCTAGTATGTTTGTCTGGGTCTTAGTCAGTTACAATGTAAAAAAAATGCATTTTATGTAAAAATACAAGTTATGCGCTGACCTACTATGTGCATGAGTCAACACATGATTACTGATGCAAGACGTGTTAAATAAACGGGAAAACGCATAATTCTGGGAATGCAGAAATTACATTCATGCGTCAACTCATGGTGACTTTGGGTCGACGCATTCTAGTCAATTTTTTACAGTGTTTAAAGCATGAGTCGACCCATAACATGCCTGACCTAATTTTTTTTCACTTAAATTTTTTGTTTGTTATTTCTGTTATAACTTTGGTGGGTCAATTTATTCTCTATAAATAGTTTGGTCCTCTCATTATCCAAAACAACAAGAAACATGAAAATAGATACCATTTTCTCTTCATCTTCATCTTCTTCATTGAGTAAACAAACAATCACACATAATCATCTTTGTTTGTGTCGCCCATTGATCGAAGTGATAACATTCAGAATTTAGGAAGTGTATGAACTTCATTTTCTGGGTTGAGAGCTTGGTAGGTGTTTCTTGAATAAAACCAGTTGGTTTTGTCCTCCAAGAATCGAGTAGATTTTGGGGGTTTTTGCACAAACCATTTCGTTCTACAGGGATTCAGCTAGGCGAAGGTAACCGAAGATTGGAGCAATTGTTCGGTTTAGTAGCTGTAATCGGAGGATCGTAGAAGAGAGGTTTGGGTTCGAATTTTTGGTAGATCGCAATTGATCGAGTGAAGGTAACCGAAGAACGGTGGTTTCTTTTAGTTTAGTAGCGTGGGACGGTAATTGTATCAACCATATTCAAAGCACTTGATTTATCTTAAATCAAGGGGAGAGAAGACTCTGCATCAACGATCGAAGACGTTCGAGGGTTTGGATGTTCATTGTTCTTCTCTTGTAATAAATAATTTGCAACAGCTACATATATATATATATATATATATATATATATATATATATATATATATATATATATATATATATATCTCAATTCCAATTGTGGAATTGGGGGCAGACGTACCCAAAGCGAGGACGATTGAGGAACTACCTAATCAAATCTCGTTTGTTCTCTCTTTCCTTTAACTCTTTTACATTTCAGTTTATTAGAATTTGTGAAGTCGCAAGTTATCGAAATTTCTGTCGTAGTGTAATCGTAAGCTGAGAAACTGTTTTGTTAAATTGATACAATTCCTTGAATTGTATCTTGGAGCAGCTTTACATTATCTTCCATAGAAATTCTGCACTTTGTGTGTTTATGCACACCAGGTGTTTGATAATTTGTTTCAAAGCAAAAACCGAACGCATTGCTTTTAATTGTTTATCGTTTTACCTCATTGGTTTGGATTAAACATCAAGCAAGCGATATTTTGTTGACTGTGTTATAAGTGTAGTAATTGAACTGAATTTTTCTCTTTCGTACTCATTCTCAATATATTCTTGCATATCCAATCCTTTTAGTAGAAGGTTCATGGTAGACGTACAATCCAGTGGTTGCTTCTGTTAAACATTTTAAAACTAAATTTTTGGTAACCATTTGCGTGTAAAACTCTAGGGATCTATTCAACCCCCCTTCTAGATCCATAGCCATCGTGTAACACCTTGGAGGCGACGCCCACCATCTGAGAGATGGAGCCACCGCGTCTCCCTCCCCTACTCGTGCCGATTATGCTGAAGACTAGCCCTTCCTGGACCACCATCTTATTCCTGTTCCGCCCAACGTCGACCCGACCGTGGAGGCTATCCTTGAAGCCCTCAACAAAACTAACCTCTTAATCCTCCAACAAAACGCGAGGATTGGAGCCCTAGAGGAGTCTAACCGGCCAAGATCCACTCCACTGAGGAAAGAGCTCCAAAGATCCCGAAGTCCACCTCCCTGACGTGAAAGAGACCGTCAGGCACCACCTGAGCCAGAGTCTCATGCCATCAGGAAGTGTGACCACATCTCCCCATAGAGCCAGTACTCCCCGAGTACCAAGAGGACCAGAAGGGACCAGTGTTCGCCTCCGCCCAGATCTAAGGGTCGGGCACGAACCCCGTCTCCCTGCAGAAATCATTGTCCTATTCTCGAGCGAAGCACCCACTCTCCATTGTGTTCTAGTAGCAGCAGTGACGACGAGCCTCGCGGCCCGTTGTCTCAGAAGACTATGGCCACGCGCCTCCCCAAGGGATTGGAGAAACCACTGTCTTTGGGCACCTATGACGGTTCGACGGATCCTGACGAGCACATCGAAAATATCGATGCTCTGCTCGACTATCATGGCGTCTAGGGCGCCATCAAATGTAGGTTGTTCCCTACCACGCTCAGGAAGAGAGTGATGACCTAGTATAAGAAACTCCCCGATGAGTCCATCACCTCGTGGAGATAGTTGGGGAGAATGTTCTCCAGACACTTCACGACATCCCGCCGCCACCCGAAGATAGAAGCCTCCCTTGAGGCCATAATTCAAGGGAAGGAAGAGCCTCTCTGAGCTTACATCGAGAGGTTCAATAAAGAAGCAGTACATGTCTCAATGACCGATGACATGAAGACATTCTTGCTCGGGCGAGGACTTCGTCCCCAGACAGAATTCACCAAAGCAGTTGGCATTAAAACTCTGAGGACTCTGGACGCCTTCCTCCTCAAGGCGCAAGCATATATCCAGTATGAGGAGAAAGAAGCTGCCAGCTCCGCCAGGGACTCACGACACCAAGAGAGTACCCGAGCCTCCAAGCATGATGATCCCTCGACACCTCATCGGGGAGACAGAAGACGCGAGGACCGCCCCTGGGAGTCTTGGGACAACAAAGGACCCTCCGGACGCTTCCATGAGTATACTCCCCTATCCGTCTCTAGGGATAAAATCCTCTCCAAATGCGCCAACACAGAGTTCAAATAAGCAGGGGTTCGATTCTCTAAACAGATTCCAGCCAAACCGAATACTGACAAGTCGAAATACTGATGTTTCCATAAAAGTCACGGTCACACAAACGACGACTGCATCCACTTGAAGAATACCATCTAGATACTGACCAGGGACGGCCACCTGAAAGAGTTTACCAAGAAGAGGGAAACTCCACGGCAGGACGCCCAGGAGTCTAAGAAAGTCGAGGAAGAGGTGCCTTCCTCGGAAGAGACGAACCTTCAGGTCGCCATGAGCATATTGTGGCCTGAGGAATTCTATATTCCCGAGGGGCTCAATGCTCCCCCTACTTTGCAGCACATGGTCTGTGGGAAACCTCCCCCTCCGCCATGGTCATCTCCGGAGGGGGCTTCAACAAGGTTACTGTGGACTCTGTTAAAAGGAAGTTCGAGCATCTTCTCAGCATGAGCTCCAACAGATGTACCACGCTCAACAAAGTCCAGGGATAGTCGGTCCTCATCTCTTTCTACTACGAGGAACTCCATGGTGGGGCTCCCAATTCAAGCATTCCGCTGCTCGTGAGAAACCAGATGGCTAACTTTGATGTTCGTCGAATCTTAGTCGACCAAGGCAGCTCGATCAACATCATGTACTCGTAGCTGTTTTCCACCCTCCAGCTAGATGAATCACACCTGACTCCCTACGTAGGCTCCGACCTACAGGGCTTCAATGGGTCGGTCACAAAGCCCTGGGGATATGTGGAATTGAACATGACTTTTAGATCTGCAGAGACTTCCAGGTCTATTAAAGTCTAATTCCTGGTCATCGATTGTCCTTCTCTTCATCAATGCATCTTTGGACGACCAACCTTGGCCGAATTGGTGGCCATACCATCGACCGTGCACCTGAAAATGAAGTACTATACTTCTAAGGGTCTGGTCGTCACTCTACATGGGGATATCGAGGCAGCAAGGAGATGTTTCGAAGCGGCCACCAAAGGACTAAACACCATCGCCGCCAAGCCGAAGACTTCCAGCAAGCCGACCCTGCCCAGTAGTTCCGAGGAGGCAAAGTCGCTGCCCCGTGTCGACTCTATCGACCTTGACAGCCGCTTCTCTGAAGACGATCAGAAGGAGACCCAGATTTGTTCGAGCAGCCCTTCAGCTTCAACCAACACTGGCGAGAGCTCTCATCCAATGTGCCCAATTCCAGATGGCGAGTTGAAATCATCCTGCTCGGCGATGACCCCCAGTGAGGAATGAAGATCGGGACCGGACTCCCCGACTTAGCGAGGAAACAACTCAAAGTTTGCCTCCGAGAGAATGCGGATTTGTTCGCCTGGAGCGCTACAGAAATGCCCGGCCTAGATCCTGCTGTCGCCTGCCATCAGCTCACAATTGACCCGCTGCTAGGGTTGTAGCACAACGTAGAAGAAAGCAGTCTCTAGAGAAAACGAAGGCTGTCGAACAAGCTGTAAAAGACCTTCTCGAGGCAAACTTTAATTCGGAGGCCAAGTACACTACTTGGCTATCCAATGTTGTACTCGTTAAAAAGTCTAATGGAAAATGGCGTATGTGTGTTAATTACACGGATCTCAATAGGGCCTTCCCTAAAGATGCATATCCCCTCCCCAATATAGATAAACTTGTTGATAATTCTGTCGGTTTTAAATTGTTATCGTTCACGGACGCATATTCGGGCTATAATCAAATACCCATGGAAAAATGCGACAAAAGGTACACAACTTTCATGACCGAATCGGGCAATTATTACTACAACGTAATGCCCTTCGGCTTGAAAAATGCTGGCGCTACCTACCAGCGAATGAAGAACAAGGTCTTCCGGGGAGAAATCAGATACATGCTCGAAGTATACATGGACGACATGATCATAAAGTCCCACGAGGAATTTGATCATACGGCCCATTTGAGGAAAGTCTTCGAGCAGGCCAGGAAGTACCGGATGCGTCCCATCCAATCCCTCAACGGGATGCTCGCTTCATTATCCCGTTTTATTGCCAAATCTGCCCAACACGCACTGCCCTTTTTCAAACTCCTCCGCAAGGAGGCATCTTTTGAGTGGACGGAAGAATGCGACCTTACTCTCCTACACCTAAAGCAAGCACTGTCAGAACCGCCCGTTCTCTCGTGGCCAGACAACGGCGAAACCCTGTACCTCTATCTTGTCGTGGCAACTGAGGCCGTCAGCACCGCCCTCATTCGTGAAACGCCCGATGGGCAAAAACCCATATACTTCACGAGCAAAGCCTTGCAAGGAAAAGAGTTGAGGTATCAATAGATAGAGAAAGTAGCCTTGGCCCTCATCAATGCCGCGAGGAGACTAAGCCAATACTTTCTGGCCCACACAAACGTGGTCCGAACAGACCAACTTATGAAACAACTGTTAGGCCGACCAGACATGGCCGGTAGAATGCTTAAATGGTCATTGTAACTGTCCGAATTTGACATCCAATATGAGAGCAGAAAATCCCTCAAGGCCCAGGCACTGGCCGATTTCGTCGCAGAGATGACATTCGTCTATTCCCTCACTTGCGGCACACGCAAATGGACAATCTTCGTCGACGGGGAATCCAACTCGGCAGGAAGCAGAGCATGGATCATCTTGGAAAATGAGGAAGGGATCATCGTCGAAGTCTCGCTCACCTTATATTTCCCTACTTCTAACAATCAGGCTGAATACAAAGTTTTCCTCGCCGGTCTAAGCCTGGCCGAAGACCTAGGAGCCGAGGACGTCACCATCTGCACCGATTCTCAACTCGTGGCTCTCCAAGTGCAAGGAGAATACCAGACCAAGAACGACAACTTGTCTGAATACTTGACCATGGTCAAGGAGAAGATGACAAAATTCGCAACGGTAGAAGTAAAGCATGTTCCACGCGAACATAATGTCGGAGCAAGCATTTTGTCAAAGCTGACGAGCACGAAGAAAAAGGGGGGAAACAAATCTGTCATCCAGGAAGTACTTCCTCGACCTAGCATCGAGAAAGCTTATGTGATCCTCAACGTGCAAGTCATCAGCGACAGCAACTGCTAGATGACCCCCGTCTACAATTACCTCACTAAAGACGAACTACCATCTGACCCCAAGGAGGCCAGCATAGTCGGGCGCAGAGCCTGCTCCTACGTCCTGGTCAAAAATAAACTCTACAAACAAGGGTTCTCCATCCCTTTACTCAAATGTGTCGAGGAATAGATGGTCGCCCACGTCCTGCGCAAGATCCCCGAAGGGATCAACGCCCAGCACCTCAAGGGGAGATCCCTCTCCAGGAAAGCTCTACGAGCAGGATACTACTGGCCGACCATGCAACATGATGCAAAAGAGCACATGAAGAGATGCGAAAAATGCCAACGACATGGGGAAATGCACTTGGCACTTCCCAATGAACTCAAACCAATGTCCTCCCCATGGCCATTCGCATGGTGGGGCCTGGATATCCTGGGACCATTCGCCGTGGGGTAAAACCAGAACAAGTACTTGATAGTGGGCGTTGACTACTTCACCAAGTGGATAGAAGACGAGGATTTGGCCAAAATAACGGCCTACAACATACATAGCTTCTACAAGCGGAACATCCTTGCCCGCTTCGGCATCTCCCAAGCAATAGTCACCGACAACGGTACACAATTTACGGACAAAAAGTTTCAAGAGTTCGTCGTCCAAATGGGCACGAAGCAACACTTCGCGTCCGTCGAACATCCCCAGACTAACGGGCAATCCAAACCAGCCAACAAAGTAATCCTACGAGGCCTCAAATGAAGGCTAGACGAAACGAAGAAAGCCTGGGTTGAGGAGTTGCACCACGTACTCGGGGCCTACCGCACTACTCCCCACTCTTCGACCGGGGAATCTCCTTTTCGTCTAGCTTACGGAACTGAGGCAGTAATCCCCATTGAAATACACGTGCCCTCCAGGCAGACTGAATCCCCCTTGGACAAGCAGATAAATAACGAGACGCTAAGGGAGGAGCTCGATCTCGTCGAAGAGGTTCGGTCAGGGGCAGCTCTCCGCGGAGCCTCACTAAAACAAAAAAATGCAATTACGCACAACGCCTAAGTGATACGACTAGAATTCTAAGTGGGCAGTCTCGTCTTAAGAAGGAATCACAAAGATTCCAGAGAAGGAAAACTCGTCGCAAACTGGGAGGGGCCTATAGCGGCAAAAATCGTGAGTGTAAGCTATTGATTAACTTAACTCAAAAAGCAAGAGTCGCCACCGCACTTTTATTTTATCCAAAAGGAAAGGAAAAAGAGCGAATAAAACCTAAACAAGTTCTAAAACAAGAACAAGTAAACAGAGACTGGGTAAGGGGGTTGGTTACGCTAAGGGAAGATGTTAGCACCCAAAACGTCTATAGTACTCTATAGGTACCCTTTGAAATATCTACGCTTTTTGGTTTGAAAAGTTTTGTTTAAAATGAGATTGAGGAGATGAGAAGAGAAATTGTTTTTTAGGATTTTTGTGTTTGGAGAGACTTGTCGCCTCATGCCTATGTACCCACAAAGTGCAATATAGGATCAAAACCTCGTAGTTCGTGGTACAAATAACAAAATTTATTTATTATGGTTGTTTTTAAAAAGTAGAGACAAGTCGTCATTCCAAGTGAATAATTCCGCTATAAAAAATGAATCATGTCTAAACTTGTGAAAAAGTTTTGAAAGAGAAAGTGCATAAGGCATAAAAGAGGGTAAGTGAGTTTGGTGTTTTTTAAAGTCTTTTAAAAAAGATGTCAATATGCTTATGTAGTTTAGCATGTATTAAGAAATGAAAAGAAAAGAGTAAAATCACTTGACAAGGTCAAGGTTTGATTATGAAAGAGGTGAGAGTTTGAAAACAAGAAGGTTTAGAAAAAAGGAGAAGATTTTGAAAATTTAAGAATGGGGTGGAGAAGAAGAGGTTATCCTAAAGTATAAAGTAAAAGCGAAGGATAAGAAAGATCTAACCATAAATGTAGCTATCTTCACCATAAACCAAGCAAAAGCACAAAGCTCCAAAGTCTTTAAGCTATAATTCCAAAGCAAAGGGAAAAGGTCCTAGTTATAAGTCCAAGGATCCAAGAATAGCATTGAAGTCCAAGGTCTAGGTTCAAAATTCCATGTCCAATGCAAAAGATAATAACAATAGTCCAAGATTAAGAGCCCAAGTTTTTTTTTAGGTTTTGGCCTTTATTAGTGTTTTTTGGTCCAAGTGGACAAAGAGAAAAAGGCATAAGCATAAACAAATGGTCCAAGTGGACAAAGGAAAAAATTGCGGAAGCATAAGAAATATATGATATGATATAATGACATAAAGCATAAAAAAGTAAAGAGAGATAGGGAGCAAGAAGGAAGCATAAAGGTAAGATTAGAAATTAGTGATTAGTTGTTAGAGCAAATGATCAATAATGATTGAATAATGCACTAGGTCAAGGTTAATGAGAACTCATTAGAGGATTGATAAGACCAAAGCCTTCTAACAACAAATCTCATAGGTATTGAGCCAAAAAACAAATAATCAACCGTCCTTGGGCCTGCAAACATAAGTTTGGGCCACGAATGATCGTTTTCCGATACGAGACACATGTAGCGCTATGTTAAGCAATCGCCAAGTAACTTATATAGAAGTCACCCTACTCGAGGCCGATCAATAACGATGTTAGTGCCAATGCATGCTGGATGAGCGATATGTAGATCGTCATCCGAAAGCAATACCGCACGAAAAGAAAAGAGGTAACGATCACATCTTCATCAAGAACTTAAATAAGTTCCAATGATATCGAAGATTTTCATCGATCCAAAGAAAATGAGAAATAGATGAAGAGAAAGCCAAATTAAACCACAAAATTATGTGATCTAAGGCTAAGAACAAAGGGAAAGGGAAGAAAAAGGCAAAACAACCAAAACAGTCCCAAAAACAAGCGAAGGACTACATTCTGACTCAGGGTAATCGATTACCCTGATTCCTCAAGGAATCAAGTAATCGATTACTCTGCACGCAGAGTGAAAAAATGTGCAAAAATTGGCATGATCATCTTTTAAAACAGTCTTCAAACACCTTATGATCATAATACCAAAATCGCAAGAAATTTTAAGTAATACAAGAGTAAAAACTAGCAATCAAACACAATTACAAGATCCAGTGGATCAATTAACAAGAATCACCAAAGATCTACATTGTGGAAGATGAATCAAGAACAACAATGGTGGAAAATGAGATTACCACTCCAAATCTAAAAATTCCTTCAAATTGCTTCAAGATCCAAACTCCAAAGCCTTGATCTACAAGAATTGATGAAGAAAATAAGTTTGGATGAAGGTTTAGCTCAAAGTTGAATAAGATTCAATGTGAAAACTTGTTAACTTTTAAAAGAAGAAAAGTGAGCTTTGAGTGAATTTTGTGGTTGGGGAGAGAATTTGCAAGAGGTTTATTGGCTATCAAAAGCTTCAAGAGAAATTTTAGCAAGGTGAATTTGGCTATCAAAAGCTTGTGAAATGAATGAAATGAGGGTTCTATTTATAGAGTTTAGGCTTGTGAATTTTGGTGGCTTGGAGTTTGGTTTGGAACCAAAATTTGGTTTAAAATTTGAAATTGGAGGGAAAATCAAGATCAAGTGGTGATTAATGAAGGTGTATGGTGGGAATTAATTGTGATGAGGTAGGGGAATTAAAATGAGGTGGTCTAGAATATTCTGTCATACCCCAAATTTTGACCACCAAGATTTCCCATCATTGTGCAAATCATCATCACAATATGGATGTACTTTCATGCCTAATCAACCTCCTCAGGGATTGTTAGGCATTCTTTACAATCAAAGATTAGGGTTTTGGGCCCTCCCAGAGCACTTAGATACAGGATCAATCAAGAAATGACATGATCTTCAACTTGTCTAGCCTCTCAAACACCAATAAGGGATCAAGAGGACTCCCACATCAAGAATCAAGCATAAGGTTGCAACATTCCAAGTGGATCAAGCTTCAAGATCGTCCGTGTCACCAAATTAGGGTTTTGGTCGCCTGAGACCTCCAGATGAACATTTTCACCTGGGCATGAGCCAATGCTTCAAAGCACAACCCAAGATACTCCAAGGGACCTCATGGACCCAATCATGAAGTCAATTTAACCCAAGAGGATGCATTTACCAAAAATCAAGAATTTTGGTTCCTTGACCTAATTCACCCCTAAGTTGACTTTTGGGACAAAGCGTGAGACAAGACCTCAAGACATGGTTTGAGGGCCTCCAATATACTACATTGGCCCATTTGCAACAATGGATTGACCCAGGAAGCTTGATTCACAAGTTTCAATTTCATCAGGACCACAATTAGGGTTTCGAGGAAAAAGTCAACTGTGCCTTTGACTTTTGACCAGGACATGCTCCCAAATCTTGGGACATGATTCAATACACCCTATAGCACCTATGGAATCCATCCATTAGGTTTGATTTAGGCCAAGGACTTGATTTCACAAAGGATCGCACAGTTTGGATTTCATCAGATAAAAAGTCAACTCTACAAAAATCCAAAGTTTGACTTTTTGGATTTTTGGTCAACCAAGGTTCCTTAACCCTAAAAAAATGTTAATATGTGATTTGAATCATCATTCATCAAGAAAAACCAAAGAAAATGAGTTAACTTGTAAAAGGGGTAACCATAAAAAACTTATAATTTTTCTAAGTTATGGAACAAAGTGGCCAGGGTACCAACTTCCAAGGACCATAACTTGTCCAAATCTAATAACTCCAAGCCTTGTCATCAATTTGGACACATCTGAGGATCAAATCCAAGGGGGATAATCTGATCTCCAAGCCTCCCAAGTCCAAGAATCTACAAGTAGCCATGCCAAACCTAAAAGGCTAAAAAGTTCCACGACTACAATTTTGTTTCCAAGCCTTTAATGGATGCACCAAGGTGGCATGAACTGAGCCTATTCCAACTGAATTCAGTCAAGACTTATCTCTGAACCAAAGCTACAAAGACTGTGCCCTAATCTCAAGTCTATGGCTAGAGGAAACTTGAGATTCCTTTTGCATAACATTGGCCAAAGGCCTGCTGCAGCTGCCATTCACTATTGCTTGCAAAACAAACTTGCTCTACTATAAATAGAGCTCATTTGTGCTCAGTTTGAGTACACCAAAGCACTACAACACTTTCTTTCCTCAAAATCCCTTTCTCTAGGCCAAAATGCCTTCTTTTGCAAGGTACCTCTGAGTTTTTGAGTTAGAGAGAAATTCAATCATAGCTCATGATCCAAACACCTCTAATATGTTGTATCTAAGCTGTTCAAACTCTTACACGTGACATGTAACACCAAAATCACAAAGTCCACTTCCAAAACCTCAAAATTGGACTTTTTTGCATTTTTCAAGCCATGTCTTGATTCAGTCACTTTCAAAACCAGATAAAACCTCAAACACACTCCAAATATCATCCTTGAACTGTCCCAAATGGTTCCCCTCATCTGGAACACCATTTGAGAGAGTTGCCATATTGGTCACATTTGCCCCTTTTGCAAGAAAGAGCTCAAACTTGTTCCTGAGGATTCCAGCTGGTTCTAACCATTCTAAAAGCTTCTAAGGGATCAATTGAGAGTGTTCAAAGCATCAAATTACTTCTGGCACAAGGAACTTGGCAGATAGCCCAAAAAGCTCCAAGAGGTAAGTGCATCATCACTTGAACTTTCTAAATTATGAATTGCTTTGAAGTCCACTGATTATAAACATCTCATACATGTTGTATATGTTGTGTTTGAACCAATTCATCATGTAATTCTTGCCTGTACCATGAGGTAGCATAGAAAATGCAAATATAGGCCTATTTCAAAACCACTATCAGGTTTTAAAATAGGGACCTCATCTGAAAAAACCATGACCACCATTGGATTCCTTGGGAAATTCTAGGCCAGATGCATATAAATTTTGTCCCAATCCATGGAGAAATGAGAAAGTTAGAGGCTTCACGTAAATGGCCCAAAAGCTGGCCTTGCCTTGCCTTGCCCAGGCCTAAAATAATGCACCCCTTATATATTTATGGGGGTGGTTTTGATACACGGATGTATCACCACCCCAGTAGTTGCACGCTCATGTGTTTGGCTTGGAGGTCTGGGGTTCAAATCCCCCTCGCCTCGCCCCAGACCCCTTTTTTTTATCACTTTTTTTCCATTTTTTTGTATTTTCATATTATTTTCTTAAATGATTTGAAAAATTAATTTCTCTCTCAATTTTAATTATTTTTTATTGGTTCTTTTTGCAAAAAATCACAAAAATGTTAAAATATTTTATTCCGCAAAAAAATAAAATTTGTATTATTTATTTAATATAGTTGATATTTTTGCAAATAAATTCATTTTTATTGTTTTAAACATTTCAAAAAATGAATTTTCATCATGGAAATCAAAACCAAATGAGTTTTAATTCATCTTGCGATTAAAACATCATTTTTCAAACCTTAACCAAAAATCACAAGTTGTTAATTTTCTTTGAATAATTACTTTAAAAATGATGAAATTAGGGTTTCGTTGATTTCCACCCTAACAAACCTTTTTCAAAATCTTTTGGGCCTCTGATAGAGTGTAAGACCCAACCCTTTTGTAAATAAACCATTTTGGGCCTCAGTCATTGTATAAGTCTCTCTGCGATTCTCAAAATGACAGTACAATCACTGTCTTTCATTGGGCCTCCCCTCCTGTTGTAAGTCCCGTCTTTCTTTTCAAAAATCTTTTGGGCCTCTAATAGAGTGTAAGACCCAATCCCTTTTTAACCAAAACTATTTTTGGGCCTCAGACATTGCATAAGTCCCACTGTATTTTAAAAGAATCCCGGCGAGATCGCCAGTTCAAAATCAAATCATCTGGTCATCTCCTTGAGTATAAGCCCCAACAGTCTTTTCAAAAACAACTTCTCTTTTGATTTAGGTTCAAATATACAGTTGTTATCAAAATTTTCTTTAATTTCTTTGAACAACTAACAATACAGCATGGAAGCTTGCTCGCCTGTAAGTTCTATCAGCTTTCATTTACATGCTTTAATATATATAACTGTATTATGGGAAGCTACTCCTCTGTAAGTCCTTCTTTCATATCCTTTTTAATATTTGTCATATATCAACTGTATATATACTAGTATAGTTATTTAAAGTTTTCCCCGACAACTAGGTCTAGACCTAGGTAAAGCCAGTTGGTCACTCTTTAAATACAGTCAAACATAGATCCCCATAGGATTTCCAGATACAGTCTTGCCTTCTCTTGGGCTTAAACAATATGGAACAAAGAGAAAAGCAGTATTCTCGGCGAACCTTTTCTCAGATTGTCACTATTAGAATTTGTCAAAGAAATTCAGTTTCCCCAGAGAGGATTAATTCCCGGTGAAACCTCTCTTGAATTTCTTCAAACCCTAGAACTGTTCATTAAAGAAAAGATTATTCTCGGTGAAACTTTTCTTGAACTCTTCTTAAGTTTGGACCCACAGGCTTCCTAAAAGCATCCCCCGCCTCCTCTCGGGCTTTGTACAAGGACCCTCCGACTTCTTAGAAGTTCTCATGCCTTCTCTTGGGCTTAATACAAGGACCCTAAAGACCTCTTAAAGGTATAAGATAGAACTTAGTCATCCTTTGCTAGAGCAGTCTTTCCAGTGTCAAAACATCCAACCATTTTAGGGTTGATACTCATCCCTTAAAACACTTACCTCCTCTTGGGCATTATGCAAAGATAAACTCTTCCACACCAATAGACTTGGATAGTCTAAATCTCCTTTTGAGTCTCAAAGACATTCTTAAGTTCCCTACAAACATAGGAGAAACCCCGGTCATTCTGGATCAATCTCCAAAGGAGTTAAAACCCATGGGTTCTAAAACCTAGTCTCTCTCCTAAAATTCCCCACCCAGGGTCAGATTATCATCTGTAGAACACTATCCCAAATCAGAACCTCAAGGCATCTGATATCTCACTACAATAAAAAAGGAGATTTACGACACTTGAGTTGCGACAATTATCACAAAACCGTCCTTATTCCTGGATCGCGATGGTTGTCACGACAGTTAGGGTCAACTGTCGCATATTTTTTGCGACAGTTATCACAAAACCGTCCTTATTCCTAGACTGTGATGGTTGTCACGACAGTTAGGGACTGGACTGCGACGGTTGTCACAACAGTTATCACAAAATCGTCCTTATTATGTTTTTTACTTAAATTTTGTTTTATAAAATAATTTTTTTGATTGAGCGCTAAATGAAAAGGGAAAATTTGTTCCTCCCAATTCATAAAAAAAATCCTTTTCGACTCCTCAACTGGAAACTCAATTTACTTTAATATATTATAAATATTTTGTATATAATTGTTTTGATAAACACATTATTATATGTATATTTCTCACTTTTATAAATACGATTTAAATGATAAAATATTTTGAATATTTTTCTCAAAATTTTATTTAACACTTTTTTAAAAAATTCCATTGTTTTAAAAAAATATCAAATAAATTAAACTTATTTTAAAATTATTATAAAATTATTAAAATTATTATTTTAAATTTAATAATTCACAAAAACTATTAAAGTTTATTAATAATTCACAAAATTCCATTGTCAATTTCTCTTTATTAACAAATGAAAAAAAATTATAAAAGTAAATAAAAAAATAAACAACTCCTGGTAACTAATAAAGTGAAAAACGGGTGTTAATTTAGATGAATTGAAAAAAAAATTATTTAATTTAAAAACCCAAAATATTAATCGTGGTAACTAATTAAGTGAAAAAAGGGTGTTAATTTTCTTAAAGGAACAATGTTTAAATGAATTAATCTAAATACATTAACAAATTACAAATTTTGTATTCTTTTCCATTAAAACACATGTTTCTCTCATCTCCCTTATTTGTATATTTATTTAAAATTTAGTATTTTAAAATTTTTCATTCATCATTTTAAATAACTATATACAATATATTTTAAATTGTTAGCATAAAATTTATAAAAAAAACACGAAGAATAAGGAATAGAATAAATTATTTATAAAAAGAAAATATTTGTAAAAAAAAAAGGCTAAAATACAGTTTTGGACCCTCTGTTTATCAAAATTTACGGTTTTGGTCCCCCTATTTTTTTTTAAACAATTTTGGTCCCCCACCCCTCACTGTTCATGTACGGACATGTACTGTTCATGTACGAACCAGGTACTGTTCATCATTTTTTTGGGCCAAAATTGGGGTGGGGGACCAAAACTGTTAAAAAAAATAATAGGGGGACCAAAACCGTGAATTTTGACAAACAGGGGGATCAAAACTGTATTTTAGCCAAAAAAAAAGAAAGAAGAATAAGAAAGGAAGAGAATCGATCAGGACAAAAATTAAAGGTTTTTTCTCTCAGGCGTCTTCCGCACTCGGCTTCCGCACTCTGCGTGATTTGATCTTTCCTTAACCTTCATCTCCCTCTATCAATTTATCTGGGGTTTTCGAAAACCCTCTACCTTCATCTCCCCCTATCAATTTATCTAAGGTTTCCAAAAACCCTCTACCTTTATCTCTCTCTATCAATTTATCTAGGGTTTCCAATTCCCTTCGAAAAATTTTCCGTTTTGCTCTCAGATTTTGCAGCCGCATCTCTCCCAAATTGACCCCTCTTTATTTTGTCGTGCTACCTCATTCATCCAAGTATTCAGGTAATTATTCTTTCTAATTATATTCTATATGTTATTGTTATTTTGATTATGATTGTATTCAATTCAATTTGTTGTTATCTATGTATTTTAATTATGATCGTATTCTAATTCAATTTGTTGTTATCTATTGTATTCTGATTTGAAAATAAGGTATTCTTTTTATATGAATTGTATATTCCATCACTGACTAAGGGTTTGGTTTATTCACTAGTAGTAACAATTATGATATATATTGTTCCTTAAGGCTATTTCCTTGTTTATGTCCAATTTTGTACTTTAATATTACACTCCCTTATGGTATTTGGTGTTTTTTTTTATCATTAAGCAGGCATTTGTAAGGCGTAGCGATCTAAAAAAAATGCTTTCTAGAGTTGTAGCGGCAAAATCGTGAGTGTAAGCTATTGATTAACTTAACTCGAAAAGCAAGAGTCGCCACCACACTTTTATTTTATCCAAAAAGGAAAGGAAAAAGAGTGAACAAAACCTACACAAGCTCTACAACAAGAACAAGTGAAGAGAGTCCGGGTAAGGGGGTTGGTTACGCAATAGGAAGGTGTTAGCACCAAAAACGTCTATAGTACTCTATAGGAGCCCTTTGAAATATCTACCGCTTTTGGTCTGAAAATGTTTGCTTGAAAAGTGATTGAGGAGATGAGCAATGTAGGATCAAAACCCCGTAGTTCGTGGTACAAAGAATGAAATTTGTTTGTTTTGGTTGATTTTAAATGTAAAGACAAATCGTCATTTCCAAGCGAATAATTCCGCTTAAAGAAATGAATCATGTCTAAACTTATGAAAAAGTTAAAGGAAAAAGTGCACGAGGGCACAAAAAGAGAGTGATGAGTTTGATGTTTTTTAAGTCTTTTGAAAAAGGTGTCAACATGCTTATGTAGTTTAGCATTTGTTAAGAAAGGAAAAAGAAAAGAGTAAAATCACTTGACAAAGTCAAAGTTTGATTATAAAAGAGGTGATAGTTTGAAATCAAGAATGTTTTGAAAAAGAGAGAGAGTTTTGAAAATTGAAGAATGGGTGGAGAATAAGTGACTATCCTAAAGCATAAAGTAAAAGCTAAGGATAAGAAAGATCTAACCACAAACGTAGTTGTCTTCACCATAAACCATGCAAAAGCACAACTCTTCAAAGTCTTCGAACCATAATTCCAAAGCAAAGGGAAAAGGTCCTAGTTCTAAGTCAAAGGTTCCAAGAATAGCATTATATGTCCTAGTTCTAAGCCCAAAATTGCATATCCATTGCAAAGGATAGTAACCATAGTCCAAGATTAGAAGCACAAGTTTTTTAGAGGTTTTGGCCTTTATTAATGTTTTTGGTTCAACTGGACAAAGAGAAAAATGCATAAACATAAACATGTGTCCAACGGACAAAGAAAAATTGCGGAAGCATAAACATGTGTCCAACGGACAAAGGCAAAATATGCGGAAGCATAAACACGTGTCCAACGGACAAAGGAAAAATTGCATAAAAAGTAAAAGAGAGATAGGGAGCGAGAAGGAATTGTAAAGAAGTTAGAAGTTAGTGATTAGTTGTTAGTTGTTAGAGTAAGTGATCAATAATAAGTGAATAATTGAACTTAGGTCAAGTTTAATGAAGACTTGTTAGAAGATTGATAAAATCAAAGCCTCTACAACAACAAGCTTCATAGATTTAGAACCTAATACAAATAATCAACTATTCTTGATAGTTTTCTGATACGGGACAAATATTGCGCTATGTTAAGCAATCGCCGCGTAATTTACGGAGTAATTACCCTATAATGAGGCCGGTCAATAGCTCTTTGTGCTAATGCATGCTAGATGAACGATATGTGGATCGTCATCCGAAAGCAATACCGCACGAAAAGAAAAGAAAGTAACGATCTCGTCTTGATCAAAATTCGACAACGAAATTCTATGATCCATAAGACTTTCATCGATCCAAATAAAAGAGAAAAAGATGAAGAGAAAGCCAAATTAAACCACACAATTATGTGATCTAAGGCTAAGAACAAAAGGAAAGGGAAGAAAATGGAAAAGGAACCAAAACAGTCCCAAAAACAAGCCAAAATGTGCATTCTATTTTGAAGTAACCGGTTACAGCATATCTGCTAACCGGTTACTTAGTTCAAAATGAGCGGAGTTTTTTCAAAATTAACACAGAGTAACCGGTTACAGCATATCTGCTAACCGGTTACTCTGCACCAGAATGCAGAAAAATGTGCAAAATTCAGCATGATTCATTCTCAAAACTTTGTACAAACACCTTATGATCATGGAACTGAAATTGCACGAAATTTAAAGTAAAACAACAGTGAAAAACAACAATTAAACATAATTACAAGATCCAAAGGATCAAGTAACAAAGATCTCCAAAGATCTACATTGTGGATGATGAAATTGAAGCTTCAACAATAGTGAGAGATGAATTACCACTTCAAATCTGAAAATTCCTTCAAATTACTCCAAGATCCAAACTCCAAAGCCTTGATCTATGAGAATTAATGAAGAAAACAAGCTTGGATGAAGGTTTAGCTCAAAGTTGAACAAGATTCAATGTGAATTCTTGTTAACTTTCAAAAGAAGAAAAGTGAGCTTTAGTGAATTTTGTGGTTGGGGAGAGAAATTGCAAGAGGTTCTTTGGCTCTCAAAAGCTTTAATGAAAATTTAGCAAGGTGAATTTGGCTCTCAAAAGCTTGAAGAATGAATGAAATGAGGGCTCTATTTATAGAGTTTAGGCTTGGAAATTTGGTGGTTTGGAATTAGGCTTAGAATTTGAAAATTAGGCTTGGAATTTAAATTTGGAGGGAAATTCATAAAAGAGTGGTGATTAGTGAAGGTGTATGGTAGGAAATGATCAAAGTGATGTAGGGGAATTAAAATGAGATGGTCTAGAATATTACAAATGTGATAAAGGGAAGAGATTGGTTCAAATTGTTGAATTTTGAATTTGCTGAATTTTTTTTCAAAATTTCACGAGGGTAACCGGTTACAGCATAACTGCTAACCGATTACTTAGTGCAAAATTTGTGAAAAATGAGCATTTTGCTGCACTGTTGTGGTTCCGACTCGATTCTTTTGCTTGTCAAAGAAGGCATGGAAATAAACACACGAACCTTGGAGTCTCTTGAATAATAATCAATTAAAACTTGGGGAATCCTTGACCAGATAAATTTGACATAATTGCGGATCAACTTTTACTTTTCTCAAATAAAATTCATTCGAGCTGTGGGACTGTTATTTATCCTTGATTCCCTTCCTGTAAAAGTTAGTGAAGACAAAAACAAACATATTTTTGGATTTTGAGTAAGGGTTAGTAAACATAAGCAAATTAAAGCAAGTAAGAAAGATACAGATGCTCGGTGATCCCTGCAAGGCATAAACCCAAAGAAGAGAGGGATAAAGGAACCAATGTGTGATATTGTTTGTGGTAAAAATACAAATGAAAATATGAATGATATGTGAATGAAATGTGGAATCTTAGGGGTCAAAAATTAGGGTCTTACAGCTGCCCCTATTTAAGTCTCTTCTATCGGGAGATATGAAGATACTTAAATACAAAAAGCTACATTTTTAAGCCCTAAGATGCCACAAGATGATATGAATGCAAATGATGAAACAGACTGCGGGGAAACTTGAAACAAGAGATTTACGGTACATTGAGAGAGATGACACGAAAAGACACGCCGGGGGACACAGGCTATTTCTGGAGATCTGTCAAGGTGACGAGAAGTATCCATCAATATTTGGAAAAAGAGGGACAAGACCCTGAGAAGTCGAGTAGTGACATCCAAGAATGGCATTGTATGGAAACTACGAAAAAGACAAAAGGTATGTCAAGAGATGTCCAAGAATGGCATTGGACAACAACAAGAAAGTTTCTGGTAAAAACAACAGCATCATCCAAGAATAGCATTGGATGGAGGTGAAAAGCATTCTATTAGGGATAAGGTATCCAAGAATGGCATTGGATAAAGGGAACTACATCATCCAAGAATAACATTGGACTTGGTTGGGGAAAAGGTGTCCAAGAATGGCATTGGACAAAAGTAATCTCAACATCCAAGAATGGCTTTGGATGAAGTGAGAAAAGTTCTGTAAAATCTATTAGAAGTATCCAAGAATGACATTGGACTCTGTTAAGGAAACGATATCCAAGAATGGCATTGGATAAAGAAAGGACTTTCAGGAATAGCACTAAAAGTAAAGGTAAATCACTATATTCAAGAATGGCCTTGAATGATAGTGAGAAAGACATCCAGGAATGACACTGAATGTAAAGGAGAAAACTCATTCAGGAATAGCACTGAATGAACAGACAAAGCTTTCAGGAATGGCACTGAAAGATATCCAAGAAAAAGTATGATGGGGATTACAGAAGAGAGGCAAAACTTCCAGGAATAGCACTGGGAGAAACAAGAAGAACAAGATATCCAGGAATGGCACTGGAGATCGAAAGAGACAGACATCCAGGGATGGCACTGGAGTGAAAGAAAGCAAAGATCCAGGAATAGCACTGGGATGAAAGGAGAGAAACATCTAACAACAGGACAAGATGCACAGGGAAACGACAATATCCAGGAATGACACTGGAAAGAAAGAAAATGAACAAGACATCCAGGAATAACACTGGGTGAAAAGAAAGGTAAAGGACAACATTCAGGAATGTCACTGAATGAAAAGATAGGTAAAAGTTTGGTAGGTGCCAAGTAAGTTGGACTTTGATCACAATGTAAGATGTTGACAACAACATGACCTCGGAAAATGCATATGAGCGCGAAGCACACTTCGAGCTATGAAAATCTTTCTATGCAATGATATATGAATGATTTATGTATGCAATGCAGATGATAGGGACAACCGAGATAGACTCCTTTGTGAGGGAAGAAAGGGAACTCTGACTCCTCAACACAGGGAACACTGCCCACTCTGCTTGGAGAGAAGATATTGAACATATCTATGTCACACTTGTGAATTGTACCAGGCTGATGGTCTTTTGAGGAAAGACATATTGAGTATTCTCGAAGAAAATTGCCCCAGATTGATTGACTGATGAAAATAAACTGATCATGGCTTCAGTTTGACTGCTGCAGGGGAATAATGAACTGATCATGGCTTTAATTCTTGAAATGAACACTGAGGATAAACTGATCATGGCTTCAGCTGCTGGGGATGAACTGATAATGGCTTCAGTTCTTGAAATGACTGTTGAGAATAAATTGATCATGGCCTCAGTTGCTGGGGATGAACTGATCATGGCTTCAGTTCTTGAAAAGACTGTTGAGAAGGCTAAACTCAGTATGGGTCTTGAAAGAGATCTTCTGGTTAACCAATTATGTGAATGACTTGTACTGAGCAATCAATCTTGAACTGATTCACAACAGGATCTGGAAGTAATGTGCCTGATAGGATCATTGACCAAGTTTCTTAACTCTTTAAAAATTCATGATGAGGAAAGCTTGCATGCAAATAGGATTATTCAAACAAACATGGTAATTTTAATGCAAAGCACATGCAATTTTTTGAAATCAAAAATCATTTTTGGAATGATATTATTGATGTAAAGCAAAATGAATCACTTGTCAAAACACGGCGGTTTAGACATTCAAAATGAAAGAGAAAGCAAAGGTATGACATCAAAGCAAATGATTTGCAACAACTTAGGAGTCTGTTTACGCAACCTTACTGTAGTATGCTTTCAAAATAAACATGGCTTCAATTAGGTCTTTTGAAGGTTGTAACGTGGTCTGGTTCACAGTTTTTGAAACAAAGGATATAGGCTCAAAGTTTATTTGTACCCAACCCATTCTCCATGATGATCTCCAGTCCTATGCTCAGTTAATTCAAACTATGCATTTAGGTTCCAGGAGATTTTGGAATTGCAACACTGTTATGATGATGGCTCAAGGACCAAGGGATTTTTGAGATGGCAGTCACTTCTCTTACAACATTTTGTCATTTTTGATGAGGACTCTAGTCAACTCGTTTTTCCTTTGAGGATTTTGGTAACCTCTTGATTGATCTTTTGTTATCCCTAACGTTTGCCTGAACTGTGTCATTTGAGCTTACAGTCAGCGGGATGCCCCAATTTTTTCCTAAGTATCCTTCATAGGTTTTGACTTAGCGGGCTTTTCATTTGATTTTTTTTATCATTTCATTTTTTTTTGAAAGATAGTGACTGCCTGGCTTAATGATTACGGGAAACCATCATTGGCTTTTGATTTGAAAGACATCTTCGACACTTCTTTGATGTGTGTGAAGGAAAACTTTTGATTGCAATGATTCTCTTGTGTTTAAATACACAGTCAAATTAATTGAGAACTACCCTGCCCCAGGTTAAGATTGCGGGTTTTTTCGTACAGAAAGAAACTCCAACTTCTAGGCTCGAAGGGGTTGACAAAGGGATTAACTTCCTTATTTCTCCAGTGTTTGGGAGTTGAAACAATGCCTGTACATCATCAGCCAAGTTTCAAATTGAAAGCATACAATTACAATTTCAGGTATTTCGTTTTCATCATCCTCCCTTCAATCTTTGCATAAACAAAAGCTCGATAAAGAAAGTGAACAGGAGATATATTTTTTGTTTTGTGAAAAAGAATACATAAAGATGCACACAGTGGATATAAATGAATTGATCAAAACATTGCAATGCTCATTTCATTGAAATTACCATGAAAGTACAAATAATGTTCGAAAGCAAACAAACAATACAGTAAAAAAAATGCAAACAGATAGAAACAAGGCCTAGTGACTAATCAACAACAAGGATGTGCTGTCCTGTCTGAAACACTGGCTTTAGGAGATGATCCATTTGAACTGACTCAAACTTCACTTAGCATGCTCTGGCAAAGGATTGTTGACAACATTGGGATTTTCATCAAGAAAAGTCAGAATCTTTGAGTTCACCAACTCTTGTACTCTAGCTTTCAATGCATAGCAACCTTCCAAGTTATGGCCTGCCCCACCTCGATGGAAGTCACAGTGAAGATCAGCCCTATATCCGGCTGGGAGAGGATTTGGAGGAGGAGGTAGATCCCTCGTTGTAATCAAGCCTTTCTGAACAAGACATGGATACAACTCAGTGTAAGACATCGGGATAGGATCAAAGTTAACCCTATTACGATTCTAATTTTTCCTAACAGCCTGACGAAGAGCTTGAACTGTTTGAGCATTGACAACAGGAGCAACTACAGCTACATATTGTTGTCTGTGATGAGGTTTACCTTCAACTGAAACATCATGGGTATCACCATCCTTTTTCTTTTGAAAATTCCCAACATACTTTTTAGCACCACTAAAGGCTTCAGCATTAGTAATCTTTCCTTTCTTGATACCTTCTTCTAGTCTTTCTCCAATAGTGACTAGGTCAGCAAAACCAGATGATACACTACCTATCATCTTTTCCCAAAAGAGTAGCTGAAAAGTGTCCATGAACAAACCAGTCAATTCCTTTTCAGCCAAGGGTGGCTCCACTTAAGCAGCTAGCTCTCTCCAGCACTGAGCGTATTCTTTAAAGGATTCTTTTTCTTTCTGAGACATATTTTATAGTTGGCGACGATCAGGTGCCATGTCCAGATTATACTTATATTGCTTTAAGAAAGCATCACCCAAGTCCTTCCAGCTTTGGATACAGTTCTTATCAAGTCCCATATACCATTTCATTGAAGCCCCACTCAAGCTGTCTTGGAAACAGTGAATGAGCAGTTTGTCATTTTTGGCATGAGCAGCCATCTTGTGACAGTACATCACCAAGTGGGTTCTGGGACAGGTGTTCCCCTTGTATTTCTCAAAATCAGGAGTCTTGTATTTTGGAGGAATAACCAAGTCGGAAACCAAGCACATGTCCATTGCGGAAGCATTAAAGACATCACTTCCTTCCACTGCTCTTATCCTTTTGTCTAGAGTTTACCATTGCTCTCTGACTTCTTCAATGTATCCGGGTTCTCCCTGACTTTCATATTATGGACCAGCAGCATGGTACACGAAAGGATTCTCAGGAATAGCTTGAGCAACAGAATGCACAACAGGCTGAGGTTCAGTGAACAATGGAGCTGAAGATACTGGCGAGACAAACACAGGAGTAGTTGCAAAGGGTGGCGAGTAATTCGGAGGTAACCCAAATTTTGGCCAAGTAGAAGCTGGTTGCTGAGTCAATGGAGGGTCAACAGCAACAGGTGAAGTTTCAACAATCACAGTCCTCTGAGGTGGTTCACCTCTAGCAATCAGAACTTGCAGCATTTCTGTGAGTCTGGTCATGCCGGCCTTTAACTCATCAATTTCCATTCTGACTTCGGCGTTGTGTTGTTCTTGGTTTTCCATTCTCAATCTGACAGCAACTCTAGTTCCGTAGTTGTGTTGAGGAAATAGCTTGACGGTGAACAGATAACTGAAGAAGGAGACAGTTGAAATGAGTTTCGGAGGCAACTCGGAAGAATGCGTATGTATGCTCATGGATACAAAAGTGCATGAATGCAACAACCACAAACAAGATCACCCAGAGTACACAGGTCTAAAGGTTCAAGTCACAAGCATGGAGTCAAGGGTAAGAACCTCCCACAAAAGGTATGTGCTAAGGTTTTATCTTCATTGTACCTGCAGAAAACAGCGGTTCTAACAGAGTGCCCAGGGTCCACAATCCACTATCAGACACACCAGCGCACCGATTTGCTTGGAGGTTGGCAGTTATCCTCAAGAGAATCTAACTTGAGTGTGGCATCGTGTAACAGCTAAGTCAGATTTGCATCTTCATAGCTTCCGCGCCACGATCCTAAAAAGGCTAAGATGGGTTAAGGGTTACTACGGTTCTCAGTGTTATATGCTTCTATGGAAAAAGTAATGCCTTCATGATTGCTCGATCGACATCAGTAATTCCAAAGAGGCAACCACCTAGTGGATGGATTCTCAAGTTCTTCTTTTTCAGGATTCGACTCCCTCAAAGTTCCCTTGACTATACCATCCTCATATCTTAAAGTACACTCTGGTCCGGGTATAGGACCTATCTCACACACAGAGGAACTCCAAAACAGAACAATCAAGTAACAAGCAAATTAAACGAAAAGCAGTAAATGAATCAAAGTAGGCTAAACCCCTAAAGGGAGATTCTCCCCAGCAGAGTCGCCACTTTTCTGTAGCGGCAAAATCGTGAGTGTAAGCTATTGATTAACTTAACTCGAAAAGCAAGAGTCGCCACCGCACTTTTATTTTATCCAAAAGGGAAAGGAAAAAGAGCGAACAAAACCTACACAAGCTCTACAACAAGAACGAGTGAAGAGAGTCCGGGTAAGGGGGGTTGGTTACGCAATGGGAAGGTGTTAGCACCCAAAACATCTATAGTACTCTATAGGATCCCTTTGAAATATCTACCGCTTTTGGTCTAAAAATGTTTGCTTGAAAAGTGATTGAGGAGATGAGAAGAGAAATTGTTTTTAAGATTTTTGTGTTTGGAGAGGCTTGTCGCCTCATGCCTACGTACCCACGATGTGCAATGTAGGATCAAAACCCTGTAGTTCGTGGTACAAAGAATGAAATTTGTTTGTTTTGGTTGATTTTAAATGTAAAGACAAATCGTCATTTCCAAGCGAATAATTCTGCATAAAGAAATGAATCATGTCTAAACTTATGAAAAAGTTAAAGGAAAAAGTGCACGAGGGCACAAAAAGAGAGTGATGAGCTTGATGTTTTTTAAGTCTTCTGAAAAAGGTGTCAACATGCTTATGTAGTTTAGCATTTGTTAAGAAAGGAAAAAGAAAAGAGTAAAATCACTAGACAAAGTCAAGGTTTGATTATGAAAGTGGTGATAGTTTGAAATCAAGAATGTTTTGAAAAAGAGAGAGTTTTGAAAATTGAAGAATGGGTGGAGAAGAAGTGACTATCCTAAAGCATAAAGTAAAAGCTAAGGATAAGAAAGATCTAACCACAAATGTAGTTGTCTTCACCATAAACCATGCAAAAGCACAAGTCTTCAAAGTCTTCGAACCATAATTCCAAAGCAAAGGGAAAAGGTCCTAGTTCTAAGTCCAAGGTTCCAAGAATAGCATTAGATGTCCTAGTTCTAAGTCCAAAATTCCATATCCATTGCAAAGGATAGTAACCATAGTCCAAGATTAGAAGCACAAGTTTTTTAGAGGTTTTGGCCTTTATTAATGTTTTTGGTCCAATGGACAATGGAAAAATTGCATAAAAAGTAAAAGAGAGATAGGGAGCGAGAAGGAATTGTAAAGAAGTTAGAAGTTAGTGATTAGTTGTTAGTTGTTAGAGTAAGTGATCAATAATAAGTTAATAATTGCACTTAGGTCAAGTTTAATAAAGACTTGTTAGAAGATTGATAAAATCAAAGCCTCTACAACAACAAGCTTCATAGATTTTGAACCTAATACAAATAATAAACTATTCTTGATAGTTTTCCGATACAGGACAAATATTGCGCTATGTTAAGCAATCGCCGAGTAATTTACGGAGTAATTACCCTACAATGAGGCCAGTCAATAGCTCTTTGTGCTAATGCATGCTAGATGAATGATATGTAGATCGTCATTCGAAACCAATACCGCACGAAAAGAAAAGAAAGTAACGATCTTGTCTTGATCAAAATTCGACAACGAAATTCTATGATCCATAAGACTTTCATCGATCCAAATAAAAGAGAAAAAGATGAAGAGAAAGCCAAATTAAACCACACAATTATGTGAGCTAAGGCTAAGAACAAAAGGAAAGGGGAGAAAATGGAAAAGGAACCAAAACAGTCCCAAAAACAAGCCAAAATGTGCATTCTGTTTTGAAGTAACCGGTTATAGCATATCTGCTAACCGGTTACTTAGTTCAAAATGAGCGCAGTTTTTTCAAAATTAACACAGAGTAACCGGTTACAGCATATCTGCTAACCGGTTACTCTGCACCAGAATGCAGAAAAATGTGCAAAATTCAGCATGATCCATTCTCAAAACTTTGTACAAACACCTTATGATCATGAAACTGAAATTGCACGAAATTTAAAGTAAAACAACAGTGAAAAACAACAATTAAACACAATTACAAGATCCAAAGGATCAAGTAACAAAATCTCCAAAGATCTACATTATGGATGATGAAATTGAAGCTTCAACAATGGTGAGAGATGAGTTACCGCTTCAAATCTGAAAATTCCTTCAAATTACTCCAAGATCCAAACTCCAAAGCCTTGATCTATGAGAATCGATGAAGAAAACAAGCTTGGATGAAGGTTTAGCTCAAAGTTGAACAAGATTCAATGTGAATTCTTGTTAACTTTCAAAAGAAGAAAAGTGAGCTTTTGTGAATTTTGTGGTTGGGGAGAGAAATTGCAAGAGGTTCTTTGGCTCTCAAAAGCTTTAATGAAAATTTAGCAAGGTGAATTTGGCTCTCAAAAGCTTGAAGAATGAGTGAAATGAGGGCTCTATTTATAGAGTCTAGGCTTGGAAATTTGGTGGTTTGGAATTAGGCTTGGAATTTGAAAATTAGGCTTGGAATTTAAATTTGGAGGGAAATTCATAAAAGAGTGGTGATTAGTGAAGGTGTATGGTAGGAAATGATCAAAGTGGTGTAGGGGAATTAAAATGAGATGGTCTAGAATATTACAAATGTGATCAAGGGATGAGATTGGTGCAAATTGCTGAATTTTGAATTTGCTGAATTTTTTTCAAAATTTCACGAGGGTAACCAGTTACAGCATAACTGCTAACCGGTTACTTAGTGCAAAATTTGTGAAAAATGAGCATTTTGCTGCACTGTTGTGGTTCCAACTCGATTCTTTTGCTTGTCAAAGAAGGCATGGAAATAAACACATGAACCTTGGAGTATCTTGAATAATAATCAATTAAAACTTGGGGAATCCTTGACCAGATAAATTTGACATGATTGCGGATCAACTTTGACTTTTCTCAGATAAAATTCATTCGAGCTGTGGGACTGTTATTTATCCTTGTTTCCCTTCCTTAAAAAGTTAGTGAAGACAAAAACAAACATATTTTTGGATTTTGATTAAAGGTTAGTAAGCATAAGCAAATTAAAGCAAGTAAGAAAGATACAGATGCTCGGTGATCTCGGCAAGGCATAAACCCAAAGAAGAGAGGGATAAAGGAACCAATGTGTGATCTTGTTTGTGGTAAAAATGCAAATGAAAATATGAATGATATGTGAATGAAATGTGGAATCTTAGGGGTAAAAAATTAGGGTGTTACAGGAGTGAAATTCAATCTGCAGTCTATTTATTTTAAAGTTTTAATCTTGACTTCATAGCAATTATCTTGTAGAAAAGAAGGCTATTTTTTTTAAGATGAGGAGGAATTGTTAGTCCCTTTGAAGATTTTATGTCAACATAGAAGGATAAGACAAGAGATTATAAAATTCAATTATGAAGAGTTACTGTCAGTAGAGAGAAACATACATGAGAATGGGACAGTCCTATTTGTTTTATAATACATAGTATAATGTAGTGTTTTTTCCCTTAAAATAGTTTACTTCATTTTCATACTATTATTTCTACCAGGAAACATATTATTATCGGGTAACAAACCACGAACAGTATCAATGTCTCTCAGAAACAGAAATAGGAATAAACAACAGCTAGAACGTGAAAAGCTTTATCTCAGGTTAGACTTCGGCACTTTCGGTGCCAGGTTTGCCGTCATTGACATTGACGACACAATTCAGACCGAGGCAAAGAGACACTATCCACTATACTCGGTATCGTTCTAATTTCAAATTTAATGAGATAATGTTCTTCAATTTTGGAGGCTAAATTAATTAACTGTTAATATTCCTAAACTATGCTGAGATTTTTGTTTCTCTTGTCTAGAAAGAACGGAGAGTCACGTGATTGGGTACGTTCATGGAAGGAGACACCTTTTTTTGTTGCTTGAAGATATCCCACTAAACCTTCGTAAACAAATTGTATCCATTTCTATTGATGGTACATCTGCAACTACTATCATTATTGATAGATACATTATCAATTTTATACGAGTGAATCAATGTTGTTAAATACTGGTCGCTATAAGCTATTTGAATGCGTAGCGGAATTTGAACAAATTATTGTTTTAGGTAATCTACAATTGAACACACTGATGTGAATTGAATTAAGATTGTATATGAATTCTGAAGTGGGAATATTAATCTGATGTTGCAGTGACACGGGAGAGCCGTTGTGGAGACCTTTTCTTTACAATGAGAGTTGTCCTGAAGCACTAATCGCTGTAAAATCTATTGCACCTCCAAACCATACAGTATGTTCTACTACGTCGACGCTGTGTAAGCTTGTGTCGTGGTGGAATCGTGATGGTTTGAATGAAAAATCTGCTATGTTATTGCACCAAGCATATTGCCTTTTGTAGCTTCTTCATGGAAAGCTTGGAGTTTTCAGATTATAATAATGCGCTGAAGGCACCATTTAATGAAAAATCTCTTTTTATGATTTCAAACAAAGTTAACACAAAGTAGTACCAGTGATACACTCAATAAATGTTTATGTTGCAATATGCAACTAATGTTGTTTCTGTTTGTTAGAAATTTACATTCTACTGTCATGTGTGTCAAGATTCTTTATTTATTCTTGTGTGTAGTGTTTTTGAGTATATTGGCTATCATTCATTTGCAGGCAACAAAATTTTGTTGATTCGGTGTTGCGGCGCTTGGAAGAAAAATGACTTCTACCTTTTGTATATTTTTCTTATTTATGCCATCCTCCAACCATCTTGTCTTTCTTTTCTTTTTATTTTAATGTCACTATTTATGTTTAAGTTCATCTTGTTATGCATACATCAAAAAAAGGTTGCCCAATAAATTTTTGCTAGTTCATTTGAATTTTTTTTTTAATTTTAGAAATATATTAGCTGCGGATTAAAGATTTCCTGCGGATTTACCTTTGGAAATACCTACGGTTTTTATCTTTGCATAACAAAAACAAAGTTATTTATGGCGGTTGTAACCGCCATAATTTTCAATTTACGACAGTTCCCTACCCGTCGCAACATAGATCGACCGTTGGAGTTGCGGTTTTATAAACCGTCGCGATACAGCCTGGCGACACACGTTTTTGCGACAGAAACAAAACCGTCGCGACTAGCAAATTGTGGCGGTTCAAACCGCCGTAATCTGCCAATATTAACCGTCGTAACTTGCCAATTTTCTTATAGTGTCTCAACTCTTCTGTAACCCTTAGCAAGAGTTTATTCCCCATTTGGACCTGCCTCAGGATCTCAATAATTCCCAGCAGAAAATAGCCTCCTCTAAGGCTTTGTATAATGATCTTTCCTCAACAAAGATAGCCTCCTCTTGGACTTTGTACAATGATTCTCCCCAGCGGAGCTAATCTTTTCAGACTCACTTGTTGAGTCAAAACTTTCAAGACTATCTTGTTGAGTCAATAACCTTTTCAGACTCTCTTGTTGAGTCAAAACCTTTTTCAGACTCTCTTGTTGAGTCAATCACCTTTTTCATACTCTCTTGTTGAGTCAATTACTCTCTTGTTGAGTCAACCTTTTTAGCCTCAATCTCGGGCTTTGTACGAGACAGATAAAAGCACTCTCTTGTTGAGTCAATCTTTTCCAGCCTCCTCTTAGGCTTGATATAAGGATTTCCCCTAGCGGAAGTTAGCCTCCTCTTAGGCTTTGTATAATGATTTCTCCAGCTTGTTCAGCCACAATCCTGGTCTTCGTACAGGACAAATAAAAGCACTCTCTTGTTGAGTCAAACCCTTTTAGCCTCAATCTTGGGCTTTGTACAAGACATAAATCTTCATAACCTTCCCTTAAGCTTGGGACAAATATATTCCCCAATGGAGTCAACTCTTCTCAGCCTACTTTTAAGCTTTGAGAAATAATACCCTAAGCAGAGTCAATCCTCTTTTCAGCCTCAATCTTGGGCTTTGTGCAAGACAGATAATACTCTCCTGTAGAGTCAAACTCATTTCAACTTCAATCTTGGGCTTTGTACAAGACACTTAAAATATCCTCAGTCGAGTCAGTCTCATTTTAGCCTCAATCTTGGGCTTTGTACAAGACAGATAAGGTTTTCTCTCTCACTGAGTCAGTTTCTTTTTAGCCTCAATCTTGGGCTTTGTACGAGACAGATAGAACCTTTTCCCCAGAAAAGCCAAACTTTTAGTCTCCTCTTAGGCTTTGTATAATGATATCCCCGAAGAGTCAGTCTCTCTTTAGCCTCCTCTTAGGCTTTGTATAAGGACTTCCCCAGTGGAGTCAATCAACCTCTTAGCTTCAACCTTGGGCTTTGATCAAGGCACACAAAAATCAATATCCCTTATAAAGGAAATTATGGCATTGCTGGATTCACATATACCAGTTAAAGTAACCCTCCTTTATAAACAGTCACCTAACAACTGTGATAAACAGACCAAATGTCTCCCTTTAGAGATGACAAGTTCTCTCTCAGTCAAACTTTTTAGCTTCAATCTTGGGCTTTGAACAAGACACAAATAAACCCTTTTAGCTTCAATCTTGGGCTTTGAACAAGACACCAAAACATCTTTTTCCTCCCTTAGAATAGGAGGAACTACGATTGCTCTGATTTCCCTGTTTCTTTTAAATGGGAATACGTAGGCATAAGATTGCGAAATCTTAGCGAGCATACTAATAAAAAACTCTAGGTCCAGTACCTTCATACATCAATCAAACATTAGGTCCAGTACCTTACCAAAAACATCGGGAAAACCCGAACATCAACATCCACTCACTCTCTCTCTCTCTCATACTTTCCCAACCTATTAACGGATAAACACCATCAAGTACAAAGCAAAACCTAAAGCTAACATTTTGTGGATAACCACATATAGGATGGGTAATTGACAACTCCCCATTGTATAACCTGACCCTGACTCCCCGAATCTCTTTAAGCGTTTGTTCAGTTAAACATTCGCGTGCAAGGTTAGTTTAGATAGCTTCCCTTTCCCTTCCAGCTTCACGGGATAAATAAGAAATCAGAAAGTAGCACCCCCTTCCTCTTCATTGAGGAGAAAACCCAAATTCCACGATAAGGTGGCCGCGTCACCAATAAAAATCGTGCGCTACAGGAAAATGGTGACTCTGCTGGGGAGTCCCTGTATGATCTGTTTTACCTTAGTCATCATCGTCCCCATTTTCCAAAGAAAAATGGCGACTCTGCTGGGGAGTCATTTATTTTTTTAAGACTAGGATTATAGCTCCTAAAAGGTCTAGGATGTTAGTTTTAGGAATAAATATATATATATATATATATATATATATATATATATATATCGCTTTTCCTAATTGATATCCGTGTTTATTTTTCTGCTAATGGGACTGCGGGTGATGCCACATCTGGAAAGTTTGAGTGATACCTAAGATAAGTGATGGAATAGACGGGTAATCTTACAAGGAGTGACTCCCGAATAAGCGATCCCGGTAGCCCATCGAATCAGCGGAGATACCCTTTACGGATTCAATGTCTAAACGACTTCGGTTGTTGAAAGCAAATTGTTCGATTGTGGTATCCGTGAAACTGAGGATTTAGTAGACTGAGACCATGTGACTATTTTGTAGTGCGAAAACTATCGAAAATAGTTGTCACGCGATACTACCCTCATTTGAGATTACCCTAAGATACTGCAGCTCGCTCGAGTGAACCAGCCTGCTGTTGTTATCCCAAGGGGGGTCAATGATTTTGAGGACAGGTACAAAAATTCACCAGTAGAACCTTTGGGAATGGGTAGAGCCACAACTTCATGACACTGAACCCTTGACCCCATGTTTTTTCTATGTTTTTGTGTGCTGCATTCATGCATTCATTTCATTAAAAAACTTTAAACAAAGAAAAAATCTTCTTTTCTAGTCTCTCTTTTTCAAATTAAACTAAGACAATGATTGCAAATATAAGAGAGAAAGATTGCGTTATGGATTTCGGTAGAAGGAAGACTCACAAGTACACCTTCAAGGTTCCAAAACTAGAGGATTTAAAAGGGTTGGCAAGGATGATCACTAACCCTGATGCTTTCAGAGCTAAGTACAGAGGACTGATGTCTCTGTTAAGGGTCCATGTAATTGAAGGAATATTGTCCACTCTGATTCAGTTTTACGATCCGGTCTATCACTGTTTCATATTCCTGGATTACCAACTGGCACCAACACTGGAGGAGTACTCTCACCTGACTGATTTACCTATCGCTGACCAAGCTCCCTTTTCTGGACTGGAATAAATTCCAAAGGATCAAATCATTGCAAGAGCAATCTATTTGGATGAGTTAGAAGTCAGGACTCACATGACCGTTGACGGTGGAATCCAAGGTTTACCAACCAAGTTCTTGATAAAGAAGGCCATATACTTTGCCAGTATAGGGAACGTAACTGCTTTCGAGAGCATCTTTGTCTTACTCACCTACGGGTTATTTATGTTTCCCAACATTGATAACTTTGTTGATATCAATGCCATTAAGATTTTTCTGATTGGAAACCCTGTACCAACCATGCTCGCAGATGCTTATCATTCTGTACACTTAAGGATTTTGTACAACGGAGGAATGATCACATGCTGTGTACCTCTGCTATACAAATGGTTCACTTCCCACTTACCAAAGTCTGCTACTTTTTGGGATCATAAGAGTACTCTACGTTGGTCGCAAAGAATCATGTCTCCTACCAACTCTGACAGTGATTGGTATAATCAGATCTATGACGGGATAAGAATCATTGACCGTTGTGGAAACTTCCCTAATGTACCCCTCATAGGAACTAAAGGAGGAATCAACTATCATCCAATTTTAGTTCGTCGTTAATTCGGATACCCGATGAGACATGTCCCGCGTAATGTTCATCTGGAAGGTCTTTTCTTCAAAGAAGGGGAAAATGACAGGGCACTAAAGACAGAAATAGTGTATGCCTGGAAACATGTTCACAGGAAAGGAAGAGAGTCTCTAGGAAAACCAGACTGTGTCTCGGTGGAACCTTATCTCCACTAGATACAAACTAGAGCTCTCAAGTTGAGGATGCCTTACCCTCGTCAAGAAGTTCTTCCGTTAAAGGAATCTGTCCTTTATTTTATGTTTGATACGGAAAAACTCCAGGTCACTCTCAACAAAGTTCAACGGGAAAAGAAATCTTGAAAGAATAAGTACTGCATTCTCAATGTGGAGTGTACCAAAATACAATAACTGTTAAAAGAAAAAGATGCTGTGGTCGAGATTTTAGAGCAACATGCTGTAGAAAATCAAGACGACTGAAGGAATTTTCTCGCTCCTTTCACTTGGCAAAAGGATGAAAACCCGACAACGGCTCTAGAGCCCCAGTCAAAGAAAAGGAAAATACTAGAAACAGCACCTGAGCCCTCCTCAGAGAGGACTCAGGATCCATAAGTTTAGACATTTCCTTTTGTAGCACTTGTAAATTACTGTATTTCCATTTCCACAATCTTTGAATTCAATAAAATGGGGTTTCCCCACTGTATGATATTTGCAATCCAATTGTTGAAGTTTCTTTTAATTAAAAAAATTTATTAATATATAATCATTGCATATCATTCATCATTCTCACATAATGCATTCTTCTTCCCTACGAATCTCGCGTTTGTGTCTCGATTCTAGAGTCAAACTGTCTCATTCGTACAATACTCGGGCCAATCGACAAAAGAAAATGGATGATCTCAAGGAAGAGAATGGAGAGTTGAGAGAAGAAATCGACACTCTGAAAGAAGATCTGAGGAAACTTCACAATGACTTGCAATCTCTGGCAGCAGCTCAGATGCAACAACATAGGACTGTGATCTCAGAGATAACATCTACGCCCATAGTGGAAAAGTATGATCCTCGGTATAACATGCCTAAAGATCTTCCCTAGGGCATGCCACTTAACTATATCCCAGAAGGATATATTCCGCCGATCACGGAAGATCCATATACTACAGCAGGAACCGCTGGGCCTGAAGGTTACAAACTTTGGGAAATTGAAGATGCAAGGGGAATGACAGTAACTCCTGAAGGTTACAAACTTCGGGATCGGGAAACACCAAGAGTCACTGCCTTAATGACTATACCACCACCCGTGGTACACACTGTCCCGGAAGGACAGATTCCATAGATACCTTCTGGTGGAAATGAAAGTATGTACGACAGATTGAATGAGTTCCAGGAACAATTCCTGGAGATACAGAAAGAACTGCATGCCATTCGTGGTAATGATCTATTTGGAAAGGACGTTGAAGACCTTTGTTTGGTCCCCAATGTGAAAATTCCGCACATATTCAAGGTTCCTGAATTTGAGAAATACAAGGGCAACTCCTACCCTCAAAGTCATTTGGTGATGTACGCTCGGAAGATGTCAACTCAGACAGAGAACCAACAACTACTGATCCACTATTTCCAAGATAGTTTAACCGGTGCCGCACTCAAATGGTACATGGGTTTAAACTGTACTAAGATCGTCACTTTCAGAGATCTTGGTGCGGCCTTTGTTCAGCAGTATAAGTATAACCTAGACATGGCACCAGATAAAGATCAACTTAGAGCAATGTCGCAGAAGGATAAGGAAACCTTTAAGGAATATGCTCAGAGATGGTGTGAAATTGCCGCCCAGATTTGTCCACCTCTTGAGGAAAAAGAGATGACAAAAATCTTCTTGAAAACCCTGAGCTCATTCTACTATGACCGAATGGTCGCCAGTGCGCCCAGCGACTTTACTGAAATGGTGAGCATGGGAGTTTGTCTTGAAGAAGCAGTCCGAGAAGGACACCTGGTCAAAGAGGCTGGACAATCAAGCAGTACCAAAAGATATGGTAGTGCTTTCCCTAAGAAAAAAGAGCAAGATATTGGTAATATCTCTCTCGGAAAGCAAAGACGACGGTACCAACCAGTAGCAGCTGTAATTCCTGCTATCAACCCTGCGCCTGTTCTGACGTATCAACCTCAGGTTGCTCAGAGCCAACCGAATCAACAACAATATCAACAAAGGACACAACAGCCTCTTCAACAGGCTCGTCCTCAGAACAACAACAACCGTACAACACGACCACCAGGGTTCGACCCTATACCGATGTTGTACGTAGAACTGTTTCCACTACTATTGGTCAAGGGGCACATCCAAACCAGGTCTCCTCTTAAAGTACCGGAGAATTCACCTTTTTGGTCCAAAGCGGATCAGACTTGCTCTTACCATCAAGGAGGACCAAGGCATAACATAGTAAACTGTCTCAGCTTCAAATCCGATGTCCAGAAGCTTGTCAGGAACGGGGTCTTATCCTTAAAGGATACAAATCCAAATGTTCAAATAAACCCGTTGCCTCAACACGAGAAAGCTATGGTAAATTTGATAGAGGAAGAGTCTAACCACAACTATCAAATTCACGATGTACTCTTATTGGGAACTAACCTGGTCAAGATGCATTGCAGACAGAGCAGATATGGTCATGTACCGTCTCATAACTATCACCAATGTGATATCTGCTCTAAAAACAATCAAGGATGTTTTGTGGTGCAATCAACTCTACAGGAACAGATGGATCTCGGATGGATCCAAGATCACCGAATTCGTGAGGTCAACATGACTTATACAAATTCCAACATCATTCAATACCACGACATCCGTGCAATGAATGTCAACTTGGTAGCAATGCACTCAAGGCAAATCCAACATCATAATCTGCCACAGCATGATTATGATTCCTGTCTGGTCTGCTCAGTAAATAATCAGGGATGCTCTTTTGTACAAGAGCCCCTCCAGCGTCAGATGGATCTTGGATGGATTCAGGACTACCGTGATAGAAGTCATTATCAAGTTAATATGATTCAAATATTTGATATTCATTTGATGAATACCAGCTTGGTGGAATTACACGCTAAGCAAGTTCAGCTCAGTTTTTTGACTTTGCACGATTATCAGAACTGTAAAGTATGTCATGAGAGTGACCAAGGATGTGCACTTGTTCAAAGAACACTGCAACACTTGTTGAACCACTGCTGGTTTCCGATCTATCTCGATGAAGACACATAATAAGTCAGTATGACTGATGGGAACCCTACTAGGCATCAAAGTCGGGATGTTCGATAAATGGAAACAGATCTAGTAAGGTTACACTGCATATAAAGCGGATGTGACCGGGTGCCACCACACAACTATGAGCACTGTAGAGTTTGCTTAGAGGATAACCAAGGATGCTACCTCGTGCGAGCGGCCCTCCAAAGCTAGTTGGACCACAAAGAGATTCAAACCTGTTCAAGCTCTGGTTCAATTAACATAATGTCAGACTATCTTCCCAATTGAGGCAAATAAGTTATCTTGATCCCTAAACGAGAAGTGGCCAAAGATGTATGCGCCATAATTCCTTTACTCCATGAATAGAGGGTTCCTCTTGATAGCGGAAAGATTCTCAACCTCGAGCCAATTGAGGCCGGATATGATGGTCAGAAAAATCAAAAGGCTCCTGTAGTTATCTATCTACCAGGGCCAGTACCGTACAAATCCGATAAAGCTATCCCTTACAAATACGGTGCAACAACAATTGAGAATGGAAAGGAAACTCCATTACCCTCCGTTGTGAATATTGCAGACATCAGTCGAATAACACAGAGCGGTCGAATCTTCAACCGAGGAGTTGGAGAACCTACCAGAGAAAAGGAACCTCAAACAGAAGTTCTCGATCAACCAGTTGGCCAATCCAGTGATCCCGACCTTTCAACAAACAACGATGAGATGTTGAAGCTCATCCAGAAGACTGAGTACAACATTGTTCACCAACTGTTGCAAACTCCTTCAAAAATCTCTGTGCTATCTCTTTTACTCAGTTCTAAACCCCACAGAGAAGCTCTACAGAAAGTCTTAGAGCAAGCCTTTGTGGAACAAGATGCGACAATAAGACAATTCGACAAAATCATCTCCAACATCACTTCCTGCAACAACTTGGGGTTTAGTGATGAAGAACTGTCGGAAGAGGGCCAGAATCATAATATGGCACTCAACATTACAGTCAACTGCCAGGACAATGCTTTAGCCAGCGTACTGGTAGACACCGGATCAGTCCTAAATGTTATGCCGAAATCCACTTTAATGTGACTATCCTTTAAAGGATCTCTGATGAGAGGCAGTGAGGTCATCGTCAAAGCATTTGACGGATCCCAGAAAACGGTTATCGGCGAAGTCGACCTTCCCATAACTATCTGTCCTCACACTTTCCTAGGCACTTTCCAGGTCATGGACATCCGGGCAGCATACAGCTGTGTGTTAGGAAGACCTTGGATACACGAGCCTGGGGCAGTCACCTCGACACTTTACCAGAAGCTGAAGTTCGTCAAGAACGACTAACTAGTCACAGTCTGCGGAGAGCAAGCCTTGATCGTGATCAACTTATCATCGTCCACTTATGTAGAACCAGAAGAGGTTGTTGGAACCCAGTTCCAAGCACTTTCGATGAGTAATAATAATCAATCAAAAAAGGATTTCCTCGTACAAAGATGCTCTCGAAGTGATCAAAAGTAACAATGCAAGAGGATGGGGACAACTTGTCATTCCTACTAACAATAAGAAAAAGAAAGGTCTTGGTTTTTCTTCAACCTGTACCCAGACTGCTACTAACAATGAAAGTCTTCATCCCATCCAGAACTTCTTCCACAATGGAGGTTTCCTTCACCCAGTGTCTCAAGAAGTACATACCATCAACGAGGGTGATTCCTCCGATACAGATGAAGAGTGGAAGTCCTATCTTAACGAGGACGGTTATATGTCTCAGGGAGAGGTGCCTATGCAATTTTGCTATCCCGTACAGAGTCTGAGATATATACCGAGGTCAGATGTAAAAATGATGTACGAAGATTGTGATTTGGAAGGATGCCGTGCTCCGCCAAAGTCATTAGAGGAGGACACTCTGATGAAGGATAACTTTGACCATGACTATTATGGCCCAATGGATGGCCTGCCTATCTGCCAGCCGTACCCAGGAGACTTGGGGTAAAAGAGTCAGCCCAACGATACATATTAGCTGAGCATCATTGAAAAGAAGACATGTGTCCCAACCGAATCATGGGATCATTACTCAGGGCATTCGGAAAATATCCAGCACGACGATGAATTTGCAAAGATTGCAGGACAACAGTTCATCAACTATGCTTTTCCTGAGGTCAACGTCATTGAAAGGGATGACTCCTCCAGTTCCAAAGAAGTATGGGACACCTTAGGACAACTGAGTGGCAAATACGACTTCATGGTCAAGTACACCACTCCTGAAAGCTCTCGTATCAGGCTCAAAGACATCCATCCCACTGGATAGGGAGATTTGCCTGAGAATGCAAACACTATGCAAGATACAGCTGAAGAATCCTCCTATGACAACTCTGCCTGGGAGACAGATTCCAACGATCCTACTCCACCAGAAATCAGCGTTATTTCTGAAGACAAATCAAGAAGGAAAGTACCAAACTTTGTGATTCACTGAGGAGTTCGCCGCCAATGGGTCGCTGTCAACGTTCCGAAAGTCGTTCATAAGTCTAAGCAATTGTCGTCTTTGTCTTAACCTTTCACTCTGGCCAGGTGAAACAGATGTTTTGATAGGGCTCACTTTCTGTAAATGTCTCTCTTCGCTTCGCCCAAAGCGACTGAGTTTTGTTTTATAGGGCTGTAGTTTCAAGAATCGACAAGATCATAAATAAAATAACGTCGTTCTGTAATTTTCGCATTTATTGTCGTTTTCTATTTTCACTTTTTCAGAAAATGGTAATCCTAAAAACAACTCAAATAATAAAAACAAGCAGTTTTCAGAAAATACACTGCACACACTTGCATTCTCTCTATCTCTTCTAAAAAGAAATCATCACGTCATGCAAATTGCTTGTTTTAAATCCCATTGAAGCATACGATCCAATGCCTTCTCCCAACTTTAAATTCCCACTATTTGAGGCTGAAGAAGAAAATGACGAAGAAATTCCAGAAGAGATCTCCCGATTACTCAGACAAGAGGAAAGGTCCATTGAACCTCACAAAGAGCCGTTGGAAACGGACAACTTGGGTTCAGAAGAAGAGAAAAGAAGTCAAGATTGGGGCACTGCTCAGTCCAACTGTCAAAGAAAGTTTGATAAAGCTTCTCAAAGAATTTCCCAATGTATTCGCTTGGTCCTATCAGGATATGCCAGGGTTGGATACCAGCATCGTGGAACATCATTTACCGTTAATATCAGAATATCCGCCAGTAAAACAAAGGTTGAGAAGGACTCACCCAGACATGGCCATCAAAATCAAAGAGGAAGTACAAAAACAGATTGACACGGGTTTCCTCGCCACATCAGAATATCCTCAATGGTTAGCCAACATAGTACCAGTACAAAAAAAGGACGGAAATGTCAAAATATGTGTAGTCTACAGGGATCTAAACAAAGCCAGTCCAAAGGATAACTTTCCCTTACCACACATTGACATGCTGGTAGACAGTACAACAAAGTTCAAAGTATTCTCCTTCATGGATGGATTCTTGGGCTATAATCAAATCAAAATGGTGCCGAAAGACATGGAGAAAACTTCATTCATCACCCCATGGGGAAATTTTTGTTACAAGGTAATGTCGTTCGGTCTGAAGAACGCCGGGGCAACTTATCAAAGGGCCATGACTACTCTGTTTCACGACATGATACACAAAGAAATAGAAGTGTATGTCGATGATATGATTGCCAAATATAAGACAGAAGAGGAGCATGTAACCCACCTGTCAAAACTATTCGAGCGTCTGAGAAAGTACAAACTCCACTTGAATCCCAACAAGTGCACATTCGGTGTCCGCTCAGGGAAACTGCTAGGGTTCATCGTCAGCCAGAAAGGAATTGAGGTTGATCCTGACAAAGTCAAGGCCATTCAAGAAATTCCTTCTCCAAAGATTGAAAAACAAGTCAGAGGATTCCTGGGACGTTTGAATTACATTTCCAGTTTATATTCCTCATGACCGCGACATGTGTGCCGATTTTCAGACTACTAAAAAAGGATCAGGACTGCATTTGGACAGAAGACTGCTAAACCGCATTCGACAGTATCAAGGAGTATCTGTTGAAACGAAAAGCCTTGGAAGACTCTATGGGCTGTGTACTTGGCCAGCAAGACGAAACGAAAAGAAAAGAGTCTGCCATCTACTATTTGAGCAAGAAATTCACCGACTGTGAGACTCGGTAAACTATGCTTGAGAAAACTTGTTGCGCTCTGGCTTGGGCAGCCAAACGTCTTCGCTAGTATATGATTTGTCACACTACTTGGTTAATCTCCAAAATGGATCCAATCAAGTATGTCTTTGAAAAACCTGCTCTCACGGGAAGGATAACCCATTGGAAGATGTTGCGATCAGAATACGACATCGAGTACCATGCTCAGAAAGTCGTCAAAAGAAGTATTTTAGCTGATCATTTGGCTCATCAACCGATTGACGATCAGGAATCAGTCGGATTTGACTTCCCAGACGAAGATGTCATGTACTTGAAAATAAAAGACTGCGATGAACCGCTACCCAGTGAAGGGCCAGAACCAAGTTCCCAATGGGGACTAATCTTTGACGGAGCCGTCAATCATTATGGAAACGGAATTGGGGTAATCATCATAACACCTCAGGGTACCCATATTCCTTTCACTGCCAGACTGACATTCAAGTGTACAAACAACGAGGCCGAACACGAAACTTGTATCATGGGTCTCGAAGAAGCGATTTACTTGAGAATTAAGAACTTGGATGTGTATGGAGACTCAGTCCTGGTAACCAATCAGATCAAAGGCGATTGGAATACATACCAATCAGGACTGATTCCTTGCAAAGATTACGCGAGAAGGTTGTTACCATTCTTCAACAGAATCGAGTTTCATCATATCCCTCGTGAAGAGAATCACATGGCTGATGTATTATCCACTCTCTCTTCCATGATTAGTGTAGGTCAATGGAACGACATACCTAAGATTGACATAATGCGCCTAAAACGATCCGCTTACATCTTCGCGATTGAAGCAGTCATAGACGACAAACCTTGGTATCACGTATCAAATACTTTCTTCAAAGACAGGAGTACCCACCTGGGGCATCCAAAAAGGACAGAAGGACCCTCAGAAGGTTGGCAGGCAACTTCTTCCTATGCGGTGATACACTCTATAAGAGGAACTTTGACATGGTCTTGCTTCGATGTGTATACAGACCAGAAGCAAACATGTTGATAAAAGAAATTCATGAAGGATCCTTTGGCACTCATGCCAATGGACACACAATGGCGAGAAAAATTCTAAGAGCAGGGTACTATTGGTTGACCAGGGAATCTGATTGCTACAAGTACATGAGAAGGTGTCACAAGTGTCAGATATACTCAGATAAAATCCATGTACCGCCAATACATCTCAAAGTTCTTTCTTCCCCGTGGCCTTTTTCCATATGGGTAATTAACATGATTAGTATGATCGAACTTAAGGCTTTAAACGGAAATCAGTTCATCCTAGTAGCCATTGAATACTTCACCAAGTGGGTCGAAGCAGCGTCGTACACCAATGTAACCAGACAAGTAGTGGTTTTATTTATAAAAAATAATCTCATCTGCCGTTATGGTGTTCCGATCCAGATCATTACTGATAATGGGTCTAACTTAAAAAATAAGATGATGAAGGAGTTGTGTGTTGAGTTCAAGATCAAACACCATAACTCATCTCCCTACTGACCCAAGATGAACGGAGCGGTAGAAGCAGCTAACAAGAACATTAAGAAGATCGTTCAAAAGATGGTTGTAACCTACAAAGACTGGCATGAGATGCTACCCTTTGCTCTTCAAGGTTATCGCACATCTATCCGCACTTCAACAGGGGCAACCCCTTTCTCTCTAGTATATTGCATGGAAGCAGTTCTCCCCATAGAAGTAGATATCCCATCAATCCAGGTATTGATGGAAGCTAAGCTAACAGAGGCTGAATGGTGTCAAAGTCGACACGATGAACTAAATCTGATCGAAGAAAAGCGAATAACAGCTTTATGTCATGGTCATATGTATCAGCAAAGAATGAAAAAGATGTTTGACAAAAAGGTTCGACCTCGCGTTTTCAGGAAAGGAGACCTCGTGCTCAAGAAGATACAATCATTTCTCACTGATTCCCGGGGCAAATGGACTCCGAATTATGATGGCCCCTATGTGGTCAAGAAAGCTTTCTCAAGCGGCGCTTTGAGACTCGCAACCATGGATGGAGAGGAATTTGCCTACCCCATAAATGTTGACGTAGTCAAGAAATACTTCGCCTAAAAAAAACATCTCGGTGGATTGAAAACCCGAAAGGACGGTCCAGGAAAAAATTAGAGACATAATCAAAAATCATCCCGATGGATTGGAAATCTCAAAGTACAATCCAGGCAAAAATTAGGGATTAATGGAAAGAAACTACGTCCAGCAAATGGGCAAATCCCCCAGCAGCAGTCACGCCATCCATCAGGAAAACTCCAGTCAAGGTCATCTTCGACAGAAGCTCAGGATGTCCAGAATTCAAAGTTGGTAGAAGGATAACAGTCGTTATGTTTCGATGTAGCCATTTTCCCTTAAATTACCATTTCTAATTTTGTAAATACTCTATGAGATCACGCGTTTGGCTGATTTCCATCCTATCAATAAAATTTGAGCCTTAGTGCTTTTGTTTACAATTCTTATTTGTTTTAGCTTTACAGAACGACATTTTAACATGATTAACGATTCTTGAAATAAAACAAAAATGAATTTACTTGTCAAAATTTTCTGCTTTTAAAATAAAGAGGGCAATTCTTTTAACTGTTGAACATCGAAAGAACATCGATTGCTTCTCCAAAGGCGATTAAGCTTCAAAGTGCAGAATCAAAGTACTCCTTCTAAACCAGTACACCTGAACGGAGGATCAGCTGTATCAGATGTGATTTTCCCATCTGATATCCCCAACAGAGTTATTATCTCCTAAGCCCAACCAACGTTTTCCCCACAGGGACTATCTCTCCTAAGCATGGCAGAATTGCTATCTTGGACCGAACTGTATTTCTTTGTCCCCTGCAGTGGCTGAGTATCCAGTCGTGTTCATCTATTAGTCTGTATGTCGTGTCAGTTTTGTCAGCATAAACATACATACATCATGAATTATTGATTTACATTCATATTCATATTCCATCACTATCACTCTAGTCAGTCTTAACTCTAAGTGGTAAAGTCCTCTTGTCAATCGAGTTGTCAGTTCTTTCCTCGTCAGGAAGCGAATCATCTAAGCAATCTCTCCCCAGTTTATTTCTGGGATGGAGACGATCCTCGACCACTTTGATAATTTGAACCTCTGAAAAGCAAGAAGGCATTCTACAAACGTCACTCTTCACCATTGAAGATGATATTTTCGCTTTTCCGGATTAAGGAAAATCCCTAGAGAAAGCCTCAAAACTAAATACTCTCAGCAACACATTGATTTTTCTCCCCAAGAGAGTCAATGATAATAAAGTCATCGGCACCTCAAAATTAGATCCCATCACATGGCATTTCTCCGAGAAGATCTCGAAGAAAAGTATGATGTAATATCCCCAAGCAGGAAGCAATCTCTCAAGAGACTCGTTTACCCCAGTAGAGTCAATAAATGGCATCTCTAACAGAGAACTTTGCACACCTCTATAGCTCAGACGACCAAGATTTCCCATCATTGTGCAAATCATCATCACAATATGGATGTACTTTCATGCCTCATCAACCTCCTCAGGGATTGTTAGGCATTCTTTACAATCAAAGATTAGGGTTTTGGGCCTTCTCAGAGCACTTAGACACAAGATTAATCAAGAAATGACATGATCTTCAACTTGTCTAGCCTCTTAAACACCTATAAGGGATCAAGAGGACTCCCACATCAAGAATTAAGCACAAGGTTGCAACATTCCAAGTGGATCAAGCTTCAAGATCGCCTGTGTCACCAAATTAGGGTTTTGGTCGCCTGAGACCTCCAGATGAAAATTTTCACCTGGGCAAGAGCCAATGCTTCAAAGCACAACCCAAGATACTCCAAGGGACCTCATGGATCCAATCATCAAGTCAATTTAACCCCAGGGGATGCATTTACCAAAAATCAGGAATTTGGGTTCCTTGACCTAATTCACCCCTAAGTTGACTTTTAGGACAAAGCGTGAGCCAAGACCTCAAGACATGGTTTGAGGGCCTCCAATATACTACATTGGCCCATTTGCAACAATGGATTGACCCAGGAAGCTTGATTCACAAGTTTCAATTTCATCAGGACCACAGTTAGGGTTTCGAGGAAAAAGTCAACTATGCCTTTGACTTTTGACCAGGACATGCTCCCAAATCTCGGGACATGATTCAATACACCCTATAACACCTATGGAATCCATAAATTAGGTTTGATTTAGGTCAAGGACTTGATTTCACAAAGGATCACACAGTTTGGATTTCATCCGATAAAAAGTCAATTGTACAAAAATCCAAAGTTTGACTTTTTGAATTTTTGGTCAACCAAGGTTCCTTAACCCTAAAACAATGTTAATATGTGATTTGAATCATCATTCATCAAGAAAAACCAAAGAAAATGAGTTAACTTGTAAGAGGGGTAACAATAAAAAACTTAGAATTTTTTTAAGTTATGGAACAAAGTGGCTAGGGTACCAACTTCCAAGGACCATAACTTGAGATCCAAGTAACCATTTTGGATGGTCCAAAGGTGATTTTGTAGCTCTCATTACATACATCAAAAGCTTCAACTACATATCATTTCAATTCTTCATGGATTTTTAGTTATGGAGTGATCAAAATGGCAGAAAACATGAAAGTGACATTTTTCCAACACTTAGTGAAATTTTCACTAAGTCAAAATCTGCCTTACTTTTTCCAAAACGTAGGGACATTTTTCACCTTGATCCAAGTCAAACCAGGTCTAGGGGTGAACATCAAAGTTAAAGTATGCCATAAGGGCTTTCCAACAAGTACCAGATCATCTCCAAATTCAATTTGAGCAGAGAGATACAACCCTTGAAACATGCCATCATGAACTGGTTTTACAAGGCAGAATTGTGCACATTTGCTCGATTTTTCCAAATCTGATAACTCCAAGCCTTGTCATCAATTTGGACACATCTGAGGATCAAATCCAAGGGGGATGATCTGATCTCCAAGCCTCCCATGTCCAAGAATCTACAAGTAGCCATGCCAAACCTAAAAAGGCTAAAAAGTGCCAAGACTCCAATTTTGTTTCCAAGCCTTTAATGGATGCACCAAGGGGGCATGAATTGAGCCTATTCCAACTGAATTCAGTCAAGACTTATCTCTGAACCAAAGCTATAAAGCCTGTGCCCTAATCTCAAGTCAATGGCTAGAGGAGACTTGAGATTCCTTTTGCATAACATTGGCCAAAGGCCTGCTGCAGCTGCCATTCACTATTGCTTGCAAAACAAACTTGCTCTACTATAAATAGAGCTCATTTGTGCTCAGTTTGAGCACACCAAAGCACTACAACACTTGCTTTCCTCAAAATCCCTTTCTCTAGGCCAAAATGCCTTCTTTTGCAAGGTACCTTTGAGTTTTTGAGTTAGAGAGCAATTCCATCATAGCTCATGATCCAAACACCTCTAATATATTGTATCTAAGCTGTTCAAACTCTTACATGTGACCTGTAACACCAAAATCACAAAGTCCACTTCTAAAACCTCAAAATTGGACTTTTTGCATTTTTCAAGCCATGTCTTGATTCAGTCACTTTCAAAACCAGATAAAACCTCAAACACACTCCAACTATCATCCTTGAACTATTCCAAATGGTTCCCCTCATCTGGAACACCATTTGAGAGAGTTGCCATATTGGTCATTTTTGCCCCTTTTGCAAAAAAGAGCTCAAACTTGTTCTTGAGGATTCCAGCTGGTTCTAACCATTCTAAAAGCTTCTAAGGGATCAATTGAGAGTGCCAAAAGCATCAAATTTGTTATGGCACAAGGAACTTGACAGATAGCCCAAAAAGCTCCAAGAGGTAAGTGCATCATCACTTGAACTTTCTAAATTATGCATTGCTTTGAAGTCCACTGATCATAAACATCTCATACATGTTGTATATGTTGTATTTGAACCAATTCATCATGTAATTCTTGCCTGTACCATGAGGTACCATAGAAAATGCAAATATAGGCCTATTTCAAAACCACTATCAGGTTTTAAAATAGGGACCTCATCTGAAAAAACCATGACCACGATTGGATTCCTTGGGAAATTCTAGGCCATATGCATATAAATTTTGTCCCAATCCATGGAGAAATGAGAAAGTTAGAGGCTTCATGTAAATGGCCCAAAAGCTGGCCTTGCCTTGCCTTGCCCAGGCCTAAAACAAGGCACCCCTTATATATTTATGGGGTGGTTTTGATACACGGATGTATCACCACCCCAGTGGTTACTGTAGCGTAATTTTGGTGGTTTCGAATCACTATCGCTTTGGTACTACAGTTCGATTCATTTTTTATCCTGTGAAACTGATTAAGGAAGGGAAATAGATGTCTCCAATTAACTCTGCTTGCAAACTGAGGTTGAACAGTCAAAACTGTTGGTTTACAGATGCTATCAAAATAGGGGGGTTCTTCTTTAGTGTTATTTGCTTAAAAACAATATCTAGGCTATTGTTAAGGTGTTAGGTCTGATGCTTTTTGATTGATGTATGAAGGTACAGGATTTTGGGTTTTTGATTAGTACGCTCGCTAAGATTTTTGCAATCTTATGCCTACGTATTCCCGAAACAGGGAAATCAGAGCGATCGTAGTTCCTCCTATTCTATGGGAGGAAAGAGATTGTTTTGGTGTCTAGTTCAAAGCCCAAGACATGAAGCTAAAGGTTGATTGTATCTTGTTCAAAGCCCAAGATGTGAAGCTAAATGGTTTTGGGGGAGAGAGATTTTGTCATCTCTAAAGAGGAGTTGTTGATGTTTCTATGCTGTGAGCAAGGCACAATTTTGATGCTAAAAGGTTGATTGACTCAACCGGGGTTTTCTTTATACAAAGCCTAAGAGGAGGCTAGAAGTTTGACTTTTCCAGGGAAAATGTTCTTTCTGTCTTGTACAACCCCCAAGATTGAGGCTAAAAGGGATTTTGACTCCATTGGGGAGAGTGTATCTTGTATAAAGCCCAAGATGGAGGCTGAAAGGGTTTGACTCAACAAGAGAGTATTTTTATCTGTCCTATATAAAGCCCAAGATGGAGGCTAAAAAGGTTGACTCAACAAGAGAGTCTTGAACAGGTGATTGACTCAACAAGAGAGTCTGAAGGTTGATTGACTCAACAAGAGAGTCTTTTATACTCAACAAGAGAGTGATTTGCCATCCCGTACGAAGCCCGAGATTAAGTCTAAAAGGAGATTGACTCAACAAGAGAGTCTTTTATACTCAATAAGAGAGTGTTTTTATATGTCTTGTACAAAGCCCAAGACGGAGGCTAAAAAGGGATTGACTCAACAAGAGAGTCTTTTATACTCAACGAGAGAGTGTTTTTATATGTCTTGTACAAAGCCCAAGACGGAGGCTAAAAGGGATTGACTCAACAAGAGAGTCTTTTATACCTAACAAGAGAGTGTTTTATATGTCTTGTACAAAGCCCAAGACAGAGGCTAAAAGTTGACTCAGCAAGAGAATCTTTTATACTCAACAAAAGAGTGTCTTTCTATCTCGTACGAAGCTCGAGATGGAGGCTAAAAGTTGACTCAACAAGAGAGTCTGAAAAGGTTAGTTCCGCTGGGGAGAATCATTTGTACAAAGCCCAAGAGGAGGCTGACTTACTGCTGAGGATTATGGAGATCCTGAAGCGGGTCCAAGTGTGGGGAACTCTCATGAGAGAGACCGAGTTTCTGCTGTAGATTGATCCAGAGTGATCCGTATTTTTTCCTATGTTTGAAAGGAACTTGAGAATGTCTTTGAGACTCAATAGTTTTAGACTGTCCAAGTCTAGAGTTTTATCTTTTGTACAATGCCCAAGAGGAGGCACAGGCATTAAGGGATGAGTATCAACCCTACAATGGCCAGAGTTTTGACGCGGGAAATACTTCTCTAGCAAAGGATGACTAAGTTCTGTCTTATACCTTTAAGAGGTCGTCAGGGTCCTTGTATTAAGCCCAAGAGAAGGCATGAGAAATTCTAAGAAGTCGAAGGGTCCTTGTACAATGCCCAAGAGGAGGCGGGGATGCTTTTAGGAAGCCCGTGGGTCCCCAAACCAAGAGAAGTTCAAGAAATACAATTCACCGAGAAGAGATCATTCTAGGAAAGTTTGAGGATTTGGAAGAAACTCAAGGGATGCCATTCACGGAGAAAATATCATATCTAGGGAGTTAGAGTTTCTTTGAAAATTTCTAAGGGTGACAGTCTGAGAAAAGGTTCACCGAGAATACTGCCTTTCTCTTTGTTCCATATTGTTTAACCCCAAGAGGAGGGAAGACTGTATCTGGAATCCTACGAGGGATCTAGTTTTGTTTGTATTTAAGAGTGACCAACATGGCTTTACCTAGTTCTAGACGTAGTTGCCGGGGAAAACTCTAAATAACTATACTAGTATTACACAGTGGATATGTGACAAGTATATAAAAGGATGTGAAAGAAGACTTATAGTGAAACAACCCCACAATACAGTTTATATACATATGAAAGCGGTAAATGAAAGCGGATAAACACTTACCCGTTGTAGAGCTTCCATGCTGTTTGGTTAGTTGTTCAACAAAGAAAGTTTTGATAACAACATATATTTTAATTCAAAATCAAAGGAGAAAGTGCTTTGAAAAGATTGTTGGGACTTACAGCTCAAGGAGAGGCCCAAGTTTTAACGATGATCGCACCGTTGTTTTAAAAACTGTACAGAGGGACTTATACAATACGTGAGGCCCAAAAAGTTTTTATGTACAAGGGGATGGGCCTTACACTCTATTAGAGGCCCAAAGATTTTGAAAAGAAAAGAAATGTGGCTTACAGCACGAGGGTAGGCCTAGATGATTTGATTTTCGAACTGGCGATTACGCCGAGATTTTTCTTTTAACGCGGAGGGACTTATACATGTCTGAGGCCCAAAATGGTTTTTGTTAAAAGGGGATTGGGTCTTACACTCTATTAGAGGCCCAAAGTTTTTGTTTTTGAAAAGGAATGGGACTTATAGCTCGAGGAGAGGCCCAATTAGTTTTGTTAAAAAGGCGACGATCGTGTCGTTGTTTTTGAAAATACAGTGGGACTTATACAATGACTGAGGCCCAAAAAGTGGTGTATTTACAAAGGGGATGGGTCTTACACTCTAATAGAGGCCCAAAGATTTATTTTTGTACAAGAGATGGGACTTACAGCTCAAGGAAAAGCCCAGGGTTATTTTGAAAAGGCGACGATCACGCCGTACGTTTTGACGGTATCGAGACTTATACAATACACTGAGGCCCAAATCATTTTGGTTAAAAAAAAGGGTCGGGTCTTACACTCTATAAGAGGCCCATGAGTGTTTGAAAACGATTTTTTTAGGGTGATTAAAATCAAAACCCTAAATTAATTTCAAAAGGGATTTTAATTAAATAAAAAATTAATTAAAATGATCAAAATTATCAAGCATGTGTGAAAAACAAGTTGTGATCTTGGATTAATGTTTGAAAAGTCATGTTTATATCTACAAAATGATTGGAAACCAATTAAATTTGGAAAATCAAGGAGGAAAAAATATTTTAAATGTTAAAAAACAAATAAAAGATTAATTCTTTGCAAAAATATCAAGTATATGAAATAAATAATATTTTTGGGAATTTTTGGAAAAGTAAAATATTTTAACATTTTTGTGAATTATTAAAAAAAGAATCAACTCAAAATCATTAAAACTCATAGAGAAATTAATTTTTGAATCAATTAAATAAAATCACAAAATTCAAATATTTGAATTTGTGAAAAAGGCGCTATGAACATGGCAAGAACACACGCGTGTTCTGAGTTTGGCATGATTTGCATTTTCTATCCAATCTCATTGAATACACTATGAAATCACACAATCCAAATATCAATCTGCTCGTTTTCACCTCACGATCATGTCTATGGTCTTTAATTTCATTTATTTTAAGCATGGAATAAGAAATCAAGACAAAACCTCAAGAACCCTAAAATTTGCATGAAGGCTGAGAATTTTGATACCCGATTCAAACAAAGCAATTAATTGAGGGGAAACATTATATGCATGATTATGAACATTTGGCGAAAGTATTGTGCGAGGAAATATACATAGATTAAGAGACGACCAAGTTTAGGCTTACTTGAAGGTCGTGACAGCAAGAGCAATGTGATTTTTGAGTTGGAGGTGTTACAGATGAGTTGTGATGATCTGAACAGCTTCCCTACACCATATGGAGTGTGTTTGAATGCTTGGACTTGATTGGAAATGGCTGGATCACTTCATGGCATCTCAGCTGTAACTTGGTTAAAACCTTGAGCAAATGGCTGGTGATTCTGAGAAATCAGTGTTACAGTTGTTGTTTAAGTGTTTGGATCACTTCTATATGATGTTTATGAGGTGTGTGTGTGATTGGTTTGGTTGGAATAACTCTCAAACTCAAAACCCGATAATAACTTGCTTTGGAAGGCAAATTTGGAAGTGAGAAGGTGATTTTGAGGAAAGCATCTGTTTGATGGCTTTGGTGTACTTAAATTGAGCACAAATGAGCTCTATTTATAGTAGAGCTGGTTTGTTTTGGTTGCAATAGTGAATGGCAACTGCTGCAGAGGTTTGGCAAATGTTGATCAATAGGAATCCAAGTCTTCTCTAGCCATTGACTAGAGGTTAGAGCACAGGCCTTTGGTTCCCTAGTTCAGAGATCATCCTTGACTCAATCAGTTGGAAATGGCTCAGTTCATGCCACCTTGGTGCATCCATTGAATGCTCCAAAACAAAATTGGAGTCTTGTCCCCTCTTTAAGGTTTTTTAGGTTTGGCATGCTATTTTTAGTTCCAAAGACTTGGGAGGCTTATGGATCATTGTTTGTCCCTCCTTGGTCTCTCCGTGAGGTGTTTAGATGGATAAACTTGTTTTTCATTTGCACAAATTGCTCAAATCGAGCAAAATGCACAAATCTGCCTAGTTATGACAGTTGCAGCAAGGCATATTGCCACTGTCATAACTCTTAGCTCAAATGAAATTTCATGGGGTTCTTGGCCATTTTGGAAAGCTCTCATATGATACAACATGTGTGTGATCATAGTTTGTCTTGACACTTTTTGGATCCAAGTGAAAAATTCCCTTACATTTGGGAAAAAGTGAAACAGATTCTGACTTAGTTAAAATTTCACTAAGTGTTGGAAAAAGTGACATTTCATGTTTTCAGCCATTTTGATCCAACCATAACTCAAAATCCATGATGAATTGGAATGAGGTGTAGTTGACATTTTTAAAGTATGCCATGAGAGCTACAAATCCATCTTTGGATCAGCCCAAATGGTTACTTGGATCTCAAGTTATGATCCTTGAAAGTTGGTACCCTTGCCACTTTGTTTCATAACTTTGAAAATTTCTAAGTTTTTTATGGTTACCCCTTTTGCAAGTTATCCCACTTTTCTTGATTTTTCATGATGAATGATGATTCCAATCACACAATAACATCATTTTAGGGTTAGGGAACCATAATTGATCCAAAAATCAAAAAGTCCAACTTTGACTTTTGGGCACAGTTGACTTTTTATTAGATGAATTCAAACTGTGCGATCCTCTATGAAATCAAGTCCTTGACCTAAATCAAACTTGATGGATTGATTTCATAGGTGTTAGAGGGTGTATTGAATCATGTCCCAAGGTTTTGGGAGCATGTCTTGGTCAAAAGTCAGAGGTACAGTTGACTTTTTTCGCGAAACCATAACTGTGGTTCTGATGAACTTGAAACTTGTGAATCAAGCTTCTTGGATCAATCCATTGTTGAAAATTGATCATTGTGGTTTATTAGGGTCCTTCAAATCATGTCTTGATGTCTTGGCTCATGTTTTGTCCCAAAAGTCAACTTAGGGGGAAATTAGGTCAAAAAACCCTAATTCCTGATTTTTTTATGAATGCATCCCCTGAGGCTAAATTGACTTGATGATTGGGTTTATAAGGTCCCTTAGAGTATTTTGGATTACGCTTTGAAGCATTGGCTCATGCCCAGAGGAAAAATTCCATCTGGAGGCCCTGGTCGACCAAAACCCTAATTTGGTGACACTGGCGATCTTGAGGCTTAATCCACTTGGAATGTTGCAGCCTTGTGCTTGATCCTTGATGTGGGAGTCCTCTTGATCCATTGTGGTTGTTTGAGAGGTTTAGACAAGTTAAATATCATGTCATTTCTTGATTTATCCTTTGTCTAAGAGCTCTGAGGGGGCTTGAAACCCTAAGTTTGATTGTAGTGGATGCTCACCCATCTTTGGGGAGACTAATGAGGTATCATGGTTCATCCATATTTTGATGATGATTTGCATAATGATAGAAATCTTAGTGGTCAAAATTTGGGGTATGACAGATGCCCCTATTTAATCTTTTTGGACCCGAAGGTGTGAATGGTGAAGGTATTCGGGCATTCGGGGTGCAAAATGATTAAATATCATAATACCCAAAATTTTGACTGTGGTTAGGAATGGTAGGTTACGCATTCATATTCTTTTGCTAAGCGATGATGCTTAGAAAAGGTAAAACTTCCCCTCGATCCTGGTTTCCTACCATGGAACTGGTCTAAGTTTCTGATATAAACTTCCCCTCGATCATGGTTTCCTACCGAGGAACTGGTCTCAGTTTCTGAAATAAACCTCTCCTCGATCCTGGTTTCCTACCAAGGAACTGGTTTCATTTTTTGATATAAACTTCCCCTCGATCTGTAGCGCGAGTTTTGTGGTCCTGAGTCACTATCGCTTGGGTACTACAGTTCGATTCATTTTTTATCTTATTGAGCTGATTAAGGAAGGGAAATAGATGTCTCCAATTAACCCTGCTTGCATACTGAGTTTGAACAGCGGTCTGTTAGGTTACAGATGCTATGTGGATGTGTCTGGATTATTTGTGAGGTTTTTGGTAATGTGTTTAGGTTTGATGCTTTTGGGTTGATTTGGTGGAGATACTGGATTTTGGGTTTTTGATTAGTATGCTCGCTAAAATTTTTCAATCTTATGCCTACGTATTCCCGTTTAACGAAACAGGGAAATCAGAGCGATCGTAGTTCCTCTTATTCTATGGAAGGAAAAAGGTTGTTTTGGTGTCTTGTTCAAAGCCCAAGACGTGAAGCTAAATGGGTGATTTATATCTTGTTCAAAGCCCAAGATGTGAAGCTGAAGGGTCTATTTGTATCTTGTTCAAAGCCCAAGATGTGAAGCTGAAGGGTTTTGACTTTAGAGAGAATTTGTCATCTCTAAAAAGGAGTTGTTGATGTTTGTATGCTGTGAGCAAGGCACAACTTTGATGCTAAAAGGTTGATTGACTCAACCGGGGTTTTCTTTATACAAAGCCTAAGAGGAGGCGATTGACCCAACAAGAGGGTACTAACAAGTGACTGACTCAACAAGAGAGCGCTTTTATGTGTCTTGTACGAAGCCCAAGATGGAGGCTAAAAGGTTTGACTCAATAAGAGAATCTTTTATCTGTCTTATATAAAGCCTAAGACGGAGGCTAAAAAGGTTTGACTCAACAAGAGAGTCTTTTATACTCAACAAGAGAGTGATTTAGTGTCTCGTACGAAGCCCGAGATAGAGGCTAAAAGGAGATCGACTCAACAAGAGAGTCTTTTATGCTCAACAAGAGATTATTTTTCTATCTCATACGAAGCCCGAGATGGAGGCTAAAGGGAGGTGACTCAACAAGAGAGTCTGTTTGACTGGTGATTGACTCAATAAGAGAGTCTTTTATACTCAACAAGAGAGTGTTTTTCTATCTCGTACGAAGCCCGAGATGGAGGCTAAAGGGGTTTGACTCAACAAGAGAGTCTTTTATACTCAACAAGAGATTATTTTTCTATCTCATACGAAGCCCGAGATGGAGGCTAAAGGGAGGTGACTCAACAAGAGAGTCTGTTTGACTGGTGATTGACTCAATAAGAGAGTCTTTTATACTCAATAAGAGAGTTTTTTTTCTATCTCGTACGAAGCCCGAGATGGAGGCTAAAGGTGTTTGACTCAACAAGAGAGTCTTTTATACTCAACAAGAGAGTGTGAAAAGGTTAGCTCTGCTGGGGAGAATCATTGTACAAAGCCCAAGAGGAGGCTATTATGCTGGTGACTGTTTTAATTTAGTGACAGGTCCAGTATGTTGAATAAAAGAGAAAATCATTTCTTATAAAGGAAAAGATTAAAGGTATTGTTATGCTTTGGGATTGATCAGAGGATCAGGGTTATTTCCTGTTCTTTAAGGAAATGGAAAATCCAAAGGGGATTGAGACTGTCCAAGTCTACTGGTGTTTTGAGAAGTCAATTCTCAGATAGTGAGTGATCTTCATATGACGACCAAGAGAAGGCTGGTATGTTAAGGGATGAAGGTCAACCCATTAACAAGTCTGACACTTGACTCAGAAAGACACCTCTAGCAAATTGATGACTAGGTTATGTTCCTATACCTGTAGAGGTCTCTGGGTCCTTGTACTAAGCCCAAGAGAAGGCATGAGAGCTTTTAAGAAGCCAAAGGGTCCTTATACAATGCCCAAAAGGAGGCAGGGATGCTTTTAAGAAACCTGTGGTTCCCTAAACCCCGAGAAGTTCAAGACATGCCATTCACCGAGAATAGATCAAGCCAGGAAAGTCCGAGAATTTGGAAGAAACTCAAGAGATGCCATTCACGGAGAAAAGATCATCTCTGGGGAGTTAGAGTTTCTTTGACAATTTCAAAGGGTGACAGTCTGAGAAAGGGTTCATCGAGAATGATGCCTTTCACGTCTCCATATTGTTTAACCCCAAGAGGAGGGAAGACTGTATTTGGTAATCCTATGGGGGATCTAGTCTTGTTTGTATTTAAGAGTGACCAACAGGGCTTTACCTAGTCCTAGACGTAGTTGCCGGGGGAAAACTCTAAATAGCTATACTAGTATTACACAGTGGATATTTGACAAGTATATAAAAGTTTATGAAAGAAAACTTACAGTGAAGCAGCCCCACAATACAGTTATATATATGAAAGCGGTTAAAGAAAGCGGGTAAACACTTACTCGGTTGTAGAGCTTCCATGCTGTTTGGTTAGTTGTTCAACAAAGAAAGCTTTGATAACAATATTATATTCAAAATCAAAGGATAAAGTGCTTTGAAAATATTGTTGGGGCTTACAGCTCAAGGAGAGGCCCAAGGTTTTATCAGTGATTGCACTGTTGTTTTGAAATTGTACAGGGACTTATACAAGTGACTGAGGCCCAAAAAGGTTTTCTGTACAAAGAGATGGGTCTTACACTCTCTTAAGAGGCCCGAAGGGTTAAGGAAAAGAAATGGGGCTTATAACACGAGGGTAGGCCCAGATGATTTTGATTTTTGAACTGGCGATCACGCCGAGGTTTCTTTAGCGTATCGGGACTTATACAATGCACTGAGGCCCAAAAAGTTTTGGTTAAAAGGGGGTTTGGGTCTTACACTCTATTAGAGGCCCAAAGGTGATAAGAAAAGATGGGGCTTACAACTCAAGGAGAGGCCCAAGGGTTTTATTTGAAAAATGACGATCGCGCCAAGATTTCTTTAATGTATTGAGACTTATACAATGCACTGAGGCCCAAAAAGTTTTCATTTACAAGGGATGGGTCTTACACTCTCTCAAAAGGCCCAAAGGTTTAAGGAATGGGTCTTATAGCTCAAAGAGAGACCCAAAGTTTTGTTAAAAAGGCGATGATCGCGCCGCGATTTTGAAAATACGACGAGACTTACACAACATCCGAGGCCCAAAAAGGTTTGTATTTACAAAGGATTGGGTCTTACACTCTACCAAGAGGCCCAAAAAGGTTTGTATTTACTTAGGATTGAGTCTTACACTCTACCAAGAGGCCCAAAGGTTTAAAAACGATTGATGAGGTTTGAAATCAAAGAAACCCTAATTTTATTTCCCTTTAAAAGTAAATATTTAAAGAAAATCAATAAAAATGATAAAAATACCAAATGAGTTTGAATAAACCACTTGTGATTTTTGTTTAAGGTTTAAAAAATGAGGTTTTAATCACAAGATGAATTAAAACTCATTTGGTTTTGATTTTCAAGGTAAATATTCGCTTTTAAAATGTTTAAAAATAATTAAAAAGGAATTTATTCACAAAAATACTAATTATATTAAATAAATAATATAAACTTGAATTTTTTGTGGAATAAAATATTTCAACATTTTTGTGAGTTTTGCAAAAAGAACCAATAAAAAATAATTAAAATTGAGAGAGTTATTAATTTTCCAAACTATTAAAAATAATATGAAAAATAGTAGAAAAGTGGAAAAAGTAGCAAAAAGAGGGTCTAGGGCGAGGGGGATTCGAACCCCAGACCTCTTGTGTATAAGGCGCGCGCCTTACCACTGGGGTGGTGATACATCCGTTGATTGAAACACTACCACAAATATACAAGGCTTGCCTTGTTTTTGGCCTGGCCCAAGGCAAGGCAAGGCAAGATTTTGGTTAGAAACGTTAAGGCCATAACTTTCTCATTTCTCCATGGATTGGGACAAAATTTAGGTCTATCCTGCCTAGAATTTCCCAAGGAATCCAATGGTGGTGGTGGTTTTTCCAGAAAATAAATCCTCCTCAAAACCCGATAGTGGTTTTGAAATAGGCCATGTTTTGCATTTTCTGTGCTACCTCTTGGTACAGGTGTGAATTACATGATAAATTGGTGCAAACACAACACATATAACATGTATAAGAGATTCATGATCAGTGGACTTCAAAGCAATGCATATTTCAAAGAGTTCAAGTTGTGATGCTTACCTCTTTTTGGAGCTTTTGTACAATCTGCCAAGTGCTTTGTTCCATAAATGATTTGATGCTTTGGACACCCTCAAATGATCCCTTAGAAGCTTTTAGAGTGGTTGGAACCAGCTGGAAACCTCAGGAATGAAAATTGGCCCTTTCTTGCAAAAGGGGCAAAAATGGCCAAAATAACAACTCTCTCAAATGGTGTTCCAGATGGGGGGAACCATTTGGGACAGTTCAAGGATGATATTTGGAGTGTGTTTGAGGTTTTATCTGGTTTGGAAAGTGACTGAATCAAGACATGGCTTGAAAAATGCACAAAAGTCCTATTTTGAGGTTTTGAGAGGTGACTTTGTGATTTTGGTGTTACAGGTCACTTGTGAAGGTTTGGACAGCTTAGATTTGACATATTGGATGTGTTTGGATCATGAGCTATGGTGGAATTGCTATCTAACTCAAAAACTCAGAGTTACCTTGCTAAAGAAGTCATTTTTGCCAAGAGAGAGAGATTTTGAGGAAAACATCTGTTTGATGGCTTTGGTGTACTCAAACTGATCACAAATGAGCTCTATTTATAGTAGAGAAAGTTTGTTTTGGATGCAATAGTGAATGGTAACTGCAGCAGAGGTTTGACCAATGTTGATCAATGAGAATCCAAGTCTCCTCAAGCCATTGACTAGAGGTTAGGGCACAGGCTGCTGGTTCCCTTGGTCTTGGATCATCCTTGACTGAATTCAGTTGGAAGAGGCTCAGTCCATGCCACCTTGGTGCATCCATTAAATGCTCCAAGCGAAAATTGGATTCTTGTCCCTCTTTTAGGGATTTCTAGGTTTGGCATGCTACTTTTGGTTCCAAAGAGTTGGGAGGCTTATGGATCAGTGTTTGTCCCTCCTTGGTCTCCCCTTGAGGTGTTTAGATGGATAAGTGTGTTTGTCATTTGCACAAATTTGGAAAATCGAGCAAAATGCACAAATCTGCCTTGCTTTGACAGTTTTCAGCAAGGCATATTGACATTGTCATATCTCATGGCTCAAGTGGAATTTGATGGAGTTCTTGGCCATTTTGGAAAGCTCTCATATGATACACCAACTGTTTGATCATAAATGGTTTTGATACTTTTTGGATCTAAGTGAAAAATGCCCCTACATTTTGAAAAAAGTAAGACAGATTCTGACTTAGTGAAAATTTCACTAAGTGTTGGAAAAAAGTGGGATTTTCACTTTTTGTGATTTTGATCATTCCATAACTTAAAATCCATGAGGAATTGGAATGAGTTGTGTTTGAAGCTTTTGTAGAGGGCCATGAGAGCTACAAATCCAGCTTTGAATGGGGAAAAATGGCCTTGTGGTTTAGGAATTATGATCCTCCAAAGTTGGTACCTTAGCCACTTTGTTCCATAACTTAGAAAATGGTTGCTTGGATCTCAAGTTATGATCCTTGGAAGTTGGCACCCTAGCCACTTTGTTCCATGACTTAGAAAATTTCTAAGTTTTTTATGGTTACCCCTTTTACAAGTTATCCCACTTTTCTTGATTTTTCTTGATGAATGATGATTCCAATCGCACATTAACATCATTTTAGGGTTAAAGAACCATAATTATGAAAAATCTCAAAAAGTCAAAGTTGACTTTTGTGCACAGTTAACTTTTTATCAGATGAATTCCAAACTGTGCGATCCTCTATGAAATCAAGTCCTTGACCTAAATCAAACTTGATGGATTGATTTCATAGGTGTTATAGGGTGTATTGAATCATGTCCCAAGGTTTGGGAGCATGCCTGGGTCAAAAGTCAAAGGCACAGTTGACTTTTCCCGCGAAACCCTAATTGTGGTTTTGATGAATTTGAAACTTGTTGATCAAGCTTCTTGGATCAATCCATTATTGCAAATGGATCAATGTGGTGTATTAGAGACCCTCAAATCATGTCTTGAGGTCTTGGCTCATGATTTGTCCCAAAAGTCAACTTAGGGGTGAATTAGGTCAAGAAACCCTAATTCCTGATTTTTGATGAATGCATCCCCTGAGGTTAAATTGACTTGATGATTGGGTTTATGATGTCTCTTGGAGGATCTTAGGTTATGCTTTGAAGCATTGGCTCATGCCCAGAGGAAAATTTCCATCTGGAGGCCCTAGTCGACCAAAACCCTAATTTGGTAATACTGGCGATCTTGAGGCTTGATCCACTTGGACTGTTGCAGCCTTGTGCTTAATCCTTGAGGTGGGAGTCCTCTTGATCCATTGTGGATGTTTGAGGGTTTAGACAAGTTTAAGATCATGTCATTTCTTGATTGATCATTTGTCTAAGAGCTCTGAGAGGGCTTGAAACCCTAAATTTGATTGTGGTGAAGGCTCACCCATCTTTGGGGAGACTGATGAGGTATGATGGTACACCCATATTGTGATGATGGTTTGCACAATGATGGGAAATCTTAGTGGTCAAAATTTAGGGTATGACAGATGCCCCTATTTAATCTTCTTGAACCCGAAGGTGTGAATGGCGAAGGTATTTGGGCATTCGGGGTGCAAGAGGATTAAATATCGGAATACACGAAATTTTGATTGTGGTTAAGAATGGCCGTTCATGCATCCTTCTTCTTTTGCTAAGCAATGATGCTTAGAAAAGGTAAAACTTCCCCTCGATCCTAGTTTTTAGCCACGGAACTGGTCTCAGTTTCTGAAATAAACTTCCCCTCGAACCTGGTTTCCTACCAAGGAACTGGTCTTAGTTTCTGATGAAAACTTCCCCTCAATCCTGGTTTCTTACCAAGGAACTGGTCTAAGTTTCTGAAATAAACTTCCCCTCGATCCTGGTTTCCTACCAAGGAATTGGTCTTAGTTTCTGATGCAAACTTCCCCTCGATCCTGGTTTCCTACCAAGGAACTGGTCTCAGTTTCTGACATAAACTTCCCCCTCGATCCTGGTTTCCTACCAAGGAACTGGTCTTAGTTCCTGATGCAAACTTCCCCTCGAACCTGGTTTCCTACCAAGGAACTGGTCTAAGTTTCTAAAATAAACTTCCCCTCGATCCTGGTTTCCTACCAAGGAACTGGTCTTAGTTTTTGATTCAAACTTCCCCTCGATCCTAGTTTCCTACCAAGGAACTGGTCTCAGTTTCTAAAATAAACTCCCCCTCGATCCTGGTTTCCTACCAAGGAACTGGTCTTAGTTTCTGATGCAAACTTCCCCTCGATCCTGGTTTTCTACCAAGGAACTGGTCTCAAACTTACTTGACAAGGGACGCTATTGTAGTGGTTTTCCTCAAACTTCTCGCCAAATTTTCTTGGGGAGATGCCAATTGATGGAAAAAGTTTTGATGTCAGAATTGCTGGGGAAACCCATTTGTCTGAGCTGTAGAGGTGGTCAAACTTCTCTGTTGGAGATGCCATTTGTTGGCTCTACTTGGGAAAACGAGTCTCTCGAAAGACCGTTTCCGCTTGGGGATATTACATCATACTTTTCTCGGGATCTTCTCGGAGAAATGCCATATGATGTGATCCAATTTTGAGGTGCTGATGACCTTTTCGTCAGCAGATTTTTCAGAGAAAAACTGTTGTATTGTTGAATCTCTGATTAAGAGGCTTTCTCTGGGGATTTTCCTTAATCTGGGAAAGCGAAGATATCACCTCAATGGTGAAGAGTGACGTTTGTCGAAATCCCTCTGGCTTCTTAGAGGTTCAAGTTATCAAAGTGGTCAAGGGCTAACTCTAATCCAGAAATAAACTGGAGGAGAGAGATTGTTCAGACGCAACATTTCCTGATGAGGAAAGAATCGACAATGTGATTGACAAGAGGACTTTTATCACTAGGGGATAAGACCGACTGGAGTGATAGTGATGCAACATGAATGTGAATGCAAATCAATAATGCATGATGTATGTATGTTTATGCTGACAAAACTGACGCGACATACAGACTAGTAGATGAACACGACTGGATACTCGGCCACAGCGGGAGATGAAAAGTATCGTTGGTTCAGAAAATAGAAATTCTGCCTTGCTTAGGAGGGATAGTCCCTGTTGGGAGCTATGTTGGTCGGACTTGGGAGATGAGAACTCTACCGAGGGTGTCAGACGAAACCTGGTCTCTGACACAGTTGATCCTTCATTCAAGCGTACTGGCTAAGAAGGAGTACTTTGATTATGCACTTTGAAGCTCAATTACTTTTGGAGAAGCGGTCGATGTTCTTTTGATGTTCAACAGTCAAAAGAATTGCCATCTTTGTTAAAAAAGCAGAAAAAGTTTGACAAGTAAATTCATTTTTGTTTTATTTCAAGAATCGTTTATCATGTTAAAATGTTGTTATGTAAAGCTAAAACAAATAAGAATTGCAAACAAAACCACAAAGGCTCAAATTTTATTGATAGGATGGAAATCAGCCAAATGCGTGATTCCATAGAGTATTTACAAAGTTTAGAAAATGGTAATTTAAGGGAAAAGTGCTACATCAAAACATAACGACCACTATCCATCTACCAACTTTGAATTCGGGACATCCTGAGCTTCTGTCTTAAGATGACCTTGACTGGAGTTTTCTGATGGATGGCATGACTGCTACTGAGGGATTTGCCCCTGTTAGACGTAGTTACCTGCCATTATCCCTAACTTTTGCCTGGATTGTACTTTGAGATTTCCAATCCACCGGGATGATTTTTTTTATTATGTCTCTAATTTTTTCCTGGACCGCCCTTTCGGGTTTTCAATCCACCGAGACGTTTTTTTTAGTTTAGGCGAAGTATTTCTTGACTACGTCAACATTCATGGGGTAGGCAAATTCTTCTCCATCCATGGTTGCAAGTCTCAAGGCACCGCCTGAGAAAGCTTTCTTGACCACATAGGGGCCGTCATATTTCGGAGTCCACTTGCCCCGAGAATCAGTGAGAAAAGGTTGTATCTTCTTGAGCACAAGGTCTTCTTTCCCGAAGACGCGAGGTCGAACCTTTTTGTCGAAGGCCTTCTTCATTCTTTGTTGATACAACTGACCATGGCATAGTGCCGTTATTCGTTTCTCTTCTATCATATCTAGTTCATCTTGTTGACTTTGACGCCATTTAGCCTCTGTTAGCTTAGCTTCCATCAATACCCGGATTGATGGGATCTCTACTTCTATGGGGAGCACTGCTTCCATGCCATATACTAGAGAGAAAGGGGTTGCCCCTGTTGAAGTGCAGACAGATGTGCGATAACCGTGAAGGGCAAAGGGTATCATTTCATGCCAATCTTTGTAGGTTACGACCATCTTTTAAATGATCTTCTTGATGTTCCTGTTAGCCGCTTCTACCGCTCCGTTCATCTTGGGTCGGTAGGGAGATGATTTATGGTGTCCGACCTTGAACTCAGCGCACAACTCTTTCATCATCTTATTGTTCAAGTTGGATCCATTATCAGTAATGATTTGGCTTGGAACACCATAACGGCAGATGAGATTGTTTTTGATAAAGCGGACCACCACTTGTCGGGTTACATTAGCGTACGACGCTGCTTCGACCCACTTGGTGAAATAATCAATGGCTACCAGGATGAACCGATGTCTGTTTGAAGCCTTAGGTTCAATCATGCCAATCATGTCGATTCCCCATATATAAAAAGGTCATGGGGAAGAGAGAACTTTGAGATGCGTTGGCGGTACATGGATTTTGTCGGAGTATATCTGACACTTGTGACACCTCCTCATGTATTTATAGAAATCGGATTCCATGGTCAACCAATAGTATCATGCTCTTAGAATTTTTCTCGCCATTGTGTGTCCATTGGCATGACTGTCAAAGGATCCTTCATGAATTTCTTTCATCAACATGCATGTTTCTGGTCTGTCTACGCATTGGAGTAAGACCATGTCAAAGTTTCTCTTATAGAGGGTATCACCGCTCAGAAAAAAGCTGCTTGACAATCTTCTTAGGGTCTTTCTGTCCTTTCTTAAGGCCCCAGGTGGGTACTCTTGTTTCTGAAGGAAGCACTTGATATCGTGATACCATGGTTTATCATCTAGGACTGCTTCAATCGTGAAGATGTAAGCGGGTCATTCAAGGCGCATTATGTCAATCTTAGGTATGTCATTCCATTGACCTACACTAATCATGGAAGAGAGAGTGGCTAATGCATCAGCCATGTGATTTTCTTCACAAGGGATGTGGTGAAACTCAATTCTGTTGAAGAAGGGTAACAACCTTCTTGCGTAGTCTTTGTAAGGAATCAGTCCCGATTGGTATGTGTTTCAATCTCCTTTGATCGGATTGATAACTAAGGCTGAGTCGCCATATACATCCAAGTTCTTGATCCTTAAGTCGATCGCTTCTTCGAGACCCATGATACAAGCTTCGTATTCGGCCTCGTTGTTTGTACACTTGAATGTCAGTCGCGCGGTGAAAGGAATATGGGTACCCTGGGGTGTAAAAATGATTGCCCCAATTCCGTTTCTGTAATGATTTACAGCTCTGTCAAAGATAAGTCCCCATTAGGACCCTGGTTCTGGCCCTTCACTGGGTAGCGGTTCATCAGAGTCTTTCATTTTTAGATACATGACATCTTCGTCTGGGAAGTCAAATCCGACTGATTCCTGATCGTCAATCGGTTGATGAGCCAAATGATTGGCCAAAACACTTCCCTTAACAGCTTTCTGAGCGTGGTACTCGATGTCGTATTCTGATAACAATATCTGCCAACGGGCAATCCTTCCCGTGAGAGCAGGTTTTTCAAAGACGTACTTGATTGGATCCATTTCGGAGATTAACCAAGTAGTATGACGAATCATATATTGGCGAAGATGTTTGGCTGCCCAAGCCAGAGCACAACAAGTTTTCTCGAGGATAGTGTACTGAGTCTCGCAGTCGGTGAATTTCTTGCTCAAATAGTAAATGGCAGACTCTTTCCTTTTTGTTTCTTCTTGTTGGCCAAGTACACAACCCATTGAGTCCTCTAGGACTGTGAGGTAGATGATCAGTGGTCGTCCTTCCACTGGAGGTGATAGAATTGGCGGATTCAACAAATATTCCTTAATACTGTCGAAGGCAGTTTGGCAATCTTCTGTCCAAACGCAGTCCTGATTCTTTTTGAGTAATTTGAAGATTGGCGCACATGTGGCGGTCATGAGGAATATGAATCTGGAAATGTAGTTCAAACGTCCCAGGAATCCTATGACTTGTTTTTCAGTTTTCGGAGAAGGCATTTCTCGAATGGCCTTGACCTTGTCAAGATCAACCTCAATTCCTTTCTGGCTGACGATGAACCCTAAGAGTTTCCCCGAACGGACACCGAAGGTGCACTTGTTGGGATTCAAGCAAAGTTTGTATCTCCTCAAACGCTCAAATAATTTTGACAGGTGGGTCACATATTCCTCCTCTGTTTTAGATTTTGCAATCATATCATCGACATATGCCTCGATTTCCTTGTGTATCATGTCATGAAACAGAGTAGTCATGGCCCTTTGATAGGTTGCCCTGGCCTTCTTCAGACCGAACGACATTACCTTATAACAAAAGGTACCCCATGGGGTGATGAAAGAAGTTTTTTCCATGTCTTTCGGCGCCATTTTAATCTGATTATAGCCCAAGAATCCATCCAAGAAGGAGAAGACTTTGAACTTTGCTGTATTGTCTACCAGCATGTCAATGTGTGGTAAGGGAATGTCGTCCTTTGGACTAGCCTTGTTTTAATCCCTGTAATCGACACACATTCTGACTTTTCCGTCCTTTTTCGGAACTGGTACTATGTTGGCTAACCATTGAGGATATTCTGATGTGGCGAGGAAACCCGCGTCAATCTATTTTTGCACCTCCTCTTTTATTTTGATGGCCATGTCTGGATGAGTCCGTCTCAACCTCTATTTGACTGGCGAACATTCTGATCTTAGCGGTAGATGATGTTCCACTATGCCGGTATCCAACCCTGGCATATCCTGATAGGACCAATCAAACACATCGGGAAATTCTCTGAGAAGCTTTGTCAAACTTTCTTTGGCTATTGGACTGAGCAGTGCCCCAATCCTGATTTCTTTTCTCTCTTTTTCTGAACCCACGTTGATTGTTTCCAACAGCTCTTGGTGAGGTTCAATGTACCTTTCCTCTTGTCGTAGTAATCGGGAGATCTCTTCTAGAATTTTGTCGTCATCTTCTTCTTCAGCCCCAAATACCGGGAATTCAAAGTTGGGAGAAGGCATCGGATCGTATGTTTCAATGGGGTTGAAAATAAGCAATCTGCATGACGTGATGATTTGTTTTTAGAAGAGATAGAGAGAATACAAGAGTGTGTGCAGTGTTTTTTTCATTTTGCTTGCTTTTATTATTGAGTTGTTTTTTAGGATTACCATTTTCTGAAAAGCGAAAAGAGAAAACATCAATTTAATGCGGAAATTATAGAACGACGTTATTTTATTTATGAATAAGTCAATTCTTGAAACTACAGCCCTATAAAACAAAACTTTGTCGCTTTGGGCGAAGCGAAGAGGGATATTTACAAAAAATGAGCCCTATCAAAACATCTGTTTCACCTGGGCAGGGTGAAAGGTTAAAGACGACAATTACTTTGACTTATGAACAATCTTCGGAACATCGACAGCAACCCATTGGCGGCGAACTCCTCGGTGAATCACAAAATCTGGTACCTTCCTTGATTTGTCTTCAGAAATAACGCCGATTACTGGTGGAGCGGGATCATTGGAATCTGTCTCCCAGGCAGAGTTGTCGTAGGAGGATTCCTCTGTTGTATTTTGCATAGTGTTTGTGCTCTCATGTGGATCTCCCCACCAAGTTGGCTGAATGTCTTCGAGCCTGATGCGATAGTTTTCAGGAGCGACGTACTTGAGCAAGAAGTCGAACTTATCACTCAGTTGTTCTAGGGTGTCCCACACTTCTGTAGAACTGGAGAAGTCATCTCTTTCGATGACGTTGACCTTAGGAAAAGCATAGTTGATGAATTCCAGTCCTGCAAGCTTTGTGAATTCATCGTCGTGCTGGATATTTTTTGAATGCCCTGAGTGTTGATCCCATGACATGGTGGGGACGCAGGTATTCCTTTCGATGATGTTCAGCTGATTTTCATTGTTCGGCTGATTTTCTTGCCCCAAGTCTCCTGGATACGGCTTCTAGATAGGCAGGCCATCCATTGGGCCATAATAGTCGTGGTCAAAGTTGTATTTCATTAGAGTGTCTTCCTCTAATGAATTTGGCGGAGCACGACATCCTTCCGGATCACAATCTCCGTATATCATTCTGACATCTGACCTGGGTATAAATCTCGGACTCTGTGCGGGATAGCAAAATGGCATAGGCGCCTCTTCCTGAGAGATATAACTGTCCTCATTAAGATATGACTTCCATTCTTCATCTGTATTGGAGGAATCTCCCTCGTTGATGGTATGGACTGCTTGAGGCACTGGGTGAAGGAAACCTCCACTGTGGAAGAAGTCCTGAATGGGATAAAAACTTTCATCGCTACCAGCAGTCTGGGTACAGGTTGAAGAAAAACCAAGACCCTTCTTTGTTTTGTTATCAGTAGGAATGACAAGCTGTCCTCATCCTTTTGCATTATTGCTTTCAATTGCCTCTAGAGCATCTTTGTACGAGGAAATCGATGTTCCTTTCTCTGATTGATTCTCATTGCTCACCAAAAGTGCTTGGAACTGAGTCCCAACAACCTCCTCGGGTTCTATACAAATGGACGGCGATAAGTTACTCACGATCAAGGCTTGTTCTCCATAGACCGTGATGAGTTGATCGTTCTTGACGAACTTCAGTTTCTGGTGCAGCGTCGAAGTGACTGCCTCAGCTTGGTGTATCCAAGGTCTTCCTAATAAGCAACTGTATGTTGCCCGGATGTCCATGACCTGGAAAGTGACCAGGAAAGTGTGAGGACCGATAGTTATGGGAAGGTCGACTTCGCCAATAACTACTTTCTGAGATTCATCAAATGCTTTGACGATGACCTCACTGCCCCTCATCGGGGATCCTTTGAATGATAGTCACATTAAAGTGGACTTTGGCATAACGTTGATGGTCGATCCTGTGTCTACCAGCCCGCTGGCTAGAGCATCGTCCTGGCAGTTGACCGTAATATTGAGCGCCAAGTTGTGGCTTTTGCCCTCCTCTGGAAAATCCTCATCACTGAACCCTAAGTTGTTGCAGGAAGTGATGTTAGAAACGATGCTATCGAAATGTTTTATTGTTACATCCTGTTCCACAAAGGCCTGCTCTAGGACTTTCTGTAGAGCTTCTCTGTGGGCTTCAGAACTGAGTAAAAGTGATATCACAGAGATCTTTGAAGGAGTTTGTAACAGTTGATCAACAATGTTGTATTCACTCCTTTGGATGAGCTTCAGCATCTCATCATTGTTCTTTGAAAGGTCAGGATCATTGGATTGACCGACTGGTTGATCGGGAACTTCCGTCTGAGGTTCCTTTTCTCTGCTAGGTCCTCCAACTCCTCGGTTGAAGATTTGACCACTCCGTGTTACTCGACTGATGTCTGCAATATTCACGATGGAGGGTAATGGAATTTCCTTTCCATTCTCAATTATTGTTGCACCGTATTTGTAAGGGATAGCCTTAGCTGATTCATACGGTAACGGTCACAGTAGATAGATAACTACAGGAGCCTTCTGATTTTTTTGACTGTCGTAAGTAACTTTAATCAGTTCTTGGCTAAGAACCTTTGATTCGTCCAGTAGAGGGATGATGGCACAAACATCCTTGGTCCTCTCCTGATCAGAGATCACAACAACATCCTTAATCTGATCAGCGAAATAGTCGAGCGTCCAGTTGATAGACCCCGAAAATGAATATTGTTGGATTTATTTGCAGTCCAGCTGACTCTGAAGGGCTGCTCGCACAAGGTAACATCCTTGATTATTTTCTGAGCAGACTCTATAGCGCTTGTAATTGTGTGGTGGCACCTGGCCACGCCCGCTTTGAATGTAGTGTAACTTTACTAGATCTATTTCCGTAGATCGGACATCCTGACTTGGATGCCGAGTAGGGTTCCCGTCAACCACACTGATTTGTTGTGTGTCTTCATCCATATAGATTGGAAGCCACCAGTGGTTTAACAATTGTTGCAAAGATCTTTGAACGAGAGCGCACCCTTGGTTACTCTTACAACATCCTTTACAATTCTGATAATTATGCGAAGTGAGAAAACCGAGTTAGACTTGCTTGGCGTGTAACTCCACCAAGCTGGTATTCATCAAACGAATATCAAAGATCTGAACCATGTTGATCTGATAAAGATTTTTATCATGGTAGTCCTAGATCCATCTGTCGCTCTCGGGATTTTCATCCAAGTACAAACGCGAAAGTGGCACCGAATTAGAGTCGCCAGCAATGTGTATTTATCTCAAGAGAAGGAAAGGAAACACTGCGTAAACCTGAGGGAAAGGAAAGAGCATGGTCTTGCGACCAAGAGAACTGGGTTCGGGAGTCGGTTACGCGAAGGGAAGGTATTAGCACCCCCACGCGTCCATCGTACCCGATGGGATCCACGCTTGCTTGTCTCGATCAAAAGGTGTAAGGAAAGGATACTGGAAAAGGAACTGCTAGCTAGAGAACTGGAAAAGGAAAGGAGAGAGAAAGAGAAACAAATGTAGGGAAAATAAAAGAAGTGCTCGAATGGGCCCTACCCCACTGCCTACATATCTCATCGGGAACATGAGAATCAGAGCGACATAGTTCCCCTCAGCTAAGGGAAAATTGTTTGTGTTTTTTAGTAGAATACATCAACGTTCACGTCCTAGCAGTTTAGGTGTTGCAGCTTGCTGTATGGAGACTTAGGCATTACCTGTTTGCGATAGAACGGAAATGACGCATCCTTAAGGAATAGAATGAAGGAGATGAGAAGAGAATTTGTATGTTTGTTTTTTGTCTTTTAAGAAAGAAGTGTCTTGTTTATTTGGTGTTTTGCAACACATATTGGATTTAAGTCCCTCATGTAAGATCGAATGCCTCGCATATCGACCCAAGACGGGACGTACGCTAAACATTCTAAGAAAGTGAGAGAAGACCCCTCACCTCCTTATTCTCACATGAAAGGCTCAAATACAATATTTGTTACACCTTTATTAAGTGTTTTTTACTTTTGTATTGAGATGAGAAGAAGAGACTCAAATGGGAGCAAAAGGTGAAAACTAAAGGGGACTAAGACTCACCCTAATGTTATCATACATGGATGTTCCTATGGTTAATGTGGTTTAAGAAACCTAATCCTAAAAGAAAGGAGAAGAAGAGCAAAAGAAGCAACTTACTTCCAAGATGGAATTTAAGTTGATCTTAAAGAGGGATGAAGAAGAAGTTATTCAAGGAAAGCATATAAATGCTTATCAAGATCACAAGTTGAATTATTAAAAGAGATAAGAGAAGATGAAAGAAAGAAGTGCATGTGGAAGCATATCCACACACTTACTTACCATTTGCACCTACATGAAAAGGTTAGTTCAAAAAAACTACTTACAAGTAGTGGAATAAGGAAAGAATACCAAATAACGATCAAACAAATCAAGAACCAATGAATAAGGATCCTAAGAGATGATACTCAACCAAGGTCAGAACCTATATCTAAAGGTGTTCTCTAATGTTAAGATATTAAACACACACCAACTATGCACAATCAAATGTCCTAAACATCAAAGAAGTACACTATGGAAGTGAAAGATGAAGAATGAGTGGAAATGCAAAGTGATCATGCATTAATGCTTCACAAAAGAACAAAGTCAGAACCATATACCAATTATAAAAGTCTTCTAATGCTCATGAATCATCATACAAATCAAGAATAAAAGAGTACAAGTAGAAGAGATAAGATGAAGTGGAAGTAAGAGTAAGAGAAACATGTTCCATTAGATGCACAAAGTGACATATTAGAGATGCATAACATGCAACATGATTAAAGAATGCATATGGGCAGTGGCATACTAATGATAAGATGCTAGTGGAATGAGAGGAATGTCATATAAAATGCACACATGAAATATGTAGAGCATAAGAGGAGATAAGAGGTGGAAACATGTCAAAGTTCAAATTAGAATGCATAAACTCATATCAAATGCCAACACAATTCAAAGTGACCTATAATAACAAAGGTGACCTATAATATCATACAAATGACATACAAAAGATGCACAAATAAACATAGTATGGTGGCATAAATGCCTCATCAAAACATGTTAGAATGAGATAGAATAATGGTCATACATGTAACTTCAAGTGCAAGGCATTAAACAAATATCAAAGCACATGAGAAAGTTGTAAAACTAAGTCCTAACAATCCAAGTCAGAGGCAAAAACATGTACAAAAGATTCATGGCAACACTCAAGAGAAAACATGCCTCAAAGAAATCATAAGATCACATTGAACAAACCAAAAGGAAATGCAAAGATGAACATGCAAGCAAGTGATAAAATGACTTTAAAAATCCAAAGAAAATTTATTTAGATGCTTCAAGATGTCCTCTAATCAATGCAAAAAGAATGAGTTAAAAATGTTGTGTGAGATGGGAAAAATACAATGCACAAGTTTGAGTATCAAAGAAGAAATTCACTCAAAAGAAATTAAAAGAAAAATAGGGAATTATGCTTAAAAATTCACAAAGTCAGAATTAAAAATAAAAGAAAATTATTTAAATGTGTTAAGAACACACCTGAATTTACTTAGAATTTTTACATGTGTTTTGGTATTTTTAAAATAAGAAAATGAAATAATATGTGAAAAGAAATTAGAAAAACAAAATAAATGGAATAAGGGGTGTGGCGAAAGTAATTTGCATGTTCAAAAATAGTTTGGGCTCAGATAGGGGTGTGCCAATAGAAATTAAGACTCAGTCCATTAAAGCGTATTTGTGTGTGATAGAGTGTGTGCGTAGTCAAAGATTTGACTCAATCTGAGCCATTGGATCAATCAGCAAACAATCATTAAGAAAAATAAAAAAAATCACATGAATCAGAGTGCAAGCATATGGTAATAATCATACACACGCCCACACACAAGTCAACTGAAATCAAAAGAAATGCACGTGAGAGAGAGGTTGGCTCATTAATGTGGTGGCAAAATATGGTGCGCTGGATTAATTTTAATGATGATCAATCACACAAATCATACAAGATGAGTGGGTCAGATGTGAGGCACACCATAGCAAGCATGATACACATGTACACAAGCATTCAGGTTACAAAATGAAGCACGTGAAATGCACATGGGATTTTAATGTCCTGGCAACATAATAGACGTTGGATGAAAATGATCAAACGGCTGGGACTTAAAGTCCAGAAACCCTAACCATGAATGCTCACCGGCCGGAGAAGGACCTCCGGTTATCTTCTCCGGCCACTCTCCACCGTCTGCAACTTTCCAAACTTCCAGAAATGCACAAAAATGGTACCAATCGAAAGCTAAAGTCACGTACATCATGAATCCATACTTAGAAGTATCAAACAATGCACACACAGCTAGAACAGAATCCAAACATTTTGCCCTAAATTTCACAACTATGCTCCTAATGAGCCTATCACTAGCCGGATATGCTACATTGCTTCTAGCAAGCACAAATCAACAAAAACAAGTTAGAATGAAGTGGATTCGAAGCAATAAAAGTTGATGAAATGGAACCTGGAATTTGGAGAACTCTTGGATCCAAAGAAAACCACAGAAATGCACTTAATCTTGAGCTTTGATGTGGCCAAATAAAGGCTTTGGAACTTGAAATATTGAAGAGAATGGAGTGAGATTCCAACTAAACCGAAGTTGCAATTGATGAATTGAACTTGTCTTCTCTTGTTCTTGATAAGAGATGAACCATTGGTGATGATGAAGATGAAATGTGGATGCAGGTGATGATTGAATCGTGCACACAGAGAGAGATCTTAGAGAGAAAACTTGAGAGTGTTTTGAGTGAGAGTGAAAATGAAGTTGTTGTTGTGAATTCTGTGAGAGTTTTTGGTTTATATATGTTGAGTTAGCAGCTTACACCACGGTTAAATGAGTTAGTGAGTGAGGTTAAGTGAGTCCACCCTAACTAACTGAGTCAAGTTAGTTAGGGGCGAGTGAATGTTGGTTTGGCTATGGTGTGGGTGAGTTTCTTGGAGCTTATGGTGAGGTTGATGCAAGGAGAGGTGGTGATGAAGTTATGTAGAGGTGTTAAGATCAATTACAAAGTGTGTTGAGTAAGTTTCAGAAATGAGAGAAAGAATTGCACGTGCTACTATTGTTTATGTATGTGATGGTGACATGTTGATCATGAATGGTTAAAAGGGATGATGGTGATGCATTCTGGTATCGCAACAAGCTTGTTGTGCAAGTTTCACTTTTCTTTTTTCATGTATGATATATCATATGGCATGGCATGTGTAGTAGGATGTTTGTCCAAATGAGGCAATGATTGAATGGTGTGTAAAGTATGCGTGCAAGCTGATTTTTTTAACAACAACAATGTAAAAACATGATATTCTTGGCAGCTATGTATGCAGTGGAAAGTTGGGAGTTTGAGAGTGAATATCTCTATGTTCATGGCATGAAATCATGAGTTCTAGATGGCTATGGAAAGATGGTACATCATAGAACAAAATTGGTGTGAATTTTGGATTGAATAGAGGTTTGTAAGATGGTGTAAAATAGCTTAAAACATCAAGAATGTGGGACTGGTTCAAGGGTGTGGCAAGTGGTGGGATGGCATGGCAACATGACTTGGAAAATTCAGCATGAACATATCAACTTGGGACCATCATAACTCCATCATACCTTGCTCAAATGGAAAAATGTCCAACATCAAAGTTGAAGAAGGCATTGAGATGAAAAACTTTGATGTTTAACATTTTTTCATTTGAAGCCTCCTTCAATGAGAAAAATGGCTTGACATTTTGCCTACCATGTGTTTGACAAAATTATGGCGCATGGGTCTGGTCTTGCTTGGTCATGACTTGGTTTTTGACCTAGTTTTGTCAAACTTTGATTGACCATAACTCCCTCAATTTTGATCCAATGGAAGAGTTATTTATATGGATTTGAAGCTTAGAATGTGAACTTTAATTGGCTCAACTTGGGCCTGAAGTTTGGAGCTTTTATCATGAAGAAAGGAAGCCTCAAAGTGTGGTGCAAAATGGCCCAAACTTGCCATTTTTGGAAACCCTAAGTTTCTAAAAATGGAAACTTTGTACATTTCTTGATTTTTCAGGATTCCTCCATCATTTATTGATCAAATCTTGTCCAATGAACATATGTAACTTGAATTTCACGAATTTGACCTTAAAAAGTCAGGAGTTGACTTTTTTCACTGCACAGTTGACTTTTTCCCCAATTTCTTGATTCTCAAGCAACTGACCAATTGAACCTCTTCTGAAATGAACCAATGGCCAATCTTCCATCCTTAGATACTTGACATCATGTAGAAAACATTGAGATCAAGTTTGGATCAAATTTTCATCAGGAGACTGCTTGAACCAAAAACCCTAATTTTGACTATTTTGTTAGGAGATAATGCACTGCTCAATCTTCTTGATGAATTCCCATCTTCCAATGACTTGTGAGATCATTTGGGATGATATATGATGTAGGGGACCTTTGAGGCTTGTTTAAATACCCTTGGCTCTTGTTCTCTTGTTTTTCTTTGGCTTTCAATTGTTCACACCTTGAAGCACTAGATACCATACCTTGCAACCAATGATATGCAATTTATGACCTACTATGGAATGCAAATGAGTAAAGCATAGACCTATTTATTGAGAAAACATGAGAGAAAATTTTGAGGTTAATTGAACCTCACAAAGAGCCTTTGGAAATGGTTAATTTGGGATCAGAGAAAGAAAATAAAGAAGTTAAGATTGGGGCAGTGCTCAGTCCAACTGTCAGAGAAGACTTGATAAAACTTCTCAAAGAGTTTCCAGATGTATTTGCTTGGTCCTATCAGGACATGCCAGGGTTGGATACCAGCATCATGGAACATCATCTACCAATGAAATCAGAATGTCCTCTAGTGAAACAAAAGTTAAGACGGACTCATCCAAATATGGCTATCAAAATCAAGGAGGAAGTGCAGAAACAGATCGATGCAGGTTTCCTCGCCACCTCGAAATATCCTCAATGGCTAGCTAACATAGTGCCAGTTCCGAAAAAGGATGGGAAAGTCAGAATGTGTGTAGATTACAGGGATCTGAACAAAGTCAGTCTGAAGGATGACTTTCCCTTACCGCACATAGACATGCTGGTAGACAGTACAGCAAAGTTCAAAGTCTTCTCCTTCATGGATGGATTCTCGGGCTATAATCAAAACAAAATGGCGCCGGAAGATATGGATAAAACTTCATTCATCACCCCATGGGGTACCTTTTGTTACAAGGTAATGTCGTTCGGTTTGAAGACCGCCAGGGCAACCTATCAAAGGGCCATGGCTACTCTATTTCATGACATGATGCACAAAGAAATCGAAGTGTATGTCAATGATATGATTGCCAAATCTAAAACAGAAGAGCAGCATGTGACCCACTTGTCAAAGTTATTCGAGCATCTAAGGAAATACAGACTTCGCTTAAATCCCAGCAAATGCACGTTTGGTGTCCGCTCAGGAAAACTTTTAGGGTTCATCGTCAGCCAGAAAGGAATTGAGGTTGATCCTGACAAGGTCAAGGCCATTCAAGAAATGCCTTCACCAAAAAATGAAAAACAAGTCAAAGGATTTCTGGGACGTCTCAATTACATCTCAAGATTCATATCCCTCATGACCGCGACATGCGCGCCGATCTTCAAACTACTAAAAAAGAATTAGAATTGTGTATGGACGGAAGATTGCCAAAAAGCTTTCAACAGTATCAAGAAATATCTGTTGAATCCACCCATTTTGTCTCCTCTAGTGGAGGGAAGACCACTGATCATCTACCTAACAGTCTTGGAAGACTCTATGGGTTGTGTACTTGGCCAACAAGATGAAACCAAAAGAAAGGAGTCTGCCATTTACTACTTAAGCAAGAAATTCACCCACTGTGAAACTCGGTACACTATGCTTGAGAAAACTTGTTGTGCTCTGGCTTGGGCAGCCAAACGTCTTTGCCAGTATATAATTTGTCACACTACTTGGTTAATCTCCGAAATGGATCTGATCAAGTACGTCTTCGAAAAGCCAGCTCTCACGGGAAGGATCGCCCGTTGGCAGATGTTGTTATCAGAATACGATATAGAGTACCATGCTCAAAAAGCCGTAAAAGGGAATATTTTAGCCGATCATTTAGATCATCAACTGATTGACGATCAGGAATCAGTCGAGTTTGACTTCCTAAACGAAGATGTCATGTACTTGAAAATGAAAGATTGCGATGAATCGCTACCCAGTGAAGGGCCAGAACCAGGTTCCGAATGGGGATTAATATTTAACGGAGCTGTCAACAATTATGGGAACGGAATTGGGGCAATCATCATAACACCTTAGGGTACTCACATTCCTTTCACCGTCCGATTGACATTCAAGTGCACAAACAACGAGGCTGAATACGAAGCTTGTAACATGGGTCTCGAAGAAGCGATTGACTTAAGAATTAAGAACTGGATGTGTATGGAGACTCAGCACTGGTTATCAATCTGATCAAAGGTGGTTGGACCACATGCCAATCAGGACTGATTCCTTACAAAGACTACGCGAGAAGGTTGTTACCGTTCTTCGACAGAATCGAGTTTCATCATATCCCTCGTGAAGAGAATCACATGGATGATGCACTAGCTACTCTCTCTTCCATGATTGTTGTTAGTCATTGGAATAACCTTCCTAAGATTGACATAATACGCCTTGAAATGCCCGCCTACATCTTTGCGATCGAAGCAGTCATAGACGACAAACCTTGGTATCACGATATCAAATGCTTCCTTCAGAAACAAGAATACCCACCTGGGGCATCCAGAAAAGACAGGAATACTCTCAGAAGACTGGCTGACAACTTCTTCTTGACCGATGATACACTCTATAAGAGAAACTTTGACATGGTCTTACTCCGATGCATAGACAGACCAGAATCAAACATATTGATGAAGGAAATTCACAAAGGATCCTTTGGCACTCATGCTAATGGACACACAATGACGAGAAAAATCTTGAGAGCAGGGTACTACTGGCTGACCATGGAGTCCGATTGCTACAAGTACATGAGGAGATGTCATAAGTGTCAAATATACGCTGACAAAATCCATGTACCACCAACGCATCTCAAATTTTTTTCCTCTCACTGGCCTTTTTCCATATGGGGAATTGACATGATTGGCATGATGTCATACCCCAAATTTTGACCACTAAGATTTCCCATCATTGTGCAAATCATCATCACAATATGGATGGATCATCATGCCTCATTAGTCTCCCCAAAGATGGGTGAGCCTTCACTGCAATCAGAATTCGGGTTTCATGCCCTCTCTGAGCTTTAGACAAAGGATCAATCAAGGAATGACATGATATTAAACTTGTCTAAACTTCTCAAACATCCCCAATGGATCAAGAGGACTCCCACCTCAAGGATTAAGCACAAGGCTGCAACAGTCCCAGTGGATCAAGCCTCAAGATCACTAGTGTCACCAAATTACGGTCTTGGTCGACCAGGGCCTCCAGATGGGAATTTTCCTCTGGGCATGAGCCAATGCTTCAAAGTATAACCTAATATACCCCATGGAACCTCATGGACCCAATCATCAAGTCAATTTAGCCTCAGGGAATGCATTCACCAAAAATCAGGAATTAGGGTTTCTTGACCTAATTCACCCCTAAGTTGACTTTTGGGACAAAACATGAGCCAAGACCTCAAAGGAGGATTTGAGGGTCTCTAATACACCACATTGATCCATTTGCAACAATGGATTTGTCTAAGAAGCTTGAGCAACAAGTTTCAATTGCATCAGAACCACAATTAGGGTTTTGAGGAAAAAGTCAACAGTGCCTTTGACTTTTGACCAAGACATGCTCCCAAACCTTGGGACATGATTTAATACACCCTATAACACCTATGAAATCAATCCATCAAGTTTGATTTAGGTCAAGGACTTGATTTCATAGAGGATCGCACAGTTTGGAATTCATCTGATAAAAAGTCAACTGTGCACAAAAGTCAACTTTGACTTTTTGAGATTTTTCACAATTATGGTTCCTTAACCCTAAAATGATGTTAATGTGTGATTGGAATCATCATTCATCAAGAAAAATCAAGAAATGTGGGATAACTTGTAAAAGGGGTAACCATAAAAACTTAGAAATTTTTCTAAGTTATGGAACAAAGTGGTTAGGGTACCAACTTTGGAGGATCATAACTCCTAAACCACAAGGCCATTTTTCCCTATTCAAAGATGGATTTGTAGCTCTCATGGCCCTCTACAAAAGCTTCAAACACAACTCATTCCAGTTCCTCATGGATTTTAAGTTATGGAATGATCAAAATCACAAAAAGTGAAAATGTCATGTTTTCCAACACTTAGTGAAATTTTCACTAAGTCAGAATCTGCCTTCACTTTTTTCCAAATGTAGGGGCATTTTTCACTTGGATCCAAAAAGTATCAAAACCAATTATAATCAAATAGTTGTTGTATCATATAAGGGCTTTCCAAAATGGCCAAGAACTCCATCAAAGTCCACTTGAGCCATGAGATATGACAATGGCAATATGCCTTGCTGCAAACTGTCAAGGCAAGGCAGATTTGTGCATTTTGCTCGACTTGAGCAATTTGTACAAATGATAAATAACTCTATCCATCTGAACACCTCAGGGGGAGACCAAGGAGAGACAAACACTGATCCATAAGCCTCCCAAGTCTTTGGAACCAAAAGTAGCATGCCAAACCTAGAAATCCCTAAAAGAGGGACAAGACTCCAATTTTGGTTTGGAGCATTTAATGGATGCACAAAGGTGGCATGGACTGAGCCTCTTCCAACTGAATACAGTCAAGGATGATCCAAGACCAAGGGGACCAGCAACCTGTGCCCTAACCTCTAGTCAATGGCTAGAGGAGACTTGGATTCTCATTGATCAACATTGGCCAAACCTCTGCAGCAGTTGCCATTCACTATTGCTTGCAAAACAAACTTGCTCTACTATAAATAGAGCTAATTTGTGATTATTTTAAGTACACCAAAGCCATCAAACAGATGCTTTTCTCAAAATCTCCTTCTTCACTCCAAAATTGCCTTCCAAAGCAAATCAGTATCGGGTTTTGAGTTTGAGAGCTATTCCAACCAAACCAATCACACACACACACCTCATAAACATCATATAGAAGTGATCCAAACACTTAAACAACATCTGGAACACTAATTTCGCAAAATCACCAGCCAACTGCTCAAGGTTTTAACCAAGTTGCAGTTGGGATACCATCTTCAGTTCCAACTTGTTTCAAACCATTCCAAGCACTCAGGCACATCACTTGGCACCTAGGGAAGCTATCCACATCATTGGAACCTAGCTGTAACACCTCTAACATAAAACACGATCACCAGCTGCAAGAGGTAAGCATGAGCTCTTCTAACTCTATGATCCACGCATTTTTTGCTGCACAATGATTTGGCCATATGTTCATAATCAAGCATGGAGTGTTTTCCCTCAATCAATTGCTTTGTTTGAATCGTGTATGAAATTTCTGAGCCTTCATGCAAATTTTAGGGTTCTTGAGGTTTCTCTTTGATTTCTTATTCCATGCTTAAAATAAATGAAATTAAAGACCATAGACATGACCGTGAGGTGAAAACGAGCAGATTGATATGTAGATTGCATGATATAATCAAGTATTCAGTGAGATTGGATAAAAAATGCAAATCTGCAGAAACAGAGGGTGGCGCGTGTTCTTGCCATGTTCTTGGCGCCCTTTTTGAAAATTCAAATATTTGAATTTTTGTGATTTTATTTAATTGATTCAAAAATTAATTTCTCTCTGAGTTTTAATGATTTTGAGTTGATTCTTTTTTTAATAATTCATAAAAATGTTAAAATATTTTATTTTTCCAAAAAATCCCAAAAATATTACTTATTTCATATATTTGATATTTTTGCAAAGAATTAATGTTTTATTTGTTTTTAACATTTGAAATATTTTTTCTCCCTTGATTTTCCAAACTTAATTGATTTCCAATTATTTTGTGGGTATAAACATGATTTGTCAAACATTAATTTAATACCACAATTTGTTTTTCACACATGTTTAACAATTTTGATCGTTTTAATTGAATTTTTATTCAATTAAAATATATTTTGAAAACAAGTTAGGGTTTTGATCAATTCAACCCTCATCAAATCTTTTTCAAAACTTTTTGGGCCTCTTGATATAGTGTAAGACCCAACCCTTTGTAAATACAAACCTTTTTGGGCCTCAGTGAATTGTATAAGTCCCGATCCCATCAAAAAGTTCGGCGCGATCGTCGCCTTTTTAACAAAAAACCTTCGGCCTCTCCTTGAGTTGTAAGCCCCATCTTTTCTTTTAAAATCATTTTTGGGCCTTTAAAAGAGTGTAAGACCCAACCCCCTTTTAACCAAAACTTTTTGGGCCTCAGACATGGTATAAGTCCCTCTGCGTTAAAAAAGAAATCTCGGCATGATCGCCAGTTCAAAAACAAATCATTTGGGCCTACCCTTGTGTTATAAGCCCCATTCTTTTTCTTTAAACACCTTTGGGCCTCTTGAGAGAGTGTAAGACCCATCCCTTTATACAGAAAACTTTTTGGGCCTCAGTCACTTGTATAAGTCCCTGTACAATTTCAAAACAACAGTGCAATCACTGATAAAACCTTGGGCCTCTCCTTGAGCTGTAAGCCCCAACAATATTTTCAAAGCACTTTCTCCTTTGATTTAGAATATAATATTGTTATCAAAGCTTTCTTTGTTGAACAACTAACAAAACAGCATGGAAGCTCTACAACCGAGTAAGTGTTTACCCGCTTTCTTTATCCACTTTCATATACATATATAACTATATTGTGGGGCTGCTCACTGTAAGTCTTCTTTCACAAACTTTTATATACTCGTCAAATATCCACTAGGTAAAGCCCTGTTGGTCACTCTTAAATACAAACAAAACTAGATCCCCATAGGATTACCAGACACAGTCTTCCCTCCTCTTGGGGTTAAATAATATGGAGACGTGAAAGGCAGCATTCTTAGTGAACCCTTTCTCAGACTGTCACTCTTAGAAATTGTCAAAGAGACTCTACTCCCCAAAGATGCTCTTTTCTCCGTGAATGGCATATCTTGAGTTTCTTCCAAATTCTCGGACTTTCCTGGCTTGATCTATTCTCGGTGAATGACATGTCTTGAACTTCTCGGGGTTTAGGGACCCACGGGCTTCTTAAAAGCATCCCCGCCTTCTCTTGGGCATTGTACAAGGACCCTTCGGCTTCTTAGAAGCTCTCGTGCCTTCTCTTGAGCTTAGTACAAGGACCCAGAGACCTCTACAGGTATAGGAATAGAACCTAGTCGTCAATTTGCTAGAGCTGTCTTTCTGAGTCAAGTGTTAGACCAGTTAATGGGTTGACCTTGATCCCTTAACATACCACCTTTCTCTTGGGCATCATACAAAGATCGTTTACTACCTAAGAATCGATTTATTAAACCACCAGTATACTTGGACAGTCTCAATACCCTTTGGATTTCCCATTTCCTTAAAGAACAGGAAATAACCCTAATCCTCTGATCAGTTCCAAGGCACAACCATACCTTTAATCTTTCCCTTTATAAGAACTGATTTTCTCTTTATCCAACATACTGGACCTGTCACTAAACTGAAGCAGTCACCAACATAAATAGCCTCCACTTGGACTTCGTACAATGATTCTCCCCAGCGGAGCTAACCCTTTAGCCTCCATCTCGGGCTTCATTGTTGAGTATAAAAGACTCTCTTGTTGAGTCAAACCTGTTTAGCCTCCATCTCAGGCTTCGTACGAGATACTAAAAGCACTTTCTTGTTGAGTATAAAAGACTCTTGTTGAGTCAAACCTGTTTAGCCTCCATCTCGGGCTTCGTACGAGATACTAAAACACTCTCTTGTTGAGTATAAAAGACTCTCTTGTTGAGTCAAACCCCTTTTAGCCTCCATCTCGGGCTTCGTACGAGATACTAAAACACTTTCTTGTTGAGTATAAAAGACTCTCATGTTGAGTCAAAACCTTTTAGCCTCCATCTTGGGCTTCGTACAAGACACATAAAAGCACTCTCTTGTTGAGTCAACCCTTTTAGCCTCTCTCTCGGGCTTCGTACGAGACACATAAAAACACCCTCTTGTTGGGTCAATAGCCTCCTCTTAGGCTTTGTATAAGAAAACCCCGGTTGAGTCAATCAACCTTTTAGCATCAAAATCTGTGCCTTGCTCACAGTATACAAACATCAACAACTCCTTTTCCTTCATCTAAATTGCTGTAAGTGCAAGCCTCTGGATTATTTACATCCACGCCACTGTCCCTCTTTTAGCATGAGAAATTCCTAAGGAAAGATGGCATTGCTCTAAACTGAGTTAAAGTCTTCTCCTTCAGGTTAAAAATCCCCTATAAAGGAAATTATGGAATTGTTGGGTTCACATATCCCAGTTAAAGTAATTCTCCTTTATAATCAGTCACCCAACAGTTGTGACTAACAGACCAAATATCCCCTTTTAGAGATGACAAATTCTCTCTCATCAATAAACCCTTTAGCTTCACATCTTGGGTTTCGAACAAGATACAAATAGACCCTTCAGCTTCACATCTTGGGCTTTGAACAAGATACAAACCACATTTAGCTTCACGTCTTGGGCTTTGAACAAGACACCAAAACAACCTTTTTTCCTCCCATAGAATAGGAGGAACTACAATCGCTCTGATTTCCCTGTTTCATCAAACGGGAATACGTAGGCATAAGATTGAAAAAATCTCAGCGAGCATACCTATCAAAAACCCAAAACCCAGTATCTCCACCAAATCAACCCAAAAGCATCAAATCTAAACACAATACCAAAAACCTCACAAATAATCCACACACTGTGTCCTTAACAAAATAATCAAAGATTGGGCCCCACATCCACATAACATCTGTAACCTAACAGACCGCTGTTCAAACTCAGTATGCAAATAGGGTTAATTAGAGACATCTATTTCCCTTCCTTAATCAGCTCAATAGGATAAAAAATGAATCGAACTGTAGTACCCCAAGCGATAGTGACTTAGGACCACAAAAATCGCGCTACAGAAAAAAATGTCGCCCACCGTGGGGCCCCTTTCTTACAATCTTCGATAGAAAACCTTAAGTTCTCAAAATGTCACAAAAATGACGACTCTGCTGGGGAGTCATTGTCTGTATAGGACCATAAGACTAGAGGTCTAGGATGATTAAGACAAATATATATACTGTTTTTCCTAATTGATATCTGTGTTTATTTTTCTGCTAATGGGAATGCGTGTGATGCCGCATGTGGAAAGATTGAGTATACACCTAAGATAGGTGATGGCAATGCGGGTAATCTTACGGGGAGTGAATCCCATTTAAGAGTCCCCGATCGACCATCAAACTCAGTGGAGACTCCCTTTGCAGATACATTGCTTATACGACTTCGGTTGTTGAAAGTAGTGTGGTCGACTGGGTTATCTGAGAAGCTGAGGTTTTTAGTAGACTTAAGCCATTTTGTAGTGCGGAAGCTATCAGAAATAGTTGTCACGCGATACTACCCTCATCTGAGATCGCTCTAGGATACATCAGCCCGCTGGCGATCCGCTTGTTGTTGTTATCCCAAGAGGGGTTAATGATTTTGCGGACAGGTACAAAAAATCACCGGTATAAACCTTTGAGGGGGGGGGGGGTAGAGCTTTGACTTCATGACACCGACCCTTTGACCCCATGTTTTTCTATATTTTTGTGTGTTGCATTCATACATTCATCTAAAAAAACATTCAAAGAAAAAAATCTTCTCTTCTAATCTCTCTTTTTCAAATTAAACTGAGACAATGATTGCAAATATCAGAGAACGGAGATTGCGTTAATGGATTTCGATAGAAGAAAAACTCATAAGTACACCTTCAAGGTTCCAAAGCTAGAGGATTTGAGAGGTTTGGAGAGAATCATCACCAACCACGAGGCTTTCAGAGCCAAGTATGGAGGACTGTTGTCCTTGTTAAGGGTCCACGTAATTGAAGGAATCCTGTCCATGTTAATCCAGTTCTACGGTCTGGTTTATCACTGTTTCACATTCCCGGATTATCAGCTTGCACCAACACTGGAGGAGTATTCTCACCTGACTGATTTACATATTACTGATCAAGCTCCCTTTTCTGGACTGGAAGAAATTCCAAAGGATCAGACCATTGCAAGAGCAATTTATTTGGACGAGTCAGAAGTCAGGACTCACATGACCACTAAGGGTGGAATCCAGGGTTTTCCAGCCCAGTTCTTAATAAAGAAAGCTCTGTACTTTGCTAGTATAGGGAACGTGGCCACTTTCGAGAGCATCTTTGTTTTGCTTACCTACGGGTTATTTTTGTTTCCCAACATTGATAACTTCGTAGATATCAACGCCATTAAGATTTTTCTGATTGGAAACCCCGTATCAACCTTACTCGCAGATGAGTATCATTCGGTACACTTAAGGAATTTGTATAATGGAGGAATGATCACATGTTGTGTACCCCTGCTATACAAATGGTTCACTTCCCATTTTCCCAAGTCTGCTGCATTTTCGGATCAAAAGAATACTTTACGTTGGTCGCAGAGAATCATGTCTCTTACCAACTCTGACATCGATTGGTGCAATCGAATCTACGACGGGATCAGAATCATTGACCGTTGTGGAAATTTCCCAAATGTACCCCTTATAGGAACTAAGGGAGGAATCAACTATCATTCGGTGTAAGTTCGTCGTCAATTTGGGTACCCAATGAGCCATGTCCCGTGCAATGCTCATCTGGAAGGTCTTTTCTTCAAGGAAGGAGAAAATGGCAGGGCACTAAAAATAAAAATACTGCATGCTTGGAAACACGTTCACAGGAAAGGATGAGAGTCTCTAGGAAAACCAGATTGTGTCTCAGGGGAGCCTTATCTCCACTGAGTACAAACTAGAGCTCTCAAGCTGAGGATACCTTACCCTTGTCAGGAAGTTCTTCCATTAAGGGACTCCGCCCTTTATTTCATTTCTAAGACGAAAAAACTTCAAGTTACTCTCAGCAAAGTTCAACAAGAGAAGAGGTCTTGGAGGAACAAGTACCGTATTCTCAATGTGGAGTGTAAGAAAATACAGCAGCTATTAAGAGAAAAAGATGCTCTGATTGAGATTTTAGAGCAACATGTTGTAGAAAATCAGGATGACCAAAGGAATTTGCTTGCTCCTTTCACTTGGCAAAGGAATGACAACCCGACAACGGCCCAAGAGCCTCGGTCAAAGAAAAGGAAAGTACCAGAACCAGCACCTGAGCTCTCCTCAGAGAGGACCTAGGACCCATTAGCTTAGATTTCCTTTCGCAGAACTTTGTAATTTACTGTATTTCCGTTTCCGCAATCCTTTGAATTCAATAAAACGGGGTTTCCCCACTGTTTGATATTTGCAATCTAATTGTCGAAGTTTACTTTGAATAAACAAAAACATACAATTAAAATAATCATTGCATGTCATTCATCATAAACGCATTCTTCTTACCTACAAATCTCATGTTTGTGTCTCGATTCTAGAGTCAAACTGTCTCATTCGTACAATACTCGGGCCAATCGTCAGAAAAAGATGGATGATCTCGAGGAAGAGAACAAAGAGTTGAGGGAAGAGACCGACACTCTGAAAGAGGATCTGAGAAAGCTTCATAACGACATGCAAGCTCTAGCAGAAGCTCAAGTGCAACAACAAAGGACTGTGATATCAGAGATCACATCGACGCCCATAGTGGAGAAGTATGGTCCTAGGTACAAAATGCTGGAAGATCATCCCTGGGGCGCCACTCAACTATATCCCAGAAGGATATGTTCCGCCGATCACTGAGGATCAGGGAACCGCAGCAGGAACTGCTGGGCCTAAAGGTTACAAACTTCGGGAAAGCGAAGATGTCAGGGGCATGACAGCAACTCCTGAAGGTTAAAAACTTCGGGAGGCACTGAGAGTCTCGTCCATAATGACTATACCACCACCCGTGGTACACACTGTCCCGGAAGGACAGGTTCCATAGATACCTTCTGGTGGAAATGACAACATGTTCGACAGAAAAAATGAGTTCCAGGAATAATTCCTGGAGATGCAGAAGGAACTGCAAACCCTTCGCGGTCAGGATTTATTTGGAAAGGACGCCGCAGACCTTTGTTTGGTCCCCAATGTGAAAGTCCCGCATAAATTCCAGGTGCCCGATTTTGAAAAGTACAAGGGTAACTCTTGCCCTCAAAGTCATTTAGTGATGTACGCTCGACGAATGTCAGCTCAGACAAAGAACCAAGAGCTACTGATTCACTACTTTCAGGATAGTTTAACCGGTGCCGCACTCAAATGGTACATGGGTTTAAACCGCGCTACGATCGGCACATTCAGAGATCTTGGCGCTGCTTTCGTTCAACAATATAAATACAATTTGGACATGGCACCAGACAGAGATCAACTCAGATCGATGTCACAAAAGGACAAGGAAACCTTTAAGGAGTACGCTTAGAGATGGCGTGAAATTGCCGCCCAGATTTGTCCACCTCTTGAGGAAAAAGAGATGACAAAGATCTTCTTAAAGACCTTAAGCTCATTTTACTAAGACAGAATGGTCGCCAGTGCGCCCAGTGATTTCACCGAGATGGTGGGCATGGGGGTTCGTCTTGAGGAAGTCGTCTGAGAAGGACATTTGGTTAAAGACGCTGGATCATCAAGTAGTACAAAATGATACGGTAGTGCTCTCCCTAAGAAAAAAGAGCAAGATATCGGGAATATCTCTCTCGGAAAGCAAAGGCGACGATATCAACCAGTAGCAGCTGTAACTCCTGCTATCAACCCTGTGCCTGTTCCTACGTATCAACCTCAGGTTACGCAGAGCCAACCTAATCAACAGCAATATCAGCAAAGGACACAACAGCCTCTTCAGCAGGCTCGTCCTCCGTACAATAACAACCGTACAACACTACTACCAGGGTTCGACCCTAAACCGATGTTGTACGCGGAATTGCTTTCATTATTACTGGTCAAGGGGTACGTCCAAACTAAGTCTCCTCTTACAGTACCAGAAAATCCAGCTTTCTGGTTCAAAACATATCAGACTTGTCCTTACCATCAAGGAGGACCAGGGCATAACATAGAAAATTGTCTCAGTTTCAAATCTGATGTGCAAAAGCTTGTTAGGAGCGGGGTCTTATCTTTCAAGGATACAAATCCAAATGTTCTCGCAAACCCGCTGCCTCAACATGAGAAAGCTGCAGTCAATTTGATAGAGGGGGAGTCTAACAACACTTATCAAATTCATGATGTACTCTTATTAAGGGCTAATTTGGTCAAGATGCATTATAGACAGAGCGGATATGGCCATGTGCCACCTCATAATTATCACCAGTGTGATATCTTCTCTAAAAACAATCAAAGATGTTCTGTGGTGCAATCAGCTCTACAGGAACAATTGGATCCCAGATGGATCCAAGAGCATCGAGTTCGTGGAGTCAACATGACCTATACGAACTTCAACATCATTCAGAACCACGACATCCGTGCAATGAATGTCAAACTGGTGGCAATGCACTCAAGGCAAAGCCAGTATCATAATCTGCCGCGACACGATTACAATTCCTGTCTGACTTGCTCGGTAAACAAACAGGGATGCTCTTTCGTACAAGAGGCTCTCCAGCGTCAGATGGATCTTGGATGGATCCAGGACTACCATGATAGAAATCCTTATCAGATCAACATGATTCAAATCTTTGATATTCGTCTGATGAATACCAGCTTGGTGGAGTTACATACCAGGCAGGTCCAACTCGGTTTTCTCACTTCACATGATTATCAGAACTGTAAAGGATGTTGTGAGAGTGACCAAGGGTGTGCTCTCGTTCAGAGAACTTTACAACACTTGTTAAACCACTGGTGGCTTCTAATCTATCTGGATGAAGACACACAACAAATCAGTGTGCTTAATGGAAACCCTACTCGGCGTCAAAGTCAGGATGTCCGATCTATGGAAACAAACCTGGTAAGGTTGCACTGCATTCAAAGTGGGCGGGGCCAGGTGCCACCACACAACTATGAATGTTGTAGAGTCTGCTCGGAGAGAAACCAAGGATGCTACCTTGTGCGGGCAGCCCTTCAAGGTCAGTTGGATTGTAAAGAGATTCACCCGTGTCTGAGTTCCGAACCAGTCAACTGGACACCAGACTACTTCGCTAATCAAATCAAAGATGTGGTTGTCATCTCTGATCCTGAGAGGACCAAGGATGTTTGTACCATCATCCCTCTACTGGACGAATCAAAGGTTCTTAGCCAAGAACTGATTGAAGTTACTTATGACAGTTAAAAAAATCAGAAGGCTCGTGTAGTTATCTATCTACCGGGACTGTTACCGTATGAATCAACTAAGGCGATCCCTTACCAATACGGTACAACAATAATTGAGAATGGAAAGGAAATTCCATTACCCCCGTCGTGAATATTGCAGACATCAGTCGAGTAACACGGAGCGGCCGAATCTTCAACCGAGGAGTTGGAGAATCTAACAAAGAAAAGGAACTTCCGACAGAAGCTCCTGATCCACCAGTCGGTCAATCTAGTAATCCTGACCTTTCAAAGAACGACGATGAGATGCTGAAGCTCATCCAAAGGAGTGAATACAACATTGTTGATCAACTGTTACAAACTCCTTCAAAGATCTCAGTGCTATCACTTTTACTCAGTTCTAAAGCCCACAGAAAAGCTCAACAGAAAGTCTTAGAGCAGGCCTTTGTGGAACAGGATGTGTCAATACGACAGTTCGATAGCATCATCTCTAACATCACTTCCTGCAACAACTTAGGATTCAGTGATGAGGATTTTCCAGAGGGGGGTAAAAGTCACAACATGGCGCTCAATATCACAGTTAACTGCCAGGACGATGCTTTAGCCAGCGTACTGGTAGACACAGGATCAGCCATCAACGTTATGCCGAAGTCCACTTTAATGCGACTATCATTCAAAGAACCCCCGATGAGGGGCAGTGAGGTCATCGTCAAAGCCTTTGATGGATCTCGGAAAGCAGTTATCGGCAAAGTCGACCTTCCCATAACTATCGGTCCTCACACTTTCCTAATCACTTTCCAGGTCATGGACGTCCGGGCAGCATACAGCTGTTTATTAGGAAGACCTTGGATACACCAGGTTGGGGCAGTCACTTCGACGCTGCACCAGAAACTGAAGTTCGTCAAGAACAATCAACTCGTCACTGTCTATGGAGAAAAAGCCTTGATCGTGAGTAACCTGTCATTATCTACTTGTATAGAACCCGAGGAGGTTGTTGGGACTCAGTTCCAAGCACTTTTGGTGAGCAATGAGAATCAGTGAGAAAAAGAAACATCGATTTCCTCATACAAAGACACTCTCAAAGTAATCGAGAGTGGCAACGCAGAAGGATGGGGACAGCTTGTCATTCTTACTGATAATAAAACAAAGAAGGGTCTTGGTTTTTCTGCGACCTGCACCCAGACCGTTGCTAGCGATGAAAGTCTTTATCTCATTCAGGACTTCTTCTACAGTGGAGGTTTCCTTCACCCAGTGCCTAAAGCAGTCCATACCATCAACGAGGGAGATCCCTCTGATACGAATAAAGAATGGAAGTCCTATCTTAACGAGGATGGCTATATGTCTCAGGAAGAGGTGCCTACGCCATTTTTCTATCCCGCACAGAGTCCGAGATTTATACCAAGGTCAGACGTCAAAATGTTATATGGAGATTTGTGATTCACCGAGGATTTCGCCGCCAATGGGTTGCTGTCGATGTTCCGAAGATCGTTCATAAGTCAAAGTAATTGTCGTCTTTAACCTTTCACCCGGCCCAGGTGAAACGGATGTTTTGATAGGGCTCGTTTTCTGTAACTACAGAGTTTTGTTTTATAGGGCTGTAGTTTCAAGAATCGACTTGTTCATAAATAAGATAACGTTGTTCTGTAATCTCCACATTAATTGTTGTTTTCTTTGTCTTTTTTTTTTCAGAAAATGGTAATCCTAAAAAACAACTCAATAATAAAAACAAGAAGTTATCAGAAAATACACTGCACACACTTGCATTTTCTCTATCTCTTCTAAACACAAATCATACCGTCATGCAGATTGCTTGTTTTAAACCCCGTTGAAACATACCATCTAATGCCTTCTCCCAACTTTGAGTTCCCGGTATTTGGGGCTGAAGAAGAAGTTGACAACGAAATTCCAGAAGAGATCTCCCGACTACTTAAACAAGAGGAAAGATCCATTGAACCTCACAAAGAGCCGTTGGAAATGGTCAACTTGGGTTCAGAAGAAGAGAGAAAAGAAATCAGGATTGGAGCACTGCTCAGTCCAACTGCCAAAGAGAGTTTGACAAAGCTTCTCAGAGAATTCCCCGGTGTATTTGCTTGGTCCTATCAGGACATGCCAGGGTTGGATACTAGCATCGTGGAACATCATTTACCATTGAAATCGGAATGTCCGCCAGTAAAACAGAGGTTGAGACGGACTCACCCAGACATGGCCATCAAAATCAAGGAGGAGGTACAAAAATAGATTGACGCGGGTTTCCTCGCTACATCAGAATATCCTCAATGGTTAGCCAACATCGTACCCATTCCAAAAAAGTATGGAAAATTCAGAATGTGTGTCGATTAGAGAGATCTAAATAAGGCTAGTCCAAAGGACGACTTTCCTTTACCACACATTGACATGATGGTAGACAGTACAACAAAGTTCAAAGTTTTCTCCTTCATGGATGGATTCTCGGGATATAATCAAATCAAAATGGCGCCGAAAGATATGGAGAAAACTTCATTCATTACCCCCATTGGGTACCTTTTGTTACAAGGTAATGTCGTTCAGTTTAAAGAACGCTGGGGCAACCTATCAAAGGGCCATGACTACTTTTTTTCATGACATGATACACAAGGAAATCGAGGTATATGTCGATGGCATGATTGCCAAATCTAAAACAGAGGAGGAGCATGTGACCCACCTATCAAAGCTATTCGAGCGGTTGAGAAAATACAAACTCTGCTTGAATCCCAACAAGTTCACCTTCGGTGTCCATTCAGGGAAACTTTTAGGGTTCATTATCAGCCAGAAAGGAATTGAGGTCGATCCTGACAAGGTCAAGGCCATTCAAGAAATGCCTTCCTTGAAAACTGAAAAACTAGTCAGGGGATTCCTGGGACGTTTGAACTACATCTCCAGATTCATATTCCTCATGACCGCGACGTGCGCTCCGATTTTCAAATTACTCAAAAAGAATCAGGACTGCATTTGGATAGAGGACTGCCAAACCGCCTTTGACAGTATCAAGGAATACCTGTTGAACCCACCGATTCTATCACCTCTAGTGGAAGGAAGACCACTGATCATTTACCTCACAGTCCTGGAAGACTCCATGGGTTGTGTACTTGAACAACAAGATGATGAAAGAGTTGTGCGCAGAGTTCAAGATCAAACACCATAACTCATCTCCCTACCGACCTAAGATGAGTGGAGCGGTAGAAGAGGCTAACGAGAACATCAAGAAGATTGTTCAAAAAATGGTTGTAACCTACAAAGATTGGCACAAGATGTTGCCCCTTTGCTCTTCATGGTTATCGCACATCTGTCCGCACATCAACAGGGGCAACCCCTTTCTCTCTAGTATATGGCATGGAGGCAGTGCTCCCCAAAGAAGTAGAGATCCCATCAATCCGGGTATTGATGGAAGCTAAGCTTACAGAAGCTGAATGGTGTCAAAGTCGACACGATGAACTAAATCTGATCGAAGAAAAGCGAATTACGGCACTATGCCATGGTCAGTTGTATCAGCAAAGGATGAAGAAGGCGTTTGACAAAAAGGTTCGACCTCGTGTCTTCAGGAAAGGAGACCATGTGCTAAAAAAGATGCAATCCTTTCTCACTGACTCTCGGGGAAAATGGACTCCGAATTACGACGGCCCCTATGTGGTCAAGAAAGCGTTCTCAGGCGGTGCCCTAAGACTTGCAACCATGGATGGAGAAGAATTTTCCTACCCCACGAATGTTGACGTAGTCAAGAAATACTTAGCCTAAATAAAAAAAAAAGAAGATAAAAAACGTCTCGGTGGATTGAAAACCCGAAAGGGCGGTCCAGGAAAAAATTAGAGACATAACCAAAAATCATCCCGATGGATTGGTAATCTCAAAGTAAAATCTAGGAAAAAATTAGGGATAATGGCAAGTAACTACGTCCAACAGGGGCAAATCCCTCAGCAACAGTCATGCCATCCATCAAAAAATCTCGATCAAGGTCATCTTCGACAGAAGCTCAGGATGTCCCGAATTCAAAGTTGGTAGAAGGATAGTGGTCGTTATGTTTCAATGTAGCCCTTTTCCCTTAAATTACCATTTTCTAACTTTGTAAATACTCTATGGAATCACGCGTTTGGCTGATTTCCATCCTATCAATAAAATTTGAGCCCTTGCGCTTTTGTTTGCAATTCTTATTTGTTTTAGCTTTACAGGACGACATTTTAACATGATCAACGATTCTTGAAATAAAACAAAAATGAATTTACTTGATAAAATTTTTTTGCTTTTAAAATAAAGATGGCAATTTCTTTCGACTGTTGAACATCGAAAGAACATCGATCGCTTCTCTAGAAGTAAGCGAACTTCAAAGTGCATAATCAAATTACTCCTTCTAAACCAGTGCGCCTGAATGAAGGATCAGTTATGTTAAAGACCATGTTTCATCTGACACCCCCCAGCAGAGTTCTTACCTCCTAAGCCCGACCAATGGTTGTTCCCCGCAGGGACTATTTCTCCTAAGCAAGGCAGAATTGCTATCTTGAAACAACGGTACTTCTTCGTCCCTCGCAGTGGCCGAGTATCCAGTCCTGCTCATCTATTAGTCTATATGTCATGTCAGTTTTGTCAGCATAAACATACATACATCATGCATGGTTGATTTACATTCACATTCATATTACATCACTATCACTTTAGTCGGTCTTATCCCCTAGTGATAAAAGTCCTCTCAATCGAGTTGTCAGTTCTTTCCTCGTCAGGAAATGTTGCGTCTGCACTATCTCTCTCCTCCAGTTTATTTCTGGATTGGAGTTGGCCCTTGACCACTTTGATAACTTGAACCTATGAAGAACAAGAAAACATTCGAAAAATGTCACTCTTCACCATTGAAGATGATATCTTCGCTTTCCCAGATTAAGGAAAATCCCCAGAGAAAGCCTCACAACTAAAGACTTTCAGCAACACATGGATTTTGCTCTCCGGAGAGTCGATGTAATGAAGTCATCAGCACCTCAAAATTGGATCACATCATATGGCATTTCTCCAAGAAGATCTCCGAGAAAAGTATGATGTAATATCTCCGAACGAAAGCAGACTCTCAAGAGACTCATTTTCCCCGATAGAGTCGACAAATGGCATCTCCAACAGAGAAGTTTGTACCCCTCTACAATTCAAACAGATGGGTTCCCCAGCAAGTCTGACATCAAAAGTTTTTCCCATCAAATGGCATCTACCCAGGAAAATTCGGCGAGAAGTTTGAGGAAAACCGCTACGCATATCGTCCCTTGTCAAGAAGTTTATTGACAAAAGAAACTGAGACCAGTTCCTTGGTAGGAAACCAGGATCGAGGGGAAGTTTAGTTCAGAAACTAAGACCAGGTCCTTGGTAGGAAACTAGATTCGAGGGGAAGTTTATATCAGAAACTAAGACCAGTTCCTTGGTAGGAAACCAGGATCGAGGGGAAGTTTAGTTCAAAAACTGAGACCAGTTCCTTAGCACAAAGATCAGAATTGAGGGGAAGTTTAGTTCAGAAACTGAGACCAGTTCCTTGGTACAAAGACCAGGATCGAGGGGAAGTTTACCTTTTCCAAGCATTATTGCTTAGCAAAAGAAGAAGGATGTGCAAACTGCCATTCATAACCACCATCAAAATTTTGGGTATTCCGATATTTAATCCCCTTGCACCCCGAATACCTCCACCATTCACGCCTTCGGGTCCAAAAAGATTAAATAGGGGCATCTGTCATACCCCAAATTTTGACCACTAAGATTTCCCATCATTGTGCAAATCATCATCACAATATGGATGGACCATCATGCCTCATTAGTCTCCCCAAAGATGGGTGAGCCTTCACTGCAATCAGAATTCGGGTTTCATGCCCTCTCTGAGCTTTAGACAAATGATCAATCAAGGAATGACATGATCTTCAACTTGTCTAAACTTCTCAAACATCCCCAATGGATCAAGAGGACTCCCACCTCAAGGATTAAGCACAAGGCTGCAACAGTCACAGTGGATCAAGCCTCAAGATCACTAGTGTCACCAAATTAGGGTCTTGGTCGACCAGGGCCTCCAGATGGGAATTTTCCTCTGGGCATGAGCCAATGCTTCAAAGTATAACCTAATATACCCCATGGAACCTCATGGACCCAATCATCAAGTCAATTTAGCCTCAGGGAATGCATTCACCAAAAATCAGGAATTAGGGTTTCTTGACCTAATTCACCCCTAAGTTGACTTTTGGGACAAAACATGAGCCAAGACCTCAAAGGAGGATTTGAGGGTCTCTAATACACCACATTGATCCATTTGCAACAATGGATTTGTCTAAGAAGCTTGAGCAACAAGTTTCAATTGCATCAGAACCACAATTAGGGTTTTGAGGAAAAAGTCAACAGTGCCTTTGACTTTTGACCAAGACATGCTCCCAAACCTTGGGACATGATTTAATACACCCTATAACACCTATGAAATCAATCCATCAAGTTTGATTTAGGTCAAGGACTTGATTTCATAGAGGATCGTACAGTTTGGAATTCATCTGATAAAAAGTCAACTGTGCACAAAAGTCAACTTTGACTTTTTGAGATTTTTCACAATTATGGTTCCTTAACCCTAAAATGATATTAATGTGTGATTGGAATCATCATTCATCAAGAAAAATCAAGAAAAGTGGGATAACTTGTAAAAGGGGTAACCATAAAAACTTAGAAATTTTTCTAAGTTATGGAACAAAGTGGTTAGGGTACCAACTTTGGAGGATCATAACTCCTAAACCACAAGGCCATTTTTCCCTATTCAAAGATGGATTTGTAGCTCTCATGGCCCTCTACAAAAGCTTCAAACACAACTCATTCCAGTTCCTCATGGATTTTAAGTTATGGAATGATCAAAATCACAAAAAGTGAAAATGTCATGTTTTCCAACACTTAGTGAAATTTTCACTAAGTCAGAATCTGCCTTCACTTTTTTCCAAATGTAGGGGCATTTTTCACTTGGATCCAAAAAGTATCAAAACCAATTATGATCAAATAGTTGTTGTATCATATAAGGGCTTTCCAAAATGGCCAAGAACTCCATCAAAGTCCACTTGAGCCATGAGATATGACAATGGCAATAAGCCTCGCTGCAAACTGTCAAGGCAAGGAAGATTTGTGCATTTTGCTCGATTTGAGCTATTTGTACAAATGACAAACAACTCTATCCATCTGAACACCTCAGGGGGAGACCAAGGTGGGACAAACACTAATCCATAAGCCTCCCAAGTCTTTGGAACCAAAAGTAGCATGCCAAACCTAGAAATCCCTAAAAGAGGGACAAGACTCCAATTTTCGTTTGGAGCATTTAATGGATGCACCAAGGTGGCATGGACTGAGCCTCTTCCAACTGAATTCAGTCAAGGATGATCCAAGACCAAGGGGACCAGCAGCCTGTGCCCTAACCTCTAGTCAATGGCTAGAGGAGACTTGGATTCTCATTGATCAACATTGGCCAAACCTCTGCAGCAGTTGCCATTCACTATTGCTTGCAAAAAAAACTTACTCTACTATAAATAGAGCTCATTTGTGATCAGTTTTAGTACACCAAAGCCATCAAATAGATGTTTTCCTCAAAATCTCCTTCTTCACTCCAAAATTGCCTTCCAAAGCAAGTCATTATCGGGTTTTGAGTTTGAGACCTATTCCAACCAAACCAATCACACACACACCTCATAAACATCATATAGAAGTGATCCAAACACTTAAACAACATCTGGAACACTGATTTCACAAAATCACCAGCCAACTGCTCAAGGTTTTAACCAAGTTGCTGTTGGGATACCATCTTCAGTTCCAACTTGTTTCAAACCATTCCAAACACTCAGGCACATCACTTGGCACCTAGGAAAGCTATTCACATCATTGGAACCTAGCTCTAACACCTCTAACATAAAACACGATCACCAGCTGCAAGAGGTAAGCATGAGCTCTTCTAACTCTATGATCCACGCATTTTTTACTGCACAATAATTTGGCCATATGTTCATAATCATACATGGAGTGTTTTCCCTCAATCAATTGCTTTGTTTGAATCGTGTATGAAATTTCTGAGCCTTCATGAAAATTTTAGGGTTCTTGAGGTTTCTCTTTGATTTCTTATTCCATGCTTAAAATAAATGAAATTCAAGACCATAGACATGATCGTGAGGTGAAAACGAGCAGATTGATATGTAGATTGCATGATATAATCAAGTATTCAATGAGATTGGATAGAAAATGCAAATCTGCAGAAACAGAGGGTGGCGCGTGTTCTTGCCATGTTCTTGGCGCCCTTTTTGAAAATTCAAATATTTGAATTTTTGTGATTTTATTTAATTGATTCAAACATTAATTTCCTTCTGAGTTTTAATGATTTTGAGTTGATTCTTTTTTTAATAATTCAAAAAAATGTTAAAATATTTTATTTTACCAAAAAATCCCAAAAATATTACTTATTTCATATATTTGATATTTTTGCAAAGAAATAATGTTTTATTTGTTTTTAACATTTGAAATATTTTTTCTCCCTTGATTTTCCAAACTTAATTGATTTCCAATTATTTTGTGGGTATAAACATGATTTGTCAAACATTAATCTAATACCACAATTTGTTTTTCACACATGTTTAACAGTCTTGATCATTTTAATTGAATTTTTATTCAATTAAAATATATTTTGAAAACAAATTAGGGTTTTGATCAATTCAACCCTCATTTTTTCAAAACTTTTTGGGCCACTTGATAGAGTGTAAGACCCAACCCTTTGTAAATACAAACCTTTTTGGGCCTCAGTGTATTGTATAAGTCCCGATCCCATCAAAAAGTTCGGCGCGATCGTCGCCTTTTTAACAAAAAACCTTGGGCCTCTCCTTGAGTTATAAGCCCCATCTTTTCTTTTAAAATCATTTTTGGGCCTCTAAAAGAGTGTAAGACCCAACCCCCTTTTAACCAAAACTTTTTGGGCCTCAGACATGGTATAAGTCCCTCCGCGTTAAAAAAGAAATCTCGGCATGATCGCCAGTTCAAAAACAAATCATCTGGGCCTACCCTCGTGTTATAAGCCCCATTATTTTTCTTTAAACACCTTTGGGCCTCTTGAGAGAGTGTAAGACCCATCCCTTTGTACAGAAAACCTTTTTGGGCCTCAGTCACTTGTATAAGTCCCTGTACAATTTCAAAACAACAGTGCAATCACTGATAAAACCTTGGGCCTCTCCTTGAGCTGTAAGCCCCAATAATCTTTTCAGAGCACTTTCTCCTTTGATTTAGAATATAATATTGTTATCAAAGCTTTCTTTGTTGAACAACTAACAAAACAGCATGGAAGCTCTACAACCGAGTAAGTGTTTACCCGCTTTCTTTATCCACTTTTGTATACATATATAATTGTATTGTGGGGCTGCCCACTGTAAGTTTTCTTTCACAAAATTTTATATACTCGTCAAATATCCACTGTGTAATACTAGTATAGTTATTTAGAGTTTTCCCCGACAACTACGTCTAGCACTAGGTAAATCCCTGTTGGTCACTCTTAAATACAAACAAAACTAAATCCCCATAGGATTACCAGACACAGTCTTCCCTCCTCTTGGGGTTAAACAATATGGAGATGTGAAAGGCAGCATTCTCGGTGAACCCTTTCTCAGACTGTCACTCTTAGAAATCGTCAAAGAGACTCTACTCCCCAGAGATGATCTTTTCTCCGTGAATGGCATCTCTTGAGTTTCTTCCAAATTCTAGGACTTTCCTGGCTTGATCTATTCTCGGTGAATGGCATGTCTTGAACTTCTCGGGGTTTGGGGACCCACGGGCTTCTTAAAAGCATCCCCGCCTTCTCTTGGGCGTTGTACAAGGACCCTTCGGCTTCTTAAAAGCTCTCATGCCTTCTCTTGGGCTTAGTACAAGGACCCAGAGACCTCTACAGGTATAGGAACAGAACCTAGTCATCAATTTGCTAGAGCTGTCTTTCCGAGTCAAGTGTCAGACTAGTTAATGGGTTGACCTTCATCCCTTAACATACCAACTTTCTCTTGGGCATCATACAAAGATCATTTACTACCTGAGAATCGATTTCTCAAACCACCAATAGACTTGGACAGTCTCAATACCCTTTGGATTTCCCATTTCCTTAAAGAACAGGAAATAACCTTGATCCTCTGATCAGTGCCAAGGCACAACCATACCTTTAATCTTTCCCTTTATAAGAACTGATTTTCTTTTTATCCAACATACTGGACCTGTCACTAAACTGAAACAGTCACCAGCATAAATAGCCTCCTCTTGGGCTTCGTACAATGATTCTCCCCAGCAGAGCTAACCCTTTAGCCTCCATCTCGGGCTTCGTACGAGATAGAAAGTCACTCTCTTGATGAGTATAAAAGACTCTCTTGTTGAGTCAAACCTGTTTAGCCTCCATCTCAGGCTTCGTACGAGATACTAAAAGCACTCTCTTGTTGAGTATAAAATACTCTCTTGTTGAGTCAAACCTGTTTAGCCTCCATCTCAGGCTTCGTACGAGATACTAAAAGCACTCTCTTGTTGAGTATAAAATACTCTCTTGTTAAGTCAAACCTGTTTAGCCTCCATCTCGGGCTTCGTACGAGATACTAAAACACTCTCTTGTTGAGTATAAAAGACTCTCTTGTTGAGTCAAACCCCTTTTAGCCTCTATCTCGGGCTTCATACAAGATACTAAAACACTCTCTTGTTGAGTATAAAAGACTCTCATGTTGAGTCAAAACCTTTTAGCCTCCGTCTTGGGCTTCGTACAAGACACATAAAAACACTCTCTTGTTGAGTCAACCCTTTTAGCCTCTCTCTCGGGCTTCGTACGAGACACATAAAAACACCCTCTTGTTGGGTCAATAGCCTCCTCTTAGGCTTTGTATAAGAAAACCCCAGTTGAATCAATTAACCTTTTAGCATCAAAATCTGTGCCTTGCTCACAGTATACAAACATTAACAACTCCTTTTCCTTTATCTAAATTGCTGTAAGTGGCAAGCCTCTGGATTATTTACATCCACGCCACTGTCCCTCTTTTAGCATGAGAAATTCCTAAGGAAAGATGGCATTGCTCTAAACTGAGTTAAAGTCTTCTCCTTCAGGTTAAAAATCCCCTATAAAGGAAATTATGGAATTTCTGGGTTCACATATCCCAGTTAAAGTAATTCTCCTTTATAATCAGTCACCCAATAGTTTTGGCAAACAGACCAAATATCCCCTTTTAGAGATGACAAACTCTCTCTCATCAATAAACCCTTTAGCTTCACATCTTGGGCTTCAAACAAGATACAAATAGACCCTTCAGCTTCACATCTTGGGTTTTGAACAAGATACAAACCACATTTACCTTCACGTCTTGGGCTTTGAACAAGACACCAAAACAACCTTTTTTCCTCCCATTGAATAGGAGGAACTACAATCGCTCTGATTTCCCTGTTTCATCAAATGGGAATACGTAGGCATAAGATTGAAAAAATCTTAGCGAGCATACCAATCAAAAACCCAAAACCCAGTATCTCCACCAAATCAACCCAAAAGCATCAAATATAAACACACTACCAAAAACCTCACAAGTAATTCAGACACTGTGTTCTTAACGAAATAATCAAAGATTGGGCCCCACATCCACATAGCATCTGTAACCTAACAGACCGTTGTTCAAACTCAGTATGCAAGCAGGGTTAATTGGAGACATCTATTTCCCTTCCTTAATCAGCTCAATAGGATAAAAAATGAATTGAACTGTAGTACCCCAAGCGATAGTGACTCAGGACCACAAAAATCGCGCTACACATGATCGAACCCAAGGCTTCGAACGGACATCGGTTCATCCTGGTAGCCATTGACTACTTCACCAAGTGGGTCGAAGCAGTGTCATACACCAATGTGACCAGACAAGTGGTGGTCCGATTCATAAAAAACAATCTCATCTGCCATTATAGTGTTCTGAGCCAAATCATTATTGATAATGGATCCAACTTGAACAATAAGATGATGAAAGAATTGTGTGCAGAGTTCAAGATCGAACACCATAATTCATCTCCCTACCAACCTGAGATGAATGGAGCGGTAGAAGCGGCTAACAAGAATATCAAGAAAATCGTTCAAAAGATGGTTGTAACCTACAAAGACTGGCATGAGATGCTGCCCTTTGCTCTTCACGGTTATCGTACATCTGTCCGTACTTCAACAGGGGCAACCCCTTTCTCTCTAGTATATGACATTAGTCGTGTTTCCCATAGAAGTCGAGATCCCATCAATCCGGGTATTGATGGAAGCTAAATTAACAGAGGCTGAATAGTGTCAAAGTCGGTACGATGAACTGAACCTAATCGAAGAAAAGCGAATAACGGCTCTATGCCATGGTCAGTTGTATCAGCAAAGAATGAAGAAAATGTTCGAAAAAAAGGTCTGACCCCGTGTCTTTCGAAAAGGAGACCTCGTGCTCAAGAAGATACGTCATTCCTCACTGATTCCCGGGGCAAATGGACTCCGAATTATGATGGCCCTTATGTGGTCAAGAAAGCCTTCTCAGGCGGCGCCTTGAGACTCGCAACCATGGATGAAGAGGAATTTAACTACCCCACGAATGTTGATGTAGTCAAGAAATACTTCACCTAAATTAAAAAAAAAACGTCTCGGTGGACTAAAAACCCGAAAGGGCGGTCCAGGAAAAAATTAGAGACATAAGCAAAAACCATCCCGATGGATTGGAAACCTCAAAAGACAATCCAGGCAAAAGTTAGGGATTCATGGCAAGTAACTACGTACTACAAGGTTAAATCCCCAGCGGTAACACTCTTCGTTGAACAACTTCCAATCAAGGTCATCTTCGACGGAAGCTCAGAATATCCAGAATTTAAAGTTGGTTGAAGGGTAACGGTTGTTATGTTTAAATGTAGCCCTTTTCCCTTAAGCTACCATTTTCTAAACTTTGTAAATACTCTAAGGAATCACGCGCTTGGCCGATTTCCATCCTATCAATAAAATTTGAGCCTTAGTGCTTTTGTTTACAATTCTCATTTGTTTTAGCTTTTCAGAATGACATTTTTAACATGATTAATGATTCTTGAAATAAAACAAAAATGAATTTACTTGTCAAAACTTTTCTGCTTTTTAAATAAAGATGGCAATTCCTTTTGATTGATGAGCGCAAAAGGAACATCGAGGGTTTCTCCGAAGGTGATTGAACCTCAAAGTGCAGAATCAAAATACTCTTTCTAAACCAGTACACTTGTATGAAGGATCAACTGTGTCAGATGCAAATGTCCCATCTGATATCCCCGGCAGAGTTCTTACCTCTTAAGACCGATTGAACGATTCTTTTTCCCCCACAGGGACCACTTCTTCAAAGCAAGGCAAGATTTGCTATCTTAGACCGATGATACTTTTTGTCCCCCCGCAGTGGCCGAGTATCCAGTCATGTTCATCCACTAGTCTGTATGTCGCGTCAGTTTTGTCAGCATAAACATACATACATCATGCATGACCGATTCACATTCATAATCATATCGCATTAATAACACTCTAGTCATACTCATTTCCCCAAGTGATAAAACCCTATTGTCAGTCAAATTGTCAGTTGTCTTTTCCGCGTCAGATAAGACAAAATCCCGGCTTGAGTTCTTTCTTCGTCAGGAAATGCATCGTCTGAGCAATCTCTCCCCTAGTTTATTTCTGGATTAGAGATGGTCCTCGACCACTTTGATAACCTGAATCTCTGAAAGGCATGAAGGCATTCAACAAACATCTTTGGAATATCACTCTTCACCATTGAAGAAGATATTTTTGCTTTCCCGAATTAAGGAAAATCCCAGAGAAAGCCTCTCGGCAATACAGCAATTTCTTTCCGAAATGTTTACTGTCAAAAAGGTCATCAGCACCTCAAAATTAGATTGCATCACATGGAATTTCTCCAAAAAGATCTCAAAGAAAAGTATGATGTAATATCCCCAAGCGAAAAGCAGTCTCTCAGGAGATTCGTTTTCCCCAGTAGAGTCAACAAATGGCGTCTCCAACAGAGAAGTTTGTACACCTCTACAGCTCAGATGAATGGGTGTCCCTAGCAAGTCTGACCTCAATTTTTTTCCATCAAATGGCGTCACCCTCAGTAGAAAACTTGGTGAGAAGTTTGATGAAAACCGCTACACATAGCGTTCCTTGTCTAGAGAAGAACTCGACAAGAAGAAACTAAGACCAGTTCCTTGGCTGAAGACCAAGATCGAGGGGAAGTTTATTTCAGAAACTGAGATCAGTTCCTTGGCTGAAGACCAGGATCGAGGGGAAGTTTATTTCAGAAACTAAGACCAGTTCCTTGGCTGAAGACCACGATCGAGGGGAAGTTTATTTCTGAAACTAAGACCATTTCCTTGGCTGAAGACCAGGATTGAGGGGAAGTTTATTTCAGAAACTAAGACCAGTTCCTTGGCTGAAGACCAGGATCGAGGGGAAGTTTATTTCAGAAATTGAGATCAGTTCCTTGGCTGAAAACTAGGATCGAAGGGAAGTTTATTTCAGAAACTAAGACTAGTTACGTGGCTGAAGACCATGATCGAGAGGAAGTTTGACCCTTTTCTAAGTATCATTACTTTCCAAAAGAAGATGAATGAACAAATTGCCATTCATAACCACCGTCAAAATTTTGGGTATTCCGATATTTAATCCTCTTGCACCCTGAATGCCTGAATACCTTCGCTATTCGCACCTTCCGGTCCAAGAAGATTAAATAGGGGCATCTGTCATATCCCAAATTTTGACCACTAAGATTTCCCATTATTGTGTAAATCATCACCCTAATATGGATGTACCTTCATGCCTCATCAATCTCCTTAAAGATGATTGAGCATTCACTACAATCAAGACTTAGGGTTTCAGGCCCTCTTAGAGTACTTAGACAAAGGATCAATCAAGAAATGACATGATATTCAACTTGTCTAACCTCTCAAACACCCATAAAGGATAAAGAGGTCTCCCATATCAAGAATCAAGCACAAATTTGCAACATTCCAAGTGGATCAAGCCTCGAAATCGCTAGTGGCACCAAATTAAGATTTTGGTCGACTAAGGCCTCCAGATGAAAATTTTCTTCTGGACATGAGCCAATGCTTCAATGCACAACCTAAGATACTCCAAGGGACCTCATGGACCCAATCATCAAGTCAATTTAACCTTAGGGGATGCATTTACCAAAAATCAGGAATTAGGGTTTCTTGACCTAATTCACCCCTAAGTTGACTTTTGGAGCAATGTATGAGCCAAGACCTCAAGACATGATTTGAGGGCCTCAAATACATCATATTTATCCATTTACAACAACGGATTGATCCAAGAAGCTTGATTCACAAGTTTCAATTTCATCTGGACCACAAGTAGGGTTTTGAAGAAAAAGTCAACTGTACCTTTGACTTTTGACCAAGACATGCTCCCAAACCTTGGGACATGATTCAAGACACCCTAAAACACCTATGGAATCCATCCATTAGGTTTGAATTAGGTTAAGAACTTGATTGCATAAAGGATCGAACAGTTTGGATTTCATCTGACAAAAAGTCAACTGTGCACAAAATCAAGTTTGACTTTTTGGAATTTTTCACAAATATGGTTCCTCTAAGTCAAAAAACAATGTTAATGTATGATATTTATCATTATTCATTAAGAAAAATCAAGAAAAGTGAGCTTTCTTGCAAAAGGGGCAACCATAAGAAACCAAAAATTTTCTAAGTCATGGAACAAAAATGGTTTGTACCAACTTTGCAAGGTCATAACTCCTAAACCACAAGGCCTTTTTCTCCCATTCAAAGTGAAAATGAAAGTCCATCTGACATACTTCAAATATGTTAACTACAAGAAATTCCAAATCTCCATGGATTTTGAGTTATGGATGGAGCAAAATCACTAAAACATGAAAATACTACTTTTCCAACACTTAGTGAAAATCTGCCTAAGTTAAAAACAGTCCAAAATCCAAAATGTAGAGGCATTTTTCACTATGATCCAAGGGGATTCAGAACCATATGTAAGCATCAAAGTTGAAGTATGTTATCCTAGCTTTCCAAAGAGTACCAGAACACTCAAAGATTCCATGTAAGCAGGGAGATATGATCATCCCAAGTTGCCCTGCTGCAACTGTCTTCAAGACAGATTTTGAGACCTTTTCTTGTACCACACGATTTCCACTTACAGGTTTGTCATCTTGCCAACTTTGTCATCTTCCTAAATCAATAAGGATCAAATTGAATAATATCTAACTTGCAAAATTAGGCCAAGATGCTTCAAAGTTCATCCTTTGGCATGATGAGTCTTTGAACAAAGACTTGGAAAGTGCATTTATGTGCAATCGTGCATATTCAACAAAGCTGATCTTCTTAGTCAAGATTCATGCTTAAACAACATTAAAAACATCTGAGGAATGTGGAATTGGTCAAAACATATCCTTGTTGCTTGGAGGGGCCAATTTGCCTTGCATAAGAAGAAATGCCACCAAGCCAAAGCCATTGTATGTGATCTGATCTTGCAGCCATTCACTATTTCTCCAAGACAAAACTTAATCACCTATAAATATAGGTCACATTGCCTCATTCAGATCACACCAAAATAATACTACACTTGTTTTCACTCTCTTCTTGCTCTTGCTCCAAATTTTCACATTTTTAAAAGTGAGAATCTTTAATTTCAAAACCAGAGCATTTCTGTCCAAACTAATGATGTAAACACCTCACATACATCATGTGTAAATGATTCAAACACTAAAACAACATCAGTAACATCAGAATCACAAAGTGGTACCCCATTTGCACAAAATCCACCATCTACTGCAGAAGGGTTCGAGCTGATCAAACCAAAGGGCTTCCAACCACTCTAAGCATTCAAACACATTCCTTGAGCTATAAGGAAGCTGTCCAGATCATCAATTCACATCTGTAACACCTCCATCATCAAGCTCGATCACCAGCTGCAAGAGGTAAGCCTTGAACTTTCAAACTCATTAATGCATGCATCATAAACATGTTTTCAAGTTACCATTATGTTTCTGGATGCTCATAGATCATTTTCCCTCAATCAATTGCCATGAATAAATCGTGTATGGAATTTCATATTGGTTTGTGCAAATTAGGGTTCATCTGGTTCGTGCATGATAATTCTCTCCACACTTAATTTAAATGAAATTGAGTAATACCATCTTGTTCCTTGTTCAAAAGCGAGCAAGTTTGATGTTTACTTCATCCAATTCCATTGAGAAACAAGAGAGACTGGATTGATTCCACATCTAGTGGCATAGCGAAGAAGATGATGTTTTTCGCGCGTTTTTTCAAATTTTCAAATATTTGAATTATCTAATTAATTTTGATATTTATTTAATTGATTCAAAAATTAATTTCTCTATGAATTTTAATGATTTTGAATTGATTCTTTTATTCAAAATTCACAAAAATGTTAAATTATTTTAATTTATAGAAAAAATCCAATTTATATTATTTTTTAAATATAGTTAGAATTTTTGTAATTAATTTCATTTTATTTGTTTTTAAACATTTTAAAATGAAATTCCCACTTTGATCTTTTCATTCCAAATTAATTTCAAGCTTTCATGTGATTAAACATGATTTTTCAAAATCTTTTTCAAAGTTCACAAGTTATTTTTAAATATATTTGGTATTTTATATTTAATTTCCTTTGAAAATTATATCTTTTAAATTCAAAATTAGGGTTTCCTCTAAATTTTGATTTTTCAAACATTTTTCAAACACTTTGGGCATCTAATAGAGTGTAAGACCCAACCCCCTTTGTACATACATATTTTTTGGGCTTCAATATTGTATAAGACCCGATACGATTTTCAAAATAACGGTGCGATCACTGTTTTTAATTTGGGCCTCTCTTTGAGTTGTACGCCCCATCTCTTGTACAAAAATAAACTTTGGGTCTCTTGATAGAGTGTAAGACTCATCCCTTTGTAAATAAAATAGTTTTTTGGGCCTCAGCCATTGTATAAGTCCCGATACGTTAAAAATCTCGGCGCAATCGCCATTTTCAAAAACAATTCATCTGGGCCTCCCCTCGTGTTGTAAGTCTCATTCTCTTTTCTTTTAACACTCTCTGGACCTCTAATAGAGTGTAAGACCCAACTCCCTTGTACATAAATAAATTTGGGCCTCAGTTATTGTATAAGTCCCACTGTGTTTTCAAAACTGTGGCACAATTGCCTCTTTCAAAACAAAGTCATCAGGGCTTCTCCTTGAGTATAAGCCTCAATATTCTCTTTAAAATAACTTTCCCCTTTTGATTTAGGTTCAAATGCGTAGTTGTTATCAAAACTTTCTTTAATTTCTTAAACAACTAACCATACAGTTGTAACAATGGAAGCTTGCTCACCTGTAAGTTTTAAACAACTTTCTTTTACATACTTGTGTGTGTATATATATATATATATATATATATATATATATATATATATATATATATATATTTGTTTGTAATGCTGGAAGCGTGCTCATCTATAAGTCCTCTTACCCTCTTTTACATACTTGTATATATTTCATCTGTATGTATATACCTGTATATTATCTGCTTAGAATTTTCCCTGACAATTAGGTCTAGGATTAGATCAAACCAGTGGTCACTCTTTCAACAAAGTCAAAACTAGTTCCCTAAAGGAAGTTTCAGATACAGTCTTGCCTCCTCTTGGGCTTATACAATATGGAACAGAGAAAGGCATTATTCCCGGTGAAACTTTTCTCAAGACTGTCACTATTAGAAAATTGTCAAAGAAATTCATTTCCCCAGAGAGGATTAATTCCCGGTGAAACCTCTCTTGAATTTCTTCAAACCCTAGAACTGTTCTCTAAAGGATTAATTCCCGGTGAAACCTTTCCTGAAATGTTCTTAGGTTTGGACCCACAGGCTTCCTAAAAGCATCCCCAGCCTCCTCTTGGGCTTTGTACAAGGACCCTCAGGCTTCTTAAAAGTTCTTATGCCTTCTCTTGGGCTTGGTACAAGGACCCGAGACCTCTTACAGGTATAGGACAGAACTTAGACATCCTTTGTTAGAGCAGTCTTTCCAAAGAGTCAAAACCTCAGACCAATTTAGGGTTGATTCTCATCCCTTAAACACCTGCCTCCTCTTAGGCATCATACAAAAATAAACCTTTTCATACCAATAGACTTGGACAGTCTCATCTCCTTAAGGAAAAGGAGAAACCCTGATCATTTCATCAATCACCAACAGAGTTTAAACTTTTCATTCCTAAATTTCCCCATCTAGGGTCAGCTTACTATCAATATAACACTATCAGAACCTCAAGGCATCTGATATCTCAACTACTTTATAATCATCAGTAAGAGTTGATTCCCCATTTTGGACCTGTCTCTGGATCTCAATAATCCTCAGCAGAAGATAGCCTCATCTTAGGCTTTGTATATAGATCTTTCCTCAGTCTCTTTTTTAGCTTCAATCTTGGGCTTTGAACAAGACACAAATACTCCTTTAGCTTAAATCTTGGGCTTTGAACAAGACACCAAACATCTCTTTCCTCCCATAGAATAGGAGGAACTACGATTGCTCTGATTTCCCTGTTTTCTTTAACGGAAATACGTAGGCATAAGATTGTGAAATCTTAGCGAGCACACATAACAAAATCTTTAGGTCCAGTACCTTACCAAAACATTGGAAAAACCCGAAACCAACAAAAACTCTCTCTCTCTCTCTATCTCTCTCTCAAACATTCCCAAAGGAGAAACTTTCCCAATCAACAGATGAACACTAGTAAATAAAAAACAATAGAATTGCTAACGGTCTATGGATAACCATATATAGGATGGGTAATTGACAACTCCCCATTGTATAACCTGACCCCGGACCCCCCAATCTCTTAGCATTTGTTAAAGAAAACATTTGCGTGCAAGGTTAGTTTTAGATAGCTTCCCTTTCCTTTCCAGCTTCATAGGATAAATAAGAAATCCGAAAGTATCACCCAATTCCAACCAATGCGGTAAGGTGGTCGCGTCACCGACAAAAATAGCATGCTACAGTATTCCCGTAAAGATAACAGAGAAATCAGAGCAATCGTAGTTCCTCCTATTCTATGGGAGGAAAGATGTTTGGTGTCTTGTCCAAAGCCCAAGATTAAAGCTAGATGAGTATTTGTGTCTTGATCAAAGCCCAAGATTGAAGCTAAAGGGGTTTTTGAGAGAGAATTTGTCATCTCTAAAGGGAGATATCTCACTTATTCATAACAGATGTTGAGAAATTGATTATAAAGGGGAATTACTTTAACTGGAATGTATGGAATCCAAAAATGCCATAATTAACTTTATAAGGGAGAGGTCCTGAAGGAATAAACTTTAACTCAGTGTAAAACACTGCCATTTTTCGTTAGGAATCTTTCATGCTAAGAGAGGGACATTGGCTTGGATGTAAATAATCCAGAGGCTTGCCACTTACAGATGTTAGATGAAAGAGGAAGTTTACCAGGATAACAGAAGGACCACATCTTGGATTTTTTAATCAACAAGTGTGCCACTTATAGCAGTTATCTGGAATTAGGGTTTTTTGATTGTCTGTTTTGATATGTGATGTACAGAGAAATGTCTTCCTACAGAGAGAACTCTTGATTTCCTCTGAGGGGATGTTGATTTTTATGTGCCTTGATCAAAGCCCAAGGTTGAAGCTAAAAGGTTGACCCTACTAGGGGAGTTTTATATATGTCTTTTACAAAGCCCAAGGTTGAGGCTTAAAAGAAATTGACTCCACTGGAGAGGTTTTATCTGTTTTGTACAAAGCCCAAGATTGAGGCTAAAAGTTATTGACTTAGCTGGAGAGGTTTTTATCTGTCTTGTACAAAGCCCAAGATTGAGGCTAACTCTGCTGAGGAAAATCATTATACAAAGCCTAAGAGGAGATTGGTTGGGGAATTTCTTATATGAAGCCTAAAAGGAGGCTAGCTTCTGCTGAGGATTATTGAGATCCAGAGACATGTCCAAATTGGGGAATCAACTCTTGCTCAGTGTAGAAGAGTTGAAATATCAGATGCCTTGAGGTTCTAATTTTTCTGAGGGTTTATTGGTGGTAATTTGACCCTAGCTGGGGATTTTTAAGGTGAAGGTTTATACTTTGAGTTTGAAAACCTATGGAGTTTCTAACTCTGCTGGAGATTGATGAAGTGATCAGGGTTTTTCCTATTTTCTTAGGAAACCTGAGGGTTTCTTTGAGATCCAAGAGGAGATAAGACTTTCCAAGTCTACTGGTATGAAGAGGTTGACTCTTAACTGGAGGATGATCTTTCTATGATGCCCAAGAGGAGGCTTGATGTTTTAAGGAATGAGAATCAACCCTAAACTGGTTTGATGTTTTGGAATTCTAACTCTTTGGAGGATTGAACTAGTAGAGATGACTAAGTTCTGTCCTATACCTGTAGGAGGTCTTCGGGTCCTTGTACTAAGCCCAAGAGGAGGCTGAGAACTTTTAAGAAGCCAGAGGGTCCATTTACAAAGCCCAAGAGGAGGCTGGGGATGCTTTTAGGAATCCTGTGGGTCTCAGCCTGAGAAAAGTTCAAGAAAGGTTTCACCGGGAATAATCCTTTCTCTAGTGAACAGTTCTAGAGTTTGAAGAAATTCAAAAGAGGTTTCACCGGGAATTAGTCCTCTTTGGGGAAATGAATTTCTTGTACACACATTTCTAAGTTGTGACAGTCTTGAGAAAATTTTCACCGGGAATAATGCCTTTCTCTATTCTATATTGTATAAGCCCAAGAGGAGGCAAGACTGTATCTGGAATTTCCTATGGGGGAACTAGTTTTGACTGTATTAAAAGAGTAACCACTGGTTTGGTCTAAACCCAGACCTAATTGTTGGGGAAAACTCTAGGCAAATATATACAAGTATATATATATATATATATATACAGATGAAATATATAAACATGTATGTGTAGAAGAAAATAGTAGAACTTACAGTTGTACAAGCTCCAGCATTGTAACCACAACTATATGGTTAGTTATTCAAGAAATTGAAGAAAGTTTTGATATAACTTTGAAGTTGAATTTGAATCAAAAGGAAAGTTGTTGTAAAAGGAAGTTTGTGGCTTATACTCAAGGAGAGGCCCAGATGAAATCTTTAAAAAAGGTGACGATCGCGTCGTAGTTTTGAAAATCACATGGGGACTTATATAATGTCTGGGGCCCAAATTATTGTATTTACAAGAAGGATGGGTCTTACACTCTATTAGAGAAAGTTTATTTTTATTCAAGAGTTGAGACTTATAGCTCAAGGAGAGGCCCAGATGAAATACAGTGTTTGTACCGTTATTCTGAAAATCGTATCGGGACTTATACCATGACTGAGGCCCAAATTATTTATGTACAAAGGGGGGTTGGGTCTTACACTCTATTAGAGACCCAAAAGTATTCGAAAAGAATAAAGATGGGACTTACAACACAAGGGGAGGCCCAGATGAAATTGTTTAAAAACGACGATCGCTTCGAGATTTTTTTTAAATCGTATCGGGACTTATACAATGACTGAGGCCCAAATTGTTGTGTGTGACAAGGGATGGGTCTTACACTCTACTAGAGGCCCAAAAGTGTTTTGAAAAATGTTTGTGAGGGTGAAAATAATCAAAACCCTAATTCGATTAAAAATGCATTTTAATTTGAATAAAATCATTTAAAATGATCAGAATTATCAAACATGTGTGAAAAACAAGTTGTGATCTTGGATAAATGTTTGAAAAATCATGTTTTGTCCATAGAATGATTTTAAAATCATTTGAATTTGAAAAATCAAAAGAAAGAAATATTTTTAAATGCTTAAAAACAAATAAAAATAAATTCTTTACAAAAATATTAAATATATAAAATAAATAATATTTTTGTGAAATTCTTGTAAAATAAAATATTTTAACATTTTTGTGAATTTTGAAAAAAATAATCAATTCAAAAACATTAAAATTCAGAGAGAAATTAATTTTTGAATCAATTAAATAAAATATCAAAATATTCAAATATTCAAAAATTAAAAAATGGCGCCAAGAACAAGGGGAAGAACACGCGCGCACTCTATTTTCCCAGATTTGCAAAAGTTATGATATCTCACAGATTAAGCAATGAAATTAGATGAAACCAACCCCAAACTTGTTAGATTTTAACCCACGAACATGATGGTGGTGTTTAATTTCATTTATTTTAAGTTTGGAGTGAGAAATTCGTGATGAACACTGAAACCCTAGAATTTTGCATAAAGCTCATGAAATCTTAAACATGTAATATATGAAGCAATTAATTGAGGGTTATCACTCTATAGACTACCAAAAGCACGTTGGTAACTTGCAAATGAATTTATGATGCATGCAATATAGAGTTTGATAGGTTCAGGCTTACTTGAACTTGCTCGTGCAAGAGACTTTCGAATTTGGAGTTGGAGGTGTTCCAGATGTGTTGTGATGACTTAAACAGCTTCACTATACCTTATGGAGTGTGTTGGGAAGCTTGGACTTGATTGGAGATGTTTGGATCACTTCATGGCATCTCAGCTACATATGAGCTTCAAGATGATTTGGAGCTTTGAGATTTTGGTGTTACATGTGAGTGGGGAGTGTTTGATCAACTCACATATGATGTATATGAAGTGTTAGAACAATTGGTTTTGATAGATTTGCTCCCAATTTGAAAACTCAATAGTGACTACAAGAAGAAGAAAAATCTGGTTTTTGGAATTTGATTTTGAGGAAAGCATTAGTTGTGGTGCTTTGGTGTACTTAAACTGATCACAAATGAGCTCTATTTATAGTAGAGCAAGTTTGTTTTGTAAGGATTAGTGAATGGCAGCTGGTACAACTCATTGTTTAATGGTTGCATAAAGGAATCTAAGTCTTCTCTAGCCATTGACTTGGGTCAATGCAGCAGGCCTATGGTCTTCTGATGCTTGTGTTCATCTTGACTTATTTCTAATGTTGTAGACTGATACATGCCAGCTCTATACACTCCTTGAATGCTTCATGACAAATTTGAAAGTTTTGGATTTGCAACATTGAATTTCACATGCCTACATGATGATCTTTTGTCTTGGGAGGCTTGTGGCTCAGAGATATTTTGCTTTGATCTGATCTTCAATGTTTCTAGAAGGATTACAAGACTTGTAATTGCACAAACTATCCAATTCGAGCAAATGACCTATAATCTGCCTTGGGAAGAAACCAATCTTTGATGCCATGTTCCAAGGGTTGTAGCTCTCTACTCAAATTGAATTTAGAGATGATCTGGTACTTGTTGGAAAGTTTTCATGACATACTTTAACTTTGTTGTCCGCCAATGGACCTGGTTCAGCTTGGATCAAGGTGAAAAATGGCCTCAAAGTTAGTAAAAAATGAAACTGATTCTGACTTGAAATTTTCACTAAGTGTTGGAAAAAGTGGTCATTTTCATTTTTTGTGATTTTGATCAATCCATAACTCAAAATCCATGAGGATTTGGAATCTGATGTAGTTGACACTTTTGAAGTATGTCATATGAACTTTCATTTGAGCTTTGGATGGAACAAAAAGGCCTTAGGGTTTGGGAGTTATGACCTTGCAAAGTGGGTACCAAATCCATTTTGTTCCATAACTTGGAAAAATTTAAGTTTCTTATGGTTGCCCCTTTTGCAAGTTACCTCACTTTTCTTGAACTTTCTTGATGGATGATGATCCAAACCAGGAATTAACATTGTTCTTGACTTAAGGAAGCCTAGTTTGTCAAGAAATTCAAAAAGTCAAACTTGACTTTTTGTCAGATGAATTTCAAACTGTGTGATCCTCTATACAATCAAGTTCTTGACCTAATTCAAACCTAATGGATGGATTCCATATGTGTTTTAGTGTGTCTTGAATCATGTCCCAAGGTTTGGGAACATGTCTTGGTCCAAAGTCAAAGGTACAATTGACTTTCTCTTCAACACCCTTATTGTGGTCCAGATGAAATTGAAACTTGTGAATCAAGCTTCTTGGATCAATCCATTGTTGTAAATAGATTAATATGGTGTAATTGAGGCCCTCAAATCATGTCTTGAGGTCTTGGCTCATGTCTTGCCTCAATAGTCAACTTAGGGGTGAATTAGGTCAAGAAACGCTAATTCCTGACTTTTGATGAATGCATCCTCTGAGCTTATTTTGACCTGATGATTGGATCCATGAGGTCCCTTTGAGCATTTTGGATCATGTTTTAAAGTATTGGCTCATTTCCATATGAAAATTCCCATCTAGAGGCCTTGGTCGACCAAAACCATAATTTGGTGACACTGGCGATCTTGAGGCTTGATCCACTTGGAATGTTGCAACCTTGCACTTGATTCTTGATATGGGAGACCTCTTGATCCTTCATGGGTGTTTGAGAGGTTAAACAAGTTAAAGATCATGTCATTTCTTGATTGACCCTTTGTCTGAGTGCTTTGAGAGGGCTCAAAACCCTAATTCTTGGTTGTAGTGAATGCTCAACAATCCTTGAGAAGATTGATGAGGTATGAAGGTACATCCATATTGTGGTGATGGTTTGCACAATGATGGGAAATCTTGTGATCAAAATTTGGGGTATGACAAATGTCCCTATTTAATCTTCTTGGACCTGAAGGTGTGAATGCCAAAGATATTCGGACATTCAGGGTGCAAGAGGATTAAATATCGGAATACCCGAAATTTTGACTATGGTTATGAATAACAGTTTGTCCATCTATCTTCTTTTGCTAAGCAATGTTACTTAGAAAAGGGTAAAACTTCCCTTCGATCCTGGTCTTCAGCCACAGAACTGGTCTTCGTTTTCTTTTGAGCACGAGGTCTCCTTTTCTGAAGACACGGGGTCAGACTTTTTTGTCGAACATTTTCTTCATTCTTTGCTGATACAACTGACCATGGCACAGAGCAGTTATTCTCTTTTCCTCGATCAGATTTAGTTCATCATGTCGACTTTGACACCATTCAGCCTCTGTTAGCTTAGCTTCCATCAATACCCGAATTGATGGGATCTCTAATTTTATGGGGAGCACTGCCTCCATGCTATATACTAGAGAGAAAGGGGTTGCCCCTGTTGAAGTGCGGACAGATGTACAATAACCATGAAGAGCAAAGGGTAGCATCTCATGCCAATCTTTGTAAGTTACAACCATTTTTTGAATGATCTTCTTGATATTCTTGTTAGCCGCTCTACTGCTTCGTTCATCTTAGGCCAGTTGGGAGATGAGTTATGGTGTTCGATCTTGAACTCAGCACACAACTCTTTCATCATTTGTTGTTCAAGTTAGATGAGATTGTTCTTGATAAATCGGACCACCACTTGTCGGGTTACATTGGTATATGACACTGCTTCGACCCACTTGGTGAAGTAGTCAATGACTACCAGGATGAACTGATGTCCGTTTGAAGCTTTGGGTTCAATCATGCCAATTATGTCGATTCCCCATATAGAAAAACGCCATGGAGAAGAAAATACTTTGAGATGCGTTGGTGGTACATGGATCTTGTCTGCATATATCTGACACTTATGACACTTCCTCATGTACTTCTAGCAATCGGATTCCAATGTCAGCCAATAATATCCTTCTCTCAGAATTTTTCTTGCCATTGTGTGTCCGTTGGCATGAGTGCCAAAAGATCCTTCGTGAATCTCTTTCATCAACATGTTTGCTTCTTGTCTGTTTACGCATCTAAGTAAAACCATGTTGAAGTTTCTCTTATAGAGTGTATCACCGTTCAGGAAGAAGTTGCCAGCCAGTCTTCTGAGAGTCTTCCTGTCTTTTCTGGATGCCCCAGGTGGGTATTCTTGTTTTTTAAGGAAGCACTTTTTTTTTTTGAGAAGCTTTTTGAAGGAAGCACTTGATATCATGATACCAGGGTTTGTCATCTATGACTACTTCAATCGTGAAGATGTAGGCGGGCCTCTCAAGGTGCATTATGTCGATCTTAGGTACGTCATTCCAATGATTTACAGCAATCATGGAAGAGAGAGTGGCCAGTGCATCAGCCATGTGATTTTCTTCACGAGGGATATGATGAAACTCAATTCTGTTGAAGAATGGTAACAACCTTCTTGCGTAATCCTTGTAAGGAATCAGTCCTGATTGGTACGCATTCCACTCTCCTTTGATCTAATTAATAACCAGGGCTGAGTCTCCATACATATCCAAGTTCTTTATCCTTAAATCAATAGCTTCTTCGAGACCCATGATACAAGCTTCGTATTCGGCTTCGTTGTTTGTGCATTTGAATGTCAATCTGGCAGTGAAAGGAATATGGGTACCTTAAGGTGTTACGATGATTGCCCCAATTCCGTTTCCATAAGTATTGACGGCTCCGTCAAAAATTAATCCCCATTGGGATCCTGGTTCTGGCCCTTCACTGGGTAGCGGTTCATCATAATCTTTCATTTTCAAGTACATGACATCTTCGTCTGGGAAGTCAAATTCGAATGATTCTTGATCGTCAATCGGTTGATGAGCCAAATGATGGGCTAAATACTCCCTTTGACGGCTTTCTGAGCATGATACTCAATGTCGTATTCTGATAACAACATCTGCAACGGGCGATCCTTCCTGTGAGAGCAGGCTTTTCAAAGACGTACTTGATCGGATCCATTTCGGAGATTAACCAAGTAGTGTGATAAATCATGTACTGGCGAAGACGTTTGGCTGCCCAAGCCAGAGCGCAGCAAGTTTTCTCGAGCATAGTGTACCGAGTTTCACAGTCTGTGAATTTCTTGCTTAAGTAGTAGATGGCAGACTCTTTTGTTTTTGTTTCATCTTGTTGGCCAAGTACACAACCCATAGAGTCTTCCAAGGCTGTTAGGTAGATGATCAATGGTCTTCCTTCCATTGGAGGAGATAGAATAGGTGGATTCAACAGATATTCTTTGATGTTGTCGAAATCCTTTTGGCAGTCTTCTGTCCATACGCAACTTTGATTTTTTCTGAGTAGTTTGAAGATTGGGGCGTATGTCGCGGTCATAAGGGATATGAACCTTGAGATGTAAATTAGACATCCCAAAAATCCTCTGACCTGTTTTTCAGTTTTTGGTGAAGGCATTTCTTGAATTGCCTTGACCTTGTCAGGGTCAACCTCGATTCCTTTTTAGCTGACGATGAATCCTAAGAGTTTTCCCGAACGAACACTAAATGTGCACTTATTAGGATTCAAGCGGAGTTTATACTTTCTCAGATGCTCGAATAGCTTTGACAGGTGTTCCACATGCTCTTCTTCTGTTTTAGATTTGGCAATCATGTCATCGACGTACACTTCGATCTCTTTGTGCATCATGTCGTGAAACATAGTTGTCATGGCCCTTTGATAGGTTGCCCCAGCATTCTTCAGACCGAACGACATTACCTTGTAACAAAAGGTGCCCCATTGAGTGATGAATGAATTTTTCTCTATATCTTCCGGCGCCATTTTGATTTGATTATAGCCCGAGAATCCATCCATGAAGGAGAAGACTTTGAACTTTGTTGTGCTATCTACCAGCATATCAATGTGTGGTAAGGGGAAGTTGTCCTTTGGACTTGCTCTGTTCATATCCATGTAGTCTACACACATTATGACTTTTCAGTCCTTTTTCGAAACTGGCACTATGTTGGCCAACCATTGAGGATATTCTGAGGTGGCGAGGAAGCCTGCGTCGATCTGTTTCTGCACTTCCTCCTTGATTTTGATGGCCATATCAGGATGAGTCCTTCTCAGTCTTTGTTTTACTGGCGGACATTCTGTTTTTAGTGGAAAATAATGTTCCACGATGCTGGTATCCAACCCTGGCATGTCCTGATAGGACCAAGCAAACACATCTGGAAACTTTTTGAGAAGTTTTATCAAGTCTTCTCTAACAGTTGGACTGAGCAGTGCTCTAATCTTAACTTCTTTCTTCTCTTTTTCTGAACCTAAATTGACAGTTTCCAATGGCTCTTTGTGAGCCTCAATAGACCTTTCCTCTTGTCTGAGTAGTCCGGAGATCTCTTCAGGAATTTCTTCGTCCTCTTCTTCTTCAGCTTCAAATACCGGGAATTCAAAGTTGGGAGAAGGCATTGAATCGTACGTTTCAATGGGGTTTTAAACAAGCAATCTACATGACGTGATGATTCATTTTTTAGCAAAGACAGAGAGAATGCAAGAGTGTGTGCAGTGTATTTTCTGAAAAATGCTTGTTTTTATTTTTTGGGTTGTTTTTAGGATTACCATTTTCTGAAAAACGAAAAGTGAAAACAGCAATAAATGTGGGAATTAAGAATGACATTATTTATGATTTGTCGATTCTTGAAATACGGCCCTATAAAATAAAACTCTACCGCTTTGGGCGAAGCGAAGAGGGACATTTACAGAAAAGTGAGCGTTATAACACATCCACTTCACCCGAGCAAGGTGAAAGGTCAAAACAAAGATGGTAATTACTTAAACTTATGGACGACTTTTGGGACATCTACAGCAACCCAATGGCGGCAAACTCCTCTGTGAATCACAAAGTCTGGTACTTTCCCTCTTGGTTTGTCTTCAGAAACGACGCTGATTTATGGAGGAGTAGGATCGTTGGAGTCTTCCTCCCATGCAGAGTTGTCATAGGAGAATTTTATTGTTGTATCTTCCTTAGTGTTTTCACTCTTAAGCGGATCTCCCCATCCAGTTGGCTGGATGTCCTCATATCTGATGCGAGAACTTTCGGGAGCAGTGTATTTAAATAGGAAGTCATACTTGCCACTCGGCTGTCCTAAGGTGTCCCATTTTTCTGTGGGAATAGAGGAGTCATCCTCCTTAATGACGTTGACCTCTGGAAAAGCATAGTTAATAAATTCTTGTCATGTAATCTTTGCAGATTCATCACCATGGTGTTGGACATTTTCGGAATGTTCTGAGTAATGATTCCATGACTTGGTAAGGACATGGGTATTCTTTTCAATATTACTCAGCTGATAGGCATCATCCGGCAAACTCTTTTGCCCCAAGTCTTCTGTGTACGGTTTCCAGATAGGCAAGTCATCCAGGGGATGATAATGATCGTAGTCAAAGTTGTCTTTCATTAGATGGTCTTCCTCTAATGAATTGGGTGGAGCACGACATCCTTCAGGATCACAATCTCCATAGATCATCCTGACGTCTGACCTTGGTATATATCTTGGGCTCTGCTTGGGAAAGTAAAATGGTGTGTGTGCCTCTCCCTGAGACATATAACCGTCATGGTTAAGGTAAGATTTCCACTCTTCCTCCGTATCGGAGGAATCACTCTCATTGATGGTGTGTACTTCTTGAGACACTGAGTGGAGGAAACCTCCGTTGTGGAAGAAATCCTGAATGGGATGAAAACTTTCGTCCTTCTTTGTAGTCTGGGTACAAGTTGGAGAGAAATCAAGACCTTTTCTTGTCTTGTTATCAGTAGGAATTACAATCTGTCCCCATCCTTTTATGTCATTACTCTTATTTACTTCGAGAGCATCCTTGTATGAGGAAATCGATGTCCCTCTTTCTGATTGATTCTCATTGCTCACCGAGAGTGCTTGGAACTGGGTTCCAACAACCTCCTCAGGTTCTACACAGGATAATGATGATAAGTTGCTCACGATTAAGGCTTGCTCTCCACACACTGTGACTAACTTGTCATTCTTGATGAACTACAGCTTCTGGTGAAGTGTCGAAGTGACTGCCCCAGCTTCGTGTATCCAAGGTCTTCCTAATAAACAGTTGTATGCTGCCCGGATGTCCATGACCTGAAAAGTGGCTTGGAAAGTGTGAGGACCAATGGTTATGGGAAGATCGACTTCGCCGATAACTGTTTTTCTAGATCCGTCAAAGGCTTTGACGATGATCTCACTGCCTCTCATCGGAGCTCCTTGAAACGATAGTCGTATCAGAGTTGATTTTGGTATAACATTTAAAGATGATCCCGTGTCCACCAGTACGCTGTCTAAAGCATCATCTTGGTAGTTGACTGTAATGTTAAGCACCATATTATGATTCTTGCCTTCTTCCGACAGTTCTTCATCACTGAATCCCAAGTTGTTACAGGAAGTGATGATGGAGATGATGCTGTCAAAATGTCCTACTGTCACATCTTGTTCCACAAAGGCTTGCTCTAAGACCTTCTGTAGAGCTTCCCTGTGAGCTTCTGAACTAAGCAGGAGAGAAAGTACAGAGATTCAAGACAGAGTTTGCAATAATTAGTCTACAATGTTGTACTCGCTTTTCTGGATAAGCCTCACCATCTCATCGTTGTTCTTTACAAGTTCTGGATTACTGGATTGACCGACTTGTTAATTAGGAACTTCAGTTTTAGGTTCCTTTTCTTTGGTAGGTTCTCCAACTCTTCTATTGAAGATTCGACCGCTCCGTGGGACTCGACTGATGTCAGCAATGTTTACAATGAAGGGTAATGGAGTTTCCTTTCCATTTTCGATGGTCGTCGCACCGTACTTGTAAGGGATAGCCTTTTCTGACTTATATGCTATTGAGCCTGGTAGGTAGATAACCACAGGAGCTTTTTGATTTCTCTCACCATCGTAGGCAGCCTCAATTGGTTCGAGGTTGAGAATTCTTCTACTGTCAAGAGAGACTTTTGACTCGTCGAGCAGAGGAATTATGGCACAAACGTCCTCAGTTATTCTGTGATTAGAGATTACGACAGCGCTGTTGCTTTGACTAGGGAGGTAATCTTGCATCATGTTGATCGACCCCGAACTTGAACATGGTCGAATCTCCTTCTGGTTCAACTGATTTTGGAGGGCTGCTCGTACGAGATAACATCCTTGGTTATTTTTCGAGTATACTCTACAACGCTCATAATTGTGCGATGGTACACAATCATACCTACTTTGTACGCAGTGCATTTTTACTAGATTTGTTTCTGTTGAGTGGATATCACGACTTTGATGTCTACCAGGATCCCCATCAATCATGCTAATCCGTTGTGTGACTTCATCCATGTAGATCGGAAGCCACCAGTGGTCCAACAGATGTTGAAGGGTTCTTTGCACAAGTGCACACCCTTGGTTGTCTTCGCAGCATTCTTTACAGTCTAGATAATCATGTGAAGCCAGAAAACCAAGCCTGACCTACTTATCATGTAATTCCATTAGGCGTATATTAATAATCTAAACCATATTGACTCGATTGTCATTTCTTTCGTGGTAGTCTTGGATCCATCCGAGATCCATCTGACGTTGGAGGGCCTCTTGTACAAAAGAGCATCCCTGATTGTCTGTTGAGCAGACTAGACAAATGTTGTAATCGTGTCGTGGCAGATTATAATACTGACTTTATCTTGAATGCATCGCCACTAAGTTGATGTTCATTGTACGGATCTCTTGGTTCTGTACAACGTTGGGATGTGCATGGGCCATGTTTACTTCACGAATCCTGTGATCCTGAATCCAGCCTAGATCCATTTGTTCTTGAAGAGCTACTTGTACTACGGAACACCCTTGATTGTCCTTGGAGCAGATATCACACTGATGATAGTTGTGAGATGGCACATGGCCATACCCGCTCTGTCTGCAATGCATTTTCACCAGATTGGTTCCTAATAGGAGTACATTGTGAATTTGATAACTGTTGACAGGTTCTCCTTCTATCAAATTCACTGTAGTCTTCTCATGTTGCGGTAATGGGTTTGTCTGAACATTTGGATTAGTATCTTTGAAGGATAAAATCTCGTTCCTGACAAGCTTCTGTACATCAGACTTGAAGCTGAAACAATTCTCAATATTATGTCTCGTTCCTCCTTGATGGTAAGGGCAAGTTTGATATGCTTTAAACCAAAAAGGTGGATTTTCTAGTATTGTAAGAGGAGTCCTGGTTTGGACGTGCCCCTTGGCCAGTAGAAGTGGAAATAACTCTGCGTACAACATCGGTATAGGGTCAAACCCTGATGGTCGTGTTGTATGGTTGTTGTTGTTGTATTGTGGACGAGCCTGCTGAAAAGGCTGTTGCGGCCTTTGCTGATACTGTTGTTGACTTGGTTGGTTCTAAGAAACCTGAGGTTGATAAGTCGGAGCTGGTCCTGGGTTGATAGCGGGAGTTACCGCCGCTACTGGTTGATACTTTCGCCTTTGCTTTCATAGAGAGATGTTACTGATATCTTACTCTTTCTTCTTTTGGAAAGCACTACCATATCTCTTAGTACTGTTGGATGGCTCTGCATCTTTGACCAATCGTCCTTATTGGAAGGTTTCTTCAAGGCATACTCCCATGTTCACCATTTCAGTGAAGTCACTGGGCGCACTGGCGACCATTCGGCCGTAATAGAACGAGCTTAAGTTTTCAGGAAAATCTTGGTCATTTCCTTTTCCTCAAGAGGGGGACAGTTCTGAGCGGAAATTTCACACCATCTCTGAGCATATTCTTTAATATTTTCTTTAACCTTTTGTGACATCGCTCTGAGCTGGTCTGTATTCGGTGCCATGTCCAAGTTGTATTTATACTGCTGAACGTAGGCTGCCCCAAGATCTCTAAAAGTACTGATCTTGGTGCGGTTTAAACCCATGTACCATTTGAGTGAGGCACCGGTTAAACTGTCTTGGAAGTAATGGATCGGTAGCTGTTGATTTTATGTCTAAGTAGACATTTTCCGAGCGTACATCGCCAGATGACTTTGAGGGCAAGAGTTGGCTTTGTATTTTTCAAAGTCAGGCACCTTGAATTTGTGTGGGATCTTTACATTAGGGACCAAACAAAGGTCTGCGATGCCTTTTTCGAATAAGTCTTGACCGCGAATGGCATGCAGTTTCTTTTGCATTTCCAAGAATTGTTCCTGGAACTCATTCATCCTTTCGTACATGTCTTCATTTCCACCAGAAATTGCTTGTGGAATCTGTCCTTCCAGGACAGCTTGTACCACTGGTTGTGGTATAGACATTACAGCGGTGACCCTTGGTGCTTTAGTGCCCTGAAGTTTGTAACCTTCAAGAGTAGTTGTTGTAACCCTTGCATCTTCATTTTCCAGAAGTTTGTAACCTTCAGGTCCAGCGATTCCTGCTATGGTTTCTGGGTCTTCAGTGACCGGTGGGATGTATACTTCAGGTATAAAATTGAAAAGCATACCCCAGGGGCGCCCCTTAGGCATGTTGTACCGAGGATGATTCTCATGTGTCTCCATTACAGGTGTAGATGTAATCTTTGAGATCACAGTCCTTTGATGTTGTTGCTCCTGAGCTGCTGCCAGGGTTTGCAGGTTGTTGTGAAGTTTTTCCAAACATTCCTTTAGAGCGTCGATTTCTTCTCTCAGCTCTCTGTTCTCTTCCTCAAGATCGTCCATTTTCTTTTGTCGATTGGCCCGAGTATTGTATGAGTGAGACAGTTTGACTCTAGAATTGTGACACATACGTGAGACTCAAAGTTAAGAAAAATGCGTTATGTGAGAATGATGAATGATATGCAATGACATATTTTTTAGTTTTTGTTTAATTCAAAAAGAAACTTCAACAAATAGATTGCAAATATTATACAGTGGGGGAGACCCCTTTTATTGAATTCAAAAGATTGCAGTATTTTACAAAGAAAAGTACATAGTGCTGTAAGGAAACGTCTAAGCTCATGGGTCCAGAGTCTTCTCTGAAGAGAGCTCAGAGGTTGGTTCCTGCGTTTTTCATTCCTTTGATCAGGGCTCTTCAGCTGTTGTCGGGTCGTCAGTCCTTTGCCAAGTGAAAGGAGCGAGCAAATTTCTTCGGTCTTCCTGACTCTCTATAACATGCTGCTCTAATATTTCAATCAGAGCATCCTTCTCCTTTAACAGTTCCTGAATCTTAGTACATTCCAAATTAAGGATTTGGTATTTGTTCTTCTAAGAGCTCTTCTCAAGTTGAACTTTGTTGAGAGCTACCTAGAGTTTTTCCGTATCAGACATGAAATAAAGGACAAATTCCTTTAAGGGAAAAACTTCTTGACGAGGGTAAGGCATCCTCAGCTTAAGGGCTCTAGTCTGCACCCAGTGGAGAAAAGGTTCCATGGAGGTACAGTTTGGTCTTCCCAGGGACTCTCTGCCTTTCCTGTGAATATGTTTCCAGGCATGCACTATTTCCTTCTTCAGTGCCCTGTCATTTTCCCCTTCCTTGAAGAAAAGCCCTTCCAGATGAACGTTATGCGGGATATTCTTCATCAGGTATCCGAGTTGACGGCGAGCTAAAATCGGATGATAGTTGATTCCTCTTTTAGTTCCAATGAAGGGTACATTGGGGAAATTTCCACATCTGTCAATGATCTCTATCCCTTTGTAAATCCTATTGTACCAATCTATGTCTGAATTGGTAAGAGACATAATCCTTTGTGACCAACGTAGAGTACTCTTGTGATCCCAAAATGCAGCAGACTTTGGCAAATGGGAAATGAACCATTTGTAGAGTAATGGTACACAGCATGTGATCATTCCTCCATTGTACAAATTCCTTAAGTGTACATAATGATAAGCATCTGTGAGCAAGGTTGGCACGGGATTTCCTATCAAGAATATCTTTACAGCATTGGTGTCGACGAAGTTGTCAATGTTGGGAAAAAGGAATAACCCATATATGAGCATAACAAAGACGTCTTCGAAGGCAGTTATATTTCCTATACTAGCAAAGTATAGAGCTTTCTCCATCAGTAATTTAGCCGGTAAACCCTGGATTCCTCCTTTAGTGGTTATCATCCTTCCTAATTTCCGTACGTCTTCTAGTTTCGGAGCCTTGAAGGTGTACTTGTGCGTCTTTCTTCTACCGAAATCCATAACGTAACCTCTGATATTTGCAATTATTGTTTTAGTTCTTTTGAAAAAAAAAATTCTTGTTTGAAAAGAGTTTTTTAATGAATGCATGAATGTAGCACACAAAAACATTTGAAAACATGGGTTCAAGGGTTCAACGTTACGAGCATGGAGTCATGGCTCTACCCATCCCCAAAGGTTGTACTATTTTGGTCAACTTTTGTACCTGTAGAACGGGTTCTAAGGTTCCCAAAGTCATTGACCCCTCCTAGGGATATTAACAGCAAGCTGATTCACTCGAGCGAGCTGTAATATCCTAGGATGAATCTCATTTGAGGGTAGTATCGCGTATCAACTATTCCCTATAGTCACCGCACTACCAAATGGTCATATGGTTAATGTCTACTAAATCCTCAGGGTCATGGGTACCGCACTGGGAAAGACAATGCTTTCACGACAATCGGTCGTTCAACATCGATACTTCCGCACGGGTACCTCGACTGATTCGGTGGACTGCCAAGTTAGCTTGGTCGGGATTCACTCCCTATAAGTGTTTCCTGGATATGCCACCACTTATCTTAATGTTCTCTCAAACATTCCACATGCGTATTAATCGCATTCCCAGTTGACAGAAAATTAAACACGGGTATCAAGTAGTATAACAGTAAATGATATATATATATATATATATATATATATATATATATATATATATATATATATATAGTAGAAAATAGAAAATGCCAAAAAAACCTAGACCTTTTAGGAACTCTAATCCTAAAGACTCCCTAGCAAAGTCACCATTTTTCTGTAGCGAGTGATTTTTGTCAGTGACGCAACCACCTTACCGCAATAGTTGGAATTGGGTACTACTTTTTGATTTCTCATTTATCCTATGAAGCAGGAAAGGAAAGGGAAGCTATCTAAAACTAACATTTCACGCAAATGTTTTCTTTAACAAATGCTAAGAGATTGGGGGGTCCAGGATCAGGTTATACAAAGGGAAGTTGTCAATTACCCAATGTATATATGGTTATACATAGACTTTCTGTGGCATGTTTAAATACTTTCTGGTGTTTATCTGTTATAGGTTGGGAATGTTGAGAGAGTGTTTTTGTTGTTTTTGTGAAGGTACTGGACCTAAAGTTTTTGATTTGTGTGCTCGCTAAGATTTCACAATCTTATGCCTACGTATTCCCGTAAAGATAACAGGGAAATCTGAGCAATCATAGTTCCTCCTATTCTATGGGAGGAAAGATGTTTAGTGTCTTGTTCAAAGCCCAATATTGAAGCTAGATGAGTATTTCTGTCTTTTTCAAAGCCCAAGATTGAAGCTAAAGGGGTTTCTGAGAGAGAATTTGTCATCTATAAAGGGAGATATCTCACCTATTCATCACAGATGTTGAGAAATTGATTATAAAGGGGAATTACTTTAACTGGAACGTATGGAATCCAGCAATACCATAATTTCCTTTATAAGGGAGAGGTCCTGAAGGAATAAACTTTAACTCAGTGTAAAACAATGCCATTTTTCCTTAGGAATCTTTCATGTTAAGAGAGGGACATTGGCTTGGATGTAAATAATCCAGAGGTTTGCCACTTACAACTGTTAGATGAAAGAGAAAGTTTACCAGGATAACAGAAGGACCACAGCTTGGATTTTTGAATCAACAAGTGTGCCACTTACAGTAGTTATCTGGAATTAGGGTTTTTTTATTATCTGTTTTGATATGTGATGTACAGAGAAATGTCTTCCTACATAGAGAACTCTTGATTTCCTTTGAGGGGATGTTTATTTTTGTGTGCCTTGATCAAAGCCCAAGGTTGAAGCTAAAAGGTTGACCTTACTAGGGGAGTTTTATATTTGTCTTGTACAAAGCCCAAGGTTGAGGCTAAAAAGAAATTGACTTCATTGGGGAGGTTTTATCTGTCTTGTACAAAGCCCAAGATTGAGGCTAAAAGTTATTGACTCAATTGGACAGGTTTTTATCTGTCTTGTACAAAGCCCAAGATTGAGGCTAACTCAGCTGAGGAAAATCATTATACAAATCCTAAGAGGAGGTTGGTTGGGGAATTACTTATATGAAGCCTAAGAGGAGGCTAGCTTCTGCTGAGGATTATTGAGATCCAGAGACAGGTCCAAATTGGGGAATCAACTCTTGCTGAGTGTAGAAGAGTTAAAATATCAGATGCCTTGAGGTTCTGATTTTTCTGAGGGTTTATTGGTGGTAATTTGACCCTTGCAGGGGATTTTTAAGATGAAGGTTTACACTTTGAGTTTGAAAACCTATGGAGTTTCTAACTCTGCTGGAGATTGATGAAGTGATAAGGGTTTTTCCTGTTTTCTTAGGAAACCTGAGGGTTTCTTTGAGATCCAAGAGGAGATGAGACTTTCCAAATCTATTGGTATGAAGAGGTTGACTCTTAACTGGAGGATGATCTTTGTATAATGCCCAAGAGGAGGCTTGATGTTTTAAGGTATGAGAATCAACCCTAAACTGGTCTGATGTTTTAGAATTCTGACTCTTTGGAGGATTGAACTAGTAGAGATGACTAAGTTCTATCCTATACCTGTAGGAGGTCTTCGGGTCCTTGTACTAAGCCCAAGAGGAGGCTGAGAACTTCTAAGAAGCCAGAGGGTCCATTTACAAAGCCCAAGAAGAGTTTGGGGAAGCTTTTAGGAAGCCTGTGGGTCCAAGCCTGAGAAAAGTTCAAGAAAGATTTCACCGGGAATAATCATTTCTTTAGTGAACAGTTTTAGGGTTTGAAGAAATTCAAAAGAGGTTTCAACGGGAATTAGTTCTCTTTGGGGAAATGAATTTTTTGTACACACATTTCTAAGTTGTGACAGTCTTGAAAAAAGTTTCACCGGGAATAATGCCTTTCTCTGTTGCATATTGTATAAGCCCAAGAGGAGGCAAGACTGTATCTGGAATTTCCTATTGGGGAACTAGTTTTGACTGTATTAAAAGAGTAACCACTGGTTTGGTCTAAACCTAGACCTAATTGTTGGGGAAAACTCTAATCAAATATATACAGATGAAATATATAAACATGTATGCGTAGAAGAAAATAGTAGAACTTACAGTTGTGCAAGCTCCAACATTGTAACCACAACTGTATGGTTAGTTATTCAAGAAATTGAAGAAAGTTTTGATATAACTTTGAAGTTGAATTTGAATCAAAAGGAAAGTTGTTGTAAAAGGAAGTTTGGGGCTTATACTCAAGGAGAGGCCCAAATGAAATCTTTAAAAAAGGCGACGATCGCGTCGTAATTTTGAAAATCACAGAGGGACTTATACAATGTATGAGGCCCAAATTGTTGTATTTACAATAAGGATGGGTCTTACACTCTATTAGAGGCCCAAAGTTTATTTTTATTCAAGAGTTGGGACTTATAGCTCAAGGAGAGGCCCAGATGAAATACAGTATTCGTACCGTTATTCTGAAAATTGTATCGGGACTTATACCATGACTGAGGCCCAAATTATTTATGTACAAAGGAGGGTTGGGTCTTACACTCTATTAGAGGCCCAAAAGTATTTGAAAAGAATAAAGATAGGACTTACAACACAAGGGGAGACCTAGATGAAATTGTTTGAAAACGGCGATCGCGCCGAAATTTTTTTAAAATCGTATCGGGACTTATACAATGACTGAGGCCCAAATTGTTGTGTGTGACAATGGATGGGTCTTACACTCTACTAGAGGCCCAAAAGTGTTTTGAAAAATGTTTGTGAGGGTGAAAATAATCAAAACCCTAATTTGATTAAAAAATGCATTTTAATTTGAATAAAAATCATTTAAAATGATCAAAATTATCAAACATGTGTGAAAAACAAGTTGTGATCTTGGATAAATGTTTGAAAAATCATGTTTTATCCATAGAATGATTTGAAAATCATTTGAATTTGAAAATTCAAAAGAAAGAAATATTTTTAAATGCTTAAAAACAAATAAAAATAAATTCTTTACAAAAATATTAAATATATAAAATAAATAATATTTTTGTGAAATTCTTGTAAAATAAAATATTTTAACATTTTTGTGAATTTTGAAAAAAAGAATCAATTCAAAAACATTAAAATTCATAGAGAAATTAATTTTTGAATCAATTAAATAAAATATCAAAATATTCAAATACTCAAAAATTCAAAAATGGCGCCAAGAACAAGGGAAGAACACGCGCACACTCTATTTTACTAGATTTGCAAAAGTTATGATATCTCACGGATTAAGCAATGAAATTGGATGAAACCAGCCCCAAACTTGTTAGATTTTAACCCACGAACATGTTGGTGGTGTTTAATTTCATTTATTTTAAGTGTTGAGTGAGAAATTCGTGATGAACACTGAAACCCTAGAATTTTGCATAAAGCTCGTGAAATCTTAAACATGTAATAGATGAAGCAATTAATTGAGGGTTATCACTCTATAAACTACCAGAAACATGTTGATAACTTGGAAATGAATTTATGATGCATGCAATATAGAGTTTGATAGGTTCAGGCTTACTTGAACTTGCTTGTGTAAGAGACTTTCGAATTTGGAGTTGGAGGTGTTCCAGATATGTTGCGATGACTTGAACATCTTCACTATACCTTATGGAGTGTGTTGGGAAGCTTGGACTTGATTGAAGATGTTTGGATTACTTCATGGCATCTCAGCTGCATATAAGCTTCAAGTGGATTTAGAGCTTTGAGATTTTGGTGTTAGAGGTGAGTGGGGAGTGTTTGATCAGCTCACATATGATGTATATGAAGTATTAGAACAATTGGTTTTGATAGATTTGCTCTCAATTTGAAAACTCGATAGTGACTTCAAGAAGAAGCGAAATTTGGTTTTTGGAATGTGCTTTTGAGGAAAGCATCAGTTGTGGTGCTTTGGTGTACTCAAACTAATCAAAAATGAGCTCTATTTATAGTAGAGCAAGTTTTTTTGCAAGGAATAGTGAATGGCAGCTGGTACAAGTCATTGTTCAATGGTTGCATAAAGGAATCTAAGTCTTCTCTAGCCATTGACATGGGTCAGTGCAGCAAGCCTATGGTCTTCTGATGCTTGAGTTAATCTTGACTTATTTCCAATGTTGTGGACTGATACATGTCAGCTCCATGCACTCCTTGAATGCTTCATGACAAATTTGAAAGTTTTGGATTTACAATATTGAATTTCACATGCCTACATGATGATCTTTTGTCTTGGGAGGCTTGTGGCTTAGAGATCTTTTGCTTTGATCTAATCTTCAATATTTCTAGAAGGATTACAAGACTTTTAATTTCACAAATTAGCCAATTCGAGCAAATGACCTATAATCTGCCTTGGGAAGAAACCAGTCTTTGATGCCATGTTCCAAGGGTTGTAACTCCCTACTCAAATTGAATTTGGAGATGATCTGGTACTTGTTGGAATGCTCTCATGACATACTTTAACTTTGATGTCCACAAATGGACCTGGTTCAGTTTGGATCAAGGTGAAAAATGGCCTCAAATTTTGGAAAAACTGAAACAGATTCTGACTTGTTGAAAATTTCACTAAGTGTTGAAAAAAGTGGTCATTTTCATTTTTTGTGATTTTGATCAATCCATAACTCAAAATCCATAAGGATTTGGAATCTTATGTAGTTGAAACTTTTGAAGTATGTCATATGAACTTTCATTTGAGCTTTGGATGGAAGAAAAAGGCCTTAGGGTTTGGGAGTTATGACCTTGCAAAGTGGGTACCAAATCCATTTTGTTCCATAACTTAGAAAAATTTAAGTTTCTTATGGTTGCCCCTTTTGCAAGTTACCTCACTTTTCTTGATTTTTCTTAATGGATGATGATCCACCATGAATTAACATTGTTATTGACTTAAGGAAGCCTTGTTTGTCAAGAAATTCAAAAATTCAAACTTGACTTTTTAACACAGTTGACTTTTTGTCAGATGAATTCCAAACTGTGTGATCCTCTATGTAATCAAGTTCTTGACCTAATTCAAACCTAATGGATGGATTCCATATGTGTTTTAGTGTGTCTTGAATCATGTCCCAAGTTTTGGGAACATGTGTTGGTCCAAAGTCAAAGGTACAATTGATTTTCTCTTCAAAACCCTAATTGTGGTCCAGATGAAATTGAAACTTGTGAATCAAGCTTCTTGGATAAATCCATTGTTGTAAATGGATTAATATGGTTTATTTGAGGCCCTCAAATCATGTCTTGAGGTCTTCGCTCATGTCTTTCCTCTAAAGTCAACTTAGGGGTGAATTAGGTCAAGAAACCCTAATTCTTTACTTTTGATGAATGCATCTCCTGAGGTTATTTTGACCTGATGATTGTATCCATGAGTTCCCTTGGAGCATTTTGGATCATGTTTTGAAGTATTGGCTTATTCCCAGATGAAAATTTCCATCTGGAGGCCTTGGCCGACCAAAACCATAATTTGGTGACACTGGCGATCTTGAGGCTTGAGCCACTTGGAATGTTGCAACCTTGTGCTTGATTCTTGATGTGGGAGACCTCTTGATCCTTCATGGGTGTTTGAGAGGTTAGACAAGTTGAAGATCATGTCATTTCTTGATTGACCCTTTGTCTGAGTGCTATGAGAGGGCTCAAAACCCTAATTCTTGGTTGTAGTAAATGCTCAACAATCCTTGAGAAGATTGATGAGGTATGAGGGTACATCCATATTGCGATGATGGTTTGCAGAATGATGGGAAATCTTGTGGTCAAAATTTGGGGTATGACAGATGCCCCTATTTAATCTTCTTGGACCTGAAGGTGTGAATGGCGAAGTGTTAGTTCTTGTAATTGGCTACAATTTTGGTAAAACAATGTTGCTGTCATGTGATGGTTAATCAAGATGTTGAAACAAGATGTTCTAATTTTCTGCATTCAACATGTCGTATAAAGATGTCCCATCCTGGATCATAGGACATCGCATCTGTTATTGGATTAAAGGAAGATTCTGTTAGTTGTTTCTGAATATTCTGTGAATATTTAGTTATCCTATGTGGCGTCCAGGTTAATTGAGTTGAGTTTTTGTGTTTTCACTACTTTCTAAATATGGAGACATATTAGGAAATATTAGATTGAAGACCTATTTTCTTGGAGGTTAATTTGCAGACTTTGTGCAGCCTTGTTACTGCTGTTTTGAAGGCCCAAATCCAGTTGGGAAATAGGATATAAGTAGAAGCTTGTAACCTAGTTTTAGGAGAGATACCGTGAATAGAAAAGATGTAATCATTAGGGCTGAGTTTGCGAACCACTCTCTAGGAGAGTTGGTATGTGTGAACCACTCGGGTTGTGGGATGGTCATTGTGTTTATCTCGAAGCCTGTAGGTAAGAGATGTATTGTTCTTGGAGGAAGCAGTTAAGCAACTCTAAGTGTTGTTCTTAGTCATGTGTGTCATGTCTAGGTATTGTCATGGAAGTATGTCTTCTACTTTGTTGTGTTTGAAGAGTTGTTGGAAATCAAGTTGTTGATGCAGTGGCTGAGGTGCTGACTGCTAGACATCATTGCGATGATTGGAAGTTAGATGGAGTCTCTTACCTAGGGAGGACTTAGGTAGAAGGGTCATTGGGTCGGGATTAAGTGAGTAGACTATCAACTGGTATTGTTGAGTCTGTAATTTAATTCTACTAATAGTGGACTTCCTTCCTGGCTTGGTATGCCCCCAGATGTAGGTTGTTAGACCGAACTGGGTGAACAAATTTTGTGGGTTGTTTATGCTTTTCAGTACTATTTTTATATGTTTATACCTTGCCATGTTTTTGTCAGACCAGATGTCTCGACATCCTGTAGGACGTCTGGGATCTGTCATACCAGAATTTCAATTGGTATCAAAGCAGGCATCCTGTTCGTGTTTCTGGGTGAGATCCTAGGGAAGATACTTTCTGGTTATAGGCAAGGTAGGTAGTACCTACTGAAAAGTTGTTTGAACTTGGAGAAGTTCATATTGTTGTTTGAATGGTCCCTAGAAGTGGAGGATGGACTGTTCATGACATGGTGTGTATTGGACCTGTCTGTAGCTTTGGTGGTGAGCTGCTGTGTGGTTTGATTTATTTTCAAACCTATGGATTGTGGTGTTTGTACAAAGGTATTAAGTCTTTCCTGAAGGTTGTCGAGGGGTTTTCTTCTTCTGTGTTCCGTTGCCTGTGTATCTGTTAGAAAACTCCTGATGGTTTTGATTGAAGGTATATCACATGGTGTGGTGATACTTAAGGATAGCTTCAACTAGCTTGTTAGAGTTGCCAAAGATACTTGAGGCTCATCCCAAGTCCACTCATAAAGGCACTTTTATATGAGTTTGTTAAAAAGAGACCTAGAAGCAATTTAGTCTTACTTCCAACCCTAAAAGGCTAGACTCTGGGCTTTGATCTCTTGGTGTGTTTCTTGAGAAGGGAACTAATGTCCTACCAGATGTTGGAACATCAAACCAGCAGATTGTGCAGAATCTTGGTGGATAAAGGTATGGCATAGCAGATGCTTGGGGGGCTAAACAAATGTGTATTGATCACATCTATTTGGAACCTACTCCTGGCTTGGAGGAGGAGGCATCTGGGTTGGCTGAAACATGTCTTAGATAAGTGTGTTGGATTAGTGTACAAAGGATGTTTGTTTTGTGTGGAGGTCAAGCTCAAATATCAAGGATACTCTCTTTGAAATCTGGAAGTTCCTTCTGATCTAATGGGCCAGATGTATGGAATCTTGTTTATGGTCATGGAGCAGATTCTATTTGAGTTATATGTGTGTACCAACCAAAGGATGTGCAGCTATTGGATGGGAGAATGAATAATGCCCTTAGGAGTTCTTAGCAGTTAATAAAGGAGAGTCCTTAATCTGATGATGGAAGAACTTGAAGAAATTTCAGACATAATGTCTTGACATCTTTGTATTGAGAATTTATTTTTCTCAATATGTCTGGTAGTATTTCTCAAAAACAGGATGGGGGTTGTTTACTCAAACTTGATATCACTATCAAGTCTATGAGAGCATGGAACTCTCATTCTAGTGGAAGAGAAACTCAAAGGGATGTGCACAGAGGAGATATATTAACCCAAATGGTTGGTTGGTGTCTTCATTGTTGGGTTGTCATCCAAACCATCTAGGAGGAGCATTTCAGATGTGTGTTTGGAGCAAGGAGGAGTTGGTGTTTTTGGGACCAAAGGATTATGGTTCCCTGGTATCTGCATGAGAAGTTTGAAAATAAGATTCTTGAGACGCAGAGTATGCAGGTTCCTGCATGTGTGTATGATCTAGTTTTGAATGGTTGTCATGATGGTTTGTCATGAAGAAGGATCAGCAGATGCCTGACGTGTGCAAAAGAAGAATGTCAGACTAATTGTCCTACCTTGTGCGAGAAGGTAGTCTTATCTGACTAACGATAGATATTTTGATGGGATCTTCGTGAAGGACTTCTATGGGCAATGAGTCCTTTGAATGGTGATGGGAAGCTGATGTCCCAAATGATATTGTAACATCATGATTGTTGATGGTTATATTTGGAATATGATTGAGACTGTGCATGTGGAGTTGGCTGCTCAAGCATCTTTTTCAGATGAGGTGATTTGGTCAGAAAGGTTTGTTTAAGAGCTGTTCTTTCTCTTGAAGAGATTAGATCTCAGTAAATCTTGTAAGTAAGCTGAGAATTTGTGGAGTTTGTGAGCAGTGTCAGTGTTCTCTAGGAGTAAGAGTACAGTATGTGAATGTGCTCAGCAATTGTGTGAAGACCCAGTGCTCAAATGTTAATCTTCATCTAGAGCATTGGTTATCCATGACAGGGGGAGTACTTGTCTATGGATTTTGCTGCAAAGGTGCATATATTGTGAAGCTTTCATGCTTGTGGAGATGGGTTGCCTCTTGTGAGGATATAATGTCAGATAACATGCTATGACATTAGGCCGCTGGATGGTGTTTTGATGTGTGTAGCTAATTGTTTGAATCATGTGTGCACATGCCTCTGAGGAGGAGTGTGAAGGACAACTTTGTTTATGTCTGGGAGAATTTATTTTTCTCTGTAGACTTTGGAGATGTCACACTTGTCTTGGTGTGTGTTATTAACTCTAAGTAAGAGGAGTTTACTTAGAGTTCAGTGGAAGGCAGTGGGTTTATGCTTGAGGATGATTGAAACTGATTACTCTTGTGTTGAAGAGGAGTTAGTTGAAATTATCAGGAGGTTCTGGCAGAAGTTCTGGATTGAAGCATACCTTCTATTGGTAAATGAGAGTTTTTTTCTGGGTTTCTGAAGTTTTCTTTGTTCAAGCTGGTGGTGCAGTGTTGTTTGAAGAGCTTCAGTTGGATTACTATGCAGATAGTAAGTCCAGTGGTGGAGCATATCCAGAACCATGAGGTATGGTGTCTATGATGTGTGGAATATGTCCTAACCAATGTTAGAACATCTTTGGGTTAGTTATCCTTTGAGTAGGATTCTGAGATCACTTTTTGTCTAAAAGGTGTTTGTCTTATCATACGGGAGAATTATGAGTTAAGGACTGTCTTGGATGTCTGATGTGCATATGACATGCTAGAAGTGGATCAGTTTGGTGCTTGTGGAGCAAATAAGCTGAATATTTTTGGAGCATCATACGTGAAATATAGGGGGAGAACTTCTGTCTGTTAATTGTACTAGTGTGGTACCTGGTTTGCTTGAGGATCAAGCATTAAGTGAATGCGTTCAACAGGCGTGTTGAACAGAGGGTGCGCTCTTGAAGACATATAGATGAGTCTTATGTTTTCCATTCATTTAAGGTGTTCTTCTTGCAAAGGAGCACTGGTTATCATAGATAGGGGGAGTTGGACTTCTGTTTTGGATTTGTTGCTGCAGTAGTACATTTGTCTATCAAGATTGCTTGTGGTTTCAAAAATCTATGATAGTGTACCTCTGGTGAGGGTGTAATGTCAGACAAGATGTCAAGACATTGTGTGACTGGTTTAGTTCTGGGTGGACTTGACTGGTTGATCTTGGTCATGTCATTGGGTTGTCATTGTATTGAATCAAAGTTGTATGTGTTCTGCTACTGGTTGATTACCCTTATCGCATAGTTGCTTTTTTGCCAAAAAGGGAGAGTAGGTTTGTTCAGTATAGTCTGAATTTTGTGTTTAAACCAGTTTCTCAAGGATGTAGAATAGTCGGTTCTATCCTGAGTATGCTGGGATGTGTCTTGTGCAGTTGTGATCTTTATTGCATATGTTTAGTTTAAAGGAAACATAATTGAAACAAAATTTTATTCCACTGCTAAAAGCATACAAGATTAGATTTTAGTACATCAAAAGCAACAAACAAAGGGTCTAAAGATTATCCCAACCCCCTAAATCAAGAAAAGTTTTCCAATCTTCATCCCATTCATCATCAGAAGCATGAAGTTGCACTGAAGGTTTTTTGATGGTTTTCATCCTCGTCTCTAATGTTTTTCTTGTTCTTGTTGCTCCTGGAGTTGCCCCAGCTGTTAACAATGTTTTGTTCTTTAACTTCTGTGGATCTGGTTTCTTGACTTCCTGCATGTGTCTCTTTCCCGCATCTTTGTTAGACTGACTCATGGTTCTATCTGTGATATGCTGTTAGAAGCAAGGAGGCTTGGGTTTTATACTGCATAAAGAGTCTTTGGTTGTATCGCCTGACCAGTCAAAGTGGTCTTTGGTTTGGGAACTTGTTTATCTTGGGACCTTGTCAAATTGGATGTCAGAACTTCGTGTTTGGTGCCTTGGTAGGTTAAGAGGTTGTCCAATTGTGGCTAAAAAAGGGGAGAGTTAGCCTAGGTATTGTCTAGTTGTCTGGCGTGATTCTAGTTTGTACAGCTGTTATGCTGTTTGAATTTGTTTTTGGTGTTGCTGATGCTGGTTGTGTATTGAAGGTTAGTAGTTGTTTGTGGTTTTGGTGCAAACTTTTCTGATGTTAGCTGAGATTGTTTTAGCCAAAATTAGCCAAAGGGGGAGATTTTTAGTTCTTGTAATTGGCTACAATTTTGGTAAAACAATGTTGCTGTCATGTGATGGTTAATCAAGATGTTGAAACAAGATGTTCTAATTTTCTGCATTCAACATGTCGTATAAAGATGTCCCATCCTGGATCATAGGACATCGCGTCAGTTATTGGATTAAAGGAAGATTCTATTAGTTGTTTCTGAATATTCTGTGAATATTTAGTTATCCTATGCGGCGTCCAGGTTAATTGAGTTGAGTTTTTGTGTTTTCACTACTTTCTAAATATGGAGACATATTAGGAAATATTAGATTGAATACCTATTTTCTTGGAGGTTAATTTGCAGACTTTGTACAGCCTTGTTACTGCTGTTTTGAAGGCCCAAATCCAGTTGGAAAATAGGATATAAATAAAAGCTTGTAACCTAGTTTTAGGAGAGATGTCGTGAATAGAAAAGATGTAATCATTAGGGCTGAGTTTGTGAACCACTCTCTAGGAGAGTTGGTATGTGTGAACCACCCGGGTTGTGGGATGGTCATCGTGTTTATCTCGAAGCCTGTAGGTAAGAGATGTATTATTCTTGGAGGAAGCTGTTAAGCAACTCTAAGTATTGTTCTTAGTCATGTGTGTCATGTCTAGGTATTGTCATGGAAGTATGTCTTCTACTTTATTGTGTTTGAAGAGTTGTTGGAAATTAAGCTGTTGATGCAGTGGCTGAGGTGCTGACTGTTAGACATCATTGCGATGATTGGAAGTGAGATGGAGTCTCTTACCTAGGGAGGACTTAGGTAGAAGGGTCATTGGGTAGGGATTAAGTGAGTAGACTGTCAACTGGTATTGTTGAGTCTGTAATTTAATTCTACTAATAGTGGACTTCTTTCGTGGCTTGGTATGCCCCCAGATGTAGGTTGTTAGACCGAACTGGGTGAACAAATTTTGTGGGTTGTTTATGCTTTTCAGTACTGTTTTTATATGTTTATACCTTGCCATGTTTTTGTCAGACCAGATGTCTCGACATCCTGTAGGACATCTGGGATCTGTCATACCAGAATTTCACGAAGATATTCAGACATTCAGGGTGCAAGAGGATTAAATATCGGAATACCCGAAATTTTGACTATGGTTATGAATAGAAGTTTGCCCATTCATCTTCTTTTGCTAAGCAGTGTTACTTAGAGAAGGGTAAAAATTCCCCTCGATCATGGTCTTCAGCCACAGAACTGGTCTTAGTTTTCTTTTGAAATAAACTTCCCATCGATCCTGGTCTCCAGCCACGGAACTGGTCTCAGTTTTCTTTTGAAATAAACTTCCCCTCGATCCTGGTCTTCGGCCACGAAACTGGTCTTAGTTTCTTCTTGTCGAGTTCCTTCCTCAACAAGGAACGCTATTTGTAGCGGTCTTCATCAAACTTCTCGTCGAGCTATAGTGGGGAGACGCCATTTGATGGGAAAAGTTTTGATTTCAGACTTGCTGGGGGAAACCCATTTGTATGTACTGCAGAGGTGTGCAAACTTCTCTGTTGGAGATGCCATTTGTCGACCTACTGGGGAAAAACAAGTCTCTTAAGAGACTGCTTTTTGCTTGGGGATATTACATCATACTTTTCTTCAATACCTTGTCGGAGAAATGCCATGTGATGTAATCCAATTTTGAGGTGTTGATGACCTTATTTGATAGCAAATTTTACGGGGAGAAATCGCCGTATTGCCAAGAGTCTTTGGTAAAGAGGCTTTCTCAGGGGATTTTCCTTAATCCGCGAAAGCGAAAATATCATTTTCAATGGTGAATAATGATGTTCCAAAGGTGTTAATCGAATTTATTCTTGCCTTTTAGAGGTTCAAGTTATCAAAGTGGTCGAGGACAGTCTCCAATCCAAAAATAAACTGGGTGAGAGATTGCTTAGGCGACACTTTTCCAGAAGAAGAAAGAACTGACAACCTTATCGGTGAGAGGACGCTTATCACTTGGGGATGAGAATGACCAGAGTGATATTAATGCGACATATGTATGAATGTGAATCAATTATGCATGATGTATGTATGTTTATACTGACAAAACAGACGCGGCATACAGACTGGTGAATGAACACGACTGGATACTCGGTCACTGTGGGGGATAAGAGGTATCATCGGTTCAAGATAGTAACCTTTCTTGCTTAGGAGGGGGTAGACCCTTCTGGAGAGAAAAACCGTCAATTAGTCTTCAGAGGTAAGAACTCTGTCGGGGATGATAGATGGATTATTGCATCTGAAATAGTTGATCCTTCATTCAGGTGTACTGGTTTAGAAGGAGTACTTTGATTCTGTATTTTGAGGTTTAATCACTTCCGGAGAAGCCATCAATGTTCTTTTCGTGTTCAGTGGTAAAAAAGAATTGCCATCTTTATTTAAAAGCAGAAGAAAATTTAACAAGTAAATTCATTTTTTTTGTTTCAAGAATCGTTGATCATGTTAAAAATGTCATTCTGTAAAGCAAAATGAATGAGAATTATAAATAAAAGCACTAGGGCTCAAGTTTTATTTATAGAATCTGCGCATGCTCCTCACCAACCTGAAGAAAGTCGGGGATGACGATCTTTCCATTCTCAATATGGTACAGGAACCCGGTCCCCTCAGTGGACAGTTGAACCCCAGGGTTCACGATCTTCAGCTGCGCCACAGCGTTTTGAAAGAACCCTCGCCAATGGTGAAATTCTGGTACAGATGTGTGATGTCTTTGTGCAATGTTACAACATCGCAATCTGATACCATGCAGCGGAACACACAACAACTCCTCAACAACCTTTAGGCACTACTCAATAATCCTTGCACACCATCACCATAAACCAAGTGCCAACAAAAAGGTTCAAACTCACAATATCAGTTCTCCACCAAAGCTACATACCCTGTCATGAATAGTCCATCCTCCACTTCAAGGGACCATACAGACACCTCTATGAACTGACTAAGTCCATACACCATCTCAGCAAAACTATCTTCCTTGCTCATGAACCAGAAAGTATCTTCCCTAGATCTCATCCAGAAACAGACAGGATGCCTGCTCTGATACCAATTGAAATTCTGGTACAGATGTGTGATGTCTTTGTGCAATGTCACAACATCGCAATCTGCTGAACAAGGCAATAATAGAAACAGAAAACACACACTGAATTGTTCACCCAGTTCGGTTCAACAACCTACATCTGGGGGCATACCAAGCCAGGAAGGAAGTCCACTATTAGTAGTATCAAATTACAGACTCAACAGACCAGTTGACAATCTACCTAATTTAATCACTACCCAATGACCCTTCTACCTAAGTCCTCCCTAGGTAAGAGACTCCATCTCACTCCCAATCATCACAATGATGTCTAGCAGTCAACTACACCGTCACTGCATCAACAACTTGTTTACCAACGACTTTTCTAACACAGAAAACCAGAAGACACACTTCCATGACAACCCTTGGAGTTGCTTCAAAGCTTCCTCCAAGAACAAACCCAAACTCATTACCTACAGGTTTCTGAGTTAACCACAGTGACCATCTCACAACCCGAGTGGTTCACTTTGACAAAACCCTAAAGATCTACATCTTGGACCCGTACCTATTCTAGGTTACAAGCATTCTATTTATAACATAATCCCAACAGGATTTGGGCCTTCAAATCATATCATAACAGCTGCTACAACTCAGCAAAAGATTCTCCTACAAAATAGGTCTTCAATCAAATCTTCCTAATTTATCTCCATAATTAGAACTATTTATTCTCCACATCTTTTTGCACAAAAATAGTAACAAACTATTCTCCATATCTTTTTGCACTAAAATAGTAACAAACTAGTCTTCACTTTTTAATCCAGCTGCAAGATCTTCTCCATAAAAATATCTGATATGATTTGAATTTAACAACAGATTTTATCTTCAAATCTTTTTAAATCTTCAGCCCTTAAACATAGCAACAAATCTGCACAAAATCTGATTGCAACAGCAAATATTTCACCCAAGATATTCGCACACTAAATCTCTAACAGATCTGATCAAATCAAACTTAAACGCGCAGCCCTAAAAACATCACAACCTGATGTTTTAATGTTCTGGTATAGTGATGTCAAGACATCGCATGTGACATCACTCTTCAGCATTTTAACTCTTCAATACCTTAACATTCACTAATGTTATGACTCAATGTTAAGACACATGACATCATTAACACCACCTGCTATAGATCATCATCTGTTCTGACATTAACACATCCTGCAGTGATGTTCTACTCTTATGTCAAGAAATTCTTCATAACATTTTCCTGAGCAACATGTTTTGTAAAAATGCTGCCAACTCAGAACTTACAATCTCCCCCTTTGGCAAATTTTTGGCCAAAACATAATTTGATCATACACATCATATTAAAGGAAAATGCAGCAGTAGAAAACAGAAGTCAGAACATCTTTTTAGGCATATATCAATCAAAAACTCTTTTACCAAAATTAATGCCAACACCAAAAGCTGCAGAACTATCAAATGGCTTCAACGTCATCCTCCGCCTGGACGATACAGGCGACCAGCTCTGGCCGAGTCTTCAACTTCTTCAGCTCCTCGTGCTCGTCCTCGGCAGGGGCAGCAGTAGACCTCAGTTGCTAGACCAAATATTCCGCGACTTTATTCTCCGCGGTAAGAGTGTCTTTCTCCCCTTTGACTGTGGTTAGCTCCTCATGGGATTTTTTCATCGCCTCCTGGCGGCCCTAGCCTCCTCCTTAGACTTCTTCAACTTCTCCTCTATAACAACTATCATGGCTTGGGCCTTCTTCAGCTCAGAGTCTTGATGGGAATCCTCCTCGGCATAAACCGCCGCCATCTCTAAAACCCTAATCAGGGCGGAAGCATCCGGTGCCAGCATTGCCCTTTTGCTCAGACGATCCATTACCTCGGCCTTTAGAGACTCCGCCCGAGGAACTGTCAAAGAGGAACCTTCAAAGAACCTTTTATTGTGAAGGCACGAAGGCAGCTCGAACTTGTTCTTCTCCCCCGCCTGGCCGAGGTCCACCAACTCGTTCTTCTGGAAGCGCTTGAACCTCGAGGTTACGGGCACTGGGGAACTCTGGACAGACGGCGAAGTCGACGAGGAGGTCCCCGACCCCGTATGTAGAGGTGGCACTCGTTGGCTGAGCCGACTCTTCGAGTTTTCTACGCAACCTTGCCCTTTGCCTGGGCATTCTTCACCATCCGCTCATGCGCTGAAGGCATTTCACCTGCAAAAACATAATGAGCACGTTAGCAAACGGGGAAGAAAATAATCCAAACTAGCTAAGAAATAAAGACTACCCAGTAGTTTAAGAGCATCATCGTGAGTCCTGCACTCACGGAGCTCCTTTGTGTTAATGTAACGACTCTCCACCTTCTGCCCCTCATCTTCCTCGAAGATTGGGTCCCCGTTCTTAGTCCATCACTGGGCAGGTATAAAACCAATGACAAAGTTCACCAGCGTCGCATAGCCGGCTTTGTCATCATCATCCAACATCTCCGGTTGGGCAAGATACTGGTCAGTCCCCTGGGAAAAGTGAGCCCCAATCCAACAGAAGGGGAACTTCAGCAACCTCTACGCCACTACTTTTCCCTCCTCGTCGTAAAGATCCTCCCCGTTCTCATCCATCGACACCTCCCAGACATACGCAGAGTCTTGGGCCTTCTCTGACACGGGCTCGATAATGTAAAATCTCTCCTTAAAAGTCCTAATGGACTCAGAGAACGGCATGAACAGCTTCCTCGCCTGCTTCAATGAGACCCAGCCAAACTTCCTCCCCGAGACTTGTCGCTGGAGATGGAAGACTGTAAAGAATAAGGGGAGAGTAACTCCTATCTTCAGGAACTCACACGTCAATTCAAACGCCCGGATGAAGGCTAGGGAATTGGGATGCAGCTACGAAGGGGTCAAATATAAATGCACCAAGACCGACCTCTGGAAATCAGTGAAGGACAGTCCCAACCCAATATCCTTGAATATGTACTCATACATCGGAAGCCTCTCCCCGTAGTCCGTGCAGATGCGGTCGTCCTTTCCATGGAATAAACTTTCCATTCCCCTTCAGCCCCCACGGTCGTGAAGACGTCTCCAGTGCACGAAGAAAAAACATAGGCATGCTCCGTAGGTTCTGCGACTGACCATTCTTCCGCGGAGGTCCTCGTAGGTGGGGTTTTGCCGGCATCGTTGGGAGTAGCTATGTCTTCTGTATCACTACTTTCCGAGGAGCTCTCCTCGGACGAGTTTATAAGAATTTCCTCTTTAGTTTCACTGGTCATCTCCTTTACCTGAAAAACAGAGGACAAAAGTGAATTCGATGACAAAATCAAATCCACCCTTCCACCGCTAGTCAAGTGAAAGGGCGCGCAAAGGCCTGAGGACGACATCCCCGACCTAAGTCCTACTCAAATGGCACAGCTAATGGCGTGAGGAGATACCCGGGGGCAACCCCTCTAACGCGCACGGGGAAATCGTTCCCGGTCCGCTACCCAGAATACCGTTTGAATGTCTACCAGAAAACTCATGAATCCGCCGGAAAACTCATGAGTACGCTGGAAGATTCATGAGCTCCATCGACGACAAACGGCCCCGTCGTCACAACGGCGTCGAAATCAGCCTAAAGTCCTAAGTCCATAAGCATCCGGCGACCACGACAGCGGCACAAAGTGGCCATACCACCGCCTACCACCAACAGCCATCGGAATCTGCTACATTACCTAGTTTCACCCTAACAGCACACGTTCTAGAAGATCAAAAAGCTAAAATCCCTGAACTAGAGTCAAGTTGAGAAACTTACGTGGTCGAGGAAGTGTTAGAGGGTCGAAGGAGATTGACTGATGCTTGTACAACGGCTGGACGGTGGCTGGACGTCGGTTGAACGACAATGAACAGAAAAACTCAGAGCAGAGGAACGAAAGAAGAGAGAGAAGCTAAAAGTGCAAATGAGCAGCTTCTCCCTCTATTTATAGGCGTTCTGAGGGCACGTGCACGAGCACGTGCGGCTAGGGGCATCATCATGACCCTAACCTAGCCATCATGACACATTTAATGCAAAATAGGGCTCGAGGCACACGTGGTACTTCACCTTTTCAGATCACATCAACCGTTGGGCTCCCCGTACGCCGAGCACGACATACAACGTTACATATCCTGCGGGAGCGGACTCCCTCGGGCATCCTAGAACAGTCTCATCTCGTCGGCAAGCGACGACCATTTCGGAACATCCCCGAAACTGCGAACTACCCTTAAGTCATCACTCCCACGCTCGAGAGTAACGACTTGGGGGCTCCTTTTCTAGACTGGACCAATGGCTAGGCATGACCCAATCCACTTCTGCTTCCAGAACGGCTCAATTTCCTGAGTCCAGCCAATTTGGGGCAGAATTTACTTTTCTGCCCCTCTACCGGGCAAATATGGCCGGATAACCCCAAGGGTCATCTGCTCCTCCTCGGTAGTTACTGCCCGTTACGAACGGTTCCACCATCCAGAAACTGTCACGACGCTCGTTCCCGTAGCTGAGCCTCTGCCCGCGACAACGACTAGTTTCGAGCACCTCTACCCGTCCCAACGGCTAGTTTCTGGCAGTTACCTATTATTCGGGAAACGGTTATTTTGCCCCGAAAATAGGGACTGTTGGCCACGCGCTGGGGCACTATAAAAACCCTCTCAAATGAGAGGGTCAGGTATTCTAAATCATCCTATGAAATACATACTTTGTACTTGCTCTCTCTCTCTCTCTCTCTATCCCAATTCTTACTTTAGCATCGGAGTGCCTTGCAGGTACACCTCCTCCTCATCTTTCACACCCAGCATCGCAGACATCATCTTTGGCCCACTTCAGGTTCTGATCAACCGTCAAGATCAGACTTATACTGTCGTCCCAGAGCCGACCAAAGCGAAGAAAGACAAAACATCTAACTCATCCAATTCGTCAATGAGCAACATAATTACTTCCACAGTGACAAAACGTCTAAATGTAAGTTGTTCGCCTTGACCCTGGTCGGACCAACTCGTCTATGGTTCAATGGTCTACCTGATGAGATTATTGCGTCATGGACTAATTTTTGTGAATGATTCCCCATTATATTTCTTCATCCTTTTGTATTACAAACCCGAGATATTTAAATCACATGCCTTGTATGATGATATTGTCTCCATCTTTCACCTCAAGGTTAAAAACGCTTCTCATTTTGTTGAATATACATTCCATATACCCCGTCTTACTTCTACTTAGGCAAAAGCCATGGGTTTCTAATGCTCGTGTCCAAGTCTCCAAACTCATTTAAATCCTCATTTGAATCTCCAAATACTTGAACTATATTATCAGCAAAAAACATACATATCGATAATACCTCTTGGATGTGTTCCACGAGTACATCCAAAATTAAAACAAAACGGTAGGGGCTTAGAGTTGAACCTTGCTGCAATCCTATTGTAATGGAGAACTTGTCCGCCTCTCTACCCCGTGTCTACACACTAGTCGATACCCCTTCATACATATATTGGATAACTCATATATAAGTAATTATAACCCCTTTCTTCTCTAGGGATTTTCACAAAATCTCTCTAGCAACTCTATCATATGTCTTATCTAAGTTAATGAAAATTAAGTGTAAGTCTTGTTGGTTCATCCGATACTCCTTAATCACACGCCATGGTAGATAAATTGCTTCAACGGTTGACCTCCAAAGCACAAAACATAATTGATTCTCAGTAACTTGAGTCTTTTCTCTTAGTTTTCGTTCAATCTCTATTTCCCATAATTCTATGATATTACTCATAAGTTTAATCTCCTATAACTTGAACAATTTTGTATATTCTCCTTAATCTTATAGATTGGAACTAAAGTGGTTCTTCTCCATTCATTCAATATTTGCTTTGACCTCATAATTTCGTTAAAGAGTTTGGCGAGCCACTCATATCTCAAAGAATTTCCACACTTCAATATGTATGTTGTATGACTTAACCACCTTATTGTTACTCATCCTTTTCAACACTTACTTACTTTTTGTTTTTGAATCTGACAGTAATAATTATAGTTTCGATCCTCTTCTATAATGTCAAGTCTCTTAGAGTCTTGTGAGATATCATATCATTTATTAAATAAATCGTAGAATGTCTTCCAGATATCTTTTATATGTTTTTCCTAAATCAATAATTTATTTTCTTCATCTTTAACACACTTCACTTGATCCAAATCTCTTGTACTTCTTTCTCTTCCTTTAGTAAGTATGTATAAAAAAATTTCTCCAACATTAGTTCCTAAAGATTTGTATAAACAGACAAAAGTTTGAGTTCTTACTTCACTAACAACCTTATTGGTCTATTTCTTAACTTTCTTATACTTTTCTCAACTTTCAACAATTTTACATTTAAACCATTATATCAAACCTTCTCTTTTACTCTAACTTTACTTAGGATACTTTCATTCCACCACCACGATTATTTACTCCTAGATCCAAAATCTTTCGATTTTCCTAACATCTTTTTAGCTACTTTTTTACTCTCTTGGGCCATCTTGTTCCATATATTAGTTGTATTTTCTTATGATTGTCTAAACCCTCCATCCAAGATCTTGAATTTTGAAAACTTGATCCATAAAACTCCCATATAATTCAATACTTTGACTCTGTTTGGCACGACCATTTTTTTGCTTATAGCTTATAAGCTCATATGACAATAAAAGACCTATTTGGTAACCATTTTTTCATCACGAACTTATAATTTATTTTACTAGTTTATAACTTATTTAACATACATTATTTTAAATAACGTTTTATCTTATGGCTTATAGCTAATCATTTTTCTTCCACCTTTGTCCTTATTATTTTAACTAAAATCTACCACTACTCTTTATAATTTATTGTAATTTAAATAAAATAATTATATATTAAATGTCTTTTAGGTCATTTTAATTTATTAACTAATTTTACCAAACACTTTAATTAACTTATCAGTTATAAGTCATCAGTCATCAACTATAAACTATCATTCACCCACTATCAACTATACACTATTAACCATCAACTATCAATTATAAATTATAAACTATCAACTAGCTTATCAATTAACCGGAATTTTTGTCAAAGAAACCTTTTTGTTGTTGGATAATCAAAACACTCATCTCATTTTATCTAAGCGTGAGACATTCTATGCATAGTAATGTAACAAATGCAATATCATATATAATTTTGGATTCTAAAAAAATGAATGGAGGGACTATAAGAATATTGACTGCTGACTTGTACGGCTTAACTTCACAAGCAACCGGCAACCGGCAACCGGCAACCGCAACATGACTAAAGTCCAAAGTATCCAAACCGCACGCGATCCTTCCCTCCCCAACCTTTGGTGAAATCACTACACTTCCTTTTTTCCTTCAGATCCCTCACACTGCAATTCGATCCAACTCAAGGTAAATTCAATCATTCACTCACCGAGGACTTTCCTCCATTTTCTAATTTCTTCTAATTTCATTTTTTTTTCATCTTCAGAGCAAGGTTTACCAGTAAATTAAGAAGATGAGTCAAGTTTTCGAAGGATACGAACGCCAATATTGCGAACTCTCTGCTAATCTCTCCCGCAAATGCAGTTCCGCTTCTCTTCTTTCTGTCAAAGGTAGTTCCGATTCTGACTCCACTTTTTCATTATTGTTGTTTACTTGTTTTGGACTTCAATTCATTGCTCTGTATCTGATTGGTAGCAAATTGTGTTGTTGGATGATTTTGTGCTACTGCTGTATGATTTGGTGAAGTGTTTTATGTCAACAGTGTTTGATTTGATCATTTTAGTTTATTCTGTCACTGATATTAGGTTTCTTATTGGACTTCACCATTGTTACTAAATTGTGATTTACTTATATCAGCACACCTTTTAATTGTGATTTCAGACACTCTTCTGATTTGCAGCTCCTAACACCCAAAATAAATTTAGGCTTCGGTGATTTTAGGAGATGTTTGGATTGATAGAATGTGATGGAATGAAATGGTATGGAATGAGGTTCCATTGTTTGGATCAGTTAAAATCGGATGGAGCGGAACTGAATGGAGTGGTATGAATTCCATTTCTTTCCATCACTTACCATCATATTTCTTCCCCTCCAATTTAGGTGGAATGGAAAATTTGCCTTGCTTCACCCTAAAATACCCAAATGATAGAATGGAATCTTCATTATGCTCCATTCGATTCCGCTCCTTTCCATTCCGCTCTGTTCATTTCATGATATCCAAACATAGCCTAGGATGATTGATTTGATTAAGCTTAGTGGAAGTTATGAGATAACTGATGAGTCGAAATGTCAGGAGCATCAACTGGGCCACTCCATTCCACTACCACTTTGGGTCTATGGGACGTGTTATAATTTTTTTTTCCTGAAGCCCATAAAATGAAAATTCATTATTTTAATGGGAGTTTTGAGCAACTTTGTGTTGGCATCATGTCAACGATGAAGTGATGTGCGTGCCAAGGAATGGATGACATGGCCACGAAGCTGAAAAAGCTGAAGTGCTGAAGCTCCACCTACATAGGAAATTGGGACGTGGCTAGAGGAAACATGCTAGGCATCTGGATATTTGTTAAACAGAGTGCAGCTGTTTTGTTGATAGGAATCTTGGTAGACAGAGGGCAGAGGCCGCTCATAGTTTATCTATAAATACCAGTTTTACAGAATGATTAGACATGCATCAATAATGCAACTTTTTTTTTTCATTTGCAATTTACCTTTAATTGCAAGTCTTTACTATTTTATCATGGTTTCCTAGTTTAGCTAGCTTTGTTCACCTCACTACCCAATCTCTTGAGTAGTTAAATAACTCATAGTTGAGGAACATAGTTCATTTCTCACTGAAATCATCCGAAGAAAAGGAAATCATTGTTGATAGAAATTAGTCGATCTCTCAGCTAAATTCAATTCACGTAAACAACAATGTTTTTTTTTTTTTAGTTCTATGGGGAACACATACTGGAACAGATGCAAACTATGATAATCTGACAACACAAAGAGGAGGATGAGAGCTCTTGTTAGTTGTTACAACTAAATGGGGAAAAAGAGGAGGGGGGACCACTGTTCTCTGCAATAATACACTGGTTTTATGACTGGAAGAACATGTGGCTTTCTAGTCCCACTGCAACAACTTTAACTCTTCATCGAGACTCCACTTCACATAAAAGAAAACAACATACTTACACATCATTGTTTACATATATAATAAATATACTATTATTAATTTAAAAAAATGATTACGTGTATTATTTGATATTTGACTTTTCTCAAGGTTTTAGAAAACACCAATTAATCGATTGTCATATCATACCAACTAAACATACCCTTGTGCATATATTTGGCCAACAAACATATAATGAAGAGTAGTGCATATTTGATACCTATGGATTGACATAGATATGATCATATGTTTCTTTTGTTGACACTGTTCGCTCATTGGAAATTAATTCTCAAACAATTTTGCTGGAGAAGCTGGATGATATTTACTGTGTCGTGTGTCAAATGTTTTCATGAGCATGTTTCTGCCTCTGTGACATAAATATATGTCAATACCATTTTTTTTACATTAGATCCTGTTACTGATTTTTCGTTGTGATCAATATTAATTTCAGAAGAGAAGCTGCAAAAAATTTCTGAGATCAAAACTGGACTTGATGACGCAGATGTTTTGGTACAATGTTGATATGTTTCCTTACATCTCATACCTTACTTTTATGCTTATTAAGTTTTTAAATTTGTTATGTTTTTTTTTTTTAAATTTCCCTCACCTATGTCTCCCTCTATAGATTCGGAAGATGGACCTTGAGGCAAGAAGTCTGCAGTCAAGTGTAAAAGCAATGCTTCTTGCAAAGTTGAGGGAATATAAATCTGATCTAAACAACTTGAAAAAAGAATTTAAAAGATTAACATCTCCCACTGCTGATCAGGCTGCCCGGGACGATTTGTTGGAGACCGGAAGGGCAGATGCATATTTGGTATATCTGGAACTCTTGAATATTTTACTTCATAGCATATACTTCTTGAAAATGAAAGATGGAAGCTTGTGGCCTTCTTGTCCCTGGTTAGAGTCTTACAGAGCCCTAAAGTGGGAAAATAAAGTTGTTCCTAGTTACAATTATTTTACATTTTATTTGTTTTGTCAGATATTGTTTTATTCTCTTCCATATCTCCTTAACGGGATCATGAGTGAAAGTTTCTTCACCTGTTAATCAAACTAACTACCATAAAGGCTCTTCATAGTGTGATATTTTTATGTGACTGAATGTTTCCAGAAACTTGAGTAGAAGTAGCTTCCATAAATCTGGTAGTTGAAGTAGAAACTGCTATATGGGCGTGGAAAGCATATGAATAGTAGAAGCATACACTTATTTGAAAGATAGAAACTTGGGTTGAGGTTCAAGGAGTCATATTTTGTAGAGTTTAAATTGGGAATCATCATTCCCTAACCTGAGAAATTTAGGAACTCATAGGAAGAGAAGATAAATAGGGGAATTAGAGAAGATAGGAGATGGATTAATGGTGATTCGGATGAACAAGCTTCTTGCCCCGCAATGTTTGGCTTCCAAGAAAGGAGTTTTCCGATCATTTCTCTAAATTCACATCAAAAGATCTAAGACTCTCTCAGAAACATCTAGTTATTGACGAGTGTTGACATAGGGCATAATACGGCCACTTCTGGGTATATTTATGTCTTGTTCCATACATGCTTAATGTTGTATTGAGTCTCAATCTCATAGTTCCTAACATAAAGTCATGAATCTGGAAACATGACAAACCCGTCATTGCAAGTTTGCAGTGAACCCAAAAATAGACCAACGGGTAAATGAATTGATACAGTACCATAAGAGAGAGAGAAAAGAAGAAAGATGAAAATCTCATATATTGATCTTAGATTGAAAGAGTACAAAGGCATGGTATATATAGTAGCCTTAGATCTAACTAACTGTACAGCTGGCATATAGCTGTAACAGATCAATGACACGTTGCATAACAACTACTCTCTATTAGTCCCCCTTAGAAACTGAGGGTGTGTTTAATAAACTAAGTTTATTGAACACTCGCAGTTTATCACGCAGAGGTAAAAACTTGATGGCTGAGAGAGGTTTGGTCAACAAATCTGCCCACTGATCTTGGGCAGGAACATGCTCCACAATTAGGCTCTTAGAGATCACTTTCTCCCTTACAAAAAATATATCCAGTTCCATATGTTTTGTCCTGTTGTGCAAGACAGGATTGTGTGCAAGTGTCACAGTGCTGAGGTTATCACACAGCAATTTAGGAGTAAGAAATCTGCAGTGAAGTTCCTGCAGTAAAGATTGAACCCAGATTATTTCAGATGCTAACTGTGCCATACTCCTGTACTCAGCTTCAGCACTGGACCTTGCCACCAGCTGCTGTTTCTTGGACCACCAAGAGATGAGATTAGGACCTAGAAACAAGCAAGCTCCTGATGTTGACCTTCTGTCATCAGGGTCAGATGCCCAGTCAGCATCACAGAAACCAAGTAATGACAGAGGTTTGTGAGTTGCTGCAGGCTGAATCAGTAAACCATAGTGCAGAGTCCCACTGAGGTATCTCAGTATTCTTTTAACTGCTTTCCAATGTTCTTCCAAAGGATTTGACAGAAATTGGCACACCTTATTGACAGAAAAGGAGATCTCTGGCCTAGTGAGGGTAGCATACTGAAGGGCACCCACCACAGACCTGAACTGGGTGGGATCAGAGACAGGTTCAGAACCAAACCTAGAGAGTTTACTGGTAGAGACCATAGGCGTGGGCATGCCATTGGCATTGATCATGTTAACTTTGGCTAGCAAATCTGTCAAGTATTTGGCTTGGGATAGAAGCAAGGAGCCATTGGGCAGATGAGTTACTTCTATGCCAAGAAAATAATCCAAATTGCCAAGCTGTTTAAGTGAGAAATCAGAATTTAGCTGGGTGATTAGACCACTGATGAAGGCAGAAGAATTACCAGTGATGATTATATCATCAACATACACCAACACCATAATACTTAGGCTGCCAGTATGGAGAATAAAAAGGCTAGGATCACACTTGCTAGCATGAAAACCATGACTTAGGAGAGAGCCCTTGAGTTTATCAAACCAGGCTCTAGGAGCCTGCTTGAGGCCATAAATGGCTTTGTTTAATTTGCACACCAAAGTCTTGTCTGCAGCTTCAAAGCCAGGAGGCTGCTGCATGTAAACTTCCTCTACAAGTGTGCCATTTAAAAAGGCATTGTTCACATCAATTTGCTGTATAGCCCACCCGTGAGTCACAGCAAGAGTGAGTACAGTCCTGACAGTTACCGGCTTGACCACAGGAGAAAATGTCTCTGTAAAATCACTGCCAGCCTGCTGATGAAACCCTTTGGCCACTAATCTGGCCTTGTATTTGTTGATGGTTCCATCAGGGTTCTCCTTGACCCTAAATACCCACTTGCAGCCAATTGGCTTCCTAGAATCAGGTGGAGACACCAAGTTCCAGGTCTGATTCTTTAACAGTGCAGTGTACTCATCTTTCATGGCCTGAAGCCAATGAGGAGAGGCCAAGGCTTGTCCAACAGAATTAGGTGCCATATGAGTAAGTAAGAGGGTAGGTTTAAGTCTAGGTTTAGTAATACCACTTTTAGACCTTGTTTGCATGGAGTGAATATTGTGAGGATGAATGGAAGGGTTAGGCAGAAGAGGTACAGTATTGATGGAGGACTCAGAGGCAGGAGAAAAAGGGGAAATAGTGGGAGCCTCTGCAATATCAGACTGCAGAGGAGTGACAGACAAAGAATTGACAGGTGTAGTATGAATGGGAGAAGAAGTAGCAGATTCTGCAGTTACTGAAGGTGAACCAGAGATAGGAGAAATAGCAGAGTTGGCAGGAGTAGGACTGAAATTGCTAAGTTCAGCAGAAGGTGTATGAGAGGGTGTAGTGGGAACAGAAGGAACATGAGTGATAGGCACAGCAGAAACAGCCCTAGTGACAGAGTTAGAAACATTAGGAACAAGAGGGAAGGACCAATAAGAAGGAGTAGAGGGGAGTGAAGAAGATTGATCAATGGCAGGAGATGGAAAGAGAGTAGGATAGGGAAATTTAGACTCATTGAAAATGACATCTCTAGAGACATAAATCTTGCCAGTGGCAGATAGGCACTTGTAGCCCTTGTGAATGGTAGAATAACCAAGAAAAACACACTCTTGGGACCTAAAGTCCAATTTGTGAGAGTTGTAAGGGCGAAGAAAGGGACAACAGGCACAACCAAAAACTCTTAAGTGAGCATAATCAGGAAACTTGTGAAACAGTTTGAAATAGGGAGTTTTATGCTCAAGAGACGCACTAGGAAGTCTGTTTATGAGATAAGTGGCTGTGATAAAGGCATGATCCCACATTTGAAGGGGCAAGGTAGAGTGAGCAAGCAAGGCTAAGCCTGTTTCAACTATGTGTCTATGCTTGCGCTCAACAATGCCATTCTGATGGTGGGTATGAGGACAAGTGAAACGATGCACAATGCCAAGATCATTGAGATATTTGGTGAGAGGTCTAAACTCACCACCTCCATCAGTTTGAACAACTTTGATTTTATGGTTGAACTGAAGTTCCACCATAGTTTTGAACTGAACAAACTGAGAGAAGGTATCAGACTTTAGCCTAAGAGGAAAGATCCAAGTGAACCTAGAAAAGGCATCTACACAAGTGAGAAAGTAGGTATAGGCACCTGAAGATTTAATAGGTGCAGGACCCCATAAATCACAAACCACTAATTCAAAAGGATGATTATAAACAGTAGTGGAGAGAGAAGTAGGAAGTCTGTGAGATTTGCCTAAGGAACAAGCAGAACAAAACTCTGCTGCAGACTTAGAAGGGAGAGATATGCAGCAGGTTTTGAGCACTTCAGCAAGAACTTGATGATGGGGATGACCCAACCTGGTATGCCACAAAGCATACTTACTGAGTGTAGGAACAGACTTAGCAGTAGAGTAAACAATAGGCAAATTAACAGCAGAAACATCATTTTTATTCATAGAAAAAGAAGGATTACAATCAGTAATAGTATGACTAATATCATTGGAATGAGAGACAGTATTACATGAAGCCCTAGGATTACAATTATTGAAATCTAAAGCTGAGCTAGAATGGAGACTAGACAAAGGCTTTGACACTTGAGAGGAAGGAATCTGAAACTTGTAAAGACCATCATCTCCAACAATACCATGAAGAAGCACCTCAGAAGAACCCTGAGATTTGACAAGACAAAAGGAAGGGTGAAATTCAAAGAAAACTTTGTTATCTTGTGCAAATTTACTTACACTGATGAGGTTTTTGGTGATGTGAGGAACAAGAAGTAAGTTGTGAAGTATGAGAGGTGTGTGAGACAGATGAGAGGAGGGAAATTTCATGGAACCTATAGAGTTAATGGACAAACCTTGGCCGTTTCCCATGAAGACTTGTTCAGAACCAGTCACAGATTGAGCATCAGGCACGTTGGAAGAGTCAGGTGTAACATGGTGTGAGGCACCTGAGTCAGGATACCACCATTGGTTGCTGAAGTTGGGATCAGAACTAGCCACAAAGGCTTGAGGAGGAGAAAGTCGTGGTGCAGCTGGTCTAGGTGAGGAATAACCAAAGACAGGAGCATACACAGGACGAGCATTCGCCAGAAATGGATTGAAGGGAGCTTGTTGCGGTGGAAACGGCTTTGAAGAGGACTGAGTGTACCTGTAGTAGCAAACAGAGGCATCGTGTCCACTTTTGCGACAGATTTGACACTGAGTTTTGCCAAAACGACCGCCGTTACGACCAAAACGACCGCCACCACGCCCTGAACGACCTCCTCTGTTGTAACCACTGCTTTCTGCGTGAGCATTAACGTGACTAGTACCAGTTGGAAAGGAGTCAGAAGCTTGCGAAACAGAGTCAGCAGGAGAAGAAGATTCAGACGACGGAACCTGCGTTAGATTGACAGAAGCAGGTTCAGTGAGAATCGCTTTCCTGTGTTTCTCCAATCGAGACTCATGAGCAAGAAGACTGGATTCAAGTTCCTCCAACGTACTGAGATCTTCCTTACTATTGACAGCCGCAACAATCGAATCATACTCCTCAGGAAGCGCATCCAGCACAATCTCAATTAGATTACGAATCGGAACAGGATCTCCAACTGAAATCAACGATTCATTGATTTCGCGGACTCGCGCCATGAACGCTTCAATATTGAGATTACCTTTGGAAAGACGGCGAAGTTCAGATCGTAGCTGACGAGCCTTCGTCGTGAGCTGCACGGCGAAGTAGCGGTGAACTTCCGTCCAAACCTGCCACGCGTGAGTACAATCCACAAGTTTGGGAAGAAGCGAGTCAGAAATCGTGGAGAGAAGCCACGTGCAGACAAGAGCATCCTGTTGCTCCCAATCAAGATACGCATCAGTGACTTCACTAAGATTCGGATCAGAAGTCACCGGCGAACGCTGCGGAATCACCGGAACAGTGACAAAGCGTTGAAGCTTGTGGCCACGCACAACTCCATCGATTTGCTGCTTCCACTGTTTGAAATTTTTATCATTACTCAGCTCAGATGAGCTAAAACCCAGTTCCAAGTTCCAACGAGTGGAACCTAGTCATACCGTCCTTCCCTCTTTAGTTATTATTGTAAACCTCATTGATTTTGAGTTTTGACCTTGTTATGCTATTTTTGTGTACTCAGTTTTGAACCTATCTAGTCTGGTGGGTTAACCACATGAGTTTTGGCCCTAAATGCGCCCAATGCTCATAATTAAATATTCTATTTCATTCATCAAACACAATTGTACTCACTTTCGGGCATCTTTTACACTCTCTTTCTGTTATTCCTCTCAAATTAGCTCCCATTTCCTTGAGTTATTCCGACAAACAATATCTATTAAACTTAGATCATAAAAAATTGAAATGACATGAAATTTCGTCAGGAAAATTATGCAAACTACGCATGCAGGAAATTCTGAATGAAAAGGTTATGTAGCTATTTTGAATCTTACCTAAACAAGAACTAAATGAAGAGTTTTGTCCAAGAGGTGTCAGCTCAGTGGTAAGAGTTTTACTTTGTAACGTTCAAATCCCACCTAGGATAGTTCTAAAATGGCTATTAGGGCCACCAATGTTAATAAAGTTTTCCCTTCCCCAGTAGTTTTATTTTTAGTAAAAAAAGAACTAAATGAAGAGAAAACACAACTAAATGATTATCATTACTTGGAAATAAGGTTACACATATTTACACATGCATATCTCTTGGTTTTGTTTATCCGCATATCTTTTATTTTGAACTTGAGATTTTTGAAATCGATTGCACTTGTAATGATAATATTTCCTTTCCAATTGCATATCCAGTTCTCTGATTGTCCTATATCCCCATATATATGTTGAATTTTGAAATTTGTAGTGTTTTGAAAATGGTAGATATTAGAGAAAGTAGTGCAGTAGATCAAATGTTGTTATTCTATTATGTATCATGTGGTGGTGAAATATGGATTATTTTGCAGGCATCTTCTGATCAGAGAGAAAGACTAACTATGTCAGTGGAGAGATTAAATGAGTCGAGTGATAGAATCAGAGAGAGTCACAGAACAGTGTTGGAGACCGAAGAACTTGGCGTCTCAATCCTCCAAGATTTACACCAGCAGCGCGAGACTCTCCTGAGCTCCCATAAAAGGGTACTTGATATGCAAACGTTATTTTGTTTCAAACGGTGTTTTTATATGTCATCTTTAGATACTTCTTGTTCTCCGTTTTGGTTTAAAAGAATCACAGACAATCAGAATAAGATTGTTAGCTTTCAATGTAACGAATGCAGTAATAGAAGTGTGATGATTAATGGTTGATGATAATTTTTGTGTACTTTGCAGCTTCATGGGGTGGATAATGCTATTGACAAGAGTAAGAAAGTTTTAACCACCATGTCACGGAGAATAACGAGAAACAAATGGATCGTTGGATCTTTGATTGGAGCTCTAGTTTTTGCAGTAGTTGTTATTCTGTTTTACAAGCTATCTCGTTAGGTAATATGCACAAGATACGACACAATTCAAGTGATCTTATATACTTTGTATCATTGTATGTGTTTGGTTGTAAATAGGAACCATATATGATGTTTGTCATATCCCTGCAATTGTTTTTCCATTGTTATTTTTTATGATTGGTGAAGTTGTCTATGATGTCTTGGTTTTCATCCTCTACATTTTATGGAAGTGTATGAATTTATTGAATTTCAAATCTCCGTGTTAATACTGCGTCTGCAGTTGTAGGAAAGACGATAAAAAAAGTGTTTATTGGTAGCTTCTAGGGTGAGGGTGTTAGATGCTAATTCAAGAACCCTAACAAGATATGAAAATAACTATAAATTTAAAACAAACTAAGAAAATAAAGATAAAAGATAAATTTGATTTTCATTCTTTGATTCCAAATGTCTCTATGAGACTACATTATATAGAGCTAATAATAGAGAAAAAAGGCTTGATGGCTAAAAGCTCAACTAGACAATAAAAGCCTATTAAGATAAATTTTACTTAATATTTAAATTGTCTAAGCATAACTCTTGCTCCTATCATTACCAACCCCTTCAAAAACAACCATGTCCTCAAGGTTGTAGATAAGAAAAGAAAAAAAATTGATCGAATAATGTCATGGATCCCACTGATAAGATATGGTGTTCCATGAACCACTAAATAATCGATCAATAGTTTCTTCTCAAACAAGAATGAAGCATTAAGGTAATGAATGCTACCAATGATGCTAACTTCAGCTCTGAACTCTTTCTTTCCTTGACCAATACCTTCTAGCTTCTTTACAGCTAATTGAGTCCCATCACGTAGAACACCTTTGTAAATTGATCCACCAACGTTGAGATTAGAGAAAGTAATGACAGCGTCCCTTCCCAAAACTGCAATCCAACTCGCATTTATACCTTCCATGCCTTGGCACACAGGTGAATCAGAGATAACACAGCTTGAATAAGCTCCATAACATGCATAACTATCGCATAAATCCAACGGTACTGACGTGTAGATTTCCTACCTTTTTGCTGATTCGATCCATATGTAACGGTAACGAACGTACGAAGTAGCATTCAAAACTAACCGTGTTACAGCAGACGAGTTTTTGAGGCTGTAAGTATAGTAAAATTCATCCTTATTGTAAACACACCTGTAATCACAAATTGGATTTGGCTTAACTTGTGGTGAACCACTTGAATGCAAACCATTCCATGGTCCACTGCTGTAGAATTTTGTTTCACCCTTCATATATGCATCAGAATAGTTATGTGGAACCATACCAAAAGAAAAATCACCAGGGATACATGCTTTTAAGTAAGTGTGTGAATTTGATTCCGTTGATGAAAGTTCTTGCTGTTCCAATAATTTATCACTTCTGAATTTCAAACTGCTTTTCCTCAATGTTGAACAGATTGCTAATATTTGAGAGTCGTGATTATATTTCATGAAATCCACTGTAGAATTCAGATTATCAATGGTCTTGATAGGCTTTCTTTTACCACCGAGAAATTCCTCGCTGTTGTAAATATTCACAATTCCACTGTCTGAACCAGCTGCAAAATGTGTCCCTGATGGAGAAGTACAAAGGGCTGTGCCAGTTAAACAGCCTTCATCTGCACCTTTGTGTATACAAGTCCTTGTTCGCATATCCCAATGGTAAATGTGGCCATCGCACCAGTGCTCAACAATTTTTGCCCGTCTTCGGAAAATGCTAATGCTCGGAGTGTTCCGTTCATCTTCAGAGTACCAATTAATTGCTTTGATTTTGAGGAAACCAGTAAAATAAAACCTTCATTACCTACAAAGGCTATCGTTTTATAATCAGGAGAGACCTCGAAAACTTCCAAACTCTTCTCGTCCCTATCCAACAGTGGACCAATTTTATCAACTCTGGCCTTAACTAAATCAAGACTGTAAAAGAAGTTTCTTCTTCCTGATATTATCACCTGAGATCCATCGGGCAAGAAAGACGCTTTTCGAATGGGGCAGTCTTTGAGGAATATGCTTTGAATTTTGGTGTTCCGTTTGCCATCAATTTGAAAAAACCTAAGCTTCCGGTCTAATCCAGCAGCGAGAAGCAGTTGACCATTTCGATGGAACTGAACTGAATTTATGGGACCATTAGAAGGATCTTGTATATTTGCATCTACAAGTTTCGAGTATTCAATGTGTCCCGGCAACAATTTGGAGCTTCTATTCACAACCAGGTCTTCATTTGTCCTGAGAATATCATCCACTTCCACATCCACATAACCTCGGCTCACAACAACTTTATTTTCATCATCTGTCAACTCATCATCAGAAGATTCATCCATTTTTTACCCTGAATCAAGTTGTGCCCAGTCAGTTCCTCGGTTGAGCTTCACATGTTGAGCCCTTAATCTTGACACATACTCTGAACCAGATATCAAATTCTCGTCCTCCTCCTTCCTTAGCTTCCTTAATCTGTTGACTTTAGCTATGTTTACCGTGACTTTTTCTTCTTCTTCATCCACTACCGAAGGTTTTCCATTAATAATAGAGTAACTTGGATTGTCCTCCGTCATCCTTTTGCATTGTTCACTGGTGCCTTTGCTTGTTTTCTGATTAGCCTCTTCCCCTCTTGTACTATGGAAATTGGATTCACCGAGTTCTGCTTTTTCCTTGCCATGACATTCATCTGATCCAGCCACACAAAACCTTCTTCCAAATTCGTCATATGTAATCCACTTTTGCGAAGTATTTGACCGGCTAGCAATCTTTATTGCTGCTTTTTTTATGCGCTCGGCTCGCAACTCCATTCCACTTTCAAAATTTTCTCTAAGTACATCCACCACCTTGGCTTGCGGCTGAGCAGATGCCTGAAAAAGATGCTTGTAATCGTCAAGGAAAGGATCAATCTTAGCAGGGGCCTTGTACTTAAGCCCCACAAGATATATCTCAGCAGATTCATATCGACTGGCAATAGGTTTATCCACCTCAACCTTCTCAAACAACTGCTTCAAACAATACACAACGACACTGTAATCCTGCAACCTGAAAACCTTGGTGACAAACGTGCCCTTTGGTGCTAAAAACTGTGTAGCCAACTTAACAACGTCAATAACAAGAGCATTCTGACTAGTAGCTTCTTGAGCCCAAACACCACCGACATTCGGTGAACCATGAAGAATAACATCGAAAGCACTACAACCATTGTGGTTCATGATTTTCTTAATCCGTGACTTGCATTCAGGTCTCGTGATATCCTCCTGAATGGTGGTGGCTCCAATCATGAGAGCAATAGGGGCAAGGTCAACTCCGATGACAAGGTTGCCTTGGGGAACATGTTTGACAGCCACCTGCATCCATCCATCGGGAGCGGCGCACAGATCGAGGACGGCGCGTGCGGAACTTAGGAAACCGAACTTTCCATTGATTTGAAGGAGTTTGAACGATGCTCTGGATCTGTAACCGATTTCTTTGGCTAAGTGGTACCACTTGTCCAAACGATGCTTACCTTTTGCTTTCGCCTTCCCCATTGAAGCTTCACAGTTTCGAGCTTGGGTTTTGGTTAGGGTTTTTTTGGTTTTTTTTTAGAGTTTTTCTTAAAATTGAGATGAGATACTTGCAAATGTTTTTCAAAATCTCTTCTAGTACTATAATGATTTTGATATTTAGGACTAATTGTAGAAGAGGTGGTTATTGGTTGTAGTTATATGTGATGATTGTTGTAGTGGTATGAATAACGAGAAGTAGAATAGGATGAATATGGGTGAGATGGGGGTGGTGTATACCCATGATTAAAATACAAGCAAGGAGATGGAGTTGCAACATAAGGATTTGTGTAATAAGGTGAAAAGATTTCCCATGGAAAAGATGGGAATGAGAAAGTGATTGGAGATGTAAAAGAGGGGTTTGTGGAATAGGTAGGAGGAATGCTCCATTGATGATAATCCATAGGAGGATTTGAGTACATGGATGAAAGCACCAATTGTTAGGATGCTAATTCAAGAACCCTAACAAGATATGAAAATAACTATAAATCTAAAACAAACTAAGAAAATAGAGATAACAGATAAATTTGATTTTCATTCATTGATTCCAAATGTCTCTACGAGACTACATTATATAGAGCTAATAATAGAGGAAAAAAGGCTTGATGGCTAAAAGCTCAACTAGACAATAAAAGCTCATTAAAATAAATTCTACTTAATATTTAAATTGTCTAAGCATAATTCTTGCTCCTACCGGAGGGCCGGGTTAAATCTCTCACCTATGGAGGACAAAAAATACACCAATAGATTTTTTAACGGTTCAGATATATCAAAAATAAAAATTGCATTTTCAGTTAGCCACTATCCTCTCATATAATGTAAATACCAATTCTGCAAATTAACACTCATCATGAATTAACTCTTTACATCACTATGAGTCAAAGAAAAAACAACTCTATACATCACTATATTAATTAATGATTATTTCATTTAATAATTGAAATTTTTTTATTCCACTGATATGCCGTAGAAATGAAAAATTAGTACATATGTGAAAATTCATATCTCAGTACCAACTAAGGATGTCAATGGGGCGGGGACACTTCTCCATTTTTGTCTTGTCACCAAATTCATTCCTTATCCCCGTCTTTGTCACGGAGGAGTTTATATTTTCATCCCCGATTCTTGCGGATCCCCGCTCGCCACGGATTTCTGCGGATTCTACATTTATCCATTAATATTTTTTTTTAAATATCTATATTTTTTATAAAAATAAAAAGCACGAGTATTTAGTTATTAAAAAATGGTAATATTTCACATTTATTATTTTTTTACTAAAAATACTAATGGGATACAAAATAACAATATTTTTTTTATAAAATTCTATAAAATGGTATAAAATTTAACAATATAAATTAAATATTTTTTTAAGTAAGAGTATGTCTAAACAACTACAAAATTCAACAACATAAATATGTTTAAAAATTATATTTCATCAAAACTAACAAGGAATAATTGTAAAATTCAGCATCATAAGTATGCTTGAAAAGCTAAAAAATACTTCATAATAAGTATACTTGAAAGTATATACTTAAGTATAAACTCATGAGACATAATTGTAAAATATTAAAATAAATAGGCGGGATGGGGGTCCCGCGGGGCGGGGATGTATTCCCCGTCTCCGAAGTACTCTCAGAAGAATTTTTCTCCTCATCCCCGCCCCTGCGGAGAGAAATTCCTCATCTTTGGGCCTTCGAATAGGGCAATCTCCACATGGATCCCCGCTAATAGATGCAAATTGATATCCTTATTACCAATCTTTCTATCACATGATAAATGTGAAAAACTATTAAAAATAATTTAAAATATCTAATTATTCAGAGTTCAAACAATTAAAAAATTTGATATGATGTGAACAAAGAATAGTAATAATTAAAATAAATGACCTAAAACAACAAAATAATATACTAATATACTAAGTGAATGCAAATAAACATAACAACAAAATAATATACTAATATACTAAGAGCGAATGCAAATAAACATAACATAATAATTTGTTTACATAGTATAAATGATCTAGAATAAGTTATTACAAGATGATCGGAGCTGATCAGACTGGATCGCCGTGGCCTTCGCGTAGGGCAGATGATGATGCTTGTAGGAGAGGAGAAGGGTGTACCTGCAAGACACTCCGACGCTCAAGTAAGAAAGGGTCAGAGAAAAAGGGGCAAGTACAAAGTATGTTCTTAGGATGAATATTGGATACCTGACCCTCTCAAGTGAGAGGGTTTATATAATGCCCCCAACGTGTGGCCAACGGTCCCTATTTTCGGGGCAAACTAACCGTTTCCAAAGAATAGGTAACTGCCCAAAACTAGCCGTTATGTCGGGCAGGGTGCCCAAAACTAGCCGTTTTGTCGGGCAAATGCGTAGTTCCGGGCACCTGGCCATAGCTGTCCTGGGATTAATGCAGCCGTGCGTGACGAGCAGCAGTACCGGGGGGGAGCGATGTAATCTTTACCCGGTTGAAGGGCAGCAAAGTGTACTCTGCCCTTCGCGGATTGGGCTTTAGGCAATTGGGCCGTTCTGGGAGCAGAAGTGGATTGGGCCATGCCTAGCCATTGGTCCAGTCCAGAACAAGAGCCCCCCAAGTCGTTACTCCCGAGCATGGGAGTGATGACTTAAGGATAACCCGTTGTTCTGGGGAACTGTAGCGGAGTCGTCGTTTGGTGACAGAGGGAGTTGTCTCGTGGTGCCCGTGGGCCCTGGTGTTCGTAAGGCTCGTGACCGCGTCTGGTTTACCCGTTGTACGGGGAGACCAACGGTTAGGAGGAACTGAAAAGTTGGGGCGCCACGTGTGCCTCGAGCCCTGTATTGCAGTAACTAGACAATGATGGCTAGTTTGTAGCCATTATGACCTAGTTAGGCGTGCCTCTGCACGTGCTCCTCAGCAGTATAAAAGGAGAGAGAGTCTGGCCATTTCACATTTTCATTTCTCTCTCTTCTTCTTCATCTTCTTCAGAGAACTTAGCTCGTCGCCGTCGTCGTCCGCCGCCGTAGCCACCGTACAAGCTTCGAGCACTTTCCTTTAACTTCTCCGACCACGTAAGTCATCCAACTCCTTGTCTTCTTCCAGCTTTTTCATTTTTGTTTTAGAATGCATACGGTTAGGTTAGATTTAGAAGACATAGTGGTGTTTTCCTGGCGGTTGTTGGTTGCGGACGGTGGCTGGGCCATCCTCCGCTGCTTACGTGGCCGCCGGAGCCCTTTAGAGAACTGGGAGTAGGGCGGTCTCTGGCGTCATTGCGATGATGATGCCTAAGTAATCGTCGGGGCTACCCAGTTTCCGGTGCTCTGATGAAGTTTTCGGTGAACGTTTGAAGTTTCCGGTGAACGTTTGAAGTTTCCGGTGAAGCTTCAAACGGAAACTGGGAAGTGACTCGAGGAAGCCCCTCTTTGTGTGAGGGATTTCCCCCGAGCGCCTCCTCGTGGGAGACTCTTGTATTTTTGTTTAATTTAGGGCTTATGCCGGGGACGACGTCCTCGGCCCTTTGCGCACCCTTTCACTTGACCAGCGGTGGAAGAGTGGATTTGATTTTGCGTCGAATTCACTTTTGTCCTCTGCTTTTTAGGTGATGGCGACAAGGCCCGACGGGGAAATTTTAATAGATTCGTCCGAGGAGAGCTCCTCGGAGAGCAGTAGCACGGAAGCTTCAATCGTCCCCAGCGAAGTCGGGGAGGAGCTCGAGGAGAATCATGCTGAGGAGTGGTTGGTGGTTGAGCCTGCCGAGCACGAATCTATCTTTGCGACTTTCACCGGGGACGTTTTCACGGATGTTGGACCGGAGGGGGAATGGAAGGTGCATTTCCCCTCCCAAGACGATCGGATCTGTTCGGATTTCGGGGAGAGATTCGCCATGTATGAGTATGCCTTTAAGGAGCTAGGGTTGAGGCTGCCCTTCACTGATTTCCAGCAGTCTATCTTCGTACACCTGGACCTAGCCCCGTCGCAGCTGCATCCCAATTCGTTGGCGTTCATCCGTACCTTTGAGATGACCTGTGAGTTCCTGAAGATAGGAGCCACGCTGCCTTTGTTCTTCACCATATTCCATCTTCAGCGGCAGGTCACGTGGAGGAGATATGGCTGGGTGTTATTGAAGCAACCCCGAAAGTTGTTCAAACCCTTCTCGGAGTTTATCCAAACATTTAAGGAGAGGTTCTACATTATAGAGCCTGTGTCGGAGAGGGCCCAGGACAACACGTATGTCTGGCCGGTGTCGATTGACGAGAATGGTAACGACATGCGCGATGAGAACGGGAAGCTGATCGGGGACAGAGAGTTAAAATTTCCCTTTCAGTGGAGTGGGAATCATTTCTCTAAGGAGCCCAACGGTTACGTTGCTCAGTCAAACATGCTGGACGGGCAAGATCTGGCCTGCTACGACAAGCTGGTGAACTATGTGAATTCTTTTAGACTTGCTGAATGTTGGACGAAGAAGGGGAGTCCTATTTTTGAGGAGGACGGTAACCAGCGGGTGGAGTACCGATACATTAATACAAAGGCGCTTCTGGAGTGCAAGACTCCCGCAGACGCTTATAAGCTGCTCGGTAGTTTTAGTTATTTTAACTTGCCCGAACTATATTTTCTTTGTCGTCTAATATATTTGTTGTGTTTTCGCAGGTGAGATGCCCTCCGCCCACGAACGAAAGGTGAAAAATGCTGTCGCGAGGAACAAGCCCGGAGCGGCTGCTCCAAAGACTCGATTTGCCCAACTTGCTCCTCCTCCTTCTCATCCAGCTGCAGGGAGCTCCTCACCTACTCCTGCCCAAGGATCCCCCTTGCCTTTGGCCACAAGGTTTAAGCGGTCCAGGGCCAATGAAACAGTGGACCTCAGCCGGGCATCAGAGAAAGGGAAGTTCGAGCTTTCTCCTTGTATTCGTGATAGAAAATTCTTCAAGGGGACGTCCCTGGTTGTGCCGTGGGCAGAGTCTCTCCAATTTAGGGCATGGATCATCCGAGCAAGAGGGCGCTGGTGGCGCAGGACGCCTCCGCACTGGTCAGAGTTCTGGAAATGGCGGCGATCTATGCTGAGGGGGATTCTTCAACTGAGTCCGAGCTCAGAGCTGGTCAGGCTACCATAGCCTCTCTGGAAGAGACGACGAGGAAGGCCAAGTGTAGCACCCCAAAATTTGCCCTCTTGCTTTCAGCTCTTACTGGCTTTCGCTTCGCATTCATTTTGCATATCCATTAGGTCATAACTCATTCATTCATTTGCATTGGGCTCCTGAGACATGGGATCAAGGGAATTAATCTTCCGTGCGACTTGTTTGATATTCATCAATTGAAGATGATGGTTTGGGCTCACAACATCATGAGCATCTTTCTGTCAAAGTTCATCGAATATCAAGGTTTTCTTCTGTCGAAAATCATCAATTGGGCCAATTTATCGCATTGTTCCTCCAAATGGATCTTAGTAGTTTGTTGCTTAATGACTACACACTTTCTACAATTTCCAAAGTTTATGGCGAGGTTAAGGATTTGGTTTTAGGAAAATTGATTCATGGGAAGAGTACGAAGATTGGGTTTGTGCCGGATATTGTTCTTGACAATTCTGTGATGTCAATATATAGTAGATGTGGAGAATTTGGTGATGCGGTGAAGGTGTTTGACGAAATGCCTTAAGAGGAATTTTGCTTCATTTAAAATTATAATTTTTGGATGTGCTTCCTTGGGAGATTAGTCTTGTGCCTTTTGTGTTCGGATAATGTCGGAAAGTTGGATTATAGGAGGGAAACGAGTCCATGCGTATTCAATTAAAGTGGAGTTGAATGATTACATTTCTCTATGTGCTGCTTTGATTAATACGTATGAAGATGGGATGCTGTAAGAGAAGGGCTTAAGAAAAGTCCCACGTATCAGTTGGATAACTATGGGTGGCACAAACAAGGATATCAATGAGAATAATACTTTGATAAATTACAAAGGTTGGCTTGGAATTCACATGCCGACATGTCATGACTCTGTTATCAAGAGTGTTATGCACAAGAACAAGCTGCAGTTCAGGGATTCTGTCATATCAGATTGGCAGGGTATTAGACTAGATTACATCTCTTCTATTCATGTTTCCTTATGGCTTTACTGAGTTCATCTATCAAGTCAAGAACAAATTTTATCCCAGTGAGCAGAATTAATGAGGATGCAACAAAAATCCACATGAAAAGGATTTCATACATAGGAGAAAAATCCATAGCGGTAACAGAAAATACATGGCGCAGGAAAGTGCATCGCGGTTTTTTTTCGTTATTTAGAAAAGCATACAGTTGAAGCAACAAGAGAAGTCTTATAAGAAAAATGGAAATTATAACAGGAAAAAATAACATTACAATGGGAATTCCATAACAGAACTACAGGATCCGTAACCATTTTTTTCATAACAGTTCACAAAACCTCTACTAACCTTTTTCTTCTTAACAGAAATTCCGAAAAAACCAATCCAATTTCTCTAACGGCTTCTAACCGAAATTCTCTCCAATCTCTAACAGAACCAACCAAAATTCACAAAAACTCTCCATAACCAATTCTCTCTAACGAGATTTTCCTCTAACCAATTCTCTCTAACAGAAGCTACAACGAAGAACCTTCTAACCGTTTGTTCTCTTCATCATCTCCATTTTCATTCTTTCTCTCCATTACCGTCATCATCAACCACAAAAACTGAAACCCAAGAAACCGCGACAGTTTTCGTCACCACCAATTCTTCAACAATCTTCATCATCTTCAATTCAAGATAATCTGCAGAAATCAACGAAATTCAACGTCATAACACGTACAGAAACGAGAAGAGGAAGAATTCAGATTCACAATGAAAAAGAGAGGATTTGCAAACTCTGCGTTTACCTGAGCAGAGATCATCCTCGTGTTTGTTCACCGTCTTCAACAGTCTACCGAATCCGGCGCCATCCTCTACGTCGAAGGTTCATCAATCTGCACTTTACAAAAATCATCTTCATCAAATCACTCTCCCTGAAATGGATTCAGCTCAGCATCAATAACAACAACACATCACCGCTCAGAATCGCAATTCAGAACGCGTGGAAGAAATTCAAGGACCAGCACGATCTAAGGACTACAGAAGAAGAAGAAGACAAAGTTAAAGCAAAAGAATAGGAAAAGAGGCTTATCGGGGAACTCCTCGCCACCGTCGTCGTCCTCCCTGGAGCTTTCAATATGCGCCGCCGTCGAGGTAAATCGCTCTTCCCTCGTACATCTTCATTGGTTTTCCTTTAGTTAGTGTGTATTCTCTGAGTTTAGGTTGCTTCGCGCGTGAGCCCTCTGTCTTCTCCATTTTTCACCATACTTAGGGTTGGCTTTGAACTCCGATTACGTCGCCGTGGCTTGGATTTAGGTTCAATTAGTTTAGGGCTAGTGTAGAGAGGAGATGAGAGGAGCATTTTGGACGATTTGGTTTATGAATAGGAGGTCCCCCGCCGAAGGCGATTTCCGGTACGGCGGACGACTAGGTTTCACCTATTGTTTTGTTTTCATCCGAGAGAGAGACTCGTGGAAAAAGAGATGAGTCTTAGCATGAATTTCACCGTGTTTATGAGATAAGAGATAAGCTTGTTATGATGGCGGTCCACTCTGGCGGTGACACTTGTCACCGTCCGGTAGGGCCACTTGTTTAATCCAATGCGCCACCCCTACGATAGTCTACCCTGCACCCTTTCATCATGTCCTTTGGACGGTTTCAAGGATTGATCAAGTGGCTCAGATTTACTGCCAAATCACGAGGGTCTACCGTGTTTCCTCAGGCCAATGAGTCTCTTAGGCCTATTGCCTTTTGCTATCTACACCCCATGCATGTGGCCCAAAGGAATTTGAACTAGGTTCTTTACTAGTAACACCCCTTTGCTTTCCATTTGTTTTTAGGTTTACATTTCCTACACGTTTAAAATTTGAATTCTAAAAATAAAAAACTTCATCAGAAAATTCCCATAAAATTCCTGAGAGTTCTTGAGTGTCTTAATTAATTTTTGGTGAATTTTAATTCCACGTTTGGTGTGTTTTGATATTTTTATGGAGTTTTGAAAAGGAATGTGTTCTTAAATGTGTATCTAGTGATGCAAGTTCTAGAATGTGATCTTTCCTCGACCATTTGGAGCTAATTTTTGTTGTGCATGTATACCTATGATTATATGACCTAATGATGTTTGATTGGTACCTTGGACATGATTATTGAATTGCTTTTGAGCATCATCTTTGTGCCTTATCTTGTAAGAGCATCATCGATAAATTGATCCATGTTTGCAATTGATTGAGTATGTTTGGTGCATGATATGAACCCTATCTTTTGCATGTGATTACCTACTGGACTTGGAATGACTCGGTTGATTACCCATAATTTTCAAGAGCATTTTGCTAATTTTCACTCATTTTTCAGTGCGAACCGAACATGTTGACACATGCTTAGAAAGAGGTCATGTTTAGGACTTGTATGAGGGCACTTTGAGCCAACTTTGAATATGACTTTTAGCACATTATTAAGTGTATTTTGATGTACAATTTAGACATGCTTTATTATTGCCTTTGATCATTTCACATGCCTTAAATGATGCCTCATTGTGTGTATGTGAACTTGAATTTGTGTTTCACTTTGGCCACTTCTTTTGATGCCACTTGTATGCCATGTTCATGATTGTTTTGGGGAGTCAATTAGGACATTTTATAGGTCATTTTCCTCTGGTGTGTGAGCTTTAATATTGTCTTACCATGTCATTCCATTTGCCTTGCTTGAGTAACAATTTTACATACTTGTATGAGAAGTTTAAATGTGATTTTGCTCATGAAATGAATTGACTTTGGGGAGAGAGTTTAATGCAAACCTTGGTGACACTTTGAGATTGGTTTTAAGCATGCACATAAGTTGTTTCACTTCTGACATTGGTCCACTCTCACGTTTTAATTCAATTCATCTAACTTGTAATGGCTTTCCTTTGTTGGTTTACCTTTAACTTCAAAGTAGATTATCTTGTAGCACAATTGTAACTTGACTTGTAATCTCGTAATCCTTTTAGGTCTTTCAATTTGACTAGTGTGACTCAAATGTACATAGTCCTTAGACTTAGGTCTTTACGTTGTACATACACTCTCTTGTTATTACTAATGTCTTTGGTTCACATGTGCAAGGTACACAAAAGAGACATTCCAAAGGTGGTTTGACCATTTCATTGTTGTAAATAAAAACTTGTTTCTAACTTGGTTTGCTATTTTTTTATAGGTGCTTTTGTGACTTGCTTTCGTTGCTTTGCTATGGATTCATATCCGGTTGGTAGGACTCCTTATCTCTTCACTTCTCTTTAATGCTTTCAAGTGCCATGAGAAGTAGGAATAGTCGATGCCATGATAAGTAGGATTGTATGGAATGCCCTCAAGTGAGGCTCTGTTTGTGATTGTTTAATATTGTGCCTGAAGACCTCTATGAGGCATCCCATTCCCATTTCCCCCGGTAAGACCTCCAAGGAGGCAATTGACGGAAGGTAGGGTTCGCAATCAACCCCCGGTATTCTAGTTGAGTCGTTCTTAGCTCTCATTACATGATTGAAGCTTTGAACACCACCTGCTCCTGTTATCGAGTCAGTCAAGTGGAAGATAGGGTTCACAACAGACCCCCACTCATTGTCATTAGCTCACATCGATCGATGTTGACGCTTATGTGATCTCATTCACATCTTTGTTATTGGTCTACTTTGATATGCGATATCATTGTATTTTGTGTTCTAGCTTTTGCTTCCTCATTAGGATACCAATTCTAACTTGTCCAAGTTAGATAGGTTAGAAAACATAACCATAGGACTAATCATTGCATGACAACATTAGGTAGACTTCCCTCCTAATCCTCAACTATAGGATCAATCTTTGCATGCTAACATTAGGAGTCAGGTCTAGTCCCCCTTAGTTCTTTCTTTTACCCCTTTGAGTCTCTCTTCTTCTCATCTTATAACAAAAAGCAAAAAAACACTTAATAAAGGCATAACACATATTGTATTAGAGCCTTTCATATGGGAATAAGATTGTGAGGGGTCTTCTCTCACTTTCTTAGAATGTTTAGCATACGTCCCGTCTTGGGTCGATATGCGAGGCATTCGATCCTACGTGAAAGACTTTAATACAATAAATGTTAAACACACAAATAATCAAAACACTTCTTAAAATACAAAAACAAACAACAATTCTTTTCTCATCTCATTCACTCATTTCTTAAGGATTCTTCATGTCCGTTCTACCGCAAACAGGTAACGCCTAAGTCTCCATACAGCGAGTTACAACACCTAACTGCTAGAATGCGCACTATGACGTTCCCACTAAAAAACACAAACAAAGCAATACCCGTTGAGGGGAACTACGTTGCTCTGATTCTCGCGTGCGAGCAAGATACATAGGCAGGAGATCGTGCAAGATCTCTCCGAGCATAATCCTTTCACCCTTCCCTTATCCGTAGTCCGAACTACGTTGACTCTGATTCTTCATTGGTTAATGAAGATACGTAGGCATAGGATTGCGACGATCCTTGCGAGTCTTGTGTGTCCTTTTTTTTCTCTTTTTTCCCCGTTCCTCCATCTCGCCTTTTGTTTCCAGTTTTCAGCCAGCAGCAGAGCTCCAGATGACGACACCCTTTGATCGAAGCAGCAAGCGTGGATCCCATCGGGTACGATGGACGCGTGGGGGTGCTAATACCTTCCTATCGCGTAACCGACTCCCGAACCCAGTTCTCTTGGTCGCAAGACCATGCTCTATCCTTCCCTCAGGTTTACGCAGTGTTTCCTTTCCCTCTCTTGGGATAAATACACATTGCTGGCGACTCTGTTTCGGTGCCACTTTCGCGTTTGTACTTGGATGAAAATCTCGGGAGCGACAGCTGGCGACTCTGCTGGGGAATTTTCCCAGAATCTCTGGTTCCTTAGCGAGTCAATCCTAGCGCTTGTCTATTTTCTTTCATTGGGTGTTTACTTTTTTTGCTGTATTTACTGTTGTACTGCATTGCTATTTACTGTATTACTGCTTTACTGTATATTACTGTATCTACCGCAATTTAGCATTTTCATTTCATATGTTATACTGGACTGTGCTGTGCTGGTTTTCTGTTTGGCTGGATGGGTATTCTGAGAGATAAGCCCATTACACAGGCTTGAGCACATACATAGGATTAGAGTGGACGGTAATGTGGCCTACGTAGCGTCTTGTTATGTATGGTTTATACGAAATCCACAACCAGACGAGGTTTTCTTGGGAGATGTTCTGATTTGCGCGTCTTGTGCATTTCAGGGTATTAACCTAGAAAGCTGTCGACTCTGGTGACCATTCCCGAGGACTCAGTTGCGGAACTCCTCCCGAGTTGTGACAGTGGCAGACCACACTTTGTGGTAAACCCATTGCACATTCTCGATCCGAGGACCCAATGCTGGGAATTCGCCATAGGATGTCTTTTTTATGAAAGTGAATAAGTGGAGGCACTCCTCGATTGGCGATAGTACTGTACCCCGAGGGATGAATGTACTATTACTTCTCGACCTCAGTGCCAGAAGCTGAGAACCTTTCGTTTTGGAGAATCAGTTGAGGCCTCCTCGATTGATGATGATGCCAAACCAGAAATGGTGAACGTATCATCATTTCTCGACCTGAGAGCCCGGGATACTGAGGACCCTAGTACCCACATGTGAGAGGGGCGGGTTGTTTATAGGTCTGCAGGTAACCTTGACCTTCAACCTACCCGGTATTCTGGTTTTCCTATCAGTGTGGACTGATCAACCTGGTATTATGGTATTCTGACATTGTGATTATCCCGGTATTCTGATTAGGTCGGCACTCTGATTATGCCGATATTCTGGCATTCTGGTATTCTGATTATGCCGATATTCTGGCATTCTGGTATTTTAATTATGCCGATATTCTGGCATTTTGGTATTTTAATTATGCCGATATTCTGGCATTCTGGTATTCTGACTATGCTGATATTCTGGCATTCTGGTATTCTGATTATTCGGATATTTTGGTATTCCGGTATTTCTCTTCAGAGCAGACCTGTGAACTTATTCATTCATCGGCAGTGCAACCCACTTATTCAGAATATATGGAAGCTTTAATCCCATGTCTTATTGCATTCATATTATTGCATTGCATTTGCATTTTTGCATCATTCTGCATATCTTTCTCCAGGCCAGACCAGTGAGCTCACCCATCCGTCGCCTCAACTTGCAGTTGGTTTCCCGACTTTCGTATTGGACTGGAATTAACTTTTGGGAGCATCATAAACTCGGAAGAGACGAATCAACTTGTGACCAGGGCCGATGTTAAATTGATGAAAACTCAGTTGGACCAACTAATGGAAGCTGTGGCCGCCATGACAAGGGGAGGGGCCAATATTTAGAGAATTGAGAATGTCATTCCACCTCTAATGAACAATGTTGCTCAAGCTCAGCTGGTGTGAGTCCCTGTTGAGAATCAAGTTATGCAAGGACATCCTTTTGTCCGAGGCGGACATTCGTCTTCTCTCGATGATGCTGATTATAACAGTTCTGCATCCTCTGTGCCAGATGTCCAAGGGGTAGTTCCAAAGATGAAGCCTAAGGATCCACGATCTGTTGATGACGAAAAATACTGTGTATCGGACGAGAAACTTAAAGCCCTGGAGAGGCGTGATACTCTTGAGTTGTTTACTTCAAGCATGTGTTTGGTGCCCGGCCTGGTAATGCCTCCAAAGTTCAAAACGCCGAAGTCTGAGCAGTACAAAGGGAATGCTTGTCCAAATCAACATTTGGTGATGTTTTGCCAAAGAATGACCTCTTACGGCCACAACGACAAACTCATGATTCAATGTTTCCAAGACAGTTTGAGTAGGGCATCAGTGTATTGGTATATGCAGTTAAAGAGTGGTTGCATCCAGTCATGGTTAGATTTATCCAACGCCTTCGTGAAGCAATGCCACTATAATCTTGACATGGCTCACAGCCGACTGCATTCGCAAGAATTATCTCAAGCAGATAATGAATCATTCAGAGGGTATACTCAGAGATGGAGAGAATTAGCTACTCGTGTTTAACCACCACTTTCAGATAGAGAATTGGTTGATTTGTTCATGGATACCTTGCAAGGGCCGTACTTGGAAAAGATGATTGTCAATGGGGCAGCCAAATTTTCTGACCTGGTAATGGTGGGAGAACGCATCGAGAGAATGCTCAATTGTGGAAAGCTCCAAGGCATCTCGAACTTCCAAGCTAATGAAAATGAATCAGTTGTCAGTTCTCAGGAAGAATTCGAGGAAGAAAATAGTTCCATTCAGGAATCTTCACCACCTCGTTCTCAGTGTTCAGACATATCAACCGTTCGAAGTCAGCAATCTTCCGAGTCTTCATATCAGGGACAATATTCTTCTGCAAATCAGAGACCCCCTCAGAGTCAACGATCATATCGTCGTCAGCCGCGTCAACATGCCCGACAAAGACCAAGGAGGCCAGAGAGGAATTTCACTCAGTTGCCAATGTCGTACAGTTAAATATTGCCAAATTTGATCAGAGGTGGATTGATAGTGCCGAAGGAATTAAGGCCAGTACCTTTTCCGTACCCACCAGGTTTTGATGTTAATGCCCGTTGTGACTACCATGCTGGGGCACAAGGGCATTCAACTGAAGATTGTAAGGTGCTTAGGAGCAAGATTCAGACTCTTCTTGACTCCAACATGTTCTCATTCACGCCTCAGGGTATTCATATAAAAAATTCTCCCTCATTCAGTCATATGGGTTCATCAGGCCAAGTTATGGAAGAAGGCACCGAGAGCAGTTGTGTAGGTGGTTATCACAGTGACTTCAAAGAGAAATTCTGAAGACGGCTAGCTCATTAGCGAATCATGCTTGGAAAGTCCTAGTTCCTTGAAGCTGGCAATCATTATATCATGTCATTTCTTTGCATTTGTAGTTTCTTTTCTGTTAAAGTGCAAACTCATTTGTAAAACTTGTATGTTTTTAATTGATAATGGTAATGAAATAAATATGCATGTTATGATTAAATCAAGTCTTGTTCACTCATATTTTTTATCGATATCATATGCTTGTTTAAGCAGAAGCCTAGGTAGGATGACGAAATCGAAGACGCAAAAACTTCTGATTGTATGCTTTTGAACAAAAACCCTGTTGATGATGTACAGGCATTGTTTCAAATCCCCAAACACTGGAGATATAAGGGAGATAGACCCTCGTTAACCCCTTTGAGCCTTGAAGTAGGAGTTTCTTTTCGTATGAAAAAACCCTCAATCTTAACCCAGGGGCAGGGTAGGTGTCAGTTAATTTGACCGAGCGTTCAAATTTCAAAAGGAGTGTGCATCTGAGGATCCATTACCTTCTATTCCACCGTCAAGAGGTCAAGAGATGAGAAACCACAATGGTTATCCATCAACAATCAAGGAGTGAGGCAGTCACAACCCTTTCAACAAAGTCAAGACAAGCCGGTGTCACACGATTTGTTCCGAAAAAAAAAAGAATAAAAAAAAGAAAAAGAAAAAAAGCCCGCTAAGTCGAAACTTGAAAACAAGCGACTTAGGCAAAAGTCAGGGCATCGCGCTGGACTTCAAAATCTAAAGATTCAAAAGAATTAGTCCAGGCAAAAATTAGGGATCAAAAAGCAAAAGAATGAGAAAGTGAAAAACAAAAGGATTACAAAAGAAAATCCTCGAGCAAGAACAAAGTCGGGTGACTACGAGCAAAAGACAAAAGGGGTGACTGTTACTCCAAAACCTCATTGGGTCTCAAATTATCAGTTTCTTGGGTTCCTTAAAGATCACAAAATCTTTTTGAGAGGCGAGCGCTTGTGCAAATTAGCTGAACGTAGGACTGGAGAACATCAAGAAGAATGGGTGGGTTAAAATAAAAGTTTAAGCCTTATATCCCTTCTTTCTCAAACCGTGAACCAGGCCACGTTACAACCTTTAAAAGACCTAATTGAAGTAGGGTTGTTTCGAAAGCATACTTCGGTTAATATCGCGTCAGTTCTGACTCCCAAGAGGATCTTTCTTACCATTCATGGTGGTATCGATGTGACATTCAGATAAGTGATTCGTTCACTATATGTCACCATATTTTTCCAGTGAATAGACTTGGATCTCAAAACTGTCATATGTATTGCATTAAAATTGTCATTTTCAAAACGATCAGTTTTACTTGCGAGTAAGTACAGGACATCAGGAAAGTTTATACAATGGAAAGATTGATCAAGATGAGATGAAAATGCCAGAAGACTTCGTTGAGCAGGGGCAAGCCATTAAACGATCACGCCAAATGGGCAAGCCATTCCAAGACTCATCTAATCTGGGGTAATCACGTCGATAAATCTCTTCAATGTGTAGCCAAGTTGGGGCAGTCATGTTGAGAAAGTCCTTTCAGAGAGCGGTCAATCATAGGCAGTCACGTCGAGAAATCTCTAAAAGTTCGGCCAAACTGGGGGCAACCACGTTGAGATCCGTTGAATCTCTCCAAAAGCATTCAAACTGGGGCAATTATGTCGAGATCCGATAAATCTCTCCACAAACGGGTAATATGGGGCAATCAGCTCAATTTGACAAATCTCTCTAAGATTAGTCAGGGGAAAAATCACTGCAGGGATTATATTGAGGCAGGCCACCTCAAGAGCACGAGAAGCTATCCTACTCCAAAATACGGTTAATCAAAATCACCTCTTCAAGATTCGGTATACTGGGGCAGAGTATTTCAAATCTTTACGAATCTTGTCGAGGCAAATCCTTTCATACATTATGCAATCCGGGGTAGTTACGTCGAGATCTATAAATCTCTCTGAGAGTTTGAATACCCTGGGGCATTTTGAATGCCAGGTTTTCGGTAAAATCCTCTTTAGACGATTTTTCCCAATAGACCATGTGGTACGAGGCAAGTCGGGAGTTCGCTTGTGATATCTGGCATGTAGTCGATCAGTAGAAGTGTGAAGCGCCAAAGTAGTTCCCAACATGGACTTTCTTTTCCTCGGCAAGGCGCCAGAGGGTATCGTTCCCTAGTGAGGTATTAGCGTTGCTAGTTGCCCCCGGCAGAAATAGCCAAGATGATATTGTCCTCGGCAAAGTATCCTCCCTAGCGAGAGACATAAGGTTTGGTTTCCCCAACCGAAGTTGGATTTTCCTGTCTCCAGCAAGAGTTCGAGTCCCCAGATAGAGTAGAGATGGTTTGATCTTCCCCTCCAAGCAGGTGGGCATCCTTTTACGAAGCTCCAAAGATCGTTCCTCCCCAAGCAAAGACGGTTTCTCAGCAGGGAAGTTATTCCGGGAGGTGGTCATCCCCAGCGTATTTACAGGGCTCCATGATCCCCGGTGACATTGTCAAATGGTAGTACTGAAGCCATCATGTTTAGAAAAAGATTCTCATTTCACTCTTTTGTCACAACGTTCACTGCTTGAATCCATCGCCTGGCCGACGGTCGCGCTCGAAAAATCGATATCAACAAGTCAAGGTTCAAATGGGTAGTGTTGTATCTTATTAAGTCGATTCTCCTATTCAGTACTTCCAACAGCTACAAGCTTTTCTGTGTCGATAACGGTTGCAAACTCCCCAGCAGAATGGCCTCGCAGCTAATGTTTAAGACTCAGTAAATGTCCAGGAGTTTGGAGATGTCGAATCTTCTGTAAAATCCTTCTGGGACGTTTTCTTCAAATCAGCCTGGTATCATGGGGCAAGAGCAAGAGGTTGACCATCCCAAGCATGGAGCATTTTGAAAATTCCCCAACAGGAGGTGTTCCAAATCTATTATCCCCATTAGAGTTTGAAGAGGCGTGGTCTTCTGTAAAAATCCTCTCAAGGGACATTTCCAGCACGAGACGCTCTGAAGTGGTTCTCCCCAGCAGAGTTTGTTGTAAGCTCATTAATCCCCAACGGAGTTCTATGGTTATAGTTATTCCCCAAGTGGACTGGTTCAGATGATGCCTCTCTAGCAAAGTTATCATTTCCTTCAGTGACCTCGACAGGTTTGTTAGGCCAGAGCCCAGATCAGGAGATTAGATCAATTTGTCTTCCCCAGTACGGTTTGCGACCACGAAGTCAATCCAGCTCATTTCCCCAGCAGAGTTGCCTTACCTTGCCTCAGCATTTATTTTGCTGAGGAACCTCTTTGCATTTTGCATATAGTATGCATGGCATCCTCAAAACGCGTAGCATTTCCATTGAGATGGATCATTACGCCATGGAAAAATTCAAACATATGCATGTGAAGCATAGGCCAGTTATGATAACTCGTGCGAGAGTCCAGAACTTTGCTCCTTATATCATTGACAAAGCCAGGAAGAATGCCTAGTTCATTTCCCCACAGATATTTCAAAGCAGTACAAGGGTTTCATCATCTTTCTCCCCACAGAGTCATATCTCTCAGGTTTCTTGGAACCATTCCCGATAGGATTCCTTTAGCCGTTCTCGACAGGCAACCCAAAACCATTCCCGATAGGATTCCTTTAGCCGTTCCCGACAGGCGACCTTTGAGTTTTAAACCTGACCGTTCCCGACAGACCCATTTACCGTTCCCGACAGGTAAGCTATAGGTTTTTAACTTTAGCCGTTCCCGACAGGCGCCCTTTGAGTTTTAAACCTAGCCGTTCTCGACAGGCCCATTTACCGTTCCCGACAGGTAAGCCATAGGTTTTTAACTTTAGCCGTTCCCGATAGGCGCCCTTTGAGTTTTAAACCTAGCCGTTCCCGATAGGCCCATTTACCGTTCCCGACAGGTAAGCCATAGGTTTTTAACTTTAGCCGTTCCCGACAGGCGACCTTTGAGTTTTAAACCTAGCCGTTCCCGACAGGCCCATTTACCGTTCCCGACAGGTAAGCCATAGGTTTTTAACTTTAGCCGTTCCCGACAGGCGACCTTTGAGTTTTAAACCTGGCCGTTCCTGACAGGCCCATTTACCGTTCCCGACAGGTAAGCCATAGGTTTTTAACTTTAGCCGTTCCCGACAGGCGCCTTTTAAGTTTTAAACCTGACCGTTCCCGACAGGCCCATTTACCATTCCCGATAGGTAAGCCATAGGTTTTCAACTTTAGCTGTTCCCGACAGGCGCCCTTTGAGTTTTAAACCTAGCCGTTCCCGACAGGCCCATTTACCATTCCCGACAGGTAAGCCATAGGTTTTAAACTTTAGCCGTTCTCGACAGGCGCCCTTTAAGTTTTAAACCTGACCGTTCCCGACAGGCCCATTTACCATTCCCGATAGGTAAGCTATAGGTTTTCAACTTTAGCCGTTCCCGACAGGCGCCCTTTGAGTTACAGACCTAGCCGTTCCCGACTGGCCCATTTACCATTCCCGATAGGTAACCATAGGTTGTAAACTTTAGCCGTTCTCGACATGCGCACCTTGACCGTTCCCGACAGGCTCACCTTGACCGTTTCCGACTGGGCAGTTTACCATTCCCGATAGATAACCATAGGTTGTAAACTTTAGCCGTTCCCGACAGGCGCACCTTAACCGTTCCCGACAGGAACAATCTAGACTCCAACCGTTCCCGACAGGCCTTCTTTGGATTTCACTTGTTCTGGACTCTTTGTCACATATATCTTCCCCCACAACTGCTATGTTTGTCGTATATCCATTCTTTTTACCCACAGAGTGCAAATTTTAGGGTTCTTTTGGTATTCAATCTCCGTGTATCCTTGAATGTCTGAAAGGCGTTGCTATCATACCTTCAGGACCAAGTAGATTGAATAGGGGAGCTGTAGCACCCCAAAATTTGCCCTCTTGCTTTCAGCTCTTACTGGCTTTCACTTCGCATTCATTTTGCATATCCATTAGGTCATAACTCATTCATTCATTTGCATTGGGCTCTTGAGACATGGGATCAAGGGAATTAATCTTCTGTGCGACTTCTTTGATATTCATCAATTGAAGATGATGGTTTGGGCTCACAACATCATGAGCATATTTCTGTCAAAGTTCATCGAGTATCAAGGTTTTCTTCTGTCGAAAATCATCAATTGGGACAATCTATCGCATTGTTCCTCCAAATGGATCTTAGTAGTTTGTTGCTTAATGACTACACACTTTCTACAATTTCCAAAGTTTCTGGTGAGGTTAAGGATTTGGTTTTAGGAAAATTGATTCATGGGAAGAGTACGAAGATTGGGTTTGTGCCGGATATTGTTCTTGACAATTCTGTGATGTCAATATATAGTAGATGTGGAGAATTTGGTGATGCGGTGAAGGTGTTTGACGAAATGCCTTAAGAGGAATTTTGCTTCATTTAAAATTATAATTTTTGGATGTGCTGCCTTGGGAGATTAGTCTTGTGCCTTTTGTGTTTGGATAATGTCGGAAAGTTGGATTATAGGAGGGAAACGAGTCCATGCGTATTCAATTAAAGTGGAGTTGAATGATTACATTTCTCTATGGGCTGCTTTGATTAATACGTATGAAGATGGGATGCTGTAAGAGAAGGGCTTAAGAAAAGTCCCACGTATCAGTTGGATAACTATGGGTGGCACAAACAAGGATATCAATGAGAATAATACTTTGATAAATTACAAAGGTTGGCTTGGAATTCACATGCCGACATGTCATGACTCTGTTATCAAGAGTGTTATGCACAAGAACAAGCTGCAGTTCAGGGATTCTGTCATATCAGATTGGCAGGGTATTAGACTGGATTACATCTCTTCTATTCATGTTTCCTTATGGCTTTATTGAGTTCATCTATCAAGTCAAGAACAAATTTTATCCCAGTGAGCAGAATTAATGAGGATGCAACAAAAATCCACATGAAAAGGATTTCATACATAGCAGAAAAATCCATAGCGGTAACAGAAAATACATGGTGCAGGAAAGTGCATCGCGGTTTTTTTTCGTTATTTGGAAAAGCATACAGTTGAAGCAACAAGAGAAGTCTTATCAGAAAAATGGAAATTATAACAGGAAAAAATAACATTACAATGGGAATTCCATAACAGAACTACAGGATCCATAACCATTTTTTTCATAACAGTTCACAAAACCTCTACTAACCTTTTTCTTCTTAACAGAAATTCCGAAAAAACCAATCCAATTTCTCTAACGGCTTCTAACCGAAATTCTCTCCAATCTCTAACAGAACCAACCAAATTTCACAAAAACTCTCCATAACCAATTCTCTCTAACGAGATTTTCCTCTAACCAATTCTCTCTAACAGAAGCTACAACGAAGAACCTTCTAACCGTTTGTTCTCTTCATCATCTCCATTTTCATTCTTTCTCTCCATTACCTTCATCATCAACCACAAAAACTGAAACGCAAGAAACCGCGACAGTTTTCGTCACCACCAATTCTTCAACAATCTTCATCATCTTCAATTCAAGATAATCTGCAGAAATCAACGAAATTCAACGTCATAACACGTACAGAAACGAGAAGAGGAAGAATTCAGATTCACAATGAAAAAGAGAGGATTTGCAAACTCTGGGTTTACCTGAGCAGAGATCATCCTCGTGTTTGTTCACCGTCTTCAACAGTCTACCGAATCCGGCGCCATCCTCTACGTCGAAGGTTTATCAATCTGCACTTTACAAAAATCATCTTCATCAAATCACTCTCCCTGAAATGGATTCAGCTCAGCGTCAATAACAACAACACATCACCGCTCAGAATCGCAATTCAGAACGCGTGGAAGAAATTCAAGGACCAGCACGATCTAAGGACTACAGAAGAAGAAGAAGACAAAGTTAAAGCAAAAGAATAGGAAAAGAGGCTTATCAGGGAACTCCTCGCCACCGTCGTCGTCCTCCCCGGAGCTTTCAATATGCGCCTCCGTCGAGGTAAATCGCTCTTCCCTCACACATCTTCATTGGTTTTCCTTTAGTTAGTGTGTATTCTCTGAGTTTAGGTTGCTTCGCGCGTGAGCCCTCTGTCTTCTCCATTTTTCACCATACTTAGGGTTGGCTTTGAACCCCGATTACGTCGCCGTGGCTTGGATTTAGGTTCAATTAGTTTAGGGCTAGTGTAGAGAGGAGATGAGAGGAGCATTTTGGACGATTTGGTTTATGAATAGGAGATCCCCCGCCGAAGGCGATATCCGGTACGGCGGACGACTAGGTTTCACCTATTGTTTTGTTTTCATCCGAGAGAGAGACTCGTGGAAAAAGAGATGAGTCTTAGCATGAATTTCACCGTGTTTATGAGATAAGAGATAAGCTTGTTGTGATGGCGGTCCACTCTGGCGGTGACACTTGTCACCGTCCGGTAGGGCCACTTGTTTAATCCAATGCGCCACCCCTACGATAGTCTACCCTGCACCCTTTCATCATGTCCTTTGGACGGTTTCAAGGATTGATCAAGTGGCTCAGATTTACTGCCAAATCACGAGGGTCTACCGTGTTTCCTCAGGCCAATGAGCCTCTTGGGCCTATTGCCTTTTGCTATCTACACCCCATGCGTGTGGCCCAAAGGAATTTGAACTAGGTTCTTTACTAATAACACCCCTTTGCTTTCCATTTGTTTTTAGGTTTACATTTCCTACACGTTTAAAATTTGAATTCTAAAAATAAAAAACTTCTTTAGAAAATTCCCATAAAATTCATGAGAGTTCTTGAGGGTCTTAATTAATTTTTGGTCAATTTTAATTCCACGTTTGGTGTGTTTTGATATTTTTCTGGAGTTTTGAAAAGGAATGTGTTCTTAAATGTGTATCTAGTGATGCAAGTTCTAGAATGTGATCTTTCCTCGACCATTTGGAGCTAATTTTTGTTGTGCATGTATAACTCTGATTATATGACCTAATGATGTTTGATTGGTACCTTGGACATGATTATTGAATTGCTTTTGAGCATCATCTTTGTGCCTTATCTTGTAAGAGCATCATCGATAAATTGATCCATGTTTGCAATTGATTGAGTATGTTTGGTGCATGATATGAACCCTATCTTTTGCATGTGATTACCTACTGGACTTAGAATGACTTGGTTGATTAACCATAATTTTCAAGAGCATTTTTCTATTTTTCACTCATTTTTCAGTGCGAACCGAACATGTTGACACATGCTTAGAAATAGGTCATGTTTAGGACTTGTATGAGGGCACTTTGAGCCAACTTTGAATATGAGTTTTAGCACATTATTAAGAGTATTTTGATGCACAATTTAGACATGCTTGATTATTGCCTTTGATCATTTCACATGCCTTAAATGATGCCTCTTTGTGTGTATGTGAACTTGAATTTGTGTTTCACTTTGGCCACTTCTTTTGATGCCACTTGTATGCCATGTTCATGATTGTTTTGGGGAGTCAATTAGGACATTTTATAGGTAATTTGCCTCTGGTGTGTGAGCTTTAACATTGCCTTACCATGTCATTCCATTTGCCTTGCTTGAGTAACAATTTTACATACTTGTATGAGAAGTTTAAATGTGATTTTGCTCATGAAATGAATTGACTTTGGGGAGAGAGTTTAATGCAAACCTTGGTGACACTTTGAGATTGGTTTTAAGCATGCGCATAAGTTATTTCACTTCTGACCTTGGTCCACTCTCACGTTTTAATTCAAACTCTCACGTTTTAATTCAATTCATCTAACTTGTAATGGCTTCCTTTTGTTGGTTTACCTTTAACTTCAAAGTAGATTAGTCTTGTAGCATAATTGTAACTTGACTTGTAATCTCGTAATCCTTTTAGGTCTTTCAATTTGACTAGTGTGACTCAAATGTACATAGTCCTTAGACTTAGGTCTTTACGTTGTACATACACTCTCTTGTTATTACTAATGTCTTTGGTTCACATGTGCAAGGTACACAAAAGAGACATTCCAAAGGTGGTTTGACCATTTCATTGTTGTAAATAAAAACTTGTTTCTAACTTGGTTTGCTATTTGTTTATAGGTGCTTTCGTGACTTGCTTTCGTTGCTTTGCTACGGATTCATATCCGGTTGGTAGGACTCTTTATCTCTTCACTTCTCTTTAATGCTTTCAAGTGCCATGATAAGTAGGATTGTATGGAAAGCCCTCAAGCGAGGCTCTGTTTGTGATTGTTTAATATTGTGCCTGAAGACCTCTATGAGGCATCCCATTCCCATTTCCCCCGGTAAGACCTCCAAGGAGGCAATTGACGGAAGGTAGGGTTCGCAATCAACCCCCGGTATTCTAGTTGAGTCGTTCTTAGCTCTCATTACATGATTGAAGCTTTGAACACCACCTGCTCCTGTTATCGAGTCAGTCAAGTGGAAGATAGGGTTCGCAACCGACCCCCACTCATTGTCATTAGCTCACATCGACTGATGTTGACGCTTATGTGATCTCATTCACATCTTTGTTATTGGTCTACTTTGATATGCGATATCATTGTATTGTGTGTTCTAGCTTTTGCTTCCTCATTAGGATACCAATTCTAACTTGTCCAAGTTAGATAGGTTAGAAAACATAACCATAGGACTAATCATTGCATGACAACATTAGGTAGACTTCCCTCCTAATCCTCAACTATAGGATCAATCTTTGCATGCTAACATTAGGAGTCAGGTCTAGTCCCCCTTAGTTCTTTCTTTTACCCCTTTGAGTCTCTCTTCTTCTCATCTTATAACAAAAAGCAAAAAAACACTTAATAAAGGCATAACGCATATTGTATCAGAGCCTTTCATGTGGGAATAAGATTGTGAGGGGTCTTCTCTCACTTTCTTAGAATGTTTAGCATACGTCCCGTCTTGGGTCGATATGCGAGGCATTCGATCCTACGTGAAAGACTTTAATACAATAAATGTTAAACACATAAATAATCAAAACACTTCTTAAAATACAAAAACAAACAACAATTATTTTCTCATCTCATTCATTCCTTTCTTAAGGATTCTTCATGTCCGTTCTACTGCAAACAGGTAATGCCTAAGTCTCCATACAGCGAGCTGCAACACCTAACTGCTAGAATGCGCACTATGACGTTTCCACTAAAAAACACAAACAAAGCAATACCCGTTGAGGGGAACTACGTCGCTCTTATTCTCGCGTGCGAGCGAGATACGTAGGCAGGAGATCGTGCGAGATCTCTCCGAGTATAATCCTTTCACCCTTCCCTTATCCGTAGTCCGAACTACGTTGACTCTGATTCTTCATTTGTTAATGAAGATACGTAGGCATAGGATAGCGACGATCCTTGCGAGTCCTGTGTGTCCTTTTTTTTCTCTTTTTTCCCCGTTCCTCCATCTCGCCTTTTGTTTCCAGTTTCCAGCCAGCAGCAGAGCTCCAGATGACGACACCCTTTGATCGAAGCAGCAAGCATGGATCCCATCGGGTATGATGGACGCGTGGGGGTGCTAATACCATCCTCTCGCGTAACCGACTCCCGAACCCAGTTCTCTTGGTCGCAAGACCATGCTCTATCCTTCCCTCAGGTTTACGCAGTGTTTCCTTTCCCTCTCTTGGGATAAATACACATTGCTGGCGACTCTGTTTCGGTGCCACTTTTGTGTTTGTACTTGGATGAAAATCCCGGGAGCGACACCAAGGAAGAAGCCAAGGAAGCTGGTGACGCCGGTAAGAAGGCATACGAGGAGGCTACCAGGTTAAAGGGGGAGAATGTCATGCTGGCGGCGGAGAAAAAGGTAGCCGAGGAGCTGATCGAACAGCTGAGGACAGTAAGTGCTCCGACCGAGGATAAGCCTGAAGACGTGAAGGCGCTGAAGACCAGGGCGGAGATAGTTTCTCGTATGGTTCGGGCGGAAGAGGACGTGTTTTCCATTGGGGAGGAATCGTTCGAGAATGATGTGGCCCAGCTCAGGCTGGTGAACCCCGACGTCCAAATCTCCACCGAGGGTACCAACTTTCTTGGCGGTGTGGAGAACAACAAGATAGCTCTCCCTGAGTTTCTCAACCTTGGTGCTGAGCACGCCCATCCTGAGGAGACCCAGTCGCCGCAGCCTATCCCCGAGCAGTCAGAGTTTGTCCAGGATCAGACAGAGCGGATGAAAGAATAATTCCAGTTTTCTTGTAATGTATCCGGCCTGCGTGCCGTGTTTTGATGTATTTTATTTTCTTTGGGGGCACGACCCCCTTGTTTTGTAATATGCACAACTTGTGGCCCTTGTGGTCACTTTAACTTATTTATGTATGTGTTCGGTCAGTACGGCCGGTTTTGTATGTATGGCTTTCATTATTTATTTTTCTAAGTGTTTTACTATTGCTCGATAAGCTTTTGTGACCGCAACAGGGGTCACTGATTTGTTTTACGATTTAGAGAATTACTCAATGTAGATGTGTTCGACTGTGAGGGGGACTGGTCGAACGACCGGGGAAGTGGTTTTGCCCGTGATGAGACTAGGATCTCGGTTGAGGTACTAATCCCATAGGCTTGGACAGTTCCCATCGCGAGTTGGGTGTCCTGCCTAATTGGTGTGGCAACGGCGGAGCTCGATTGAGGTATCCCCGTTGTGCACAGAGTCTGCTCGTCCTATAAGTAGAAACTGGCCGACGTTGTAAAATGGATCGTGCTTACACTAGGGTGTTAGGTGCAGATTTTACTTGAAAATGACATATCTTTCTTTGCACTTTTTCTTCTCTTTTCTCATGTTTTCATTAGTGTTACTAATGATTGTTGTTGTTCTTCTAACATCGTGAATGTAACTTTGGTGCTTGTAATATGTGTGTTATTATGCAGTAAAAGGCATAAATGATCAAAGTTGTAAGACACAAGAAAGTGGTGCAAGCTGCCAAAGAACCGAGGAAAACTTCAAGAAATTCGCTATGCAAATTAGCTAGCGAAGGTTCGCTTTGCGAAGGCTAGCAAGGTCCCAGCGAATGGTCCCAGATTTTGGCAGGGGCAAAAGGCACTAAAGTTCGCTTTGTGAACGGGAAAACGAGTGTTCGCTTTGCGAGTGATCCTTCACATTGCGAACTCACGAGAATTTCTGGGGCGGTTTAACTATTCAGAGGCACCTGAAGTGCCATCTTTCTTCATTCGACGTGCGAATAAATGGTTCGCTTTGCGAACATATAATTTCCTAAATGTGTTATAAATACATTCTTCACACTTTTTAGAGATAGTTTTGATAGATTTAGATATTTTTCAGAGAGAAACTTTACATCTCTTCATTTTCAAGGGAGAGAAGGTAAGAGCTTTGATTTCTTGTTGGTGTTGGATGTAATCTTTTGATACCTTATGTATTTCATCTAATGTATGTTTGTGAATATGTTTCGATTCTCTATTGTTGTTGTCTTTGATTGATTATTTGTGGTCTTGACAAAACCTTTACAAATCCTCGATCTTAGATTTTCATCTATCAATGAACCAAACTTTTGACATGGTTTTGTGAATTGATATTCATTGTATCTTTTGTTGTATTGTGTTGATTAAGTAGCATGGCTAGCATGAGTAGGATCGATACGGTATTGCGAGGATGCGTGATAATAGTGATGAAGAACGATATTCACATTCATTTGGCAAATTAGTTGAATACATGTAAAAAGGGTTAAACGTATGTACGTATTCTGATCATTGGCATTTTATATGAAGCAATCATTTATCTGATTTGGGTGTCATCTTTGTTTACCTGTTTATCTTTGATTTGAACCGCTATAGACATATACTCTTCAGATCTGGATCTAAGATGATTATCTATTTTGTTCTAAACTCTAGAAATAGATTTAGGCTTAACACTTGCCTGAGTATTAGCTCTTAATGCTCTGTGTTGGTTTTTGTTGCGTGAGACTTCACCAATGAGGCAATACGGTCGATCTCTCGACGTTGCATTAGACATAACCTCTTTCGTGGGTGATACGTGAGGATATTAGGCGAATGATTGATTTATGTATAATATGATTAGAAGAATGCATGTCTTATCAATTGATGAGATCCAATTCCAACAAGGCTCCGTTTATAATTCAGTCTTTATTTTTTATTTTCCGTCTTTACATTTTCCGCATTTGCTTTTGGTTCCGTCTTAAAACCAAAACTTTTGAACTATGAGCTTAGAAACATAGAAACTGTCGAATGACATTCTTTCCCTCGCACTGATCCCTGTGGATACGACAAAACTGGGTTACTTATATATTTTTTCTTGCTGCTATTCTAGCTTCAACACGGGGCACGGTCCTGTGGCCGAGCCGTCTCCCTGTTTAGGGGAGATCTCGTCGGCAGTTAGTCCGACCTTGTAGTTGGCTCTAACTGTAGTATTGTTTGAGCTTTTCAGTGTTCCATGGTCGAGCAAATGGTTCTCCATCTAGAGTTTCCAAATAGTAGGTTCTGGTGCCTGTTTTAGACTTGACCCTATAGGCCCCTTCCCAGTTCGCTGCCAGCTTTCCTTCGTGCGAATCCTTCTTGTTTCTGCGCAGGACTAGGCTGCCAACGGGGAAGTCGCGCTTTATGACTCTAATGTCATGGCACAAGGTTATTTACTATTTCAGCGAAGCTTCGTAGAAAGCTGCCCCTGACTGTATCTCTTCGACCAAATCGAGCTCTTCTCTCAAGGCTTCGTCGTTCATCTCCTCGTCGAGGGGGGCCTCCGTTCGTCTGGAAGGTTCCCTGACCTCCACCGGTATCACTGCCTCAGTTCCGTAAGCTAGTCGGAAAGGGGTTTCCCCGGTGGTGGAGTGTGGTGTTGTTTTGTAGGCCCAGAGCACGCTATGTAGCTCCTCGACCCATCTCTTTTTGGCTTCGTCCAGCCTTCGCTTTAGGCCATGAAGGATTACCCTGTTCGCGGCCTCCACTTGCCCGTTAGTCTGGGGATGCTCGACGGAGGTGAAGTGTTGCTTCGTGCCTAATTTGGCGACGAAGTCTTGGAACTTTCTGTCCGTGAACTGGGTTCCATTGTCGGTCACCAGGGCCTGGGGCACTCCGAATCGCGCGAGGACGTTCCTTTTGTAAAAGTGGAGTATATTGAAGGTTGTGATCTTGGCGAGGGCTTCGGCCTCAATCCACTTGGTAAATTAGCCGACGGCCACAATCAGAAATTTATTTTGATAAGACCCCATTGTAAAGGGGCCGAGTATGTCCATCCCTCACCAGGCGAAGGGCTAAGGCGAGGATAAAGTCTTCAACTCATTGGGGGTACCAGGTGCATGTCCTCGTGGCGCTGGCACTGGTCACACTTTTGTACGCGCTCTTTGGCGTCGTGATGCATGGTCGGCCAATAGTATCCTGCTCGCAGGGCTTTTCGTGCCAATGATCTCCCTTCCAAATGTTGCGCGTTGATGCCTTCGTGGATATCTTGGAGGATTTTGGGGACTTTGCTCTCTTCGACACATTTCAGGAGGGGGATGGAAAATCCTCGTCGGTAGAGTTTGTCCTTAATCAGCACGTATGAGCAAGCTCATCATTTAGTCACGCTGGCCTCCTTGCTGTCCTCGGGCAGCTCCCCTTTGGTGAGGTAATCGTACACGGGGGTCATCCAACAACGACTGTCCCCGATGGCATTGACGTTGGGCAGCTTTGACAGTTTCTCGATGCTGGGTCGGGCGAGTATTTCTTGCACGATGGATTTATTACCTCCTTTCTTCCTGGTGCTAGCCAGTTTAGACAAGACGTCCGCCCGCGTGTTTCGTTAGCAGGGAATGTGTTGGACTTCCCACGCGTCAAACTTGGCGATTCTCTCTATCATCAGTGTCAAATATTCGACTAGCTAGTCGTTCTTTGCTTGAAACTATCCCCGTACTTGGGATGCTACGATCTGGGAATCAGTGTAAATCTTAACCTCCTTGGCGCCCACGTTCTTTGCTAGTCGTAGTCCTGCGAGGAAGGCCTCGTATTCGGCTTGGTTGTTGGACGTAGGGAAGGACAAGACTAGAGATACTTCGATTAGTATTCCTTCCTCGTTTAGCTACTTTGGGTGCTGCACCGATCTGGTTTTGTCCCCGGGTCGCTGCTTCGAAACATCTGCGGGCAAGCTCTATGTCCCCGTGCAATGTCGCAACGTGACCCTTCTCTGTATAATACTTCAACTTGAGGTGGACAGTTGAAGGCACGACAACTAACTCTGCGAGGGCCGGTCTCCCCAAGATGCATTGGTATAGTGATGGGCAATCGATCACCAGGAATTAGGTCTTGATTGACCTGAACGTCTCTTCTTCCCCAAATGTGACTAGGAGCTCCACGTACCCCCAGGGTTTGGCCGTGGCTCCGTTGAACCCCTGCAAATCCGATCCCACATATGGTGAGAGGTTCTTCTGGTCCAGCTTGAGGGCCCGAAACAGGCCGGTGTACATTATGTCTACCGAACTACCCTGGTCTACCAGGATTCGTCTGACGTCGGTGCTTGCCAATCTTGCCCTGACGACCAAGGGGATGTGTGAGTTGGGAGAGCCTTTAAGCAGCTCTTCACGGTAAAAGGTGATCGGCTGAGAACGCCCCTTGATATTCTCATGTGTGGATAGCCGGTCAGAGCTGCAATCAATAAGCTGCTCGAACTTTCGCTTAACCGATCCCACTATCAGCTCATTGTACCCCCTGCATGAGATAACCATGGCTGCAGGGAATGCTTCCCAAGTGCTGAACGTGAACATCTGGGACAGTAAATTCCTCCGGTCGCGTGATGGACATAGCGAACTGCGAAGGAGGACTGGACGGGGATGATTCTGCTTCCTTCTTTGAATCTGATGCCTCCCGTTTTGAAGACTCACCTTTCTTGATATATTGCTTCAAATGACCCTTCTTGATGAAGATCTAAATAGCATCTTTAAGGTGCACGCAGTCCTCGGTCGTGTGGCCATGGCTGCGGTGGAAACGATAATATTTACTTTTATCCACGTTGCCTTTGGACATCGTCGGTTTGGGGAACCTGACGCCCCCTACTTGAACTCCGTATTGACGCATTCGGAGAGAATGCGCTCATGAGGAGTGGTGAGCAGGGTATACTCCATGAATCGGCCAGCAGGCCCTTTACCTTCTCGGGGGCGATCATCTCGTCGCCTCTCTTTTCCTTGCCGGGATGTCTCTGGCTCATCTTTTTTTGGTGCCCGGGTATTTTCGAGATCTCTTGCGTCCCGGGCATGATATGCGGCCTCCTTCTATTTGTACTGTATGTACGCTTCAGCTTTTCATAGAAGTTCCGTTAATGTTCGAGGGGTCTCGATTCCGACGGCCTTGCGAAACTCGCTTTTTGGTCTCAAGCCCTTCTCGAGAAGATATGTTTTCATATGGTCCGTAGTATGGACCTCCACGGCTTCTTTGTTAAACCGTTCAATATATGCCCACAAGGACTCGTCCCTGCCCTGTATGATAGCTTCCAAGGTGGCCTCCGACTTGGGATGTCGTCGGGAAATCGTAAAGTGCCGGGCGAACCGGCTCTTCAAATCTCTCCACGATGTGACCGACCCTCGGGGAAGGCACTTGAACCAAGCCATATCCCCCTCCCTGAGGGTGATTGGGAACAATATGCATTTTATGTCCCCACTCACATTGTGGTAGTGGAGCATTGCTTCTATGTTTTCTATGTACTTGCCGGGATCGGAGGTCACGTCATAGGTCGCTAAAGCGGGGGGCTTTTCCAATCCGTGAGGAATTCTGGTGTCCATGATCTCCTGTGAGTGGGGGCCATGGAAGTCCTCATCACTGCTTGTGCTCGGGGAACGGGAGAAGGAATGGCTACGACCACGACTCCTGCTTCGTCGTGGAGAATGCCTACGCGAATGGCAATGCTCGTACTTTTCTGAGGGCCTGGACTTCTTTGACGCAGGGGAACGTCTTGACTTCCGTGGAGGAGACCGGCGTCGTCTTTGTGCAAGATCGGGCGCGGGCTCTTCTGATCTTGATCTTCTTCTCTCTGGGGAGAGGCTTCTGGACCTGTAACGCCTCCGTTTCTGAGGGGGAGACCGAGGACGTGGAGATGGGTTGCGGGGCTTCTCCGAGGACAGGAGCTCCTGGAGGACGTGCTCGAGAGCGTTGATTTTTTCACCTTGATGGAAGATCAAGAGGTTTGATCTATTGAGGGAGGCTATGAGAACATCCGTGCTGGAGTCAGCATTTTGAGGAACCGAAATAGGCTCGAAAACACAGTCAGTAGCCTGTGCCCGAGGTTTCATTTCATCGGGGGTCGGGGACGCAGTCTTCCCATCCCGTTGGCCAGTTTCCGGAAAAACAGATCCGGCGAGGATATGGTCGGCGTTATCAGCTATAACGGTGACATCAGCTTTTTGGCGAACAACATCATTCTTGGTGGAGGCCATGATGATCGAAAGAGGTTTGAAGAGGGCTTTAGTCTTCGAAGTGAAAAAGAGGGGATCTTGAACCAAAGACGGGGAAGCTAGTTTCCCACAGACGGCGCCACTTATCGGAGCTGATCAGACTGGATCGTCGTGGCCTTCGCGTAGGGCAGATGATGATACTTGTAGAAGAGGAGGGGGTGTAACTGTAAGGCACTCCGACGCTCAAGTAAGAAAGGGTCAGAGAAAAAGGGGCAAGTACAAAGTATGTTCTTAGGATGAATATTGGATACCTGACCCTCTCAAGTGAGAGGGTTTATATAATGCCCCTAGCGCGTGGCCAACGGTCCCTATTTTCGGGGCGAACTAACCGTTTCCCAAAGAATAGGTAATTGCCCAAAACTAGCCGTTATGTCGGGAAAAGGCGTAGTTCTGGGCACCTGCCCATAGCTGTCCTGGGATTAATGCAGCTGTGCGTGACAGGCAGCAGTACCGGGGGGAGCGATGTAATCCTTTCCCGGTTGGAGGGCAGTAAAGTGTACTCTGCCCTTCGCAGATTGGGCTTTAGGTAATTGGACTGTTCTGGGAGCACAAGTGGATTGGGCCATGCTTAGCCATTGGTCCAGTCCTGAACACAAGAGATTATAAAATAAATGAAAGAAAGTACTCACTCAAGTTCTCAAGATTAAAAACTACTTTTTTTTACCAAAGTGTTTCTCATTTCTCCAACTTTATATATATATATATATATATGGTATGATCAGACTGGATCGTCGTGGCCTTCCGAATAGGGGATGGATGATGAATGTAGGAGAGGAAGGGGGTGTACCTGCAAGGTACTTCGATGTCAAAGTAAGTTTGGGCTAGAGAGAGATCAAGTACAAAACGTTAAGGTATAATTTTGAATATTGAATAGTGATCAAACCTGACCCTCTCAAGTGAGAAGGTATTTATAGAAGTAACCCCCAGCGCGGGGCCAAGGTATCCCATGTGGCCGAATTATCTGGTCGACCAATGGGAGACTGCCAGGTGGAGGGTCAGGCACGCGACCTTTTGACCTGGTCCAACTGCTTCTGTGTGATTCGGGGAGGTAGTTGGTCGCATGAACTAACAAGCGAGTGAGGGGGACGCTCCCAACGGTCATATTGTGTCCAACGGCTATGTTGTGCCCAACAGCTAGATTATGCCCAACGGCTAGATTAGCAGAATCCAGTTATTGGGCCTGCCAAGAGCTGGACTAGATTAGGCCTTGCCCTACTGTGGGCCAAGCGCCTGCCCAATCTAGAACATGAGCCCCCCAAGTCTTTGCTCTAAGTAAGAGTGATGACTTGAGATAGCCCCGTGGACTATTTCCCTTGAATGACAATGTTCGGGGACGTGCCCTTCGCCTGTTCGGTGGTTAATGTGGTCGACATTGGTTGCATACTTGCCCGACAAGCCTTTCGGACGCGAGGACATGCTCACAGAAATGGCATTTTTATGTCGACCAGGTTTAGGGAATGTGCCCGTGAAAACAACGTTTTTATGTCGAGGAAGATTTGCCCGCCGGGGCTGTGGAAGACTTGGTGGATGTAATGTCTAGCTTTGGGAATGCCAAACGAGGATTCCCTTTCTAACACGTGGTGGTGCATTTAATTTATGTCAGGCCTAGGGGGTCTAGGCTATGATGGCCTTTGCGCTTCCCAAGCAAGCAAGTGCTTATAAAAAGGGGGAGAGAGGATTCATTTGCGCACTTCACGCAAATTCCTCTCCCCAAATCCCTTTGCTCTGTAATTTGTATCTTCGTCGGAGTTTCTTCGCCACCGTCGATCTTCAAAGTCCACGTCGTGATCTTCATCTTCTACCTCTCTATTTACCAAGTAAGTTCTTCACATTCCTTTATAATTTCTATGGTGTTCTTCATTTCTGGAAATTTGAATGAATTTTCCGGTGATTCGTGAACTTTCCGGTTGAATGTTCATGTGTTCTTCGATGAAGACATGAATTTCTGGAAAATTCATGAAGAACATGAAGAACATGGGATGGGTTTCTATGAATATAACGTAGGATTATGTAGATCTTCCTAGATTCTGGTTAGGATTAGTTTTAGGTTTGTATTCGGGCATTAGGCCTGTTCGACGCAAAACTTTGGCTTTCGCGCGACAAGTTTATTTCGTCGAGTAAGCTCTTCCTCGCGGAGTCTTCTCGTAGAGTTGCGATGACTCGTCCCCGTTGAATGGGGAAAATGAAGTTGCCGTGTTCCGTCGTGGTCGACTAGGGCTCAAGGTTATCCTCGACTTATTCCTCGCCCTTTCACTTGATTAGTGGTGTAAGGGTGGATTTGATCTTTGTCGTCGAATTCACTTTTTCTTCCTCTGCTTTTTAGGTGAAATGGCTGGCAAACATGAGGGGGTTGTCCCCAACATCGGAGCTGTGCAAGAAGAGGCAGAGTAGCTCGTAGAACACGCAAATGTCCAAATAGCTGAGGGGGACATCAAGTGGATCGCCCAGGATCCCACTTCGACGAGGTCGACATTTACTAAAGAGGAAGCTCGGGAGTTTCCCTACCTTGAAGACTGGGCTAAGGGTGCGCCCGTGCAATGGAGGGCTATCTGTCCCACAGAGAACGACCGAATATGTTCAGTGTATCTGGGGATGCGATTCCCCATGTATGAATTTGCCTTTGTGGAGGCGAGGTACCGTCTGCCGTTCACCGACTTTCAAGAGGCCATTTTTTTCCATCTGGAGTTGTGCCCTGCTCAACTCCATCTGAACGCACTGGCATTTATCAGGGTTTTTGAGCTGGTCTGCCATTACCTGAAGGTCGGGGCGATAGTGGATCTTTTCTTCTGCATTTTTCAAATCCAAAAGAGCACAGCAGGCCCGAAGTAGAGCTGGGTGTCCTTTAAGCAGCAAAGCAGGCTCTTCTGGCCGTACTCGGAATCTATCTGAAACTTCAAGGATAGGTTCCTGGTCGTGAAGCCGGTCTCGGAGGCGGCTAAGAAGTCTATATCCACCATGGAGACCGTGTAGGTTGATGGTTGGCAGGTGCTGAAGGCGGTGTCAAAATTCCAGTTGGAATGGGTGTATGCCCATTTTAGATATAGGACCGATCAGTTTCTCGTCAAGCACGAGTAGCTCTGTGAAGGGGACAAGGAGTCTTATCGGGTTTTGTGTGCCTACGTGGAGTTTCAGCCCTGCCTTTGTGGTGGACAAGGATGACAAGGAGTTGTTCGGGGAGGATGGAGAGCCTGCTCGAGCGGCTCGTTATATTAATACCAGGGCCCTCCTTGAATGCGAAAACGACGATGTTGCATTTGAGCTCCTCGGTATAGCTTTTTTCTTTGCCCGTGTTTTTAATTCTTATTCAATGTGATGACCTCCTCTTTTACGTTTGCAGGGAAAATGGCAGACATGAGGGAGCGTCTGATGAGGTCTGCAGCAGCCAAAAATTTGAAGAAGGGGCCATTGCCGAAGGCTGGTGCTGCCAAGCAGTAAGTGATGCTAGAAAAGTTTGTGGGAGGCGCCAGATCCTTTTCGGGGACCACTTTGAACCCTCCTACCCCGGACACGACCCATAAGAGGAAGCGGGACGACGTTGGCTCTTCGCCGGCTGATTGTTCGAGCGGTTTTATCGGGGGGTAAATTTGTACTTCCTTCGTGCTATCTCTAAGGAAGAATTATTGACGGGGAGAACTCTGTCATTGTCGCCAAACTCGAGGCGTTGACCATCCTGTCCACCGACCCTCAGGTGCGGAGGAAGCTTCTCTGCCAGGATGCGGCCGCTGTGATCAGAGTGCTGGAGGCGGCGTTGGCCCTCGGGGATGCGGAGACAGTTCCGCTAGCAGACCTTAAGAGGGCGCAAGCTAAGATCTCCGACCTGGAGATGGAGAACACGGAGATTCACAACGATTTGACGAAGTTTCAAGGCAACCTGGAGGCCAAGATCGAACTCCATAAGGAGGTGACCCAGATTAAGGGGGAGGTGACTAGGGTGAACAAATAGAATGCCCGTCTAAAGGCGAAGATAGCTGAGCTGGAGGGCTCGTCTGCGGTGGGTCAGGATGAGACCGACGATGAGAAGGCTCTGAAGACCCAGAGGGACCTAATCGAGAGGACCCGTATCCTCGAGAAGGATAACTTGGGGGAAGCCGAGTTTGGTTTCAATGCTGCTGTGGAGCAGATGAAAGCTCTCAACTCCGATGTCAAGCTGTTGACCAAGGGGTTGGTCGTTCTCAACATGGTCGTCAATGGCGAGGTGGTTCCTCTGGAGGTTCCCGACGATGTTGTTTAGTTTTTGAATTTGTACTTTGTATTTTGTTGGCCTGCGTGTTGTTTGGTTTGTGATCTGTTTGTTGGGCATAACCCTTCTTTTGTAACATTAACTTATTCTGGCCTTGTGGCCATATTTATATAAATATCTTGTGTTTGCATTATGTATGTTGCATTTAAAATTGAATTCTAAGTATGGACGTTTTGCTCGACTCGTATAGTTACGCTCGACCGTTTGGGGGACTCGTTGAGGAGGCGAAGGGTTTTCGCCAGTGGTGGAACTAGGATCTCGGTCGAGGTCCTGATTCCACGTGCTTGGACCATTCCCATCGCGAGCTGGGTGTCCTACCCTATTGGTGCGGCAACGGCGGAACTCGATTGAGGTATCCCCGTTGGGTATAGTATCTGCTCGTCCCATAAACAGAAACTGGCAGGTGTTATACAATTGAGGATCGTGCTTGCACTGGGGCACGTTTCTGTGACCGAGCCGTCCACCCGCGGTGGGGGGATCTCGCCGGCAACAAGTCTAGACTAATGGCTAGTTCTAGCTGTAGTATTGTTTGAGCTTTTCAGCATTCCATGGCCGAGAAAAAGGTTCTTCGTCCAACGTTTCTAGGTAGTAGGCTCTAGTGCCTATTTTTGATTTGACTCTGTAAGGTCCTTCCCAGTTTGCAGCCACTTTGCCTTCGTGCGAATCCTTTTGGTTTCTGCGTAGGACCAGGCTACCAACTGGGAAGTTGCGCTTTACGGCTTTGGAGTCGTGGCGCAACGTTATTTTTTGTTTCAGCGAAGCTTCATGGAGAGTTGTCCCTGATCGTATCTCTTCGACCAGGCCGAGCTCTTCTTTCAGAGCCTCATCGTTCATCTCCTCGTCGAGAGGAGCTTCCGTTCATCTGGAAGGTTCCTTGATCTCCATCGGTATCACCGCCTCGGTTCTGTAGGCTAGTCGGAAGGGAGTTTCCCTGGTGGTGGAGTGTGGGGTTGTTCTATATGCCCAGAGCATGCTGTGTAGCTCCTCGACCCATCTCTTCTTGGTTTCGCCAAGCCTTCGTTTTAGACCTCGAAGGATTACCCTGTTTGCGGCCTCTGCTTGCCCATTAATTTGGGGGTGCTCGACTGAAGTGAAGTGTTGCTTCGTGCCTAGTTTGGCGACGAAGTCTTGGAATTTTCTGTCCGTGAACTGGGTTCCATTATCGGCCATAAGGGCCTGGGGTACCCCGAATCGTGCGAAGACGTTTCTTTTGTAGAAATGAAGTATGTTGAAGGTTGTGATCTTGGCAAGAGCTTCGACTTCGATCTACTTTGTAAAGTAATCGACGACCACAATCAGAAATTTGTTTTGGTAAGACCCCATTGTGAAGGGGCCGAGGATATCCATCCCCCAACGGGCGAAGGGCCAAGGCGAGGATAGAGTCTTTAACTTGTTAGGGGGTGCCAAGTGCATGTCCTCATGTCGCTAGCACCGGTCATATTTCTGGACATGCTCCTTAGCGTCATACTACATGGCCAGCCAATAGTATCCTGCTCGCAGGGCCTTTAGTTCCAATGACCTCCCTCCCAAGTGTTGCGCGTTGATACCCTCATGAATTTCCTAGAGAACTTCGGGGACCTTGTCCTCCTCAAGGCATTTTAGAAGGGGAATGGAAAATCCTCGACGAAAGAGTTTGTCATCGACCAGGATGTAGGATCAGGCCCTTTGTTTGGTCACGCTGGCCTCCTTGCTGTCCTCGAGCAGCTCCCCCGTAGTGAGGTATTTATACACCAGAGTCATCCAGCAGCTGCTATCGCCAATGACGTTGACGTCGAGTAGCCTCGATGGCTTTTCAATACTTGGGCGGGAGAGTACCTCCTATATGACAGATTTATTGTCACCCTTCTTTCTGGTGCTAGCCAGTTTCGACAGGACATTTGTTCGAGTGTTTCGTTCGTGAGGGATGTGTTAGACTTCCCATGCTTTGAACTTAGCTATCCTCTCTTTCACCAACGTCAGGTACTCGACGAGGTGATCATTTTTGGCTTGGTATTCTCCTTGTACTTGGGATTCCACGAGTTGGGAATCTGTGAAGATCTTCACTTCCTTGGCACCCAAGTCTTCGGCCAACCGTAACCCTACGAGGAATGCCTCGTACTCGGCTTGGTTGTTCAACGTGAGGAAGGATAGGACTAGAGATACCTCAATTAGGATTCCTTCCTCGTTTTCCAGGATGTTACCAACGCCACTACCCGAGGAGATGGATGCTCCGGCAACGAAGATGGTCCATTTGTGTGCCCCGCTAGGCGGGGACGCTGGAGGCGTCATTTCAGCCAAGAAATCGGCCAGGACTTGCGCCTTGAGGGCCTTCCTGCCCTCGTAGTGGATGTCAAACTCGGACAGATCCAAAGACCATTTGAGCATTCTATCGGCCATATCTGGCCGGCTAAATAGCTGTCTTATGGGCTGATATGTTCGCACCACTATCGTGTGGGCCAGAAAGTAATGCCTTAGTCTCTTTGCTGCATTGATGAGGGCGAGGGCGAACTTCTCGATCTACTGGTACCTGAGTTCTGGCCCTTGCAAGGCCTTGCTCGTGAAATATATGGGTATTTTCCTGTCGGGTGTTTAACGAATGAGGGCGGCGCTAATGGCTTTGCTGGTGACGGAGAGGTACAGGTACAACATCTCCCCGTTATCTGGTCGTGACAGAACGAGGGGTTCAGATAGGGCTTGCTTGAGGTGGATCAGAATCTGCTTGCATTCCTCTGTCCATTCAAATGTGGCTTCCTTTCTGAGGAGTTTAAAGAAGGGCAGAGCGTGCTGGGCAGACTTGGCCACAAAGCGAGAGAGTGAAGTGAGCATCCCGTTGAGGGATTGTATATGAAATTCTGGTATCAGATGTGTGATGTTAAGTGTGATGTCACAACAACACAATTTGCTAATATGAAAAAGGCTATAACAACAGTAAATCAACACAATGAATTGTTCATCCAGTTCGGTCTAACTACCTACGTCTGGGGGCTACCAAGCCAGGGAGGAAATTCACTATTAGTAGTATTAAATTACAGACTCAACAATCCCAGTTGACATCTACTAATCTTAATCACTACCCAATGACACTTCTACCTAAGAGACCACTTAGATATGAGAAACCACTCACTCCCTAAATCACCTCAGTGATACAATTCAAAGATTACGCTTTAAAACCCACCTTGATCCTGCTTAACAGCTTTGATCAAGAACAACACACTCTTGCTTAAAAGCTCTAGAGTGAATACACTTACAACCCAAAATAGTAACACCTATTCAACCATGAAAGGTTTACAAAACACACACGAAAACACAAATTTGACTCTCAGTCTTTGCTCTCTTGTCTTCGTTATCTTCAACAAGGGTTGAGGCTGCTTTAAATAGAATTCTGACTTGGGCTTGGACCTCTTCCAAAAATCTGATTTGATTTGTTTTAAAAACAGAATTTAAAATAGATTTGATCTTCAAATCTTTTTAAATCAAACAGCCCTTAAACATAGCAACAGGATCTGCTCCAAATCTGATTGCAACTGAAAATATCTTCTCCAAGATATTCGCACACAATCTCTCTAACAGATCTTCTCAAACCAAACTTTCACGCGCAGCCCTAACACATCACAGCCTGATGTTCTGATGTTCAGATAACTGATGTCAAGACATCAAGTTTAACATCAGCATATAAGACTTCAACCCTGCAACAACTAATGTTAGGAACCAATGTTAAGACATCAGACATATGACATCAACATTGTTCAACTTTGTTTTACCAAAATTCCAGCCAATACAAGAACTAACAATCTCCCCCTTTGGCTAATTTTGGCTAAAACAATCTCTGCCAACATCAGAGATACCTGCAGTGGAAAAACTTCACAACCAGCATCAATCACATCCAAAATCTGCATAAAGCTAAACTCCCCCTCAAAACAAGAACCAGCATACCAGCTGTTCAAACATGCACACTCCCCCTCAAGCCTAGAACCACATCAGACAACTAGGCAACACATAGCCACAATTGGACAACTACCAACAAGTTATACCCTCACACAACTAACACTTACAACAGTTAGTCCTACTAGCTCTCCTTGTCAGTCAAAAGTCAGCACCACATGACAAGACAAAACATAGAACAAAAACCAAATAAACATAACAGAACCAATATTCAAGATGAGTACACCAAGATCAGAAACAAAACAATAAAAACTACAGAATATCAAAAGCAAGAAACATCAGAAGCAGCAATTCAATCTTCATTAGCATCAGAACCATCTGCAGTATCCTCATCACCTTCCTCTGAACCTGAATCTTCAACATTGACATTGACACCCACATCATCTTCACCCTGTTCCAAGGATTTGATCATCTGCTCAATTTTCATCTTCCTAGCAGTGCTAGTACTGATCACCATATCAAGATCCTTGCAGGCCGCCTTCAATTCTTCAATCAACTCAGTTTTCGTACAGGCCTTCTTAACACCAGAACTTAATGTTACAACAATGTCTGGAACATGATTCCCAACAAACAACTTGGGATGCAAGGATAAAGTTGACTCCCTTTTACATGCTATATCTAAACTAGTTAAAATTCCAGGATGTTGATCTAAGATCATTCCACAGACAAGGGAAGGGAATGCTATAGGCATCTTGATAGCATTAGTGGCAGCATGCTTCACAACTTGATCAAATATGTAATTTCCATAATTGAACTTGACCTTTTTCCCAACAGCATAAATAAACCTTCCTAATCCCACATCTATGGTGGTTTTGTGATTAGTAGGTACCCAGTTAGCAGCTCCAATTCTGTGCAAAATAGCATACTTGATACTGAGTTTGCTAGCTGCCAATTTACCCTTCAGTGGCCAAACCTTCACTTGAGTGGCTGTGATCTCTTTACACACATCATTATCAGTCACTTCCAGTTCACAAACCTCTTGATCATCTCTTCCCAGATACTTATTGATGGTACTAGGAGAGAAATTAATACACTTACCCCTAACAAACACCTTCATGAATCTTTTATCAGAAATGTCTATAGGAATGTTAACAACAAATTCCTTAACAAGTCCACCATAGCACTTAGAGAATTTAGTCACAGTTTTCCACAGGCCAGCAACATGAATGAGCTCCATAATTTCTTTCATCTCCAATGCATCTTTGCCAAGCTCTCTTTCCAGAACTAATCTCCTTTGACACACAAATTTCCACATTGGAGCACTGCTAGCATAATGAAAGGATATGTTGTCCACTGGCACTTCAGGAACCTTATCAAATATTCTCTTCAAAATGGACTTTCTGACTGGAGTGATGTCTTGAACATCTTCCTCAACATCATACTCAGATTCAGATTCTTCTCTAATCTTTCTCTTTTTGGAGGATGCAGCAACCTTGCTCCAAGATTTTGTTGGACCAACTACAAATGTTTTTTCTTCTTTCCTTCAGCTGTCATCTTAGGAGAAGATTCCACAGTCTTTCCTTTTCTAGTCTTCAATCTTTTGGCAATACCAGGAACAACATTACCAATTACTTCATTATCAGATAAGTCAACAACATCCACCACATCAGCATTCTTCTTCCCTCTGGGACTAGGAGTAACATCCCTAGCAGGTGATGTTCCAACATCAACCTCATCTTCAACATGAGTATCAATATCTTCATCTTCAGCTTCTGCATCTTCAATGACAGAAATAACCAATCTGTGAAGATTGGTTTCAGAAGTTTGCATGTCACCCTTTTCTCTAACAGATTGATCAGCAGGCATTTGACTCAGAGGTCTAGATATTCCCTTCACAGAAATCCCTTTCTCAAAATTTTTTGTGATAATCTGATCAACACTTTTGTCCACATCTACCTTTCTTCAACAGCTTGAGGAAGAGGGGCGGTAGTCTTAGGAGTAGGATTGTCTCCAAACAAAACACTAGTGACAAACGCTCTACTTTTGCTATCATCAAATTTCTTACCCGCAGATTGATCAGAAGTATTACCTTTTGAAGGCCTCTTAGGTTGATACTTCTCAGGTCTTTTCTTTTCTGAACCTGGAATCATAGAGAGAGGCGCTATGTCCAAGGCTTCATCCATTGAAACTTCTTTCGTCGAAACCCTAGATGTTGCATGCAAAGAGCTCTTTGAATCAGACTTCTTGGAGGGATATGACCCATGTTGAGACATTGTTCCTTTGAAACAATTGACGTACAAGGATGTGTTGTGTCTTCCAATCTTTGGAGAGAAGATGAATAGACTTGGAGTGTGGAGATTGATGTAGCGTGTGAGAGTAACAATAGGGAATGATAGCCTAAGGTAAGGGGGCTGCTTTTGTTGGTCACTTAAAATCCAATAAATGTATTTTCCCCACCAAAACAAATTTCCTTTTAAATTTTTGAAATTTTATAAATGCACACCATAAGTCACTAACCTTTTATGCCTTTTCCACATGCCCAAATTTCTACTTAAGACTTCACAAATTTCAGCACACATATCTTTAGGGAAATTGCCATTACACTTCATATCTGAGTGATCAACCTTTATGACCTTAGTTTCTTCAATATTTCCTCTGAATAGTTGCATAACACTAGGTTGTTTGGTGATCCTTCTAATGTCACATTCAGATGTCATAACATCATCCTTGACATTACATGATGAGATGGACTCTTGAGGAACCTATAAATAACAGTTATCTATGGATCTAACTCCCCTCATAAGGACTTCACTCTTCTCATTAGTCACTAAACATTCATCTTTAGTGTAGCTAACCTTGAATCCTTCATCACATAACTGACTGATGCTAATCAAATTAGCAGTCAATCCTTTGACAAGAAGTACATTTTCAAGATTAGGTCCAGCCTCACAATTCAATTTTCCAACTCCTTTAGCTTCCCCTTTTTCTCCATTACCAAAAGTTACATCATTTGTGGAGTAAGTCCTGATATCCACCAAATGATTCTTGAAACCTGTCATATGCTTTGAGCAACCTGTCAGATGAGTGAGCTAATAGACATGTGACAACAGCTTTAGGAACCCATTGTTTAACAACCTGAGGCCTGTTCTGCTTCTGTCTAGGTTAAGGAACAGATTTGGGATAACCATGCAGTTTAAAGCAAGAAGATTGTATATGGCCAAATCTTCCACAATAGTAACATCTCACTCTTTGAATCTCTTCTCTGAAGTGATTGAAACGTCTGCCACCTTGATGATGATTTCTGTCATACTGCTGAGGCTTCCATCTATCAAAATATTGATGATGTCTTCTCCCATAATTAGGCTGTCTTCTGTAGTGATGAGTCTGTCTTTTTGTAGGTTGTCTTTTACCATGATGATGCGGCCTTCTTCTGCCACAACCATGAGGAACAGTATTATTAGGTCCAAAACCATACATTTTCCCTTGATGTTGAGACATCGGATAGAACATGTTATGCTTGAAACTAGAAGCCTGCATACTCCTATGGTATTGGGGAGGCATATACTGCCTAGCCCCAGAGACCTGAGGCTTTCCTTGAGGTTGAGGCAGAAACTTCTTAGGTACAGGACCATAACCCTTTCCATTATTTTGTGGCCCAAGGTGAGGGATAACCTTCTTAATTCCAGAACCATGTCCTTTTTCATGATGATGGGGAATGTTCTGTTTAACCCCAGAAGAACTAGCCTCTGCAGATATCTTCTTCTCATCCTCATATCCTAGACCAGTCTTATCACTTGCCCCTTTTCCAGCTTCAAGTATTTTATCCAGAGTGTCAGTTCCACTATTTAACATTCTGATGGATTTTGACATTTGATCAAGCTGGGATTTTATCAACAAAACTTCATTCTCAAGTTCAGCTTTATCAGTCTCAAGCTGTATTATAATCTTCTTCTGCTTCTCCCCTTCTTGACAGACCTCTTCACTTTTCAGACACAGCTCTTGATAAGAAGATGCCAGCTCTTCAAAGGTCAATTCACCATCACTAGACTCTCCATCAGAGGCACATATTCCAGTCAATGCCTTAACATGCTTGGCATTCTCTTCTTCACTTTCACTATCTGTATCAGACCAGGAAACAGATAACCCCTTTTTCTGCTTTTTGAGATATGTAGGACATTCTTTCTTGACATGACCATAACCTTCACACTCATAGCATTGAACTCCTTTGTCATGATTGGACTTTTCTTCATCTCTTGTTTTCTTCACTTGATCACTAGACCTGTTGTTGTCAGATGTGATGTTCTTAACATTAGGTCTATAGTTTCTGCCCATTCTCTTTAACACCTTATTCAACTGTCTCCCAAGCATCACAACAGCATTTGACAGTTCCTCCTAAGTTTCAAAATTACACTCCTTCTTACCATCTTCAGTATTAGACACCAAAGCTATGCTTTTGGTCTTCTTTTCAGGCTCCTCATTCAATCCCAACTCAAAGGTTTGAAGAGAACCAATCAACTCATCAACCCTCATCTTGCTGATGTCTTGAGCTTCTTCAATAGCAGTCACCTTTATTTTATATCTCTTGGGGAGGGATCTGAGAATCTTCCTTACCAGCTTCTCTTCAGTCATTCTTTCTCCTAAAGCACTAGAAGCATTGGATAGCTCAAGAATATTCATGTGAAAATCATGAATGGTTTCATCCTCCTTCATCTTCAGATTTTCAAACTTTGTAGTCAGTAGTTGAAGTCTTGACATCTTGACCTTGGAGGTTCCTTCATGAGTAGTTTTCAAGACATCCCAAGCTTCCTTAGCTACTTCACAAGTGTTGACCAGCCTAAAGATGTTCTTGTCAATACCATTAAATATGGCATTCAAAGCTTTTGAATTTCCTAGAGCAAGTTCATCTTCTTCCTTGGTCCAATCTTCCTCAGGTTTCAGCTTTGTTGTACCATCCTTTTCAACAATAACAGGTGCTTTCCATTCTTTTAGGACAACCTTCCAAGCCCTGCTGTCTAATGACTTCAAGAAGGTAACCATACGTGGTTTCCAATAGTCATAATTAGACCCATCTAGAATAGGGGGTCTATTCACAAATCCACCACTCTCCTTGTCCATTGCACCAGAAAGTATCAGCCCTAGATCTCACTCAGATGCAGAGCAGGATGCCTGCTTTGATACCAATTGAAATTCTGGTATCAGATATGTGATGTTAAGTGTGATGTCACAACAACACAATCTGCTAATATGAACAAGGCTATAACAACAGTAAATCAACACAATGAATTGTTCACCCAGTTCGGTCTAACTACCTACGTCTGGGGGCTACCAAGCCAGGGAGGAAATTCACTATTAGTAGTATTAAATTGCAGACTCAACAATCCTAGTTGACATCTACTAATCTTAATCACTACCCAATGACACTTATACCTAAGAGACCACTTAGATATGAGAAACCACTCACTCCCTAAATCACCTCAGTGATACAATTCAAAGATTACGCTTTAAAACCCACCTTGATCCTGCTTAACAGCTTTGATCAAGAACAACACACTCTTGCTTAAAAGCTCTAGAGTGAATACACTTACAACCCAAAATAGTAACACTTATTCAACCATGAAAGGTTTACAAAACACACATGAAAACACAAATTTGACTCTCAGTCTTTGCTATCTTGTCTTCGTTATCTTCAACAAGGGTTGAGGCTGCTTTAAATAGAATTCTGACTTGGGCTTGGACCTCTTCCAAAAATATGATTTGATTTGTTTTAAAAACAGAATTTAAAACAGATTTGATCTTCAAATCTTTTTAAATCAAACAGCCCTTAAACATAGCAACAGGATCTGCTCCAAATCTGATTGCAACTGAAAATATCTTCTCCAAGATATTCGCACACAATCTCTCTAACATATCTTCTCAAACCAAACTTTCACGCGCAACCCTAACACATCACAGCCTGATGTTCTGATGTTCAGATAACTGATGTCAAGACATCAAGTTTAACATCAGCATATAAGACTTCAACCCTGTAACAGCTAATGTTAGGAACCAATGTTAAGACATCAGACATATGACATCAACATTGTTCAACTTTGTTTTACCAAAATTCCAGCCAATACAAGAACTAACAGTATAGATTTCTTCGATCTTGGCGTGGGAAATTCAGCAAATTCCCGACATTTGTCAGGGTTGGCCTCTATCCCCCTCTCGGTGAGGTAGAAGCCAAGGAATTTCCCTGCCCTTACGCCGAAGGTACATTTTTCTGGGTTAAAATGCATTTTACATTTTCTCGCTTGGTCAAAGACCTTTTGCAAGTGGACTGTGTGATTGGATTCCTCTTGGGACTTCACGATCATATCGTCCATGTATACCTCGAGCATGTCCCCGATTTCTAATCGGAAGACCTTATTCATCATACGCTGCTATGTGGCCCCGACATTTTTCAGACCGAAGGGCATTACATTGTAGTAATAGTTCCCCGACGAGGTCATGAACGTGGTATACTTCTTGTCCTTTTTGGCCATGGGAATTTGGTTGTATCCCGAATAGGCGTCCATGAAGGACAAGAGCTTGAAACCTGCAGAATTGTCTACAAGCTTATCTATGCTTGGCAGAGGATAAGCATCCTTCGGGCAAGCCCGATTGAGATCAGTATAATCACTGCACATGCGCCATTTTCCACTATGTTTCTTGACAAGTGCAATATTGGACAGCCAGGTTGTATACCTGGCCTCCGAAATAAATTTTGCCTCTAAGAGGTCTTGTGCAAGTTTTTCGGCAGCCTATGCCTTTTCAACAGATTGCTTTCGCCTGCGCTGCGCGATAGCTTGGGCAGCTGGGTCGATGGTCAGTTGATGGCATGCAGTTTCAGGGTCAATGCCAGGCATGTCTGTGGCGCTCCAAGCAAATAGATCTGCATTGTCCTCCAGGCATGTCTTCAATTGCTGCTTTATCTCGTCGGGCAGTCCAGCGCCTATCTTTACCCCTCTGTTAGGGTTATCTTTAAAGTTGATGACCTTGAATTCCCCGTCAGGTATCGAACGCATGATGGTCGACGCAGAGGAGCTGCTTGATGATGTCGATGCGCCTTCGTTCCCGTCTTCCTCGCCTTCAGAAATCTGACTGTCAAGGTCGATTGTATGCACTGGGAGAGTTGGCTTCCTGTTAGGATGACTTTCTTCGCTGGGATGGTCTTCCTCCCTTGCCCGCTTGGTGGCCTTGGATGTTGCACCGATTGACCTTTGTCCTCAGGTAGCTGCTTCAAAGCATCTCCTTGCAGCTTCTATATCCCCGTGCAAAGTTGCCACGTGGCCCTTCTCCGTATAATACTTCATCTTGAGCTGAATGGTTGAAGGAACAACAATCAGCTCCGCTAGGGTTGGTCTGCCCATGATACATTAGTACAGCGATGGACAATCAATTACTAGAAATTGGGTTTTGATCGACTTTGATGCCTCCTCTTCCCCGAATGTGGCTGGAAGCTCCACGTATCCCCAAGGTCTGGCGGTGGCTCCATTAAATACTTGCAGGTCGGATCCTACATACGGGGACAGATTCTTCTGCTCCAGCTTCACGGCTCTGAACAAGCCGGTGTACATGATGTCCACTGAACTGCCCTGGTCGACCAGGATCCGTCGGACATTAGTACTAGCAAGTCTAGGCCTGATGAGCAAAGGAATGTGTGAGTTCGGGGAGCCCCCAGGCAGCTCCTCACGGTAGAATGTGATCGGCTAAGAACACCCCCGAACTTTCTCGAGGGTGGATAGTCGATCGGGACTGCAGTCGATGAGCTGGTAAAATTTTCTCTTGACCGACCCCACTGTGAACTCGTTGTATCCTCCACATGAAATGACCATTGCCGTGGGGAAAGTCTCCCAGGTGCTGTGCGCAGATATCTAGGGAGGATCCTCGAGGTAGTTGGGGATGACGAAGTCCTCTGGCCGCGTGATTGACATGGCGACTTGCGGGGGAGGACTAGGCGGTGAAGACTCTGTTTCCTTCTCAGTCTCTGAAGTCTCTCGTCGGGAGGATTCACCCTTTTTTTATACTGCTTCAGGTGACCCTCCTTGATGAGGATTTCAATAGCGTTCTTCAGGTGCACGCGGTCTTCGGTTACATGGTCGTGGTTGCGATGGAAGTGGCAGTACTTACTCTTGTCTGTGTTGCCCTTTGACAATGTTGGCTTGGGGAACTGGACACCCCCCTGCTTGAATTCCGTATTGATGCATTCAGAGAGAATGCGCTCGCGGGGAGATGTCAGCAGGGTGTATTCCATGAAGCAACCAACAGGTCTCTTGCCTTCTCGAGGACGATCGTCTCGTCGTCTCTCCCTGTCACATTTGGAAGCCTCTGATTCGTGTTTTTTTGTTGCCCGAGAACTCTCCTGATCCCTTGAGTCCCGGGCCTGGTAAGCGGCCTCTTTCTCCTCGTATTGTATATACACTTGAGCTTTATGGAGTAATTCAGCCAGGGTGCGAGGGGTCTCTATGCATGCCGCCTTGCGGAATTCGCTCTTCAGTCTCAAGCCCTTTTCAAGGAGATATTTCTTCATATGGTCTGTGGTGCGGACCTCCACAACCTCCTTGTTAAAATGCTTGATGTATACAAGCAAGGGCTCATCCTTGCCCTGTATAATGGCTTCGAGTGTGGCCTCCGACTTGGGATGACGCCGGGAGGCAGTAAAGTGTCGGGCAAATTGGTTCTTCAGATCCCTCCAGGTGACCGATCCCCAGGGAAGCCTCTTATACCAGGCCATGACCCCCTTCCTGAGAGTGATAGAGAATAACTTGCATTTAATGGCTCCGCTCACGTTGTGGTAGTGGAGCATGGCTTCGATATTTTCTATATGCTCGCTTGGATCGGTGGTCCCATCATAAGTTGCCAGAGGAGGGGGCTTCTCCAACCCGCAGGGAATACGAGTGTCCATGATCTCCTGAGATAGGGGTCCATGGACGTCGTCCTCACTGTTCAAACTCGAAGAACGGCAGGGGGAGAGGTTGCGCCCGCGGCTTCTACTGCAACTGGGAGTATGTCTGCGCGACCGACGGTGCTCATGGTGTTTCTCTGAAGGCCTGAACCTCTTTGGGGCAGGGGAGCATCTGGATCTCCACGGGGGAGAACGGTGTCATCTTCTGGCGACTTCTGACTTAGGTTCTTCCGATCTTGATCATCCCCTAGTGGGAGAAATGCTCCTTGATCTCTCCCAGCGACGTTTCTGAGGAGACTGTGGGCGAGGAGATGGGCTGTCAGGCTTCTGCGAAGGAAGTCGCTCATGGAGGACGTGCTCGAGCATGTTTATCTTTCCCCCTGTTAGAAGATCAGGAGGTTGGACCTATTGAGAGAGGCGATGAAGGAAGCAGTGTCAGGGTCAGCGTTTTAAGGGACATGTATAGGCTCAAAAACGTGACTGGTGGCCTGTGCATGCGGCTTCACATCGTCGGGGGTGGGTGACGCGGTCTTCCCATCCCGATGGTCTGTCTCTAGGAGGGTAGCTCCGGGGATGAAATGATCAGCGTTATCCGTGATAACGGCGATAACAGGTTCTTGACAGGCATCATCGTTCCTGTTGGAGGCCATGATGATCAAGGGCATTTTTGAGAGTAATGTTAGTTCTTTTATTGGCAGCAATTTTGGTAAAACTATGTGTTTGTTCAAGATGTCATGTCTGATGTCTTAACATGTGTTGCTAACATTCTGCTTGTGGTGTGTTACTTAGGGTTACAGTTTTGTGCATGATGTCAAGACTGATGTCTTAACATCTGTTGACAGAACATCAGTTATGTGGTTTAGGGCTGCATGTTAATTGTTATATCTTGAGGAGTGTTTGAGAGATTGCAGGCGAGATTCTTGAAGGAGATTTTATCTGTTGCAATCGTTTTATATTCCTTATGAAGTATATTCTGTTCTATTTTTAGGGCTAAAAGATTTGGAGATTAATTATGTTTTAATGTGAGATTCAAATCTGGGAATTAATGTTGCCCAAGCCCATGAAGAGTGTTGCTATATTAAGATGTATCAAACCAACTTGCCGGCTAGAAAATTTTAATTGAAGAGCTGTATTACTTGTGTTAGGGTTTTGAGTCTTTGTGCGTCTTGTTTTATTTGTCAGCCATTCTCTCATCTCTTTGATGTTTGAATTGGACTGTTTAATTGAGTTGTAATTTGTCCACTCTAGCTTTTAAGCACGAGTGTTTGTTCTTGATAAAATCTTTTAAGCAAGATCAAGTGGGTCTTCTTACATTGTTATTTTCTGTTTTCATCACTGCTGTGGTTGAGGGGGAGTGAGAGGGTTCTCATACCTAAGAGTGTCTTAGGTAGAAGTGTCATTGGGTAGTGATTAAGTGAGTAGAATGTCAACTTGTGGGTTGATTGTAGAATCTACAAATTGATACTACTAATAGTGAATTTCCTCCATGGCTTGGTAGCCCCCAGACGTAGGTTGTTATACCGAACTGGGTGAACAATTTTCTTTGTTGCTTATTATTGTTAAGTACTGTTACTATTGTTGTTTTGTTCATATAACAGATATTGATGTTGTGACATCTCACTTGACATCACATATCTGATACCAGAATTTCAATTGGTATCAGAGCAGGTTATCCTGCTCTGTATCTGGGTGAGATCTAGGGCTGTTACTTTCTGGTGCAATGGACAAGGAGAGTGGTGGATTTGTGAATAAACCCCCTATTCCAGATGGATCAAATTATGACTATTGGAAACCTCGCATGGTTGCCTTTTTGAAGTCTTTAGACAGGAGGTCTTGGAAGGCTGTTTTGAAAGAATGGAAAATCCTGTCATTGTGGGAAAAGATGGTCAGTCAAAGCTGAAACCTGAAGAAGATTGGACCAAGGAAGAAGATGAACTTGCTATTGGGAATTGTAAGACCTTGAATGCCTTTTTTAATGGTATTGACAAGAACATTTTCAGGCTAGTCAACACATGTGAAGTGGCTAAGGAGGCTTGGGACATCCTGAAAATAACTCATGAAGGAACTTCCAAGGTCAAGATGTCAAGACTTCAGCTTCTAACAACAAAGTTTGAAAGTTTGAGGATGAAAGATGAAGAAACCATTCATGACTTTCACATGAACATACTTGAACTGTCAAATGCTTCTAGTGCCCTAGGAGAGAGGATGTCTGATGAGAAGCTGGTGAGAAAAATTCTCAGATCTCTTCCCAAGAGATTTGATATGAAGGTGACTGTTATAGAGAAAGCTCAAGACATCAGCCAGATGAGGGTAGATGAGTTGATTGGTTCACTTCAGACATTTGAATTAGGGTTGAATGACAGATTAGAAAAGAAGCCCAAAAGCATAGCACTGATGTCTAGTTCTAAAAATGAAAAGGAAGAGTGTGATATTGAAACTCAGGAGGAGCTATCCAATGCTATTGTGATGTTAGGAAGACATTTTAATAAAGTAATGAAAAGAATGGATAGAAATTATAAACCTAATGTCAAGAACATCACATCTGACATCAACAAGTCAGCTGATCAGATGAAGAAAACCAAAGCAGAGGATAGGCCTAATAATGACAAAGGAATTCAATGCCATGGCTGTGAAGGTTTTGGTCACATCAGAGCTGAATGTCCCACATACCTTAAATAGAAAAAGGGTTTTTCTGTCACGTGGTCTGATGAGGACACTGAAAATGAAGATGAATCAGCCAAGCATGTCAGAGCTATGATTGGAATATGTGAGTCTGATAATGATTCAAGTGATGGAGAGATTACGTATGAGGAGCTAGCTGCATCATATAGAGAGTTATGCATTAGAAGTGAACAAGTGTGTCTAGATGGGGAAAAGCAAAAGAAAGTTATAGTACAGCTAAAGGCTAAAAAGACTGATATAGAGAATGAAGTAATTCTGCTAAACTCCAAGCTTGATCAAATGGTCAAATCTATCAGAATGCTAAATAATGGGACTGATATCTTGGATGACATTCTTCAGACTGGAAAACTGGCAGGAGACATGACTGGGCTGGGATTTGAAAGTGAGAAGAAACCTTCGTCAGATGCTAGTTCTTCTGGTACTAAACAGAACCTGCCTCATCAGAAGACTCAGCACCATGGGAAAGTTCATACTTCTAGACCCAAACAGAACATGTCCCATCAGATGTCACAACATCATGGGAAGGTGCATGTTTCTGGGCCAAATCATTTTGTGCCTCATCAGTATGGCAGAAGACAGCCTCATCAGTATGGCAGAAGACAACCTCATCATTATGGCAGAAGACAACCTCATTATCATAGCAGAAGACAGACTCAACATCAATGGAGAAGACATCTCAATCACTTCAGAGAAGAAAGTCAAAGATGGAGATGTCATCACTGTGGAAGATTTGGGCACATAAAGCCTTTTTGCTTCAGACTGCATGGATACTCTAAACCTATTCCTCATCCTGACCAAATCAGAATACTCCAACAAGTGGAAAATAATGGGTTCCCAAGGTTGCTGTTACAAGCTTATTAGCTCACATGTCTATTAGAGCCTCAGCTATGGAAGATTGGTACTTTGAAATTGGGTGTTCTAAATATATGACAGGTGTCAAGAACCTGTTGGTGGATGTCAAACCTTATTCCACAAGTGATGTGACTTTTGGGGATGGAGCCAAAGGTGAGGTCAAAGGGATTGGAAAGCTGAATTGTTCAGTTGGGCCTAGTCTTGATAATGTGTTGCTTGTTAAAGGGTTGACTGCTAATTTAATTAGCATCAGTCAACTGTGTGATGAAGGTTTCGAGGTCAGATATACAAAATCTGAATGTTTAGTGACAAATGAAAAAAGTGAAGTTGTTATGAGGGGAGTTAGATCGAAAGATAACTGCTACTTGGGGGTTCCTCAAGCGTCCAGTTACTCCACCATATGTACTATTGCCAAAGATGATGATGTGGATTTGGACCATCAAAGACTTGGTCATCTACATCTGAAAGAGGTGAAACAAAGTCTGATTGAGTATAATGTCAAACATGATGTCATGACATCTTGCTGTGACATCCTGAGGGACACTAAGCACATTGATCATCTGCTCAGAAGAGAATTTGAAGAAAACAAGGTCATTCAGTTGGAACATGTCACTAGACAAAAGAAGGTTGCTGATATTCTCTCTAAGGATGTGGATGCAAGTAAATTTGAATTATAGCACTTAATGGCGTGTGGACAATGTTCTTTAAAATTCAAAAATTTAAAAAGGCATTTATCTTGGTGTGGAAATACCATTTATTACCTTTTAATTTTCCAACAAAAGCAGCCCCCTTTGCATAAGCAATCATTTCACATCTTTACTACCACACACTACCTCCATTCTGCTTCATATTGTTTGTTCGTCTTCTCTCCCGGAAAAAGAAGCTCTTCCAACCTTCTGTCAATCAGCTGCAAGAAATTAACAATGTCTCAACAACAACCTTCTCCATCCAAGAAATCTGCTACCAAAAATCCATTGCATACAAAATCTAGGGTTTCTACTGAAGAGGTCTCGCTTGATGATGCTCTGGACATTGCGCCTCTATCCATGATTCCCTATTCTGAAACTGAAAAGACGAGGCCCAGCAAACTGCATGTCAGAAGTTCCAAACGTACACCTACAGGTAACTCCTCTAAAACCACTGTTGAGTCTTCTTATGATCATAGGGAAGGTAGTAAGTATGTGGATAGAACCATTAAAAGTATTGTCACTGGTCTATTGTATGGAGAGCGTAGGGTTCCTGGGATTAATGTTCCTCTGTCTAAAATTGATGTTGTACCTACTTTGAATTCACATCAAAGTGAGGAAGAAAAAGTAGACTCTTCGAGTTCTAATGAAGATACTGAGACTGCAAATTTACACAAATTGGCTAATTCAGTGCTTAATAATGGAAGAAGTGAGGGTTTTACTGAGGAATCTAGTTTAGGGAAGTGAGGGTTTTACTGAGGAAAAATTTGTTAACTCTGATGATGTTGTTGTGAATCTTGTTGATGTTCCCTCTGACAATGAGATAATTGCAAATGTGGTGCCTGGGATAGCAAAAAGGATGAAGATAAGAAAAGAGAATGCTATTGCTATGACGGGGTCTCTTGGTAGTGGTAAGAAGAAGTCTGTGGTTGGTCCTACAAAATCATGGAGCAAGGTGGCTACCAGCTCCAAGAAAAGGAAGGCCAGGTCTGACTCTGACTCAGACTTTGATGTTGAGGAGGATGTCCAGGACATCAATCCTGAGAAGAAGGCTACTAGAAAGAAGATTGTTAACAAAGTTCCTGATGTCCCTTTAGAAAATATTTCATTCTATTATGTTGACAAAGTGAGTAAGTGGAAGTATGTTTATCTAAGAAGAATCACTCTGGAGAGAGAGCTTGGTAAAGATGCCTTGGAGGTCAAGGAAATCATGGAGTTGATTCATGTTGCAGGATTATTAAAGACTGTGTCAGATTTTTCAAAGTGTTATGATGTGCTGGTTAAGGAATTCATTGTGAACATTCCTGCTGATATTGCTGATGGTAGAAGTGTGAATTTCATGAAGGTTTATGTTAGGGTCAAATGTATTCATTTCTCTCCTAGTGCCATCAACAAGTACTTGGGAAGGAGTGATAAAGAGGAGTGTGAACTGGAGGTTACTGACAACCATGTGTGCAAGGTAATCACTGCTAGTCAAGTGACTAGTTGGCCCTTGAAAGGTAAATTGCCTGCTAGCCAACTAAGTGTCAAATATGCAATTTTGCATAGGATTGGGGCTGCAAACTGGGTACCTACAAATCACAAAACTGCCATAACTGTAGGGTTAGGAAGGTTCATCTTTGCTGTTGGCAACAAGGTCAAGTTTGATTATGGGAATTACATCTTTGATCAGATTATGAAGCATGCTACAACTAATGTTGTTAAGATGCCTATAGCATTTCCTTCCCTTATTTGTGGAATGATATTGAATCAACATCCTAGAATCTTAACTAACTCTGATATTTCTTGCAAGAGGGAGGTTGCATTGTCTCTGCATCCTAAGGTGTTTATAGGGAATCATGTCCCAGATATTATTTCAACATCAGGCACTGATGCCAACAAGACATGCACCAAAAATGATCTGATTAATGAGTTAAAGTTAGCATGTAAAGATCTAGATGTTGTTATCAACACTAGCACAGCCAGGAAGATGAGACTTGAAAAATTGATTAAGTCTTTAGAACAGGGTGATGGTGGTAATGTTTCAGGTTCTGAGGAGGGTGGCTCAGCAACTGATAATGAGGGTGATGAAGATGCTTCTGATGATTCTGAGGAAGATTGATTCTGCTAGTTATGTTGGTGTTTTCTTTTTGTTTCTTTTTGGTTTTCTTTAGGCACCTATGTGTGCTATTTTGGATTTCTGATGGCACCTGTGTGTGCTTGGTTTGTGACTTAATTTGTCTATACTGCTCTTATTAACGGTTTCAATATGATATTTTTTGCCTTGGTTATCTTGTTGGTGTTAGTCTAATCTAACAAGGGAGAGCTTGTGTGGCTGACTGCTGGCTATCTAATCTAACTATGACAATTTGTGTCTGACTACTTCCTCTTTAATTTGTCCAATTATGGCTAAAAAGGGGGAGATGCAGTAGTTTTTGAGTGATCTGTGAATGTCAGGGTTGTATGTTGCTTTTTGGTCTGGTATGTATGGTTCCTTGGCTTGAGGGGGAGCCTTTGTTTTGTTTAGTGCTGCTGAATGTTAGTGGTATGGTGTGTTTGGTTTGTTTCTGCTGCAGGTATCTCTGATGTGTGCTGATGTTGTTTTAGCCAAAATTAGCCAAAGGGGGAGATTGTTAGTTCTTTTATTGGCAGCAATTTTGGTAAAACTATGCGTTTGTTCAAGATGTCATGTCTGATGTCTTAACATGTGTTGCTATCATTCTTCTTGTGGTGTGTTACTTAGGGTTACAGTTTTGTGCATGATGTCAAGACTGATGTCTTAACATCTGTTGACAGAACATCAGTTATGTGGTTTAGGGTTACGTGTTAATTGTTATATCTTGAGGAGTGTTTGAGAGATTGCAGGCGAGATTCTTGGAGGAGATTTTATCTGTTGCAATCGTTTTATATTCCTTATGAAGTATATTCTGTTCTATTTTTAGGGCTAAAAGATTTGAAGATTAATTATGTTTTAATATGAGATTCAAATCTGGGAATTAATGCTGCCCAAGCCCATGAAGAGTGTTGCTATATTAAGACGTATCAAACCTACTTGCCGGCTAGAGAAGTTTAATTGAAGAGCTGTATTACTTGTGTTAGGGTTTTGAGTCTTTGTGCATCTTGTTTTATTTGTGAGCCATTCTCTCATCTCTTTGATGTTTTAATTGGACTGTTTAATTGAGTTGTAATTTGTCCACTCTAAGCTTTTAAGCATGAGTGTTTGTTCTTGATCAAAGCTTTTAAGCAAGATCAAGGTGGGTCTTCTTACATTATTATTTTCTGTTTTCATCACTGCTGTGGTTGAGGGGGAGTGAGAGGGTTCTCATACCTAAGAGTGTCTTAGGTAGAAGTGTCATTGGATAGTGATTAAGTGAGTAGATTGTCAACTGGTGGGTTGATTGTAGAATCTACAAATTGATACTACTAATAGTGAATTTCCTCCCTGGCTTGGTAGCCCCCAGACATAGGTTGTTAGATCGAACTGGGTGAACAATTTTCTGTGTTGGTTATTATTGTTAAGTACTGTTACTATTGTTGTCTTGTTCATATAACAAATATTGATGTTGTGACATCACATATCTGATACTAGAATTTCAAGTAAGCTTTGGTCTTTTGGGAGAAAAGATGGGGTATCTTGAATCAAAAATACAGGGAAGCAGTGGTTCCCACAGACGGCGCCACTGATCTGGTATGATCAGACTGGATCATCATGGCCTTCTGAGTAGGGGATGGATGATGAATGTAGGAGATGAAGGGGGTGTACCTGCAAGGTACTCCGATGCCAAAGTAAGTTTGGGCTAGAGAAAGAGCAAGTACAAAACGTTAAGGTATAATTTCGAATATTGAATAGTGATCAAACTTGACCCTCTCAAGTCAGAAGGTATTTATAGAAGTAACCCCCAGTGCGGGGCCAAGGTCTCCCATGTGGCCGAATTATCTGGTCGACCAATGAGAGACTGCCAGGTGAAGGGTCAGGCGCGTGACCTTTTGACCTGGTCCAACTGCTTCCGTGTGATCCAGGGAGGTAGTTGGTCGCGTGAACTGACAAGCAAGTGAGGGGGACGCTCCCAACTGTCATATTGTGCCCAACGGCTATGTTGTGCCCAACAGCTAGATTCTGCCCAACGGCTAGATTGGCATAATCCAGTTAATTGGCCTGCCAAGAGCTGGACTGGATTGAGCTTTGCCCTACTGTGGGTCAAGCGCCTGCCCAGTCCAGAACATATATATTACAAGTTCAATGTGTTTAGAAATATTTTTTAATTTTCATATATACTTCTAAAAAATTTTAAAATTCTAAAAATACAATCATACGAATTTTGACTCTTTCATCTATACATTTTTCCTAGGATTGTCAGTTCACTCATCTGTCTTTTAAATTACACTATGAAGGTTCTAAGAATAAAAATAATAGAGATACATATTTATATTTATTTATAACTCATGAAACACCACAAATCCATAAGAGACCCAAAACACAACTCAATAACCATTAGAATAAAATAAATATTAGAAATACATAATACACTATAATATCTTTTATATTAATTTTTAGTATCTCTTATTATTCTCTTCGTCCCAAAATAAGTGTCATAGTTACACTTTCACACATATTAAAAAATATATATAATTAAAAAAGAGAGAATAGTAAGTTTACCAAATTATCATGATCAACTATTGGTGTATTTGAATTAACATTAATTCAAAGTGATAAACAATAAATTAAGTGTATTAATTAGAGGGTACAATTGGAAGATAAAAAATAAAATTGCATTGGTAAGTTAAAGTGAAAATATTCTAGGACAAATCATCTTTCTAAATGTGACACTTATTTTAGGACGGATGCAGTATATTAGAGTATCTATAAATTAATATAAAAATATTTATAATATTCTAACGAACGAGGGCCAGAAGATAAGCAGTATACCCCTCTTTATCAGAAGGCCAGAAGATAAATTAATCTGGCATAAGGAAAAAGAGAGAGAATACACAGTTAAGTATGCCTATCAGCTATTGGGAGCAAAACGTGAAGCTAGAAAGAAGGTCCTTTGAGTCCAACAAATGCAATGTTGTGGAAGAAAATATGGAAAGCCTTCGTCCATGCGAGAATAAAAAACTTCATCTAGAGACTCGGGAAAAACATCCTGCCAACCAAAAGTAATATGCAAAAGAAAGGTATTTGTCTTGAAACTCTCTGTCCCTTCTGCCATGTGGTGCCTCAAACCACTAATCATCTATTCTTGGAATGTGATTTCTAGTCATCGAACTCCAGCTGACCCTGGCTTGTTAGAATGGTTGGAAAAAGGTATTTATCTTAAGGAGGTTTTTCCAGTCCAATTAATGTGTGCAATCCTCTGAAAAATATGGAATGTAAGGAATCTCTGGGGGTTTAAGAACGAGGTTATTGCTCCAGATGCAGTAGCGAGAAACACCGTGAACTACGTGTGGGAATTTAACAAATCTAATCCATACATGACAGTGAGAAAGAAACTTATTGAGACATGCATTATTCTTAATTGTCCACATGATTTCCATACCATTCATGTGGATGCCGGGTGTTTTTCTAATGGTTATGTGGTTTTGAGGTGCATCATTAAAGAGAATGAGAAGCGAGTAGTGCTACCTACTAGCAAGAAACTCGAGAATTTTGTACATCCTAGTGTGGCAAAAGCTTTAGCTCTAAGGTGTGGAATTCATATTGCAGTGGAGCTAAACTTGAGGAGGATCCTGGTGTACTCTAACGCCTTCATCGTGGTTGACTGTGTGAATATGATCAAAGCCTGCATAGTTCTTGAACCCATAGCCCTTGACTACATAATGCTTCTAAATAATTTTGCATAAGCTTTTGTTCTATTTGTTGGTAGGAACCTTAATGTCGAAGCCCACCAATTACTAAGGATTGGTAATGTAATAGGATCTAGAACTTAGTTGGGATTAGGGATGGACATCAGTCGGTTTGGGGTGGGCTCGGACCCTAAATGTTAGACGAAGGTGACTTATCTAGAGAGGGTGAATAGATCCCAAGTAAAAAATTGCTTTACAAAAACTATTTTCAAAAAGTTTAATGGCTAGCAGAAGTGAAACAAATCGAGTCGTCTAAACCGAACCATTATAAAAAATCTCGGATATGCGTATATGAAAACCAATCGGTGACAATGATAAATAAATCAATCAATATGCTTTAAATCACAATCAATTGAAAGCTACTCACAAGTAAAAGCTGTCTCCAATGACAAAATACACAAACGTAATTTTGACAAATTATCAAACATATTATGTGCAACCAATTTCGTTTAGAATTTTGTATGATTTTGTTGATTTGCAAATCCAACCACAGTCAAATAGATTGTGATCAAATCAATAAAACCTCTTTCAAAAGGTTATCAAAAGATTTAACTAAACGTATTGATCACATTATTGAAGAATTTAACAATTTGCAGATGAAAAATAAAAGAGATAGATAGAAAGAGAGAGCACACATAAATTTGCTTAGGCAGTTCCCCAATCGGCCTCGCTATGAGTACGTCTGCCCTAAATTCGAATTCGAGTTAAGATAGTGAAAATTAACCTTACTTTGCAAATGTAGTTTACAAGAGAAATGTAGTAATGCAATCCTACAAACCCTATGTTTGATGTTGATTCTAACACTTTCTCTTCCCTTGTTCTGAGCTTAATCAAGTCACCCAATAATACCAATTTGATTCACCGTATCATGCTACTCCTTTGCAAGAACCCTTCATTCTTTAAAGCCTTCACTCGATCGAATCCAAATTATGGATTTTTGTAACCCAATATTTACCAATTTGATTCACCGTCTCACACTACTCCTTTGCAAGAAACCCCCACTCTTCAAAGCTTTCACTCAATCGAATACAAATTGCGTAATCTTGTCCAAAACCTTAAAATCCCCAATTGATCTTGAAGGAAAAACTCACCTTGATTTTCTTATTTGAAACCTTCAAAGATCTCAACCCAATTTACAGTTCACCAACTTATATTGGATTCTCTTATTTAAAGTCATAATTTTTTGGAAAAAAGAGTTGCATAGGTTGACCTATGTGAAGCCAGCGGGATTATACCCGAGCGCATCGCACGCTCGATGTACAATAGAGTCGCCACTGAACTTTATTTATTCCAAAAATAAAGGGAAAATATTGATAAAACCCAAGGGGAAAAGAAACGGGTAGGGGAGTCGGTTATGCGAGGGGGGGGGGGTATTAGCACCCCACGAATTCGTCGTACTCGACGGGAACCACTCTGAATGCTTCTAGGATCGGATGAGTGATCTATCTAAAGGCTACTCGCAAAAGAGGGAAGGAAAACGGACAAAGAAAGTGCTCACGGAGGATTGGGGTCCTCGTGCCTACGTATCCTTATAGTGCAATAAGGAATTCAGAGCTCCGTAGTTCATAGAACCAAGGAAAAGAAAGGAGAAGGTGGATCGCTAAGATTTCACAATCTTGTGCCTACGTACCCTCATGGTGCAATGAGGAATTCAGAGACTACGTAGTTTGGAGAAATAAGACAGAGAAAGAGAGAAATAATGAAGTGGTGTCAAAACCAAGAGAGAAAAGCAAAGAAATGGTGTCAAAACCAAGAGAGAGAAGGAAGGAAATGGTGTCAAAACCAAGGGAAGGAATAAGAGATAGGGACAAGGAGTAGGGGCAATGGTATTTTAACCGAGACTCGGGGGTTAACCCAAGGAAGGGAGATAAGATTCTACTGGGGAAAAGAAAGATTGCGCTGGGGAAACAACAACTTGGTCTTTTAACTGACAAGCAGTGGTTAACCAAGAAAGAGGTGTTGACTCTACTGAGGAGAGGAAAAGAACTGGAAATTGGTCTTTTAACTGACAGATAGTGATTAACCAAGGAGATGGCTACTTTAACCAAAAGGAGGTGTTTGACCCAATGGGGATTCGGTATTTTAACTGGCAGGAAGTGGTTAACCGAAGAAAAGTGAGAAGTTGGTCTTTTAACTGACAGACAGTGGTTAACCAATGAAAAGAGTATTGAACCAAGAGAAGGTGTTAACTCAAAAAGACTAGGTATATTAACTAACGGGTAGTGGTTAACCGAAGAAAAGAGAATCGAACCAATAGGAGGTTGTGAGTTCGCTGGGGAAGCAGAAAATTGGTCTTTCAGCCGACAGACAGTGATTAACCAATGAAATGGGTGTTTTAACTAAAAGGTGATTAACCCAACATGGACTCGGTATGTTAGCTGACAGACAGTGGTTAACTGAAGAAAGGGGCGGTTGGTAGTTTAATTGACAGGTAGTGGTTAACCAACAAAAAGGGAAATTGGAACTAAGAGAAAGAGAGCTTACTCCGCTGGGGATTTGGTATTTTAACTGATAAACAATGGTTAACTGAAAGAAAAGAGACAATGGGTCTTTTAACTGACAGGCAGTGATAAACCACAAAAAAAGGATTGAACCAAGAGAAGGTTGTTGACCCAGAGGAAGGAGAAAGATTCGAGGCAAGAAATGGGTGAACAAGGATCGACTCAAGAGGAACTACGGTCCGGGGATTGAGGTAACAATTCCAGGCACATGGTCATTCGTCCCCTACCAAAAATAGTCAGAATGAGGGTAGGAATTCTCCATTCTCATTCCTTCTCTAGCACTCAAATCATAGTGAGGAAATTGAAATTGACAGAGTAACGACGCCATTTGTACAGTGCTCCAGCGTAGTGCTCGGTTTTCCATCTCGAAACATGATCAAGAAAGAAGGGGAATCTAAAGAGATCCTAAAGAAGAGAGCGGGGGAAATTAATCGATCAATTAATCAAAGGGGAGAAAATGCCAATAATCTTTCAAGAAAGTTGAAAGATTATCAAAGCAAGTGTGGGAAATAATGTTGAACAATATTTAATTTGCTCATGGAAGAACAAATCTAATGCATCAGTTTGAATTGCAAAACATTAACAATGACAAGCTAGTATGCATCTCTAAGCATTTTAATGTTAGCACATAAACAAAAATGTGCAAAAAGTATTTCAAACTTGTGGCAAAATTACAAAATAATCATAGAAAATCATGCATTTAATCAAGCAAATATTGTTACAAGTAGGTACTAACCTAAAACAGTAGCATTGGCATCAATATAGGCAAGCATGGGAAAGTATAGAAGAAAAGCATGCAAAACAGTCCCAAAACTACAAGAACTTGGCAAAAATTGTCAGGTGTAACCGGTTACCAGAAATGGTGTGTAACCGGTTACACCATGAACAAAATGACTCCTAAGGGCGCAGGCAAGGGTGTAACCGGTTACACCAAAAGCAGTAACCGGTTACACCTGCAAAAATAACAAAACCAGAATTTCGAAAAGCACTTTTCGGAATCACTTATTGCATGTAATCACAGTGTAACAGAGCGTGAAAGTAGATGCATAATTCATGTTAATTCAAAGCAATCAAGAACTAATAGAATCAAGCATGCAAAGCAATCATTCATGTAGCAAAACAATAATTAAGCACTACATTGCGAAAACGCGAAATCGATCGAAAGCAGTAAATTAAGCGTAATTCACCAAACTACAAGCCTGAGATTTGCCTTGGTAATTGTTGTGATCAAAATGTGATGAAGAGAAGCTTAGAAAACCAGAAAATCCAGAGAACTTTAGCAAACTGTAGCGAGAAAACCGAGAATAATGCGATAATTGCTTTGAATCCGAATATGTACCAAAATTCCTTAAATAATCAGCTTCCAAGGCTTTTAATGAAGTAAAAGTTGATGTTGCTGCAAAATTCAGTGCTGAAATGGAGATGAATAGAGGTCTAGCTCAAAGAATAACAAGCTTCAATGCAAAGCTTGCTAAACTTTAATGGTGAAAGAGCTTTTGTGAGGTTTAGGGAAGAAAAAGGTGATGATTGAGAGAGAATGCTGTAGAAAATTCAGAGAATGAAGAGTGAAAATTCAGAGCAAAATGAGAGAATGGCCAGGGGTCTTTTGCATCAATGTGAAGGTTTGCTTATATAGGCCATAGGTTTGGAGTGAGTGGAGGTTTGGAACTTGGTATGGAGGTAGTTAAATGAGGTTTCACATTTGGTTTGGAGTTAGTTAGATCCAACTCACTGAGTTGGGGTCTAACTCAATTAGTTATTAGTTAACTCGGTTGGGGAATCCCAATGCAACTCAATTATCAAGTGGTCCAAATGAGTGGAAATGACGGTGCATGATGAGCCTTATTGATAGTGAGGTATTAGAGCAAATATAGCTGATTTTTTCTGGTGTAATCACATGTCTAGAACCTTCCACAAGATGCTAGAATGATTTATTCCAAAGGAATGGGATAAAAGCTGCTCTAGTGCTGAAAAACTACTAATGGAGGCAAGATTCAGCAGGTGTAACCGGTTACCCTAATCCTTGTAACCGGTTACCAGCATGTAAAAAGGTCACCCTGTGTAACGCCCCAGTTTTAGTATTTTCATTTAATCGAGTTGTTTTTGATTATTTTATTATTATATTATTTTATTTTCGACTTTTATTTGGAAATATGTTATTTTTAAATGTTGCGATATTTTATCGGATTTTGGGATCGTTTGCGAGATATTTGAGTGTGGGGGTATTTTGGTCATTTCATGATATTTTTTTGCTTAAGTTAGAAAATAGAAAATAGAAAGAGAGAAAAGAAAGGAGAAGAAGGAAAAAGGAGAGAAAAGAGAAGAAGAAGAGAAAAAGTGAGAAAAACTTGAAAAACAAGAAATCGATCTCCCGACTTTTCTAAACGCGATTAAATCGGGTAAGGGTGCGAAACTCGATTATCTTATCGTTGTGTATGATTATGTATGTGTGTTTGCATGTTGTATTGTCTTGTTTGATAGTTTTTCGGTTATAGGGCGAAAACGCGTAAACGAGTAGAAATCAATGTTTTCACGGACGGAAATCGATATAATTTGTGTTGTATGATCTCTTTATGTTTATGAACCATTGCTATTAACGGTTTTGCTGATGGAAGTGATTTGGGGGAAGAAAAATGGAATTTGGGGGTAGTGAACAGTGTGTAACGAAGCAGAAATTCTGCTTCTGGTGTGAAGCGCCGGGCGGTGTGTTTGTTTCGCCGGGCGGTTCGTTCTTTCGCCGGGCGGTTTTGAGAGGCGCAGAGGTTACAAGTTCCTGACTCTCTTGAGTCATTTTGGGAGAATTAGTGTCACCTGTGCTTCGCCGGGCGAGGTAGCGGCGAAGGGTGTTTCGCCGGGCGGTTGGAGTGTTTCGCCGGGCGGTAGTGAGAGATTTCCAAATAATAATTTTTTCCTTAAAAATTCATAACTCTCGAACCGTATTTCCGATTTAAGCGTTATTTATATCGTTGGAAAGCTTATAAAATGTACTTTATTATGATGATGGTTTGGAGAATTGTTGACCGATTAAATCATGTCGGGGATTAGAAAATGTGTTGTTTTGTTGTAGACTTTTGCCGTTTAATTGTGTGAACTTGATGTGTATGTGCAATATGCTGTTGGGGTGGATATGATATGACTTGTGTACTGTGAGTGAATGAAATTGCATTAAATACCTGTGTGATGATGGTTGGTGGCCTTACGGCAAGAAAATGCGATGTATGGTAATTGTTGATATATGCATGATTATGGATGTGTATGTGTGTGCATATTAAATGTCATGAGTCATTGTATGCCAAGCATCATGATATGCATTGTTGTAACGTCCTGAGTGACGGTTTGGTTCCAGAGGGAATCTGCTATAACATCGTGTGCCCATGTGGGGACCGAAAGTGATGGTTAAAGACGATCGTGTGCCCATGTGGGGACCTAAAGCGATCGGATTGTGTGCCCATGTGGGGACCGAAAGCAATCCATAAACGTCGTGTGCCCATGTGGGGACCTAAAGCGACGGGTGAACATCGTAGGCCCGACGGGGAGTTACACTAAGTAACGAACGATGGTTCTAATAGTTCCTGAGTGAACTGGTGATGAGACATGAGAAACATTGGAAGTCGGTACCGCATGGCATATGCATAGAGTCGTTGTGTCGGTCTCTGTGCATTTGCATAATCATGGATTATTTGTGTATGTCCAATTGTGAATGTGATTATTGAGATGGAATATGTATGATTGCATTGATAATGAGTGCTTGTGTATGATTGATGTGTATTGGTGATGAATACCTGATACTTGTACTATGTGGCGTTATATTTGATTGTGGTGCATTGGTGGTGAGAATATTATACTTGTGCATTTCCGTGTTAATATATAATTTTATGCAACTGTATTATGATTGTTTTTCTCACCCTTCTGCTGTTTTATAATGCTCTATGAGGCATTGTAGATTAGAGTTGCTGGAGGTCTGTTTGTGAAGCTTTGTGTCTTCATTCTTTTGTCGGTCGGCTCTGATATGTGACACCGGGTATTTAGGGTGGCCGTTTGTGATTATTGTGTATTATGTATATATATCTTTGGGCTTGTACCTGTATAACTTGCTGTATGACAAACTTTTTATGTGATATATATATATATATATATATATGTATATATATATATTTATATATATATATATATAGATGATATTCAGTTTTAGATTTTCCGCTTTTATTCTAAAATCTGAAATATGGGTGTAAGGAGCTGAGTTCCTCTGTTGATTGCTACCCCACTGTTACATATCTTTATGAGCAGGTGTTGTATGTTTGTTTGTTATTGATGTGATGCCTCCAGTTTATGCCGTGTTTTTAATTATACTCTGATGAAATTTCGAATTTTTAATTTTATTTACCGCTTTAATAGCTTGGGGGTATAGATTGGGAGGGTGTTACATTAAGTGGTATCAGAGCCAGTCTGTGTCAGTTGTGTCAGTCCTTGCTGGTCTTTGTGGTTTGGTGAGCTGTTTGTTTAACCATAGTCTCTATTATTGGAAATGAACAATATGGCTGGAAGGAACGATGTTGCTTTAGCTACTGCTATGCAGGCTATGGCTCGTGTTGTGCAGGGTGCACCGAATGCTGGAGTGAATGATGAGTTTAGAAAGAATAGACCGTATGTCTTCAAAGGGAGACATAATCCTGATGGAGCACAGATTTGACTGAAAGAGATTGAAAGGATTTTCAGAGTGATGGATTGTGATGAGGATAGTAAGGTGAGACTGGGAACTCACATGTTACAGGAAGAAGCAGATGACTGGTGGGTTAGTACACGTCCTGTGTTAGAAGCTGGTGATGAAGAAGTTACTTGGGAATTATTTAGTCAGGAGTTTCTGAGGAAGTATTTTCCCGAGGATGTTAGGGGAAAGAAGGAAATTGAGTTTTTGGAACTAAAACAAGGTAATATGTCTGTAATTGATTATACTGCTAAGTTTGTGAAACTTGTGCAGTTTTATCCTCATTATGCTGAAGCAACCGCAGAATTCTCTAAGTGTGTGAAGAATGAAAGTGGATTGCGTCCGGAGATAAAACAGGCGATTGGTTACCAGAGGATAAGAAGGTTTTCTGATTTAGTGGAATGTGGTAGGATTTATGAAGAGGATAGTAAGGCTCGATCTACTCATTACAAGAGTGTGAGTGACAGAAAAGGGAAGCAGCAGTTTCGTAGTGGTCCGTATGTAACATCGGTGGATAAAGGTAAACAAAGGGGTACTTTTGATCGAAGGTCAGGTGGAGGAGGTATGTCTAATTCTTTGAGATGTTATAGATGTGGTGGATTGGGACACCGTCAGTCCGAGTGTAGGAAGAATTTGGATAAGTGTTCTAATTGTGGAGGTGAAGGACATGTCGCAGCAGATTGTAAAAGGAAGAATGTGGTCAACTGCTATAATTGTGGGGAACCTGGTCACATTAGCAAGAAGTGTCAGAATCAGAAGAAAGCTCCAACTGGTGGGAAGGTATTTTCTTTGGCAGGGACTCAGACTTCAAGTGCAGATCGTCTGATTAGAGGTACTTGCTTTATTAATAGTACACCTTTAGTTGCTATTATTGATACTGGAGCGACTCATTCGTTTATTTCGTCTGAGTGCGCGAAGCGTTTGAATCTTGTGTTGTCTTTGATGGATGGTAAGATGGTTATTGATACTCCAGCAATGGGGTCAGTAACTACTTCTTTGGTTTGTTTGAGTTGTCCTTTGACCATTTATGGTAAAGACTTTGAGATGGATTTGGTGTGTTTGCCGTTGGAGGGGTTAGATGTGGTTTTGGGAATGAATTGGTTGCAATTCAATCGAGTTCATATTGATTGCTATCATAAGTTGGTAAGGTTTCCTTCTCTGGAGGAAGACGAAGACTCGAGTTTCTTACCTACCAAAGAGTTGAAGAAACTTTTGGCGGACGAAGCTCAGTTGTTTGGGTTGTTTGCATCTTTGACTGTGGATAGTCAAGTTTCACTTGATGTGTTTCCTGTTGTGTGTGATTTTCCGGAAGTGTTTCCTGAGGATATTTCAGATGTGCCGCCAGAGAGAGAGGTGGAGTTTTCTATAGATCTAGTTCCTGGTACTAGACCTGTTTCTATGGCACCTTATCGTATGTCGGCATCTGAGTTGGTTGAGTTGAAGAAGCAGTTGAATGACTTGTTGGAGAAGAGGTTTGTAAGGCCAAGTGTTTCTCCTTGGGGTGCGCCAGTTTTGTTGGTGAAAAAGAAATATGGAAGTATGCGATTATGTATTGATTATCGCCAGTTGAATAAGGTGACGATTAAGAATAAGTATCATCTTCCGAGAATTGATGATCTGATGGATCAGTTGGTTGGTGCTTGTGTGTTTAGTAAGATTGATTTGAGATCGGGGTATCATCAGATAAGGGTGAAGGAGGAAGATATTCAGAAGACGGCCTTTAGGACACGTTACGGTCATTATGAATATTCGGTGATGTCATTCGGGGTTTCTAATGCGCCAGGTGTGTTTATGGAATACATGAATCGTATTTTTCACGAGCATTTGGATCGATTTGTTGTTGTGTTTATCGATGACATTTTGATTTATTCTAAGTCTCGGGAGGAGCATGCAGAGCATTTGCGTATTGTTTTGCAGGTTTTGAAGGAAAGGAAGCTTTTTGCAAAATTGTCCAAGTGTGAATTCTAGTTGTCGGATGTGAGTTTTCTTGGACACGTAATTTCAGGTAACGGTATTGCTGTGGATCCATCTAAAGTAGAAGCAGTTCTACAATGGGAGGCTCCGAGATCTGTTACTGAAATTCGAAGCATTTTGGGTTTGGCCGGTTATTATCGACGGTTCATTGAAGGGTTTTCTAAGCTAGCATTACCTTTGACCCAGTTGACTTGCAAAGGTCAAGCGTTCATTTGGGATATTCGGTGTGAGGAGAGTTTTAATGAGCTGAAGAGAAGATTGACGACAGCTCCAATTTTGATTTTTCCGAATCCTAATGAACCATTTGTGGTTTATTGTGATGCGTCTTTAATTGGTCTAGGTGGTGTTCTGATGCAAAAAGGTAAGGTTGTGGCTTATGCTTCAAGGCAATTGAGAGTGCATGAGAAAAATTATCCTACTCATGATCTTGAGTTAGCGGCTGTGGTTTTTGTGTTGAAGATTTGGAGGCATTATCTCTACGGTGCAAGGTTTGAAGTCTTTAGTGATCATAAAAGTTTGAAATATTTGTTTAATCAGAAAGAATTGAATATGAGGCAACATAGATGGTTGGAATTCTTGAAAGACTATGACTTTGGCTTGAATTACCATCCTGGTAAAGCTAATGTGGTAGCCGATGCGTTGAGTCGGAAATCGTTGCATATGTCTGCTTTGATGGCTAAGGAGTGGGAACTTTTGGAATCGTTTAGGGATTTGAGTTTGGTATGTGAAGTGTCGTCGGATAGCGTAAGGCTTGGAATGTTAAAGGTTACTAATGATTTTATGATGACGGTTAGTGAGACAGAAGTTGGATGTGAAATTTGTGGATTTGATGTTGGCGGGAGGAAAAGATGCGAATGGTGATTTCCAAGTAGATGTTAATGGTGTGTTGAGGTTCTGAGGTAGAATTTGTATTCCTGATGATGCGGAGTTGAAAAAGATGATTTTGGAGGAAGGACACCAGAGTAATCTGAGTATACATCCGGGAGCGAATAAGATGTACCAAGATTTGAAGAAGATTTTCTGGTGGTCTGGATTGAAAAAAGATGTGGCTCAGTTTGTGTATGCTTGTTTGACTTGTCAGAAGTCGAAAGTGGAACATCAAAGGCCTAGTGGTTTGTTGCAACCGTTGGATATTCCTGAGTGGAAGTGGGATAGCATTTCGATGGATTTTGTAACGGGGTTACCAAACACTCAGAGAGGGCATAATGCTATTTGGGTGGTTGTTGATAGGCTGACTAAATTGGCTCATTTCATTCCGATTGACATCAGTTTTTCTTTGGAGCGGTTAGCTGAGATTTACATCAGTGTGATTGTGAAGTTGCATGGGGTTCCATCGAGTATTGTTTCTGATCGAGATCCTAGATTTACCTCGAGATTTTGGGAAAGTTTACAGAAGACTTTGGGTTCTAAATTGAGGTTGAGTTCGGCTTATCATCCGCAGACGGATGGTCAAACGGAGAAGACTATTCAATCTTTAGAAGATTTGTTGAGGGCTTGTGTTTTGGAACAAGGTGGTGCGTGGGATAGTTATCTTGCATTGATTGAGTTCACGTATAATAACAGTTTCCATTCTAGTATTGGAATGGCACCGTTTGAAGCACTGTATGGACGAAGGTGTCGAACACCGTTGTGTTGGCACGAATCTGGTGAGAGAACGGTGGTAGGACCGGAATTGGTACAGCAGACTACAGACAAAGTGAAGTTTATTCGTGAGAAAATAAAGGCTTCTCAGAGTAGACAAAAGAGTTATCATGATCGAAGACGGAAAGATCTTGAGTTTCAAGAGGGCGATCATGTATTTCTGAGGGTTACGCCGGTAACGGGTGTTGGTCGTGCATTGAAATCGAAGAAACTTACTTCTCGGTTTATTGGTCCTTACCAGATATCCGCGAGAGTGGGTGCTGTTGCTTATAGGGTGGCGTTGCCGCCGAATCTGTCGAATTTGCACGATGTGTTCCATGTTTCGCAGCTTCGGAAGTATATTCCGGATCCGTCACGTGTGATTCTGATGGACGAGGTTGAGGTAAGGGAGAACCTTACGGTTGAGGCTTTACCCGTTAGGATTTTGGATCGCGAAGTGAAGCAATTGAGGGGCAAGGATATTGCGCTTGTGAAAGTGGCGTGGGGAGGCGCTGCCGAGGGCAATTTGACTTGGGAGTTGGAGAGTCGGATGCGGGAGTCGTATCCAGAGTTGTTTGTTTCAGGTAAGATTTTCGAGGACGAAAATTTCTAAGTGGGGGAGAGTTGTAACGCCCCAGTTTTAGTATTTTCATTTAATCGAGTCGTTTTTGATTATTTTATTATTATATTATTTTATTTTCGACTTTTATTTGGAAATATGTTATTTTTAAATGTTGCGATATTTTATCGGGTTTTGGGATCGTTTGCGAGATATTTGAGTGTGGGGGTATTTTGGTCATTTCATGAATTTTTTTGCTTAAGTTAGAAAATAGAAAATAGAAAGAGAGAAAAATAGAGAGAAAGGAAAGGAGAAGAAGGAAAAAGGAGAGAAAAGAGAAGAAGAAGAAGAGAAAAAGTGAGAAAACTTGAAAAACAAGAAATCGATCTCCCGACTTTTCTAAACGCGATTAAATCGGGTAAGGGTGCGAAACTCGATTATCTTATCGTTGTGTATGATTATGTATGTGTGTTTGCATGTTGTATTGTCTTGTTCGATGGTTTTTCGGTTATAGGGCGAAAACGCGTAAACGAGTAGAAATCGATGTTTTCACGGACGGAAATCGATATAATTTGTGTTTATGATCTCTTTATGTTTATGAACCATTGCTATTAACGGTTTTGCTGATGGAAGTGATTTGGGGGAAGAAAAATGGAATTTGGGGGTAGTGAACAGTGCGTAACGAAGCAGAAATTCTGCTTCTGGTGTGAAGCGCCGGGCGGTGTGTTTGTTTCGCCAGGCGGTTCGTTCTTTCGCCGGGCGGTTTTGAGAGGCGCAGAGGTTACAAGTTCCTGGCTCTCTTGAGTCATTTTGGGAGAATTAGTGTCGCCTGTGCTTCGCCGGGCGAGGTAGCGGCGAAGGGTGTTTCGCCGGGCGGTTGGAGTGTTTCGCCGGGCGGTAGTGAGAGATTTCCAAATAATAATTTTTTCCTTAAAAATTCATAACTCTCGAACCGTATTTCCGATTTAAGCGTTATTTATATCGTTGGAAAGCTTATAAAATGTACTTTATTATGATGATGGTTTGGAGAATTGTTGACCGATTAAATCATGTCGGGGATTAGAAAATGTGTTGTTTTGTTGTAGACTTTTGCCGTTTAATTGTGTGAACTTGATGTGTATGTGCAATATGCTGTTGGGGTGGATATGATATAACTTGTGTAATGTGAGTGAATGAAATTGCATGAAATACCTGTGTGATGATGGTTGGTGGCCTTACGGCAAGAAAATGCGATGTATGGTAATTGTTGATATATGCATGATTATGGATGTGTATGTGTGTGCATATTAAATGTCACGAGTCATTGTATGCCAAGCATCATGATATGCATTGTTGTGACGTCCTGAGTGACGGTTTGGTTCCAGAGGGAATCTGCTATAACATCGTGTGCCCATGTGGGGACCGAAAGCGATGGTTATAGACGATCGTGTGCCCATGTGGGGACCTAAAGCGAACGGATTGTGTGCCCATGTGGGGACCGAAAGCAATCCATAAACGTCGTGTGCCCATGTGGGGACCTAAAGCGACGGGTGAACATCGTAGGCCCGATGGGGAGTTACACTAAGTAACGAGCAATGGTTCCAATAGTTCCTGAGTGAACTGGTGATGAGACATGAGAAACATTGGAAGTCGGTACCGCATGGCATGTGCATAGAGTCGTTGTGTCGGTCTCTGTTCATTTGCATAATCATGGATTATTTGTGTATGTCCAATTGTGAATGTGATTATTGAGATGGAATATGTATGATTGCGTTGATAATGAGTGCATTGTGTATGATTGATGTGTATTGGTGATGAATACCTGATACTTGTACTATGTGGTGTTATATTTGATTGTGGTGCATTGGTGGTGAGAATATTATACTTTTGCATTTCCGTGTTAATATATAATTTTATGCAACTGTATTATGATTGTTTTTCTCACCCTTCTGCTGTTTTATAATGCTCTATGAGGCATTGCAGATTAGAGTTGCTGGAGGTCTGTTTGTGAAGCTTTGCGTCTTCATTCTTTTGTCGGTCGGCTCTGATATGTGACACCGGGTATTTAGGGTGGCCGTTTGCGATTATTGTGTATTATGTATATATATCTTTGGGCTTGTACCTGTATAAATTGCTGTATGACAAACTTTTTATGTGATATATATAGATGATATTCAGTTTTAGATTTTCCGCTTTTATTCTAAAATCTGAAATGTGGGTGTAAGGAACTGAGTTCCTCTGTTGATTGCTACCCCACTGTTACATATCTTTATGAGCAGGTGTTGTATGTTTGTTTGTTATTGATGTGATGCCTCCAGTTTATACCGTGTTTTTAATTATACTCTGATGAAATTTCAAATTTTTATTTTTATTTACCGCTTTAATAGCTTGGGGGTATAGATTGGGGGGTGTTACACCCTGGGCTGATCAATGAAGGTGTAACAGGTTAACCTGATTTGGGTAACCAGTTACCACAATCAAAACTCCATTTTTTTTGCTTGAAATGAAGTGTTTTGGCCATGGTTCAGTGCTTCGACCCTGTGCTTGGATAAATAGACATAGAAATCCTTATGTTTTGCCTGTATAGATGCTTTGACAACTTTTCTAGGATGCAATTTCTCACAACCTCAAGATTCTGTGGGGATTTGTATATACCTGCAATAAATCCCTAGATAAAAAATGTTGATGTGTATGTTGGGAATCTAAGTGCACATGCTTATGCAAAAATGGCAAAAGGGAGGTCAAATTTTGGGTTACGACAGTTGCCTCTATTTAATTCTCTTGGACCTGAATGTACGAATTACGAGAGCTTTTCGAGTATTCGAGGTGGAAGGGGATTAAATACAAGAGTAGCTCGAAAATTTGGTCGTTGATGGTGGAAGTGTATTGAAAATGGATATGTGTTAAGTATTTGATTGTTTACGGATATGGCAAAGAGGCCTTTGTGTGAGGTCATCTGTTGGGGATTGATTGAATATCAGCTGGAGAGATGCATAGGTCATGAGGGATGCTTGATGCACATGACAAATGCAATGTATGCTTAATCTTACATCAGACTGCGGTTTTCGTGCCAATTTAAGTTATCTGACGAGGTCAAGCTGTAGAGCTAGTAAAGGTCAAGGTAGTTGGTACATTTCAAGTTATTTACAAGACTTGATTATGTAGTTCATGTTCTTGTCATGGATTCAAAAGAGTTCAAGCTTGCTATTCACTTCAGATCATTTCAAGATGGATTCATGGATTGATTCAAAGTGGATTTTCTTTGGATTAATTCAAGAATTATGGCATGCAAGTTCAAACTTCAGAGGTTTTGAGTGTTAATCAAATGTGGTGGCACGTTACAAAATCCATATCCATTCCTTACCCATATTCATTTCCATTTTTCTAGATTCAATTTATCCATATTTTTATCCATTTTCCATATTTTATCCACTTTGTCATTTATCCATATTCCATATCCAATTTCTAATTAATATCCATTCATTAACAAAATCTATCATATCCATATTTTCACTTTCATATCCAATTTCATTCACAACTCCAAACCAATTTCATTCATAACACCAAAATCTATCATATCCATTTTTTATTCATGTCCATATCCAACATTTCAATTAACCATTCTAATTTCATTAAGTTCATATTAATTTCATTTAATCCATTCTAATTCCCATATTACAATAAAGCTTATCACAAAGTTATTTCACTAGTTGTTGTTACAAGAAAAATACAAAAAAGGTCTACAAAAAAATATGAGTCCAAGTCCAACACAATCCATAAAGCCCATTACACCTACAAAATTGCAACAAAAAATATTGAAAAAATTCTGCACCACAACCATCCAAAATTTTGCTCCAACAGAACAAGCCAACAAGACTGCTACAACCTGCACACAAGCTGCAAAACCTCAGCAACCAACAAACAACCTGCGCATTCTGCAAACCTGCACAACACCAACCAACAATACCTGCAAATGAAAACAACAACACAACAATACAAGACAAAAACAAAGTTAAACTTGAAAACTTAGTCCACAACCACCGGTCGGTCAACCAACCTGCGCATTCTGCAAACCTGCACAACACCACCCATTCCATAACCACCGGTCGGTCAACCAAGTTCTCCCGAATTCAACAAACCAACACAGTCACAAAGACCACCAAGCTTCATGTAAATCACCACCATGGTAACATTCCGGTGACGGAAAATCTCAAACCTTGGACACACATAAACTTGCTTCATTTTTCAACCTGTAAACATTACTTCAAACAGTAACCACCACCATCCTTGAATATGAAATTCAACAACACTCTCTCTACTTAATGATTCTAACACCTCATACGCACAAGCAACCTCCAATATGAAAGTCTTTTTTTTGTCATGGTTCGAAGATTCAACAGGAAGCGTAACCACAATTTTCTCATGTTGATTCCGACGTCACAACAGCATCACCGCCAACAACAACAGTCGCGATGCCCTCCGATTACCCTCCGTCGCCGCCATGAGAGAGGGAGAGATTAACGAACATACGCAGAGAAGAAGAAAGACAGAGGAGAGTGAAGTGAAAGAGATTGACGGTGGAGTCGTGACGTCCGCGTGTAAAGAAGGAGAGAAGGCGCCGCGGGAAAGAGAGATTCAAGAGGAACGAGGTGGGTAATCTGAATTTTGTTTTCTTATTTTTATTTCATTTCATTATTATTTTTTAGGTTAAATTGGTTTGGTCCCTTGGTTTTTTAAGCCCATTTACATAATTGTCAATACAAACCAAAATCCTATTTGCACCCTCTTTGTTTATAATTTATTTGCTTTTCATTTTTTTTGTTCTTTTACTTATTTTTTATATTTCTCTTTTTTTTTTAAATTGATTTATATATTCATAGAAAAAACAAAAAATATATTATTATTTATATTAAAGTACTACTTAATTTTTATTAAATATCCATGTTTAATTTGGCTAACAATCTTTGTATATAAGCTTGTATGATTAAGTGTTTAAACTTTGATATTTTTTAGATTAGTTTAGTTGTTTTCAATTAAATTAAAAAACTAAAAATATTTTCTTAACTTAGTTTTGTGAATTAATCCTTTTAATTTTTTATTTATGTTTAGAATTTAATTATTTAGGATTACTTAGATTTTTGTTAATTAATTAATATCTTTGACTCCTAACTTTTGTGACTTCTTAGATTTTTGTTAATTAATTAATATCTTTGACTCCTAACTTTTGTGACTTGTGACTTGATTTCTTAGCTTGGAGTTTTGACTCCTTCTGTTTGAGCCTATGATTTCGATTCTTGTTCTGACTATTCTCTTGCTCATATCTTGAGCTCATCATTCATCTAACTCATGCATTTTTTGTTATGTCATAATATTTCTCCTTTCGTTTGATTCTATTTTTATGATTGTTAACTTTCATGCTTTAGGCTTGTTTTCTCTTGCTAACTCATCTTGATACTTGAACTGTGTCTCGATTATTTACTTGCTTGTATGTTCACATGTTCTCTTAGGATCTTCTAGTTCAACTTAATTTTCGATTAAGATTGAAGTATGATAATTTTAGGTTCCTAATCTTTAGCATGGCAACAATAGGGTAAAATCTCCCTTCATCCTTAACTTTAGATCCATCTTTGCATGACCATATTAGACTAGGGTTTCCCTTCATCTCAACCTAAGGACCACTTTGCATGATAACACTTAGGATTTAATTCCCTTAGATTTTCTTTCTTTTTGCATCCAAATCTTTGTATTGCATAAAAAATCAAGACATTTAATAAACACTATGTGTGTTATACATCATGAGCCTTAAGTACGTGGGAAAAGATGAGCGAGAGTTTTTCCTTACCTCTTCTTAGAGTGTTTTGTACGCGAGACGCTTTGATCATTTGTACAAAACATTTGCTCATATTGCCATAGACTTTAGTACAATACGCATCTCAAACTCTTTTCAAAACCCTAACAAAAAAACACTTCAACAAATGCAAATCATTTTGTCATTCGGGATTTTCTCTTCAAAACCTTTTCAGGAAGGGCATGTTATTTCCGTTCTACCGCAATACAAGTAACACATAAGACTCCACGAGCGAGCAGCAAAACACCTAACTGCTAGAATGCGAACGTTAGCATCGTCCATAAAAAAACACCAACAAACTGTAGTCCCATGAACTAAGGATGCTCTGAAGATACGTAGGCACGAGGACCCCGATCCTCGGCGAGCCACCTTTTCTATTTTTCCACCTTTTCTTTTTTTCCCACCTTTTCTTTTTTCAACATTTTATTTTTTCCAACCTTCCCTTTTTCACCGTAGTCCTCCGAACTACGATTGCTCTAACTTTCCCATTGCACGAGGGAATACATAGGCAAAGGATTGCGAGATCCTGGCAAACCCCCTTTTGTTTTCCCTTTTCATTCATGCATACCCTTAGCAAATTAAGCTTTAGATATACACACCCTTTGATTAGAACAACAAGAGTGAATCCTGTTGAGTACAACGAATGCGAGGGGTGCTAACACCTTCCTCTTGCGTAATCGACTCCCGAACCCCGAACTTGGTTGCAATGACCATGTTTTTTCCCTTATGAGGTTTTCTTGAAGTTTTCCTTTCCCCTTTGGGATAAATAAATTTCGATGGCGACTCTGTGTCTTTGCCGGTTTTTTTTGTGTATCGACATAATGTATGAAGCTGTTGTGAATTAGGATGCCTTGAAACAAAGTATAAATGGTTTCTTTATGATCAAGAAACACACAAGGGTTAAGATTAACAAGGAAAAGCAAGGAAAAACAATAAGGATTAGTTATAACTGCTATGCTTTACTTTCTCTTTAAATTAGATTACAAGTACACAAGAATAACAAATAACCCTCTAACCCTAATTAGGATTTGCCACACCACAAGATGAGAGGCTAGTATGCTATTTATAATAAATCTAACATACTAAACTAATGAGTTTTTTAACAATTACCCATTACAAGCTAACTTAGGGTACATGCTAACTTAAACAATTGGATCCTTAACACAAGGCCCAATTCGACAACTACATACTAAAACACAATTCGACTATAGCATATAAGTCTTCGACAGCAGCTTGTGAGCAGACTTCAACGACATGCTAAACTAGAGTTCGATCCAATATCTCACAAATCTCCACCTTGGATCTAACTCTATAATATGAAGAAACAAACTAGTTTTCTTTATGCAGCTTGATCAACTGCATACAGTGGAAGAACTTGCAACTGGGTAACGTCTTGGTGATCATTCAGCAACATTATGATTTGTCGAAACCTTCAGCACTTGGACTTGTCCACGCTCGATTACCCCTCTGACGAAATGCAACCTCACATCAATGTGCTTGGTTCACTCATGATAGAATAAATTCTTCGACATGTGTATGGCACTTTGACTATCACATTTAACAGTGATAACCCGACCTTGAAGTTTTAGCTCCTTTGCAAAACCTTCAAGCCACAATACTTCCTCCACAGCTTCAGTTAGGGCGATACATTTTGCTTCAGTGGTTGATAAGGCAACAACCATCTGAAGTATTGCTTTCTGACTGATTGTTGTCCTAAACATAGTGAACATATATCCAAAAATAGATTTTCTGGAATCCATACAACCTGCATAATCAGAGTCGACATATCCTTCGATTACTGCTTTACTATCTTCACCCAAGGCTCCACCATAAATTAGGACTCTGTTCAGAGACCCATTTATGTACCTTAGAATCCACTTCAATGCTTGCCAGTGAGCCTTTCCAGGATTCGCCATGTACCTGCTTACAAGACTTACTGCATATGTTATGTCGGGTCTAGTACAAACCATAACATACATAAAAGAGCCCACTATATTAGCATATGGAATGTTATTCATATAAGCTCTTTCGACATCAGTATTGGGACATTGATCTATACTCTGCTTGAATTAAGGGTTTGTCAGAGTCACAACAGGCTTTGAATTCGACATACCATACTTTTCGAGAATCTTCCGTAGGTATGCCTCTTGATATAAGCATAATTACGACGACTTTCTATCTCTTCAGATGTCAATCCCAAGAATCCTGGACGCATCTCCCAGATCCTTCATGACGAACTCCTTATTGACTTCAGCCTTCACCCTCATTACATCTTCGACATTGTTACTTGTTATTAGAATATCATCCACATAAAGCAACAAAATAACAAATGAATTACCAGGTCAAAATTTGAAGTAAACACAGTGGTCGAACTGACTTCTAATGAATCTTATGCGTGCCATGAACTTGTCGAATCTCCTATTCCACTGACGAGGAGATTGTTTCAGTCCATATAAAGATCTCTTCAGCTTGCACACATAATCTTCCTTCCTCCTTTCGACATACCCTTCAGGTTACCTCATCAGGATTGTTTCATCTAGATCACCATACAAGAACACAGTCTTCACATCCATCTACTCTAGTTCAAGGTCGAACTGTGCCACCGTGGCAAGCAATATTCGAATGGATTTGTGCTTCACAATAGGGGAGAACACATCATTGAAGTCGACACCTTCTTTTTGAGTGAAATCCCTTGCGACCAATCTTGCCTTGTATCTCTTCAACGCCACTCCTTCGATTCCTTCCTTAACTTTGGAAATCCATTTACAGCTAACTAACTTGTTTCCAGCAGGTTTCTTGATTAATTCCCAGGTGTTGTTATCATGAAGAGATTTCATCTCATCATCCATGGCCTTCAGTCATTCAATCTTCTTTCGACTCCTCATAACTTCCTTATAGTCTCTAGGTTCTTCATCGTGAACCTCACTTGCAGAGATTAAGGCATAAGCTATAAGATCTGCATACCCAAGTCTCTGAGGTGGCTTAATGACTCTTCTCGACTTGTCTCTTGTTAGTGGGTAGTCATTATCAATCTCCTCATCTTCGACAACAGCTTTTGCTTCTTCTTCGACTTCATCTGGGATACGCAATTCAACATCAACATGCTCCACCTCAACAGGAATTTCTCCCTGTTCCAGCTCTTCATCAGCATCATCTATTTTCTTGAAAGCCATCTCAGCTTCATTGAAAACTACATCTCGATTGGTGATACACCTCATGTGACCTGGCTCTAGGCACCATAGCCTATAAGCTTTGACTCCTTCAGGGTATCCTATGAACATGCATTTCAGAGCTCTAGGTTTGACCATGTCTTACCTAATGTGAGTATAGGCCACGCGGCCAAATACTCTCAGTCTATCGAGACTAGGAGGATGTCCCGACCAAACTTCTTCAGGTGTCCTCATATCTAACGCAGTCGAAGGACATCTGTTTATCAGATATGATGCTATCGAAACTGCCTCAACCCAAAACACCTTCTTTAACCCAGCACTAGTCAACATACATCTGACTCTTTCCAAAATAGTTCGATTAAACCTTTCTGCCAAACCATTTTGTTGAGGAGTACCTGCTGTAGTTTTGTGCTTTGCAATACCTGAGGCAACACAAAAGCTGTCGAACGCCTTATTGCAAAATTCAAGGCCATTGTCGGTTCTCAACCTCTTGACCTTTCTGACATTCTGATTTTCTACCAGAGTCTTCTAACCTTTGAAATTCTCAAAAGTTTCTTCCTTATTCTTCTGGATGAATACCCATAACTTCCTGGAATAATCATCGACTATGGATAGAAAATACCTTGCTCCTGAATGTGATGGACACCTTGCAGGCCCCCAAAGATCAGCATGGATGTAATCAAGGGATCCATGAGTTCTTTGTTTGCCTTTGTTGAACTTCACTCTGCAAGTTTTTCCAAGTACACAGGGTTCACAAAATTTTAGCTTTTCAACTTTGTCTTTTCCAAGCAAATTTTGTTTCCCCAATTCGACCAGACCCTTTTCACTGACATGGCCCAATCTCATGTGCCAAATTTCTGTCTTCGACAAAGGTTTCGTGGATGCAACATTTGTCGAACCACTTACAACTTCAGCCTCAAGGGTATACAAGCCTTGTTTCTTCACGCCTCTCAAGACTTCCTTCGACCCCTTCATGACTCTTAGGATACTTTTGTCTCCTTGGAAAATATATCCCTTTATGTGTAATTCACCAAGAGAAATCAAATTTCTCTTCAAATCAGGTACATACCCGACTTCAGTCAATAACCTTATTAACTCATCATAGAGCTTGAATTTCACATATCCAATACTTGGAATTTTGCAAGATTTGTTATTTCCCAGCAGCACTGATCCACCATCTTTATCACATAGCTCCTCAAACAGTTCTCTGTTTGGAGTTATGTGTCAAGTGCAACCTGAATCCATAATCCACTCTTTTCTTGAGTCGCCGCTTGTAACCATAAAAACATCAGATGATTCGAAGTAATCTTGAACAATGGTTGCATTGACATTATCTTTACCTCCATGATCTTTCAGGCGTTCAGGGCACACTTTTCTTGTGTGACCCTCATGCTTACAATGATAACATCGAATACCAGATGCCTCTCCACTATAAGACTTCTATTGACTTTTACCTTTCTTCTTGTCGAACTTACCATCCTTTCGCAAGACTCTTCCCTTAACGGCCAAACCTTCACCCACCGTCGAAGGTTTATGCTCCTTTTGTTCATTCAGGTCCTTAGAATACAAGGCTGATTGAACTTCTTCAAAGCTCAGGGACTCCCTTCCATACAGGAGAGTTTCTTTGAAGTGAGCATGTGTTTTGGGCAAAGCACACAACAACAACACTGCTTAATCTTCATCATCGATCTTCACATCAATATTTTCAAGATCAAGAATCGGCTTGTTAAACATATCCAACTGCTCAGCCAACACTTTGTCTTCACTTATCTTGAATGAATACAAAGCTTGCTTCAGGTAGAGTCGATTCACCATAGATTTGGTCATGTACAAACTTTCAAGTTTCAACCATAACCCCGATGTCGTAGTCTCCTTTGATACCCGTCGGAGAACCTTATCACCAAGGCTTAACAATATTGCACTGTGGTCTTTCTCTATCACAATCGTCTTTTCTTTTTCTGTTAACACAACGTTCATGGCTGCCTCTCATTTCAACGCTTCCAAACAACTCTGCTGAACCAGTAGGGATTTCATCTTCAAGCGCCACAGACCGAAATCGTTCACTCCGATGAACTTTTCAATCTCATACTTTATTGAAGGCATATTTCTCCACGCTCACCGCACCAATTTGTTGTGAATTAGGATGCCTTGAAACAATGTATAAACAGTTTCTTTATGATCAAGAAACACACAAGGGTTGGGATTAACAAGCAAAAGCAAGGAAAAATAACAAGGATTGATTATAACTGCTATTCTTTACTTTCTCTTTAAATCAGATTACAAGTACACAAGAATAACAAATAACCCTCTCACCCTAATTAGGATTTGCCACACCACAAGATGAGATACTAGTATGCTATTAACATACTAAACAAATAGGTTTTGTAACAATTACCCATTACAATCTAACTTAGGGTACAAGCTAACTTAAACAACTGGATCCTTAACACAAGACCCAATTCGACAACTACATACTAGAACACAATTCAACTATAGCATGCTGGTCTTCGACAAAAACATGTGAGCAGACTTCGATGACATGCTAAACTAGAATTCGATCCAATATCTCACAGAAGCCTTTTCTAAACCATGACCAAAATGTTTTATGCTCCCTAATGCAAAGATGCACATTAATACTCAGAGGATACCGTCCAATATACATAAACACTAAAGTATCCTAGTTTTGACATCATGCAAAATACATCTAACAAAAAGTTGCACTCACGCTAAATGTCAAACGGTTTGAAACCATGGATGCAATTACAAGACCCAATTCTGAATGAAATTTTAATCGATTTGATTGGGTTCGGTTTAAACAGTTCATCGGTTGAAATGGATCAGTTTTTACAGTTAATTGATATTTAATTATCATAAAAAAAATCCAGTTATATTTTAAATTTTTTAAATTAAAGCAATATTAAATAATAACTTTAAAGCAATAATAATAGCCTATCAAGATGTAAGTCAACTTTGAATCAACTTCTAATAACTTTAAATCAATTTTGATCAAACTGTAAATCACAACACAACCTATCAAACATTCAAGCGTTCATGCTAGTATCTAATAGTATCTAATTGTATCTGCTGCAGCAAGCAGATCACAACACATCCATGCTATCAATATATTACAGTCATCCAAAATTAAAACTTCAAATATTATACCAATAAACTCTAACATGATCCAAACTCATCTTTGATTGTTCACGGTTCTCTCTAAGATAAGTTGCTTATGTATTGTAATCCATGACCTCCTGAACAATAAAACATGTTTGAATGCATCAAATTTAAATTCACAAAGTGTAGTAAGAAACATAATGAGTGAAAATTCTAATCCATAGTGAACAGTTCATATTTGAGCACATCATGCTTAATCTCAAGAATACAACAATGCTAACATATCATGCTTAATCTTTCAAAATAGTTTAATCAATGTTTCAAAGATATATAAGGATGTGTTTCAAAGAAGTAGCAAAGTAAAACCAGTTCAAGTAAGTGTAGTCAAAATGTTAGAAACGTCATCTAAAATCTAACAGTAACTGTTTTAGAAAAGAAAATGTCCTACCACAAGCTGCTCAAGGATATGTTTTAGAAAAGAAAATGTCCGGCTAAAGTGTAGTCACACTGTATAGCCCAAACATATGTTTTAGAAAAGAAAATGTCTTGCCATAAATAAATAAGGTATATTATGCAAAGTAAATGTTTTTTCTGCAATTAGAATCAAACAATAACTTAAAAAGAGAAAACTCACTAACCAGTCAATAGATGTAAATCTCACAATTTAAAAATCTACCAATTTTTTCATGGAAATAAAAATCAAACATAAAACATGGAAATAATTGTACAACATTCACGACAAACTAAAATTCATAAAGAAATATTCAGACTCTAAAACAGAGCTAGAAGAGTAAAAATTGTATTTATACCATCGCCACAATATCAGCAACGCTTTCCTCCTCTAGATCTTCCATAGGGTTCTTTATGGTAGGTAGGTATGAAGTCCAAAAGGTGGACATATGTGGCACCACCTCCAGGAACAATTCACTCATTTATGGCAGCAAAAGTAACATTTTTTGCTCAGTTTCCTATCCTCAAGTTCTAGCTCAGTGTGTGCGCCTACATACGCAATTGGAGAAAGAATGCAGTAAGACCAAGACAGAGCAAAAAGGTAATATAAATACATGTTGAAACTCTTATGTTGCTTACCGTATAGATGACATTTTCAATTCTTAAGTCTTTCTCCAATGGCAAGTTGGCAACTGCAGGGTTTCTCCAATGGCACATCGACAACTGCAGGGAAGAATTTTCAAAGGCAAAAAGAATTCCAACATCGAAATATATAAGTAAAATAGATTGGACTGTGGAAAACAAGTGTTAAACAATTACCTAACATTCATGGTTAAGCAATTCATAGACGTCTCATAAACCTAACAGCATCACATACACTTTCAATAGCTAATTCATGGTCTTTTTGTCCATCTCTCACTACCAAGTTTAAGATATAGGCAACACACTTCATATGCAAATAATCCCCTTCACCCATTAAAGATTTCTTAATCTTAAGTCTTTTTTTCCAAATATGACACAGCCACATCAGTACTTGTTACATTGTCGAGGGTAATTGTTGACACTTTCCTAAGCCCTCATTCCTTCAAAACCTCCTCGACTTTCTTACCTATGGTTTCACCTTTGTGATTTGGAACTAAACTGAAACTAATAATTTTTTTGGTAGTTCCATGTGTTGTCAATGAAGTGTGTAGTGGTGTTCATATAACAAATTTTTTTAATGGAAGTCCAACAGTCTGTGGTTAGTGCAACTCCAGTAAAATCAGATTTAAAAAGGGCTTTTAGTCATAATTTTTGTTCTATGAAAAACTGAAAACAATCCCTAGCAATAGTCCTCCTTGAAGGGATAACCATTTATGGTTGTAATTGTTTAGATAGTTTCTTAAATCCCTCACCCTTAACCACTCTAAAGGGATGCTCATCAAGGATGACTAAGGTGTTAACGATCGTCATACATGCTGCAACACTGAACCTTTGGCTTGTAGGAACTAAAAAACCATCCTCACCACTTACAAGGTTTTTTTGATTTGGGCTTTTCAACAAAAGGGCGAGATTTTTATGAAAATCTTTCGAGTGAGCCAGCATGTTAGATGTTCCATGTGTTTTAGGGTCGCATAGACATCTTTTGTGACAATGTTTACACGTGGCTATTGGTTCAGGCTCATCGAGTAAAATGTTAAAGTCAACCCAAACAATGGAAGTTTTCCTAGATCCACTAGCATAAAGTTTTATTTTTTTCCTACCATCACTGAAACAATTATGCACACTTTTAAACACACAAATACCTAAACACTTCTTATATATCATACAATACACACTACTTATATATCATGCCATAATCACTTTTATAAACACAAATACACACCAACACTCAGCAGTCAATAACCATATACCTTTACACACTAACAATCATCAATACACATTTGATGCGTTCGCAAGTGCACGGAAATATCGAAGTAATATAAAAGATTGTCGAACCCACAGAGACCAATGTCAACCTACCGTAATCTATCGTCGCTTTGTAAAGCTAAGGCTAATGATAATTGATAAAAGGGAAACTAAAACTAGAACTAAAATAAAACTAAGGAAATATGATAATAAAGAGAGACCGGAATATGGATTCCGCGTTCCTAAAGGACTTTGTAGAATTCGGGTACTAATTACAACTATAATTTAGTTCCGTAGAATATACCAACTTAAAGACTTCGCCTCACGCTCTCGCGGTATTAACTAAAGTCATGTTCCCTAATCCCAAGATTTTGCTCTCGCTCGCCCGGTAACTAGGAAATATATTTTGAAAGCCAATAATATCCTAACGTATCTAAAGTGCTCTCGCTGTATTTAGATTTGTTGCCTAATTTCCACTATCCGGTTCGATCCCCACGCTCTCGCAGTGCCGGCTCTAACCTTTATTAATTTCTCACTCTCGTGACAAAATTGTGTTAAATACCCTCTCACTCTCGTGACTAAGCTATTTAAATTAGACTTGAAAATTAAAACCAAAACAGAATTCTAATCATAAGTTCGCACCTATTATTTTCTACCGAATCCCGTCGGTAACAACGGTCCTCATACACCGGACTCTAAACTATTTAGCCGAACATAGTGATAGAAACAAATAAACAATTTTGGGTTTTTGAATTAGGAGAAAACATAGCAAGCGGTTTAAAATGATTTAAAGTGATGCTTGAAGAAAAATGGTAAAAGCTTGAAATGATAACAATGGCAGAAAGATAAAGCATAGATATAAATGGTAGAAAATAAAAGCGTAAAAGTAAATGAACCTGAAGATAAAACTGGAAATAAAATTGAATTAAATATCTTGAAATAATGACGGCAAGATTGATCCAAGCATTACATAGATTGAAGGCCTAACACTAATGGTGTGGTAGTTCCTCGATGTGAGAAACTACCACTTTTTACACCAGTAATTTATGCCTAAAACTACGAAATAAATTCAACAGTGCTTTCGCATACAAAAACTTAGATCCCCCCGATACTAAATGATAGGTCCTATATATAGTGATAACAGGTTGGAAGTTACTTAAGAATTCATGTGAAAAATAGTGGAGATAATGGGAAGTTGGAGAAGTAGTGGAGAGAATGGGAAGTTGGAGAAGATGTGTTTGAGAGAATGTAGGAGTGGTGAGTGTGTGACAGTCGTGGAAGTGTGTGACGGTCGTGGAAGCCTTTGGAAGCGTGATGGTCGTGGTGGTTGTGTGACAGTCGTGGCAGCCTTTGGAAGCGTGACGGTCGTGGTGGTTGTGTAACGGTCGTCACACACACCACTTTCCATTTTCTGTTTTTTTTCTTAGACATTTCTTCCTGTTTTCTTCTCATTTCTTCATGTTTTTCTACTTTGCTCCTTTTTAGCTTGGACAATGAAATACCTGCGAAAACACTAGAATACTCGCGGAATAATCGGAACTTAAGCTAAAATAACGTAATTATTAGTCGTAACTCAAGGCAAATATATGATACATTTTCGTGTTATCAACACCCCCACACTTAAACCTTTGCTTGTCCTCAAGCAAAACATGACTCGTAAGACAAATAGTGCATACGGATACTCATCCTAGGATACCAACTCTACTTTGGTTAAGTTTGTGTCGATAGGTACTTGCTCACACACTAAGGATATCATAACAACACAATTCCGCTTTGGCGGTCATCAACCTCATCCTATACAAACCAATCCGAATCATGTCATTATATCTAAGCCTAACTCACTCATCCTTCTTTTATCCCTTTTCATTTTGGCACAATCGCATTAAGCCCGTTATCCTTTCACAATCATGGTAGGATGGCCTGTTAGCGACTATGATCTCATTATTATCATTTTTTTTTCTTTCTTTTGGCACATTGTCTTAAATATCACTAAAGAAGTTTGCACCGTTGGGCTAAATGATCGGGTGAGGATCACCTAACTTAGAAGGAGCATTCATTTTTTTCTTTTCTTAATTTTCCTTTTAAGCCTGAGATCATACACTTATTTGCATCGGTTTCCTACTTAGTGCGTGCTTAGGATGGTGTTGACTGCTAAATAAACTACTTAGGGACTACTAAGGGGGTGAGAACTTAAGGCTATGGCATAACAAGTACTCAAATTGATTTCCATAATTTAGAGGCTCACAGTGTTAAGACGATACCGATCTTGTAGAATTTTCCCAAGTCTCACAGTCTAACCTCAATTTTGTCTGTAACCTAAGATTTTCAAAAGAAACACTATTTTTAACTCAAAAATTTTAAAAATATTTGGTATGGCTCAAGAGAATGGGAAAATCAATAAACAACATAAAATCAGCATAAAGACTCGACAACACATGCACAGACGAACGAAACATTTAAAATAGAAAAAATTTTAAAATCATGCTGGAAAACAGTAAATCTAACTAGAAAGTGGTAAATGTTCCTCCCCCACACTTAAACCAAACATTGTCCTCAATGTTTTGATAAAAGGTGGTAGAGGAAAGATATAACCTGTATGAATGCCATTGCGTGCTACCACGGCCAAATTCGCGCTGATTCTTCCCCTGTTTTTCCCTGTCTTCGCTGGCCACTTCTACTCCGGTGTCTTGCACTACGAGTTATCTGAATTTGCTGAAACTTTACTTTACTGAAGTTGCTCCTTATATTACCTATTTCCGAAGGAAGTATCTGCAAAAATTGTTAGAAAAATACGGTGCGGTGTGTGCAGGTGGAGCCTGACCATGCGAAATGATAAGGAGGAGGTGAGTTACGAACTAGAGAGGTATGCTCTCTCATATCATACTCATCATTGGCGTCACCACCAGCAGCGACATTCGTAGGAATGTGCGTGGGCACCAACTCATCTTAAGGGATCGTCCTCTAGAGATCTTTCGCCTAAATGCAGCTGAGACGTGACAAGCGATATGATTCTTTATTTTCTGCAAACACAGACAATAAAAGTAGAACAGTAAATTAAAAGCTCGTGGGTTGCCACCCACGCAGGGCTTTGTTTAACATCGATAGCTCGACGGTTAGGAGTGTTAATCTTCGGTTCCCAAGGCCATTTATCAAGCCATCTCACATATCCCTCACCTTTTCTTTTCTTCCTTCTGTGGGGTGGTTCATTCTTTTGAACTCGTGGTGGTGGTTCTGGATCTATCCTAAGTATTAGTTTTTCAAGTTTGGGCTTAGTTATTTTATCCATCACCTCAAAGTTTAACCTTACCCTCTTAGCAGTAATGATATCCCTAGTTTTGTGGTCCTCGAATTTTCTCTTTTTATGCGTGACCTCAAACAAAGATGCATCGGTGTAGATATTTTCCAATACCTCCGCATACGTTTTGGATTGGGATTCTACCTTTGGTGGGGTATATGGATGAGGAAAAGCCTTAGGTGCTACTTTCTCTACCTCTATGACGACCTCCCTTTCAGGTGGTCCCAGTAAAATTTTCTCAATTTCTACTTCTTCCTTACCAGAATCCTCCTCAACCTCAATATCACTCTCCTCAACCTCATTATCACTCTCCTTAGTGTCGCTCCCAGGATTTTCATCCAGGTACAAACGCGAGAGTGGCGCGGAAAACAGAGTCGCCAGCCGTGTAAATTTATCCCAAGAGAGGGAAAGGGATCACCTCATAAACCTTAGGAAGAGGGAAAGGAATGGTCATCGCAACCATAACCTGGGTTCGGGAGTCGGTTACGCGAGGGGAAGGTGCTAGCACCCCACGCGTCCATCGTACTCGATGGGATCCACGCTTGTTGTCTATTCTAAGGGTGAGTTATCCTATCATCTAGGGCTGTACTATGACGGGAGAGGGAAAAACTAAGACAGACTCGGTAGGACGTCAACGTCCTAGGCCTACGTACCCCCCTTGTCCAATGGGGAATTCAGAGTCAACGTAGTTCGGACCAAGTTCTTTTTGTGTTTTTTATGGGCAACGTTAAGTCTGCGTCCGGCGGTTAGGTCGATGCCTGTTTGCGACTCAGACGGAAGGTAACGTGCCCTTTTTGAAAATAGCCTTTAGTTTTACAATCCCAAAGGACAAAAAGGTTTGAAGTTGGTTTGTATTTTTTAGGACAGAAGTGGCTTAAGTTAGTTCCTAAGTTGCATTGCACCAAAGCCTAAGGCACAGGGGCGAATACTTAACGCATCGTCCCAAGACAGGACGCTCGCAAGGCACTCTAGAAAGATGAGAGAAAGCCCCTCATTTCGCATTCCCCACGCTTAAGGCTCGTGCGCAATACAATTTATCCTTATTAAGTGTTTTCAAGAAATTTGAGATGAGAAGAGAGAAGACACAAGGGAAACTCTAAGGGAACTAGGAGTCCTAATGTTATCATGCATGAGTGACCTACGGTTAGTGAGGTTTGACGACAACCCTAGCCTAAAGAAAAGGAAAAGATGAGAGAAGAAAGAGTTGAAGGTGAACATGGATACTTATCCATACCCTCAAATAACTTACCTTAGTCCCTGCATAAACGGTTAGTACAGAATAGACATAAGTAAAAGAAATGAGATAGATGAAACCCAAGCAAAGGCATATAATAGAGATAATAATCCAAACGTGAATTAAGAAGTCAAATAAACCATTCTAAGACAATGGCACAAGTGCCTTTTCAAACAGATAATCAGACAAGATCAAGGATGCGCATACAAGAAAATCTCACACAAAGAGCCGTTAAACAAATAATAAAACAATTTTTAAAATCACCAAATTAAATATCAATATTGCCCAACCAGAGGCAAACCAAATACCAAAAACTCCTGCAAAAAAATCAAGATGTTAGTCACTTAAACAATTAGGCAAAGCTCAGGTGAGGAGTATGACTTAATATGCAAAAAAGGAGGACCAAAATGCAATATGAAATAACTTTAAAAATTATAGAAAAATATTTTAATGCATCTCATAATGTTATCTAACAAATGCAAAAAGAACAGATTGAAAATATTTTATGGATGCAGAGAAATAAAATAAACAAATTTAAGTATGCATGATATGAGTAATGCAAAAAGAAAATGAATAAATATTTAATTTAGATGATAAAAAATAAAATTTGTGAAAATTTTATTAAATGATAAAAAGTATGCATAAATTTTATGGGAATTTTTAAATGCAATTATGTATTTTTAAAAATAAAGAATGAAAATGTAATGAATTAATAAAAATAAAAATGGAGAAATAACGTGGAGGGTGTATTTAGTAAGAAAATGCATAGGAATTGTTAATGGGCTACGGGGTGGGGGTGTTAATAGCGTGGCCCAATCCAAATAATAAATCAGAAAGAAAAAAAATAAAAAAAGAGCACGTGGGCCTTAGTCAAACGGTTGACTGCACCATTACCTTCTGATGGATCCAACACACCTTGTTAAGTCAACCGTCTCAACTAGCAATCATATCCAACGGTCAAGATTGAACACACATGATAAATATGATACGCACCCACACATGCAATGATTCAGACCACCCTGGGTTCCCACGTGCAAGGCGCGTGATTATTTTAATTGGCTGGCACTATTTCAGTCATACGATCCATCAAACGGTCACAGTCAAGTCAACAAAAACAAAAGTAATTAAAACAAAATAAGATAATTGGACGCCCATGGTAACAATGGTGGGGTAAATAACACACAATTAATAAATAAAAAATCAGAAAAAAAATAAAAATAAAAAACACATGGCGAGCTGAGGACCGTTGGATCGTGACCACGGACGGTCACGATTTCGTCTTCTTCGTGCAGCTCTTCCCCTCGCCGGACCGCCACCGTCGCCGGAACCCTAGTTTCGGCCGCCACCTGCAACCAAAAACCTGCCCAGAAAATGCAAGGGGGTACACTATTCAACCCAGAAAATCACGAGGAATTCGAATATGGCATCAAAAACTTCAAATAACCAATGTATAGTAAAATACGAAAAGAAAAAGATTAGGGCTCCAAACTTAAAACACACGTAGCAAGCAACATACACGTCCAAACACCAAACAAACTACATCAGAGTTATCCATGGATGTCACACAACAATTTACACACTTAAAAACAGAGTTTTAGGATCCTTAAAAAACCTTCCAACCTGAGATGGTGCAATCTGAATCTTTGCTTTTTGCTCCAAATGGTGAGCGATTTGTACTCTAGAGATCACAAGGGTTCTGTTGGTGAAAGAATTTCTTCAAAACTCCTTGTGGATTGAGAGATTTGATCAATTCAAGGATTAGGGTTGCACTTTTTTTTTCCTCCAAAATATCACGTGTAAAACTGCCTAACCAGTGCATGGATAGGTTTAAATAGACTAGGGTTTTCCTCTGACAATGATTTGGGCTTGGGCAATTCTTGGTTTAATGAGTTTGGGTGATTTTTTAGAAAATTGCATAATATTGGATACACCTCTTCCATGCATGGATATTTAAATGTTTCATGATAGATCACTTGCATTTGAATTGCTAATTACACCCATATTGGAATTGGGCCTTGAGATGTATTGGTTAATGAGTTTTTAATAATTTGGCATTTTTTAATAATGGAGAATAAGTGAAGAATAAACCATGGAATTTCTTAATTCTTGGGCCCAAAATAATCGTCAAGGAATGTTCTTTGATATTAGAATGTGGCATGAAGCAATGGAATTGATTATAGGTCATTATGCCCAAAGTTGTGAAAATGGAATCATGAGAAACCCTAAAAACCACTTTGCCTTCTTTTGATTATAAGTTGAGTTTCACAAATGATATGGAGACCCACTAGTACTTGTTGAAAAGATGAGAAAAATATCTTCAACTTTCATGTTGGAGAAAAATTCATTTGAAGATTTCTTGATAATGAAAAGTCAAGTTGAATGCAGTGTAGGAACTTGCCCAAAAAGGAAACTTTCAAATTATAGGTCATTTCCAAATTTAGTAACTTTTGCACCAACTCCTGACTTTTGATAAATGGCATGAAACTTGACTTTTGATGACCATATGAGGATATGAGACCTTGAGAACCTTGGAGAGAACCTCAAAATTCCACAATTGACTTCTTCTCTCACCGTTGACTTTTACTCCATTCACCTGATTTCCAATCTTCTGATCAATTAAGTCTCTCCTGAACCAAACTGATGGACAATCTTCCACTCCTAGATGCTTAGGGACCCAAGTAATACCATGGAATCAAGTCTTGCCCAAAAAATCAGAAATAAACTGACTTTATAGCAAACCCTAGTTTTGGTATCCTCAGTCTAGGAGGAAATAACACAGTCTCCGAATCCAAATTCCTCTGAATATGATGTGTATCCTCTCCAACAAAGATAAGATATGTCATTTAGTGATGATAAAAACCCAAGGAGCTTGCCCATTGGAGCAATAAACCCACGAATCTCAAAACCCTAATTTATGCACTGGTTAGGAGAGAGTGATCCACTTGAGCTTCCCTGCTTGACCCTTTGAAGAACATCCTCTCCTCTTGAACATGCCTCAGGCACCTTGACCCCACGCTAAGAACCAATGATATTCACACATGATAATGAAATGAAACATAAGCCAGTTAGTACTAAAGTAAGGAAGGCAAATTTTGGGGTGCTACAGCTGCCCCTATTCAATCAACTTGGTCCTGAAGGTATGATAGCGACGGCTCTCAGACATTCCAGGATACACGGGGATTGAATACCGAAAGAGCCCCAGAAATTTGCTAATGGTGAGAATAACGAGATGGAGAGTGCTGAAAAATAAGGAATATGACCTCAACCATATCCACAAGAAAAAAACGAATACGACCTCAATCGTATCCACAAAACGAATACAACCTTAATTGCACCTGCAAAAGGAAGACTGACCTCGATCACTCTACCCACAAAGAAAAACACGAATACGACCTCAATCGCACCCACAAAACGAATACAACCTCAATTGTACCCACAAAGGAAGACTGACCTCAATCACCCTACCCGCAAAGAAAATACGAATACGACCTCAATCGCATCCACAAAACGAATACAACCTCAATTGTACCCACAAAGGAAGACTGACCTCAATCACCCTACCCGCAAAGAAAAGACGAATACGACCTCAATCGCACCCATAAAACGAATACAACCTCAATTGTACCCACAAAGGAAGACTGACCTCAATCACCCTACCCGCAAAGAAAAGACGAATGCGACCTCAATCGCACCCACAGAACGAATACAACCTCAATTGTACCCACGAAGGAAGACTGACCTCAATCACTCTACCCACGAAGAAAAACACGAATACGACCTCGATCGCACCCACAAAACGAATACAACCTCAATTGTACCCACAAAGGAAGACTGACCTCAATCACTCTACCCGCAACGAAAAGACGAATACGACCTCGATCGCATCTACAAAATGAATACAACCTCAATTGTACCCACAAAACGAATACAACCTCAATTGTACCCACAAAGGAAGACTGGCCTCAATCACTCTACCCGCCAAGAAAATACGAATACAACCTCGATCGCATCCACAAAATGAATACAACCTCAATTGTACCCACAAAACGAATACAACCTCAATTGTACCCACAAAGGAAGACTGACCACAATCACTCTACCCGCCAAGAAAATACGAATACGACTTCGATCGCATCCACAAAACAAATAAAACCTCAATTGTACCCGCAAAGGATAACCAACATAAAGTGGGCTTGGCTGGGGATAACGTGAAACAAAACTTCTGGTTTAGACCACCCTACTGAGAAAGGGAAATTGGCGGACAAAATATGTTAGGTGAGAACTGACTATCGGGCGAGAACTGGATTCCACAAAAGAGAAAGGCCAAACAAAAGCAAACTTCTAACGGACTCAAGATCCACAGATAAGATGACTCCGCTGGGGAAAGGAGAAGTCTAAATAAAGACTCTGCCGAGGAGCACAAACATGAGGAACGCATCTCTCCAAAATCTCCTGAGTTATGCCATCTCTGCTGGGAAAGAGAACTGGCAAGGAAAGCGTCAAACCTGGCTTATGCTTTGAATGAAAATGTTTGAATTTTGCCGTAATGCTCCACAGGAAGTGGAAATGCTACGCGTTTTGAGGATGTAATGCAAATGCTTATGATATGCAAAAGGGGTCCCCCCAGCAAAATAAATGCTGGAGAGAAAAGACCAATTCAGCTGGGGATGACAAAAATAAATTGTCCTCTGAATCCAAGAACTCTGCTGAGAAGGATCATATTGATCGACTCTTCAGATCAACAACTTCTACTGGGGATGAAATCCCAAAAGAAAATCCATACCACCGGGGATTATACATGTCCTCTACTGAAAGTGACATAGAACCTGAGATTCCTCCTCTGCTGGGGGAGTTGAGAATGGACGCCAATAACGGAACCGGAAGTCTGTTACTGAGGACTGCCAATAACCAATTAGGCTCAGAACCTGTTGGGGGATGCCAGCCCATACTACCATCCTGCTTGGGGATACTGCTGAACTTAACCTGCTGTCGGGGAGAATGACTTTACTCCCTTCTTGCTGGGGATTAGAATATGACATCGGCGGTGAGAGCATGCTTCCTGGGGAAGGTGAACACCCTGATTCTGTGGGGAAATAACGTCTTGATCCTGAGAAAATGCTTCCCAAGTCTCCTGCTGGGGAAGGTCTGCTCTGCTGAGGAAAGGGCAACCTCAATGCTGGGGAGAGCAACCTCAATGCTGGGGAGAGCCAACTGCTAGGGATGTACAATCCTGTTGCCCTGCAACCTGACTTGTCTTTTATGGTCATAAGCTGCTCTTTGAACTTTTCACTTGCCCCAGACCACCAGGTCTAAAGGAAGAAGCCATCTTAAGAGGATTTTACAGAAGATTGGGCGTTCGTACTGCCCCAGGGTCTTCAAACTCTTGGAGAGATTTATCATATCTCGAGATAACTGCCCCAGTCTTCATAATCCGTGAAGTACATTACCTCAAAAGGGATTGTAATGACTTGAAAATACCATGCTTTAGTATCTTGAACCTTGAGGAGGTGTTTTCAATTAACCATTTTCAGGAGTGGATAATCTCCCACGCTCTAGAGGTGGCCTGCCCCAATATGAGCTTTGAAGTGACTTTGCCCCTGATCTTAGAATGAATGCCCCAGAATAACTGAATTTCGGAGAGATTTCTCGACGTGACTGCCCCAGATTGGCTACATCTTAACACGACTTATTGGGGAGAGCCCACTCTGCACTGAGTTTCTTGACAGCCTGCCCTTTGATATGATTGTCTATCAGAATTTTTAGGCATCTCAACTTGGCAGGGTCAAGCTTCTTGACTGACGTTCGCTGTGTAAGGTGCCATTGATGTTTAGGCACATGTATGCAAACAGAACAAGTTATTTATGAGAATGATAATCCTAATGCAACACTTATGTTAACCTTGAAGTTTTTATTGAAAATGCGTCGCCAAGCCTCGTGAACGAATCACTAGCTGGGATGCGACCTTGATTTTTGAATGGCAAAACAATGCGCACATGCAACACCAACAAATCTTATTAGCACAACTTATAGGAGTCAGGAACGCTATCCTGTTGAAGTACGCTTTCGGAATAAACCCTGTTTCAATTAGGACTTTTAAGGGTTGTAACGTGGTCGGGTTCACGGTTTCAGAAAAAGGATTTATGGCTCAAAATTTATCGGTGCCCACCCACTCTTTGTGATGTTCTCCAGTCCTATGTTCAGTTAATCTGACCCAAACGCTCATCTCCCAACAGGTTTATGATCTTTAAGGAACCTATGCCACTAATGGTTTGGCACCTAAGGGAGTTTGGAATGATAGCCACCCCTTTTTATCTGTTGTGTCTGTAATCACACGAATTTGTTCTTATCGAGGATTTTCTTTTGTAATCCTTTTCGCCTTTCGCTTTTTCTTTCTTTTGTTTTTTTTTATCCCTAATTTTTGCCTGGACTGACTCTTTTGATTTTTTCGATTTTTAAGTCCAGCGGGATGCCCTAACTTTTTCCTAAGTCACTTGTTTTCAAGTTTCGACTTAGCGGGCTTTTTTTTTTTTTAATTCCCCTTTTTGAACAAAGCGTGTGACACTGGTTGTCTTACTTGCTTGAAAGGGTTGTGACTGCCTCACTCCTTGATTGTTGATGGATAACCATTATGGTTTCACATCTCTTGACCTCTTGACGGCGGGATAGAGGGTAATGGATCCTCCGATGCACACTCTCCTTGAAATTTGAACGCTCGGTCAAACTAACTGACGCCTACCCTGCCCCTGGGTTAAGTATGAGGACTTTTTCGTACGAAGGAAACTCCTACTTCAAGGCTCAAAGGGGTTAACGAGGGTCTATCTCCCTTATAGGGGTTTGAAACAATGCCTATATATCCTCAACAGGGTTATATCCTAAAGCGTACCATTAGAAATCTGCGCTCTTATTTCGTCATCCTCCCTCAAGAGTTCTAGACTAGAAAATTGGTATTGCAGTGCATATAAACATTTAAGAGTGAACACGAATGGATTACTTCAAGGAAAACATGCTCATTGTATTATGATCGTCATTAAAAACAAACAAGTTTCTACATGCATATAATGCTTTAATGAGAAATAAAAACTACAAATGAAAATGCAGTAAAGAAACTGATGACTGCCGTTGTTGAGAAGACTTGACTCCGCTTGGGCTACTGGCTTTAGGAGATGACCCTTGAAGTCTTCAAATAGATGAGAGGTCGACGTGCACAACCAAGTCTCCTTCCGGAAATGATATGTACCCTTTGTCGATCAATTGTTGCACTTTGGCTTGGAAGGCTTTGCAATCTTCGGTTGAGTGCCCCATAGATCCTCTATGATATCCACATTGCACATGGGGATTGTACCCCGGAGGGTATGGTTCTGGAACAGGCTTTAAAGTCTTAGGCTCCACCAATGAGTTTCGAACCAGGTGTGGCAAGAGTTGACTGTACGACATGGGAACTGGATGAAGATGAGCATTCCTTATTTCCAAGTTGTTACGCGGCCTATGCTGATTCTGACGCTGATACTTCTGTTGTTAAGGAGCATAAGGTTGTTGGTAATGAATGACATTAGTCTCTCCTTCTTCTCCCCTGTAATGTTTCTTCGCATTTTCAGAATAACCGGGAGCAACTTGAATCTTTCCCGTTTTGATGCCGTTTTCAACTCTTTCTCCTGCCAATACAAGACCTGAAAATCCAGCTGACAAACATTCAACCAATTTCTCATAATAATGCCCCTGAAGCGTATCCTTGAACATATCAACGAGCTCTCTTTCAACATCGGAGGTTGAACTCGGGAAGCCAATTCACGCCACCTCTGGGCGTACTCTCTAAAGCTTTCATTGCTCTTTTGAGACATATTCTGCAGCTGTGTACGATTGGGAGCCATATCAGTGTTATATTGTTAGTGTCTAATAAATTCCCCTGCCAGCTCTCTCCAACTACGCACATCTTTCCTCTCTAGTTGCATGTACCACTCCAGGGATGCCCCAGATAGGCTATCCTGGAAGCAATGCATAATCAGCTTCTCATTTTTCGCATGCGCAGCCATTTTACTTGCGTATGCCCTCACGTGGGTCCTTGGGCAAGACATACCATTATACTTCTCGAAAGTGGGAGTCTGAAATTTCTGCGGGATAACAACGCCTGGAACCAGCCCCAAATCCTCTAGATCCATACCCAAAGCATCCTGATTTACAACACCCCTTAGTTGTTCCTCAATCAACCGGAACCTCTGATCATTGTCAATCTGGGGACCAGCATCCCCACCTGGCACAGAGAATTCATCATCTTGAATATCATCAAACTGACGGCCATGAATAGCACAGACACCAATACCACCTCCCCCGACATTTTCAGCCCCGCCCGGAGGGATCACAACACCAGAAACAGGAATACCTCCGCCCGGAGGGCCATTCTGAACATTAGTACCAGTAACACCAGTATGGACTCCTCCATGAAGGACAGCTTTGTCATCAATCCTTGCAATCAGTGGTTGGACAAGGGTTCTTAACTGCTCTTGGCCCTGAGCAATCACCTGCATTAAATCCATTAATTGGTTCATGCGGGTCCGCATCTCAGTCATCTCAGCTTGTAGTTGATCCGTGAGTCTTTTCTGATCTTGTCTGGTAGAATACCGGTGAATGTGTTGATCCGCAATCCTGTACTGAGGAGGAGAACCAAGTAAGAACGCCAGAGATGAACACCTGTTATGCAAAATGATTATGTAAAATGATTATGAATATGTGAATGCAAATGAACATGTTTAAAAATTTGCAGGGCGATCCACCCCTTGATTCCAGTTTAACAATAAGATGGAATGGGACTTCTGCTCATATATTAAGAAAACCAGAGGAAAACCAGATGTCAACGATCACAACTCGAGATAATAAGTCTGAACACAATAATCATGGATCCCAACCAACAAGCCTGGTGGTGATCCTAATACAATAGAGAGAAAGAGAACTACGTATGTCATCAAAGTCCACAAGTGCCAATTCCCCAGGTTCTGCCATAGAAACAACCTTGTGAACAGGATCCAGAATAAGTGACGGGAACTTGTATCCTATGATATTCTTTTTCTTCTCAGTACTCAATCTCGATAGTCTTCAGAAACCAGAATCAAGGTTAGGATGCAACCCTGTAAATGAATAAACATGTTAGGATGCAAAATGATTATGCAAATGCACACATGGGATCAAGGCAAAACTGCTGGATGTGCTGTGCTGTTAACTGAACGAGAACCACAACCCAGAAAAACAGAATTCCAAAATACCGAACCACTAAGATAACCAGGAACCCAGATAATCAAACATTGATGAGAAATCCAGAAAAACCGGGTAGGTTGAAGGTTTCGGTTACCTGCAAACCTGCAAACACCCATCCCCTCTCACGTGTGGGTACTAGGATGTTCAGTATCCCGGGCTCTCAGGTCGAGAAATGATGATACGTTCACCATTTCTAGTTTGGCATCATCATCAATCGAGGAGGCCTCAACTGATTCTCCAAAACGAAAGGTCCTCAGCTTCTGGCACTGAGGTCGAGAAACAATAGTACATTCATCCCTCGGGGTACAGTACTATCGTCAATCGAGGAATGCCTCCACTGATTCTCTTCAAAAGATAGGGGTCATCCTATGCGAGTTCCAAAGTGGGCCCTCGGGTGCGAATGGGTTTGCCACAGAATGTGGTCTGCCACTGTCACCACTAAAGAGGGATGTTTCCACTAAGGTCCTCGATGATCGCTCACCAGAGTCGACAGCTCTCTAGATCGACATCCTAACATGCGCAAGTCACACACGTTAGAATGCGTCCCAAGATAGTCTCGTCTGGTTGTGAATTTCATGAACACACAAACGTACCAAGCGGGCACGTAGGTCCCACTACTCTCCACTCTAGTCCTAGGGTGTACTCAAGCCTGGGTATTGGGCTTATCTCTCAGAATAACCCAGCCTGCAAAACAGAAATAGCCAGCACAACACAGCAATATCCAGTATGACAGTAATAAAAATGAAATGCAATGCATAAAATGCGTTAAAAATAAAATACAACAAATAAAGCAAAACAAAAACAAAAACACCCAAAGAGAACAAAGACAAGCAAGCGCTAGGATTGACTCGCTTAGGGATGGACCAGCATAGGTCAACCAGAATCCCCAGCAGAGTCGCCAGCTGTCGCTCCCAGGATTTTCATCTAGGTACAAACGCGAGAGTGGCGCGAAAAACAGAGTCGCCAGCCGTGTAAATTTATCCCAAGAGAGGGAAAGGGAACACCGCATAAACCTTAGGAAGAGGGAAAAGAATGGTCATCGCAACCATAACCTGGGTTCGGGAGTTGGTTACGCGAGGGGAAGGTGCTAGCACCCCACGCGTCCATCGTACTCGATGGGATCCACGCTTGTTGTCTATTCTAAGGGTGAGTTATCCTATCATCTAGGGCTGTACTATGACGTGAGAGGGAAAAACTAAGACAGACTCGGTAGGACGTCAACGTCCTAGGCCTACGTACCCCCTTGTGCAATGGGGAATTCAGAGTCAACGTAGTTCGGACCAAGTTCTTTTTGTGTTTTTTATGGGCAACGTTAAGTCCGCGTCCGGCAGTTAGGGTCGATGCCTTTTTGCGACTCAGACGGAAGGTAACGTGCCCTTTTTGAAAATAGTCTTTAGTTTGACAATCCTGAAGGACAAAAAGGTTTGAAGTTGGTTTGTATTTTTTAGGACAGAAGTGGCTTAAGTTAGTTCCTAAGTTGCATTGCACCAAAGCCTAAGGCACAGGGGCGAATACTTAACGCATCGTCCCAAGACAGGATGCTCGCTAAGCACTCTAGAAAGATGAGAGGAAGCCCCTCATTTATCATTCCCCACGCATAAGGCTCGTGCGCAATACAATTTATCCTTATTAAGTGTTTTCAAGAAATTTGAGATGAAAAGAGAGAAGACACAAGGGAAACTCTAAGGGAACTAGGAGTCCTAATGTTATCATGCATGAGTGACCTACGGTTATTGAGGTTTGACGACAACCCTAGCCTAAAGAAAAGGAAAAGATGAGAGAAGAAAGAGTTGAAGGTGAACATGGATACTTATCCATACCCTCAAATAACTTACCTTAGTCCCTGCATAAACGGTTAGTACAGAATAGACATAAGTAAAAGAAATGAGATAGATGAAACCCAAGCAAAGGCATATAATAGAGATAACAATCTAAACATGAATTAAGAAGTCAAATAAACCATTCTAAGACAATGGCACAAGTGCCTTTTCAAACAGATAATCAGACAAGATCAAGGATGTGCATACAAGAAAATCTCACACAAAGAGCCGTTAAACAAATAGTAAAACAATTTCTAAAATCACCAAATTAAATATCAATATTTCCCAACCAGAGACAAACCAAATACCAAAAACTCCTGCAAAAAAATCAAGATGTTAGTCACTTAAACAATTAGGCAAAGCTCAGGTGAGGAGTATGACTTAATATGCAAAAAAGGAGGACCAAAATGCAATATGAAATAATTTTAAAAATGATAGAAAAATATTTTAATGCATCTCATAATGTTATCTAACAAATACAAAAAGAACAGATTGAAAATATTTTATGGATGCAGAGAAATAAAATAAACAAATTTAAGTATGCATGATATGAGTAATGCAAAAAGAAAATGAATAAATATTTAATTTAGATGATAAAAAATAAAATAAAATAAAAAATAAAATTTGTGAAAATTTTATAAAATGATAAAAAGTATGCATGAATTTTATGGGAATTTTTAAATGCAATTATGTATTTTTAAAAATAAAGAATGAAAATGTAATGAATTAATAAAAATAAAAATGGAGAAATAACGTGGAGGGTGTATTTAGTAAGAAAATGCATAGGAATTGTTAATGGGCTACGGGGTGGGGGTGTTAATAGCGTGGCCCAATCCAAATAATAAATCAGAAAGAAAAAAAATAAAAAAAGAGCACGTGGGCCTTAGTCAAACGGTTGACTGCACCATTACCTTCTGATGGATCCAACGCGCCTTGTTAAGTCAACCGTCTCAACTAGCAATCATATCCAACGGTCAAGATTGAACACACATGATAAATATGATACGCACCCACACATGCAATGATTCAGACCACCCTGGGTTCCCACGTGCAAGGCGCGTGATTATTTTAATTGGTTGGCATTATTTCAGTCATACGATCCATCAAACGGTCACAGTCAAGTCAACAAAAACAAAAGTAATTAAAACAAAATAAGATAATTGGACGCCCATGGTAACAATGGTGGGGTAAATAACACACAATTAATAAATTAAAAATCAGAAAAAAAATAAAAAGAAAAAACACATGGCGAGCTGAGGACCGTTGGATCGTGACCACAGACAGTCACGATTTCGTCTTCTTCGTGCAGCTCTTCCCCTCGCCGGACCGCCACCGTCGCCGGAACCCTAGTTCCGGCCGCCACCTGCAACCAAAAACCTGCCTAGAAAATGCAAGGGGGTACACTATTTGACCCAGAAAATCACAAGGAATTCGAATATGGCATCAAAAACTTCAAATAACCAATGTATAATAAAATACGAAAAGAAAAAGATTAGGGCTCCAAACTTAAAACACACGTAGCAAGCAACATACACGTCCAAACACCAAACAAACTACATCAGAGTTATCCATGGATGTCACACAACAATTTACACACTTAAAAACAGAGTTTTAGGATCCTTAAAAAACCTTCCAACCTGAGATGGTGCAATCTGAATCTTTGCTTTTTGCTCCAAAGGGTGAGCGATTTGTACTCTAGAGATCACAAGGGTTTTGTTGGTGAAAGAATTTCTTCAAAACGCCTTGTGGATTGAGAGATTTGATCAATTCAAGGATTAGGGTTGCACTTTTTTTTCCTCCAAAATATCACGTGTAAAACTGCCTAACCAGTGCATGGATAGGTTTAAATAGACTAGGGTTTTCCTCTGACAATGCTTTGGGCTTGGGCAATTCTTGGTTTAATGAGTTTGGGTGATTTTTTAGAAAATTGCATAATATTGGATACACCTCTTCCATGCATGGATATTTAAATGTTTCATGATAGATCACTTGCATTTGAATTGCTAATTACACCCATATTGGAATTGGGTCTTGAGATGTATTGGTTAATGAGTTTTTAATAATTTGGCATTTTTTAATAATGGAGAATAAGTGAAGAATAAACCATGGAATTTCTTAATTCTTGGGCCCAAAATAATCCTCAAGGAATGTTCTTTGATATTAGAATGTGGCATGAAGCAATGGAATTGATTATAGGTCATTATGCCCAAAGTTGTGAAAATGGAATCATGAGAAACCCTAAAAACCACTTTGCCTTCTTTTGATCATAAGTTGAGTTTCACAAATGATATGGAGACCCACTAGTACTTGTTGGAAAGAGGAGAAAAAGATATTCAACTTTTATGTTGGAGAAAAATTCATTTGAAGCTTTCTTGATAATGAAAAGTCAAGTTGAATGCAGTGTAGGAACTTGCCCAAAAAGGAAACTTTCAAATTATAGGTCATTTCCAAATTTAGTAACTTTTACACCAACTCCCGACTTTTGATAAATGGCATGAAACTTGACTTTTGATGACCATATGAGGATATGAGACCTTGAGAACCTTGGAGAGAACCTCAAAATTCCACAATTGACTTATTCTCTCACCGTTGACTTTTACTCCATTCACCTGATTTCCAATCTTCTGATCAATTAAGTCTCTCCTGAACCAAACTGATGGACAATCTTCCACTCCTAGATGCTTAGGGACCCAAGGAATACCATGGAATCAAGTCTTGCCCAAAAAATCAGAAATAAACTGACTTTATAGCAAACCCTAGTTTTGGTATCCTCAGTCTATGAGGAAATAACACAGTCTCCGAATCCAAATTCCTCTGAATATGATGTGTATCCTCTCCAACAAAGATAAGATATGTCATTTAGTGATGATAAAAACCCAAGGAGCTTGCCCATTTGAGCAATAAACCCATGAATCTCAAAACCCTAATTTATGCACTGGTTAGGAGAGAGTGATCCACTTGAGCTTCCCTGCTTGACCCTTTGAAGAACATCCTCTCCTCTTGAACATGCCTCAGGCACCTTGACCCCACGCTAAGAACCAATGATATGCACACATGATAATGAAATGAAACATAAGTCAGTTAGTACTAAAGTAATGAAGGCAAATTTTGGGGTGCTACACTTAGGATCTTTGATTTTTGTTTCACTACAGGTCACTACAACATCCACATGCTCCTTAGGGTAGGGACCTATAGGTGTCTGTGCAAGCAGGGAGATTTGAGTCTCCAATGCCTCAGTGTGTGTCGCGAGGGACTCGACCATAGTGTTTATCTGCCTAAGGGTTTCATAAGTATTGAGATGTTGTCTTCGAAGCTCTTCATTATGGAGAGTTTGGGTCTCCACAAAGTGCTCCATCATAGATTCTAACCTTGAATTAGTTGTTGTTTCAATGAAATCCTCCATTAATCTTTCGAGGTTGGAATTGACGGATTCTTGCGGTTCCTCAAAATAATGGGAGTGGTAATCATAGGGAAAATTTGGCTGCGGTTCCTCAAAATATTAGGAGTCTTGCGGCTGGTAATAGAAAAAATTTGGGTACGGCTCCTCAAAATTTTGGGAGTGGGTAAGTGTCACATTAAAATCCTGCATTAATATTTCTAGGTTGGAATTATGAGATTCTTGCGGCTCCTCAAAATGTTGGGATTGGTAGTTGCAGAGGAAATTTGGGTGAGAATGAGTTAGTGATGCATTGAAATTCTCCATTTGTATTTTGAGGTTGGAATTATGGGATTCTTGCGATTCCTCGAAATACTAGGAGTGGTGATTGTAGAAAAAATTTGGGTGATACATAGTTTTTTAATTTTTAATTTTTTTTTATTATTTTTTTATGGGAGTGCCTTAGTCTATACGGTGCAACAACGGAATAACAATATTGACTGTTGGTCCCCGACAACGGCGCCAAAAACTTGATGCGTCCCCAAGTGCACGGAAATATCGAAGTAATATAAAAGATTGTCGAAACCACAGAGACCAATGTCAACCTACCGTAATCTATCGTCGCTTTGTAAAGCTAAGGCTAATGATAATTGATAAAAGGGAAACTAAAACTAGAACTAAAATAAAACTAAGGAAATATGATAATAAAGAGAGGTCGGAATACGGATTCCGCGTTCCTAAAGGACTTTGTAGAATTCGGGTACTAATTACAACTATAATTTAGTTCCGTAGAATATACCAACTTAAAGACTTCGCCTCACGCTCTCGCGGTATTAACTAAAGTCATGTTCCCTAATCCCAAGATTTTGCTCTCGCTCGCCCGGTAACTAGGAAATATATTTTGAAAGCCAATAATATCCTAAACGTATCTAAAGCGCTCTCGCTGTATTTAGATTTGTTGCCTAATTTCTACTATCCGGTTCGATCCCCACGCTCTCGCAGTGCCGGATCTAACCTTTATTAATTTCTCACTCTCGTGACAAAATTGTGTTAAATACCCTCTCACTCTCGTGACCAAGCTATTTAAATTAGACTTGGAAATTAAAACCAAAACAGAATTTTAATCATAAGTTCGCACCTATTATTTTCTACCGAGTCCCGTCGGTAACAACGGTCCTTATACACCGGACTCTAAACTATTTAGTCGAACATAGTGACAGAAACAAATAAACAATTTTGGGTTTTTGAATTAGGCGAAAACATAGTAAGCGGTTTAAAATGATTTAAAGTGATGCTTGAAGAAAAATGGTAAAAGCTTGAAATGATAACAATGGCAGAAAGATAAGGCATAGATATAAATGGTAGAAAATAAAAGCGTAAAAGTAAATGAACCTGAAGATAAAACTGGAAATAAAATTTAATTAAATATCTTGAAATAATGACGGCAAGATTGATCCAAGCATTACATAGATTGAAGGCCTAACACTAATGGTGTGGTAGTTCCTCGATGTGAAAAACTACCACTTTTTACACCAGAAATTTATGCCTAAAACTACGAAATAAATTCAACAGTGCTTTCGCATACAAAAACTTGGATCCCCCCGGTAACTAAATGATAGGTCCTATATATAGTGATAATAGGTTGGAAGTTACTTAAGAATTCATGTGAAAAATAGTGGAGATAATGGGAAGTTGGAGAAGTAGTGGAGAGAATGGGAAGCTGGAGAAGCTGTGTTTGAGAGAATGTAGGAGAAAATGTTGATCGTGCGTGTGCATTGGTCTTCTTTGTCCACGTCTGCGTTTCTGAACATAATAACCACTTTGTGCGTGTGACGGTCGTGGTGAGTGTGTGACGGTCGTGGCAGCCTTTGGAAGCGTGACGGTCGTGGTGGTTGTGTGACGGTCGTCACACACACCACTTTCCATTTTCTATTTTTTTCTTAGTCATTTCTTCCTGTTTTCTTCTCATTTCTTCATGTTTTTCTACTTTGCTCCTTTTTAGCTTGGACAATGAAATACCTACGAAAACACTAGAATACTCGCGGAATAATCGAAACTTAAGCTGAAATAACGTAATTATTAGTTGTAAATCAAGGCAAATATATGATACATTTTCGTGTTATCAACATTACTTATATGTCATGCCATAAACACTTTTATAAACACAAATACCAGTTTTATATGGTGTATGCACACCATATACCTTGACACACTAACAATCAACAATACACATTACTTATATGTCATGCCATAAACACTTTTTATAAACACAAATACCGAAGTTTTATATGGTGTATGCACACCATATACCTTGACACACTAACAGTCAGTAATACACGCTACTATATCATGCTATAAACACTTTTAAACACACAAATATACCTTAACCCATTTCTTGCAAGCTAACACTTCCAACACCAAGGAAGCTACCATCTCCCGCTTCATGCGAGCTACCATCTCCCGCTCCATGCGAGCTACCTTCTCCATGTTCCATCTTCCAATAAAATAAATATATTGGAATTAGCAAGAACAATATGTTAAAGAGCATGTTATAAGCAGAATGCACACAGAGAGGATATCAATTGAACTATACATATAACAACAATAATGAATGTGGGTTTATCAGAGTGGAACAATATTTGAAAAGCATAGAGTTAAACCAAACATAAACCTTAAAGAATCTTATCAGACATTAAACCAAACAGAAACCTTAGAGAATCTTATCAGACATTAAACCAAACAAAATCTTATAAGACATTAATCCAAACACAAAACACAAATAAAACAACATATTATCATAATATGACATAGGTATTCTCAAATGACATAAAACATAAAACACACATAGCACATAAGGAAACATAAAACACAAATCAAACAACATATTACATACTATGACATTCTCAAATGAAATACAACATAAAGCACACATAAAAACTAAACAAACATTAAGGAGCACTTCAAACAACAAACTATCAAAGTTAAAACAACATCAATACTAATATATAAACTTAAAAGTACCTGGTAATTACACTACAAGCCCTCTAATTATATGCTTATTCTTGACTAATTACAAGGGTTAAAATTGACCATCTACAAATTGCAAGTTTTAAGTTGATTCTGCATTTAATACGGCTGATGTGGCAACACCATACTTTTTGTAATTTTTATTTTATTTATTTTGATTTCTTTTGATTCTGCATTTATGTTGATTCTACATTTTATTTATTTTATTTATTCGTAATTTTTTGTTAAATAATAATTAATAAATTACAAGTTGGAAAGTGTAATGGTTGATTTGGAATAATAAATTGATTTTTCTGTCTTCCACACGACTAAACAACCTCTTGCCTTCCAAATACCTAAAAAACCCTAAAATCAGCTTTTATTCTAGATTTTCTTCTGCACGGTTCAACTTCCAATACTCAAAACGATTCATTTTCAACTTTCTCTAACCCATAAATATCAATGGGAAACCGATTCAAATGCCTAACCTCTTCTTCCTCCAAACTACACGTGAAAAAAAAAAGCAGTTGTCATCCAACTTCGTCTAACCCCTTCTTCGTGGTGTTTTGGTTCGTCTAACCCCTTCTTCGTGGTGTTTTGGTTCAGCTTTTGAGTTAAACTATGGCTCGCCCTATTGAAGATGTCAAGGATATCAATGAGTCAAAGGATTTATGGAAGATCGCCGTTAGGTGTAAACATATATGGTCAGTGCCAAGTGCTTCGAAAAAGGAACACATAGAGATGATTTTGGTTGATTCAAAGGTATGGGTATCACACATTAAGGTTGTTTTTTTATTTGAAATATTTATGTCTGGTAGTATAAGTCCTTTTTGTTTTGGTTATTTGTAGAGATGTATGATTCAAGTTATTGTTCCGCCTTTTTTGGTCTCAAAATTTAAAGAAGAACTCGCAGCAGGAAGTTCTTACATAATGCAGAATTTCAAAGTGTCAAGGAATGATTTCTCTTTTAAGTCGACTGTTCATAGTTGCAAATTGGTTTTCTGTGGATCAACTTCCGTTAAGAAGACAGAACTCCCTGATATTTCTATAAATTATCTCAACATACTTGGATTGGATGCCATAGTTCAAGGAAAATTTCAGTCTAACGTGTTAGTTGGTAAGTTAAGATTTTGTTTTATGTAAAGTTGTAACATGTTCTTAATGTAACTGCCATGCATTTTTTTAGATATTCTTGGAGCAGTAACAGACATTTCTCAATCTCAAATCAATGCTGATAACAACAAGAACAAGGTTGTTTTTAACATAACTGATAAGAGGTATGCTTAATGTCCTTGGTTTGTCACTATATTGTAGACCATAAATAAGCTGTTACGCATGTATGAATGAAACTGAAAATGTTTTTGAAAACAGCAAAACCGTCTTACAGTGTACTTTGTGGGGTGAACTTGCCGTGCAATTTTACAAATATCATACGAGTCATAAGGATGATAGCAATATAGTGGTTCTCCTCATTAATGCAAGGGTTAAAGAGTCTCAAGGTAAGAGTGTTTTATTTTTTAGTGAAATGAATACTTTTGAGACCAAGTGCAAAATACATGCACAATATGTTTATGTTTGATGAATCAGAAAAATGTTACCAAAATTGCAGGGGGTTTTCCACTGAACATCTCAAACGCTTGGAATGGCACGAAGTTATTGATTAATGATCTTAGCATTGATGAAGTTAGTGTCGCGGTGAAAATTGGATACGATAGTTATTTGTTAACTAGGATCGCATTTTAATGTCACCACCGGTCTTTGATTTTATCCAAGGGAAGGGAGAAAAACCAAATTCCCACAATGCAATGCAAATGCACTAAGATTCTAAGTTCGGGGGTTGGTTTTACCTAGGGAAGGTGTTAGCATCCTAGATATCTGTAGTACTCTACAGGAACCTCTTGATTTTATTTTATGTTATTTGTTATCTGTTTTGCTAAGGGTTTAAGGTTAGGTGATTTATTATTTTATTCCTAAGTGTGCTCGACAAGATATCGCATCTTGTGCTTACATATCCTGTCAGGAGGGAATCAGAGCACTTGTAGTTCCTTATTAAGGATACTAAAGTGTTTTAAAGGTTTAGGAGAGAAGATGAGTCATCATCTTAAGAAAACCACCACAGTTTTTGAAAATGTTTGTATTTTGTGGGGTATGGGATTGTATGTCCCTTTCTTTGAGATGATTAAAATATAATTCTCTTGTGTGGAGAATTAGGTGGACTAAAGTTTGATTTAAAAATCAAAATTAAAGGGGGACTAACCTAGGAAATCTATCCTAAGTTATCTAATTGACTTATCTTAAGGTGTCAATTATGATGCAAATGATGTGCACCATGCACAATAACATGGTTATCATGCATGGGATTTTCCCTTGGATATTAATGCAATTGATTATATTAGATTAGCGAGAGTGCTAGCAAAGTGGTGCTAGTCTTGTGTCTAGTGACCAAAAGGTTGAATGCGATGCCCTAAGGCAATCGACTTACATGGGTAGAAAATTGGCTCGACGTTGGATCGAGAGTTTTAATATTTTTTTAAAGGTTTAAAGTACAAAAGCAATGCATACATCATACATCATAAACAAAAGCAATAGCAAAGCATAGTAACAAACAAGACTAAACCTATTCCACACAAGCGTACGACTAAGCACTAAAGATTCTACCGTGGAACGATTTATTGGGAAAAGAGTTTTGATTTTAAGGTTTATTATTTTGAGGATTTATATTAAAGATTATCTTAGTTAAAAAAAGGGTTAAGGATCTCTTAATAAGAAGGTTTAAATTATTATTATTATTTTTTTTAGAGTTGTTATATTAAGAAGTTATTATTAATTTAAAAGAAAAAGTTAAAGATTTTTTTTTATCTTATTAAATAAAAAGGATTTTATTATTTTAATAACGAAAAAGTTTTAATTTTTTTTTTAAGTTTTATCTTTACAAAAAAAAGTCTTATCTTTTTTATTATAAAAACTATTAAGAAAGAGTTTTATTTTGTTATAAAATAAGTATTATTCTAAACTTATTGTAAAAGTTTATTATCTATTCAAAAGGTTTTATTATTTCTATTATCTAAAACTTATTATTTTTTTATTAAAAGAAACAACATATTTCTTTAAAAAGTCATATAAAATGTTATACTTATATTATAAAATAAACTTGTTTTAAATTATTTCTAAAGAAAAAAAAAAGGTTATATTATAAAAGAGTTATTTGCTTTAATTATTAAAAGAGAAAAAGAAAAAAATTAAGAAAGGGGGCAACATGTTCGCAAGGGAGAGAGGGTCCGCCATGGACCCACAGATCTCAACCATTGAATCCAAAAGCGAGTAAATCTAACGATCGATAAGGAGGGTGCACGGTATATGGTGTGTGTGTGTACGCATGTGATAATATGGCAATGAAAACAAGGGAAAGAAAACGAATCTCTCTTCTCTCTGCTCTGCCTACCCTCTCGTTCGCTCTCCCTCTCCGCTCTCGTTTGGACCAAAAGGGTTTCAAAACCCTAATTCCCAAAACCTCACCGTCTCTTATCTCTTTCGATCAAGCAAGCAATACCCTAACCCCGCACAGCCCAATACCCCAATTTCATTATGATTTTCGATTACAATTTACAATGATTATATGAGTAAAGCGAGAAACGGAAAAAAAAGGAAAGGACGGCGAAGGTTGAAGGCACGACGCGAACGGCTTCATGGATCTTCATTCAAGGATGAGTTTTCTTCATCTTTATACCTTTTGTGTGATTTGATTGAAGTTTCTTTGTCTGCTTTGCGTCCTTTATGCTATGATTCAACTTTTGCTCCTTTCTGAATGTTAGTTTATGATGGGTTTGTGGATCTCTATGTTGGTACAATTGATTGACTTCTGATGAAATGATGAACTGTTTATGTTTCTGATCTATGCGTTTTGATTTTTGATGAATTAGTTTAGGTGATGGGTTCGTAATGGTTTTGTTGAGTGTGAGGTGGTAAGAGATTTCTTGGGTGATGTTTCGTGTGATTTTAGTGTGTATGGTTTGTGTATGACCTTGATGCCTCTCTGTTTGCGTAGCGTGACACCTTTTATAGACATAGCAGATTTAATCCTCAATTGAATGCTGAGATTTTGAGTAAAGGGTGATTTCCAAATTGGTAGGAGCATGTTAGGGACAAGTTTAATTTTACCAAGATGGAATTTCCATTTCCAACTGATCGTGTTTTGGGAAATTAATGCCCTGCTTAATTCACTGTATTTGGATTGCTTTACCGATATAGAATTCTGATGCCTATTATTGATTTGGAATGTTTTGGTGTTGCTCTCGATTCTTTTCTTTTACCATCTGTCATACCTCAAATTTTGACCACTTAGATTTCCCATCATTGTGCAAATCATCATCACAATATGGATGTACTTTCATGCCTCATCAATCTCCTCAAGGATTGTTGAGCATTCACTACCATCAAGAATTAGGGTTTCAAGCCCTCTCAGAGTTCTTAGACAAAGGATCAATCAAGGAATGACATGATCTTCAACTTGTCTAACATCCACAATGGATCAAAAGGACTCCCACTTCAAGGATCAAGCACAGGGCTGCTCCCTTCTAGGTGGATCAAGTCTCAAGATCGATAGTATCACCAAATTAGGGTTTTGGTCGACCAGGGCCTCCAGATGGAAAATTTTCATCTGGGCACAAGCCAATGATCCAAAACATAACCTAATATACTCCATGGAACCTCATGGACCCAATCATCAAGTCAATTTTGCCTCAGGGGATGCATTCATCAAAAATCAGGAATTAGGGTTTCTTGACCTAATTCACCCGTAAGTTGACTTATGGGACAAACCATGAGCCAAGACCTCAAGAGAGGGTTTTAGGGTCTCTAATGAACTATATTGATCCATTTGGAACAATGGATTAATCCAAGAGGTTTGAGCAACAAGTCTCAATTTCGTCTGCACCACAATTAGGGTTTTAAGGAAAAAGTCAACTGTAACTTTGACTTTTGACCAGGACATGCTCCCAAGCCCTATGACATGCATCAATATACCCTATGACACCCATGGAACATGTCCATCAAGTTTGATTTAGGTCAAGGACACGATTTCCTGAAGAATTGCACAGTTTGGAATTCATCTGATAAAAAGTCAACTGTGCACAAAAGTCAACTTTGACTTTTTGAGATTTTTCACCAAAATGGATTTTTAAACCTAAAATTATGTTAATGTATGATTTGAATCATCATTCATCAAGAAAAATCAAGAAAAGTTGGATAACTTGTAAAAGGGGTAACCATAAAAACTTAGAAAATTTTCTAAGTTAAAAATAAAGTGGCTAGGGTACCAACTTTGGAGGGTCATAACTCCTAAACCACAAAGCCATTTTCTCCCATCCAAGGCTTGATTTGTAGATCTCATTGCCCTCTACAAAAACTTCAACTAGACCTAATTCCAATTCATTGGGGATTTTGAGTTATGGAGTGATCAAAGTCACTAAAAACATGAAAGTACAACTTTTTCAACACTTAGAAAAATTCTGGGCAAGGCAGATTTTGTGTTGAAACACCAAAACTTGTGAGATCTTTTCACATAGTTGCAAGCTGAATCAAGTCCAAAGATAAACATCAATGTTGTTGCAAATTTTGCCAAGAATTCAAAGAGCTTAACAGCATGAATTGATTCAACTTGAGCAAAGAGAAATCCATGCCCAAAGCCATGCTGCTGCAAGCTGTTTTGGAAAAAGCAGTTTGCATGTTTGCTTGCCACACACGATTTTGAACCAAAAACTTAGGATCAGCATGTCACAGATACTCAAACCAATCACAATGCATCTGATCCAATTGATAAGGCTGAGTCAAAAAGCCAAGGAATCTTCCAATTTGAAATTCATCCACTTTGGCACATTTTGCCTTGAATTCAAAGGGCATTAATGTGGAATAGTGCATTTTCAACAAAGTCACTCTACTCAGTCAAGTTCTCTGATTAAACAACAATAAAAACATTTGAAGAATGTGAATTTGGTCAAGGCATAGCCCTGCTCTTGGGAATGGCTAGTTTGCCTTGCTTGAGAAGAAATCCTCTAAGCCAATCCATGCAAATGTGATCTGATCCAGCAGCCATTCACTATTCCTCCAAGACAAAAGTTGATCACCTATAAATAGAGGTTCCAATGGATCATTCAACTCGCACCAAAGCCAGTTACAGCACTGCTTTCTCTCATTCTTCCTTAAACCTCAAGTTTTTTGGTTTTTGAGTAACCACTATTGGGTTTTGAGTTGCAGCCTTAAGCAATCAATTCCAATTGCTCAAACACATCACATATGATGCATTTGAGGTGTCCCAACACTTAAACACTGACTGTAACACCTCAGGCTCAAAATCACTCTTCAACCAAGCCATTATGCCTCAATTATGCAGGTGGAGGTCTCCAGCTTGATCCAAAGGGTTTCAAAGTGTTCCAAAGCTTGCAACACACTCCATAACATCCATTGAAGCTGTAGGGATCATTAATTTACAACTGGAACAAGGTTTGTGCAGAGTTCCATTTCAGCTTGCATCAAGGTAAGCCTCAAAACTCCAACTCCATGATCCATGCATATTTCCTCGCATGATATTTTTGCCAATTGCTTGCCATCATATGTTGATTGTTTTCCCTCAAAAATTTTGATCATAGCACTCATAATCATGCCTACTCGATTACTTTTGCAAAATTAGGGTTCATACGGCCACAATGATATAATTTGCTATACACTGAAAATGAATGAAATTGGGTATTGTCATCTTCTTCCTTGTGAAAAAACGCATGAGTTTGGTGTTTGAATCATGTCAAATGGTTAAGAGATGGGTGAGATAGAGGGCTTCATGCACGAGCTAGAGGAAGAAGATGGCCATGGCGCCATTCTCAGAAAATCCAACAAGTTCTCTATATATTTTTCCCTTGCCATGTTATATTTGAATTGGCATTGCGCCCCAGCGGTTCATCAGTTGGTTTTGTGTGTATTGGCAAGCGAGAGGTCTGGGGTTCGAATCCCCCTCGCCCCAGACTTCTTTTTATCACTTGTTTATTTTGTTATTTTTCATATTATTATTTTTAATGATTTGAAAAATTAATAACTTCTTCAATTTTTATCATTTTTTATTGGTTCTTTTTGCAATAATTCACAAAAATGTTTAATTATTTGATTTTACCAAAAAATCCCAAAAATATTATTTATTTCACATATTTGATATTTTTGCAAAGAATTAATGTTTTATGTGTTTTTAGCATTTAAAATATTTTTTCTCCCTTTGTTTTCTAACCCTAATTTGATTTCAATCATTTTGTAGGAAGAAACCTGATTTTTTTGGAACATTGATCCAAGATCATAATTTATTTTCATATATTTAACAAACATTGATCATTTTAATTGAATTTTTATTCAATTAAAAAATACATTTTGAAAATAAGTTAGGGTTTTGAATCAATTCCACCCTCATCAAACTTTTTTCAAACACTCTTGGGCCTCTAATAGAGTGTAAGACCCAATCCTTTGTAAATACAAACCATTTTAGGCCTCACTTATTGTATAAGTCCCACTGTATTTTCAAAAACCTCGGCGCGCTCGCCAATTCAAAAATCAAACCTTGGGCCTCTCCTTGACCTATAAGACTCATTCAAAACTTTTGGGCCTCTAATAGAGTGTAAGACCCAACCCCCTTTTAACCAAAAACTTTGGGCCTCACTTATTGTATAAGTCCCTTCGTATTAAAAGAAAATCTCGGCGCGATCGCCATTTCAAACGGAAAAAACAAACTGGGCCTACCCTCGTGTAGTAAGACCCATTTCTTTTCTTTAAAACTTTTTGGGCCTCTTGAGAGAGTGTAAGACCCATCCCTTTGTACAGAAAACCTTTTTGGGCCACAGTCACTTGTATAAGTCCCTCTGTACAAATTCAAACAGTGCGCTCACTGATAAAACCCTGGGCCTCTCCTTGAGCTGTAAGCCCCAAATCTTTCTTTTTCAAAGCACTTTCTCCTTTGATTTTGAATATACTATTGTTTTCAATCTTTCTTTGTTGAACAACTAATCAAACAGCATGGAAGCTCTACAACCGAGTAAGTGTTTATCCGCTTTCATTTACCGCTTTCATATACATATAACTGTATTGTGGGGCTGTTTCACTGTAAGTCTTCTTTCATAAACTCATATCAACTGTGTAATAATAGTATAGATATTTAGAGTTTCCCCAACAACTACGTCTAGAACTAGGTGACGCCGTTTCGTTTATTCGTAGAAATAGACAACTAGATCCCCAATAGGATCACCAGCTACAATCTTCTCTTCGGCTGTCCTCATTAGGAATTGTCAAGAAACTCTACTCCCAGAGATGAATGTATTCTCCGTGAATGGCATATTTGAGTTTCTTCCAAATTCTCGAACTTTCCTGACTTGATCTATTCCTCGTGAATAGCTTTCCTTGAATTTCTCGGGGTTTGGGGACCCACAGGCTTCTTAAAAGCATCGGCCTCCTCTTGGGCATCATACAAGGACCCACGGGCTTCCTAAAAGCAACCCCGCCTCCTCTTGGGCTTAGTACAAGGACCCTACGGCTTCTTAGAAGTACTCACAGCCTCCTCTGAGGCTTCGCATAATGATTCTTCCTCCGAGAATGATAGCCTCCTCTTGGGCATCGTACAAGGACCCGTCGGCTTCTTAAAAGTTTCCAGTCTCCTCTTGGACTTCGTACAAATTGTCCCGACGACCTCCTAGAGGTATAGGAACAGATATTAGTCATCTGCATAGAACAACCCTTTAAAAGAGTCTACTACTGTTTCTCAAAGCATGGTACAAAAGATGAAACTATAGACTTGGACAGTCTAATATCCTTGAGTCTCAAAGACATTCTCAAGCACCCTTCAAGAATAGGAAGGAACCCGTAGACTCGGACAATCTCAATACCCTTCAGATTTCCCACTTCCTTAAAGAACAGGAATAACCCGGATCCTCGAACCAAATCCTCGAGTACAACATTGCTCATATAAGAACTGATTTTCTCTTTAAAAATTAGTCTACTGAACCTGTCACTCAACTGAAATAGTAACCATAGCCTCCTTTTAGGCTTTGTATAATGATCCTTCGCCAGTGACGTTTAGCCTCTCTCTCGGGCTTTGTAGGAGACACATAAGAGACTCCCTCGTTGAGTCAATCACCTCTTTCGCCTCCATCTCGGGCTTTATACGAGATACAAAAAGGTTCTTATTGAGCCAAACAAACAACAGCCTCCATGTCGGGCTTTGTACGAGATACAAAAACTCTCTTGTTGAGTCAATTAGCCTCCATCTCGGGCTTTATACGAGATACCAAAAGATTCCCTCGTTGAGTCAAAACTTTTTAGCCTCTCTCTCGGGCTTTGTACGAGACACAAAATAGCCTCCTCTTAGGCTTTGTATAAGAAAACCACTGGTTGATCCAATTAACCTTTTAGCATCAAAGTTGTGCCTCGTTCACAATACACAAACATCAACAACTCCTTCCCCTCTATCTAATTGCTGTAAGCGGCAAGCCTCTGGATCATCTACATCCATGCCAATGTCCCTCTTTTAGTATGAGAAATTCCTAAGGAAAGATGGCATTACTCTACACTGAGTTAAAGTCTTCTCCTTCAGGTTGAAATCCCCTATAAAGGAAATTATGGCATTGCCGGATTCACAAATCCTGGTTAAAGTAATCCTCCTTTACAGTCAGTCACCCAACAGTTGTGACAAACAGACCCTCTTTAGAGATGACAAATTCTCTTTAAAGTCAAACCTCTTCAGCTTCACATCTTGGGCTTTGAACAAGATACAAATCACCTTTCGCTTCACGTCTTGGGCTTTGAACAAGACACCAAAATACTATTTCCTTCCATAGAATAGGAGGAACTACGAACGCTCTGATTTCCCTGTTTCAGTAAACGGGAATACGTAGGCATAGGATTGAAAGGAAAAAATCTTAGCGAGCACACTAAACAAAAACCCTAAATCCCATACTCCCATATATCATAATCTGAAGCAGTATCCTAATAAAATCCCAGAGAGAAAGCAGTATTGGCAAAAATACAAATAACCAGTACAAAGGCCCCACCACATTGATCGCATCCGTAACCTAACAGACCGCTATTTAAACTCAGTATGCAAAGCAGGGTTAATTGGAGACATCTATTTCCCTTCCTTCATCAGCTCACAATAGGATAAAAAATGAATCGGCCTGTAGTTAAAACTCAACCGCAGAAAGTGACCAATGCTTAAGAACCGCATCCAAAATCGCTCGCTACACCATCGTATCAAGTTTGGCACGACTTTGGAAAGGGTTGATTCAAACATGTCTGGTAACTTGGATGATGGTTAATGTATTTGGCTTAGTCGTGTTCTTGACTTTAAATGCGAAATAATGACTTTGAGGACTTCTGACTTGAAATGTTTGGTTTTCTTCAATTTGTGGCCATTAACTTTTGATCCTGTGTGATCATGTTTTAAAATTGAAGCATAGTTGAACTGGAGTTTCAGCTGCTAACCAAATGTGGTTGTTCTTATGCAGAGTAGTGATGGTGGTACGGATCATAGCAAGGGTCAAGGATGCTGTATTCATAGGCAAGCTCCGTGCAGTATAACTACTTGGAGCAAAGCCGGTAGCACTGCTGAACTGTGGAAGGTAATCAACATTACTTAATGGTTGATTTTGTTAAATTGAATACCCACGAATTTCGTCATTGGCCCCATTTAATTTTGTATTTGGGGGAACATGTCTCAGCCTGGTTGTCAAGTCTTTAGAATCATGCTGACCATGTTAGTATCATTTATTGATAGTCTGTAGATGATGCAAATCCTTTCCTATGTGATATCAGAATCAGAAGGTACCTCATAAACATGCATAACTTGAGTAGTCTTAGCAGGTATGTTGGCATAGAAATCACCACGTAGAAGTGTGCTTCGTTTATGATTATGGTAATTCTAAGTTGAGAAACAATGATTTTTTTTGCGCATAGGCTGTACAAATGGAACTTTTACAACCACGACAGTTCAGATGTTGATTTCAGGTCTGGTTTCAGGCTTCAAATTTGGTGATCTCAAAGGCGGTTTAGCAGGAACAAAATCAGAGAGTAGGTTTGTTTGCCTCCGTATTCAACGTTTATTTGGGACTGTACAGAGGTAATGTGATGAATTCACTCCTTTAGGCCAAGTTACCAGTTGTATAAGGTTTTGTTTTCTTGCTGTTGATTGTAATTTGACTATTTCTTTTGAAGGTGCATGGGAGAACATTGTAGGAAGAAAGCCACCTTATCTAAAACAATTTGGACTGTTTTATTCTATTTGATGGTAACTTCTAATTAATTCATTCTTTGGTGTGTTTTTCCTGTTCTATTTAAACATGCTTGTTGGATGATAATGATGCTCCCTTTCCTCTTTCGAATGCGGGTAGTTAAGGCTGAGATTTATCGTGATGGATGAGGTATATAACTTCTCATGAGGGTGATTTGTGTGGAATTGGGAGCACGCCGTTGTTTGGGGATGCTAGCACGTAAGAACTCACCGGGCCGTATCTGACCCGACTACCGTCCATGTTATCCTCTCTATATAAGGATCTCGTTAAACGTGGATGTAATAGTTATACCCTCTTGCTAAGCTGCAGTTGCAGTATAAAATGTAAATCCTTTAAAGGCCTTAGTCTTAATCCTTCAATCATCTAAGCGCAATGCTCAATTATTAACATCGTGTACTGTTGCATACGTGTGTATGAATAGCAGCTTGCAAATTGTTCTTTTTAGGGATGTAACACTGCAACTTGTTTTTTCTTTACCTTTGGACTTTAGAATTTATTTAACTTTAAGAGTCCACACATAAGTGAAGTAGGTAAAGTAGTATCTGATGCAGTTGAAGAAATATATTTCCCAGCTTGACAAATATTCTCCTGGAAAGATTTTTTTCAAGCATATAGTTCCATCTTTTTTTTACTGATTTCTCCAACCGGCGGACTGCTTACCCAATTCAACCAAAGCTTTGTAAAACTGTTTCCTTTTGTTAACGAGATTATATCATAAACATGGTTGCTCCTGTATGTGATAAATTCCAAACATTGGCCTTGCATTTCATAACATCTAAACTTGATAGAACTTGGGTATTTAGATCTTGCACCCTGAAGTGCTTATACAAGCCATTCAAAACAAAATCCTTCTTCTATTTGCATATATTATTTCCAATGCTCCTTGAGACTTTTAAATCTTGGTTTTTCATTAACCTTTGTAACGTGCTTATCTTATGCTCCATCCCGTATCTCACCATAATTTAGACATATCCTTAATTGCAGGTTAATTGTGTCATAAAATTTCTTAATTCAAAACCTCCATTAATTCTTGAAACTAAATCAACTTTGTTAGCTTGCTTAATACATGGCCTCGGGATCATTCTTAGAGTACGACTCAAGATATATTAAAACAAAAATTTAAACAACTTGAAATAAGATTCAAAAGAAACCTGAAAACCGAATCCCATGCCTTGAAATGAATCCATTCATATGTCTTAGGAAAATGATCATGTCATGACCATTTAGTCATGAGAATGAGGGCACACCTCCCTTTTATCTTTTCTTGAAATTGCCAAACCTACACAAATTGGTTAGTGATAAAAAACAAAGCACATAAGGACCTAAAGATGCTATGCAAAGAACAAGGGATCTTTGGGTCAAAAATTAGGGTGCGACAGATGCCCCTATTTAAGTTTCTCCTATTCGGAGATATGGAGATTGAAATCTTCGTCTCGACGAGATAGGAGAGACTTAAATACAAACATGCACAATTTTTGGCCCTAAGATGCCACAAGATGCACATGATATGGTATGAAATGATATGTAAGACAAAGGTCCTGTGAGGAATAATGTCACAGGGGAAGACTGAAGTTGAAACGCTGAAACACAGCTAAGGAAAGGAAGACCCGGCGAGGAACCGCTCAGCAAAGCAAGACTCCACAGGGAAAGATCCAACTCCACTGGGGAAAGAGACTACCAATTGACAATCACAGGGTGTCCTAAGCGGGGTGATAGACCAAAATAAGCTTCCGATGGTCAAAATATGATTCAGTTTCTTATTTAACTAGATGTTGCAACGTCTCGAAATGAAATGCTACGAGGTTGTCTGCCTCGAGCCAAAATCCACTTGAAAAAGGTAAAATAAACTTCCTCTAGTCTTAGGTCATAAGCCACGGACTGGTCTCAGTTCCTTCTTTAATCAAGCATTTCACTTGAAAAGGGTAAAAATAAACCTCCCCTAGTCTCGGGTCATAAGCCACGGACTGGTCTCAGTTTCTTCTTTAATCAAGCCTTTCACTTGAAAAGGGTAAAAATAAACCTCCCTCAATCTCGGGTTATAAGCCACGGACTGGTCTCAGTTTCTTCTTTAATCAAGCTTTTCACTTGAAAAGGGTAAAAATAAACCTCCCCTAGTCTCGGGTCATAAGCCACGGACTGGTCTCAGTTTCTTCTTTAATCAAGCCTTTCACTTGAAAAGGGTAAAAATAAACCTCCCCTAGTCTCGGGTCATAAGCCACGGACTGGTCTCAGTTTCTTCTTTAATAAAGCCTTTCACTTGAAAAGGGTCAAAATAAACCTCCCCTAGTCTCGGGTCATAAGCCACGGACTGGTCTCAGTTTCTTCTTTAATCAAGCCTTTCACTTGAAAAGGGTAAAAATAAACCTCCCCTAGTCTCGGGTCATAAGCCACGGACTGGTCTCAGTTTCTTCTTTAATCAAGCATTTCACTTGAAAAGGGTAAAAATAAACTTCCCCTCGTCTCGGGTCATAAACCACGGACTGGTCTCAGTTCCTTCTTTGGGGATAGAATATTTACTACCGGTTTACTGGGTAGTCCTCAAAGAAAATATTACCTACTACCGATTTATTGGGTAGTCAGCAAAGAAAAAGATTATCTGCTACCGATTTACTGGGTAGTCTATAAAGAAAATATTACTCGCTACCGGTTTACTGGGTAGGAAAATATTACATGCTACCGATTTACTGGGTAGAAAAGATTGTCTGCTACCAATTTACTGGGTAGGAAAATATTACTTGCTACCGATTTACTGGGTAGTCAATAAATAAAACATCTGCTACCGATTTATTGGGTAGTTGAAAAGTAATTCTGCTACCGATTTACTGGGTAGTCCATAGAGAAAATATTGTTTGCTACCGATTTACTGGGTATTCCATAAAGAAAGTTCTACTACCGATTTATTGGGTAGGAAAATATTACTTGCTACCGATTTACTGGGTAGAAAAGATTGTCTGCTACCGATTTACTGGGTAGTCAGCAAAGAAAATATCACCTGCTACCGATTTACTGGGTAGTCAGCGAAAAAGATTATCTGCTACCGATTTACTGGGTAGTCAGCGGAGAAAAAAGAATCATCTACTGGGGATAGATAAACTGTCTTGGGGAGACTGCCATTTGTCGTAGAAGTCTTTATGACCAAACTGCTCAAATGCAGTAATAATCGTTGGATAAATATCTTCTGTCTTCCGTAGAGATCTTCAAATAAACTCTTCTTGGGGAGACAAAGTGCAAAATAAATGCACGCTTAGACCGGGTTCAATATCTCAGAAATATCTGAAATTTGTGATTGTCAAGGACCAAAGTTCAATCCATGAAATAACTGGAAAGAAACGGTCAAACAAGGACCCCATCCATTGAGGATTGAACTCAACGAGGTTTATCTTTATCCACAAGTGGAAAAGAAAACTGAAGCAACCATCTTCCACGAGGATCGAACTCAGTGGGGAGTTAGAAAAAATGTGCTTTTTCTGCCTAGGGCTGACGACTCTACTTGGAGGGAGCAGACAAACCCAGATCACTTGGGATAAACACGACCAAAGTGAAAGAACAAACAAACACAAAATGCAAGATGCAAAATGCGCACATGCCATGAATCTACATGAAAGAATGCCATGATATGGTTATGCTTATGTTGACAAAACAACAACAAGAAGCAAACAGGATACAAAAACAAGCATCTCGATACGGATACTCGGCCAATCTTTGCAAGGTAGAAGCATCACTGGGGATGAAAGGAAATCCATATACGGAAACAAGTCCTGCTTCAAAGTTTCAAATCTCTCTGGGGAAAATAGAGCACTCCGCCTGGGGATGAACATCATGACTTCGCTTGGAATTGTCAGGAAAGATTCACTGGGAACGAACCAAACTCATGATCGCAAATACTTCATGGGGGTAAATAAATATCCATTGCAAACTGAAGCAGTCTGAATAAAAGTTGTAACTGGATAAAATAAATATCCACTTCATCGGGGGAACTTTGATCAATGGTAGTTTGAAAATATCGAAGATAAAACTTCGAGTGGGTGAAATAAACATCCGTCTTCACTGGAGAAGGTTGAGTCGAGGAGTGAAATAAACATTTGCTTTGCTGGGTAAGGTTGAAGTTGTAAGAAAAATCCAGCGAGGATCTTTAGGTTGCCGACTGAAGAAATCTTGCGTCAAACGTGCCATAACTTCTTGAAGTGGGGATTCTCCTGGGAATAGTCGTGACTACTTGAAGTAGAAACTTACTAGGGAGTCATCACACCATTTGAGACAAAAGCTCCTTAGGGTGTGGTGAAGGATGAAAACTCTGCATTGACATTGTATAATAGTCGCCATTTTGAACAAACATTTGCTGTGAATGGATGAAAAGTCTTCAATTCTAAAATGCCCCAGATCACATGGTTTATAAGAAGAAGTCATCCTAAGAGGATTTTACAGGAAACTTGGCGTCCCACAGTTCCAATGTTTTCTAACTCTTGGAGAGATTCGTTGAATCTTGGCATAACTGTCTCAGATTGACTGTATTCTGTAAAACTGAGTCTTCGAACTTATTCTTCAGATTATGGAGAGATTTACCAAATCTCGACGTAACTGCCCCAAATTGACGGTGTTTTGTATAACCGAGTCTTTAGGCTTGCCCCTTGGGGTCAGACTATGAAAGAAACAACTGGACAACAACTTGCCCCTGCTTAGTAGAGTCTTCAGGTAGCATGCCCCTGGATACTTTCATCTCCTTGAAATAGTACTAAATTTTAGCTCATCATTGCCACACGTATGTTAATTTCTATGATGTCAAGCAATGTTAGCAAGTAGAAAATGTTGATTCTGAAATTGCTAATGCAACACCATGTTTGTCTTGAAAATTTATTTAAAATATTTGGTGGTCGAATTACCGATTTTATAATGCCAACACGAATTTGAGCATAGCTCATAAGAGTCAGGAAACGATATCTCAATGAGTATGCTTTTGAAATAAACCTTGCTTCAATTAGGACTTTTAAGGGCTGTATTATGGATTGGTTCATGGTTTAAGAAACAAAGGATATAAGGCTCAAAGTGTGTTTGTTCCCACCCAATCTTCGTGATATTTTACTCCATTTTTGTTAATGAAAATTACCCTGCCCCAAGTTAAGAATGAGGGTTTTTTATTTGGAGAAGAAAACTCCTATTTCAAAGGCTCAAAAGGGTTAACGAAGGTTTATCTCCTTATATCTTCGGTGTTTAGGATCTTGAAACAATGCCTTATATCACTAGCAGAGTTTTATTCAAAAGCATACAACAAGAGATCTTGCGTTTGATTTCATCATCCTCCATCCAATTCTCTGCCAAGGCAGGAGATTGGGGTAGTATTGGCATAATAAAATAGAAAGAACATTTAAAATGAGTGAAACGAATGGGTTTCTTCAAGACAAACATTATTCATTGCACCAATTATTCAAAATAACAAGTTCTTACACGCAAATGACAAATGCATTAACAAATAAAAAGCATTACATGCGAAAAGCAGTAAATTAACTAAAGCTTTAAGGAGGTTGTCTCAGTATGAGCTTATGGTTTTCACATTAGGTCTAGAGTCTCCAAAAGACAAAACACCATGTCGCATTAGTCTTTGTACTTCATGTTGTTAAAGCGCGGGACTACGACACTCATCCTTTCTCTAGGGATATGAAGAAGTTCCTGATCCAACATATCTTGGAGATCCCTCTTCACAATAGAACATCCACGGGGATTCCTCGAGCAAATTTTGCAAAAAGCATGCTTATGCTCGTAGTGGGTAAGCCTACACAAATCGGCATGGATATCCACCAAAGATCCTCTTATTGAATTCACGTCAGAAATACGGTGTTCTTCGAGACATTCTTCCACAGGGCTTTCATACTTGGGCAACATACTTGTTGAGATGTTGAGCCCAAAATCCTTAAAAGACAAAATTCCGCTTTGCACTAACTTCTGTACTTCAGCTTTCAAAGCATAACAGTGTTCAATGTCATGACCGGATGCCCCTTGATGAAATAGACAAAAACGATCAAACTTAAACCACCATGGGAGATTTTTGGGATGGCCGGCGGTTTCCTCGCTTGCATCAGATTCTCCTGTACTAAAGCAGGATATAACTCAAAATAGGCCATTGGGATCGGGTCAAACTGATCCACGTGTTGTTTACTTTTGCTACAAGATCCTTTATACTTTTCTCGCGAAATGGCATCAGCAACTTGTTCCTTCTTCTTGAGAAAACCCTCTGTGAGATCCTTAAAGCTACCAGGAAGGTTAATGGGAGCCATAGAAATGGGCATTGGCGTGACTTTAGAACTCTCGGTCCCTTGAAACGGAGTCTGAGAAATATGAGGAGAAGGTTGATTTTGAGCAGCAATCAGAGTTTCAACCAAAGTATAGAGCCTTTCCACACCAGCCCTCAAAGCAGTCACTTCCTTGCGGAGTTAACGATTTTCTTGCTCAATATTGTCCATCTTCTTCCTTTGATCGGCCCGAGTATCGTATCGATGATTCAGCTTGACTGAGAAGAGAAACACAAATGAGAACCTGGAATGCAAAGGAATGCAAATGCAAATGATGTGTATGATGCAGAAAGATTCATGGAACTCAGCTATTTATAATCATCAGGGAATATCAAAAGGCTCGTCTTAATAATCATAAAAAAAATGGTTACAGTCATTAGTACCGGAATACTAAATGATTGATTTAATACAAAAATTAAAACGCGTCTGTATGCCTTACAACAGTCATAACGTAAAGCTAAATAAAAGCTAATAATGATGGATCTAAGGAGACTCTTCCAACGGTCTTTTTTGAGTCCTTTGACTTCCTCCAATTGAGCTTCTTCTAGAAATGTTGACCGAAGATTAGAATGGGAAAAGATGTCTTGGACCTTTCCTTTCTTGCAAGCAATAGCTTCTTTCCAATATATCCTCCTTTTGTAGTTATCTTGGCTTGAATATGAACCTAAGATAGGAAATGAACTTTTGTCCTGAAATAGTAACTTGGTCAGCTAAGAATATTCTTCATAAGGTGTCACCAACTAGTCCTCAGGAATAATGGTAGGCGGGAGTAGAATAACTTTTTATCTTGTCTTGAATTCTTCTTTGTCTGGCCACAAGGTCTCCAATCTCCTTAAATCGTCCAAGTTATGACTATTATAAGAGTACTTCAACGTTTTTTTTTCAAGAGTCTATGATATTCTTACGATGTTCACAAATGAGACTAAGTTCCATGAATCTTTGTGATATGATGCTAATGCAACACAAAGGCAAAGCACAAAACACAGAGCACACATAAGCAAACAAACAGACAAAAGTCCTAGGTTCAAAGGAGCGTGAATGGAGTCATGGTCTACCCATCCCATAAAGTAGTATGGTTTCAAATGTACCTGCCGAACGGGTTCTAAAAGTTCCCAGAGTCTACAACCCATCTTTCGGATATTATCGACTTCCCAAATCACTTGGTATTCAATAATATTCTCAAGAGGATCTCGTCTGAGTGTAGTATCGTGTGACAACTATTTGGAAATAGACTCCCGCATAGTCACCACACTACATTCTAAAAGGCCAAGTGGGTTTAAAGGTGCTACGGTCCTCAGTCTTAAGGGTTCTTGGTCGAAGTTAATACCGTCTTCACGAATGAACTCATTCAAACAATATTAAGTTCAAAACAACCTAAACTGAGCGATGATTTTCTCAATTCGAATTTTCAGGAATCGACTCCGTCAAAGTACCCTTGACCATATCATCTCCTATAATTATACTCATGTCCGGGTCTAGGACTCCTCACCACTCAAGAATCCCTCCAAACAGCAAAATAAATATATAACAGATAACATTAAAAGATCAAGTTAGGGGGAACCCTCTTATGAGTGTCCCCAGTGAAGTCGCCATTTCTGTCGCAGTGAAAATTGGATACCATAGTTATTTGTTAACTAGGATCGCATTTTTAATGTCACCACCGGTCTTTGATTTTATCCAAGGGAAAGGAGAAAAACCGAATTCCCATAATGCAATGCAAATGCACTAAGATTCTAAGTTCGGGGGTTGGTTATACCTAGGGAAGGTGTTAGCATCCTAGATATCTGTAGTACTCTACAGGAACCTCTTGATTTTATTTTATGTTATTTGTTATCTGTTTTGCTAAGGGTTTAAGGGTAGGTGATTTATTATTTTATTCCTAAGTGTGCTCGACAAGATATCGCATCTTGTGCCTACATATCCTGTCAGGAGGGAATCAGAGCACTTGTAGTTCCTTATTAAGGATACTAAAGTGTTTTAAAGGTTTAGGAGAGAAGATGAGTCATCATCTTAAGAAAACCACCACAGTTTTTGAAAATGTTTGTATTTTGTTGAGTATGGGATTGTATGTCCCTTTCTTTGAGATGATTAACATCTAATTTTCTTGTGTGGAGAATTAGGTGGGCTAAAGTTTGATTTAAAAATCAAAATTAAAGGGGGACTAACCTAGGAAATTTATCCTAAGTTATCTAATTGACTTATCTTAAGGTGTCGATTATGATGCAAATGATGTGCACCATGCACAATAACATGGTTATCATGCATGGGATTTTCCCTTGGATATTAATGCAATTGTTATATTAGATTAGCGAGAGTGCTAGCAAAGTGGTGCTAGTCTTGTGTCTAGTGACCAAAAGGTTGAATGCGATGCCCTAAGGCAATCGACTTACATGGGTAGAAAATTGGCTCGACGTTGGATCGAGAGTTTTTACATTTTTTGAAAGGTTTAAAGTACAAAAGCAATGCATACATCATACATAATAAACAAAAGCAATAGCAAAGCATAGTAACAAACAAGACTAAACCTACTCCACACAAGCGTACGACTAAGCACTAAAGATTCTACCGGGGAACGATTTATTAGGAAAAGAGTTTTGATTTTAAGGTTTATTATTTTGAGGATTTATATTAAAGATTATCTTAGTTAAAAAAAGGGTTAAGGATCTCTTAATAAGAAGGTTTTAATTATTATTATTATTATTTTTAGAGTTGTTATATTAAGAAGTTATTATTAATTTAAAAGAAAAAGTTAAAAAAAAAATTTTATCTTATTAAATAAAAAGGATTTTATTATTTTAATAACGAAAAAGTTTTAATTTTTTTTTTAAGTTTTAGCTTTACAAAAAAAGTCTTATCTTTTTTATTATAAAAACTATTAAAAAAAACTATTAAGAAAGAGTTTTATTTTGTTATAAAATAAGTATTATTCTAAACTTATTGTAAAAGTTTATTATTTATTCAAAAGGTTTTATTATTTCTATTATCTAAAACTTATTATTTTTTTATTAAAAGAAACAACATATTTCTTTAAAAAGTCATATAAAATGTTATACTTATATTATAAAATAAACTTGTTTTAAATTATTTCTAAAGAAAAAAAAAGGTTATATTATAAAAGAGTTATTTGCTTTTATTATTAAAAGAGAAAAAGGAAAAAATTAAGAAAGGGGGCAACATGTTCGCAAGGGAGAGAGGGTCCGCCATGGACCCACAGATCTCAACCATTGAATCCAAAAGCGAGTAAATCTAACGATCGATAAGGAGGGTGCACGGTATATGGTGTGTGTGTGTGTACGCATGTGATTATATGGCAATGAAAACAAGGGAAAGAAAACGAATCTCTCTTCTCTCTGCTCCGCCTACCCTCTCGTTCGCTCTCCCTCTCCGCTCTCGTTTGGACCAAAAGGGTTTCAAAACCCTAATTCCTAAAACCTCACCGTCTCTTATCTCTCTCGATCAAACAAGCCATACCCTAACCCCGCACAGCCCAATACCCCAATTTCATTATGATTTTTTATTACAATTTACAATGATTATATGAGTAAAGCGAGAAACGAAAAAAAAAAAGGAAAGGACGGGGAAGGTTGAAGGCACGACGCGAACGGCTTCATGGATCTTCATTCAAGGATGAGTTTTCTTCATCTTTATACCTTTTGCGTGATTTGATTGAAGTTTCTTTGTCTGCTTTGTGTCCTTTATGTTATGATTCAACTTTTGCTCCTTTCTGAATGTTAGTTTATGATGGGTTTGTGGATCTCTATGTTGGTACAATTGATTGACTTCTGATGAAATGATGAACTATTTATGTTTCTGATCTATGCATTTTGATTTTTGATGAATTAGTTTAGGTGATGGGTTCGTAATGGTTTTGTTGAGTGTGAGGTGGTAAGATATTTCTTGGGTGATATTTCGTGTGATTTTAGTGTGTATGGTTTGTGTATGACCTTGATGCCTCTCTGTTTGCGTAGCGTGACACCTTTTATAGACATAGCAGATTTAATCCTCAATTTAATGCTGAGATTTTGAGTAAAGGGTGATTTCCAAATTGGTAGGAGCATGTTAGGGACAAGTTTGATTTTACCATGATGGAATTTCCATTTCCAACTGATCGTGTTTTGGGAAATTAATGCCCTGCTTAATTCACTGTATTTGGATTGCTTTACCGATATAGAATTCTGAGGCCTATTATTGATTTGGAATGTTTTGGTGTTCCTCTCGATTCTTTTCTTTTACCATCGTATCAAGTTTGGCACGACTTTGGAAAGGGTTTATTCAAACATGTCTGGTAACTTGGATGATGGTTAATGTATTTGGCTTAGTCATGTTCTTGACTCTAAATGCGAAATAATGACTTTGAGGACTTCTGACTTGAAATGTTTGGTTTTCTTCAATTTGTGGCCATTAACTTTTGATCCTGTGTGATCATGTTTTGAAATTGAAGCATGGTTGAACTGGAGTTTCAGCTGCTAACCAAATGTGGTTGTTCTTATGCAGAGTAGTGATGGTGGTGCGGATCATAGCAAGGGTCAAGGCTGCTGTATTCATAGGCAAGCTCCGTGCAGTATAACTACTTGGAGCGAAGCCGGTAGCACTGTTGAACTGTGGAAGGTAATCAACATTACTTAATGGTTGATCTTGTTAAATCGAATACCCACGTATTTCGTCATTGGCCCCATTTAATTTTGTATTTAGGGGAACATGTCTCAGCTTGGTTGTCAAGTCTTTAGAATTATGCTGACCATGTTAGTATCATTTATTGATAGTCTGTAGATGATGCAGGTCCTTTCCTATGTGATATCAGAATCAGAAGGTACCTCATAAACATGCATAACTTGAGTAGTCTTTGCAGGTATGTTGGCATAGAAATCACCACGTAGAAGTGTGCTTCGTTTATGATTATGGTAATTCTAAGTTGAGAAACCATGATTTTTTTTTTGCGCATAGGCTGTACAAATGGAACTTTTGCAACTACGACAGTTCAGATGTTGATTTCAGGTATGGTTTCAAGCTTCAAATTTGGTGATCTCAAAGGCGGTTTAGCAGGAACAAAATCAGAGAGTAGGTTTGTTCGCCTCCGTATTCAACGCTTATTCGGGACTGTACAGAGGTAATATGATGAATTCACTCCTTTAGGCCAGGTTACCAGTTGTATAAGGTTTTGTTTTCTTGCTGTTGATTGTAATTTGACTATTTCTTTTGAAGGTGCATGGGAGAACATTGTAGGAAGAAAGCCACCTTATCTAAAACAACTTGGACTATTTTATTCTATTTGATGGTAACTTCTAATTAATTCCTTCTTTGGTGTGTTTTTCCTGTTCTATTTAAACATGCTGGTTGGATGATAATGATGCTCCCTTTCCTCTTTCGAATGCAGGTACTTAAGGCTGAGATTAATCATGATGGATGAGGTATATAACTTCTCATGAGGTGATTTGTGGGGAATTGGGAGCACGCCGCTGTTTGGGGATGCTAGCACGTAAGAACTCACCAGGCCGTATCTGACCCGACTACCGTCCACACTATCCTCTCTATATAAGGACCTCGTTAAACGTGGATGTAATAGTTATACCCTCTTGCTAAGCTGCAGTTGCAGCATAAAATGTAAATCCTTTAAAGGCCTTAGTCTTAATCCTTCAATCATCTAAGCGCAATGCTCAATTATTAACATCGTGTACTGTTGCATACGTGTGTATGAATAGCAGCTTGCAAATTGTTCTTTTTAGGGATGTAACACTGCAACTTGTTTTTTCTTTACCTTTGGACTTTAGAATTTATTTAACTTTAAGAGTCCACACATAAGTGAAGTAGGCAAAGTGGCATCTGATGCAGTTGAAGAAATATATTTCCCAGCTTGACAAATATTCTCCTGGAAAGATTTTTGTCAAGCATATAGTTCCATCTTTTTTTTACTGATTTCTCCAACTGGCGGACTGCTTACCCAATTCAACCAAAGCTTTGTAGAACTGTTTCCTTTTGTTAACGAGACTATATCATAAACGTGGTTGCTCCTGTATGTGATAAATTCCAAACATTGGCCTTGCATTTCATAACATCTAAACTTGATAGAACTTGGGTATTTAGATCTTGCACCCTGCTTGCACCCTGAAGTGCTTATACAAGCCATCCAAAACAAAATCCTTCTTCTATTTGCATATATTATTTCCAATGCTCCTTGAGACTTTTAAATCTTGGTTTTTCATTAACCTTTGTAACGTGCTTATCTTATGCTTCATCCCGTATCTCACCATAATTTAGACATATCCTTAATTGCAGGTTAATTGTGTCATAAAATTTCTTAATTCAAAACCTCCATTAATTCTTGAAACTAAATCAATTTTGTTAGCTTGTTTAATACATGGCCTCGGGATCATTCTTAGAGTACGACTCAAGATATATTAAAACAAAAATTTAAACAACTTGAAATAAGATTCAAAAGAAACCTGAAAATCGAATCCCATGCCTTGAAATGAATCCATTCATATGTCTTAGGAAAATGATCATGTCATGACCATTTAGTCATGAGAATGAGGGCACACCTCCCTTTTATCTTTTCTTGAAATTGCCAAACCTACACAAATTGGTTAGTGATAAAAAACAAAGCACATAAGGACCTAAAGATGCTATGCAAAGAACAAGGGATCTTTGGGTCAAAAATTAGAGTGCGACAGTTAGCAAGCTCATGGAAAGGTAAATGGTTGAATAATTTTAGTTATCATCATGTTGTATATGGTATTATTATCTGATATCAACCAAATATTACTGTTAAATTGTTATTTTGTAAATTGTAAATTTATCAGTCTGAAGGATGACTTGCCATTATTATCTACTTCAAGTCTGCAAGTGGATGCAAGTCAAAACTCATATTATTCTGAGTATGATAAGTTTGTGTGGAAGGCTGAGATATTGAGTCTTGCTGAAATATCAAGTCTGCAATATGTAAGACAATTATTTATGTGTAGAGTTTACATCATTAATATGTGACTTTTTTTTGGCATTTTTACAATTCGTTGTATCGTTAGGAGACTACCTGTGTTACTGTTGCTACGTTGGAAAAATTTGAGGTTGGCCAGTCAGGATGGTATTATGATGGATGTGTTGATTGCACAAAAAGTGTGTTTGTGAAAGATGGAATGCTTATTTGTTATTCGAAACACATAAGTGCAGAGCCAGTGCCAAGGTAATGTGTATATCATGTTGTGTGTTTTAAACCGTTTGGTATGACCTATAGTGAATTCTGAAATGAATAAGTATAAGTTCAACTAAGTTCTAACTAGAAGTTGGTTCAATGCTATAGGTATAAACTTGAAGTTCTGGCTGTTGATGGTAAATTCAAGTCCAGGTTCATTTTTTGGGACAGCGATTGCGTAAAGTGGATTGGAAAGTCGGCTCTTCAAATGAAAAATGATATGATAAAGGTAATAATTACACTGTTTTAAGTTTGTATATTTTAGACAAAATGTTTAATAAAGTTCTGTGTAATAACCTTAGGCCGGTGAAGATGATCCGCTGGAATTTCCTTATGAACTTGACTCGAATCTAAAAAAGGAGTTGGCTATTAGAGCAGTTTTCCAGCCTAAATATGGGCGACTTTCTGTTATTGGCTTCAAAATTGATGAATATACCCGTACAAAAATAAGGGAGAATTTAAAAAATATTGGTGTTCTCAAATGTTTTCATTCAAAAACATCTTGATTCAGCAAAGCTAACAGAATAGCTAACGAAACATAAACCACAAACAGAGAGAGAGAGAGAGAGAGAGAGAGAGAGAGAGAGGAACTTATATGGTCGGTGGTGTTCATGGTTGCGCCTTGTTTCGTGGACGGCGATGATTTTCGAATACAGCGATAATGTTTCGCGCGTGAAGAGAGAAGAAGAAAAAAACCCTAACAAAGTTAAATGTGAAACTGAATTGTTTTAAGAGTGAGACTTATTTAATTAGGGTTGGTAATGGTTGTTGCTGTCGGAGAATTTTATTGGGCCCTAACATATTCAACTCAATTCCACAATGACCTTATTGTGGCGGTCGGATGTGAATTTCACTAGGCCCAAAATTGCAAACCTAAACAGACCGACGTAACCCATATAAACCCACATTTTACTGAACTGGAGAACTGCTAAACCAGCTCACCCAAACCGTTGCTTAACGGGCTTCATGGTTTGGTCAGATTGGGTCGGTTTCAAGATTTTTGTCCAACTGTAGTGTGGATTCATACCCACCTTTGAATTCGCTCATAACTTATACTCGTTTGTTTTATCTTAATGAAATAACTTGTTAATAAAAAATAAAAATTAATGTTTTATTATTTTGAGTTTTGGCGTGCGAGACTTTGTTGAATTCTTAAAATATGTTTAGATGAGTCATTTTAATAAAATAATGTAATGTTTTAAAAAAAAATAATATAATTTAGACAAAATTTATTGTTTGGATAAAAAAAAAATGAATAATTATTAAAATGATGGAATCCTATAAAATATTTTGTCCAAGTAAATTTTATAATTTTAAAATGATACTTAAAATCAAATAATTTCAAATTTTTATTACATTCCATAAAATTTGAATGTCAAATTAATTAATATTATTATTGTAAATTTTGCAAGTTGATCTCCATATTTTCTAAAATTTTTTAATTTATTCTCAAAATTTGCAAATTAATCTTTAATGATGCTTAAAATTTACAAATTAATCCTCTTAAATTTTAAAAATGACAAATTAGTCCATATTTTTAAAATTTGACTCTACAAATATAAAATTTATAAAAATGACCTAAATGTTATGAATAATTGGATGATTTGTCTCCCAATAACTTCTTTCCTTATTTAATCAATTTGTATTTATTATAATGTTTATATGATGTCCTATAAATAGGACCAATCTCATTGTATACGATAGACCAACGAAATAATACATAATCGTTCTAATATTTCTCTCTTCTATTTTATATTCTTTCTCCTTATTTTATAACATGTTATCAGCACAAAACTCTGCTATATGAATGTTAACTAATTGTCTAAGAAGTGATACAAATAGTTTGATAATGAAGGTCTAACGATATGAAGCTCGAAGATTTAGAAGGTAATATTATTATTTTTTTTGTTTCGTAATATATATTTCTAATTCTGCCTATATTGTATTGATATGTTGATTAGAAGAAAAAAATCAATGATGATTTTCATGCATCCCAGAAGGATCAGATAAATGATGCTAAAATATCTCTGAAAGACTATAAAATAATGTGTTTGTTATATAGTTCTTGAAGAACTTAACAAATATCCTTGAAGGATAGAAAAATAATAATTTATTATATAGTTCTTGAAGAACTTATCAAGCATCTCTGAAGGTGAGCAACATAATAATATATTATATGGTTCCTGAAGAACTTATCAATCATCCTTGAAGGATAGCAAAATAATAATTTATTATATAGTTCCTGAAAAACTAATCAAGATCTATGAATGATTGAAAAATAATAATGTATATAGTTCTTGAATAACTTATAATGCATCCCCGGAGGATTGCACGAAAACTGTTTATCTTTATCATTGTTTGAAGATCTATGATATACCTCTCAAAAAATTATATATTTATAAAGGATCCCTATAGGATTGTTCAAAGAATGAATTACTTTTATTCATTCATCAAAGAATGGTTATCCCTTGATGATTGATAAGAAAATGATTATTTTGTCTCCATTGATCAGAAAAGTATCAATGACAATTTTCATGGATCTTAGAAAAATTGACAATCACAGAAGGATTGCATGAATAATATTAATAAATGTAAATTTATTAAGATTGAAAAATATATATTATATACAAATTATTTTATATTTACTAGAGATTGAAACAAATTAGAATAATGGAATCATATGTATTATGGTAAACCAGATGTTTACAAATCACACTTAAGTGTGTTGTTGGCAAAATCGGTTGGGTCATCTCAGATGTATTATAATATGATAACTAGTTTTGAAGAACCAGAAGTTTCTTCAATCCAATAAAATTTATGTGTCCCTAAAGGAAAAATTTTGAAAAATTGAGTTTTTATGACATTAATTGTTGCATCGACTAAAAGATCGTGCATATGTTTATTCACAGCCAGAAGTTTGTGAAATTATTTTCTCATCTAAGATCTTGTTTTCTAGATTTTTCAGAAATTCCTTGATAAGTATCACATATATTACTAAAATTAATATTGAACATCTTGAAGAACATGCTCATAAAAATGGACTTGAAGATCCATTCTTTAGACGTCTAAAGTTAGTTATATAGTTGATACTTGTGAGATCATCAATTCTAAATTAGATATTTGAAACACACAAAGTATGGTATTAAGATATTTATTCGCATTAAGCCAACAAGTTAGTGCATGATAATTCTCCCCTTAACTTACAAATTAGTTTAGGTTCATAATATAATATTTCTCATCTAAGTAAACTTTTGGATGTATTGTAATTATTCAATTGCTCCAATATAGTACGCTAAGATGAGTTTTGAAAGAATGTTGAGAAAATGCATTTTATATGAATCTCGTATTTGAGGTTTTATCTTGGTCCAATAATTGGATACTTGCTTGAAGTCCAGTAGGCTGATTATCACTTTATAAATTAATTTTCTCAATATTAGGGGGAGAGAATAAGCAGCTAAAAGTGTGAACCAGAAGTTCAAATGAACAATTTGAAATAAAATATTATTATATCATTTTGATCCTTGAAGTTCAAAACACAATTCATTTGCAAAGTTTATGAAACAAATTATTAGCTGCTAATATTCCACTCAAAGTGGATTCTCATATTGGACAATATAATATTGCAAATGACTTATAACTGTGCCTGAAGCGTGGTAGAAAAGTCGATTCCAATGTTAAAAGTCATCTACCAAGAAAAGAAACTAAAGTTAAAAATGACTCAAATGAGGATATGAAAACTCTAAGAGCACTTTGACATAATTTAATTTTGAGTTTCGGAAGAACTAACAAGGTACCTGAAATTTATGAAAATTAAGAGATCTTGATAAATTATGTCATGAATGGAATATGATGGAACCAAAATAAAGTCAATGTTGACAATGTCTTTGTATACAATATAGCGCTAAAGATAATAAATAATAATGAGGATCATGAGTCAATATCTATCAAAGATTGTAGACAAAGTGAGAATTGGCCAAAATAAATATATTCAATTGAAGACGAATTAAACTCACTTTACAAGTGACTCGATTTTGGACTTGTAGTTCGAACACCTCAAGGTGTAAAACCAATTGGATATAAATGACTTTGTTTGTGAAAAAGTAAAATAAATGGTGAAATTGTGAGATACAAAGCTTGAGTTGTTATTCAATAATCTTCACAAAGACCTAAGATTTATTTTGATGAAACATATCCACTCGCAGTGGATGCAATTCAATTCTTGATATTTAATTAAGTTTGTAGCACATGAAGGGCTTAATTTGCACATGATGGCTTATCTGTATGGTTCACTTGATAGTGAAATTTATATGAAACTCCCTGAAGGGTTCAATATACCAGATGCACACAACTCCAAATCTCGAGAAAGCTACTCCATAAGATTGAACAAGTCTCTCTATGGGCTGAAACAATATGGACGAATGTAGTATAATCATCTCAACTCTATTTGTCCTTGTATTTTTATAAAAAATATCAGGAAAGAAATTTGCAATAATAGTTGTCTATGTGAATGACATAAATATTATTGAAACTCCTGAAGAGCTTCCAAAAGCTATGAATTGCTTAAATAAAGAGTTTGAGATGAAGGACCTAGGAAAGACAAAATTATGTCTAAGTTTGCAAATTGAACATTTGGCCAAAGGAATATTTGTAAATCAAGAAGGTTATATAGAAAAAGTGTTAAAATGCTTCTATACGGACAAATGTCACCTGTTGTCTATTCCAATGGTTGTTAGATCATTAGATGTGGAGAAAGATCCTTTTAGACCTCGAGAAAAGGATGAAGAGTCGCTTGGTCTTGAAGTACCATATCTCCGTGCAATTGGATCACTAATGTACCTTGCTAATTATACACGTCCTGGTATATCATTTGCGGTTAATCTATTAGCAAGATACAGTTCTTCACCTACACGAAGACATTGGAACGGAGTCAAACATATACTTCGTTATCTTAGAGGTACAATAGACATGAGTCTATTTTATACCAAAGTATCCAAACTCGAATTAACAAGTTATGCAGATGCAGGTTACTTGTCAGATCCTCACAATGGTAGCATAAACAGGTTATTTGTTTACATGTGGTGGTACAACAATTTCATGGAGATCAGTGAAACAAACAATATCAGCAACTTCATCTAATCATGCAGAACTTTTAGCACTACATGAGGCAAGTCGAGATTGCGTTTGGTTGAGATCCTTAATCCAACACATACAAAATACTTGTGGTTTGTTTTCAGGAAAAATAAATACGACGACCATATATGAAGATAATACTGCATGCATCACTCAATTGAAAGATGGTTACATTAAAGGAGACCGAACAAAACATATCTCTCCAAAGTTCTTTTTCACTCATGATCTTCAGAAGAACAGTGATATAAACATCCAACAAATTTGTTCATGTGACAATCTTGCAGACCTTTTCACAAAGTCAATCCCAAGTAGTACTTTTAAACAACTAGTATAAAAGATTGGTCTTCATCATCGAAGAAATAATCGTTTAGCTGAGGGGGAGAAATAAATTTGTTTTAAAAGGATATTGTACTCTTTTTCCTTCACTAGATTTGTTTTAAAATAATCGTTCTAGTAAGGTTTTAACGAGACATATCCAAAACAAACATCCAAGGGGGAGTGTTATGAATAATTGGATGATTTGTCTCCCAATAACTTCTTTCCTTATTTAATCAATTTGTATTTATTATAATGTTTATATAATGTCCTATAAATATGACCAATCTCATTATATACGATAGACCAATGAAATAATACATAATCATTCTAATCTTTCTCTCTTCTATTTTATATTCTTTCTCCTTATTTTATAATACTAAAAAAATATAACTACAATTTATCTTAATTCTTTATTAAAAAAAAAATTAAAAAAATAGATTTTAATTAAATCATTTAAATTACTTAAAATTTTAAATTCTTTAAAAAAATTCCAATTGCTTCCTCCAAACAAAACTTTAATAAATAGGTCCATGTAGAAACTTATAATTAAGGAGTAAATCAAGTCCAAGATGATCAGGAACTTTAGATGCTGCCAAAACGAGTTGCTTGCGGAAGTGAACATATATCAAGACAAGGCACGCCTCTTCGTTGGTTAGCTACTATAAGACTATTGAACAAGAATCTAACCCGTTCTCACCAAATTCCTCTTTGTTTTTCAATTAAAAACCACGTTTCATTCAAAATACTAATATTTAAATTTTTCCTTAAATAAAATCTGGTAACAACGTAAAATTATATTTAAATTTTGAAATTCCCACATGTAATTAAAGGTTTTTTTTTTTAATAATAGTAATATATTGAAATAAAAAGGAAGGGTCAAAGTTACAAAAAGGGATCAAGTTAGCTCATCATAACGAACTAAATCTAAAGAACGGTATTAACCTATACAAAATCATTTCGAATTCCCAAAGGAATGAAATAAAAAACAATGGAAGAGTTCGTGCTACGAGCAATATTTGCAAGAGTGTCCGCACAAGAGTTTCTTTCTCTAAAAATATGAGTGATAAAAAGGTTAGAATTAGTAAAATGACCTATAAGATTAATCCAAGTGCTCCTAAGCTTCCAGTGAACCAAAAGAGGGTTGGAATAGGCTTTGATGACCAAGGAACAATCCGTCTCAATCCAAAGCATATTCCAACCCTTTCGAATTGCAATATCCAAGCACTTGATAACCGCAGAGACCTCGGCAAAAAAAGAAGAGATGGGTTCAACAGAGTCGGCAAACCCAAGAATGAAATTTCCTAAGTGATTCTTGAAAATACCACCAGCTCCGGCAGAATTTGATGAAGATTTGAAATCTCCATCGTAGTTGCATTTTATCCAACCAACAGAAGGAGGACACCAAACCACCTCAATGATGTTGGGAGCTCTAGGAGGTCTGATGGTGACATCAAAGGATTTGATAATAGAGAAATCAGAAACAGAAATGCGAGAGCACATTAAAGTATTATCGCCTGTAGTTTTCACCATCCTACTAATCAAAACGATGGAGTCCCGAATGGAAATTTTTTTATTATTGTGCTTCATCTCATTCCTCACCTTCCAAATCTGAGATAGAGAGAAAATTAAAGCAGCTTTGGAAATAAGAGCTACTTGTGCCGATTTTCCGGTCGAATAATTCACCACAAGCTCCGAAATAGACATAAAAGAGCTGCTGATATTAATTATATTTCTGAGCCAAAACCAAATCCTCTGCGCATACAGACAATTAACGAACAGATGATCAATAGTTTCCACACCGGCATTGCAAAGACAGGAGCGAGATACCATTGCGACACCCTGTTTCACCACCTGACAGTCCGTAGAGAGTTTCCAGACAAGTAAGGAGTGCCTCGGAGGGATATCAACACACCACAAAACCTTGGCTCAATCAACTATTGTCGCACCTAGAGACTTCGCGGTGTAAGCATCTTTGAGTGTGAGCACGCCATTATCAGAAGGAAGCCAAAGAAGGTTGTCTTCAAAGTCTGAAAGAATAGGAGGAATGAAGGAGGAGAGGAAAGAGAACCACTGCTGCCAATTACATGGGAGAATCCAAGTTCTGTCATGAAAAAAGTCAGAAACTTTACTACAAGAAGAGATGCCTTTGGAAGCCAAATAGTTCAGAGAAGTGTAATTTATCAGCGGCTGGCCACACCAGTTATCGAGCTAGAAATTAACATCCGTGCCAGAACCAATTAACCATCGAGTATTAGAGCGGACCATCGCAATCTCAGTTTTTGCACCAGGCCAAAGAGTGGAGAAAATATGGTATTTGATTATCCCTTGAGGCCTAAGAATTCTCCTCCTAAGAATGACAACCCAGTCATTCCTGCTACTAAAAATCTCCCAGCAAAGCCTTTAGTTGAAAGCCTCATTAAGCCGCAAAATGGATCTAAGACCAAGACCACCACAATCAAGAGACTGACAACACTTTTTCCAAGCCACCATGAACATACACCGTTTATGAATATCACCCGTCCAAATGAAATTCCTACACGCTTGTTCGAGGTTTTTGATTAAAGAAATGGGCCAAGAGTAAACAGCCATAGTGTAAGATAGCATATTGTAAACCGTAGACTTTACAAGCGGATCCTCCCTGCCATTGAAAGAAGAGCTCTCTTCCAAGAAGACAGCTTTCCAATAATTTTGTCGGCAATCGGCTGTAAATGGCAGGCCTTAACTCTACCTTTAAATAGTGGAACTCCCAAATAGGTGAAAGGAAGATTGCCACAATTGAAACCAGTCAATATTTCTAGAGTGACGGTAGTGTTAATATTTCTATTTTTAAAAGCTTATACAATTTTTTTTCTGCATTATCACGAGCTTGCTTCTAATGATCTAATGAGCCCAGTTGTTTTATCTTTAAAAAAAAATAGTTTTTTATTTTAATTTTGAAAATAGATTCTACAAAAACGTTTTTCAAAATATTACAAGTTTTTCTAAATTTATTTTTTATAAATTAAAAGATTAATTTTGACATACTATAACATAAACATACATTTTTGAAGATTAAAATATAGTCAAAATCATAGTTTTTTCAAAAAGTTGTATCTCAGAAATGATTTTTATGAAAAACTATTTGAAATAACTTCAAAATTAATTGATTTTTTAAAAATTTGATATAAAAAAAAAATTCGATAAAATGATGAAATAAATAAAATAATATTTTAAGAATAATTATTCAAACCAAATTTTTAATTGAAATTTTTATGAAAAGTTTCTTTGTAAATTTTTGTTTACACTAAAATATGTTACACTATAAAAATTATTTTTAAAAAAATCAAAACAAACGGATACAATATGACTAACTATTTTAGTGAATTTTCTTTCAACCTTATTTTATTTTATGAAAGGGTCGGTGCCCTGGGCACTGACGTGGGACATTGGTTAAAAATTACAAATATAAAAAATATTATATGTTCAAAATATGCATAATACTTTTTAAAATAATTAATTATTTTTATTTTAGTATATTAAATACCTATATTTTTTAAAAACAAATTAATCTCTTAAAAAATATTCAATTGATCTTTAAATTTTTAACGAATATCCCGAAGACACTCGTTAGCATTTTTCTTATAAAAAAGGTTTGAATATGAAGTTTAGTCAAGAGAAATTATATTTTAACTTAAATTTAATAATAAATAGATAGTCAATTCAATTAATTTACATATTTAATACTATTCAGTATCCATTGCATGATTAATAAATAATTTAAAATTTGTCAACTTTTGCTTTTGATTTCTTTAATGTAATATTGCCTTTATTTAGTAAAATAGCGGATGATTTATAAATTAGTTGATAATTTATAGCTTATGACAGATGAATAATATCTAATAATTTATATTTAATAATTTAATTGAAATGTTTGATAAAATTAATAGTTCAACTAACTGATAAATATAAAATGACATTTTTTAATTAACATTAAAATGAAGTACAAGTCACTCAAATCCTACAAATAACAATATATTGAAATTGGCAAATCCTACAAATAACAATCTATTGAAGTTGGCAGAAAAAAAGTCAATTGAAGAAGGATAAAGAAACATGAAAAAAAAAACGAGAAGAACAAGTTTGGCGACAAACACCGGTTATTGGAGTTGTAGTGATTAATTAAAGAAAGCAACAATGATGGAAATAGAGGAGGAAAAAGAGAACACCATAGGAAAGGAGAAAGTGGTGTAGAAATACATGCTCTCTCTCTCTCTCTCTCTCTCTATTGCATTTTAATTTTCGTAGGATATTGCATACTCAGGTTGTAGAAATACATGCTCTCTCTCTCTCTCTCTCTCTCTCTCTCTCTTGCATTTCAATTTTCGTAGGATATTGCATGCTCAGGTTTTTAATTCTTAGCGTAGTTCATTGTTTCATTCAGTTGGTAGCGATTTATTACGTAAGGCTAGGTTTTGTTAGAATTAATACCTAATTGAACTTTAGTGCTAATTAAAATCTAGATAACTAGTGTGGTTAGAATCCGATATTAATTGAATCATTATACATGACACTCCTCGTGTAATCTACGATTACTCAATTAATCATTGTCTTCAAACAATTTGGAAATTTGTGAATTATGAATTGTTGAATGTAATCCATTGTTGTCGAAGTCGAAGTCGAAGACAACAGGTTGTTGTCTAGTGTCGAAGTCGAAGACAACAGGTTGTTGTCTAGTGTCGAAGTCGAAGTCGAAATAGCATGTGTCGAATTGCTTAGTGTCGAGTTGTCGAAAATGTTTGTTTCGACAGATTCATTTAGATGGGATTCAGATTTTGCTTTTATTAGATTAGATTTGATTTGATATGATTTAGATTAGATTTGATATTTTGGGCTTTTATAGTTTGGGCTTTGTCTTGAGATGCAAGCAAACCTAATTCTATAAATAGGGAGTTTCCCTCATTATTTTGTATCAATTACAACACTTTGTAATTTCTCACAGAATTCTGCAGTTGCAGAGTGAGTAATAAGAAGAGAGAAAATCCCACAGTTTGTGGGTAGCAAGAACACTATTCATCTTCTTCTTCCCTATTTTCTTTCTACTTTCCTGTATAATTGTTGCGTGATAGTAGGAATTCCCATAGTTTTTGGGTTGATTCCAACATCTGGTATCTAGAGCTCCGGTTTAAGAGATTCAAGGGCAAGAAATCGCAAGAACGTGATGGCTACGAATCATCCAAACGACCATTTTCCAGAAAACCTTCCAATTCTCAAGAAAGATAATTATCAGAATTGGTGCAAGCAAATCAAGGTTGTTTTCTGTTATCAAGATTTGTGGGATCTTGTGAAGGAAGGAATAACAACTCTTGAAGAAGGTGCGACGGATCAAGAAAAGGTTGCATTCAAAGAATTGAAGAAGAAAGATTATAAAGCTCTCTTTATAATCCATCAATGTGTTGATGCAGATAACTTTGAGAAAATTAGTGATGCAGAAACAGCGAAGGATGCATGGGAGATTCTGGAAAAATCGTTTGGAGGCGCAGAGAAGGTGAAAGAGGTGAGGTTACAAACTCACAAAAGGGCGTATGAATTGCTTCAGATGGAAGACAATGAGAGCATAACAGATTTCTTCATAAGAGTAACGAAACTTGTGAATCAAATCAAAGTGTGTGGAGAAGTGTTGACGACGAAAGCAGTTGTCTCAAAGATTTTGAGATCGTTGGCTCCAAAATTTGATCACGTGGTAGTAGCCATAGAAGAATCAAAAGATTTGTCGAAGGTGACGAAAGAAGAGCTTCAAGGGACGCTTGAATCTCATGAACAAAGAATGGCTGAAAGAGCTGCAGGCAAGTCGAAGAATGATGTAGCCTTGCAAGCTCAATCAGCGAAAGATAAGAAGGGTAAAGAAAAGATGGTCGACAAACGAAGCTACAACAATTCGACAGGCAGAGGAAATCAGCAAGAGGCGAATTGGTCGAACCATAGAAGGACCCAGAACCAAGGCAACCAAAGAGGTGGTGCTGCAGGTAGAGGAAGAGGTGGTGGTCGAAAGCCTGACAAAAGCCACATTCAGTGTTATAATTGTCACCAGTATGGTCACTATACGACAAAATGTCCTGAAAGAAAGAATCAAGAAGATGATGCAAAGCTGGCGAAGCATGAAGAAGAAGAAGGTATGATGCTGATGGTTACAACCAGAGATAATGAGAGTTTCAAGGACCAGTGGTACTTGGACTCAGGATGCTCATCACACATGACTGGGAGGAAAGATTGGTTTGTCAACATGAAGCCCTCGTCGAAGAACACGGTGAAGTTTGCAAATGACAACACTCTAGCAGCCGAAGGTGTTGGTGATGTTCTGATTATGAGGAAAGATGGCAAAAGGTCAACAATTTCCAATGTGTTGTACATTCCAGGCATGAAGAGTAATTTGCTCAGTATAGGGCAGCTTGTCGAAAAGAACTACAAGGTAGTTGTTGAAGACAAGATGATGAGAGTTCTCGACGCAGGTGGTAGGTTGATCTTGAAGGCTCCAATGTCTCAGAATAGGACCTTCAAGATTGAACTCAATGTGATGGAGCACAAGTGTCTAGCAACAGCAGCCAGTAGAGATGAGTGGTTATGGCACTTTCGACTAGGCCATCTCAACTTCAATGACATCAGGGAGCTGAAGAGAAGAAATATGGTGTCAGGATTACCAGAAATCGACATTCCTAGTGAAGTTTGTGAAGAGTGTGTTCAGTCGAAACAACACAAGAATAGCTTCAGCAAGGATGCAGGAAGGAAGTCGAAGGTAATTCTTGAAGTCATATACTCTGATGTATGTGGTCCAATCCAGGTGGATTCGATTGGTGGCAACAGATACTTTGTCACGTTTATAGATGACGTCAGTCGAAAATTATGGACTTATCTCATCAAGAAGAAAAGTGATGTGTTTGAAGTATTTGTCAGATTCAAATCCATGGTCGAAAGACAGAGTGGTCGAAGGTTGAAAACTCTGAGAACTGATGGTGGTGGAGAATATGTGTCGAAAGAGTTCGATACATTATGTAGAAAAGAAGGGATTGTGCATGAGGTGGTGCCACCCTACACTCCACAGCAGAATGGGATTGCAGAACGCAAGAACAGAACCATCATGAACATGGTAAGAAGTATGTTGAATGGAAAGCATCTACCCAAAGAATTATGGGGAGAAGCAGTTTCGACAGCAACATATCTTTTGAACAGGTGTCCGACAAAGAAGCTTGAAGGAATCACGGCAGAAGAATGTAGGTCTGGTGACAAGCCTAGCCTTAGTCACTTAAAAGTGTTTGGATCTATAGCACATAGACATGTGCCAGATCAGTTGAGAAGGAAGCTTGATGACAAGTCAAATCAGATGATCTTGATAGGATATCATTCGACAGGTGGATACAAATTGTTCGACCCAGTGAACAAGCAGATTGTGATCAGCAGAGACGTGATCATTGATGAGCTTAAGGAGTAGGACTGGACAGAAAATGTCAACAAAGATTCAGTAAGAATCAGTTGTGAAGAACCAGCTAGAGAAGCTGAAAGAGAAATTCGACAAGAAAGTGTCGAAGACCAAGCAGAACCAAGTAGACCTCGTCGAACAAGACAAATGCCAGCAAGATTGCAGGAATGTGTGATTACATCAGATGATGTTGTCGATGAAGAAGGTGAACTGGTACACTATGCTTTCTATGCAGATGTCGAACCTGTCAATGCAGCTGAGGCATTGAAAGATTCGAAGTGGGTGAAAGCAATGAATGAGGAAATAGAATCCATCGAAGTCAACAACACCTGGTCACTTGTCGAATTGCCTGAAGGCAAGAAGGCAATTGATGTGAAGTGGGTTTACAAAGTAAAGTTGAATCCAAAAGGTGAAGTAGTTCGACACAAAGCAAGACTCGTAGCGAAAGGATTTCTTCAGAAGGAAGGAATTTATTATGACGAAGTCTTTGCACCAGTTGCTAGGATCGAAACAATCAGGTTGGTTGTTGGTCTAGCAAATATGAATAATTGGCACACATGTCAGATGGACGTGAAGTGTGCATTCCTGAATGACCCCTTAGACGAAGAAGTTTATGTTGCACAACCAGTTGGGTTTGTGAAACAAGGCAAAGAGAGAAAGGTGTACAGGCTGTATAAAGCCCTGTATGGACTTAAGCAAGCTCCAAGAGCTTGGAATAAGAAAATCGACAACTTCTTAAGGGAGAAGGAATTTGCGAAGTGCACAACTGAGCATGGAGTATATGTAAGAAGAAGCAATGGCGAATTGCTTATACTATGTCTCTATGTCGATGATCTGTTGATAACAGGAAGTTGCAAGAAGGAGATCGAAGATTTCAAACGTAACCTGAGTGAAGAGTTTGAAATGTCAGACTTGGGAAATCTCTCATATTTCCTTGGCATCGAATTCTACAAGAGTAGTAGAGGTTTGATGATGCATCAAAGAAGATATGCAGGCGAAATATTGAAGAGATTTGAGATGCAAGATTGCAACCCAACTTCGACTCCAGCTGAGCCCAGACAGCAACTGTCGAAAAATTCAGATGAAGATGATGTCGACCCAACCCAATACAGAAGACTTATTGGGTCACTTCGATACCTTTGTCACACAAGGCCTGACTTAGCATACAGTGTTGGTATGGTAAGTAGATTTATGCAGAAGCCAAAGGTATCACACCTAGCAGCGGTGAAGAGGATACTAAGGTATCTGAAAGGAACTCTCGACTATGGCATTTTGTTTCCAGTAGCTGATGAAGGGAAAGAATGCAAGTTAGTGGGATACACAGACTCTAGCTGGTGTAGTGATGTAGAGGATAGAAAATCCACAGCTGGATATGTGTTTATGTTAGGTGGCGCACCAGTTGCTTGGAGTTCGAGAAAGGAGCCAGTAGTGGCATTGTCATCATGCGAAGCAGAATACATTGCTGCTTCTCTTTGTGCATGTCAAGCAACATGGATGGTGAATCTGGTCGAAGAAATTACATCAATGAGTCATGGAGCAATTACCATGAAGATCGACAGCATGTCAGCTATCAACTTGGCGAAGAATCCAATAGCTCATGGTCGAAGCAAGCACATCGATATGAGGTTCCATTATCTTCGAGAGCAGGTAGCAGAAGGGAAGATGAATTTGGAACACTGCAGAACTGAGAATCAGATTGCAGATATCATGAGGAAGGGAGTGCAAGTCGAAGGATTCAGAAGGCTAAGGTCTATGATGAACATATATAGTTTAGACATAATGTATTAGGTGGTGTGTTGAATGTAATCCATTGTTGTCGAAGTCGAAGTCGAAGACAACAGGTTGTTGTCTAGTGTCGAAGTCGAAATAGCATGTGTCGAATTGCTTAGTGTCGAGTTGTCGAAAATGTTTGTTTCGACAGATTCATTTAGATGGGATTCAGATTTTGCTTTTATTAGATTAGATTTGATTTGATATGATTTAGATTAGATTTGATATTTTGGGCTTTTATAGTTTGGGCTTTGTCTTGAGATGCAAGCAAACCTAATTCTATAAATAGGGAGTTTCCCTCATTATTTTGTATCAATTACAACACTTTGTAATTTCTCACAGAATTCTGCAGTTGCAGAGTGAGTAATAAGAAGAGAGAAAGTCCCACAGTTTGTGGGCAGCAAGAACACTATTCATCTTCTTCTTCCCTATTTTCTTTCTACTTTTCTGTATAATTGCTGCGTGATAGTAGGAATTCCCATAGTTTTTGGGTTGATTCCAACATGAATTTGTCAGCTTGTTGAATTTCAATATAATCATAAGATCTTTTCGCTTTAAGACTTCCGTGCGTTTTTGAAAATCCTCTGATATTCTATTTTTGAAAAATCGATCAAACTTTTTAATAAGGGTTTATTCACCCCCTCTTGATCGTTTCTCTACTCCGTATTCTCACCCAACATTTTAATGGTATTACAAAAACTATGAATGAGGTGGAGGAAAAAAGTATTTTTTGGCCTAAAAATAGTTTCTAAGTAGATAAGTGGTGAATTCATACACATACTCTATTTGTCTTTAGAACCCTATCATCTATCTTAACCAATAGAGGATCGAGTGTTTACCTTGGTTCTAAGGTAGGTTATGGTGTGTGGTTTTGTTATTCTCTTGATAGATTTTGATATGTTGATTGTGATTTTGACGGTATGTGTTATAACTTGAATACTAAGGAATTTGTCTTTAGCTGCTTGAATGTTCTTCCTTACCTATTTTGTTTGGTTTGTTGTTCTATTGGTTGCGTTGTTTATTTATTTTACTTTTTTTTTGGTTTTTTAATAATATATTCTTGTGTTGTGATTTGCGATTACTTGTAGTTTTTTATAGTTTTCACCTCACTTATTAATATATTATTTTGTAGTAAAAAATATCAAACATGAATGAAATAAAAACAACTTTAAAGACTATATTTGAAACACGAGGATTGTATATTATTTCTTTTCAAAACATGAACTTACATTTTTTTTTAAAATGAAAAATACGTTAATTTTACACCATTGTCCAATAAGAAACCATTTAAATTACATTAAATGGTCACGTGTAATATTTTGACTATATTGCATAATACCGCCCCTAACACTCCAGATGACGAGTAATTTTAGCATCATTCGGGTCATAACTTGTTGACTCTCTGTATATTTTGACAAAGCGACCGACATGTTCTCTCCTTTGAAGGGCAACCTGTATTTCTGCCTCGATCAAGACAGGAGGAGACATCGGTCTCTCGACAAGGTTTTCACCCCGTTGGATTTTGCCGGAAATAGAAATTCTGGAGTATTAATAGATAGAGACTCATCTGAAAGAGATTCTCTAAAAGAATCTTCCATCTTTGAATCATCGGTGATCAAAACGATGATTCTTGATTCAAACCCCCCACTGAAAGAGGGGAATGAATGTGATTCAAACTCCATTAATTTTTTCAAAGACGAAGAAACACTATCCTCCGAGTCACTCTCGACGATAATAGGGTTACCACTTATCGTAATGAAAATGCAATAAAAACTTCAGTAAAAGCCTAGGAGAAAAGATGGTACCTTGAAGTATGATGGCGAAAGCGTTGAAACAAGGAAGAGAGCTGGAAAATCGAAGATTTAATGCTTTAAAATTATGATTGTGCGACGACAGTTACTCTAGAAGACAAGTGTTCTTAGATAAGAGGGAAAATCAAAGCTTAATGAAGGGGAAACATGCAAGAATATAAAGATACTATCTCTCTTTATCTCTCTCTCTCTCTCTCTCTCTCTCTCTCTAAAATAATTTGATCTTTAGTATTCTTTACATTTAATACATAATTGTTCTATTTTAAATTAAAATAAATCATATAGGATAAAAGTGAATTTTAGTTAAAATAATAAGGGTAAAAATTGAATAAAAAATTATAAGTTATAAGGTATAACCTAAAACGCTATTTGAATTAGCACTTGGCAAAAACTATAAGTTAGTAAAATAAGATATAGGTTCGTGATGAACATACTATTACCAAACAAGTCTTTTATTATTACAAAAACTTATAAGATATAACCTCAAAAATATGACATGCCAGATAAAACCATTGATCTATTCTTTTATCCTGAATCATTCTCACCCCTATGTGTCATTGAACTTGAAAGTCGCTTAATTTATTGACTAGTAGCTCACAATAGTGACCTCCTTTCATCAAGCAATTTCATTGTGTAAGGAGCTTTCTCCTCAAACCGTAAGTTCTTAACTGATCTAAGAGTATTAAGCACAATGTTTTAGATGTAAGCAAATAAATTAAGAAATACATAAAAAAAAAAATTAATGATGGAAAATAGTATATCTGCCCTATTAAGACCCGAAAAAAATGGGATTGGGGGATGGAGACATAATAGAGGATGCCGACCTAAAACCTTAATTTGTCCCATAAAAAATGAGTGCGGGATGAGGTGGTTCCGACAGACCCTACACCCCTAAAGTCTGAAAGTTACAAAACTCATGTTAATGCTCGCATCTGTAAAAGTCTACTAAAAACAATGCAGAGCAGAACGAGTATAGTAAATGACACGAGTCTAAAATCTTAACCCGCTATGCAAAAAATGAGAAAAAACAAGCATGCCTAGAGGATTAGACCTATTTTGCCACCCCTATAAAAATACTTATAAAGACATTGGGATTATAGTATAAAATGGCATAAAATAATTTGTTTGATTAATTGTATGTTGAAAATATTTACAAGTCTAGTATTTATATATATATATACTAGTCTTACCGACCAAAACATCATAACTTACAAAAATTATATGTGCTCGGCTATTTACGCTGGTGAAACGTGGGTTTCTCGTTATTAAGATATTGTTAGCCAAAAATTTCTAACTGATGAAAAGTTAACAAAGAATAGCTATGTGGAAAACACTAAGTGTCAAACCAAAAGCTTTGACACGTTAACCGTGTCGACCTAGGGGTTTGACTAACCTCTAAGTCGAGTCGAGGTCAAGAATGGTTTGGAGGAGTCTCAGGAACAAAGGTACAAGATTAGGATCTCTCTCTCTCTCGCTCTCTCTCTCCCCTAAATATGTTAAGAATCTTGGGAAAAAGTCACATAGCAGCTCTTCGATGGAACGTCTGAAGGTGAAAAAAATACAAGAAGAGGGGTTGAATTATGTTGGCTTTTTCTTCTTTCAAGCTTTTCTTTTTCTGCTTCTGATTGATCTTGACCAGTTTCTGAACACTTGGTTCAGAGTGTGACTCAGAGGTACTAGGTTAGCTTCTGAAAAATCTTTTCAGATTCTGAAACACAATCTGACTTAGAGATGCAAAGTGATAGCAGCAGAATGATAATTACAAAAGCAAGGAAAGTAAAAGCAAAAACACAAGCAATTATCCTAGTTCCTTTCACAACCTGAGAGTACTTCAATCCCCTTGCACTTCCAAGAGATTTCCACTATAACAAAACTGATTACAAATGCTCAAGCACTAAGCAAGAGACTTATGATACTTAAACCCACAAGTAAATTACTTCTATGCTCAAGCACAGAAGCAAGAGACTTCCAATGCTCAAACCCTCAAGTAAGATACTTTTATGCTCAAGCACACATGCAAGAGACTTCAAATGCTCGAGCACTAAAGCAAGATACTTCCGACTCTATAAAAAACGGTTAAGAGATTTGGGTAACAACTACACTTGATATACAATTAGAGGGGTAGACTGAATACAACTTAGAAAGACTCTAAGACTTAAGAACTTCTAAAATATGCACAATGTTAAGATGTTTTAGGTCTAACTTGTTTTTGACAGAGTAACTTCTATTTGAAAATCTCAAGGTTCAGAGTCTTGTAATGCAAAGTATTGTATAGTTTTATTTCTTCTTCAGGTCTTCTACTCCTTATAAAGAAAGAAGGAAAAGAGACGTTGAAGACTTTCACCAAAAGGTTGGGCTAGCTTTGAAATTGATTTGACACATCAAGAAAGCATCTTTTTGCAAGAAGAATTATCCGTTGAAGCTCAAACAACAAAGAAGAGATTTTTCCTTAAGTCTTCACGTGATCAAAAGGTCTCTGATTCTGTCAGAGGTTAACTTTCTTCTGACTTCACTCTTCAGAGTCAGGATCACCGGAGGATGGCTTTCTTCAGAGTTGACTTCTTCAGAGTATGGATCTTGCATCAGAGCCTGAGTCTTCAGAAGTGATCTTCAGAGCCAGAGTCTGAACTTTAGATTCAAAATCCTCAAGCTACCTCTTCATTTGTTCCCAGTCTTATAGTCCTACATACTTGAACACATGTTAGAATACCCAATTATTTTCTAAATACGTTGCTATCATCAAAATCCAATGAATATGGTATCAACCATTTTTGTTCTAATAACGTCAAAGTCGACACTTACTAGGTGCTAATGCCTTATGATACTTTCAAGTCAAAAGAATATGTGATATGTCTCAGCATTGTGGGATTTAATTTTGGTGTAAATATGTACGGAGAAGACGACTTGAGAATTACCTTCTTAGTGACTCTAGGACAACTACAAATATCAAAAACTTTAATTACATAAGGCAAGATTCATTGACAAATTGTATCAAATTTACCATATTTACGATCTTTAACAGGAACGCTTTTTAGAAAACAAATCAAAACTATTGAAGTGATGAATTGATAGTTCTCATTAAATAAATCAAATACTATTTTTTTTTTCATTCTCTATGATCTCTCCTCTAACCTTTTTAAGGGAAAAAAAAAAGAAAAAAATAGTAACTTTATTTCGAAAATAGAGAAATAAGATTCACGTGGTCCCACTTTTAAAGAGATGAGAGAAAAGAAAAATCGCTTAACAAATTCATAATTTATTTCATTCAAAACAACTTTTCTTCTTCAGCTTTCTTTTCACAGTTCACATCAACCAACTTCATCTCCATGGATTCTCTTCCTTCGGTATCTCCCTCCATGGTTCTACCTCCGACCAATCCCTTCCGTCGCCACACCCGCCGCCTTTCTCTCTTATCCACCCATCTTCCCCCGAGACTCTTCTCTACACCTCGCGGCCGAACGAGGAGAAACAACGAGGTTTCGTGCAGCGTTGGCGGCGGAGGAACTTCGGGAGGAGACGACGGTGGAGACGAAGAGGTAGAGAAGGCGCTTCATATGGACGGAACAATTCCCGGAAGCTCCGACGAGTTCCTGAAACGCGTTTCCTCCCGCGCTTATGATATGCGCAGGAACCTCCACCAGTCTCTGGATTCTAGCAGCTATGACGGTATCTTTCCTCTTGCTTTTCAATTTTTCTTACTTGTGATTCCGAGAGATTAGTTGAACTTGAATTTCATGTTTCTTTCCAGAAATTGATCTTTATTATGCAAGTTGAACGATAAAAGTCAAATTTCGGTCCCTTTGGATTGATTTATTTATGTTTTAAATAAAAGTTGCAATTAGTCGGTACAGATTTTGTGACACTAATTGCGGTCGTCGCGAATTAATCACAATTTTCTTTATCATAAAAACACTGAATAACGGTATGGGTATTTGCACCTTCTGATTCTGCTATTTTCATATATTTTACCAGAAATCTTAGAATGAGTCTACAATATATTGGTTATTTTCAAAGACAATGTATAAAATGAAAGTGGTTTACTATTTTTTGAAAAATCCCAAAGTGCAATAGCTGAATAATAACACTTTGTAGTGTACAAGATATTAAGATCACCTTTGCAACACTTTGCAATTGATTTCCCAATGTGAACCCATCTATTGATTGTCAACCCAATAGCTCTCTGCATAAACTAACTCATGAACTAAAAAACAAGAGCAATTCCATTGTTGCAAGTGTGTAGTGAACCGAACAGGTCAACAAGGGGAATGAACCCTACTCGCGTGAGCTAAAGACTAGCTCTACCGAGTTGAATCTAGCTCCAAAGTGGGGGAACCTAGTACCTCCATCCTCAATCTTTGGTAATTTTACATCTTGTCATTTGTCAATTTGTCCATTGCATTATAGTTGTATGAGATATGTAATGAAGTGTTACCGAAGAGGAAGGGATTGTATATTTTAAACTACCCTGCCAATGTTTGAACTTGATGTAATTGTCTGTTGTCAATGTTTGAGATTTGTATATGTCAATATTAGTATAGGCAGAGAGTGTTTTATTTACTTGTAATAATTGAAGGTTGTCCTTCCGTCAGTTTATTGTCTCTTCTTTCTTTAATATTGTTCGTAATTTGTTGTTTCTTGGTTTCCTTTCATCAGTTTTAGATGACAACCCTTGGAGAGAAACTTCAAAGCCTGTGTATGTACTCACCCAAAAGGAAAACCAATTGTGCACGATGAAAACCCGGAGAAATATTAGGTGTTTTTCAATTCTGTTTCCTTTTCTCAAGTAATATTTGGAATTTTCAGTACTTGACTTTACTTTTTATGTAACAGCGAAGTTGAAAGAGAGCTTGGCTTATTGTTTTCTAAAGGAAGCAAATGGAGAGCTGCAATAGAAAATCAGTCAAAACAAGAAAGGGGTGGGACAAAATTTCCAATGCAGGTAGAAGATATTAGAGAGGGAGTGCTGGTACGGACTCTATTCAGACACTCGTACACGTTCAAAATTATGACTAAATTTTGGATATTTACTGTCATCCAAACATTTTGTAATGTGAAATGCATCAGAAAGTATCTATAAGAACATTTACTGGTGTCTCTATTGTGTTTGAACATAATTGGTTTGGTGCAGGTATTTGAAGATGAAAATGAGGCTGCAAAGTATTGTGATTTGCTGCAAGGAGGTGGTCAAGGTTGCGAGGGTGTTGCTGAGATAGATGCCTCATCGGTACAAATAACCAAACAATTATCATTTCTCTCTGATTGCCTGTTGTTTGAAAATTTTAAACAAATAGTATTTGCATGGTGTCTTGCAGATATTTGAACTTTGCAAGAAAATGAGGGCTCTTGCAGTTCTATTCCGCAGAGGGAGGACACCTCCTGTACCCGAAAACCTCAAGCTCAATCTGCGAGCTCGAAAACGGTCACTGGAAGACCAAGATGATTTGATATGAAATTCGACTCCCTTGTGATGGGAAAGAAGTGACTATATGGTAAATAATTGTAGCACCCAAAACAGCCAAAAGGAACGAAAATGTGTATAACAAATTCATTCAACAGTATATAAAAAGAATATAACATGTATATTGTTACTCAAATCACATGGTTAGTTTTTTCTGTGAAAATTTGAAGCGGCCTACATATAAGGCAGAAGCTAGAACTTGATGTTCCAACTTAACTGTGCTAATCAACGAGTGTCATAACAGCTACTAGAACTTGATGTTAGTGGCCACAAGATTCAACAGCAATCATGCTTCAATTTTTCATTGGGAGTTTCTAATAAATGATTTTGATTGTCTAAATAGTAAATCATAAACCTAGTTGTAAAATTGTAGTACACATAATTTTCAACCAAAGTATTCGTAGCACAACCAATTAATTTAACTTGTTGGCATGTGAAGAACATTTACATAAGGGATTATCTGTTATCGATGAACGTAGCACTTTTGTAAGTTGAATTGATTTAGGTTTAGGTTTAAATTGTGAATGTAAACACTTTATAATAGGATTTTAAGCACTCTAAAAATTCGTGAATGTAATCTCTTAGAGTTGATGCACAAAAATACCCCGGATGTTTACAAGCCGTCTCTACATCCCTGGTCTTGGAGCCGGAATTGTTGGTGGCGACACTTCACACCGGTTTGGAGGGTGGAGGTGACAGGTGTATAAGACTTGGGAACACCGCACTTGTTCATTTGATGTTTTTTTTTTTTTTTTAAACTTATTTGTTGAGTTAATGAGTGTAACTTTATATAAAGACTATTAAAGTAAGTTGAACTTTTTTATGTGAGACAATTTTTCATGTAGTGAATACTTATTTACTCACTTGAATTTTTTGTTTATTATTGGAAACACCAATGGTTATATATTGATTATTTTATTAATTACAACAATTCCACTTATTCTAAGAATGACAAGATCAATTTTAGAAAGAAAACAAAAAAAATACTAATATAGTTAAATATTTTTTGATTTGACCTTAACATTAGTAAAGACAACAAATTCTAATTGGAATTTTAGGTAGCAAGAGTTTAAACCTGTTGTTCCTTGTGATTAAACCGACGTTACCTTACACACAATCTTTAATGGTTCTTCACCTACATTTCCCGCTAACACTATTTATGACCATGTAATTTTCATGTTTTGTGAATTTATCGAGAGAAACTCCAATTCTCACTTGAGACGACATCATCTCGAAATTCACATAGGTGAAACTCACACTGTATCTAATTGACTTGAGATACACATTCTCAACATTGAACTTCATTAAGAGTTTGAAAAATTCAACCCTCCAAATGCAATAGTCAATATTATTAAATAATGTTGCACAAACATCCAAATCAATAAATGTTGTTACCTATTGAATCTACGGTTAATGTTTTCTTAAAATTAGATTGAGTTTCTACCATTGTTGGAACTCTTACTCAACGAATTTCAATCTCATACCTCTCAAGGCAATCTTTACTAAATCTCTGGCTAGTGGTTTAGTAACTGGATCGACTATATTATAGCTTGAACGTATGTATGTGAGTGAAATGATTTCATCCTTAATCAATTTTCTAAAGAAGGAATATCTAAGACCTATGCGCATAGACTTTTCATTATACACTTCGTTGTATGCTTAAGCTATAGTGGCTTGATTATCACAATGCATTAACACCTTTGAAACATTGTCTCCAGTCGATGAAACTTTCAACAGAAGGTTCTTCAACCATTCAGCTTCTTGATTAGCAAACGTAAAATCCACGAACTCTAATTCCATGATTGAAAGAGCGATACGTTTCTTGCTCATCCAAGAAATTCCACCACTAGCTAGTGTAAATATTAGGGGTGTTCGCGAGCCGACTTGGTTCGGTTTTGAAAGAATCCGATACCTGAACCAATGAAAAATAAATGGATTGGTTTGGATTAGATTTTAATGTTTTTGCAATAAAGCTCAAACCAAACCGATCCGAAAAATAATGGATTGGTTTGAATTGGATTGATCAGATATATTAAAAATAAATATACAAAAATATATATTTTTTTAGTTATTTGTTTATACGCTTAAATATGAAAAATAAATATTGAACACATGACACATATATTTTAAACAAGTTATGACCACCATAGTCATATAGTTGTTGCATATCACTTAAATATTCAATAACTTAAAACAATTTTACTGTATACTCATACTTCATTCCATAGCATAAAATTGAAGGTTTGGAGTTTGCAAATACTTGTGATTTGAGGTTTTGCGATTTGGGAAAAAGCTTGTGGTTTGCGGATATTTATAGTTTGCAATTTATGAGTTTGGTTTATAATGGTTGTGATGTTTGGTTTCTTTATATTTCATCATTGATTGATAGGCTTGTGATAATTTGAAAGACGTCGTTCTGTTTTTCATTGGAAATGTCCAGAGACTATGCCTCTTTATTTCTTTCATTATGGTTTGTACTTGGTAATTGCTGTAACAATTATTCTCTTCATTCAAATAAATAAGTAATAACTCAATTAAAATTAATAATTTATCATATGAATTAGTTATGTTTATTGTTATTGGTTTGCTTCGGGTTTACGGGTAGCAAATTAGAAATCTGTTGTCCAAAGCAATTAACATCGGTTTTAATTGGTTCGGTTCAGTTTTTTCCCGAACTGGAAAAATGCACAACCCAAACACATTGGTTTGGTTTGGATTACGGTTTGGTTCGGATTTTCCCGAACCAATGAACACCCCTAATAAATATACATCTAGTTATAAATTTATGATCTCCAACACTCGATATCTAAGTTGCATCTGTGTATCCTTCTAGTATGACAGAAAATCTGCCATAATGAATGCCAAGATTTTTTATTTTCAAAAGGTACCGAAAACCTTTATGTTGACATTCCAATGCTCATCACTTGGATTGCTAGTAAATCTAGTCATTTTACTAATTGCAAGTGCTATGTCGGGTCTTATACGTTGCATCAAATACATTAAACAACCAATTGCACTTACATATTTCAATTGATCCAAATCTCTTCCATCATTCTTTTGAAGCTTGACACTAGGATCAAATGGAGTATTCACTTCCTTGAAATGTAAGTGTTTGAGCTTATTAAGCATTTTCTCAACATAGTGTGTTTGACTAAGTTTACAACCCCCACTATTTCTCTTTACCTTGACCCCAAATTAGTGTGAACTAGTCTGTGATCTTTCATCTTGAATGTGGAAGTTAGAAACCACTTTGTTTTTAAAATTCTATTCATATCGTTGATAATGAGCAACATGTCATCAACATAGAGACAAAGGAATATCACAATGTTCTCAAGAAATTCTGTGTAGAAATATTTGTCATAAGAATTAGAAACAAATACATTTGAAAGTATGACAAAGTTAAACTTTTGATGCCATTCTTTCGGTCACTACTACAAAAAGAACATTTTACCACGGTTCAGATAAGGATTCCACCATGGATGATGGCTCGTGGTAACAGAGGATGTGGTAGTATGTGTCATCTTTGCTACCATGAGATGATAGTTGTGGTAAAAAGACAATAGTGCATATCATATCACCACAACTGTAGAAGCCAACCGTAGTAAAACATGGAGGTTAGGGGTTCGATATCCAGCGCCATCATTTTGAGAGATTCCTAGACATTTCACTAAATTCGAATGCTCCAACCGCAGTGAAATATTTAGCGTACAACTTTTCACCATGAATATACCTACCAACCGTGGTGGTATGTTCACTTGAGTTTATTATAATTTTTGTGGGATGCTTATTTCACCAACTGCTCAATAAACATATAACTTTTCAATCTGATAGAAATTAATAATATGACAATTTGGGTTATATTAAAAGAACAAGTTACATAAATCAATGTTTTTCAAGCTATCTACAATCTATTATCCGTATCTCGCTCTTTAACAGTTAGAATTTGGTTCAATACTTATAAATCTTCAACCAACAATTCCTTCTCTACTAGTTTATTCTACAAAGTATTAGTAACTTTGTAGAATGAATTAGTAAAAATAGAGTGTTGATTGAAGAACTACAAACATTAAACCAAATTCTAACCATCAAAGAGCGAGATACAAATAACATGTGAAGAAAGCTCGTAAAACATTGATAAATGTAAGTTTTTTCTAACATAACTTAAATTTTCATATTATTATTTTCTAATTTAATTCGAAAGGTTATATATTCAATGAGTGGTTGGTAAAACACTCAACACCATATATGATATAATAAACTCATCTTCCAGGACATGTTGGCTGAATGAAATGAAAGTTGTAATGTACAAATAATAACATAAACAATAACATACCTATACAAACACATCATACATTAACACAAACTGAAGGTGCGAGAAAGACACAAGAAAGGGGGGTTTGAATTGTGTATTCATTCTTTTTAAAACTTTTCGCTTCTTATTGTTAAGGCGCTGAAATAACATCAGAGTTCATTGAGAGACTCTGACCGGTGAAGAAACATTCAGACTTGATAATGCATGAAGCATGAGAACCAATAAGAGTCTGAACGCTATGTGCAACATTCAGAACTTGCAGAGCGGAAGCTTATCAGAGTTAAGTTGCAAGGTTCTGACTTGCTTATGTAAGGTTATGATACTTAGAAACATAACAATAATATAAAGCAAAACAAGAGTAAAGAACACAAGATATATCCTGGTTCACCACAAGGCTAATCCAGTCCACCCTCCTCAGGTGATTTCACCTTGAACACAAGGACTTAATCCACTATAATCCAACTGATTACAGATGCACGGGCTAACGCCGGTGACTAACACACAATGAACCGTTCAGGGATTCAACTTAATGAATATAACAAACATTGACCTACAGGTTCCAATCTCGCAAGATCAACTGCTAGGATTTCAACAGCTAGATGTTCAGGGATTCATCGCAATGAATATAACGCCAGCTGACCCTATTTCAGGATTTACCACAATGACATCTCACCATTGTCTTCTTGAGTCTCCGGTCACACTGACCACTCAAGGAATCCTAATTCACCAAGAATTAGTTATACAGGAGATTACAAAGATGTTTCTTAACAAGCAGATTACTCCTAAGTTTAAATACAAAAGAACACACAAGTGTTCAAGCAAGATGTGAGCAACAGCTCCTTGCTATCTTAAGAAACTACAAAGATGTATGTTGATTTGACAGTTGTTGACATCTTGTAGATCTTCTTCTTCTTCTTCGTCTTCTTACTTGCGCAAGCTTTGAGCAACAACTCCTTGCTTCAGATCTTCAATGTAGCACTGACGAGAAGGTGGTTGATGACTTGACTGATTTGCAATGTTGTCTTCTTCATCAACAACTTCTGTACCAATTAATTGTTGTTGTGTTGAATGATGATCTTAAGCTCCAACAACAATGGCCATGTGTAAATGGTGATAGCTTTGAATGTTTAAGTGTTACAACGAGAATTCGTCGTTGTTGCTATCTTCACACAATGACTTTGATCAATTCTCTATTCATGGACTGAATCGATGCCTACAGAAGTGAATACTCCTTTGTTTAAATAGCCCAGTAAAATATAGCTGTTTGAATTACTGTTGGATGTTGGAAAAGAGACGTTGTGTAATGATACAACTGTACTGACACATCTCCTTTTTACTGAGGGAGAAGTGACAGGATATATCTTCTTGGGCACTGTGTACAGTTGCTTACAACGGTAACATTTGTCTTCAAATCTTCAGAGGCATCTGATGGTAAATAATTGAAGCATGAGTAGAGACTTCTTAACAGGATATCTGATACTTCAAGTCTTCAGTCTTTTGAAGTCGTCCATTAGGAATCAGTCTTCAGAGTCTTCAGCACTTGACCTTTGGAACCATGATCCTCAGAACGCATAAGTCTTCAGAGTCTTTCTGCACTTGGTCTTCAGAGCCTTCAGCCTTCAGAACTTCAAGTCATTGGAATCTTCAGCACTTTGGTTCTCTATAACATTGTCATCTTCAGAAGCTTCGCAATCTTCAGAATCACAACCATTCTCAGAGAGCATCCACAAGAGCATTGCAACAGCAATATCGACATCCTTGGATCTGACTGATCATGATCAGATACAGAAGCATTCTTGCTTCTTGCAACTTGTGTCACACATAGTAACTTCACATATAATCATTCACGCACATTTGGCTGGTGCTTGTTGGATCTGATATCTTCTATGATTATGATCTGCACACAACACACATTAGAACATAAAATGGTTCTTTCACAAATTCCATTGTTATCATCAAAACATAGAGTCGATTTGTAGAGAAAACTCTTGCTCTCATAATCTCCCCCTTTTTTATGATGACAAAACCATGTATTTTGATTGAACATTTTATACAAGGTAATCACCAAAACTAAATATATTCAGAGTCCGAAACAACAACTCCCCCTGCATGTGTTATCCTCAAAGTTTTATTTGTGATCATCTAGAATATTATATGATCCAAAGACATACAGAATACAACTTGAGTTGCCAGAACAAAGAATAGAAAAAGACTACTTCTCTATCTTGTCTTTAAGGAAACACAAGTCTTCAGCAACTGGACTAGTTCATCAGAACTTCCATCTTCAGATCTTTAGAACTTAGTCCCTTTTAATGTCATATCAGAGCTTATAATCTTCAGAGTCATCTGAAGCATTTTCTACTTTTCAGCAGAATCATTTGAGCACAAAAACAGAACAGTTCTTATCTAATAACATAGCCTTGCTATTTATCAGAGACAGACACTGTCTTAAGAAACTTCCCCTGAGTTTTAGACTTGATGAAGATTTTAGAATTTAACGTTTTAATCTTCTGGGTAGTCTCCCCTTAGTTTCCATAAGTCAGATATTGGGATCTTCAGAACGTAGTTCAGAAATTTTAAATTTACAATCACCAATAAAGATCATGACTTTTTAGAGTTTTACTATGAACACAGGCCTTCATCTCAGAACCTTGTTACTGTCACAACTCAGTGATTCATCTAAGCTTGATTTTTTATCAGATACCAATAGAAGGTTAATTTGGTGATCAATCAACGTTTGATTCTGAATCTGGTACCAATGTTTGATTCTAGTCTGATACTAAGTTATACCAGAGTAAGTTGATTTTGATTACCAACTGAGGTATTTTTCTCATACCACTTGAATGTAATTCCTTTGAGTGCTGAAATTGATACCAATGAAGGTATTTGACAATATTTCACAGCTTTGCTCGGATTGATATTACTTCAGACTGAGTCTGATACCAATCCTTATATACAGAGTCTGATTACCGATTATTGATTTAGTCTGATACCAAATCATTTTCTTTTTAATTAGTTCTGATTAAATCAGAACTACACTTCCTTGGATCTTCAATCCAGGTCTTTAGACAGTCCTTGACTTCTGATTTGCACAGTTCTTCTGAAAAGCATCTTGAGATGTAGACTTGTCTTGACTGCTTTCAGAGCTTTCCTTTTTTTAATTCTTATGTTCTGAATATCATATTTTCAGACAGCTTACAGCTTCTGAACCAAGTGAAACAGAGATCACGATAACTTTGTCTTTCAGAAAGTTCTCAACTTTTGATTAGTACTGGGTAGATCTGATTCTGAACACATGTTCTTCACGAAGTGTACAACTTCGATCATATGAACAAACAGTTCATAAGAACTTATATCAGAGTTTTTCTTTCTTAACCTGTTCTAAGAATGCCTAGTGAACTTGTTCAGAGTTCCTCGGTTAAACATCAAATAACAAACGTTAGTAGAAAATGCATTTTATATGATTGATTTATTTGTTTGAGTTTGCATTCTTTTATCAAAATCATATTTCTTTCTCCCCCTTTTTGACATCATCAAAATTTTTGGAGCATTTGAGCTTTCAATCATTAAGCATAAGTAGATTAATATGATAATGAGTAGTTTAACATAAAATACTTTCAAAAGATATTTCATTAAATTCAAAGCATAGATTTTTTTTTCAAAAATCCTAACTAGTTCTGAGCAAACAAAACATAGACTTAACTAAAACAGGTTCCTAGGGTTTAGACTAAAAGTGCCTAATGATGAGGAAGAGGATGAGGACGAGTTTTCAGACTCATCAGTTCTTGAGGCATGCAGCTGTTTTTCTTCTGCATGTGTGACGGCTAATCTGTTGCTCTTCACAATTTCCTCTGAGATCCATTCATGGAAATCAGTCTAGATTTTTCTCATTTATAAGGGATATATGCTTGTACTAGAAGCATCTACTAGGCTTTGAAGTCTAGTGATGGCATTATCCTTGAAGGATGTTAATGCATCATTTACAATTTTTTTCCTTTTTGAGGAAGGTTCCTCATCATCAGCACTTACTTGCTTCTTTCCCATTCTTTTCCAACCAGAGAGTTCTTGAAGCACATCAACAATATTCTTCATATTGATCCAAATACTGATGTCGGATTCCTTAAATTGCTGCAGGTAATTCCCTATATCTGCTTGATTATGTGTTGAGAAGTTTGGAAAACCTTCAACAGGGACCCTTGTGGTCAACGTCAGTTTCCTAAATGACGTATCATCTAGAGCAGCGTCTTCTCTCTTAAGATCCTTAAATCTTAGAATCTTTCCCGCGCTTTTAAGCAGCTTTCTTGATTCTCCCTCAATGATTAGAATATCATCAACTACTCCTGATTCAACTAAAACATTGGATATGAGTCTTCCATATGGAATATGTCTGACTTCCGCGTCAGAACTTGCTCTGGAGTTTCTTATAGCTTCCTTCAGAAGTTTGAAGAGGACAGAAGGAAGATGTATCTTAATTCCTTTAAGGAGAAGGAACAGGACACACTTTTGAGTGTCTTAAGTTGATTTGAAGGAAGATGGTGAAAAACGCGTCCTTGTAGGGTTCTGAACCAAACATGTAGTGGTTCCTTCAGATTTGAGAATATTTGGTTCTTAACTGCTACTCCCTCTCTGAAGATAGAAGCCATGACCATAGCCTCTCTTTCCTCATTAAGTAGATCCTTAGTGATTCTGAATCCGTTATTTTCATACATCAGAAGGTCTATGAAGGTCTTCTCAGATATGAAAACTTTCCTTCCAAAGACAGAAGAGGCAATGACAGTTGTGCCTGTATTAGCATGATTCCAGAAATCTTTAACTAAACAACTGTAGGTTGGTCCTTCCAACCTCTTGAAATAGTTACTCCATCCTTGAGTTTCCATCGAAGGAGTAATATCACATCCATTTGATTTTAAATTGTTGAGGTTCACAATTGTTTCTGACATGACGATGAGACTGTCAACTAGAATCTGTATGGTTATGGGAGTTAAGGCATTTTGGGAGATGAAAGCCATTGTAGAATATGATGAAGATGATGGAAGATATTTAGATAGAGTTTTCTTACGATTTGGAAAGTGTGAGAGCTGTGACAAATGATTTAGGGTTAAGCCTTTTTATAGATGAATAAGTAAAGTATGGTTATTGAGACTTTGAGAAAGTAACGGTTGATTTTTTCTTAGATAGGTTAAGTAATGTGGGACGAGAGGTTTAATGATTGATCTTTAATGAGAGAAGTTTATTCGATCAAGAACCACGGCTTATCTCTTGGTAGTAGTAATCGTCAGATAATTATGACCTAAAAAATAAATGTTGCTTCCAGATAATCCTAAGACTTTTCATGTGATTTATTTGTAATGCCTAATTGTTTTATTTCGGTTAATAGTTAATGACACTTATATTTAATCATAGCACCGTGAACATAAAATTAATCATTCAAACAGAATAAGCATTTCTTAGTTAGGGATACATCAATAATTGATCAAGAAGGTATACATCAAGTTTAGAATATAAGGTTGGACAGAAAAGTGCCTAGAGTAATTTGTGATCCTAAGAAAAACTAATTTCCTATCTTAGACTAAGAAGGTCATAGGTTGACAAAACTCCAGAAGGATCTTTTCAGTCATTCCATTTCTTCTGCAATGACTAACTATACCTTGAAGATCCAGAATATGGGAGATAACCCTGCAGTAGGGAACTTGGTAGACTGTGTCTCCCCTAGATAGATTAATTTCTTCCTTTAGATGGTTGTACATGGATTGGGGTAGGTTCATTTTGATCCTAGACACTAAAAAGAAAATAAATAATCTTTCTTTGTCAGACAACCATCTTGCTCATCTTTCTCTTGGTCTTAAATTAGTTACCATTAGCTTGTACCAATCTTTAGCAATGGGAGTGAGGGTACATGGTTGAGTGGGATGCCCATCAGTTTCAAAAATGACGTGTATATGCCTATCAAAGCTGTGATTGTTGATATTTCTTTCCACAGTCACACCATCTTCAACGCACCTAATGGCTTTAGCTATGATGGTAGGGTTGATCAAGACTGGACAGCCAGCAACCACAGATAAGATAGCATTTTTACCATAGTCGTATTCTAGTACACGAGCATTTGCCCAGAACTCAGTTACAAGCGAAGGAAAAACAGGTCCAACAAGCATGTTGAAGTAGTTTTCCCAGTTATGGAATTCAATTCCAGAGAGAATGCTGGTTTTGTTTAGTTGAGGCAGAAGGTTTAAATTCAACGTGAATTCCTTCAGGAGTTCAAGATCATACGCTTCACCTCTGATGTTGTGGGAAGTCATTTTGAGCAATGTTGATTTATCTGAGAGACGAGGTTCAACCTATTTGATAGTTAGATAATGATTCTTCCTAGAGTGGAGATAATGCTGTGACGAGGACTTTGGGATTTAGTAGCTATTTATCAAGCTGGAACACGCGGGGTTCATCATTTCCGAGACTAGCTATAAATAGTTGTGGTAGTCAATGAAAAGACGCGTGATAGACTCTAATCACCGTATATCTATAGTAAAATGGTGGCTGACACAACGTAATCATAACTGCTTATTTAATTCTTGAAAATTGTCTAATCATAAATGCGTGAGAATCTTATTATAGTTTCAATAATCCTAATATGACAAAGTTCAAGTTATTGCTACTATTTCAAATTTCAATAATGAGGATGAACGAAGACAAACATACCTTAGAGATTCTGAAATCTTTTTACAGCTATTATGAGTGCTTTCCAGTCTGACTCTGAGCTTTTGATCATCATCTTTTAGCTTCTGCTTCCTTTTGATGCTTGAAGAATATAGATGTCTTCTGAACTTGGATTTCTAGACGAGAACTGGAGTCAACTTTTTCTTCAGATGACTACTATGTTCTATTGTTCAGGAGTAATCATCTGGTTTCTCTTCTGACTATATTTCTTCGGACAGATGCAGAGCTTGCTCAAAAGTGAATATCATCAAACACATGTGTAACACATGACATAGTTTGCATGACAATCTTTGTTCTTGCAAGGCTGATCTAACTTGTTTAAAATTAGTCTATCATAGGATCAACAACATATCTTCTTCTAAAAGAATGTCAACTGATTTCTTCATTATGAAAACATTAGCAACTTAAATCCTTTTGACTTCAAGAGACGACTTTAGTTAATGCATCAAATTGAACATCTTCTGATTTCGGATTAATGAGGTTCTGAGAAACTTATCAGATAGAATCTGACAAATAACATTTGATTCAACTGAGATAGAATCTCAAGTTTAACAGAACTTAATCATCTGAGTTTATTCAACCAAGACTTAGAATATATTCTGATCAAGTACTTGATGAATCATTTAATTTCTTCTTCCTGAATATTATTTCAGTTTATACTTTCCGAGAAAACAATATTCAGTTCTTCATTGAATCTTTTAACTTCTTGATCAGTCAAGATTCAGATGTTGAATCATTTGTAAGAGTTTGATTTCTTCAGTTTTCTGAATTCAATAGACTTCATTCTGAAGTTCAAAATCATAGAACAACAATCTTTCTTCTTTACATGAAGAAGTTCTGAATGAGTTTCAAATGAGAAAGTCAAGGGTGGACCTAATCCTTTTCATGAAAACATCTCAAAAACTCATAAAGAATTAATCTTCAGCAAACAAGACTTCTTGTTTTCTGATGATTCAATCTTGAGAAAAATACGTGGTTCATTTACACATATCTTCTGAGATAAGCATTCAACAGATACTACTTCTTATCTGATGAATCTATCATATCAGGTGATTCTTCAAACTTCATCAAACCTTAAAAGAGGAAGATTTAGTTATTGACCACTGCAAAAACTTCCAGAATTAGTGACTTGCTCAAGTAATCCACTTGATTACAATTTTGTACACAGTCATCTTCTGAGCTGTTACAGAAATTGTAAGTGGATTGAATGCTCACCCAGAGTATTTCTACGCACCGCATCTGGATCTTTTTCTGACACTGTTAAGTGTTTGATATCCATTAATAACAGAACTGAAGCTCTGATACCAATTGAAGGTGCGAGAAAGACACAAGAAAAGGGGTTTGAATTGTGTATTCATTCTTTTTAAAACTTTTCACTTCTTATTATTAAGGCGCTGAAATAACATCAGAGTTCATTGAGAGACTCTGACTGGTGAAGAAACATTCAAACTTGATAATGCATGAAGCATGAGAACCAATAAGAGTCTGAAAGCTATATGCAACATTCAGAACTTGCAGAGCGGAAGCTTATCAGAGTTAAGCTGCAAGGTTCTGACTTGCTTATGTAAGGTTCTGATACTCAGAAACATAACAATAATATAAAGCATAACAAGAGTAATGAACACACGATATATCCTGGTTCACCACAAGGCTAATCCAGTCCACCCTCCTCAGGTGATTTCGCCTTGAACACAAGGACTTAATCCACTATAATCCAACTGATTACAACTGCACGGGCTAACGCCGGTGACTAACACACAATGAACTGTTCAGGGATTCAACTTAATGAATATAACGAACATTGACCTACAGGTTCCAATCTCGCAAGATCTACTGCTAGGATTTCAACAACTAGACGTTCAGGGATTCATCGCAATGAATATAACGCCAGCTGACCCTATTTCAGGATTTACCACAATGACATCTCACCATTGTCTTCTTGAGTCTCCGGTCACACTGACCACTCAAGGAATCCTAATTCACCAAGAATTAGTTATACAGGAGATTACAAAGATGCTTCTTAACAAGCAGATTACTCCTAAGTTTAATTACAAAAGAACACACAAGTGTTCAAGCAAGATGTGAGCAGCAGCTCCTTGCTATCTTAAGAAACTACAAAGATGTATGTTGATTTGACAGTTGTTGACATCTTGTAGATCTTCTTCTTCTTCGTCTTCTTGGTTGAGCAAGCTTTGAGCAACAACTCCTTGCTTCAGATCTTCAATGTAGCACTAACGATAAGGTGGTTGATGACTTGACTGATTTTCAATGTTGTCTTCTTCATCAACAGCTTCTGTACCAATTGATTGTTGTTGTGTTGAATGATGATCTTAAGCTCCAACAACAATGGCCATGTGTAAATGGTGATAACTTTGAATGTTTAAGTGTTACAACGAGAACTCATCGTTGTTGCTATCTTCACACAATGACTTTGATCAATTCTCCATTCATGGACTGAATCGATGCCTACAGAAGTGAATACTCTTTTCTTTAAATAGCCCAGTAAAATATAGCCGTTTGAATTACTGTTGGCTGTTGGAAAAGAGACGTTGTGTAATGATACAGCTGTATTGACACGTCTCCTTTTTACTGAGGGAGAAGTGACGGGATATATCTTCTTGGGCACTGTGTACAGTTGCTCACAATGGTAACATTTGTCTTCAAATCTTCAGAGGCTTCTGATGGTAAATAATTGAAGCATGAGTAGAGACTTCTTAACAGGATATCTGATACTTCAAGTCTTCAGTCTTTTGAAGTCGTCCATTAGGAATCAGTCTTCAGAGTCTTCAGCACTTGACCTTTGGAACCATGATCCTCAGATCGCATAAGTCTTCAGAGTCTTTCTGAACTTGGTCTTCAGAGCCTTCAACCTTCAGAACTTCAAGTCATTGGAATCTTCAGCACTTTGGTTCTCTATAACATTGTCTTCTTCAGAAGCTTCGCAATCTTCAGAATCACAACCATTCTCAGAGAGCATCCACAAGAGCATTGCAACAGCAATATCTACATCCTTGGATCTGACTGATCATGATCAGATACAGAAGCATTCTTGCTTCTTGCGACTTGTGTCACACATAGTAACTTCGCATATAATCATTCACGCACATTTGGCTGGTGCTTGTTGGATCTGATATCTTCTATGATTATGATCTACACACAACACACATTAGAACATATAATGATTCCTTCACAAATACCATTGTTATTATCAAAACATAAAGTCGACTTGTAGATACAACTCTTACTCTCACACAAACAACAAAATTTATCAACATACCTCAACAACAATATTATTAACATACATTAATAAAAACATCAACATACTTTAACAAAGATTCGTGGAAATAAAGACTAACATATGAGATAACTACTTGTTTCGTGACACCTTTCCTTGATTCATACTAGTTAGAGAAGTTATGTTGGGGTTTATTAAAGTTATGGTGGAGTTTTGAGAGATTGGGATAAGGCAAGAGGAATTAGGGTTTCAATTTGAGCGCAATCTGTTATGAAGTGAATTAAGTTAGCTTATATATGTAATATATTTCACCATGAATATTAAAATGAATCGTGGTGAATTGTCTTGATATTTCACCACGGTTGTTAATCTGAATCGTGGTTAAAAATACAAATTAAGGGAACATATCCTTTTTCTAATGAAAAACATAAAACCATTGGTGTTGGGATTAGAAGCGTGTCATTCTTCATATATCACAACTGTCGCGGTGAGAATTGGATACCATAGTTATTGGTTAACTAGGATCACATTTCTTTTATTTCACCACCGACTTTGATTTATCCAAAGGAAAGGTTCAAGGTCGAAAAAACCTAAAGGGGGGAGATCTAAGGTTCGGGGGTTGGTTACGCCTAGGGAAGGTATTAGCATCCTAAACGTCCGTTGTAACACCCCATTTTAATTATTTAGACGTCTTGTGTTATTTTATTTGTGTGACCTTGTTTGGGGGAGTGTTTTGAGTGCGTTTAAGGGTTGCCCTTAGTTAGGAAGATGAGTTGGTGAGATAAAGCCTTTAGATTAATATTAATAGTGGTATAGTTAATAATAATAATAATATAATTAATAATAGTAATATTATTATTTTATCATTATTATTGTTATTATTACTATTATTATTAATTAATTTAATTAAAATAGGATTAAGAGAATTAGAAGAGGTTTAGTGAAAATAGAAAGGTTTTGGCACGTGAAACGAGGAATAGAGAACCAAGAGGAGAGAAAGAACAAGGTGTGCTAGGGCTTGATCTTCGTCCCCAATTGTCCAGATTTCCTGTAAAGATTCAAGGTAAGGGGGAGAAACGGGTTTAATATTGGTGATTCATTCATGATAGGGTAGTGGGGAGTCCTTAACCCCGTAGGAATTTGTATGCAAACTATTGTGTTGTTGATCTGTTGTATATGCCTGATATGATGATGAAATCGTGCATGTATTGATTGGTGATAATATGAATTTTTGTTGTTGTTGCTGTTGTATGAACATCTGTTACAGATCGGTTGTTTTTGGATTCAAATTGGGAGAACGATTTGAGATTATAGACCTGTAATACATGTAGTAATTCTAGGTACAAGAGAAAAGATGAAAATTGGACCTAAAATTCATGTAGAAATGATTATAGGACTGGTTGGAAGTGAAGAAGTGTGGAATTCGTAGCAGAATGCAGACTAGTGAGGTTTCTGGCCATTTGCGTAATAGATCTGGCCATACGCGTATTGGGTATGGCCATACGCGTATGGGAGTGAAAGAGGAAGGGCGTTATACGTAAGGGTGGCTGAGGGAGAGGGTTTGGGTACGGCCCTCTCCCCATACGCGTAGGGTAGGCGTATGGTGGCATGGCAATACGCGTATGAAGTAGCCTTACGCGTAGGGAGATCTGAGAGTTGGAAATTGAAGGAAAATGGGTCTCTGCCCATACGCGTATGAGGTTGGGCAATACGTGTATGGCAGGGTGAGGCAGGAGGCCTTACGCGTATCAGATGGGGGCATACGCGTAAGGAAGGGCGAGGGAGAAAATCATACGTGTATGACTCAGGTCAATACGGTATGGACAGCAGTGGTGCATAATTTCATATTTTTGCGATTTCTTTCCTGTCTTCGCATCGGAATTGTTTTCTCTTAGTTTGAGAGGTTGGGAATAGGTGTCAGGTGCTGAGAAATAAGACATGGGTGATGAAAATATTAATTCTAATAATTTTAATTAATTAATTAATTAATTGGGTGTTTGGTGTGTATGAAGCAAATTACATGACGATGGTGTTGATGATATGTATGATGTGATCAGGAGGATCATGTGCATGTATTTACGCTTGTATACATGTTTTGTTGTGCATAGTTGAGTCTTGCATATTCATGGTGATTGGTGGGATGAATCATTGCTCAGGAGGAGTGTATGTGATTTATCCGTACTCCTATATGGAGAACGGTGGGGGATAGATCATTGCCAAGTAGAGGTGTATGTGATCTATCCGGGGTTCGATTGAATGAACCAATGAGTCGGTACCGCATGCATGGTGTCGTGTTGCATTACATTATTATTTGATGTTGTTGATGATATTGGACAATAGGTCGTGTTGGTGTGTTGTTGACTTATATATGTGAATGCTACCTTGTTATCATGTATTTATTCACCGATAATATTGAATGTGATTTCTCACCCCTTTGTTGTTGTTGTGTCTGTGCTTCTTCGGAAGTACAGATAATCCAGGTACTTAGGATGCTCGGATATCGTGTTGCCTGTTCGAGTCTTAGGAATGCTCTAATACGTAACACGGGAACTATTTGGGGGATTTTTATTAGTTTATAATTTATTTTGGTTATGTTGTTACGTATCTTTATTTGACTTTGAATATTATGGTGGACCACTATTTTGTGGATTTTTGGTGTCGTTGGCTTTTGACCGTAATTCGAATAATTTTCCGCTGCATATTTTATCAAAAATAGAAGGAGTTTATTTGTTGGCTTTTAATGTGGCATTCCACTTTTGGTGAAAACTCTGATTTATCTTTAATATTTTGTTTATTTTCAAAATGGGAAAGTGGGGTGTTACAATTGGTATCAGAGCAGGTCGGTCCGTCCGGCCAGGTGTTAGAGTTGAGTCTGTCCTTAGAATAGGAGTTGATTTGGTGTTCTGACCTTATGTTGATTGTTGAACAGTATGGCAGGAAGGAATGATGCTGCTCTTACTGCTGCTATGCAAGCCATGGCACAGGCTGTAGAGAATGCCAATCAGGCTGGAGGTGCTCAGTTTCGTGACTTAGCACAGTTCCAGAGCAACAAGCCGCCTACTTATAAGGAAGGTATCTTAGATCCGGAAGCTGCACAGAAATGGCTGAAGGCTGTGGAGAAGATCTTCAGGACCATGGAATGCAGTGATGCTCAGAAGGTACGGTTTGGTACGCATATGCTGGAAGGAGAGGCTGAGGCTTGGTGGGACAATAGTCATCAGATATTGGAAGGTGCAGGTACTGAGATTACTTGGGCTGTGTTTCAAGCTGAGTTTCTGGAAAAGTATTTTCCGGAAGACATTCGTAGTGCAAAGGCGGTTGAATTTTTGGAGCTGAAGCATGGTGATAAGACTGTTGCTGAGTATGCCGCTAAGTTTGAGGAGCTGGTTCAGTATTGTGCTCATTACAATACTGAAAAAGCTATGACTTCGAAGTGTTTGAAGTTTGAGAACGGGCTGCGTCCCGAGATCAAATTGGGTATTGCTTGTCAGAAGATAAGAAACTATCCAGAGCTGGTAAGCAGAAGCAGAATTTATGATAATGACAACAGAGCCAGAATTACTCATTACAAGGCTGTGAATGAGAAGAAGGCTAAGCAGAGATTTGGAGGTACTCCTTATAGTACTCCAGCTGATAAGGGGAAACAGAAAACTGATGTGGGGAAGAAACCAAAGGAGAAGGGAGTAGGTGCTGATGCTCTCAAGTGCTTCAGATGTGGTGGCGCGGGTCACCGTGCTAACAACTGTCAGAATGAGGTGAAAAAGTGTTTCAAGTGTGGCAAAGCAGGTCATGTTATAGCTGATTGCAGAGCCACTATGCCTACTTGTTATAACTGTGGAGAGAAGGGTCGCATCAGCACCGACTGTGAGAAGTCGAAGAAGTCACAGGCGTCTCAAACTGGTGGGAAAGTGTTTGCCTTGGTGGGAGCCCAATCCACTGAGGAGGAGCGTTCTGTCAAAGGTACTTGCTTTATCAATGATGTTCCTTTGATTGCTATCATTGACACGGGTGCAACGCACTCATTTATTTCTGTTGACTGTGTGAAGAGATTAGGGATTGTGCCGTCTACTCTAGAGCAGAGGATGACGATTGAAACTCCATCTATTGGTTCCGTGGTTACTTCTTTGGTGTGTTTGAAGTGTCCGCTGACCATGTTTGGTAGAGATTTTAGAGTGGACTTGATTTGTCTGCCACTCGGTAATCTTGATGTTATTTTGGGAATGAACTGGTTGGAGTTTAACCGGGTGTATATTGATTGCTTCAGGAAGACGTTACTATTTCTTACTCCTGAAGAGGAAGCATTAGCAGATTCGCTATCTAGCAAGGAGTTAAGGGCGTTGTTGGAGGACGAGGCGAAGCTGTTTGCGGTGTTTGCCTCGTTATCTGTTGAAAGCAAGACTTCAGTTAATGAATTATCAGTAGTGAATGAACTTCCTGAAGTGTTTCCAGATGACATCACAGAATTGCCTCCGACAAGGGAAGTTGAATTCACTATTGATCTTGTACCGGGTACCAAACCTATCTCTATGGCACCGTACAGGATGTCTGCATCAGAATTGGCAGAGTTGAAATCTCAGGTCGTGGAATTGCTCGATAAGAAGTTCATCAGACCAAGTGTGTCACCGTGGGGAGCTCCAGTGTTGTTGGTGAAAAAGAAGGATGGTAGTATGCGTTTGTGCATTGATTACCGTCAGTCGAATAAAGTAACCATTAAGAATAAGTATCCACTTCCGAGGATTGATGACTTAATGGATCAGCTGGTAGGAGCTCGTGTTTTCAGTAAAATTGATCTGAGGTCGGGTTACCATCAGATTAGAGTAAAGGAAGGTGATATTCAGAAGACTGCTTTCCGAACTCGCTACGGACATTGCGAATATGCAGTGATGCCTTTCGGAGTGTCTAACGCGCCGGGTGTATTTATGGAATATATGAATTGTATTTTCCATTCTTATCTGGATCAGTTTATTGTGGTATTTATTGATGATATACTGATTTACTCTAAGTCTGACGAAGAGCATGCAGGTCACTTGAGAATTGCATTGCAGGTGTTGAAAGATAATAAACTGTTTGCAAAGTTCTCGAAGTGTGAATTTTGGTTGAAAACCGTGAGTTTCTTAGGCCATGTGATTTTTGGTGATGGTATAGCGGTGGATCCCTCTAAAGTAAGTGCAGTACTTCAGTGGGAAACTCCGAAGACCGCAACGGAGATTAGAAGCTTTTTGGGTTTGGCAGGTTACTATAGAAGATTCATTGAAGGGTTTTCTAAATTGGCGTTGCCATTGACTCAGTTGACCAGGAAGAATCAAGCTTTTGTCTGGGATGCTGCCCGTGAGGAAAGTTTTGAGGAACTGAAGAAGAAGTTGACTACAACACCAGTGTTAATTTTACCAAGTCCAAATGATTCTTTTGTAGTGTATTGTGATGCGTCTAAGATGGGATTAGGCAGTGTGTTGATGCAAGGTGGCAAGGTAGTGGCTTATGCTTCAAGACAGTTGAGGGTGCATGCGAGAAACTATCCTACTCATGATCTGGAATTAGCTGCAGTGGTGTTCGTGTTAAAAATCTGGAGACATTATTTGTATGGATCAAGATTTGAAGTATTTAGTGATCACAAAAGTTTGAAATATTTGTTCGACCAGAAATAATTGAATATGAGGCAGAGAAGGTGGTTAGAGTTCTTAAAAGATTACGATTTTAATTTGAGTTACCATCCGGGAAAAGCTAATGTTGTGGCAGATGTTCTGAGTCAGAAGACAATCCATAGGTCTGCATTAATGGTGAAGGAAATGGAATTGATTGAACAGTTCAGAGATTTGAGTATGGTTTGTGAAACTACACCGAAAAGTATCAGATTGGGTATGCTGAAGGTGAATAATGACTTTTTGGATGTAATTAAGGAAAATCAGAAACTGGATGTGAAATTAGTGGACTTGATGCCTGCAGGAGGAGATGATCCTGATAGTGACTTTAAAGTGGATAATGTTGGTGTGTTGAGATTCCGGGGCAGGATTTGTGTACTGGATAATGAGGAATTGAAAAAGGCAATCTTGGAAGAAAGTCATCGGAGTAGCCTGAGTATTCATTCGGGAGCTACAAAGATGTACCATGATTTGAAGAAGTTGTTTTGGTGGTCTGGTATGAAGAGGGACATAGCTCAGTTTATCTACACTTGTTTGACATGTCAGAAGTCAAAAGTAGAGCACCAGAAGCCTTCGGGATTGATGCAACCGTTAGAGATTCCTGAATGGAAATGGGACAGTATTGCTATGGATTTTGTGACTGGTTTGCCAAATACGGCAAGAGGCTTTGATACTATTTGGGTAGTGGTGGATCGACTTATGAAGTTCGCACATTTTATACCAATTAACATCAGTTTTCCGTTGTCGAAGCTGGCAGAAATTTATATCAGGATGATTGTGAAGTTACATGGTGTTCTGTCGAGCATAGTGTCAGATAGAGATCCGAGGTTTACCTCAGGATTTTAGAGGAGTCTGCAGGAAGCCTTGGATTCTAAGTTAAAGTTGAGCTCGGCTTATCATCCACAGACCGATGGTCAGTCAGAGAGGACCATTCAGTCGTTGGAGGATTTGCTGAGAGCCTATGTATTGGAAAAAGGTGGTGCGTGGGATACTCATTTGCCATTGATTGAGTTCACGTATAAAAACAGTCACCATTCTAGCATCGGAATGGCGCCTTTCGAAGCTTTGTATGGTAGGAGGTGTAGGACACCTCTGTGTTGGTATGAAATATGTGAGAATGTGGTGCTTGGACCTGAAATTGTGCAACAAACTACTGAGAGAATTCAGATGATCCGTGAGAAGATGAAAGCGTCTCAGAGTAGACAGAAGAGTTATCATGATAACAGGAGGAAAGATTTGGAATTCAGTGAAGGTGATCACGTGTTCCTAAGAGTTAACCTAGTGACCGGTGTGGGTCGTGCTTTGAATTCCAAGAAGTTGGATCCTAAGTTTATTGGACCGTATCAAATCTTGCAGAGGGTTGGTACAGTGGCTTATAGGGTGGCGCTGCCGCCTGAACTTTTGAACTTGCATGACGTGTTTCATGTGTCGCAACTTCGGAAGTATGTTTCAGATCCGTCTCATGTGATTCAGAGAGACGAAGTTCAGATCATGGAGAATCTTACCGTAGAGACGATGCCATTGAGGATCAAAGATCGTAAGATGAAACAACTCAGAGGAAAGGAGATACCTCTGGTGAGAGTAGCTTGGGGAGGTGCTACAGGAGGCAGTGTGACCTGGGAATTGGAAAGCAGGATGTGAGTGTCGTATCCAGATTTATTTCCATCAGGTAATTTTTTAGGACGAAAATAATTTAAGTGGGGGAGAGTTGTAACACCCCATTTTAATTATTTAGACGTCTTGTGTTATTTTATTTGTGTGACCTGGTTTGGGGGAGTGTTTTGAGTGCGTTTAAGGGTTGCCCTTAGTTAGGAAGGTGAGTTGGTGAGATAAAGCCTTTAGATTAATATTAATAGTGGTATAGTTAATAATAATAATAATAATTTAATTAATAATAGTAATATTACTATTTTATCATTATTATTGTTATTATTACTATTATTATTAATTAATTTAATTAAAATAAGATTAAGAGAATTAGAAGAGGTTTAGGGAAAATAGAAAGGTTTTGGCACGTGAAATAAGGAATAGAGAACCAAGAGGAGAGAAAGAACAAGGTGTGCTAGGGCTTGATCTTCTTCCCCAATTGTCCAGATTTCCTATAAAGATTCGAGGTAAGGGGGAGAAATGGGTTTAATATTGGTGATTCATTCATGATAGGGTAGTGGGTAGGCCTTAACCCCGTAGGAATTTGTATGCAAACTGTTGTGTTGTTGATATATTGTATATGCCTGATATGATGATGAAATTGTGCATGTATTGATTGGTGATAATATGAATTTTTGTTTTTGTTGCTGTTGTATGAACATATGTTATAGATCGGTTGTTTTTGAATTCAAATTGGGAGAACGATTTGAGATTATAGACCTGTAATACATGTAGTAATTCTAGGTACAAGAGAAAAAATGAAAATTGGACCTAAAATTCATGTAGAAATGATTATAGGACTGGTTGGAAGTGAAGAAGTGTGGAATTCGTAGCAGAATGCAGACTGGTGAGGTTTCTGGCCATTTGCGTAACAGATTTGGCCATACGCGTATTGGGCATGGCCATACGCGTATGGGAGTGAAAGAGGAAGGGCGTTACGCGTAAGGGTGGCTGAGGGAGAGGTTTTGGGTATGGCCCTCTGCCCATACGCGTAGGGTACGCGTATGGTGGCATGTCAATACGCGTATGAAGTAGTCTTACGCGTAGGGAGATCTGAGAGTTGGAAATTGAAGGAAAATGGGTCTCTGCCCATACGCGTATGAAGTTGGGCAATACACGTATGGCAGGGCGAGGCAGGAGGCCTTACGCATATCAGAGTTGGGCAATACGCGTATGGACAGCAGTGGTGCAGGATTTCATATTTTTGCGATTTCTTTCCCGTCTTCGCATCGGAATTGTTTTCTCTTGTTTTGAGAGGTTGGGAATAGGTGCCAGGTGCTGAGAAATAAGACATGGGTGATGAAAATATTAATTCTAATAATTTTAATTAATTAATTAATTAATTAATTGGGTGTTTGGTGTGTATGAAGCAAATTACATGACGATGGTGTTGATGATATGTATGATGTGATCAGGAGGATCGTGTGCATGTATTTATGCTTGTATACATGTTTTGTTGTGCATAGTTGAGTCTTGCATATTCATGGTGATTGATGGGATGAATCATTGCTCAGGAGGAGTGTATGTGATTCATCCGTACTCCTATATAGAGAATGGTGGGGGATAGATCATTGCCAAGTAGAGGTGTATGTGATCTATCCGGGGGTTCGATTGAATGAACCAATGAGTCGGTACCGCATGAATGGTGTCGTGTTGCATTACATTATTATTTGATGTTGTTGATGATATTGGAAAGTAGGTCGCGTTGGTGTGTTGTTGACTTATATATGTGAATGCTACCTTGTTATCATGTATTTATTCACCGATAAAATTGAATGTGATTTCTCACCCCTTTGTTATTGTTGTGTCTGTGCTTCTTCGCAAGTACAGATAATCCAGGTACTTAGGATGCTCGGATATCGTGTTTCCTGTTCGAGTCTTAGGAGTGCTCTGATACGTAACACGAGAACTATTTGGGGGATTTTTATTAGTTTATAATTTATTTTGATTATGTTGTTACGTATCTTTATTTGACTTTGAATATTATGGTGGACCACTATTTTGTGGATTTTTGGTGTCGTTGGCTTTTGACCGTAATTCGAATAATTTTCCGCTGCATATTTTATCAAAAATAGAAGGAGTTTATTTGTTGGCTTTTAATGTGGCATTCCACTTTTGGTGAAAACTCAGATTTATCTTTAATATTTTGTTTATTTTCAAAATGGGAAAGTGGGGTGTTACAATTGGAGTACTCTACGGGAACCTCTTGTTAGTATTTATGTTATTCGTTACTCGCTTGCTAAGAGTGCTATGCTAAAGGTTGAACCCTAGGGGTTAGTATCTAAGTATACTCGACAAGGCATCGTGTAACGCCCCGATTTGTTTAATTGTATTTATTTATTTCATTTATGTGAATTTTGTGAAATGTGTGAAATTATTGTATTTTACCTGCTAATTGAGTTAATTGGCTAATTTCCCTGATAGGTAAAATATTTGCAATAATTTATAATTTCTTTTCAACTTTTATTTCCCGAAATATATTTCATCGCTGTTTATGTTTTATCGCGTTTTGAGAGCGTTTGCGAGATATTTGAGCGGAGGGGTATTTTGGTCTTTGGCTTGGTTATTTTTCATAAAAAGAACATAGAGATTAGAAAGAGAGAAAAATAGAAAGAAAGAAAAAGAGAAGAAGGAAAGGAGAAAGAAAAGAAGAAAAGAGGGAAAAACTTGGAGAGGAGGAAATCGATTCAACCGACTTTTGAAAACACGATTAATCGGGTAAGGGTGTGAAACTCGATTATCTTATACTTGTGTATGATTATGTATGTATGTATTTGTGTGATATTTGGTTGAAATTGAGTAGAGAACTAAAACCATAATATGTTGATTGTTAGAAATTGATTCAAATTGTGTCGGAAATCATGTTTTAATGTTCCTAATTGCTGAGACATGTTAGGTAGATGTTGTTGTGCAATCTATTGGTAATTTTCTGGTGTTTAGATGAGATTTGGAGAGGATTTGGGGTAGAATTCGTAACAGAAATTATGCAGGAAAATTCTGGGTTTTCGCTGCCCATACGCGTATCAGGCAAGGCAATACGCATATTGGGTTGGGCAATACGCGTATGGTATGGAAGGATTGTAGGCGTTACGTGTATGGCAGTGGGCAATACGCGTATGGAGTGAGGCAATACGCGTATTGGATTTTTAGTGGAATTTTTGGGGAAAATCAGTCTCTGCCCATACGCGTATCACTTTGGGCAATACGCATATGGATGGGCGAGTGAGCAAGGCAATACGCGTATGGCTCAGGGCAATACGCGTATGGCCAGTGAGAGTGCAAAATTTTGTCTTTTTGCAATTCCATTTCTTGTGGATTCCATAACTTGTGTTCCGATTATCCGTTTTGAACATTCTTGGTATCGTTGGAAAGCTAATGGAATGTTCTTTCTTATTGAAATTCTGGTACAGATGTGTGATGTCAAGTGCAATGTCACAACATCGCAATCTGCTGTATGAACAAGGCAATAATAGAAATAGTAAATCAACACATGGATTGTTCACCCAGTTCGGTTTTAACAACCTACATCTGGGGGCATACCAAGCCAGGAAGGAAGTCCACTATTAGTAGTATCAAATTACAGACTCAACAGACCAGTTGACAATCTACCTAATTCAATCACTACCCAATGACCCTTTTATCTAAGTCCTCCCTAGATAAGAGACTCCATCTCACTTCCAATCATCGCAATGATGTCTAGCAGTCAACATATCCGCCACTGCATCAACAACTTGATTACCAATAACTTTTCTAACACAGAAAACTAGAAGACACACTTCCATGATGCACATTGGAGTTGCTTAACAGCTTCCTCCAAGAACAATACAATACTCATTACCTACAGGTTTCTGAGTAATACCACAGTGACCATCTCACAACCCGAGTGGTTCACTAAGACTAAGCCCTAATGATCTACATCTTGGACCCGTACCCATTCTAGATTACAAGCATTCTATTTATAACCTTTTCCCATCTGGATTTGGGCCTTCAAATCATATCAAATATTCTGTACCAAATCTGCAAAAGATTCTGCTCCTAAATAGATCTTCAATTAAATCTTCAATTAAATCTTCGATAATTAACTCTAAATATTCTCCATATCTTTATGCTTTAAATTCGCAACAAACTAATCTTCTTCACACATGATTGCAACAGAATATATCTCCCATGATATTCGCCTGCAATCTCTGATTTTGTTCAGTAGAATATTTCATTAAACCAAAACCATGTGCAACTCTAAACATCTCAGACCTGAAGTTCACTTCTGATGTCACGACATCGGGTGTAACATCAGCACACAGCTGCAACTCTTACATCTTTAACAAACCTGAATGTTACCTAATCATATCAATAATGCTAGAAGCTCATGTTGCAACATCAACCATGACATCAACATTGTTTTAACAAAATTTCAGCCAATTAAAAGAACTTACAATCGCCCCCTTTGGCTAATTTTGGCTAAAACACATATATAAACATTCAGCCAATTATAACCCTATACTGCTGTTAGAAGTTATCTGATCCTAACAATAAACAACAGTAGCTACTTTGTACTGCATCCATGGAGAATCATCTTCTTGGCTAATTTTGAATGATGTTAGGACATCATGTTGGACATAACATCACCATATAACAGCAGCTCCAGGCAGCACATCAGGACCTAAGAACAAGACAGTCCTGAAGTATTGGTGCACATGAGGAATAAGATATCTGACACTCCCCCTTAACACCACATTTCTTTTTCCTTCCAGGACAGACCCAGAACACATGTAGAAGACTCCTCCAGAAAAGAAATGTCTGTCTAGACATCAAAGACCAATGGTGGCATAAGAGAATTCTGCACACCATATTTGATCAGACGCCCCCAGTCGACCTGTGGCATAAGATGACACTTAAGAAGTGCCAATCTTCCAACCCAGGTAACTCAGAACACAAGTCACAACTGTGTTCATAACTCAGGACACAAGTCACAAAGACTCAACACCAACTTAAGAATAGAACATCCTTCGCAACATCAGGAACTGCAGACTCCAGACATAACATCTGCGCAAACCATTTAGCACATCCCTTTCCTTTCTCCCCCTTTTTAACCACAAATTAGCAAAGGTAGCCCTCACAGAACCAGACCCAAGAAGTGCTCACCCAAACACGAATAAACGCCATAAGACTTATGAGACAAGAACACTCACTGGCTGAAGGAGAACAGAATAACCGCTATAAATAGCTGATCAGTTACATTGGAATAAACGAGCTTTGAATAGTCAAGGTTCTTGGTCATAGAAACGCTATATTAGGAACTAAAAACTCCATCCAAATTCAATGTCTATCCTCCAAAACAGTCTTGACCACTTTTATTGTTTCCTAACTGATTTTTACCATAAATTGTGCCAAAACAGTTCCATGCACAGTCGAAGCCACGTGTTTCACCTTATCCTTACACCACCGTCCAAAATACTTCCTTGTTTGGCTCAAGAAAAACATGTCCTATACCATGTTCTGACATCTTATCAGACATTGTCTGCTGACTCACAAAATTAACAACCCAAGACAAGCACGACATCTATTGATCAACACAACTCACAATCCCTTCTAGATTCCTTCAGAACAGCAGAGAAAAACAACTTCTTAAACTCCCCTTATCTAAGATAACCAGTGCCCCTTTGTAAGAAGAACACCTTAAATGAATGGAAAACATAAGACTCATCTTCATGTCTTCAAGAGCGCACCCTCTGTTCAACTCACCTGCTGAACGCATTCACTTAATGCTTAATCCTCAAATAATCCAAATACCAAAAATCACACGATTCCCTCTTGATTGGTTATCTTCTCAAGCTCCAAAACTCATATCTGATCAACTTCTCTCAGGAATGAACTTCTTGATCATAACATTTGGAAAATCCAGACATAGACTTCATTCATCCAGTCAGGAATGCTTCACACAAGCCTCTACAAGTTCTGAGGCACAAATACACTGCCTTCCACTACGCTTTAAGTCGAGTCCTCTTTCTTTGAATTAAAAACACACACCTAGATAGGTGAGACATCTCCCATCAACAAAAGCCCCTACTGAGTTCTTCCAGAAATTGCAGAGAAAAGAAAATTCTCCCAGACATAAGCAAAGCTGCCCTTCAGCCTCCTCCTTAGAAGCATGTGTGCATATGATTCAAACAGTTAGCTTCACATGGCTAGAACCATTCATGTCCACACCAACATGTCATCCAACAGCCTAATGTCATAACATGTTATCTGACATTATAACCTCACAAGATTCAACCAATCTTCACAATCTTGACCAACATGCAATCTTCACAATATATGTACCTTTGCTGCAAAATCCATTGACAAGTACTCCCCCTGTCATGGTTAACCAATGCTCTAGATAAAGATGATCATTTGAGCACACTTGCTGAGCACATGCATTTTGGTACCATTGTCCCTTCCTCCAATGGTAGTCATTCCCTATCATACTCTTCATCTTCAGACTTCCAATCAATGTCTGATCTACTTCAGGCAGACCTTCTACTTCATCATTCTCCCGTATGACTATGTAGATGCTCCTTAGGCATAATATATGCACCAAGCTCCTGAACCAGGGCATAATCTTCCTTCACCAAGGATATCTAATCAGATAATGTCCCAACACAAGTTAGAACATCTGCCACACACCAAGACATCATCACCATGATTCTTGATATGCTCCCCCAACTGGACTTACTATTGCATAGTAATCCAAAGAACTAGAGAATTAAACTCTCATCCACCTTCAAGAAGAATAATCTCCTTGAGTCTTCAACTCATCACCCTTTTGCCCAAGAGTAACTTGTTCCAAGACAATCCTCAATAATAATCAGCTGCCACACTCTGATTATCTTGATTCTTCGAATCCACTTCTGAGATCAACCAAATGCCACAGTTTGATCACCTCATTCATGTATCCTCATATGAAAACAACCAAATGCCACATTTTGGCCTTTTTCACGTTTGTCATAACTCTCACAAAGATATCCTGATCAACCAGGGAAACTTGATCTTCAAGTCACATGTTCCACTTGCTCAAAAGCAAACACACTTAGACTCCCTAAGCCATGGTCATGTAACATCTTCTCCTCCTACAGCTCCCGCAAACTGCCATGAGACCGATCTCTTTGAAGCATCCTATTGTTCACTTCTGTAGATCACCCTATCATTTACTGATGTGCCACATCACCAGCTGAGACTTCTGATGTTAAGCTAGATGTCAAAACATTATGATATCCAACTGTTGAATTTAGCTCTTCCTTCTGCCACTTAGAAGAACCTTCTCCCTTTACAGAAACAGATTTCCATGCTCTCATAGACATGATTCAACAATCACGTTTGAGTAGACAACCTCCATCCTGCTTAGAAACTCCAAAGACTTCAAACCTACCACATCTGAATCTTCAGAAAATAAGTAGTCCAAGACTACCCCATAGCAATACTAAAGAAAGTCACTTCCCTTAGTAGAGCCGTCAGTAGGAAGCCAGAGATAACTGCCACTTATCCTCGACCTTCACAACCAGAGCAAACACCATGCTCCAAACCACTTAGATCAGAAATAAACTGATCTAAGCTGTAACCATCAAGATTATGATGTCTTCATAGTCTTATAGAACCACCATCTGGACAAGTCATTCACAATACTTCCTAGGAACAAATTCTAAGCAATAATCCCAGGTCAACACCTAGGCGACTTGTGAGTGAATGTAGAACCCCTCCCATGATTCTCCAAACCTCTGATGAAAAGATGTTAAAATAATAGACAGAACATCCTTAATCTTGTCTTTCAAGGATAATCAAATAAATACTTGTGAATAGCAATTGATCCCTGTGGTTTAACCCTTCTTCAGATTCCAGCATCTTCTGAATCTTCTTCATGACATACCATTATGACAACCATTCATACCACAAAAGCCTTCCAAGTTAGATCAGTGTCTTGATATTTTACTCCACCCTGAGCAAAGAACTGAAATGATGTTTTAACATCAGTTCTGACATTAGTCTAAATCACATTAAACATCTCCTATGGATTTGGAAACTACAACCATATTAATCCACACATATCTCTTGTAGGGAACACACGAAAACATATCACCATCTGATCAACTTCCAAGATCAGACCAACAAAACTACAGTAACTTGTATAACACACTCTTCCAGAAGCTTCTTCTTATAAGCACAAGGTTCAGACCTCTTGTCTAACTTAAGAGTGATAACTGTCATCCTTCTGCATAAACATACCATAGACAAACTGCTACTTTCAATCCTTCAAGCCATAAAACTGGAAGAGTTCATTCCATACAACTAATGCAGACACCAATTGACCCCAGGATGATTTACACTGCTACTGCACACAAAATCTTGGATGCATTTACCCTATAATATTGTCCTCAGACAGTTTAGCTCAAACAAGGATCATCTCCTTCTCTTCTGCTATCAAGATTACTACCTTTTCTTCAACCAGCTCCAGCTGAAATGCTATGACATTTTGAACAGCATCTCAAAAATTGTTCAACTTCACAGCTACAGTGATCCTTCAAAGTAGCTACAATCTAATAGGTCTTTGAATTAGCATTTACCACAAACTGCTAATGTGTAGCGCGATGTCGAGACATTAGAATTGACATATTAAGCTCAGCTTCTTTCTTGATGAAACTTCCTCCTCATTAGGTCACCACAACTAAGCTTAAGAGATAACTTATCAAGATCTTCACTCCCGCATGAAAGATTTGACAGTGATACTCTTTTACTTTGGCTCTACCCTCTTCTTTCACCATCAAGAAAAATGATAAAGAAGTAGTCACTGTTCTGGACAGATTGGTATTCAATGCCTGATTTGAAATATAATCTTCTTCAAAAAAACTGAAACTTCCATGTCATACAGTCTTTAATAAGATCCATTCACCTTTTGATCACTTCTTTCCCAAAATAAGGATATGAGATAATCCTCAAGTATCTCACCAAACGGTTGAAGCTGTCTTGCAAAAACTACAACATCATAGAATATCCTGCTGAGGAGACCAAACCCTAATGTCTTTCCAAGAGAATACCTTCCTAGAATTTCACCACCAGAGATACACGAACCAACCAGGGTTACACCAGATACCATGCAGCGAAACACACAACAACTCCTCAACAACCTTCAGGCACTACTCAATAATCCTTGCACACCATCACCATAAACCATGTGCCAACAAATCAAACTCACAACAACAGTTCTCCTAATAACAACCGACAGGTCCAATACATACCCTGTCATGAATAATCCATCCTTCACTTAAAGGGATCATACAAACAACTTTATGAACTGACCAAGTCCATAACTCAGCAAAACTATCTTCCTTGCTCATGAACCAGAAAGTATCTTCTCAAGATCTCATCCAGAAACAGACAGGATGCCTGCTCTGATACCAATTGAAATTCTGGTACAGATGTGTGATGTCAAGTGCAATGTCACAACATTGCAATCTGCTGTATGAACAAGGCAATAATAGAAACAGTAAATCAACACATGGATTGTTCACCCAGTTCGGTTTTAACAACCTACATATGGGGGCATACCAAGCCAGGAAGGAAGTCCACTATTAGTAGTATCAAATTGCAGACTCAACAGACCAGTTGACAATCTACCTAATTCAATCACTACCCAATGACCCTTCTATCTAAGTCCTCCCTAGATAAGAGACTCCATCTCACTTCCAATCATCGCAATGATGTCTAGTAGTCAACATATCCGCCACTGCATCAACAACTTGATTACCAACAACTTTTCTAACACAGAAAACTAGAAGACACACTTCCATGACACACATTGGAGTTGCTTAACAGCTTCCTCCAAGAACAATACAATACTCATTACCTACAGGTTTCTGAGTAATACCACAGTGACCATCTCACAACCCGAGTGGTTCACTAAGACTAAGCCCTAATGATCTACATCTTGGACCCGTACCCATTCTAGATTACAAGCATTCTATTTATAACCTTTTCCCATCTGGATTTGGGCCTTCAAATCATATCAAATCTTCTATACCAAATCTGCAAAAGATTCTGCTCCTAAATAGATCTTCAATTAAATCTTCAATAATTAACTCTAAATATTCTCCATATCTTTATGCTTTAAATTCGTAACAAACTAATCTTCTTCACACATGATTGCAACAGAATATATCTCCCATGATATTCGCCTGCAATCTCTAATTTTCTTCAGCAGAATATTTCATTAAACCAAAACCATGTGCAGCCCTAAACATCTCAGACCTGAAGTTCACTTCTGATGTCACAACATCGGGTGTAACATCAGCACACAGCTGTAACTCTTACATCTTTAACAAACCTGAATGTTACCTAATCATATCAATAATGCTAGAAGCTCATGTTGCAACATAAACCATGACATCAGCATTGTTTTAACAAAATTTCAGCCAATTACAAGAACTTACACTTATTATAATGGTTTTGAGATTTGTGGCCGATTTAATTATGTCGGGAATTTGGAAATGTGTCATTTTATCGACTTTTACTGTTATAATTATGTGTAATTGATGTGTTATTATGCAACATGCCTTTGATATATAACGTGTAGCTTGTGTGCTATTATATGATGTGAATGCATGTGATGAAATGTTGTGATGATGGTTTGTGGCCTTATGGAAAATAAATGCATTGTTTTGGGCTTGATTGCACAGCATGATTATTGTTGATTGAGATAATTCATATTGTTGAATTGTGAAGATGCATTTGATTGTCATGAGTCCTTGTATGCCAAGCATCATGATATGTATCTTGTGATGTCATGTGCCCTTGTGGGGTGTGAGCGACGAATCGATTCCAGAGGGAATCCGCTATAACATTGTGTGCCTTATACAAAGAGGACCTAAAGCGATGATTATAGACGATCGTGTACCTTATACAAAGAGGACCTAAAGCGATCGGATCGTGTGCCTTATACAAAGAGGACCTAAAGCGATCCATAAACGTCGTGTGCCTTATACAAAGAGGACCTAAAGCGACGGGGAACATCGTTTTCCCGACGGGGTGTTACATGAGTGGTCCTAAGTAATAAGCGATGATTCCATTATTTCCTGAGTGAACTGATGATGAGATTGATGGATGGATGGTACCGCATTTGCATAGAGTCGTTGTGTCGGTCTCTTTGCATTTGCATAAATCATGAATGGATTGATTATGTGTGGAAAATCATGAATGGATTGATTATGTGTGGAAAATCATGAATGGATTGATTATGTGTGGGAAATTGTGAATTGATTGAGTATGTATTGAGATTTATGTCTGAATTGGTGAATTGGTGTGCATATGTGATAAATGCATTGGTTGTGGATAATATGTTTTATGCATAGACATATGCTATGTGATGTGGTGGTGTGTTTCCATATGCTATAACCTTGGTATGTCTTATGTTTGAATATGTGATTGAGTGGGTATAATTGATATATGCTATGTGTATTAGTATGTGATGCTTGTGGTGAGAATGTTTTATATGTGTATTTTTGTGTTATTATATAATTGTATGCAATTGTATTATGATTGTGTTTCTCACCCTTCTGCTATGGTTTGTTGCTCTATGAGGCAATTGCAGATTAGTAGTCTTGGAGGCTTTTGTGAAGATTAGTCCTCCGTCCTTTGTCGGTCTGTCTACTCTGATACGTAACACGGGAGTCGGGGAACGCTGTAGATATATATGTATACATTCATTGAATTTATTTTGTATTACTTTTGTATGTATATTTTGATGTTATAAAATGATTCATTTTGCAAACCAAGACAGTTATGGATCTTTCTGCTTTATTCCATAACTGAACTTTCCTTTTATATGGAAAAAGTTTCCTTTTGAGATTATTCCAGTTTGTGTTATGTATCGAATAATTGAGCAGGGATTGTGTTTTCTTCCCTTAACTGTGGCATCCTTGTTCCTATCGGAAAAATAAATTTTTATTTTACTCTAATTTAATTATGTATTATTTATTCACGGTGGGAATTGGGGTGTTACAATAGTGGTATCAGAGCAGGTCCGTCCGTCCGGCCAAGTTGTTGAGGTAGTTGGTGTGACAGTTGAATATTGTCGATGTTGTTTGTCCCTTAGTACGTGATATGTGTGTGAAACACTGTCAGTACTTTCTGGTTTCCTAATCCCTTGTCTTCAGGTGTGAGAATGAGATAAGTGGGGGAGAAGCTGGTGCTTCTCCAAGTTGCTTCAGTTGTGGAGCGTTGGCTCAGTGTGCCGTTGGTTGCAAGAGTGTAAGTGTTGTTTGGACAGTGTTGTTCCCGATTCTGGAGGGCATTCGGAGGTAAGGTTTATGTCAACTAAGGAATTATGCCTTAGGTAGTTGTGTGCACAAGATGCAAGAAATGCTATTATAGTTTGGTAAAGACGGTTATGCCCCATCATGATTGTCGGCTGTCTATTGACAAATTGAGGAACTGATCACCCTTAATCTCTTGTTGATAGCAGACGGGAATTATGTTGGATGGAATAGACGTGTCTTTCCGACTATGATAGTGGGTGCAATCAGTTGTTTGGGATTAAGAAAATGATTACGGATTGTTTTGTTGAGTCGACGAAGATTCTTATATCAGAAGATGAGGCGGATTCGAGGTTTTTGTATGTTGGTCAAGTTGGGAAGTCATTGAGAGAGAATGATTGGGTATTATTAATGGTTGCTTCTCAGAGAGTAGAAAGTGAACTTAAATTGGACGAAGGTGAATAGTTGAGGTTTATATCTGCTAAGTAAGTAGACAACTCTTAGTAGATGGGACTAAGATGTTTGTTTTGTCTGTGATGATAATGTTCTGGATATTGGCAGAAAGGCCACAGTGTGGGCTGCGAGTTGTGAGTGATTCCAGATGTGGTTCCGGATGGAATATTGGATGTTAGTGTTAGAATTACTCAGATTGAAAGGGCGGTTGGAAGATTTACTGGAAAGTAAAACTTAGAGTTCTGGTGAGGTTTGGAGTCTTTGGAATTTTAGAGCATTGATGGAAATCTTGAGAAAATCCTAGTTGTGGATGTAATATTTGAGAGTTCTTTTTGGTTGGTTGTTGCTACATGTGGGGATTTATGGAATTTGGACTGTTAAGCGAAGAAATTGTGTATGGATTGCGGACAGTTGAATAAGGTAATGATTGAGAATAAGTGTCCACTTTTATGAATAGATAACTGGAATGGTTTGGTTGAGTTTGAGTGAAATCACAATTGTTTGGAATGTTTGATAAGAGTGGTGAATTGTGTGAGTTGAGGCTTTGATCGATCTCATGTGGTTGGTTATGTTTGTTATCATCGGGATATGCTATTATTTACTCGGTTAAGCTTGTTTGTGAGTAACCAGTTACCCAGTGAAAAGTTTTGCAAAAGCTTTAAGAATTTATATCTTTTGGAATTTGGTTGGACATTACAACGTACAGTGATGATTATTTGGTGTTAGTAATGCGTCTGTAATGTTTATGGAGTAGATGAATCGTGTCTTCCATATTTATTTGGATAAGTTCGTAATGGCTTTGATTGAGGATATTCGGAGCTGTTATAAACTCAGAGGAAGAACAGGTAGAGTGTTTGAGATTTGAATTACAAGTGTTGAAAAGAGATGAAATTTTATGCTAAGTTATTCAAGTGAGAATTTTGGTTGAAAAAGGTTAGTTTTCTTGGATATGTTATTTCGGATGAGAGTATGGTTATGGATCCATCGGAAGTAGATGCAGTTCTACAATGAGAGGCTCCGAAGTTGGTTAAGGAGATTAGAAATTTTTGGGCTTAGTTGGTTGTTACTGCAGGCTAGGGGAGACTTTGCTAAGTTCGTACTTCTGTGATCTCAGTTGACTTGCAAAGGGTGAGTCGTTTGTTTTGGATGTTTGTTGTGAGTAAGTTTTGGTGAACTGAAGTAGAATTTGTCTACGGCTCCAGTTTTGATTCTGTGTGATCCTAATAAACCATTTGTGAGGTATTGGGATGTGTCTTTGATGAGTTTAGTCAGTATGTTAGTGCAGGAGGATAAAGTCGTGGCTTATGCTTTACGACAATTGAGGATTCATAAGAGGATCTATACTAGTTAGGATTTGGAATTGGTTGCGGTTGTATTATATTGGAAAATGTGGAGGTATTATCTTTATGGTTCTAGATTCGAAATATTTAGTAATCACAAGAGTTTGGAGTACTTGTTTGGTCTGAAGGAATAGAGTATGAGACAACGAGGAGGGTTGGAATTCGTGACGAGTTATGAATTTAGCTTGGATTAGCCTTCGGGAAAAGTTAATGTCGTGTGTGATGAGTTAAGTTGGAAGTTTTATACATGGTTGTTTTGATGGTCAGAGAATTAAAATTTTTTAAGCAGTTCAAAGGCTTGTGTCTGGTGTGCGAGATAACCCAGGGGAGTGTGAGGTTGGGTATATTAAAAGTGAGCAGTGATTTTTGCTGAATATGAGAAAGAGTTAGACTTTGGACGTGAGATTAGTGGATTTGATGGTTTCAAGTAATCAGAGTGCGCAGCGGAAGTGTGATGTGGCACATTTTGTATTTACGTGTGAGACTTGTAAGAGTTCATAAGTAGAACATTGGAAACATGTAGGAATGATGACACCTTTGGACGTTTCAGAATGGAAGTGTTAGGCGAAAGGTTTAAATATTATTCATGGGCTACTATGTAGATGGATGTTTTGGTTACATGTTCGATTGGGGAATCGTAGCATTGTTGCGATATTGTGGGGTGACAAGGATGTTGGTATTGTGGGTAAGTAGAGGTTGTTGAAACGATGTTGGGTCGTGGAACTTGTGTTCTTGTTTGTGTTGTTGCCTCTTTCCTTTGTGTTAGGTCGAGTGCGAGTAGCTAATTCCTTGTGGTGAATTAGAGGAGTGTTACCTACGGTGATGGTAACGATCTTGTGGTGATTCGGTTCAAGAGTGAACATGTGTATTCGTAACTTGGGTTTTCTTTGAGTTGTGAGTTGGTCGTCAAGTGCATTGTATGGGCTTTGCATCTTGTCGTTGTAGTTGTCGTCGTTGTCGTGTCGTTGTTGTGGTTGCTGTTAGCATGGTGATTTGTCAGTTTGTATTATTTGTGGTGTGCCTTTGGTTGGCAGGTTGGTTTGTTAGTCGGTTGCGAGAGTCGTATTCTGAGTTGTTCGTATCAGTTTATTTTCGCGGACAAAAATGTCTAAGTGGGGGAGAGTTGTAACACCCCGATTTGTTTAATTGTATTTATTTATTTCATTTATGTGAATTTTGTGAAATGTGTGAAATTATTGTATTTTACCTGCTAATTGAGTTAATTGGCTAATTTCCCTGATAGGTAAAATATTTGCAATAATTTATAATTTCTTTTCAACTTTTATTTCCCGAAATATATTTCATCGCTGTTTATGTTTTATCGCGTTTTGAGAGCGTTTGCGAGATATTTGAGCGGAGGGGTATTTTGGTCTTTGGCTTGGTTATTTTTCATAAAAAGAACATAGAGATTAGAAAGAGAGAAAAATAGAAAGAAAGAAAAAGAGAAGAAGGAAAGGAGAAAGAAAAGAAGAAAAGAGGGAAAAACTTAGAGAGGAGGAAATCGATTCAACCGACTTTTGAAAACACGATTAATCGGGTAAGGGTGTGAAACTCGATTATCTTATAGTATGATTATGTATGTATGTATTTGTGTGATATTTGGTTGAAATTGAGTAGAGAACTAAAACCATAATGTGTTGAGATTGTTAGAAATTGATTCAAATTGTGTCGGAAATCATGTTTTAATGTTCCTAATTGCTGAGACATGTTAGGTAGATGTTGTTGTGCAATCTATTGGTAATTTTCTGGTGTTTAGATGAGATTTGGAGAGGATTTGGGCAGAATTTGTAACAGAAATTATGCAGGAAAATTCTGGGTTTTCGCTGCCCATACGCGTATCAGGCAAGGCAATACGCGTATTGGGTTGGGCAATACGCGTATGGCATGGAAGGATTGTAGGCGTTACGCGTATGGGAGTGGGCAATACGCGTATGGAGTGAGGCAATACGCGTATTGGATTTTTAGTGAAATTTTTAGGGAAAATCAGTCTCTGCCCATACGCGTATCACTGTAGGAAATACGCGTATGGATGGGCGAGTGAGCAAGGCAATACGCGTATGGCTCAGGGCAATACGCGTATGGCCAGTGAGAGTGCATAATTTTGTCTTTTCGCGATTCCATTTCTTGTGGATTCCATAACTTGTGTTCCTATTATCCGTTTTGAACATTCTTGGTATCCTTGGAAAGCTAATGGAATGTTCTTTCTTATTATAATGGTTTTGAGATTTGTGGCCGATTTAATTATGTCGGGAATTTGGAAATGTGTCGTTTTGTCGACTTTTACTGTTATAATTATGTGTAATTGATGTGTTATTATGCAACATGCCTTTGATATATAACGTGTAGCTTGTGTGCTGTTATATAATGTGAATGCATGTGATGAAATGTTGTGATGATGGTTTGTGGCCTTATGGCAAATAAATCATTGTTTTGGGCTTGATTGCACAGCATGATTATTGTTGATTGAGATAATTCATATTGTTGAATTGTGAAGATGCATTTGATTGTCATGAGTCCTTGTATGCCAAGCATCATGATATACATCTTGTGATGTTATGTGCCCTTATGGGGTGTGAGCGACGAATCTATTCCAGAGGGAATCCTCTATAACATCGTGTGCCTTATATAAAGAGGACCTAAAGCGATGATTATAGACGATCGTGTGCCTTATACAAAGAGGATCTAAAGCGATCGGATCGTGTGCCTTATACAAAGAGGACCTAAAGCGATCCATAAACGTCGTGTGCCTTATACAAAGAGGACCTAAAGCGACGGAGAACATCGTTTGCCCGACGGGGTGTTACATGAGTGGTCCTAAGTAACAAGCGATGATTCCATTAGTTCCTGAGTGAACTGATGATGAGATTGATGGATGGATGGTACCGCATTTGCATAGAGTCGTTATGTCGGTCTCTTTGCATTTGCATAAATCATGAATGGATTGATTATGTGTGGAAAATCATGAATGGATTGATTATGTGTGGAAAATCATGAATGGATTGATTATGTGTGGAAAATCATGAATGGATTGATTATGTGTGGAAAATTGTGAATTGATTGAGTATGTGTTGAGATTTATGTTTGAATTGGTGAATTGGTGTGCATATGTGATAAATGCATTGGTTTTGGATAATATGTTTTATGCATAGACATATGCTATGTGATGTGGTGGTGTGTTTCCATATGCTATAACCTTGGTATGTCTTATGTGTGAATATGTGATTGAGTGGGTATTATTGATATATGCTATGTGTATTAGTATGTGATGCTTGTGGTGAGAATGTTTTATATGTGTATTTTTGTGTTATTATATAATTGTATGCAATTGTATTATGATAGTGTTTCTCACCCTTCTGTTATGGTTTGTTGCTCTATGAGGCAATTGCAGATTAGTAGTCTTGGAGGCTTTTGTGAAGATTAGTCCTCCGTCCTTTGTCGGTCTGTCTGCTCTGATATGTAACACGGGAGTCGGGGAACACTGTAGATATATATGTATACATTCATTGAATTTATTTTGTATTACTTTTGTATGTATATTTTGATGTTATAAAACGATTCATTTTGCAAACCAAGACAGTTATGGATCTTTCCGCTTTATTCCATAACTGAACTTTCCTTTTATATGGAAAAAGTTTCCCTTTGAAATTATTCCAGTTTGTGTTATGTATCAAATAATTGAGCAGGGATTGTGTTTTCTTCCCTTAACTGTGGCATCCTTGTTCCTGTCGGAAAAATAAATTTTTATTTTACTCTGATTTAATTATGTATTATTTATTCGTGGTGGGAATTGGAGTGTTGCACATCGCACCGACTTTTATTTCGCCACCGACTTTGATTTATCCAAAGGAAAGGTTCAAGGTCGAAAAAACCTAAAGGGGGGAGATCTAAGGTTCGGGGGTTGGTACACCTAGGGAAGGTATTAGCATCCTACATGTCCGTAGTACTCTACGGGAACCTCTTGTTAGTATTTATGTTATTCGTTACTCGCTTGCTAAGGGTGCTATGCTAAAGGTTGAACCCTAGGGGTTAGTATCTAAGTATACTCGACAAGGCATCGCACCTTGTGCCTACGTATCCCAAGGGGAACAGAATCAGAGTATAAGTAGTTCTGAAAAGAGGATCTTCTTGACTGGGTCAAGGTTCCAAGGGGAGGTAAAGTCTTAGGCAAGACCTTACATAGAGTGCGGTGACTCTAAAGTTGTAAGTTGGTTTAAGAGGGGTAGGCTTGTAAATGTTCATGGAGAAACATTTACTTGGAGTATGGATACTCCAATCCTAAGACTAAGATTCTAAGTGTCTACGGAGAGACGTGGAGTACGAAGACTCCGAATCCTAAGGCCAAGGGTTCTAAGAGTTAGTCCTATGACGTTTGAGTCAATATTAGGGCACCTTTCCTTTGGAATTAAGGGGACGATTAGCTTAGGATTAGTTTGTGCGCACTAGCAAAGGTGAGCTAGTATAATGTATGGTGTCCAAAAAGGTTGAATGCGATGCCTAACGACAATCGACTTACATGGGTAGAAAATAGGGTCGACGTTGGATCGGGAGTTTTAATTATCTTTGAAAGGGTTTAGAACAATAACGTAAACATCCAGATAAGCATATAAAGGCAAACAATCAAGTAGCATAAACAAGGCACGATCACAAATAAGATAATAGAAGAACACACAGGCGGACACTCAAGGATCTAATGGGAAACCGTTTGTTAAAGGAGTTGGTAATTTAAGGTTTTGCTTATTAATAAAAAGATTAATTTAATATTTTGATGAAAAAAGTTGATTTTAATTTTTATACCTTTAGTAAAAGGTTTTCATTTTATTTTATAGTTTATATTAAGGATTATTTTGATTAAAAGTTAGAGTTTTCTTATTAATAATAAAAAAGGGTTTTAATTATTTTTAAAGTTTTTATTTTTTCTTTTAAAGTTATAAAAATAACGTTTTCTTATAAGAAAAGTTTTAATATTATTAAAGTTCTTCTTATTATTATTTTTTTTAGCTTAGAGTTATATTAAAAAAAAAAAAAAAAAAAAAGTTATTAAGAGAGTTTCTTATTAATTAAAAAAAGGAGATTTTAATTTTTGTATTTTAATAAAAGTTTTCATTAAAAGAAAAGGTTTTTAACAAAAGTTTATAATTAATACATTTTAAGTTATATTTTATTAAAAAAGATGATATTTTAAATATATAAAAGAAGTTATATTTTCTTTTTTTAAGGTTAAAAGTTTTATATTTATTTGTAATTGTGTTAAAAACAAAATTTTAATTATTTTATAAAAGATGAAATTATTTATTTAAAAGAGGTTAAATTAATTAAAAACAGATTTAATAAATTAATTTAAGCGGAGAGATAAGGTGCTGCAAGGGAGAGAGGGTCCATCGTGGACCCTCAAATCTCAACCTTATGATCCAAACCAGGGTATGAATCAACGCTCATGATGGGAGGGTGCATGGTGATGATGTGTGTGTGCGTGTGTATGTGATCAAATTAAACTAAAAAACAAAAGAAAGGAAAGAAGAGAGCGGATCCTCTCATCTCTTGCTCTCTCGTTGAAAAGGGTTTTTGAAACCCTAAGTCCTCAAATCGCCGCCACTTTCCTCGCCATCGCTCTCACCTCTCTCGATCAGCCATTCAATACAAATCAAAACCCTCACCCCAACAGTCCCCAATACCCCAATTCACTATAATTTCACGATTTACATATTACATGGTATGCGAAAATAAAAACGAAAAATACTGGAGCGATGTTGAATAAGACTCGCGATGATGAACGAATCTTGTACCAATTGGTTCAGCAAGGTAAGTGGACTCTCATCTCTCTTCGTCTCTGCGTTTGTGTTGGTTTGATGCTTTGAATTTGGTAGCTGTGAGTCCTGCAGGCTTGAGTTTTCAGGATTTTTAGTTTAGCAGTGGGTTTTGGATTTTCAACGTGGTGTTTTTCTCCTTTTGTGTGGTGATGTGAAATGTTGTTGTTGCTTTGGTTTGTAGTTAACTGATGGCTTTGTGTGAATATGTGTTCGTTTCTGGTATGGGGATGATGAATTTTGGTGCGACCCTGAATGATCAAAGGTGCTGTGGTTTTTTGGTAAGCTTGCGTGTGTGTATTGCTGTATGGCTTCTTCATATTGTAATGGTCTGTCCCCCCCTTTTGCTTGTTTGGCATCCTTTTTATAATCAAATTCTGTTGATTTTCTCATGATTGTCAACAAATTCCTTTCCAATTTTGTATGAACGTGTCTGAACTAGTTTTGGAATGAATTCGAATATGTTTGAAATCTGATAAATTCGTTTCCATTTTTGAATAACATGTTTGAGGAAAAATTGAAGAACCTTCCTTTTTCATCTTGATCGTTGTCTTGGAAAAGTTTGATGCTGATGGACATAAACTTTGATTTTGTCATGAATTAATGATTGGCATGATGATTATTTGATTGTGTCTAATTTTTTTTTGCAGGGGCTTCCTTTTGATAAGTGCATCGTATCCGCATGGTTTGGATCACCGTTAGCATTATAGAGGTATGAGAAATATCGTCGTGAACAATGCTACTTGCTCTGACTTTAACACTTGCTCTTCTTCTTTTCCATGTAACACTTTCTGTTGCAATCCTTCAAGTTCAAAAATCAAAAGCCTAAAGTTTGCCACCGTGTTTCCACCATTTTGCAGCACATAACCTCGTCTACTTCTTTCTGTAGTTAGTCACAGTCCCTGTGGAGAAAATGACCATAATTTGCGACCCTGCTTGATGCTGCGTGATTTTGTGATGAAGATTTTTTATGAAGGTATTCCGATTTTGTTTGGTTTCTTGAATGTGACATGTTTTTAATGTGACCATGAGTGGATGAATTGGCATGTGGATTAATATGAGAATTGATAGCATTAGTAATTGAATGCATGAATTTTGAATTGTGAATCATGGTTTGATGCGAAATTTGGAATTGAATGGTTTGAATACGGTTTTGATGTCTATTTTTTGAAGGAATTGGAATAATGTTGATAGTTTTGATTTGCCAGGTAATCAGAACTTCACCGATGTTTGAAAGCTGTCAGACGGTTCCTACACGCTACAAAGACCTTGCCATATGTGTTCGTATTCAGGAACGGCCAGCATCTCCGAGAGAACATTTGAGATTGCCAGGTATTCTTTAGATATCTTTGTGTTGGATGTATTAACAATGTCATCAATATCATTGCCACTGCTTGCGTGGGATCTTTAGTTCCGAATTTCAACTCGTTCGGCTGAAACTTGAGCTAAAACTCACTATTAACAATTTGAAAATTTCGCTCTGTTGTATTATGTATTCTATTGAATGTGAGGTGATCAAATGTCTTATGAAATTGTCCTGTATTGACTGTTACTCAGGTTAAGCCGCGGTTACGGAGCCCAGATAAGGACTTGGACCTTTATCCGTGTGATCAAGTTCGAATACGATGCTTTGTAAATTTCTGCACATGGCTCTTTGCCTTTCAGATGGTTTTGTAAATTTCTGCACGTTGTCAGCGTTTACTCCAGGAAGTTTCCGTAATTTAGACATAAAACACATCAAGTTTTTATCACTTTAATATCAACAACGACAATAGTCAAAGGAAACTAAGCCTCGCCAGCATCAATGGCAGTAGCACAAAGTATTGTTCCTAGAATTTTCCTTTAAGATGTGTTCTGTCACATTTAAAAGAGGCCATGCTTACTGATCGCACATATTGTGCAGTATTTCCGTAGCATGGAGGTTCTGCCAATCCATTCATTGCACCAAGGATGGCGTTTGAAGATTCCAATCCTTTATTTCTCAAGGCACTTGTAATCATAATTCTTGAAATTAGTTTGGATTTTTTTGTAAGGACTATTAGTCTAGCACACGTTGAATTTGATAGAACTTAACATGAAAAGGTTACTATGCCACACCATTCATTTGTACTTGTAAATTGGATTCTTGAATGGTGAACGAAGTCGTGATTAATTTTGAACCTGAATACTCGAATTGATGATTTAAGACCTTTTATGTAATGACACGAAACCTTTGACCTTGAACTTTGAATTTTGCAAAATGCTTTGAAATCGGAACTAATGCTTCTCCCTTTGACATAACTCGTAAACCTTGAACGAAAACTTGTTCTTTGGAATTGATCATGAGTCTAAATCTTCTTAATCATGTGAAAGTGGTGGTATTATGCCAAAACAACTTTTAGTTAAACAACTAAATTTGTAATTTAGTTGTTTGAATGGCAAATGGGTCGTATTTATGATATTAAGCTAAAGTTTCGCACATCTTGATTTCGAACTTGAATTTCCATGGTGCCATTTGAAATACTCCTTTCATCTTTATAGAAACTCGTGAATTCAAAAATATGGCGGCTTGAATTATGACTTGATTATACTTTCTCTCATGAAGTACTCTTAACTCTTGTACATCTTGAATCATTCTTGCAATTTTGAAATCTTCTTGGATTTTGAACATATTGATCGCAAATTTTCAATAAGAAAGTCCAAACTCTTCCACTTAACAGTCAATGATCCAACTTTGCGAATACGGACAAACTACGCCACGAGAAATAATATTTGAAAGGGAGGATACCACAACACGGAATTCCAATCCAATCTCACATGACCATGCTCAAACCAATGGACAGGAAACCCGAATTCTCCTTAGGGAAACCTCTGTTTTTCATAGGGAAAAGACCAGTAGAAAACCTTAGGGGTGTGTTTGTTTCAAGGATTGAAATTACATTCCCGGGAATGTGACATTGGAAATACAACAATCCCATGTTTGTTTCAAGTTTTTAAAAATTATTTCCGGGTACTTTTTATTCCCAGGAATGTTGTTTGCACCTAATTCTTGTCATGTTTATTCCCATGCATAAAGGGTGGGAATACAACATTCCCATGGGAATAAATTCAACTTCTTATAACTTCCCACTACTACTCACATATTATTATTTTTTATTATTTTTTAATTTTTAAATTAAATAAATATGTAATCATTCCTAAGAAATATATTTTTTATCCAAACACATAAGTGGGAATATTATTCCTAGGAATAATAATCCAAGCAATATAATTCCAAGGAATGATTTTTTATAACATGAAACAAACACACCCTAGGATCTTTTGAATTAGAATCCCATGTTGTCTTGAAGGGTAAGGCTGAGAGGAAGATTGCTATTTCTACTTGAAGCCAAAGCTCCTGCATAAACTCGTTAGCCATGATAGACTTGCACACAAAGACCGCGTGACCTACAAATGCTTATGCAAAAGAGAAGGAATCTTAGGGTAAAAAATTAGGGTGCGACAGATGCCCCTATTTAAGTTTCTTCTATCTGGAGATATGGAGATTGAAATCTTGGTCTCGACGAGATAAGAGAGACTTAAATACAAACATGCACAATTTTTGGCCCTAAGATGTCACCAAATGCACATGCTATGGTATGAAATGATATGAAATGCAAGACAAAGGTCCTGTGAGGAATAATGTCACAGGGGATAACTGCAATCGAAAAATCAGAAAATAGCTAAAGAAAGGAAGGCCCGATGAAGACGGCTTGGCGAAGCAAGACTCCACGGGGAAAAAACTAACTCCACTGGGGGGAAAGAGACTACCAACTGACAATCACAAGGTGCCTTAAGCAGCAGGGTGATAAACCAAAATAAACTTCCGATGGTCAAAAATACGATTCAGTTTCTTTTTTTTTTACTGGATGTTGCAACATCCTGAAATAAAATGCTACGAGGCCGTCTGCCTCGGGCCAAAATCTTGAAATGCATGCTGCGAGGTTGTTTGCCTCGAGCTAAAATCCACTTGAAAAAGGTAAAAATAAACCTCCCCTAGTCTCGGGTCAGAAGCCACGGACTGGTCTCAGTTTCTTCTTTAATCAAGTATTTCACTTGAAAAGGGTAAAAAATAAATTTCCCCTCGTTTCGAGTCATAAGCCACGGACTGGTCTAAGTTTCTTCTTTAATCAAGTATTTCACTTGAAAAGGGTAAAAAATAAACTTCCCCTCGTCTCGAGTCATAAGCCACAGACTGGTCTCAGTTTCTTCTTTAATCAAGTATTTCACTTGAAAAGGGTAAAAAATAAACTTCCCCTCGTCTCAAGTCATAAGCCACGGACTGGTCTCTGTTTCTTCTTTAATCAAGTATTTCACTTGAAAAGGGTAAAAAATAAACTTCGCCTCGTCTCGAGTCATAAGCCACAGACTGGTCTCAGTTTCTTCTTTAATCAAGTATTTCACTTGAAAAGGGTAAAAAATAAACTTCCCCTCGTCTCGAGTCATAAGCCACGGACTGGTCTCAGTTTCTTCTTTGGGGATAGAATATCCACTACCGGTTTACTGGGTAGTTCACAAAGAAAGATCATCTGCTACCGGTTTACTAGGTAGTCCTCAAAGAAAATATTGTCTGCTACCGATTTACTGGGTAGTCTATAAAGAAAATTTTGTTACCGATTTACTGGGTAGAAAAATATTACTTGCTACCGATTGACTGGGTAGAAAAAATATTACTTGCTACCGATTTACTGGGTAGAAAAAAATATTACTTGCTACCGATTTATTGGGTAGAAAAAATATTACTTGCTACCGATTTACTGGGTAGAAATTTTTTTTACTTGCTACCGATTTATTGGGTAGAAAAATATTACTTGCTACCGATTTACTTGGTAGAAAAATATTACTTGCTACCGATTTACTGGGTAGTCAAGATTGTCTGCTACCGATGTACTGGGTAGTCCACAGAGAAAATATTGTCTGCTACCGATTTAATGGGTAGTCAGCAAAAGGTAATTCTGCTACCGATTTACTGGGTAGTCAAAAAAGATTATTTGTTGGGGATAGTCAAATTACTTTGAGGAGACTACCATTTGTCATCCGATTATAAAACCTGAGAACAAAACAAGTTGCTCAAATAAAGAGGCTGCCACTTGTCATCTGGTATGAATTCCACGAAAATGTTGTAATAATACTGCTGGAGAAATAATTCCTGTCTTCCATAGAGATCTTTAAATAAACTCTGGGGAGATAGAGTGCAAAATAAATGCACGCTTAGTCCAGATTCAATATCTCTGAGATATACAAAATTTGTGATTGTCAGGGACTAAAGTTCAATCCAGGAAATAACTGGAAAGAAACGGTCAAACAAGACTCATCCATTGAGGACTGAACTCAACGGGGTTTATCTTTATCCAAAATGGAAAAGAAAAAAACTGAAGCAACCATCTTCCACGAGGATCAAACTCGGTGAGGAATTAGAAAGGATGTGCTTTTTCTGCCTAGGGCTGACGACTCTAATTGGAGGAAGAAGACAAACCCGATCACTTGGGGATAACCACGGCCAAAACAAACAAAACAAAATGCAAGATGCAAAAATACCATGAATCTAAATGAAGGAATGTATGTCATGCTATGCACGTGCTGAAAAAACAACGAAGAAGAAGCAAACTGGAGACAAACAACAAGCATCTCGATACAGATACTCGGCCAATCTTCGCAATTTAAGAAGCATCATTGGGGATGAGGGGAGAGCCATATACAAACAGGTCCCACTTCAATGTTTCAAACTTCTTTGGGGAAAAGAGAGCACTCCACTTGGGGATAAACATCATGACTTCAGTTAGGATTGTCAAGATGAACCTTGTGATTTTGTTAGGGACGAGAAAGATTCACTGGGAACGAATAAAACTCATGATCGAGAAGACTTCATGGGGGATAAAATAAATATCCACTGTGAGCTGAAGTAGGCTGAATGAAAGTTGTAGCTGGATAAAATAAATATCTACTTCACCGGGGAAGCTTGGATCAGTAACAGTCGAAGATATCAAAGATAAAACTTCGAGGGGGATGAAATAAACATCCGCCTTCACTGGAGAAGATTGAGATAGTGAGAAAAACCAAATGAGGATGAAATAAACACTCGCTTTGCTGGGGAAGGTTGAAATTATAAGAAAATCCACTGAGGATCCTTAGGTTGCCGACTAGAGAAATCTCGCGTCAAACGTACCATAGCTTCTTGAAGTGGAGGTTCACTGGGGAATAGTCGTGGCTACCTTGAGCAAAGATTTACTGGGGGGCGTCACATTACTCGGGATAGAAACTCTTTGATGAGCTGCTTGATAGTCGCCATTTCGAACAACAATTGTTGTGAATGGATGAAAAGTAATCTTCAACTCTCAAATGCCCCAGATCATATGGTTTATGAGAAGAAGTCATCTCAAGAGGATTTTACGGAAAACTTGGCATCCAACTGTCCCCATGTTTTCAAACTCTTGGAGAGATTGTCTAATCTCGACGTAACTGGCCCAGATTGACTGTACTCTGTGTAACTGAGTCTTCAAATTTGGAGAGATTTATCAAATCTCGACGTAACTGCCCCCGACTGACGGTATTGTGAATCTTCAAACTTGCCCCCTTTGGGTCGGGCTGTGAAAGAAACAACTGGGAAATAACTTGCCCCTGCTCAGCAAGGTCTTCAGGTATCATACCCCTGGGTATAGTCATCCTTTTGAAATGATTCGTCACTTACTCATCAGAGTTTCAAATCTCAGAAGATCTAGCTCATCGCTGATGCTCGTGTGCTAGCTTCGATGATGTCAAGCAATGTTAGCAAGCAGAAAAGTGTTAATTCTGAAACTGATAATGTAAGGTATGTTTGTCTTGAAAATTCTATTCAAAATATTTTGGTGGTTGAATTACCGGTTTTATAATGCCAACGTAAATTTGAGCATAGCTCATAAGAGTCAGGAAATGATATGCCAATGAGTATGCTTTTGAAATGAACCTTGCTTCAATTAGGACTTTTAAGGGTTGTATTATGGATTGGTTCACGGTTTAAGAAACAAAGGATATAAGGCTCAAAGTTTGTTTGTGCCCACCCAATCTTCATGATATTTTACTCCTTCTTTTTTTGAAAATTACCCTGCCCTAGGTTAAGAATGAGGGTTTTTTGATTTGGAGAAGAAAACTCCTACTTCAAAGGCTCAAAAGGGTTAACGAGGGCCTATCTCCTTATATCTTCGGTGTTTAGGGATTTGAAACAATGCCTCATATCATTAGCAGAATTTTATTCAAAAGCATACAACAAGAGATCTTGCGTTCGGGATTTCATCATCCTCCATCCAATTCTCTGCCAAGGCAAGAGACTGGGGTAGTATTGGCATTATAAAATAGAAAGAGCATTTTAAAATGAGTGAAACGAATGGATTTCTTCAAGACAAACATTAATCATTGCATCAATTATTCAAAATAACAAGTTCTTATGCACAAATAACAAATGCATTAACAACCAAAGAGCATTACATGCGAAAAGCAGTAAATTAACTAAAGATTTGAGGAGATTGTCTCAGTCTGAGCTTATGGTCTTCACGTTAGGTCTAGAGTTTTCAAAAGACAAGACACCACGTCGCATTAGCCTTTGTACCTCATTCAACAGTAATCACCACTGGTTCTGGCATATTAAAGCGCGGGACTATGACACGCATCCTTTCTCTAGGGATATGAAGAAATTCCTGATCCAACATATCTTGGAGATCCCTCTTCACGACAGAACATCCGTGGGGATTCCTCGAGCAAATTTTGCAAGAAGCATGGTTATGCTCGTAGTGGGTAAGCCTACACAAATCGACATGCATATCTACCAAAGATCCTCTTATTGAATTCATGTCAGAAATACGATATTCTTCGAGACATTCTTCCACGGGGCTTTCATACTTGGGCAACAGACTTGTTGAGATGTTGGGTCCAGAATCCTCAAAAGACAAAATGCCACTTTGCACTAACTTCTGTACTTCAGCTTTCAAAGCATAACAGTGTTCAACGTCATGACCGGGTGCTCCTTGATGAAATGGACAAAAACGATCAGACTTAAACCACCATGGGAGATTCTTTGGAATGGTCGGCGGTTTCCTCGTTTGTACCAGATTCCTCTGTACTAAAGTAGGATATAACTCAGAATAGGCCATTGGGATCGGGTCAAACTGATCCATGTGTTGTTTACTTTCGCTGCAAGATCCTTTATACTTTTCTTGCGAAATGGTATCAGCAACTTGTTCCTTCTTCTTGAGCAAACCTTCTCTAAGATCTTTAGAAGTGTTAATGGGGACCACAGAAATGGGCATTGGCGTGACTTTAGAACTCTCGGTCCCTTGAAACGGAGTCTGAGAAATATGAGGAGAAGGTTGATTTCGAGCAGCAATCAGAGTTTCCACCAAAGTAGAGAGCCTTTCCACACCAGCCCTCAAAGTAGTCACTTCCTTGCGGAGTTCACGATTTTATTGCTCAATGTTATCCATCCTCTTTCTTTGACTGGCCGGAGTACCGTATCGACGATTCAACTTGACTGAGAAGAGAAACACGGATGAGGGCCTAGAATGCAAAGGAATGCGAATGCAAATGTGAATGCTATGCAACAAGATTCATGGAACTCAGCTATTTATAATCATCGAGAAATATCGAAAGACTCTTTTTTTTTTAAAACGGTTACAATCACTAGTATCGGAACACTAAAAGATTGATTTATTACAAAATTGATTACAAATGCGTCTGTATGCCTTACAAGAATCATGACATAAAAGCTAAATAAAAGCTAGTAATGATGGATCTAAGGAGACTCTTCCAACGGTCTTGTCTTGAGTCGTTTGACTTCTTCTTCCAATTGAGCTTCCAATGTATTAAATGAGTACTAGAGTAGGTTAAGTCTTCTGGTGCTTCTCTATTCTTGCAAGAAGTAGCTTTTTTTTCTTCCAAATTTCTCCTTTAGCTCGAATATTAACCGAAGATAGGAAATGAATACTTGTCTTGAATAAATAACTCCATTAGCTGAGATTATTCTTCAAGGGTCGACACCAACAGTGATAGGCTGGGTCATAGACTGCAATAGAGTTGATAAAAGTTCCTTATCAAGCTTCCCATATCTGGTTTTGAACTCTTCTTTATCTGTTAACAAGGTCTCCAGTCTCCTTAGATCCTCCAGATCATGACTCTTGTAAGGGTACTTCAACGTTTTTTTTAGAGTCCATGATATCTTTATGATGTTTACAAACAAAGCTAAGTTCCATTAAACTTTATGAAATGATGCTCATGAATGCAGGGATGCAAACACACAAAGCAAACACAAGCAAAACAAACAGGCAAAGAGTCCTAGGTTTGAAAGGTCGTGAGCATGGAGCCAAGGTCTAACCATCCTAATAGGTGTGTACTATAGTTTCAAATGTGCCTGCCGAACGAGTTCTACAAAGTTCCCAGAGTCTACAACCCATCTTTCAGATATTATCGATTTTCCAAATCACTTGGTAGTCAATAATATTCTCAAGAGAATCTCGTTTGAGTGTAGTATCGCGTAGCAACTAATTCAGGAATAGACTCCCTCATAGTCCCCGCACTACATCCTAATAGGCCAAGTTGGGTTAAAGGTAACTACGGTCCTCAGTCTCGATGGCCTTTAGATTGAAATAATATCGTCTTCATGAATGGACTCGTTGAACAATATTAGTCTCGAGAGGGCCTAAACTGAGTGGTGAAGTCTCAATTCAACTTCTTCAGGAATCGACTCCCTCAAAGTCTCCTTGAATTCTCACCGTCCTATCATAATTTTCACTCAAGTCCGGGTGTAGGACTTATCTCACCACACAAAGTGACAACCCAAGCAAACAGAAAAACCAAGCAAGCATACAACAAATATATAACAAATAACATAAATAATCAAGTTAGGGGGAACCCTCTTATGAGTTATCCCCAGTGAAGTCGCCATTTCTGTCGCGGTGAGAATTAGATACCATAGTTATTGGTTAACTAGGATCACATTTCTTTTATTTCGCCATCGAATTTGATTTATCCAAAGGAAAGGTTCAAGGTCGAAAAAACCAAAAGGGGGGAGATCTAAGGTTCGGGGGTAAGTTACGCCTAGGGAAGGTATTAGCATCCTAAACGTCCGTAGTACTCTACGGGAACCTCTTGTTAGTATTTATGTTATTCGTTACTCGCTTGCTAAGGGTGCTATGTTAAAGGTTGAACCCTAGGGGTTAGTATCTAAGTATACTCGACAAGGCATCGCACCTTGTGCCTACGTATCCCAAGGGGAACAGAATCAGAGTATAAGTAGTTCTGAAAAGAGGAACTTCTTGACGGGGTCAAGGTTCCAAGGGGAGGTAAAGTCTTAGGAAAGGCCTTACATAGAGTGCGGTGACTCTAAAGTTGTAAGTTGGTTTAAGAGGCGTAGGCTTGTAAATGTTCATGGAGAAACATTTACTTGGAGTATGGATACTCCAATCCTAAGGCTAAGATTCTAAGTGTCTACGGAGAGACGTGGAGTACGAAGACTCCAAATCCTAAGGCCAAGGGTTCTAAGAGTTAGTCCTATGACGTTTGAGTCAATATTAGGGTACCTTTCCTTTGGAATTAAGGGGACGATTAACTTAGGATTAGTTTGTGCGCACTAGCAAAGGTGAGCTAGTATAGTGTATGGTGTCCAAAAAGGTTGAATGCGATGCCTAACGACAATCGACTTACATGGGTAGAAAATGGGGTCGACGTTGGATCGAGAGTTTTAATTATCTTTGAAAGGGTTTAGAACAATAACGTAAACATCCAGATAAGCATATAAAGGCAAACAATCAAGTAGCATAAACAAGGCATGATCATAAATAAGATAATAGAAGAACACACAGGCGGACACTCAAGGATCTAATGGGGAACGATTTGTTAAAGGAGTTGGTAATTTAAGGTTTTGCTTATTAATAAAAAGATTAATTTAATATTTTGATGAAAAAAGTTGATTTTAATTTTTATACCTTTAGTAAAAGGTTTTCATTTTATTTTATAGTTTATATTAAGGATTATTTTGATTAAAAGTTAGAGTTTTCTTATTAATAATAAAAAGGGTTTTAATTATTTTTAAAGTTTTTATTTTTTGTTTTAAAGTTATAAAAATAACGTTTTCTTATAAGAAAAGTTTTAATATTATTAAAGTTCTTCTTATTATTATTATTTTAGCTTAGAGTTATATTAAAGAAAAGAAAAGTTATTAAGAGAGTTTCTTATTAATTAAAAAAAGGAGATTTTAATTTTTGTATTTTAATAAAAGTTTTCATTAAAAGAAAAGGTTTTTAACAAAAGTTTATAATTAATACATTTTAAGTTATATTTTATTAAAAAAGGTGATATTTTAAATATATAAAAGAAGTTATATTTTCTTTTTTTAAGGTTAAAAGTTTTATATTTATTTGTAATTGTGTTAAAAACAAAATTTTAATTATTTTATAAAAGATGAAATTATTTATTTAAAAGAGGTTAAATTAATTAAAAACAGATTTAATAAATTAATTAAAGCGGAGAGATAAGGTGCTGCAAGGGAGAGAGGGTCCATCGTGGACCCTCAAATCTCAACCTTATGATCCAAACCAGGGTACGAATCAATGCTCATGATGGGAGGGTGCATGGTGATGATGTGTGTGTGTGTGTGCGTGTGTATGTGATCAAATTAAACTAAAAAACAAAAGAAAGGAAAGAAGAGAGCGGATCCTCTCATCTCTTGCTCTCTCGTTGAAAAGGGTTTTTTGAAACCCTAAGTCCTCAAATCGCCGCCACTTTCCTCGCCATCGCTCTCACCTCTCTCGATCAGCCATTCAATACAAATCAAAACCCTCACCCCAACAGTCCCCAATACCCCAATTCACTATAATTACACGATTTACATATTACATGGTATGCAAAAATAAAAACGGAAAAGACTAGAGCGTTGTTGAATAAGACTCGCGATGATGAACGAATCTTGTACCAATTGGTTCAGCAAGGTAAGTGGAATCTCATCTCTCTTCGTCTCTGCGTCTGTGTTGGTTTGATGCTTTGAATTTGGTAGCTGTGAGTCCTGCAGGCTTGAGTTTTCAGGATTTTTAGTTTAGCAGTGGGTTTTGGATTTTCAACGTGGTGTTTTTCTCCTTTTGTGTGGTGATGTGAAATGTTGTTGTTGCTTTGGTTTGTAGTTAACTGATGGCTTTGTATGAATATGTGTTCGTTTTTGGTATGGGGATGATGAATTTTGGTGCGACCCTGAATGATCAAAGGTGCTGTGGTTTTTTGGTAAGCTTGCGTGTGTGTATTGCTGTATGGCTTCTTCATATTGTAATGGTCTGTCCCCCCTTCTGCTTGTTTGGCATCCTTTTTATAATCAAATTCTGTTGATTTTCTCATGATTGTCAATAAATTCCTTTCCAATTTTGTATGAACGTGTCTGAACTAGTTTTGGAATGAATTCGAATATGTTTGAAATCTGATAAATTCGTTTCCGTTTTTGAATTAACATGTTTGTGGACAAATTGAAGAACCTTCCTTTTTCATCTTGACCGTTGTCTTGGAAAAGTTTGATGCTGATGGACATAAACTTTGATTTTGTCATGAATTAATGATTGGCATGATGATTATTTGATTGTGTCTGATTTGTTTTTGCAGGGGCTTCCTTTTGATAAGCGCATCGTATCCGCATGGTTTGGATCACCGTTAGCATTATAGAGGTATGAGAAATATCGTCGTGAACAATGCTACTTGCTCTGACTTTAACACTTGCTCTTCTTCTTTTCCATGTAACATTTTCTGTTGCAATCCTTCAAGTTCAAAAATCAAAAGCCTAAAGTTTGCCACCGTGTTTCCACCATTTTGCAGCACATAACCTCGTCTACTTCTTTCTGTAGTTAGTCACAGTCCCTGTGGAGAAAATGACCACAATTTGCGACCCTGCTTGATGCTGCGTGATTTTGTGATGAAGATTTTTGATGAAGGTATTCCGATTTTGTTTGGTTTCTTGAATGTGACATGTTTTGAATGTGACCATGAGTGGATGAATTGGCATGTGGATTGATATGAGAATTGATAGCATTAGTAATTGAATGCATGAATTTTGAATTGTGAATCATGGTTTGATGCGAAATTTGGAATTGAATGGTTTGAATACGGTTTTGATGTCTATTTTTTGAAGGAATTGGAATAATGTTGATAGTTTTGATTTGCCAGGTAATCAGAACTTCACTGATGTTTGAAAGCAGTTAGATAGTTCCTACACGCTATAAAGACCTCGCCATATGTGTTCGTATTCAGGAACGGCCAGCATCTCCAAGAGAACATTTGAGATTGCCAGGCCTGCTTTAGATATCTTTGTGTTGGATGTATTAACAATGTCATCAATATCATTGCCACTGCTTGCGTGGGATCTTTAGTTCCAGATTTCAACTCGTTCGGCTGAAACTTGAGCTAAAACTCACTATTAACAATTTGAAAATTTCGCTCTATTGTATTATGTATTCTATTGAATGTGAGGTGATCAAATGTCTCATGAAATTGTCTTGTATTGACTGTTACTCAGGTTAAGCTGCGGTTACGGAGCCCAGATAAGGACTTGGACCTTTATCCGTGTGATCAAGTTCGAATACGATGCTTTGTAAATTTCTGCACATGGCTCTTTGCCTTTCAGATGGTTTTGTAAATTTCTGCACGTTGTCAGCGTTTACTCCAGGAAGTTTCCGTAATTTAGACATAAAACACATCAAGTTTTTATCACTTTAATATCAACAACGACAATAGTCAAAGGAAACTAAGCCTCGCCAACATCAATGGCAGTAGCACAAAGTATTGTTCCTAGAATTTTCCTTTAAGATGTGTTCTGTCACATTTAAAAGAGGCCATGCTTACTGATCGCACATATTGTGCAGTATTTCCGTAGCATGGAGGTTCTGCTAATCCATTCATTGCACCAAGGATGGCGTTTGAAGATTCCAATCCTTTATTTCTCAAGGAACTTGTAATCATAATTCTTGAAATTAGTTTGGATTTTTTTGTAAGGACTATTAGTCTAGCGCACGTTGAATTTGATAGAACTTAACATGAAAAGGTTACTATGCCACACCATTCATTTGTACTTGTAAATTGGATTCTTGAATGGTGAACGAAGTCGTGATTAATTTTGAACCTGAATACTCGAATTGATGATTTAAGACCTTTTATGTAATGACTCGAAACCTTTGACCTTGAACTTTGAATTTTGCAAAATGCTTTAAAATCGGAACTAATGCTTCTCCCTTTGACATAACTCGTAAACCTTGAACGAAAACTTGTTCTTTGGAATTGATCATGAGTCTAAATCTTCTTAATCATGTGAAAGTGGTGGTATTATACCAAAACAACTTTTAGTTAAACAATTAAATTTGTAATTTAGTTGTTTGAATGGCAAATGGGTCGTATTTATGATATTAAGCTAAAGTTTCGCACATCTTGATTTCGAACTTGAATTTCCATGGTGCCATTTGAAATACTCCTTTCATCTTTATAAAAACTCGTGAATTCAAAAATATGGCTGCTTGAATTATGACTTGATTAGACTTTCTCTCATGAAGTACTCTTAACTCTTGTACATCTTGAATCATTCTTGCAATTTTGAAATCTTCTTGGATTTTGAACATATTGATCGCAAATTTTCAACAAGAAAGTCCAAACTCTTCCACTTAACAGTCAATGATCCAACTTTGCGAATACGGACAAACTACGCCACGAGAGATAATATTTGAAAGGGAGGATACCACAACACGGAATTCCAATCCAATCTCACATGACCATGCTCAAACCAATGGACAGGAAACCCGAATTCTCCTTAGGGAAACCTCTGTTTTTCATAGGGAAAAGACCAGTAGAAAACCTTAGGATCTTTTGAATTAGAATCCCATGTTGTCTTGAAGGGTAAGGCTGAGAGGAAGATTGATATTTCTACTTGAAGCCAAAGCTCTTGCATAAACTCGTTAGCCATGATAGACACGCACACAAAGACCGTGTGACCTACAAATGCTTATGCAAAAGAGAAGGAATCTTAGGGTCAAAAATTAGGGTGCGACAACAAAGATTGATTCTTTTGATCATGGTTATATGTGATTTAAAAATAATAAAAAAATGAAAGGCGCCACTTCTTTCTCTTTCAGGTTATGTTTCAACAATCTATGGAGAGCTTTCCTCACCAGGTTCTTTATTTGTGGAAAACTCTATTTCCTTATCTTTCGTAATAAGGTTCTCAAAGAATTCTACGTCTTGGGATTCAATAATTACATTTGACTCCAAATTCAAAAGTATATATGCTTTATTGTTAGGTGCATATCTTACAAAAGCACATTTGATTCCTCGATAACGTAACTTGGTTCTTTTAGGATTCACCTTCTTACAGTAAGCGACACGCCATACACTTTAAAGTGGCCAATATTTGGCGCTCTGCCTTTCCATACCTCATTTGGAAAAATACCAATTTTATTTAAAGAAATACTATTCACTATATGAAAAACATATAGTAAAGCATATTACCATAAATTAAATGACACTTCAGAATGCATTAACATTGCATTTATCATTTCTTGATACGTTCGATTCTATCTCTCGGCTATACCATTTTTTTATGGTGTACAAGGTGCAGGACATTCATGTATAATATCATATTCTTCACAATATAAATCAAATTTAATAGAAAAATATTCACCGCCCCTATCACTCCCAAGGACTTTAATACTTCTACTTAATTGATTTTTTTACTTCCTCTTTATAAATTTAAAATACATTAAAAGCACCATCTTTGTGCTTTAAAAGATATACATGCGTGAATCTAGAGCAATTATCAATAAAAGTAATGAAATACATATTTCCCCCACGGGTTAACATGCCATTGAATTCACGCAAATCCGAATGCACAAGATCAAGTAAGTTGGAATTTCTCTCTACCCTATGGAAAGGTTTCTTAATCATCTTTGATCTAACACATATTTCAAAATTTTCAAAATGATTAACATTACATGAAATTAAATCAGATTTGATTAATCTTTTCATAGTGATATACCAATATGTGTTAATCTACTATGCCAAAAAGAAGCAGATTCAATCATATAAGCAAATTTAAAAACTTTATTGATAATATTGTTGGTAGTACAAAGCTTAATCATTCCTTCAGTAGAACAACCATTTCCTACAAAAACACCATTACAGGTCAAGATTAACTTGCCCGGATCATACAAAGATTTAATACCTAGTTTTCCCAAAATATCCCTACTTAAAAGGTTCCTATTCATGTCTGGAACATGAAATACATTGACAAGAGTAACTTTCTTTCTAGAAGCGAAGTTGAGTTCCAAGGTTCCCATTCCAATGACCCTCGACTGTCTTTCATTTCCCATTTAAACCTCTTGTCCATCGGTGACTTCATAATAGGTTTTGAATGCTGTTTTGTCATAGGAAACACAGATAGTAGCACAAGTATTATACCACCATCCTTGTAAATTGCTTTGAATGCCATAATTTCACCCACATTAGCAATTATGTTTTCATCTGCTTGAACAACATTAGGTTCATTCTTGGACTTGTTATGCCTGCATTCTCGAGCATAATGACCGGTTTTTCCGCTTACATAGCAGCCGCCTTTGAGGCCATTTGGTCTGCAAAAATTCTTGAACTTATTTTATTCCTTCTTAGGTCCAAGATCATTCTTTATACCATTATGGTTTTTCTTGCATTTTGTACTCATTGGATTGGTCTTAGAATATCCATTAGCCTCAAATTACTCTCTATCTTTTGATTCCTCCTTAATTCGAAGATGTTTATGGGTTTTCTCAAGTGAGAAGTCCTCGAAATTATGTAGCAATTTCTTCTTGCATCTTTTTCATGTAGATGGAAGTTTTGCGATAATTGCACCAATTTGAAAAGCTTCGGGAATATATATCTTTGCAGCTTTTAGTTTATTTACAAGAACATGTAACTCGTGTACTTATGCAAGAATGGATTTTTAATCCAAAATTTTAAAATCAAAATATTTAGAAATTATATAATTTTTAGTACCTTTCTTTTCATCTTTGAGTTTGAACTTGAGTGCTTTCCCAAATTTTGCTGCGGATTGGGTATCAGTGTAGAGATCATAAGGATGATTAGATAGTGTGTTCATAATATGTCTATTGCATAACAATTCATCATCCATTCATTTCTTACGTTCTTTCTTGAGTTCCTTAGAATTATTTTCTTGCGGTTCTAAAATAGGTTTTAAGCCAGGATCCAAGACATAGTGAATCTTTAAAATACACTACGCCAAAGAAAGGAAAAGACAACGCTTTTTTTGGCCTTTAACAGCGCTTAAAAGCGCTGCCTAAGGTGCCGCTGCCGTAGGTAAAGACAACGTTTTTTTATGAGAAAGCGCTGCTAAAGGCCTACATTAGGCAGCGCTTTACCTTTAAAAACGCTTTCTAAAGTAGGCCTTTAGCAGCGCTTTTAACTGACAAAGCGCTTTCTAAAGTGGTCCTTTAGCAGCGCTTTTTCTGGCTTTTTATGTCTTTTATTGGCACCTTTAGGCAGCGCTTTTTCAGGAAAAAGCGCTTTCTATTGTCCCCCTTTAGACAGTGCTTTTTAAAGCGCTGTCTAATTTATTTTTTATTTTCACCTTTAGGCAGCGCTTTTGAAAGCGCTGTCTAATTTTTTTTTGTATTTTCACTATAGGCAACGCTTTTTCGTAAAAGCGTTGTCTTTTCTTCATGTTATTTTTAAAGGATTTTTTTTAAAAAATCAAATTTTCCCAGTTTTTTATGCAGAAACCTGTATATATTTTCCTTCACATTTTAGGCCATTTTCAATCCTTCACATTTTAGGCCATTTACATAAACCATTCACATAGACCATTTACATAAACAATTTTAGGCCATTTCCAATCCTTCACATTTTAGGCCATTTCCATAAACCATTTACATAAACCATTAAACCATTCTAATCCATAAAACATTTACATAAACCATTCACATAACTACAAAATAAACTATACAATTACACTCCATAAAGATCTCCTAATTTACAACAATCCAAAACTATACAATTACACTCCATATAACTACACACCAACTTCTATACCTTATATGATTCTTTTCCCTATAAGGTATTCACATAATTCCTCCTTGATTTGTTCCAATTTATCTTTTGTGTAATGATCACACGCGTATTCATCAAAGTACTACATAACAAAATACAATATGCATGATTTAGTTTAAAATAATAAATTATACGAAATATCCGATAAGTATTAAAATAAATCCTAAGTTATAAATCCATACCGTGATGGGAATCTCTAATCGATCCAAATGAATGATTTCCCTCATAAACCTCAAAACGAAATAACCGCAGTCTATACCATTACGTTGACGAGGACACTGCACATAGAAAAACAAATAAGAATTAATATATAGTTGTCTTGTGTTATCAAGTAGCATCACTATTATAAGCAACATTGGGAAAATTAATATACCTCCACTTTGATCTATGTAACGTTGGAAGCTTTAGACCGTGATACTCGAGCTTCTCTTTGTGCTCGGTATACTAGTATTGTTCTATAAAAGAAAAACGTAAATTTAGAACAATCTCACAGAAATAATTAAATATACAAATACACACGAATATTTAGAACAGTCTCACTTACGTATCAACCAAATCCTTCATATTCTGATATGTTGTCCAATCATGATCTAATGAATTCAGATAATACACCACTTCTCTTGTAGGATTAATAGCAACCAATAACCTGTGTCCACTGTAAAATATAACAAGTTTAAATGGATAATTTCTACGCAAAAGATACAAAGATTAGAATGAAAATCTTACCCGTTTCCAGTATTATACGGTAAAAGAAACAAACTTTATGTTTTGCTGGCCATAAATCTCTCGAGTAAGTGATCTCTTACTGAATTTGGATCAGTATCAATTGCCGGTGCATTAACACGGGCGCAAGACAAGAAATAGAATCTGTTTGACAATTGATTCCCGCGCATCAATTTGTCATACAAGCACCTTAAATAAAAACATAATAAACATTAGACTATTTTCATTGAAATGTGTAAATAAATTGTTCAACTAATTAAAAAATAGATTGATCGGAGTACCAGATGTATGAATGCATAACACCGATGCCTAATTCAAGATGCTTAAAAATCTGTTCCATGTCCTCTTTTGCAATTATTTCGGAATGAGGAAAACCAAAAACACCTTCGCCCATGTCTATTTGACGAATAGCACCATCCATCAAATTTGATGTTGCCACAAGTGTTTCAAGACACATCCGAAAGCGAGGTGCAAGAGCTCTTTTTGCCGGCCCGGTCTTTGTAGGAGCTCTTTTCTTGCTGGCTTGTTGTGAAACTTGAGTAGGAACCTAAAAATCATATAAGTTAGGTAAAGTAGAAAATCAAGAAGCTTTTGAATTCGGATAATAGAATAACACTTTCAATGTACCTCTTTTTGTGATGCAACAGACTCGATGTGCGGAAAAATCCCTTTATCCTTAGATGCGTGTTTTGTAGGAGTCTAACATTACAATGTATTATCCCCCGGTTCAACATTCCCGTTAATTTTCTCACCATGAAAATTCCAACATGTATAACTTCAATCAATTCCACGCCTCATTAAATGCGATGCCAACTGAACCGCGTCAACCCGACTCCTAAAACAGCAACCCAAGCAAGGACATATCATTCGACTAGGGTCTTCGGCGTGCGCAACAGCAAACTTAACGAATTCCGATACCCCATTCTCATACTCTTTCAACAATCGACTTGAAGACATCCATTTCTTATCCATAGTTATACTAATTAAGCTAAACAAAAACAAAATAAAAAATATTTACCTGTAGGGAAACGATCCGACTTTCACACTTTGATCACAAGTAACCCTTATATATAGAAAATTCAATAAGTTAGTTCTCAATCATTGCAAGCAATGCTCATCCATCATAGCAGTTCATTCAAAGCAGTTCATTCAAATGGTTTTACTAATTAAGCTAAACAAAAACGTTAATTATTCACGCAACTATAGCAAAAGAACAACTAATTACCTGTAGAGAAGTAATCAAGTTTTGGACCCACACAATGTAAGATTCCTCTAACGACCGGACTTTCACTTTGCACCTGTAAAACAATCATACTATCAATATCAATCCAACTTTTCACTTTTCAATAGGACAAAAGCCTAAGTGTTGAAAGAAGAATTCATCATAAATCACTTTTCACGGTTGAAATACCAAATTAATGGATAAACTAAACTACTCTATGACTTGAGTTTGTAAGAGTCATCCACCATCACATTTTGAATCCGAAAATAGAAACTTATAGTAATAGGATAAAATTCTTATTCATACTTATATCCAAAATATAAACATTACAAAATATACAAAATTCTTATTCACTTTTATACATTGAAATCTGACTCAAAAGAATTCTAAAAATGGTAAACAATTGTGGCGTTATATGAGTTGATGGTAAGTCTCAAACTTGGAATGTTTTTGGTATTATTTCTTAGCAGCATTCCAATATACTTTTAAATAGTTTCAGAAGTAATTGAAATTTCTTTATCTAGTACTTAACAAAGAGCTTAGAACTATTCAAATTATTTTTATTAGTATTTCACATTTGTAAAAACTGGTTGAGTGTAGAGTTCAATACTAATCAATCTATGTGTGAGATTAAAATTGATTGAAAAATTTTAAACTTAATTCATTTCATTCTTTTAGTTGTAAAGTTTCTGTTCTATTTTGTTGACAGTAGTAGTTTAGTGCCAATATATTGAATTTCAGGTATGGATGTTTAGTTTTGGTGTACATAGAAATTGACTATAGTTTAATTGAAGAGTGTAATAATAGTTCTAAAGTTTCTGTTCTAAGAGTTTTGGAGGCATTATTGTCTCATTCATCATTCAATATCTAACAGAGCACATGATCAGAAGAAAACCTAACATTACAACATTCAACATTAAACTCTAACGTTACAACATTCAACATTCAAGAACTTAAACTCATTCAAAAGGTAAAACACATTACAACATTCAACATTCAACATTCAAGAACTTAAACTCTATCGTTAAACTCTAACAGAGAAAAACTTAAACTCTAACATGATAGCTTCACAATGCCATTCAACATTCAACATTTAACATTTAACATTCAACATTTAAGAACTCTAACATTCAAGAAAAACCTAAAATGGTCGGAGAAGAATGCGTACCTGCACGATAACGGTCGGAGAAGAATACATAATGCCTCTTCCGCTTCTACTTCCTTTTCGAACGAAAAATGCAGTGTTTGAAGAAAACCTAAAACGATCGGAGAATAACAGATAAAATGGGAGAAAGGAGGATAAACAGAAGGTTGGTGGTCGGAGAAATCGCGAGAGAGAAAGGCTGGTGGTCTTAAGTGAAAATGATTAGAAACAATGAATAGGGTTCTGAATATTTAGTGTTATTTTATTTTTAATAATAATTGACCTAAGGCAGCGCTTTTCCTAATAAAGCGCTTTCTTTTAATATACTTTTAGCAGCGCTTTTTAAAAGCGCTTTCTAATGTTATCTTTTAATCGCCCTATAGCAACGCTTTTTAAAAGCGCTTTCTAAGGTCACCATATAGCAGCGCTTTCTAAGGTTATACCTTTAGCAGCGCTTTTTAAAAAGCGCTTTCTAAGGTGGGGACTATTTACTACCTTTAGCAGCGCTTTTAGAAAGCACTTTCTAAAGGTATCCTTTACCAGCGCTTTTTTTAGCGAATTTTTTTTATTCCTTATAGAAGCGCTTTGTGATAAAAGCGCTGTCTTTTTAGTGCTGCCTAAGGCTATTTTTGGCGTAGTGATAGTCAAGAGGAAGATCATCGTGTCTTGCCAATGAGTGGAGTTTGTTCCATAGAAATGATCTGACTTGTTAGATAAAATTTGTAAGACAAATGGATCCATGTTTGAATCGTGAATGTAATCACTTTCCTAATAGTATTTCAAGCACAATCAAAATATCTTAAAGTCAACGCGTAGGATACCCATGATAATTCAACCTATATTCTAGTTTCCATAATAATAATGAAAACTCGAATGTAATGAAGATGGAAATCAGGAGTTTTCTATGAAGAGGATAAATTTATGTTATACGATTTTCTGAATCAGAAATGGTCTATTTATAAGAGAAGTAATGTTGTTTTACAAGGCTATGACCATTGATGAAACACACCCTTTCAACAAAACTTCACATTAAGTGATACAACTTTTCACCTTTTTCCAACTATTACAACACTTCACAAAGTGTTGCCATTTACAAATACAAACAGTAACAAACTAAAGCAAGAACCACATCCATGTGTAGCAGAATACAACCATGAGCCAACCAAAGGCCGATAGTGCTACCTACAAGCTGTCACAAGCGCCTCTACGCCTACGTCTCCAGTCCCGATCACGAAACGATGACATCAGAAAGGGGGAGTATGAAGGTGACAAGTGGCATAAGACTTGGAACCACCACAATTGTCCATGTGATACTTTATCCTATTTAACTCATTTGTTAAGTTTATGAATGTAACTCTATACAAGAACTATTAAATTAAGTTGAACTTTCAATGCGAGACTATTCTCCATGCATTGAATGTTCATTTACTCACTTACAATTTTCCTGTTATTATTGAAACACACCAATGGTAATTTATTAATTACTTTATTTATTACAATACTTGTAACTGAAATGAAAAAAAAGGAAAAATACCCTTTTTGGTCCCTTAAGTATACCCACTGGTTCACTTTGGTCCCTTAATGTTTTTTCGTGCAATTTTGGTCCTTTAATTATCTAAACATATCCACGTTAGTCCTTCCGTTAATGGAATATTAGTTAAAGTTCAAAAAAAGACTCCAGCTGGTAGTTTGTATGCTGAGGTGGGTAAGTGAAATCCAGATGGCATTGGTTCTACTTACGTGTACTACCAAATGTAATGTAAGAGAAATAAAATATTCTGAAGTCATTCATTATTGTCAAACCAGCTGCGAAGACCAAAAAGAAGGGTAGACTGAAGACGAAGCAACTTTGAAGAAGAAGGATTCCAGGTAAGTATTCTCTCCATAAAGTTTTTAGGGTTTGTTTTGATTTAGGGTTTAGATAGATTTAGGGCTTTCTGTAGATTTAGGTTAAAACTAGATTTACTTAAGTTGAAATAATGTTATTGAACAGTGTTAGGTCATAATGGAAGAATTTTTGGAGCTTAAAATTCACCACAGTGGTGAATTCGTTGAACCTGAACTTAGTGTGTATGTAGGAGGAACGGTAGATGAATTGAAAGTGGATGTTGATAGGTGGAGTTTTTTTGAGTTAGTAGGTGTTTTGAAGGACTTAGGTTATAGTGGCTTTGAAAAGATGTATTACAAGTATCCACAATTTGGGATGATATCCCTAGTTGATGACAAGGGTGCTTTAGATATTGCAGACCTTTACAGGGTGCACCAAAGTGTTGACATTTACATTTAATACACTTTGTCTCAGCCTGATTATTGTGATGGACCAGTGGATACACGAGTTGAGGAGCCTGAGATCATTGTAGATGAGGTTCAAGAGTTACTTAATAAGTTGCATGATGAGTTAATTGATAAATTGGATGAGTCTAATGTTGCTGTGGAAGAAGGAAAAGCTGGGGTGAATGATACTAATGTTGTTGTGGAGGAAGTAGGTACTGGGGTGAGTGATACTAATGTTATTGGGGAGGAAGTAGGTGTTTGGGTGAATGATACTAATGTTGTTGTGGAGGAAGGAGAAATAAGGCCGAGTCATGGTAATATTGGTGAGGTGCATGATGAATCTAATTCTGATGATAGTGAGGATGAGAGCTTCCATTATGATAGTGCACTTGATATAGCATTTGATGATGAATCTGATGGGTATGATGAAATGGATGAAGATGAACTTGATGATCTCATTGCATTTGAAAGTGAAGGAAACTCAAGTGGGAAAAAAAAGAGCACACAAGATATAAGAGAGCTTAAGGGGAGTGTGTCATACCCTAAATTTTGACCACTAAAATTTCCCATCATTGTGTAAATCATCATCACAATATGGATAAACATCATGCCTCATCAGTCTCCCCAAAGATGGGTGAGCATTCACTACAAACAATAATTAGGGTTTCTAGCCCTCTCAGAGCTTTAGACAAAGGATCAATCAAGGAATGACATGATCTTCAACTTGTCTAACCTCTCAAACATCCACAATGGATCAAGAGGACTCCCACATCAAGAATCAAGCACAATGTTGCAGCATTCCAGGTGGATCAAGCCTCAAAATCGACAGTGTCACCAAATTAGGATTTTGGTCGACCATGGCCTCCAGATGGAAATTTTCCTCTGGGCATGAGCCAATGCTTCAAAACATAACATAATATACTCCATGGGACCTCATGAACCCAATCATCAAGTCAATTTGGCCTCAGGGGATGCATTCACTAAAAATCAGGAATTAGGGTTTCTCGACCTAATTCACCCCTAAATTGACTTTTGGGACATAACATAGGCCAAGACCTCAAGACATGATTTGAGGGTATCTAATACACCACATTTACCCATTTACAACAATGGATTGATCCAAGAAGCTTGATTCCCAAGTTTCAAGTTCATCAGGACCACAATTAGAGTTTTGCGGAAAAAGTCAACTGTGCCTTTGACTTTTGACCAAGACATGCTCCCAAACCTTGGGACATGATTCAATACACCCTATAACACCTATGAAATCAATCCATCAAGTTTGATTTAGGTCAAGGACTTGATTTCATAGAGGATCGCACAGTTTGGAATTCATCTGGTAAAAAGTCAACTGTGTCCAAAAGTCAAAGTTTGACTTTTTGATTTTTTTGATCAATTATGGTTCCCTAACCTAAAAATGATGTTAATGTGTGATTTGAATCAACATTCATCAAGAAAAATCAAAGAAAGTGGGATAACTTGTAAAAGGGGTAACCATAAAAAAACTTAGAAATTTTCTAAGTTATGGAACAAAGTGGCTAGGGTGCCAACTTCCAAGGATCATAACTTGAGATCCAAGCAACCATTTGGGTTGATCCAAAGATGGATTTGTAGCTCTCATGGCATACTTTAAAAGTGTCAACTACACCTCATTCCAATTCCTCATGGATTTCAAGTTATGGGATGATCAAAATGGCTGAAAACATGAAATGTCACTTTTTCCAACACTTAGTGGAATTTTCACTAAGTCAGAATCTGTCTTGCTTTTTTTCCAAAAGTAGGGAAATTTTTCACTTGCATCCAAAAGGTATCAAGACAAACTATGATCACACATGTGTTGTATCATATAAGAGCTTTCCAAAATGGCCAAGAACTCCATCAAATTCCATTTGAGCTAAGAGTTATGATAGTGGCAAAATGCCTTGCTGCAACTGTCATAGCTAGGCAGATTTGTGCATTTTGCTCGATTTGAACAATTTGTACAAATGATAAACAAGTTTATCCATCTGAACACCTCAGGGGGAGACCAAGGAGGGACAAGCACTGATCCATAAGCCTTCCAAGTCTTTGGAACCAAAAATAGCATGCCAAACCTAGAAATGCCTAAAAGGGGGACAAGACTCCAATTTTGTTTTGGAGCATTCAATGGATGCACCAAGGTCGCATGAACTGAACCATTTCCAACTGAATGAGTCAAGGATGATCTCTGAACTAGGGAACCAGCAAACTGTGTTCTAACCTCTAGTTAATGGCTAGAGGATACTTGGATTCCCATTGATCAACATTGGCCAAACCTCTGCTGTAGTTGCCATTCACTATTGTATCCAAAACAAACTTGCTCTACTATAAATAGAGCTCAAGTGTGATCAGTTTGAGTACACCAAATCCATCAAACATATGTTTTCCTCAAAATCTCATTCTCACTTCCAATTTTGCCTTCTAAGGCAAGTCACTATCGGGTTTTGAGTTTGAGAACTATTCCAACCAAACCAATCACACACACACACACACCTCATAAACATCATATGGAAGTGATCCAAACACTTGCATAACATCTGTAACACCAAAATCACGAAGTCACTTGCCAACTGCTCAAGTTCTTGACAGAGGTGCAGTTGAGGTACCATCTTCAGTTCCAGCTTGTTTCAAACTATTCCAAGCATTCAGACACATCACTTGGCACCTAAGGAAGCTATGCAAATCATTGGAACCAGCTTGTAACACCTCTAACACAAAACACGATCACCAGCTGTAACACCCCCTTCTACACCCCAGGCTATTAAAGCGATAACAATTAATTAGAGTATAATTAACAATTCACGGCATAGACGAGAGCGTCACATCAAAAGGAATTAAAATCATACAATAACCTGCTCATATATATATATGCAACAATTCAGGTAGCACATAAAAAAGGAACTTAGTTCCTAACACCCACAATTCAGATATAGAATAAAAGCGGAAAATCTGTAACTGAAACTCATATATATACATCATAAAAAGTTTGTCTGTCATATACATATTCATACATGTACAATCCAAAATACGTGTATACATAATACAAATAATCACATAACGATCTCCCCGATTACCCGGTGCTACATATCAGAGCCGACCAACAAAAGAATGAAGACCTAAGCTTCACAAAAAGACCTCCAACAATCTAATCTGCAATGCCTCATAGAGCATTAAAACAGCAGAAGGGTGAGAAACACAATCATAATATAATTGCATACCATTATATAATAACACCAAAATACACATGTAAAATATTCTCACCACCACTTACACCATAATTCAAAGATAATACAACACAATGCATATTTCATATATCCATCACCAAGGCATATCAATCATGCACAATACAACTATCACCAACATATATATATTTCCATTCATCAATGCCATTCACAATTCCACACAAAATCAATTCATTCATGATTTACGCAAATGCAAAGATACCGACACACGACTCTATGCAAATGCAATGCGGTACCGTTCCATCCATCATCACATCATTAGTTCACTCAGGAACTATTGGAATCATTGCTTGTTACTTAGTGTAACTCCCCATTGGGCAAACGATGTTCCCCGTCGCTTTAGGTCCTCTTTGTATAAAGCTCATGACGTTTATGGATTGCTTTAGGTCCTCTCGGTATAAGGCTCACGATCCGATCGCTTTAGGTCCTCTTTGTATAAGGCTCACGATCATCAATAACCATCGCTTTAGGTCCTCTCAGTATAAGGCTCACGATGTTATAGCAGATTCCCTCTAGAATTGATTCGTCGCTCACACCCACTAGGGCACACGACATCACAAGAATGCATATCATGATGCTTGGCATACAATGACTCATGACATTCAAATGCACACATATATGTAACCATCTCAATCAACAATAATCATGCTTTACCATTAAGCCCAAAACAATGCATTTACATCATACAACAGCACACAAGTCATACCATATCTATCAAAGGCATATTGCATGATAACACATCAAATACACACAATTAAAATGGTACAAGTTGACAAAATGACACCTTTCCAAATTCTCGACATAATTTAATCGGCCAACAATCTCAAAACCATTTTAATAAGAAAGAACATGTCAAAAGCTTTCCAACGCACCAAACCGCGCCTCAAACCGACTTACGGATCAAAAGTTTTAAAGAACACAAATTGGGAAAAGCTGTCATGTTCGCAATGCGAAGCTCCTAGCGAGTCCTTCGCTCCCTCATCCGCAGTGCGAATACCCCAGCGAACCATGGCAGAAAGGAAAATAGCCTACAGTTTGCAGTGCGAGTCTCTGGCGAATGCCTAGCCAACACTGGTTCGCTGCCCCATTCGCAGTGCGAATGTCTGGCGAACCAAGTCAGAACTGAAATGAGGTAAAGTTCGCAGTGCGAGTCTCTGGCGAATGTTCGCCCTCACCTTCGCAGTGCGAATAGCCAGCGAATGCTCGCTTTCCCCTTTGCTAGGGGATTCGCAGTGCGAACCTGCTAATTCAGAAAAACCCAGCAGCGTTGTTATACCCCCAAAACCATATTTTCCCCACCAAAACACTTCCAAACCGACACATAGCAATCAGAACATAACCCAATCATGGTAATAAGTATTCTACAGCATTTACACCGATTTTCAACTGCGAAAACATCGATTTCTCTCTTCCGACCTAGAATCGAAAAGCTATAGAACACCACAAACATTCACACACACACACATACATAATCATACACAAGCATAAGATAATCGAGTTTCGCACCCTTACCCGATTTAATTATGTTTTTGAAAGTCGGTTGATCGATTTCTTAATCCACAAGTTTTTCTCTCTTTTCTTCTTTCTCTTCTCTTTCCTTCTTTCTCTTTTTCTTCTCTTCTTTTTCTTTCCTTACTATTTTTTCTCTCTTTTTCTTTCTATTTATGTTTTCTAACTTAAGAAAATAAATGAAATGACCAAAATACCCCTATACTCAAATATCTTGCAAAAGCTCCCAAAACGCGATAAAATATAATCACGATGAAAAATAATATATTTACCAAATAAAAGTAAAAAATAAAATAATATAATAATAAAATAATCAAAACGACTCAATTAAATAAAACTAACTAAAACTGGGGCGTTACACCAGCTGTAGGAGGTAAGCCTGAGCTCTTCTAACTCTATGATCCATGCATATTTTGCTGCACAATAATTTTGCCATATGTTCATAATCATGCATAGAGTGGTTACCCTCAATCAATTGCTTTGTTTGAATCGTGTATGGAATTTCTGAGCCTTCATGCAAATTTTAGGGTTCTTAAGGTTTCTCTTTGATTTCTTATTCCACACTTAAAATAAATGAAATTAAAGACCATAGACATGATCGTGAGATGAAAACGAGCAGATTGATATGTAGTTTGTGTGATTTCATCAAGAATTCAGTGAGATTAGATAGAAAATGCAAATCTGGACAAAACTCAGAACACGCGCGTGTTCTTGCCATGTTCTTGGTGCCCTTTTTGAAAATTTGAATATTTGAATTTTGTGATTTTATTTAATTGATTCAAAAATTAATTTCTCTCTGAGTTTTAATGATTTTGAGTTGATTTTTTTTTAATAATTCACAAAAATGTTAAAATATTTTATTTTAGCAAAAAAATCCCAAAAATATTATTCATTTCATATATTTGATATTTTTGCAAAGAATTAATGTTTTATTTGTTTTTTGACATATAAAATGTTTTTTCCTTCTTGATTTTCCAAATTAAATTGGTTTCCAATAATTTTGTGGACTAAAACATGATTTTTGAAACATTAATCCAAGATCACAATTTGTTTTCACACATGTTTAACAATTTTGATCATTTTAATTGAATTTTTATTCAATTAAAATATATCTTTGAAAACAAATTAGGGTTTTGATTAATTCAACCTTCATCAAACTTTTTCAAACACTTTGGGCCTCTATTAGAGTGTAATACCCATCCCCTTTGTAAATACACCACTTTTTGGGCCTCAATCATTGTATAAGTCCCACTGTATTTTCAAAAACAACGGCGCGATCGTCGCCTTTTTAACAAATTCATCTGGGCCTACCCTCGTGTTATAAGCTCCATTTCTTTTCTTTAAATTTCTTTGGGCCTATAATAGAGTGTAAGACCCAATCCTTTTTGTACAAAAACCCTTTTGGGCCTTAGTCATTGTATAAGACCCACTACGTTTTCAAAAATCTCGGCGCGATCGCCATTTCAAAACGAAAATCATCTGGGCCTATCCTCGTGTTATAAGCCCCATTTCCTTTCTTTAAAACACTTTGGGCCTCTAATAGAGTGTAAGACCCAACCCTTTTGTAAATAAAATAGTTTGGGTCTCAGTGTATTGTATAAGTCCCGATACAGTCAAAAAGTTTGGCACGATCGTCGCCTTTTTAACAAAAACCCTGAGCTTCTCCTTGAGCTATAAGACCCATCTTTGGGCCTCTAATAGAGTGTAAGACCCAACCCCCTTTGTACATAAATAAATTTGGGCCTCAGTCATTGTATAAGTCCCAGTACAGTTTTCAAAATAACGGTGCAATCGTTGTTTTTCAACTGGGCCTCTCCTTGAGCTGTAAGCCCCAACAAATTTTCAAAGCACTTTCGCCTTTGATTTTGAATATAACATTGTTATCACACTTTTCTTTGTTGAACAACTAACAAAACAACATGGAAGCTCTACAACGGGTAAGCGTTTATCTGCTTTCATTTATCGCTTTCATATGTATATAACTGTATTGTGGGGCTGCTTCGCTGTAAGTCTTCTTTCACATCCTTTATATACTTGTCAGATATCCATTGTGTAATACTAGTATAGTTATTTAGAGTTTTCCCCAGCAACTACGTCTAGCACTAGGTAAAGCCTTGTTGGTCACTCTTAAATACAAACAAAACTAGATCCCCCATAGGATTCCAGATACAATCTTCCCTTCTCTTGGGGTTAAACAATATGGAACAAAGAGAAAGGCAGTATTCTCGGTGAACCTTTTCTCAGACTGTCACCCTTAGAAATTGTCAAAGAGACTCTACTCCCCAGAGTTGATCTATTCTCCGTGAATAGCATCTCTTGAGTTTCTTCCAAATTCTCGAACTTTCCTGGAATGATCTCTTCTCTGTGAATTGCATTTCTTGAACTTCTCTTGGTTTGGGGACCCACAGGCTTCCTAAAAGCATTCCCGCCTCCTCTTGGGCTTTGTACAAGGACCCTTCGGCTTCTTATAAGTTCTCTTGCCTTCTCTTGGGCTTAATACAAGGACCCTAACGACCTCTTAAAGGTATAAGACATAACTTAGTAATCCTTTGCTAGAGCAGTCTTTCCCGTGTCAAACCTCTGGCCGCTTTAGAGTTGATACTCATCCCTTAATGCCCGTGCCTCCTGTTGGGCATTGTACAATAGATAAAACTCTAGACTTGGACAGTCTAAACCCCTTGAGTCTCAAATACATTCTCAAGTTCCTTTCAAACATAGGAAAAAACACTGATCACTCGGAAACCCGGCCTCTCTCATGAGGGCTCTCCCACTTGGTCCTGCCTATGGATCTAATCCTCAGCAGTAAGATAGCCTCCTCTTGGGCTTTGTACAAATGACTCTCCCCAGTGGAGCTAACCTTTTCAGACTCTCTTGTTAAGTCAAACCCCTTTTTAGCCTTCGTCTTAGGCTTCGTATAAGACAGATAAAAGTACTCTCTTGTTGAGTCAAAACTTTTAGCCTCCGTCGTGGGCTTCATACAAGACACATATAAAACACTCTCTTGTTGAGTATAAAAGACTCTCTTGTTGAGTCAATCCCCTTTTAGCCTTTATCTCGGGCTTCGTACGAGACAACAAAACACTCTCTTGTTGAGTATAAAAGACTCTCTTGTTGAGTCAATCACCTGTCAAACAGACTCTCTTGTTGAGTCAACCTTTTTAGCCTCCGCCCTGGGATTTATACAGGACAAATAAAAGTACTCTCTTGTTGAGTCAAACCTTTTAGCCTCCGTCTTGGGCTTCGTACAAGACACATAAAAATCACTCTCTTATTGAGTCAGTCACTTGTTAGTACTCTCTTGTTGAGTCAACCCTTTTTGCCTCTATCTCGGGCTTCGTACGAGACAACAAATAAAAGGTACCCTCTTGTTGGGTCAATCGCCTCCTCTTAGGATTTGTATAAGGAAACCTTGGTTGAGTCAATTAACCTTTTGAGCATCAAATATGTGCCTTGCTCACAGCATACAAACATCAACAACTCCTCTTTAGAGATGACAAATTCTCTCTCATCCTAAACCCTTTAGCTTCACATTTTGGGCTTTGAACAAGATATAAACCACCTTTAGCTTCATGTCTTGGGCTTTGAACAAGACACCAAAATAACCTTTTTTCCTCCCATAGAATAGGAGGAACTACGATCGCTCTGATTTCCCTGTCTCGGGAATCCATAGGCATAAAATTGCAAAAATCTTAGCGAGCATACTAATCAAAAACCCAAAATCCAGTACCTTCATATATCAATCAAAAGCATCCGACCTAATCCCTTGCCATAAACCTAGCCCATAGTCCAGACACGGTGTTTGTAAACCAATAACCTTAAAAGACGAACCTCCTTTTGATAGCATCTGTAAGCCAACAGTTTTGACTATTTAAACTCAGTTTGCGAGCAGGGTTAATTGGAGACATCTATTTCCCTTCCTTAATTAGCTCAATAGGATAAAAAATGAATCGAACTGTAGTACCAAAGCAATAGTGATTCGAAACTACAAAAATCGCGCTACTGAGTGATAATGACAGTGATGATCTTCAAAGTGGCTGTGATAGTGATGACAATAGTGTAGTTAAGAGGAATAAGTACACACTTTTCAATGAAAGGAAAATATGTCCAATTACAAATGGGAGCTTGGTATGTATTTTACTTCTAAAAGTGACATTAAGGATGCAATTGCCTCATATGCTGTACAAAATGGTAGAGACTTGAAATTCAAAAAAAAATGACAACTAAAGGGTGAGGATGAGGTGTAAGGATGGTTGTGATTGGGAGCTCTAATGTGCCAAGCTACCAAATGAGGATTCTTGGCAGGTAAGAAAAGTAATTGACAAACACAATTGTAGTAGGGAGTACAATGTGAAGATGCTGACTACAAAATGGTTGAACAAGAGGATACAGAATGCATTGAAAAACAATCCTAGGTTGAAGGTTAAGGATATAAAAGAAAAGGCTTTAAGAAAGTGGAATGTGGGGGTAAACAAGACTAAGGAAATAAGAGCAAGAGTGGCTTCCAGGGATAAGGTTGATGGGTCTTTCTTGGGGGATTTTACTAGGATATATGACTATTGCCATGAACTGCTGAGAGGTAATCCAGGTTCAACAGTTAAGATTAATGTTGAGCCTGTTCCAGAAGGTGTTGTTGACCAAAGACCACATTTTAAAAGACTCTACATATGCTATGCAGCTTGTAAGGAGAGTTTCAAACTTTCTAGACATGTTATAGGGCTTGATGGTTGCTTCTTGAAGGGGTTTTGTAGAGGACAAATTCTGGCAGCTATAGGAAGGGATCCAAATGATCAGATGCTGCCTATAGCATTTGCAGTGGTGGAAGGTGAAAATAAGGAAAGTTGGACTTGGTTTTTGGAGTTGTTGATTGCTGACCTAGCTGGTACTACTGAGTGTCTAACATACACTTTGATTTCAGACCAACAAAAGGTACTTAGTTGTTGACATTTACATTATGTTGCTTTTTTTTTGTTTTGTAAACTTGTTATTTATGTACATTGTTATTGCAGGGCTTTTACCTGCAATGGATGAGTTGTTGCCCAATGTTGAACAACACTTTTGTGTAGCAGCAAGAACATAACCAGCCAGGCCACATCTTCTAATGTAGCAACATCTCAGGCTAATACAAGTTAGGCCACAGCTAGCCATGTACCAGCATCTCAGGAAAATACAACTAAGGCCACAATAACATATACATCAGCATCTCAAGCTTATAAAGCAACCCAGTCATCAGCAACACAAGGTTACAAGGCTGCAACCAAGTCTTCTAAAGGAAAGGCTGTATCAGGACAATGCTCAAGGGAAACAGCAAAAGCAACTGTAAGGCCACAGAAGCTTGGTGTAAGAAGGCCATTTGTAGCACCAGGACCAACAACAAGATTATCTGCTTCAAAGAATGTGACTGGTCCTACAACCAGAAGGACAACCCCAACCAAGAGGATCACACCAAAGAAAAACATCTAGTATTAATTAGGATTTATTTAGTTTATGGTATTGGAACATTTGGTATTTTGTACTGTTTTTTGAAGTCGTTTTGAACTGTATGTTGTAGTGTATTTTGAAGTCATTTTGAACATGTCAATGCATTTTGGAACCTTTGTGGAACAATCTGTATGTCTTTCTACAATATCAATTAAAGTCAGTTTGTGTTCATCTTTGAGTAATGTTATAAGTTGTGTCAATTTGATATATGTTTGAGCCAAAAATGTATCAACCAAATAATATGTTGCTAGAAATAAACATATACCAAACAAAAAAATTCATAAAATTGATTAAATTGTGATCTGTTACACATTACAAAACATCCTAATAGTCACATAAATTTCCACTCCTAAATCATCCTAAAAAACCATACACATAACATTACAAAACACATAATTTTCCACTTCCACATCTTGTTCAGCAGAACTTGAATTTCAGTCACAACCTTTCCTAGTTCTTCGTTTCTAAACTTCAAATTTTCAAAATCCTTTGATAAGCTTTCCAATCTATTCACCAAAACTTGATTTGTGTCTTCTGCTAATTCTTCATGGAACCAAATGAAAAAACCACATTCTCTTTGCAAGGACCCTTGCGAAATATATATGGATCAAAATCGTATTTTTACCAGTTTAACTCAAACAAAATTTAGGGTTTACCTTGTAATTGGGACAACCCCAAAATTTATTTTCGAAATTCTTCTCAGTGTTTTCCCTACGAAGCACAACCTCATCTCCATAAAGACACAACGGTATAACTCGCGAGCAACTTTGAACTCATGAATGTCCACTTTCAGATTTGTTCTCCTTCAGAAACGAATGACCATGGCTAACTTTCATCTTGAAGCAATTGGAAAGAAGAAGAAGAAGACAATACGTACTACGAAGCAGAAGAAGACTACAACTTGTTTTCCTATGAAGAAGACAACAATGGAACGATGAAGAAAAGCAAGTACATTTGGAAACAGTGAAACGATGAAGATGATATAAAGAAGAAGGTGCCACGATGCCAGCTCAGACGCCAGGTGGCAAAACAAACGACCGTTTGAGTCAAATGGACGGAAGGGACTCTTTTGCATCTTTTATATAATTAAAGGACCAAAATGGCACGAAAAAACATTAAAGGACCAAAGTGAACTAGGGGGTATACTTAAGGGACCAAAATGGGTATTTTTCCAAAAAAAACTACAACGCTAATCCCTTAAAACTCGGACAACATATGAATGTTTTAAAATTCTAAAACTAGGACAACATATAACTGTTTTAAAATTATAACAAAAATATCCTAATTTTACTCAATAAACTCTTCCATACCCTTCCTTAAACTCAACTATAGAATGCAATTAGTTTACATATGTACTCTTGCACACCCTCTTCATATTTCTAAGTTTTAAAAATGCTTCAAAATTTAATTAATTTCTTATTAAATAACCTACCTGGTCTTTTGATCTACATTGAATTAATTTAAATCCATCAAATGAAATCGCACATCAATGTGTATATTCCTTCCATACATGCCTATATTGTTTGACAACTTGGTTGTTGAGCTATTGTCACACATAATGACACTAGCACCTTCCCCGAATAACTCAACTTCTTTAATATTCTTTTTATCCATACTATTTTTTAACACTTCAATGCTAATAAAAAAACCATCATCATACCTAAATCATATCAAAGACTTTCATCATAAAATTCTTAAAATATTGTATCATATCTTCATCATCACCAACATAAATTTAATCATCAACATAAATACTTACTATTAACATTTTGCTTTTGATTCTCTTTTTTGGTGAATAGCATTTATTTACTTGGACATTTTTAAAATTCATCATTGTTGAAATGAGGTTCAATACAACTAAACCAAACCCGTGGAGATTATTTTAGATAGTATAAAGCTTTATGCAACTTATACACCTTATGCTCTCTTCCTTTCCTTTTCATAACATTTTATTTGCGTCACTTATAAACCCTCATTGAATTCATCATAGAGAAATGATGATTTAATATCCTATTGGTAGATCATCCAAATCCCTTATGCTACAAGTGCCAATATTATCCTCCTAATACCCATTCAAGCCATAATAGAAAAACTTTAGTAAAATCCATCCCTTCTCATTGAGAATATCTTTGGGCCACCACCTGAGTATAATACTTGTCAACTGCTCCAAATACATTTCTTCAAGACACAAAATCATACAACTTGTATCCATTTGACTCAACGCTAAATCTTAGAAGTTTACATTTAAAACTTTTGTCCTCAAGTTTGGTCTTCTTAACATCTGGTATATGCACAATGCTAATACACCCAAATATTCGAAAATGTCCCACCAAAATTCTTCAAGAGTAATATTATTGACAACTATTGTGGAACTTCTAATTAGGACATATATGATCCAATTCACTACCTCATCCTAGAAAAAAATTGGGAATATTCTTTTCAGAGAGCTTTGAACAAACCAAATTAATCATTATATGACTCTTTCTCTTAACCACTCCATTTTGTTGTAGATTGTAAGCACTAGTAAGCTTCTATTTTACTTGGGAGGACAACAGACTCCCATCATGACCCAACCTTCTCATTTCAGACGCCCCTTTTCAAGGCCTCTTAAAGGAGGGCTCGCCAAGATAAGGGTCACCATCCACACCCCTCCTTTGAAAACTTTTGTCAACTGAACTCAATGATGGCCTAGGAATACTCTTATCATCAGGCCGACGAGAAAATTCTTGTACTCATGGTTGATCACCTATGGATCAGTGGGGACTTTATGGAATGGGTTGTTCCAATTGAAGAATGGTTGAAGATGCCAAAATTTTAAGGCCACCCTCGGGAGGAGCCTTCCCCGGAGGCGAGTTAACAACAATAATGGACGGTGAAGGCATATTCCTCAACAATCTTCTCATCTAGAGCATCATAAAGGAAAGGCAAAGAAAAATAAAGTTAGTAAGCGCCCTTGATACAAAATAACCAAATATCCTGAGGATGTTTCCACCCCAACCAATGAGTGGTTTTGGTACAATGATTTGGGGAGCTTTTCAGTACACCTTGAAAGGACGTTAAGTTCTATCTCACATATACTCTCATGATCCATAGTAGTCAAGGTTGCGACTATGTAATATCTATCCTGAAGTTTTTAGGATGTCAACATATACCTCCAACGTACTTTTACCTTGCTTGAGAGAGAGAAAACCTTAAACCTATTATAAGTTGGATGAAGTTCATTGAATGTTAAAAAGATGGAAGAAAAACGTCAAAGTTGGAACACCTTTCTTGTATTTCCATATGATTCAGAACCCTCACCTCGAAATAATTGAAGAGAAAGCAAAACGCCGTCTGAGAGAAGAGGCACTCATGGAGAGGAAGAGCATACCATGGGTATTGAGTGCACACCTCTTATCATTTTTCGGAGGCAATACCCCCAATTGAAGGAATGACTTACCTTAGTAAAGGCGTTATCCACACTCTTCATTGGTAAAGGAGGAGGTTGTATCCAACATCTCTTGATTATGATTATGTTATCCACCTAACTTTATTATCAGTTGTGTCATAAAAAAACACATATATGTGTGCCATAATATAAGTTTGAGCCTTCTGCTCTTTCTTGAAGTCACTCATGTACTCTAGGTTAGTCAAAGGCAAAGCAGGAAAAACAAAATCCTAGCAACTTCTTTGAGACCAATACTACCAAGGACACCTTCCTCTTCAACAACAATATCGGCCCTTGGGGTTCGATGGTAATCATACCCATAACACTAGAAAATAACACACAAAGTAACAAAAAATTAAGATTGTTACCTTAAGGAGCCTAAAACATTCAAGATATAAGGAGGTTGAATCATCAAAACTCCGAGAAAGGGGTCAGAGCAGAAAAAGAAAACATGAGAAGAAGAATAAAGACACGAAGATTCAAAAACATTAACTAGGAAGAAGAATAAGTGCTTTGTGAACAAAAAAGAAAAATAGAAAGAATGATTTCACCCTTTGGTGTATATATAGGAAATCACTATTACAAATAACGCTTATAACGTCGCACACAAGAGAGATTTAACCTCAAATACCTAGGCGACATAACGAAGGGTGACATGAAAAGATGCAACTTAACACCTCAGATAAAGAAAAAATGAGGGGTAAAATTATATGATCATGAGTTCGAACCCCAGCATCTGCATTTTTATTATTTACTAAAGCATCACCTTATACCTCTCAGTTTATCCAAAAATCGAAGGGTAAGATAGATTGGTTTTTTAAATAAAATTCGTCACATTGTTTATACATAATATTAATAAAACAATTTGTTTACAAACTACAATGTCTACCCAAAATCTTACATTGTTTACACAAAATATTAAAATAAAAATTAATTAGTCCATGAAGATCTTATGTTAGATCTTTGAAACTTTGATATTTGGGCAAAATCAAATGCTGGGTGCGACTATATTCTCAATGGCTTTACCTTGCATGGATTTGTTTTTGATATAAAACAAAAAAGGATTGATAAATAAATTATTTTTGCTCAAATAAATAGTTAAGAACATAAACCTTAAACGCAAATAATTTTTCGCTCTTGCATCCAGCTTAGCGATCTTTTCATGACAAACGATCTTGCAAACCCAAAGAGGTGGATGTAGATATGTTTCAAGCGCTTCATGATTCTTCACATGCTTCTTCATATTCAAAAATATGCTTTTAAAATGGAAGTCTTTTTTATGTTTCACGCGGATCACTAATTGTAGTGTCTTGAGCGTTGATATCTTATGAAATGAACGACATATATTTGATCAACAGAATCACCAATAAATTTTTATGTTTGATTTAGGTAAAATACTTTAACCATCGTTTTAATAGAAAACCAAGGTAAAAAACCTTTGATTTTTTTTTTAAATTTCATTTATTACAAAGAATATTTACCAATAAAAAATATAATAAAAAATAAAGGTTCCTGGTTTTTCCCCTCGGTTATATTAAAAAATCGAGGTAGTATGTTGTTTTTTATATTTAAAAAAAAATCGTAATGATCATCGCACCTAAGATTCTTATCACTAGAATAGTAACGATCATCCCTATTCAAAACATAATGTATCTTTTGGATTTTCAAGGAGGCGTTTGAGCTTCTCTGATTGTTTCACTTCCGCTTTTCCAATTTATTTATACACTATTCAGGTCTCATTTCATTTCCATCTATTTGTCTACAAAAACCTTCAAATCTAATTTAAAAGTATTTTCGTTTTATTCAAAAAATGTCTACAAAAACCTTTAACAGAGATGAAAATCTTTTGTTTATTATCAATGAAAAGTTTGTTGATTTCGAAGAGTTGAAAGACCAAGGGTTTGATCTAATGAAAACTATTTTCGAACATAAGTTGAAAGGTTACTTTGACATACTTCATCGACCCATCTACACTAATCTCGTAACAGAGTTTTGGTTGAATGCTTTCTTTAGGCAATATGGCGAGGATGTTAAGTCAATACAATCCAATGTATATGGTTTTCCTATCAGTATTACTTCACCACTTATTGCTCAGACAATAAAGTATGAAGAGAAATATAGTTGTGTTAAACAATATAGATTCAACAATGTCTTCTCAAACCACCTTCTCCTACTTTATGCCAACTACAATAACCTCACCAGTCCTGATACTCTCATCCCAATTGCAAAAGTTTAGCATCAACTTCTAATGTCAAATCTCCATCTAAGAGAGAAACAATTAGAAACACTTACTTTAGATGAAAATCATCTTTCGTACTTCCTTATCCACAACGTCAAAATTAATCTTCCTCTTACTATTTTTAACTTCTTAATGGAAATGGTTGTGACCTCTCACGAGCGAATAACTTTCCTCATACCATACATAAGTGTTATTTCTGAACTTTACTCTTATTTTAGGATAGTTAAAAGGGTAAAAAAAAATAGGATTAAAAGCGGAAGTTGAGTTGAGTCAGAAGTTTGAATATGTCGAATAATTATCTGTTGTCCTATTATTTTATTATTTGTTGTCCTGCTTCTCTGATTATCGATGAAATTTTTTATTTCCTTTTCAATTATATTATTGTGTAATATTTTTATTGATAACAAATAATTTGTGTTTTACTAATTAATTTAAGAAAAATTTAACAAAGAATAAATAATATCAAAGGAAAATGAAATCTGGAATGGCTCCAAAGTGAGAAATACTAATTAAACCATAAAAAAACATAAAAATGTAGTAACAGAGATTCAAAGCATCCCTAATATTTTTATTCCCTAAGTTTTTTCAAAAGACCGTGGTAATAGGTTATGATGAGTCCAAGCCCTTGAGGTTGGCATAAATTTTGGTAAAACTAACTTAGCAGAAAGATGTTGGACAAGATGTCCTGACATGATGAACTAACTGCAGGTTAAGATGTTAGACAAGATGTCATATCAGGTGGATTTGACATCTTTGTCTGTTACAGTTTTGGAATAACTGTATTTTTGTTCCAGGTGTGAATGGAATATGATTTGATCCTAGGTGGCATCTGAGATTGAGGAATCATAGATTCTGATTCTAAAAGGAATATGCGGTTTCCATGTAAGGAGACATTTTTGGAAACTTGGGATTGAAGAAAAGAATAGGTCGCAGATTCTGTGGAGCAGAATTGCTATGTTTTTGAAGCCCAAATCCAGTTCTGTTTTGCTATATAAATAGGATGGATTTGACCTAGAATGTAATTGAATATTGCAGTTGTTATAGAGTACTAGGGTTTGTACTTTTGTGAGCCTCTCTTGTATTATGTGAATACCAGAGAAGGACAGTTTATTGAGTTGTAATATTTTCAGTCACTGCTGTGATTGGAAGGGAATTGAGTAGGGTCTCATACCTAGGAGTCTCTTAGGTAGAAATCTAGGAAGGGTAGTTTCTAGGTGCTAAGTTTTAAATGTTAGAGTTTAGCTTAGAATCAATTCTACTTAGTTGATTACATTCTTGGCTTGCTAGCCCCCAGACGTAGGTGTTGTTGATCACCGAACTAGGTTAACAATGTCTGTGTGTTATTTTTTTCTTTTGATTGTTTCTGTTCTTCCTTAATCCTAGTGAGAAGCAAAGATCAAGTGTCACGACATTCTGTCCGACATCTTAGTGATCTGCTTAACCAGAATTTCAATTGGTATCAGTGCAGGCATCCTGCTCTGTATCTGGGTGAGATTCAAGGACGATACTTTCTGGTTCGATGGATAAAGAAGGAAGGATTCTAAATAGACCACCCATACTTGATGGTTCCAGTTCTGAATATTGGAAAGTGCGCATGGTGGCGTTTATCAAGTCCATGGATGGTAAAGCTTGGAATTCTGTGGTTAAAGGGTGGGATCCACCAAAGATCAAAGACAAAGATGAGAAGCTCACTGATGAGCTGAAACCGGAGGAAGATTGGGATGATGAAGATGATAAGCTTGCTCAAGGAAATTCCAAAGCCTTGAATGCCTTGTTCAATGGTGTGGACAAGAACATCTTCAGACTCATCAAGAATTGCACTGTTGCAAAGGATGCTTGGGAAATCCTGAAGACTGCTTATGAAGGTATCTTTCGAGTTAAATCTTCAAGACTTCAGCTTCTCACCACTAAGTTTGAGAACTTGAGGATGAGAGAAGATGAAAGTATACTTGATTTTCACATGAACATCGTTGATATTGCCAACACATCTAGTGACCTTGGGGAGAAAATTCCTGAAGCCAAGCTGGTTCAGAAGATTCTAAGGTCTCTTCCCAAGAGGTTTGATATGAAAGTGACAGCTATTGAAAAAGCTTAGGACATAAATACTATGAAAGTAGATGAGCTTATGGGATCACTCCAAACTTTTGAGATGGCTATCAGCGAAAAGTTTGAAAAGAAGAAAAGTCTTGCCTTGGTAACCAACCAAGAAGCGGGTGACACCAATGAGGATCTGTCCAAAGCTGTAGGGTTTCTTGAAAAACAGTTTCATCAATTGGCAAAGCTTGGATGAGAAGTATAAGACCAATGTCAAGGCTCAGACTTCTGACATCTATAGATCAATAAACTTTAGAAGAAGACCGAGCTATGATAAGAAACCCAACCGAGGAAAGGGAATTCAATGTTTTGAGTTTGGGGGTTTTAGACACACAAGAGGTGAATGTCCCACCTACCACAAGAAGGAGAAAAAAGGTCTATCCACCTCGTGGTCTGAGGATGACTCCTCGAGCGATGGAGAATCTGCAAAAAAGGTGTCTGCAATGACTGGAGTTTATGATTCTGACAAGGAGTCAGATAGTGGATATCTCAATCCTGGTGATCTTGCTGAGCTGTGTCAATTGGGACATGATCACATAATCTTATTTCCCAACTTTGTGATGAAAGATTAAATCACTTGGAGACGATCTCTGATCTGGAGGATGAAGTTGTGTTGTTAAACTCCAAACTCAACAACATGGCCAAGTACATAAGGACGATGAACAATAGCTCAGATGTGTTAGATGAAATCCTTATGTCAGTGAGGAATACTGAAGCGGAAGAGGTCTCGACTACAATGATCAGGTGGAAGGGCAGAGAACTGGAGGGAACTCAGCCCATGTGATGTCAAGGAAGATGTCTCAACATCATCAAAGGTCTCAGAACATCGCTCCAAGAAAACAAAAACAAGACAAGCAGTGTTATTACTGTGGAAAGTTCGGTCACATAAAAGCTCACTGCTATAAGCTAAATGGTTATCCTAAATCATCAACACGATCTTGAAGAAGAAAGAAGGTTCCTAAAGGAAAGAAGAAGTGGATCCCTAAGGATCAAACGGTAGCCTTCATAGCCCACACCTCCTTGAGAGCCTCTGCCAAAGAAGACTGGTATTTTGACAGTGGCTGCTCCAGACACATGACAGGTGTCAAGAAGTTCTTGGCCGACATTAAACCTCATTCCACTGGTTATGTCACCTTTGGAGATGGTTCAAAAGGAGAAATAAAAGGTGTTGGTAAGTTAAAGTATAAGGGAAAACCCAGCCTTGATAGGGTCTTGTATGTCAAAGGTTTGACTGCAAACCTAATAAGCATTAGTCAATTGTGTGACCAAGGCCTTAAGGTTAACTTCTCTGAATTTGAGTGCCTGGTGACAAATGACAAAGAGGAACTTATCATGAAAGGTACCAGATCTAAGGATAACTGTTACTTATGGGATCCTCATGAAAGTAAGTGTCCTCCCACCTGTCTGGTGTCAAGGGAAGATTAAGTAAAGATATGGCATCAAAAACTTGGTCATTTGCACTTGAAAGGAATGAAGGAAGTCATATCCAAGGAGGCTGTTAGAGGGATTCCTAATTTGAAGATAGATGAAGGCAAGATATGTGGAGAATGTCAAATTGGGGAACAAACCAGAATGTCACATAAAAGGCTTCAGCATCAGACCACCTCAAAAAACTTAGAGCTCCTTCACATGGACTTAATGGGACCTATGCAGGTTGAAAGCTTAGGTGGAAAAAGGTATGCATATGTTGTTGTAGATGATTTCTCCAGATACACTTGGGTGCATTTTATCAAAGAGAAGTCAGAAGTATTTGAAGTTTTCAAAGGATTATGTCAGAAACTTCAAAGAGAAAAGGATTGTGGGATTGTTAGAATTAGAAGCGATCATGGGAAAGAGTTTGAGAATAGTAAGTTTAATGAGTTCTGCTCCTCCGAAGGAATCAACCATGAGTTCTTTTCATCCATCACTCCTCAACATAATGGTGTGGTTGAGAGAAAGAATTAAACAATTCAAGAATGTGCAAGGGTCACGCTTCATGCAAGAAACTTCCTTATCACTTCTGGGCTGAGGCAATGAACACAGCTTGCTACATCTTTAAACAGGGTAACTATCAGGTCTGGAACATCTGCCACATTGTATAAATTATGGAAAGCAAGAAAACCAACTGTGAAATACTTCCACGTCTTCGGAAGCAAATGCTACATCCTTGCAGATCGTGAGCAGAGAAGAAAGATGGATCCTAAGGGTGAAGAAGGAATCTTTTTAGGATACTCTACTAATAGCAAAGCATACCATGTCTATATTCAAGAACTCAAGTGGCACTGGAGTCCATAAATGTAGTTGTTGATGACTCTCCTATGGAAGCTAAAGCTACAAATGATGTTGGAGCATTCTTTCCAATGGAGGAGGAAGATGTCACAGAGGATGTTGAGACACCCCAAGATAACTCTGAAGGTGCTGCAGTATCCAATGATGACAATCATGAACCTATTGTGACTGAGCGAGTTGACAAGGGACCCTCAATCAGAATTCAGAAAGATCACCCCAAGGAACTCATAATAGGGGATCCAAATGGAGGAAGGATGACCAGATCTCGAGATTTTGTTGCTAGTGTCTGTTCTGTGTCTAAGATGAAACCCAAGAATGTCAAGGAGGCCTTGACAGATGAATTTTGGATAAATGCAATACAAGAAGAGCTATGGCAGTTCAAGAGACATGATGTCTGGGATCTTGTACCCAGACCAGAAGGGTCAAATGTAATTGTAACAAAATGGGTGTTTAAGAACAAGTCTGATGAGCATGGAGTAGTCACAAGAAACAAGGTCTGACTTGTTGAGCAAGGGTACACTCAGATAGAGGGAGTGGACTTTAATGAAACTTTTGCTCCTGTAGCTAAACTGGAGTCGGTAAGACTGTTACTAGGGATAACTTGTCTGCTGAAATTCCAGCTTTTTCAAATGGATGTCAAAAGTGCATTTCTGAACGGGTATCTAAATGAAGAAGTTTATGTGGAACAACCCAAAGGCTTTGTTGATCCAACATTTCCAGACCATGTATACAAGCTAAAGAAAGCCTTATATGGGTTGAAAAAGCTCCAAGGGCCTGGTATGAAAGACTAATTGACTTTCTTGTTACAAATGGCTACAGAAAGGGAGGAATTGATAAAATCCTCTTTGTCAGAGAAAGAGAGGGAAATCTCATGATAGCACAAATTTACGTTGATGATATCGTTTTTGGTGGAATGTCAGAAGAGATGGTTCAACATTTTGTTAAGCAAATACAATCTGAGTTTGAAATGAGCCTAGTTGGATAATTAACTTACTTCCTTGGTCTTCAAGTCAAGCAAATGGATGATTCTATATTTCTTTGTCAAGGGAAATATGCCAAGAATATTTTTAAGAAGTTTGGCTTAGAAAATGCAAAACACAAGAGGACTCCGACTCCTACTCATCTGAAATTATCTAGAGACGAGTAAGGAGTGAGTGTTGATCAGAGTCTCTATAGAAGCATGATTGAAAGCCTTTTATACCTGACAGTTAGCAGACCTGATATCACATTTGCAGTAGGAGTCTGTGCTAGGTATCAGGCTGAACCCAAAGTTAGCCATATTAATCAGGTCAAGAGAATTTTGAAGTATGTAAATGGCACAGTTGACTATGAACTACTCTATACACACAACTCTGACTCTGTACCAATAGGATATTGTGATGCCGACTGGGCTGGAAATGCAGACAATAGAAAAAGCACTTCTGGAGGATTTTTTTTCTAGGGAACAATTTAATCTCCTGGTTTAGTAAAAAGCAAAACTGTGTCTCTTTGTCAACTGCTGGAGCTGAATATATTGCAGCAGGGAGTAGCTGTTCTCAAATGATGTGGATGAAGAAAATGCTAACTGAATATAATGTCACGCAAGATGTTATGACACTTTTCTGTGACAACTTGAGTGCAATAAATATTTCAAAGAATCCAATTCAGCCCAGCTGAACCAAACACATTGACATCAGACATCATTTCATTTGAGACCTTGTGGAGGACAAAATCATAACTCTGGGGCATGTTGCCACAGAGAATCAACTAACTGACATTTTTACTAAAGCTTTGGATGCAAGTCAATTTGAAGTTTTAAGAGGCAGGCTTGGTGTTTGCCTATCTGAAGAAGCATAACATTTCACTGGTTATGGGAATGCTATTTAATAATCTGAATATGTATTCCCATCTGAGTTGAGAGGATTATCTTAAATTCTCTCAAGTTATCATTTTTTTCCTTTTGGTTGTGTAAGGGCTGAATGCCCAGGATAATCTTTACTTTTGTTGGGTGTGTAATTTAATTACTATGAACTGATTCATTGGTTTTTGAGTTAGTCCTTCTGCCTTTGTCATAGTGTGGCTAAAATGGGGGAGAAATACTAACTTCACTAACCACTGCTGTTATGCTACTAACAACTGAGGGGGAGTAGTTTTGTGCTGCTTGCAGAAGGTACTGGTTGAGGGGGAGACAAAGTTGTGTTTTCGCTGTTGTTCTGATGAAGGTCTCCCTAGATGTTTTTTGCAGGTTAATTATAGTTAGTTTTAGCCAATATCTGCCAAAGGGGGGATTGATGAGTCCAAGCCCTTGAGGTTGGCATCAATTTTGGTAAAACTAACTTAGCAGAAAGATGTTGGACACGATATATTCCCTCGGTTATATGGCTAACCGAGGTAAAAGGTTGTTAGAATGACGCTACTAGAAACCATACTTTCGGTTTTTAGCATTTCGAGGTAAAAACTTTGTCATAAAAAGTGTAATTTATAGTAGTGAGTAGGTGACCCCACACAATTTGCAACCAAAAGACAAAGGAACACCAAAGCACAACCAACGACCCAAATCTCACCAAGATCATGTAAGGGTGCTCGAGTACTATAAAGACATTACCCACTATCCCAGAAGCCTAGCTTCAAATGGAGAGTTGATACAACAAAAGCTTTTAGTCATAAAACAAGCATTAAATGCACATGTTCTCGAGATCATTTGCTCCTACTTAACACGCCTCCGACCTCTTTTTTAATGTGGATGTTTGCGTGTAAATCTTAAAACAGTAGAGGAAGGCATTATGGAGGCCATTTTCAGTATTAGCTCCATATTCGGTAGAGAGGACTCAGGAGGAAACTCTTTCGGGCTAGTCAAACGACCCAATAAGACCGAACTAATACATAAGGCCCAAACCAGAACATTCTCATTCAATATAGGTGGACACTCTAATCTTCACCACGAGGCTGTACATGGTCAAGCCACAAGCTTATCTAAAGCCATCAGATCCAATCCAACGGTCTCTTGCAGTCCACGACGCGCATGCCGATAGCAGTTTCATCCCTCCACCATATATAAGTTCAATTACGTGCCATAACATGTACAATTTTATTCACTCTTGCAGGTTACATATCTTTGACCTCTATGACTTAAAAGTTAGAGTGTTAACCTTACATGCACACATCGACCCCGCCATTAGAGTGCCAAAAAATTTCTACATCAACTTTTATCAGCACAACATCAATCTCTTATTCTACATCAGAATACAAATCTTGAGAGTTTATATTCGAAATAGGTCGATAGGAAAATAATTTGCTGGTTATACATACTTTAAATTTAAAAAAAAATAGATGAAAAATATTCTAATATCATCTTTAGAAGTTGACAAATACTATAAAACAAATTAATTCAAGATTTTAGTTTTAATAATATAATATATTATGAGAGTAAAATCTTAAATGTTTATACGTACCAACGCAATATGTATTAATTGAAATACTTCGGTATTTCTTTTTTTTTTTATAGGAAAGAAAATTCAATACTGATAAAACAGGGAAGAGTTAGATCCTACCCTGGGTACAAATGGGTAAGCTCCAATCCAAGTATTGGAACCAAAGGACTTCCCCAGCCTTACAAGATTGTGAACATCAACATTGTCATTTCTACTAATGAACATCAAAGAGCTAAAAGAAAACCTGTTAAGCAAACTTCTGCAGTCCTGTGCTATAAGTTCAATATCAGCATTAACTTTGCAATTGTTAACACACTCAACGGAAATAAGAGAATCGGACTGGACGGCGATCTTCTCAATTTTCAAGCTCAGAGCCAGCCTTAAAGCCCAACGAATGTCAAGCACCTCCGCCATAACTGGGTTAACTATCTTCGCCTCTTTCTTACTAGCAGCCAAAAAGATGTCATCGTCAGGGTTACGAATTATGCAGCCAAAAGAGATTACTTCGCCTTCTATTAATCCCGCATTCACCTGCATCAAAAAACAGCAACCAATAGTTTTATTTAGCTCAGGAGCAGGTCTAGGAGCCTTCCAATTTCCCATATTTGGATTTGCTCTATTGATTTCTTCCAAAAAATTTAGAGCATCAAGGGCCACATGTTGAGGTGAATACACTTTCTGGTCATAAACTAAAATGCACAGAGCCTTCCAAATCTTCTGCAGCATAGTGCACACCAATTGAGAGCTTAATAAATCCCCACAGTTAAGGATTCTCTCCAACCAATCTTGGATGCAAACATTCTCAGGGGCCTTATAGTTCAGGACAGAAGCAAAAAGAACCTGCTTGGAAAAGAAGTAATCAAGGAATAAATGGTGACTGGATTCAACATTCATACTTCAGAAAGGGCATAGAGTATCCAGCAAAATTCCTCTTTTCCCCAAGTTCTCTTTTGTGGGGAGAACATCCTTGGCCAGTCTCCAAATAAAATTGCGAGTTCTGATGTTTATTTTAGCTTTCCAAATAGCCTTCCAAAGAGATTGAAAAGAGACAAAAGAAGGGCTAGGCCTACTCGCATTCTTGAGGTTCTGACAAATATGATACCCTAATTTCACAAAATACTCCCCATTCCTCTCCATCCAGATCAACTTGTCTTCATTATCACATCAAGACAGAGGACTGCTAGTGATCTATTTGACATCCTCCTGATCTAATCTTTCATCCAAAGCATACTTCTTCCAAGCTTTCAAGTCATCATCGATAAACTCACACACTTTGGTATCCCCTTTAAGCTCATTAGGTGGGCCAAGGATCTTGAAGCCAGGGTTGTTGGGGATCCACCTGTCAGCACTGACACGAACTTTCCTCCCATTTCCAATCCTCCACCTTGCCCCATTTTTGATAATGTCTCTCGAGCTTAATATGTTGTGCCAATCATAACTAGGTGCAAAGCCAAGACCACTGTCATCAATAGAAGTTTTGGGGAAGTATCTTCCTGTGAAGACCCTCCCAAACAAGGAGTCCTCCTTGGTAAATAACCTCCAATAATGTTTCCCAAGCAGACTGGAATTAAAATCACTAATACACTTGAAACCCAAACCTCCTTCTCCTTTTCCTTTGGCCATCTTCTCCCAACGCATCCAATGAAGTTTCTTGGGTCCCCCTTTAGTACCCCACCAAAAAATTGCAATTATGGACTCAATCTCTTAGTAAACGGAATCAGGTAATTTGTAGCAGCTCATCACATAAGTTGGAATTCCCTGCACCACAACCTTGATGAAAATTTCTTTTCCAGCTCTTGATAAGAATTTTTCTTTCCATCCTTTCACTTTCTTCCAAACTCTGTCGACCACCAACTTGAATACCACCTTCTTAGATCTTCCAAAAACTATCGGAAGGCCCAGATATTTAGAATGGTTCTGAACTATTCCGACCCCCATCTTTTCCTTGATAGTAACCTGTTACTCATCTTCCACATTTCTACTGAACGAGACTTCAGACTTTTCCAAATTCACCACTTGGCCCGATGTTTGTTGGTACTTATCTAGAATAGACAAGATTGTCTCAACTTCGGAGTTATTTGCCCTGGCTAAAAGTAGACTGTCATCTGCAAAGAACAGGTGAGTGATTGTTGGAGCCTTTCGCGCCACTTGAAGACCATGTATCCTTTTCTTCGTCATCTCCCTTTTGATTAGACCTGAAAACACATCAGCACACAATATAAAGAGGTAAGGGGAGAGAAGATCTCCTTGAAGGAGTCCTCTCTCTAGAGAGAAGCTGGCCCCCGGTTGGCCATTAACTAAAACCCTGTAGGAAACAGTGGAGATACATTTGCCAATAACCTTCACAAGATGTTGGGGAAAGCCCATGGAGGTCAGAACCTCAGTGATAAATACCCACTCCAATCTATCATACGCCTTGGAAATGTCCAGTTTAATCGTCATCATCCCCTTTTTCCTTTGGTCTTCTTTTTTATCCAGTGAAAACACATGATCGCAATCAAGGAGTTATCCGTAATAAGGCGCTCCTGCACGAATTCACTTTGTTCTTCGTCAACAATTTTAGGGAGGATTTTCTTAATCCTATCAGCAATAGTCTTAGTGACTATCTTCATTACCACATTACAGAGACTGATGTGGCATAATTCCTTCGCACTGGAGGGTCGCTTGCACTTTGGAATTAACACTATGTGGGTTGCATTTAGAGCTCTTGGGTCAGCATTGTTATTAAGAATATCCAACACCACCCTGTATATGTCAGAACCCACAATACTCCAATAGAGCCTGTAAACCATCAGGTCCCGGGGCTTTCAATGGGTGCATATGGAAGAGGGCTATTTTAACTTCATCCTCTGAGGAACTTCTTTCGCACCATCGAACATGATCTGGTTGAAGTTTTCCTTTAACCATAGAACAAACATCATTCAGATTAGACGACAAAATCGAAGAGAATAAGCCAGCAAAATAGTGAGATAAAATTCTCTGACAATGATCTTCACCCTTCCACCAGCAGCCGTTATCATCTTTGAGCTTGTACACTGCGTTATCATGTTTCCTCTGATTAGCTTTCCCGTGGAAAAACTTGATGTTTTTATCACCATGATTCAACCATAAAGCACGACTCTTCTGACGCCGCATTATTTCTTCAGCCTGTAGAAGCTTGTTTTTATGATCCTCTAGAGCTTTTGTTTTCCTTATAGACTCCCTAGAAGAATCCCATATGTCTTTCATTTTCAGACTTTCCTCAATTCTACCTAGCTCATTGCTGATCGCACTACTCCTAAACTCCTTGAAAGTCTCATCAAGAGTTTTCATCGCATTAATATTAGACTCAATCCCCCCCCCCCACAACTCCATTCCACAATCTTGCCATTTCACCTTCACATCTAGCCTCTTTGCTCCATATTTCCTCAAACCTGAAGATGTATCTCCTCTTTTTCCTCGTGCCAAAAGAATCTACTTCTAGATCAATCCTGATTGCTGCGTGATCAGAACCAAACCTGGGAAGGAAATTAACTCTAATAGGAGCGAATCTGTTAATGAAATTCTCAGTGGCCAAGCAACGATCCAACCTACATTAAATGTTGTGTTCTCTGTCCCTGCCATTTGTCCAAGTATACTTGTAACCTGCAAAACCAAGATCAGTTAGTTAGCATAAATCAAGAGTTTGTCTTCCATGGGCCAATTGACTATTCGATCTGCAGTTCCCCCCTTCTTTTCATGGTCATAAAGAACATTGTTAAGATCACCAAAGCAAATAAAGGCGTCTCCGCGTTGATTACTAAATCTTTAATAAGGGTCCAAGTTTTCCTCTTGTGCTACTCTTCTGGAAACCCATAGATGCCACTGAAAAACCATTTGAAACCTGTTTCATCTTCTTCCACTAATGCCCTAATATGGTTTCGAGAGAAGGAGCTCACAGAAATCTTCACGGATTGCTTCCACATCAGGATCAAACCACCTGCTCTGTTCCTCCCATCACCTGTGCAATCTACCACAAAACATTCCTCATAGCCACTTTTATTCTTTATAGCCTGGACCTCCTCACTCTTCATCCTAGTTTCCATGAGAAAAACCACGTCGAAGTTTTCTAATCGAATGAGCCCTAGCAAGGCTCGAACTGCACGGGGACTCCCTAACCCCCTGCAGTTCCAACTGATGATCCTTATTGGTCTAGGAAGTGTTGGTTCTCCAACACCACCTCTGGTAATATTTTCATTTTCACCCCACCTACTTCACCTTTCCTCTTCTTTTCTTCGCTTCCCTGTCCTTCTATAGTTCCTTCAACAATCATTACATCGACTAACTGTATTTTTCCTCCTAAATCCAAGAGCTTTTGCTGGCTTGGGCTCATTTTCCTTGGAGTTTGTTTTCTTGTCCACTTTTTATTTTTTGTAACTGAAGGCCTAGATGTTTGAGTCACTTCCTTTGTCTTCCACAAATTTGAGATTTTAACTGCTCCAAGGGATTCTGCAACAGCCTCAACTTCAAGGTTATTTTCCTTTGAGCCTTCCGTCTGATGGATCTTGTCCTCGCTTTGTGTCTTCTTGTTCTTTGTGCTTTCCCTTTGTTCGACCTTATCCTCAGTATCTTTATCCTTTTCTTTAGTTGAACATTTACTGTTTCCTAAGGAGATGTTGAATAAGCTTTTACTGCAGGAGCTTGATGTAGAATCCTTTCTTTGCTCTGTTGGGATTTTTGGCAAAAGGGACGCACGAAGCCACGGACCAAACGATAACTCCTTCTCATCAAGCTCTTCAAACCCTTTGTCAGACAAATCTGTTACTACTTCACAATCCTTCAATTGATGGGCTAATATTCCGCAAACGAAACAGAGAGTTGGGAGACGTTCATATTTGAAGAAAACTTTAAGATTTTTCTCCTTGAACCTAACAACCGTGCATCTCTTGAAAGGTTGCTTTAGATCCAATGTCACCTTAATTCGAAGAAATCTCCCGTTCATATGAGCGTCCTTCTGATCAACCTCTTCAAAAATCCCCAGAATCCCTCCTAATTTCTTTGCCATTGCTTCTGTCCTCAACATTAACGGGAGCTCATATACTCTGACCCAAAAGGTTCCGTAGTGCATCTTCAAATCTGAAGGTCGTTCTTCACCCGATACTCTCGCAAGGACCACTAAATTCCGGTCAAAACTCTAGGCTCCGTTACGCAAAACATTCTCCAGGTCTCGCTTTGTGCTGAATCGAAATAGAAATAGATTCTTGTTGAGTTCCTGTGTCTCAACCGTGTTCTTCAGTTTCCAAGCGTTTACCATCTTTGAGGTAAATGCTCTTGAGTTGAAATGGCTGTCGCTCCAGATCTTCGCTGCCAGCGTACGTTGAAAAATCTCCCCTTCTCTAACCTCCTCCGCCTCCGCCGTCACACCTTCTTCTTCTTCCTTTGAGAGTGAAAACTCTTTCCATTTTTCCATTAGAGACCGAAAAGGGAAACTCAAAGAGAGGAAACTAGAAGAAAGAGAAATCCCACCGATCGAGAGCCAAACAAGAGAACTGATAAATGGTTGAAATAAGAAGAAAAACTGCTAAACACCACAAAGCGTGGTGGGCAAAAGATCAGAAAAGAAACTGGAGGAAGAACACCGACGACGCATCACTAAGTGTGGAAGGGGAAAAGACCCAAAACCAAAAAAAACCCTAGAAAGTTTTGGGGGGAAACACGCTAAGTTCTAGAGAGAAGACAGACCCTCTCTCTCTAGGACACGTGGGAAACACGCTAAATTTTATTAGACCTTTATCTCTATTCAAATACTTCGGTATTTCAAAATGAGGCAAAGTAATGTATTTTTTTATGTGAAGAAAATAAAACCAATTAAGTTTGCCATGAGTCAAATTCATATCAATTGCTTAGAAGATAATTATCCTAACCGTTAGACTACAAACGCTTCACACGTGATTTCATTTATTGATTATTTTTGTAAGAGGTAGACGCATTTTAGAGTTAAGTTTTTTGAATTGAATTGAGATAAGAAATGGAAAGAGCATAATCATAATCACCATTAACAAATAACAATTACAATATCATACATGTTGTTATTTGTTGATTTCATTTTTATTTTTAGCCGTTTGATATTCAAAATTATATTATACCTTGATTAATTTAATTGAATTTAGGGAATCCAGTAAGAAGGTAAATCCCATACAGAGAATTAATCTCTTTTTCAATGGATTTAATTGAAATGCACTGACAGTGTAAAAGGATTTTACACTGTCAGTTAATTATAACTGTTGGATGTAAAGAGAAATTTGACTTTTAATTTAATAATCTGTAAAGTAACTCACACAGATGATGGTGATGTATTGACAGTGTAAAATTTTTTACACTGTCAGTGCATAGTAATTAATCTTTTTCATACAAGTAACTCCATTATGTGTAAAGTGACACAAGGTTATTTTACATAGCACATCACAAACCTAAGTTGTACAATTAAGTAATAAAGATAAATATTATATGAGTTTATTTTTATGAAAAAAAGTCTTCAAATGCCACAGTTGTAACCCTGCTACTGTGAAACACACAGTAAATGACACAAATATCAACCAAAACATCCTATTGTCAGTTATATAGTTGAGATCTAACATTTCTGTATTTCTGCAAATAATAAAAAGTAAATTAAAAAAAATATTATATATTTAAAATTTTAATTAAAAATCGAAAAATAAATTTACGCATACCGTTCAAGCAGATAAGTCATCTCCTCCTTAATAGACAACGCCATGTCATACATAATTTGTAATTCTTGTGCCATTCTCTATCACATGAATAGAAAAATCAAATCAATTAATGTAATATTTTTATTTTTTCACTTTCATAAAAATTAAGAAACACATATATGGATTTGGATTTTCTCATCGACCCCCGACTTTTTTTTTTCAATATCGAACCTAAAATATCAATAGTTAGTATTAAAACATCTAAAACAACAGAATCCTATATATATATATATATATATATATATAAAACAAAATATTAATTATTTATTCGGTTAAAGCAGCTCAGTCAACTATTTTGCAAGAATATCCAACAAATAATTGAGAAACTTACATCAACGTGACTTTTCTTTGCAATATTGAACCGATCTACGGCTTCGACTCCAACTCTGAACTCAAAATCAATAGAGAGTGTAACTTGAGGATCTTTAGTTGTATCCACAAAACATATTAAATAATCACCACTTTGATACGCCATGAATGAAAACTTCCCTGCTTGAACCCTCTCTGCAAGATGATATTTAGCCATACCTCCATGTGTAGACACCTGAACTGTGATAGTGTGGTTAGAAGGCAAAGGAAAGGCCTCATTGGGATTCACAATGGAGTAGTTTCCAACTACCATTGAGTTCTTCTTTATCTCTTCAGAGAAACATCTTACATTGTTTCCTTTACTATATGGTAAATCAAATCTCATGGATTGAATTGAATATGAAAATAGTGCCATAGATACAAGAAGAAGAAAAAGTGAAAATGAATGTTGTGTGTTTAGTACAAACATGTTCATGATCGGTAGTGAAATGAGAAGAAGAAAGTAGAGGAATTAATCAAAACTCATACTACTTAGGTGGAAGGTGATGATGAGTATAATTAGAATTAATCTATATATTATCATGTGTTTGTCCCAATTTTTTTTTTGTTAATTAAGTGATTGGTTTTCATTGGTTCTTATTTTGAATATTTAAAGGGTATGCATGTTTTTGTAGCTTCTAAAGAACAAGTAAATGATTGGAGAAAGTTTAGACAATCAAAATAAATTTACATTATATTTAAATAAACCTCCAACCTCTATTATGAGTTATCAAAAATAGAAATCATGACAATATTAAGCTCATTAATAAACAAAGTGGAGATGCCTAAATTCCACCTCTAATAGACAAGCTAAAATAACCTTTTGAGACTATATTCCACCTCACAAAAACAAGCAAATATCCAAAATAACCTTTTGAGACTTTATCAAATTTGAGCAAAGATACATTGAGGAATTCAATTGATCCTAAATGATCTTAGGAGAAGATAGAGGATGACAAGTAAATCCGACTATGTAGCGTTGGATTTAAATGACTTTAGGGAGAGAAATATTAATGGGTCTAAGATAGGACCCATTAACAAACGAATATCCAAACAAGTCCGAAACCCTCATACTTCAATCAACTTAAACTACAAAAAAATGTAAAATTAGCTATCATATTTTTACTACAAAATAATTTTGTAGCTAATTCTACTTTAAAAGACAATTATATAATTGAATTACAAATAATTAACCTACTTCTTACTATTTATCTATCTTTTATTTAACAATCTTTTATTTAACAAGTACTTACCTATCTTTAATGATTAGGCATATTTTTTTTTTGAATAAAAAAGTTATATATTTTTTATTGAAATTTTTTTATATAAATTTATAATATATATATATATATATATATATATATATATATATATATATATATATATATATATATATATATATAATTTAAAATTTTATATAAAAATATATAAAACTGAAGTGTTCGAGACAAAGTAAAACGTCTTCGTTTACTATGTATCTCACCATATTCATCTTGTTCCCGTCTCCGATCGCCACCGCCCCCGTCTCCTATCGCCACCGCCTCCGATCGCCTTCGTCTTCCTCCAACTCCAATCAACCTCGTTATCTTTCGACTCTGATGCTAGTTCCTCCATTTCATATTTCCATCCTCATTCTCCAATTGAAATCGCCAGTTGCCTCAATCTCTAATCGATCTCTCATCAACTCTTTGTGTTTGATGGATCTATGTTTTTTCATCCTCCTTCTCCCCCTCAATCTTCGAATTATTGAGCGATCTCTCATCTCAAGCCCCAACTCCAAACCCTCGAACATAGTTTCTTCTTCTTTCTGTTTACTTCAGCCTCTTCCGCATTTCAGGTACCAACAATCATCCATCAATTTTGTTGTTATTACTTTCAATTAGCGTTATTAGGTATTTAATTTTGTGTAATTTGATTTTTTTTGCAATTCGAAGGTGCAACATTTGAAGATTGAAAAAGACCTAATATTTGGGATACTTTCGCATATAAATACTCAGGTTTTTATCAAATACTTATGTATTTCTTTTTCTTCATCTTTCAATTTTGTAAATATGAATATTATATTGTCTTGTGTTAAACTTTTTATATTCATTTGTGCCAAAAAATTTTCATCATACACTATGGATTTGACTGAGTCTAGTAATTGATAACCTTGAGTTTTTTCCTACACCTCTCCCCTCGCCGCCGTAATTGGAGCTTCATCTCCAAAATGCACAGAAGACGCATCGGAAGAAGAAAAAGAATATGATGAAGAATCTGGTTTCACTGAAAGAGACAATGTTGAAGATACAGACGTGGTGGATTCGACTTCTTCGCCGTTGGTGGGAAAGAGGAAAGAGAGATTGAAATTGGAAGTGCTGAAGTTAAGTGTGAAGGAAAGGAAAGAACTTGTGTCTTATGCACATAGTTTGGGGAAAAAGCTTAATACACAGTTGGTGGGTAAATCTGTTGTTGCCCCCAATCTTGTTACTGCTTTCATTGATAACCTTGAAGCTAATGAACTTCTCAAGGTAACAGTTATCATGTTATTTGAGAATTTGTGTTGTGAAAAATGTATATATATTCTGTTTGGCTTGTGTTTGATGTGTTTTTGATGATACATGGGAAGAGGAATTTGAGTTGGTAGATGAATGTGTTCTTTAGGTTATTGTTTCATATTATTTTGATGTGCTTAAATTAAGATGAGCTATAAGCTGTTTTCATAAAAGAGAGCTTATGAAATTACGTGGAAAACAGTTTATGGCGGTAGATAAGTTCAAATAAGTCAATCCAGATGGGCCTTGAGTTATTTTCCTTTGAATCTTATTAAGTTGTTTGGATATTGGATTGTGTTTCTATTTGGCCTCTCTGAGATATGATATGATGCTACTAAACAATTTCTAAGAAATTTCCAATTCAGCATTTACTGGACTCCACGGTCTTGTTCTAAACCTAAACAAAAGTAGAACATATTGCAATATTTCAAACCAGACTCTTTGGCTTTTGTTTGAGGCCATATCAGTTTTTTTTTTCCATTTTCATTCTGGTTTATGCAGTTTGATGATTTGATTCCATCTTTTTTTATGATCATCAAAGATATTAAAGCATTTATTTTTCGAATAATTATTGTTTATGAATTTTTGTCTTGTTAATGTAAATATACAATATAGAATAATGCTTCTTTGTTTTTAATCCTTAAACTGTCGTTTCATAGAATAAGGCTAATGAACATTTCACTGTATTTGGATCAATAGTAGTTTCAGACAATTGAGTTAGTTTCTTTGTATTTTTTATTATCAGTCACATTAAGGAATAATGTATTAAGCTAACACTTTGCTGAGGAGTTTGATTGAGTCTCACTACTGCAGATTGCTCCAGGGAGTTAATCCAGGGAAAGTGTTAAATATGAATAGGAGAAAAGCTTGCCAACTCGTGAAAGAATTTTCAAGTGAAGAAAATGGTCAGCTCACACCATTTAATGTAAGCCCATGTATTCATTTTTTAGTTAGACACTCATTAATTTCTAGGCTTAAACTATTTACTCATCCTTTTATGACGCTAATGCACTCATTTTTAGTTAGACACTCATTGTTTGATCATGTGATGTAACAGTCTATGTGTGTGTTTTTGTGACCACGGAAGGAGATTGCTTCCTATGTGTTACCATTAATTTTATGCCATTCACCTGGATTTTCTCGTTTCTTTCCTCAATTACTATCGGAGGAGCTTTGTATAAATTTGTTTTCTTTTTGTTCTTGTGTGCAGAAAGACTGGAGGAAAGAAGGTATAGTCAGTGGAGTTAAAGATCAAGGCCACTGTGAATCATGCTGAACATTTAGGTTGCTTTCTGACTGTGAGGAACTTTTTTGAAATTATTAGAATCTTTGTGAGTAGGTCTTTATGAAAATTCTAAACACTGAGTGCTGGAGTTGCCATTTTAACTTCTTGAAACCCTATCCTCTGGTCATATAAGCAAGCTGTTATTTTAGAATCGAACAAGAAAACTTAACCTTATTTCTTTGGTTCAGTGTCTTTGGTTCACATTCTTAACTTGATGCATTTAAAATTCCACCCACACAGGCTTGCATGTATCTCCATGTTATCATATCTCTAACCGTAACACTGTCCTCTGCAGCACAACTAGAGCATTGGAATCAGCTTACGCACAGGCATTCGAAAAGAATATCTCTCTTTCTGAGCAGCAGTTAGTGGATTGTTCTTATAGTTGAAAATTTTCATCCTTTTTTGGTTATTCAAGTAAGTTTGTTGATAATAAACAAATAGTTTATCTTGGCCTGCCCACTCTTGGGGGATCTAATGGCAATGAGGCAAGTGATTTCATTTGGTTTCTATGATTTGAATGACACTGCCAGTCTAAACTATTAATTAACAAACAGATTGTGTTTTGGTTTGGTTATTGTTACAGCTTCTGGTACCTCCCGCACCATCTGGTAAATCTACCATGCCAACTCGAAGAACATCGCTTCCGCTACCTACAAGAGGCAGGAACACAACAAACTTATACACCAATGTTAGTTATGTGAATTTTCCTGATGTTTCTGTCAATGCACCACAAATCAACAAGATAGCAGAATTCCCAATGGCTTCCTACAAGGACTCATTCTTCCATGTTATTTGCAGACCATCATCACCATCAGCCAAACACTTTTCTACCTCAGCAGGGAGTAGTATCATTTTCTGCACTTGACTCATTAGTTGGGTGTGTGAGCTGCAATTTCGGGTCTTTGCTTCTTTTGGTACCCTTGTATGTATCATAACTTTGTTTGATTTGTGTTCATTCTGCCCATATATATGTAATTTCTTATTTTTCTGCATAATAATGAATATCTTAATTAGAAATATTGAGGAAATAATTTATAAAAATTTTAATTAGCGTAATTAATTTTATGAATAATTTTAATCTTGCTTGATTAGTTTTAATTAGAATTAATTACAATATATAAAAAACTTAGCTTGAGATTTGCTACGATATTTTTGCAGTAATATTGTAGCTATTTAGTTTGGAAATGTAAGTTTAAGGCTTTGGTTTTGCTACAGTTTAGTTTGGATTTAACTAGGAAAATTTAGATATTAGTTGGAGTTTTGTTAGGAATTTTTGGCCTAGATAATTAGCCACTCAATCCATGCTACGACTTATATTATAGTTAATCCACAACTAATTTCCAACTAAATCTGTTTGATAGGGATTAACTTCAAATTAGCTACGGTTTTGGCCACAGATTTTCTTGTTGTGTTATACCGACATAAAAAAAACTCCTAAAATTCAAATACCTAAAATTTGAAAGAATATAAAACTAGACATTTTATATAAAACTCACTTGTTTACTTACTGATTTTAGGAAATTTTGAGCCATGAAGTATTGTTCATTAATGCATTTGTCTCCAAAGACTCCAAATTTGAAACAAAGATTAGGTTAGAATCATGCATCAACAAATGCAAACATAATAATTGTAATTGAATTCACAAAGCTTATAAGTAAAATAAAAAACCAATCAATTAATAAAATTCCGCACATAATTAGAATTGAACACAAGATTCTAAAACCTAAATTTCACTAAATTAAATAGAAGAAAAATAAAATTTGAAGAAAAGGAATCATACTAGAGAAAAATTATTATTGATTAATTGGAATTAATAAAAAAAATGAGAGAAAATCAGCTCTTCATTTCTTGAGTGTGAAGTTACAAACAGAAGAGTATACTAGCCCTAAGTGGGGTGCATCATAAGCTTTATGAGTCTAGTCATATGAAATCATAACTAACTGTCGTAACTGAATTTAAAAGGTTGTTATAAGTTGGTACAACTGATTTCCTAAGCTTTAGTTAATATTACTTGTGATGCAAGCTACTTGAGATCATTGTGCTCCTTTTCCATATGAGGCACCAACTTGAGGCACCAACTTGTATTCTAAATTTTGATCCTTATTTACTTTAGAGGATTTCTTATTACACCACCTATGTTTCTTAGGCATCACGCGAATGTTTATTTTTGCCCCCAGTTTTCGGATATGCACATCCGGACGAACCATTTTTTTTAAAACGTTGATTTATTCCAGATGTGCATATCAGGAATAATTCCTGATGTACAGATCCTGAAAAATAGCAGAACTTTATTTTTTTTTACAAATTCAGTTTTGTTGGTTAGTCGCAGATGTTAATAAATCGTCGCAACTTAATATACATTCGAAAACATCCATATATAAAATAAAATGATATATATACATAATAATACTCCTGTCAAAATACAGTACGTCAATGTAACAAAAATATAATACATCAAACAAAAAACTATTGTGTATGCCGAAGGATCTCTCCTGGCTCCCCTGCTTCTCTGCCCCTACCCGCCGTCCTGGCTCGATATCTGAGGTACTGAAGTGCCCCCCGAGCAATCTCAATAATCATATCCATTGCAAGTCTGCCACCAGAGCCCTCAGGGAGGTGACCGTCCGCAATGGCCGCTCGCGTTATCTCCTCTATCTCACGACAGCGAGATAGTACATTGTCGCTCCCAGGATTTTCATCCAGGTACAAACGCGAGAGTGGCGCGGAAAAACAGAGTCGCCAGCCGTGTAAATTTATCCCAAGAGAGGGAAAGGGAACACCGCATAAACCTGAGGAAGAGGGAAAGGAATGGTCATTGCAACCATAACCTGGGTTCGGGAGTCGGTTACGCGAGGGGAAGGTGCTAGCACCCCACGCGTCCATCGTACTCGATGGGATCCACGCTTGTTGTCTATTCTAAGGGTGAGTTATACTATCATCTAGGGCTGTACTAAGACGGAGAGGGAAAGACAAAGACCGACTCGATAGGACGTCAACGTCCTAGGCCTACATACCCCCTTATGCAATGGGGAATTCAGAGTCAACGTAGTTCGGACCAAGTTCTTTTTGTGTTTTTTATGAGCGACGTTAAGTTCGCGTCCGACAGTTAAGGTCGATGCCTGTTTGCGTCTCAGACAGAAAGTAACGTGCCCTTTTTGAAAATAGCCTTTAAGTTTGGAAATCCCAAAGGACAAAAAGGTTTGAAGTTGGTTTGTGTTTTTTAGGATAGAAGTGGCTTAAGTTAGTTCCTAAGTTGCATTGCACCAAAGTCTAGGGCACAGGGGCGAATACTTAACGCATCGTCCCAAGACAGAACGCTCGCTAAGCACTCTAGAAAGATGAGAGGAAGCCCCTCATTTCTCATTCCCCATACTTAAGGCTCGTGCACAATACACCTTATTCTTATTAAGTGTTTTAAAGAAATTTGAGATGAGAAGAGAGAAGACACAAGGGTAACTCTAAAGGGGGACTATGAGTCCTAAAGTTATCATGCATGGGTGACCTACGGTTAGTGAGTTTTGACGACAACCTAAATCCTAAAGGAAGAAGATAGGAGAGAAAGAAGAGTAAAGGTGAAAATGGGTACTTTTCCACCCTTAAAGAACTTACCTTAATCCCTGCATAAAAGGTTAGTACGAAACAGACATAAATAACATCAAGGCAAGTGAATATCAAACAATGGCAAACAATAGTGATTATAATCCAAACATGAACTCAAAGATCAAAGAAGCAACCCCAAAGCAAATGGCACAAGTGCCTTTCAAACAAGGACCTAGGCATGATCAGAAACACACATATAAGCAGATCTCAAGTGAAAATAAATCAAACAATTGGAGAAATAACTCCCAAAATTCCCAAATTAAATATCAAGGTTCCTCAACCAGAGACAAACAACATACCAAAAATCCCTGCAAAAATTCAAAGTGTTAGTCATTCAATTAATCATACAAAATTCAGGTGAGAAGTAGGGTTCAATGGGCAAAAAAGAGGATCAAAATGCAATATGCAATAATTTTAAAAATGAAAGAAAAATATTTTTATGCAATTTAGAATATTAGTGGACAAATGCAAAAAGAACGGATCAAAAATATTTTATGGTTGTAGAGAAATAAAATAAATAATTTTAAGTATGCATGATATGAGTAATGCAAAAAGAAAATAGACTAAATAATTAATTTAAATGATAAAAATAAAATAAAAATAAAAATAAAATTTGGAAAATTTATTAATATTATAAATATGATGCATGAAATTTTTTAGTAATTTTTTAATGCAATTATGTAATTTTAATAATTAAAATATGAAATATAATAATTGAAATAAAATAAAATGAAATAACATGTAAGGTGGGTGCGTTAGTAAAAAAATTGAACTGGAAATGATATTGGGCTGAAGAGTGGGGGGTGCGAATAGCAACCCAGCCCACTGATTGATCAGAAAAAAAAAACAAAAATGAAAAGGGACTACCGTGTATGTGCCATGTGCCAGGCACGGGTCATTTTAATGTGTTGGCGTGTTTTCCACCAGACGATTCATCACATGGTCCAGGATTAGTCAACGGAAATAAAAAGTAAACGAAACAGAATAAGATAATTGGAAGGCACATGGTAAGATCCTGGGGTAATATACATGAGATTATTAATTTAAATTCAGAAAAAAAAATAAAAAGAAATAACATGTGGCCTCGCCTGGACCGTTGGATCATGTTCATCAACGGCCAGGGCTTCTTCTTCTTCCTTGCACCATCTCGCCGGTTTTTCCGGCCGCCACCGGAGTTAGGGTTCCGGCCCCTACTCCGGTCACCTGCAAGCTAAACTCGCCCAGAAATTTCGTGCGAGTATACTATCCTGGCCAGAAAATCGTGAGGATTCCAAATCTCTCATCCAAAATCACAAATGATCAACATATAATGAAAAATGCATGGAAATATGTTAGGGCACAAAACTTTAAATTCACATTACAAGCAAACCACACGTCCAAAATTAAAAATAAATAGATCAGGACAATCACCATTCATCACATGTCAATATGCATATAAAAAAGGAGAGTTTTAGGATCATGAAAAAATCCATCAACCTGAGATGGTGCAACTCCAATCATTGCTTTCTGCTGCAAATGGTGGTTGGGTTGTGTTCTAGAGATCACCAGGAGAAGTTTTGTGGAAGAACTTTGAAGAAACTCTTTGTAATTCGTGAGATTTGTTGAAAGAGAGCTTTAGGGTTCAAATTCTCCAATCCTCCAAATGTCACGTGTAACTCCTCTAACCAGTGCATGAATGAGCTTATAAAGGCTAGGGTTTTCCTCTGATAATGAGTTGGGCTTGGGTAATTATTTGTTTAATGAGTTTTTGAATTATTTTGGAAAATCACATAATCTTGGATACACCTCTTCCATGCATGTATACTTGAAAGTTTCATGATGGATCACTTGCATTTGAATTGCTAATTACACCCATATTGACATTGGGCCTTGAAACCATTTGATTCATGACTTTTAAATAATTTGGGAATTTTGAATAATGGAGGATAAGTGATACATGCACCATGAAACCACTTGATTCAAAGGTCTAAAATGTTCCTTAGGGATTGTCCTTTGACATTAGAATGTGGAATGAAGCAATGGAATTGATTGTAGGTCATTATGCCCAAAGTTGTGAAAATGGGATCATGAGAAACCCTAAAAACCACTTTGCCTTCTTTTGGTCATAACTGGAGTTTCACAAATGATATGGAGACCCACTAGTACTTGTTGGAAAGAGGAGAAAAATATATTCAACTTTCATGTTGGAGAAAAATTCATTTGAAGCTTTCTTGATGATGAAAAGTCAAGTTGAATGCAGTGCAAGAACTTGCCCAAAAAGGAAACTTTCAAATTATAGGTCATTTCCAAATTTAGTAACTTTTGCACCAACTCCTGATTTTTGATAAATAGTATGAAAATTGACCCTTGACGACCATATGAGGATGTGAGACCTTGAAAACCCTGGAGAGAACCACAAAATTTCACAGTTGACTTCTCCTCTCACTGTTGACTTTTACCCAATTCACCTGATTCTCAATCCATTGGCCAATTGAACTTCTCCTGAACCAAACTGACAGACAACCTCCTCTTCCTAGGTACTTAGGGACTCAAGGAATACCATAGAATCAAGTCTTGCCCAAAACATCAGAAATAAACTGACTTTATAGCAAACCCTAGTTGTGGTACCCCCAGTCTAGGAGGAAATAACACAGTCTCCAAATTCAAATTCCTCTGAATATGATGTGTATCCTCTCCAACAAAGATAAGATATGCCATTTGATGATGATAAAAACCCAAGGAGCTTGCCCATTGAAGCAATAAGCCCAAGAATCTCAAAACCCTAATCTATGCACTGGTTAGGAGAGGATGATCCACCTGAGCTCTCTTGGACAATACCAGGACTCTTGCTTGACCCTCTGAAGCACTGCCTCAGGCACCTTGACCCCATGCTAAGAACCAATGATATGCACACATGATAATGCAAAATGCAATGCAACATAAGCCAGTTAGTACTAAAGTAAGGAGGGCAAATTTTGGGGTGCAACAGACATCCTGAGTATGGTCCGGCTGAGACTGTCGCTCCTCTAATATCTCCTGATAAACAGGTATGGGTGGCGATCCCTCAGCAGTGGGCACCATGTATGGGTATCAGACGGGAACAGGGGATGGAATAAGAGCAGGTGATGGAACTGAAGTCTCCCGACGACGTCTGCCTGCGGGCGGGGACCCTGATGAACCAGCAGTAGGAGCCCGATGCCTCCGAGATGTAGAAACGACGGCTGACGGGGTAGTGGCCTGAACCTGTAATGTGGAAGGTTGTGGTGTAGGATGTCCCTCAGTTGTAGGGGCTGCTGAAATTGCCTCTGCGCCGGAACCCTCGGCTGTAGACTGCGTCCGCTCACGTCGGACAGATGCATGATTTGCTGTCCGTCCATGTATCATACGATCGTCTCTGGCAGTCATGTAATCTGCAAATCACAATAAATAAATTATAATTTTTTTAAAATAATTAAAAAAAACAATAAATAATAAAAAAAACAAAAATAGAAACCAAGTTGCTTCCGGATTTGCACATCAGGAAAACTTCCGTGGATGCACATCCGGAAGTACTTATAATATTTAACGTTGAGTGTTTTCGGATGTGCACATTCGGAACAAATCAACGTTTTTAAAAAAATGGTGTGTCCGAATGTGCACATCCGGAATCAAGGGGCAAAAAAGAAATTTCGCGCGGTGCCTAAGACATCCATGTGGTGTATTAAGAAATTCTCTTACTTTATCATTCAATAACCTTCCACAAACTTGACCATGATAAATGTTTAACATTCCAAGATTAGACACAAATGTAATCATGCTTTGTAGAAGTTAAGGCCTTTGTTAGGAAATTTGTAAATTGTTCTGGTGTGGATAAAGGAAGAAGTTTTAACACACCCTTTTGAACTTTTTTCTCTTACAAAGTGGCAATCTTTTTCTAGATTATTTGTTCTTTCATAAAAAATAGGATTTGATGCAATGTGAATTGCACTTTGAGAGTCACAATACACAACACATGTTGTTTAATGTAATGAACATTCAAATCTTTCAAAAGGTATAAAAACTATTATAATTCACATGTTGTAGTATATAATTCATGATATTAAACTTATAAAGAAGATATTAAGATGGTTTTTGCTTTTTTAGTTCTCCAGGATATGAGAGGATTGACAATGAATAAAAGAAAACTAGTGGTTGACCTTCTTAAATTAGTGCAACTTGCGCAATAAACATCTACATATCATAGTATTTTTGTCTCTAATGTTCTAGGAAACATATAAGTCCTCTCCAAGGGCTATGTTTTAAATATATGATAACCCGACAGGCAGTTTTGTAGTGAATAATAGTTTGGAGTTAAGAAATTGACTTAACTTTTGTATAGCTAAAGTTATATTAGGTCTAGTAATGTAAAGATATAACACTTTTCCAATTAGTTTTCTATAGGTTGAAATATCCTCAAAAGGTGCATCATCATCTTGATGAAGCTTGATAGAAGGGTTAAGAGGCGTACTAGCATGGTTTGAGCCCAAGAGCCTAGATGATTCAAGAAGATCCAAACAATATTTTATTTATGAAATGAATATCCTTTAATGAGAATGTGTAATTTCTAGGTATGAGAAAATTTGAGAATTCTAAGAGCTTTAATTTTAAAGTTGTTGCCCAAAATACCTTTTATCCATGTGAATTCATCAAGAGAGGTTCCAGCTAGGACAATATCATCCATATATACCAAAAGGGCAAAGGATTCATCCCCCTTTTTGAGAGTGAAAAGATAGTAATCATATGTTGATTGATGGTAGTTGTCGCAACTGCGAAAAAAACCTGGCGGAAAAACAGAGTCGCCACCGAACGTTATTTATCCTGACGGGGGAAAGGAAACGATCGAAGAAATCTCAAAAGGGAGAAGACATGGTCTCATAACCAAATCTTGGATTTGGGAGTCGATTACATGAGAGGAAGGTATTAGCACCCCCTTGCGTCTGTTGTACTTAACAGGATCCACTCTTGTTGTTCTAATCAAAGGGTGTGTTAATCTAAAGCCTACTTGCTAAACGAAAACGAAAAGGGAAAAAGGAAAAACAAAAAGGAGACTCAATAGTACTTCACCCTCTCAGGCCTACGTATTCCCTCGTGCAATGGGAAAGCCAGAGTCAACGTAGTTCAGAGGACTACAGGTGAAAGTGGGGAAGGGTGCTCGCCAAGACTTTGCCGTCTTGTGCCTACGTATCTTCATTCAAACGAGAATGAAGAAATCAGAGCGTTCGTAGTTCAGCCTACAGATTGCTAAGGTGGGTGCTAAGTGTCTTTTATAAGCGATGCTAAGTTCGCATTCCAGCAGTTAGGGTCGAGGCCTGTTTGCGGTAGAATGAAAGTAGCATGCCCTTTCTGAAAAAGTTTGAAGGAAAATCCCGAAGGACAAAATGATTTGCATTTGTTCAAGGATTTTAAAGAAATGGATTGACTTTTTTGGAGATGTGTTTTGCACTAAAGTCTATAACATAAAAGCGAATGCTTTGCGAGATCGCTCCCAAACAGGACGTATGCTAAGCACTCTAGAAGAATTAAGGAGAGGCTCCCGCTCATCATTTCCCATGTACTTAAGGCTCGTGACACATAATACTCATCGTATTTATTACGTGTTTTTATTTAATTTGAGAGAAAGAAAGAGACTCAAAGGGGCTAAGGAAAATCTAAGGGAATCTCACCTAGATGTTATCATGCCAAATAGTCCTATAGTTGAGGATGAGAAAGGACGGTCTACCTGATGTTATCATGCAAAGGATTAGTCATAATGTCTAATTCAACATTAAGTGATCAAGATGGGATCTAATCACTCAATGGAATATCCTAAGGGACTGTCCAAATCATACAAGCATATCATGCATCAATATCAAAGTCATTATTCATCATAGGGAATCACAACTTTTCATTCAAGGTACTTGAGAAATCGTCGAATAATCAATCACCATAATATCACAATCCAAATTGTAACTCTACTAAAAACTCCCAAATTAAAATTGAAATAAAAGACTCCATATTTTAATTAGAAGTTAATCACAAGTCTATAAGATAAACTCTAAATCAACATTCTAATCACAATTTTCTAAAAAACACGGATTTAACTAGTAAGAACAAAATATTAAAAAAATAATTTTAAATACCAATAAAATTTCTAATTTATAAAAATAAATGGTTATTTTACCAAAATAAAAATTCTAAAAAAAGTTAAGATAAAAAAATTTGCAAAAAATAATCTAGTGAGAAAAGCTTTAAGAAAAGAGTGAAACATGGGTTGCTTAAGAAAAATGAAGGGTTTTTTGTTCAATACATCATGAAGAACCAGCCGGTAACAAGTAAAAAACGAGGGAAGCTTACCTGGTTGGAGCTAGTCCGAAGAATTTCCCATCTCCGGTAACGTGTAGTTCAAGTATGCTTGCAATTGCTTATTCTTTCTTCTCTTCTACTTTGTTCTCGTCTTCCTTCAATTCGTGTATACTGTCCTTTTTTATATTGTGTGTGTTGTTCTCGTTTTATATCTATCTTGAAACTTTGTATTGAAATGCTACTTGAATACTGATAATTGTGTTGCAATCTTTTGTTTTGGAAAGAATTCAAATATGCCTGGGACATGTTTGGAACTTATTTGTAAAGAATTCAAATCTGTCTGGGACATCTTTGGAAATTATTTGGAAAGAATTCAAATCTGTCTGGGACATGTTTGAAACTTATTTGGAAAGAATTAAAGCTTGTCTTGACATGTTTGGAACTTGTTTTTAACTCTTTCCTTTTTTGCTTCGACATGTTGGTTGATGTTTTATTAAAAATGGATATTGATTTAAGTTTGAATAAATGGTTAGAAAATGGATTTTGGAATTGGTTTATGGATATGGTTAGGAAATGGATATTTGATATGGATTTGAATACAGGAAAATGGTTTTAGTAAGAACATGGTTATGGAAAAAATGGATAAGGATTTTGATATGTGGAAAATGGATAATGAAGAATGTAAAATTGGTAACGGATATCTGGATATTGGTTTTGGTTTGGATATGAAAGGTGGATAATGGGTGATGAACTTGAATGAACTCTCTGCCAATATTTTCCACTGATTCACACCATGACTGAATTTAATCCAAAAACCAAACTAGAACCTTTTCCACAAAACTCCGATAAAAATGAATAAAGCTACTCTTGAACCATCAAATAACTTGCACTGAAACAACTACCGTTTGAATCAATCTTGAACCTTTCCATAATTTCTTTGAATTTTCTTATTAACGTGAAATAAGTCCTGACACTTTGAAATTGTTTGAATCAATCTTCGGGAAAATAAATCCACAGATGAGCACAATTTAGACTGATGGAGCATAATGAACCTGATTTTAACCCAAGCTTCTCATAAATCACAGCTTTATAACAATTGAAGCGAACTCCTGATGATTTGACCAAGATTAGGTGAAACTTCCATCTAATCTTGATCATAACTGAATAACCACACTTGACTTGAAACCAAAATTCCTGCCCTTGAATGCACACTGATCCTCTTGAAAATTCATTAAGAAGATGACCTTGATATCTGATGCGCCTTGGTAAAGAAGATAATCATGATGTTGGGAACTCATCCTTTGTCTCAACTCGAGTACAATAGCCAGATAAATCACCTATGAATAGGAAAACTCAAATCACAAGAAAAAGCTTTGATCCACGTCTTTAGGAGCTCAATGCAAATAAATGAATGCAAGGTTATGCTCTAATGGAAAATGCACATGAACGTGAAACACAAGCCAATTATGGCCAGAAATAAGAGGGAAAATTTTGGGATCCAACAACTGCTCATATTCAATCAACTTAAATCTGAAGGTATGAAGAGCAACAATTTTCAGACATTCTAGGTAGAAGGGGATTGAATACAAAAAGGACCATAAAATTTTCAATTTGCAAAAGGGAGAAACGACTCCGCTGGGGAACAGGCGATAAGAGGTATAAAAACATGAAACGAACACGGACGGGTGTCTAAAATCAATACGGATGAAGTATTAAAGCAGAATGAAACCAACAATACGGACGAGCGCTTGAAACCAAAGGAGGTGAACACAGGTGATTGTCTAAGATCAATACGGATGAGTATTAATGAAACTAAAACAAACACGGACGAGTGTTGAAGAGCACGACAAGTGTCTAAGATCAATACAAACGAGTATTGATGAAATTGAAGCAAACACGGACGAGTGTCTAAAATCTAAGATCGATACGGATGAGTATAGAAGAAACTGAAACAAACATGGATGAGTGTCTAAAATCTAAGATCAATACGGACGGATATTGAAGAAACTGAAACAAACACGAATGAGTGCCTAAAAATCAATACGGATGAAGTATTGAGGAAATGAATCAAACACATACGAGTGTTGAAGAGCACGACGAGTGTCTAAGATTAATACATACGAGTATTTGATGAAACTGAAGCAAACACAGACGAGTGTTGAAGAGCACGACGAGTGTCTAAGATCAATACCGACGAGTATTGAAGAAACTAAAACAAACACGGACGAGTGTCTAAAATCTAAGATCAATACGGGCGAGTATTGAAGAAAGTGAAACAAACACGGACGAGTGTCTAAAATCTAAGATCAATATAAACGAGTATGGAAGAAACTTAAACAAAACACGGACGAGTGCCTAAAAATCAATACGGACAAAGTATTGAGGAAATGAATCAAACACGGATGAGTGTTGAAGAGCACGACAAGTGTCTAAGATCAATACAGACGAGTATTGATGAAACTTGAGACAAAAACAGATGAGTGTTGACCAAAGTTAGGGATCATGAAAAGATCGAGATTAACGGATCCAACACCCGAACGGCGGGGAAAAGGAACAAAACCAAAAGCTAGACGACTCTAAGGGGGGATAACGAAGTCCTAGTCAGACAAATCTGCTAGGGGAATGAGGACACTCAAAAGGTAAGATTGAAAGATCTATGACCCTAAAGACTGATTAGAACACCTGCTTAGGGATAGAACTAAACATTCTCTCCGGAGTTACATCATTCTCGGATGGGGAAAAGATTTGGAAAAGAGGGTATCAAACCTGCCTTATGCTTCGAATGCATGTTTGAATTTTTCTATGGCGTAATGCTCCATATTAAAATGAAATGCTATGCAATTTGAGGATGCCATGCAACAATGATGCTTATGATATGCAAAGGGAACAAACCACACTGGTCTGATCTCTATGAAGAAAGGATATACTAGCACTCTGTGGGGAGAAAAACTCTACTGGGGAAAAGAGTCAAACAAGCCTCATGCCGGGGATATGAGGGATGATTGTGCCAAGTGTGTCTGAGATGTGGTTAGGCGTAGGACCAGATTAATAGTGATTAGATTTTTAAGGATTTATTCTTGGTTGCCAATCAATTGGACTTTGAAGGTGAACTACCAGACGAGAACTGGTTTTAAAAAGGGTGAACTACCAAGCAAGAACTGGTGGTAAAAGGTTAAGTTTGTTAAACGAGAACTGACTTTTGATATGATACAAGATGGGAACTGGGTGTGAAAAGAAAACCGACCACCAGACAAGAACTGGAGTTTAAACGGTAGGCTAAAGAATGGGTGACCAGACGGGAACTGGTTTAAAAGCTGACGATTACCAGACGAGAATTGGACATGAATGTCATTTACCATACGGGAACTGGACTTTGAAATGGTTTGACAGACGGGAACTGGACTTTGAAATGCTGAGTGAGGTTGGGTTACAAGGCCCTCTGATGTCAGATTCAGGTTGTGGGATAAAGCCCAATGATAGAATGCAATGATTTATGCTTGAGCGAAACGACATGACTAATGCATGAGGATGATTTATGCAATGATTATGCAAGTTTCCAAAAATGCCCCAAAGGTGGATGAGAAGGTCTTTGTAGCAAGGCTTCTGTCTTGTTAGAAAGAAATGGTTATGTGATGGGGTGATGATGGCATGATTCTTTGACGCTCATCTTGAACGAGGAGGTTAGTGACGAAATAGAATTTTCTTGAGCACTCTGAAAGCATGGAGAGGTCTTGCCTCTATGTAGTCCATCTTGCCCCAGTCCGGGTCTTTGAAGAATTTTTCATTGAAAGGGGGTTGGAAGCAACTTGCCATGAGATGACCTCGAGATGGCTTGTCCCCAGAATTTGCATCATAAAAGGATTTGTCCTTGATTAACCGACTCTTGGAGTGGTTGGCTTCGATGTACTCTTGAGATACCCTACCCTAGAATCAGCGTTGAAGCGACCTAACTTGTGTCGATTGAATATTGTAGGGACTTGCCCTTAATCAAAGAACCTCTGGGTGACCTGCCCCTGGTTGGTAGAGTCTCGAGATGATTCACTTCTGATCAACAGGTTCTTCAATGATTTGCCCCATAATCAACTGATGCTTGAGGACTTGCCTTAGATTGATTGATTCCATACTCATTGGATGTCAATGCCCTAGATCCATAGGACTACAAGGTATTCTTGATTCTGATCAACTTTGTTGAATGATCCAGTCCTCTTCGATTGCTCCTTGCTGGAATTTCCTTGATGTCAATTACTGACTTGCAATTAATATCGTTTGTTTATAAATGGTAATTTTAATGTGATGCTCTTGAAAAAATAAATCATTATTAGAATGATGTGATAGCGTGTGACGAATAGACCATTAGTCCAAATGCAGTGCTGAATTAGCAAGAAGAAGATTAGCAAATCTTGTAGGAGTCAATTTACACAACCTTGTTGTAGTAGCTTTCAGAATAGACCCTGTTTCGATAAGGACTTTTGAGGGTTGTAACGTGGTCTGGTTCATGGTTTTTTAGAAAAAGGGATTTATGGCTCAAAGTTATTTGTACCCACCCATTCTCCTTGATGTTCTCCAGTCATACGTTCAGCTAATTTGGCATAAACGCTCATACCTCAAAAGGATTTTGTGATGGTTAAGGAACCAATTACCCTGATGGCCTAAGAACCAATGAGGTTTTTTGGAGTAACAGTCACCCTTTTTTTGTCTTTGTGTCTGTGGTCACACGACTTGCTTTTGCTCGAGGATTTTTCTTTTGTAATCCTTTTCGATTTTTTCATTTTATTCCCTATTTTTTGCCTGGACTAATTTTTGTTTGATTTTGATTTTGATGTCCAGCGAGATGCCCTAACTTTTTCCTAAGTCACTTGTTTTCAAGTTTTCAACTTAGCAGGCTTTCTTTCTTTTTTTTATTCTTTTTTCTTTTGAATAAATCGTGTAACACTGGTTTGTCTTGATTTCTATGAAAGGGTTATGACTGCCTCATTCCTTGGTTGGTGAGGGATAACCATTGTGGTTTCACGTCTTTAACCTCCTGATGAGTGAGGAATAACTGGTGATGCATCCTTAGATGCACAGTCCTCTTTGAAATTTGAACGCTACATCAAATTAACTAACAACTACCCCGCCCCTAGGTTAAATGTGAGGGCTTTTTTCAAACGGAAAGAAACTTCTACTTCTAGGCTCAACGGGGTTAACGAGGGTCTATCTCTCATATGTCTCTGGTGTTTGGGGAATTTGAAACAATGCATGTACATCATCAGCAGGATTTTATCTGAAATCCTATAAACAATAATTATAGGTATCTCGTTTTCATCATCCTCCCTCAAGTCTTCTCTAAAACAACAGTTTGATAAAGTGGAGTGAATGGAGGAAACATGGATGTATTTTTTTTAAATGAAGAAAAATGAGCGAATGCGACATAGTCGATTCAAAAAAAGCATGAGTAGTTCATTAATATTACCATTCAAAACAATAATGTTTAACAAACAAGTAGCATTTAACAAGAAAGAAAATACAATGCAAATGATAAAAGTGATCCAATGATTGCCAGCTCTGAGGATGTCCTCGTATCTGGACTGCTGGCTTAAGAAGATGTCTCTTGAAGTCTTCAAGTTCATTCTTGGGAGAGGTTGACGTGTACCACCAAGTTTCCTTCTGGAAAGGATATGTACCCTTTGTCAATCAAATGTTGTACTTTATCTTTGAAGGCTTTGCACTCTTCAGTTGAGTGCCCCATGGATCCTCTATGATATCCCCACTGCACATGGGGATTGTACCCAAGAGGGTATGGTTCTGGCAACGACTTGAGAGTTTTGGGCTCCACCAATGAGTTTTGAATCAGATGTGGCAAGAGTTGATTGTATGCCATAGGAACTGGATAAAGAGGAGCATTCCTTCTTTCCAAGTTATTGTGAGGCCTGTGTTGACTCTAGGGCTAATTCTGATATCCTCGGCCATGGGCTCGTTGATTTGCATGAGGAGCAATCCAAGGTCTTTGGGATGAGGCTCTAGACATGGTTGGTTGCCCATAAGGATAGCACGACGCTAGAAATGATGACTACTGATAAGATAAGGGACCATGAGGTTTTGCCGATGCATCTTGAGAATACTCGATATTTGTCGTGACCGCGGTAGTTTCATCTTCCTCTTCCTCTTGGGCATTGCTGGGGGATTCGGCCTCACTATCCTGGCTACTTGAGGTGTCTTGGATTTTTCCACTCTTTAGGCCGCTCTCGATGCGTTCTCCAGCTATTACTAGGTCAGAGAAGTTTGATGTCCCACTGCTAATCATTTTATCCAGGTATGGGCCTTGCAAAGTATCCAGAACATGTTACCCAATTCTCTATCTAGGAGCGGTGGTTGAACGCGAGCAGCTAACTCTCTTTATTTTTGAGCATACCCTCAGAAGGATTCGTTGTTCTCTTGAGACAAGCCTTGCAACTGCATGCAGATGAGAGCTATGTCAATATTGTATTCGTACCGCTTCAGAAAAGCTTTAGCTAAGTCCAACCATGATCGAATGCGAGCACTCTCTAACTGCATGTACCAACTCAATGACGTCCCACTCAGACTGTCCTGAAAATAGTGGATCATTAGCTCATATTTGTGAATATATGAGGCCATTCTTCTGCAAAACATCACCAAATATTGCCTTAGGCAACTATCCCCCTTATACTTCTCAAACCTTGGTGCTTTGAAACTTGGAGGTAACACTAGACCGGGTACCAGGCACATATTTGAAGCATCGAGACAAAAAACATCCTGACCTTCCATGGCTTTGAGTTTCTTATCCAACACACGATACCTTTTAGCAAACTAAAGAGCTCTCGGGTCCTTGGTTTTCATCATCGGGACCTCCCTTTGGGAATTCGGCACAGAGAATGCAAAACCACGACAGTCCGTAGTACCAAGAGAAGAGGAATGTTTACTTTGAACAACAGACTATTCATGTAAATCTTGATTCTCAACGAAGATCTGCACAGACTGAGCTTGAGTAAGGTTGTTCACTAGTGGAAGATCCTCATCAGGTAAAAAATCGTACAATGGGTTAGTTGTCACAGAAAAGCCTAGTGGGGGATCAACATTTTGAAGTTTGTTCCTTGACATAACTACCAACAAATTCCAACTTGACCTTACTTCTTGACACTGCTTGATCTTGCTTCCAACACTTTGTCGTCCTTAAATAGTCACCACTTGTTCAAAACGAGTATCGGGGAATCAACTGGCTAGTCATGGACAAAGGAGAAATGAGTGTTTAGGCTGGTTAAAGAATGATATGCAAAATGATGCATAAATGCTTATGTTATGCAATGTTATGAATGCAAAAGACATGGGATCAAAGCTTCCATAAATTCTGGATAACTTCTGTGCTGATAACAAAACAGGTTGAGCATAACATGTTGAACATGACAGGTTCAAAATTTCGCCTTGACAAGAAAACCAAAAAACCGGGTAGGATGAAAGTCAGGGTTTCCTACAAAAACTAATCCTTTCTCACAAGTGGAATCTAGTCTTGGATAAAGGCATCCTAGCAGGTCCTCAGCCTCATGGGCTCTCAGGTAGAGAAATGATGATACGTTCACCATTTCTGGTTTGGCATCATTATCCCTCAAGGAGGCCTCCACTGATTTCCCATGAACGGTCTCCAGAGTCATAAGCTCTCTACGGGAATACCATATCATCTGCATCAGATACCCAGGATAGAACATCTCCCAAGAAAGGCTCGTCTAAATGTGGGTCTCGTGTGAACTAAACATAGTCAGATGCCACGCAAGCCACATAACTATACACTGTAATCATATGCATGTACTTAAGCCGGGGTAGTAGGCTTATCTCTCATAGAACCATCCCACCCAACAACACAGCAGCCAGCCAAAATAGTATGATAGTGATAAATAGATGCAATAAAATGCAAGTAAATGCAATAATACATAACAGATAAAGAAAATAAAAGCACAAACATAAACACCCAATGAAAAACAAATAGACAACCACTAGGATTGACTCACATAGGAAACCAGAAAATCCCCGGCAGAGTCGCCAGCTGTTGCAACTGCAAAAAATAACAGGCGGAAAAATAGAGTCGCCACAGAATTGCACTTTGAGAGTCACAATACACAACACATGTTGTTTAATGTAATTAACATTCAAATCTTTCAAAAGTTATAACAACCATTGTAATTCACATGTTGTAGTAGATAATTCATGATACTAAACTTATAAAGAAGATATTAAGATGGTTTTTGCTTTTTTAGTTCTCCAAGATATGAGAGGATTGACAATGAATAAAAGAAAACTAGTGGTTGACCTTCTTAAATTAGTGCAACCTGTGCAATCAATATCTACATATCTTAGTATTTTTGTCTCTAATATTCTAGGAAACACATAAGTCCTATCCAAGGGATATGTTTTAAATAACTGATAACCCCGCTGGCAGTTTTGTAGTGAAAGTGGGGAAGGGTGCTCGCCAACACTTTTCCGTCTTGTGCCTACGTATCTTCATTCCGACGAGAATGAAGAAGTCAGAGCATTTGTAGTTCGGCCTATGGATTGCTAAGGTGGATGCTAAGTGTCTATTATGAGCGACGCTAAGTTCGCATTCCAGCAGTTAGGGTTGAGGCCTGTTTACGGTAGAATGAAAGTAACATGCCCTTTTCCGAAAAGGTTTGAAGGAAAATCCCGAAGGACAAAATGATTTGCATTTGTTCAAGGATTTTAAAGAAATGGATTGAATTTATTTGAGATGCGTATTGCACTAAAGTCTATAACATAGGAGCGAATACTTTGTGAGAACTCCCCCAAACAGGACGTATGCTAAGCACTCTAAAAGAAGTAAGGAAAGACTCTCACTCATCGTTTCCCATGTACTTAAGGCTCGTGGCGCATAATACTCATCGTATTTATTACGTATTTTTTTATTTGAAAGAAAGAAAGAGAATCAAAGGGGCTAAGAAAAATCTAAGGGAAGCTCACCTAGATGTTATCATGCCAAATGGTCCTATAGTTGAGAATGAGAAAGGAAGGTCTACCTAATGTTATCATGCAAAGGGTTAATCCTAATCTCTAATTCAACATTAAGTGATCAAGATGGGATCTAATCACTCAATGGAATATCCTAAGGGACTGTCCAAATCATACAACCATATCATGCATCAATATCAAAGTCATTATTCATCATAAGGAATCACAACTTTTCATTCAAGGTACTTGAGAAATTGTCGAATAATCTATCACCATAATATCACAATCCTAATTGTAACTTTTCTAAAAGCTCCCAAATTAAAATTTAAATAAAAGACTCCATATTTTAATTAGAAGTTAATCACAAGTCTATAAGATAAACTCTAAATCAACATTCTAATCACAATTTTCTAAAAAAACGGATTTAACTAGTATGAACAAAATATTAAAAAATTAATTTTAAATACCAATCAAATTTCTAGTTTAGAAAAATAAATGGTACTTTTACTAAAATCAAAATTCTAAAAAAAATAAGATAAAAAGATTAGCAAAAAATAATCTATTGAGAAAAGCTTTAAGAGAAAAGTGAAACATGGGGTGCTTAAGAAAAATGAAGGGTTTTGTGTTCAATACATCATGAAGAACCAGCCGGGGTACCAAGAAAAAAAGAGGGAAGCTTACCTGGTCGGAGCTAGTCCGACAGATTTCCCATCTCCGGTAGCGTGTAGTTCATGTATGCTTGCAATTGCTTCTTCTTTCTTCTCTTTTATTATGTTCTCTTCTTCCTTCAATTTGTGTATATTGTCCCCCTTTTTTGATATTGTGTGTGTTGTTCTCTTTTTATAGCCATCTTGAAACATGGTATTGAAATGCTACTTGAATGCTGATAATTATGTTGCAATCTTTTGTTTTGGAAATAATTCAAATATGTCTGGGACATGCTTGGAACTTATTTGGAAAGAATTCAAATCTGTCTGGGACATGTTTGGAACTTATTTTGGAAAGAATTATTGCTTATCTTGACATGTTTGGAACTTGTTTTTGACTTTTTCCTTTTTTGCTTTGACATGTTGGTTGACGTTTTATTAAAAATGGATATTAATGTGAGTTTGGATAAATGGTTAGAAAAATGGATTTTGGAATTGGTTTATGGATATGGTTAGGAAATGGATTATGAAATGGATATTTGATATGGATTTGAATACGGGAAAATGGTTTTAATAGGAACATGGTTATGGAAAAAATGGATAAGGATTTTGAAATGTGGAAAATGGATAATGAAGAATGCAAAATTGGTAATGGATATCTGGATATTGGTTTTGGTTTGGATATTAAAGGTGGATAGTGGTTGATGAACTTGAATGAACCCCCCGCCAATATTTTCCACTGATGCACACCTTGGCTAAATTTAATCCAAAAACCAAACTGGAACTTTTTCCACAGATCTCTGATAAAAATGAATGAAGCTACTCTTGGACCATCGAATATCTTGCACTGAAACAACTGCCATTTGAATCAATCTTGAACCTTTCCATAATTTCTCTAAATTTTCTGATTAACATGAAATAAGTCATGACACTTTGAAATTTTTTGAATCGATCTTCGTAAAAATAAATCCATAGATGAACACAATTTAGACAGATGGACCATGATGAACTTGATTTTAACCCAAGCTTCTCATAAATCACTTATTGATAACAGTTGAAGCGAACTCTTGATGGTTTAACCAACATTAGGTCAAACTTCCATCTAATCTTGATCATGACTGAATAACCACACTTGACTTGAAACTAAAATTCCTGCCCTTGAGTGCACACTGAACCTCTTGAAAAATCATTTAGAAGATGACCTTGATATCTGATGAGCCTTGGTAAAGAAGATAATCATGATGTTGGGAACTCAGCCTTTGTCTCAACTCGAGTGTAATAGCCAGATAAATCACCACTGAATTGGGAAAACTCAAATCACAGGAAAATGCTTTGATCCACGTCATTATGAGCTCAATGCAAATGAATGAATGCAAGGTTATGCCCTAATGGAAAATTCACATGAACGTGAAACACAAGCCAGTTATGGTTAGAAATAAGAGGGAAAATTTTGGGATGCAACAGTAGCCTTCTTGAATCACTAGATTGGTCAAATTCTCATACCATTTCTCACTTGCTTATTTCAATCCATAGAGAGTCTTTTGTAACTTACAAACCTATTTAGATTTTTCTATAACTCCATTTGGTATGCACATATACACATCTTCTTGCAAGCACCATACAACATAGCATTATTCATATCCAATTGGTGAATATGTTAGTGCATCATAGATGCAAGAACAAATAGAATTCTTATTGTAGCCATATTAGCTAAAGGAGAGAATGTTTCAAAGATATATAAACTTTCTACTTGATTGTAGCCCTTAGCTACCAATTTGGCCTTGTATCTCTCTATTGAGCCGTCAACCTTAAGTTTGACCTTGTACACCCACTTACTACCAATAGGCTTCACATTAGGTGGCAAATCAACCAGCCTCCATGTTTCATTTTTTGCTAATGCATCTAGTTCAATATTCATATCTTTCAATCAATAATCATATTGACATGTTTCCTTGTAGGTTCTAGGCTCAATACTATTTGTGATAGACATGAAAAAAGCTTTGTGGGAACAAAACTAATGATCAAAAGAACGAAATGATGCAATAGGATAAAAAGTACATGAAATTTTTAATTTTGAGTGATTCACATAAGCATTGCATACATAGTCAGATAAATAAGTTGGAGTATGTTTTTATCTTACAGATCTAGTGGAAGTTTTCGGTGAGTTTTTTTTTAATGTAGTAGGTGGATCATTGGAATTATCTTGATCATTATGAGAATGCTTAATATTTGTTACAAGGTCAACAATGTTCTCATTTTGATTATTAGGAGAGGGGCTGGGCTCATTAATTTGATTTTGGTCAGTGTGTGTAGGTAGTATGTTGATACTGACTTGATCAAGATTGGCATGATAATTCCAAGTTGAAGATGAAGCTCTTGGTTGGTGAGAAAATATATGTTCATGGTGAATTAAGTTTCTAGATACAAAAATTTCTCTGTTGTTGATATCCAGAAGGACTATGCCTTTCCTGCCAGCTTGTAACCAAGAAAAGTATATTTCCTTGCTCTAGGGGAAAGCTTAGTACTATTTTCTTGTAATGTGGATACAAAAATTAAAGAGCCAAAAACCTTGAGATCATTCATGTTTTGGATTTTTTTATACATGATAAAATATGGTGATTTATTTTTAATAAGAGGGCTAGGAATTTTATTCATGATGTGTGCATCATGAATGACTACATATGACTTTAGTAATTTTGACCATAAAAGAATGACTCTACATATTTGAAATTTGTCGGTGTTTTCTCTCAACACGACCATTTTAGAGGGTAAATATACTTTACCCCCTACAATGTGAGCGAATTTCCCTTTATCCCCTTATAACAGTTTTTTTATTCTCCCTTGTAACATTTAGATTTTGTTTGTTTGGCCCGTTTGATGACGTGACAACTATGGAATTTTCATAGTTGCTGACTTGGCAAGTCATATGGTTTTTTAAAATTTTTTAAAATCCACGTGGATTTTATATTTTTTAATATTTTAAAAAAAAAATTATTTCTTTTTTAATTTTTTGTTTAATTTTTAAAAATTTTCCTTTTAATTTTGTAAGACATTATATATTTGGTTATATGGCTAAATTTTTACTATTATTCTATATAAAATTTTGGCATATTATTATATTTTGAATTATGGTGGTAGACGGAAACTGACTTCTATGGTGTGCAAATCTTATTTACATGGAGGGGAAAAATAGAGAAAGAAATGATTTTAACCACAAAAAAAATTAAACTTTTCAAGTCGCTTAATAACAAACTAATTAAACAAATTACTTATTAGGTCGGTTCCAAAGTATGACTTAACATGTCGTGACTTGTTACAACGCCAATACTCATAAGTCTGGCACATAACTGACCTAAAATATCAATTTAACTGACTTAACAAGTGTTTTTTTTACTAAAATTGATGAATAATGTAATGATTCGATAAAAAAATTTACTAAATCTACCATCTTACCATTATCCTAGTACGTCTTAGATCCACAAACTCAAGCACAACAAACAAGGTTATTATCAACGTTGGTTCTTGGTGATCTATTCTAGAATAAGGGTCTTCCTTGGACCCTTGATGTTGTCACAGCTTGTCGTACCCAAGTGAATATGCTTGAAGACCAACCAACTAAAAAAAATGAAAGTTGTTGCCATATATGCTCTGCAAATAAAAGAGCAGTTGTAGAGGGCATAGTTCATGTTATAGTCAATCGGATTAGTTCAAGTGATCATGATAAATTTGTTCAGACTACACTGTTTATTAAAATTTTCTTTCAAATTTTGAAGGAGCTGATTCAATTAAAAATAAATTTTGAATGAGCTGATTAATTAAATTTAATAAAATTATAAAAAAAACAGAATTTTAAACACTACTATTTATTTAAATGAATGGCATAATTAGAAGAAACAATACTATTATTTATTGCAAACTATTATATCTACATCACATGTAGCTTGGTGGTTGGGGTGACCGTTTGCTTAGCAAAGGTCCAGGGTTCAAACCATATTAACATTACATGGGGAAATCAAATTTATTTTTTTACAGGGGATAACTTGAAATTCGCTCACATTTCAAGGGGATAAAGTATATTTAACACTTTTTTTAGGGGAGTCTACACAACTAATTTGGTGTATAAAATGATGGAATTTTGATCCCAGGCCTAGTGTTTGTTATAACAACTTTAACTATGGCCCAACACCTTATCCTCATCTATCAAAGCTCTAATTGTTGCTTAGAAATGTCTTCCAAGAAGTAAAGTTACTTCAATATCCTCATCCATGTGTGAGATATTGGATCGAATTCTAGTGTTATCGACGGGGATGTTTTCAGTAGGGATAACTTTCAGGTTTCGACAGGAGACAAGCATGAAGTCGAAGATGGTTCACATGCTGATGTCGAAGGGTTACATACTGTAGTCGAAGTTAGTTCTAGTATGTATTGTCGAATTGGGCCTTGTGTTAAGGATCCAACTGTTTAGCTAGCTTATAATGTAAGTTAGCTAGTTAGTCTATAAATAGGCTAGATCTCTCAGGTTGTTGAGAGAGGCCAATTATGTTATTCATTTGTAATCATTTGTCCTATTCTCCTTATTTCTTCTTTATTCTTTCTTCTCTCTCTTTGTTCTAATCGTTTCATAATTCACCCAAGAAACTCTGTTTCTCAATCAAGAATTTGTTAATTAGTATCGTTTATCACAACAAACCGGCATCGAGAGCGTGGAGAAGTATGTTGTCAACAAAGTTTGAAATTGAGAAGTTCACCGAAGTTAATGATTTCAGTTTATGGCGCTTGAAGATGCGAACTCTTCTTGTTAAAAAGGGTTTGCTAGAAGCGTTAAAGGGAGGAGATGCCATGGATGCTGCATTGACGGAGAAGGATAAGACAACAATGATCGAGAAAGCCCACAGTGCAATTTTTCTGAGTCTTGGTGATAAGGTTCGCAGGCAGGCTTCTAAGGAGACGACAACAACTGGTGTTTGGCTGAAACTCGAAGGATTGTATATGATAAAGTCCTCGGTGAATCATTTTTACTTGAATCAAGCTTTGTATTCATTCAAGATGAATAAAGATAATGCATTGATGGAGCAGTTGGATACGTTCAGCAAGCTGATTCTTGATCTTGAAAATATTGATGTTACCATCAATGACGAAGATTAAGCGTTGTTATTGTTGTGTTCTTTACTGAAGTCACATACTTACTTCAAAGAAACCCTCTTCTATGGAAGAGAGCCCCTAACCTTTGAAGAAGTTCAAGAAACCTTGTATTTGAAGGATTTAAACGAAAGAAATGAGAAAAAACCATCATCATCAGTTTACGAAGGGTTGTCCGTGAAGGGGAAATCCTCGAAGAGAGATGATAGGTTTGAGAAGAAGAAAGGTAAAACTCAACAGAAGTCTTATGGTGGTGATATTTTTGGTATTAAGTGTTACCACTGTAAGAAGGAGGGTCACACAAGAAATGTATGTCCTGAGCGCCAGAATAATCATGGAGGTAAAGACAATGGCAATGCAGCTATTGTGCAAGATGAATATGAATCATCTGATGTCCTTGTGGTGTCGAGCAGCAACTCTTGCAAAGAGTGGATTATGGATTCAGGATGTACTTAGCGTATGACTCCAAACAAGAATGTGTTTGAAGAATTATGTGATCAAGATGGTGGATTAGTGCTGCTGGGAAACAATAAAGCTTGCAAAATTGCAGGTATTGGATTTGTGAGATTCAAGCTCCATGATGAGTCAATAAGGTTATTGACTGGTGTTAGGTATGTACCTGACCTTAAGAGAAACTTGATTTCTCTTGGTGAATTTGACAAGAAAGGATATGTCTTCAAAGGAGAGCAAGGTATCCTGAAAGTCATGAAGGGGTTAAAGGAAGTCTTGAGAGGCGTGAAGAAACAAGGCTTGTATACCCTTGAGGCTGAGGTTGTAAGTGGTTCAGCAGATTTTGCATCCATGAAATTTGTGTCGAAGACAGAATAATGACACATAAGATTGGGCCATGTCAGCGAAAGAGGCCTGGTCAAACTGGGGAGACAGAACCTGCTAGGTGGTGATAAAGTCGAGAAGTTAGAGTTTTGTGAACTTTGTGTATTTGGAAAATCCTGTAGGGTGAAGTTTAACAAAGGTAAACAAAGAACACATGGATCCCTTGATTACATTCATGCTGATCTTTGGGGGCCTGCAAGGAATCCTTCATATTCAGGTGCAAGGTATCCATAGTTGATGACTATTCTAGAAAATTATGGGTATTCATTCAGAAGACTAAGGATGAAACTTTGAGAATTTCTAAAGTTGGAAGGTTTTGGTTGAAACTCAAACTGGCAGAAAGGTTAAGAGGTTGAGAACTGACAATGGCCTTGAGCACTGCAATGAAGCTTTCGACAGTTACTGTGTCGAGTCTGGGATTGCAAGGCATAAGACTGTAGCAGGTACTCCTCAACAAAATGGTTTAGCTGAGAGATTCAATCGATCAATCTTTGAAAGGGTTAAATGCATGTTGGTTAGTATTGGATTGAAAAAGGTGTTTTGGGTGGAGGTTGTTTCGACAGTAGCTTATCTGATAAATAGATGTCCCTCGACTGCCTTGGGAATGAAGACACCTGAAGAAGTTTGGTCGGGTCAACCACCAGATCTCGACAAACTGAGAGTATTTGGTTGTTTAGTCTATGCTCACATTAGGCAAGTGTTGGTGCAGTATAGCAGCAAGCAAACATTGATTAAGTTCCCAGTTTTTTCGTATCCACAGGGATCAGCGCGAGGGAAAGAAAGTCGTTCAACGGTATTCACATTTCTAAGCTTATGGTTCAAAAGTTTTGGTTTAAAGAGGAACCAAAAGTAAATGCAGAAAATGTAAAGACTGAAAATATAAAGTAAAGACTTAATTATAAATGGAGCCTTGTTGGAATTAGATCTCATCATTTATTAAACAAAGTTATCACAAAAATCAAAAGATAAAGCATGAATCAAACGAATTAAACAAAGTTATCAGTTATCCTAGCATATAGTAAACAATGGAGGTTTCTCACAATTTATGGCTTTTGGACCTAAGTGAAACAAGCATTCAAACAAGTTGCAAAATGAAACAAAAATACACATTTGCACAAAGTACAAAATTCTTAAATCATTATAACATTCTATGAAGCAGTACAATTTACCTCGCAAACATTCAAATCTCACCATCCAGACTCGGTCAAAGCTTCATTGAATACTTTTATACAAATTGCAACCAATCTAGAAGGAGTTCTCATTATTCCTGATCACACTAGAGAAAACATAAAAGAAAACAAATACATATAATATAAACAAATGTACAAAGCTCAAAAATATAGAAACTATCGCAATGCGATTCAATATCTAAACACCGATCCCCGGCAACGACGCCATTTTGTTGGTGCGGTATAGCAGCAAGCAAACATTGATTAAGTTCTCAATTTTGTCATATCCACAGGGATCAGGGCGAGGGAAAGAATGTCGTTCGATGGTATCCACATTTCTAAGCTTATGGTTCAAAAGTTTTGGTTTAAAGAGGAACCAAAAGTAAATGCATAAAATGTAAAGACTGAAAATATAAAGTAAAGACTGAATTATAAACGGAGCCTTGATGGAATTGGATCTCATCAATTGATAACACATGCATTCTTCTGACCAATTTATACATAAATAAAACATTCGCCTAATATCATCATGTATCACTCACGACATACATATCCTCTCGATCCCCGCATGTGTGAGTGATTTTATACCGATCAATAATTGCTCTCGCACATCACCAATCAATACAAAGCATTTATAGCCTACATGAATGCTAAGCCTACATCCGTTTCTGACCTCAAGACTCAACATATATTACTATAACATCAACGTCAAACCAATGAGTAATTCATATACAAATCCAATGATCAAAATACGTACACACGTTTAACCCTTTTTACATGAATTCAACTAACTTGCCAAATGCGTGTGAATAGCGTTCTTCATCACTATTCTCACGCACCCTCACGATACCGTTTGTCAAGTAATATCGTGGTCTCTTATTGCATTAATTACTAGAAGCTATTCAAACAAACAATCAACACAATGCTAAAAAGCTGAGATGCAAATGAATATCAAATCACAAACCCATGTCAAAAGCTTGCTTAATGATAAATGAAAATCTAAGATCACGGATTTGAAATAGGTTTTGTCAAGACCAACAAATAAGCAATCAAAGACAACAAACAATAGAGAATCAAAACTAGTCACAAACATAGATTAGATGAAATACATAAGGTATCAAAAGATTACATCCTTTCCCAACAAGAAATCAAAGCTCTTACCTTCTCGCCCTTGAAATGAAAAGATACAAAGTTCTGATCTTTAATTTACAAGTTATCTCTATCTAAAATTCTAATAAATATCTCCAATAGTGTGAAAATTCTATTTATAATACATTTAGGAATTTCACAGTTTGCAAAGCGAACGTTTTATTCGCATAGCGAATGTCATAATTAGGCACTTGAGGTGCCTTTGAATAGTTAAACCGCCACATAATTTCTTCATGAGTTCGCAATGCGAAGGGTTATTCGCAAAGCGAACACTCGCCTTCAAGTTCGCAAAGCGAACTTTAGTACCTTTTTCTACTGCCATAATTTTGGGACCATTCGCTGGGACCTCGCCAGAGTTCACAAAGCGAACTTGCTGATGTTTTCCTCTGTTCTTTGACAGCTTGCATCACTTTATTCTGTCTTACAAATTTGATTATTTAGTGCCTTTTCCTGCACAATAGCACACATATTACAAGCACCAAAGGTATATTCTCAATGTTTGAAGAACAACAACTATCATGAGTAAAATCAATGAAAACATGAGAATTGAGTAGAAAAAGTGCCAAGAAAAATAATTCATTTTAAGGTAAAATCTGCACTTAACAACTCTCCCCAACTAGATTTTTGCTTGTCCTCAAGCAAAGTATGCCCCTCATGAAAACAAGAGGATTTGCTCAAGCATAAGATTCAACCAAAGTCAAGCATGAAATTGCGCACAAGCAACGTTCACCACTCAATAGAATCGAACAATGTCAAAGAATTAAGTTCTTAAGAAGATATCATGGAATAGTTCAAAGAACAACTAAATTTTCATACTTGAATCACTCTAACACTCCTCTTCAAAAATAAGAATGAAGAAATTAATGTGTTTGCAACTGCGGAGAAATTTCACTCACCTGAAAAACAACGCTAATAACAACTCAATTCATACAACATCTAACAATCAACAATGTAAACATGGAAGCAAAAAGATCACTAAGGGCTTCAAAGATTGTAACTTGGTCGGGTTCACAACAAAGGGACATTCCTAAAGGCCATTGAATCGAAATTGACGATGCATAAAGAAACATTTACTATACAAGGTATTTACACATCACAACTTCATTCACCAATTTTACACCTATATCACAAACCTTCTCAAACTTCCTTATGCACAATTATTTCATTCTCTATTTTTCTTATTCAAGCAAGCATTCTTTTTCTTTTGTTTTTCACATTCATATTCACACTTTTTCTTTTCATGCTTGGTTGAACTTTTTCAAAAGTTTTATAGCAACCTACCATTCTTCTTTTTCATTCTCCCTAACTTGAATTCAACCAAACCTCAAGTGAATGCTCCTTGCTTTTTATGGCAAGGAAATCAAATTAAAACAAAGTTCAAAGGTTCAAGAAGAAATTTTTAGAACCTCACAAAATTCAATGATGAACTACACTTTGAAATTATGTACATAAACCAAGTTCATCACTAAAATGAGATCTAAACTGTTTAGGCTCAAAGGGGTTAATGAATTTTCACTACTCACGGGTAAGATACTTTTGGATATGGTTGTGCTCAATATAAACAAATGCCTTGATCATTTCTAATGCTTCCACAAAATCACAATAATCAAAAGATAAAGCATGAATCAAACGAATTAAACAAAGTTATCAGTTATCCTAGCATATAGTAAACAATGGAGGTTTGTCACAATTTGTGGCTTTTGGACCTGTTATTTCCTTGGTTTTATGGTTGGCATTATTTTGCTAAAACTCTTGTAGCAGCAGATGTTGAATGAAGATGTCTAATAATATGTTTCATTACTCTCTGTTCAACATGTCGAATGAAGATGTTCCATGACTGCTCATAGGACATCGCGTTGTGAAGTCAGTTTTTAATGCAGATTCTATTACTATGATTTGTAACTGAATATTCTGTGAATATTTGGTTATCCTATGTGGCATCCAAAGCATTTTTGGATTAGGGTTATTTGTTGGTTTTCGGATTTGCTACTGTTTCTAATTATGGAGACATAATAGGAAACTTTGGATTGAAGACCTATTTTATTGGAGTTAATTTTGCTGATTTGTGAGTAGCCTAATTGCTGCGTTTTTGAAGCCCAATCCAGTCCAGATTTCAAGCTATAAATAGACTGATGTAAACCTAGTTTTAGGTGTCGAACTTACATGTATTTTTAGGGTTGTGTGCTTGTATTTTGTGAGCCTAACTGGTATCTTATGATAACAGTATAAGGACTGTAGTGTAAGTTGTGTAAGGTTACTCATAAGCTTTTAAGCATTGAGTGACTGTGTGTTAATTCTCATAAGCTGTGAAGTATTGAGAATTTGTGTTTCGACCATTGTTACTTGTCTTGTAAGGAACCAGTCACGGGTTGTGATTGAAGAGGGATTTGAGGAGGGCCTCATACCTAGGGGAGTCTTAGGTAGAAGTCATAGGAAGGGTAGTGATTAAGTGAGCTGATTGAACCGAGTATGGTTATCAGTGAATTGATACTATCGAATATTGATTTCATCCCTGGCTTGGTAGCCCCCAGATGTAGGATAGTTAGATCCGAACTGGGTTAACAATTTCTGGTGTTCTTTACATTTTCTGCACACTTTTGTATTGATCTTGTTCATTGTTGTTGTATATCAGTGTCTTGACATCTCGATAGGACATCTGATATATAGGCCAGAATTTCAATTGGCATCAAGAGCAGGCACCCTTAGTTGTTTCTGGGTGAGATTTAGGGAAGGTACTTTCTGGTACAATGGACAAGGATGGAGGAGCTCTGAATAAACCACCTCTGCTGGATGGTTCTAACGATGAGTATTGGAAACCTAGGATGATAGATTTCATCAAGTCCATAGATGATCAAGCATGGAAAGATGTTCTCAAAGGTTGGGAGCCTCCAAAGGTAAGAGATGGAGAAGGAAATCTTATTGATGTTCTGAAGGAAGAAGAGGACTGGGATGATGCTGACTACAAAGGGTCTGTTGGAAATTCTAAAGCCATTAATGCATTGTTCAATGGTGTCAATAGAAATATCTTCAGGCTGATTGAGCATTGTACTATTGCCAAAGAGGCTTGGCAGGTCTTGAAAGTTGCTCATGAAGGGACCTCAAAGGTGAAAATGTCAAAGCTTCAGCTTCTCACTAGCAAGTTTAAGAGTTTGAAGATGAAAGAGGATGAGAGCATTCATGATTTTAATATGAACATTATTGAGATAGCTAATGCCTCTAGTGCCTTAGGAGAAAAGATGTCTGACAGCAAGCTGGTCAGGAAGATTCTCAGGTCTCTACCTAAGAGATTTGATATAAAGGTCACTGCTATAGAGGAAGCTCAGGACATTGACAAGATGAAGGTGGATGAGCTTATGGGATCACTCCAAACTTTTGAGTTAGGATTCAGTGAAAAAGCTGAAAAGAAGAAGAGTATAGCATTTGTGTCGAATGCTGATGAATTAGATGATGAAGGAGAACTGGTCAAAGATGAAGATATGTCTAAATATCTGGTATTACTTGGTAAATAATTTAACAAAGTGTTGAAAAGGATTAACTAGAAGTCGAGAGCAAATGCTCAGAACAAGTCACTCGACATCAGAAAGAACCAGGATGGAGGCAGAAGATCCAGAACTGAAGAAGACTCCAATCAAGGGAAGAGAGTTCAGTGCTTTGAATGTGAGGGATATGGGCACATAAAGACTGAGTGTCCCACGTATCTCAAAAGGCAGAAGAAGGGCCTATCCGTGTCTTGGTCAGAAGGAGAGTCTGAGAGTTATGTTGAAGAAGAATCAGCAAAATTGGTGACAGCTTTGACTGGAGTCTGTAAGGCTGATGGAGAAACTTCTTGTGAATCTGACTCTGACAAAGAATCCTATGTTGGAGAACTCACTAAGGAAGAAGTATTCTCAGGGTTTTCAGAATTGTGTATCAAGAATGAAGAAAGGTGCCAGATTATATTGGAGCAGAAGATCTTGATAGCTCAACTGGAAGCTGAGAAGGAAGAACATCTATCAACCATTACTGATCTGGAGGAGGAGGTTGAATGGCAAAAGTCAAAACTTGACAATATGACCAAATCTATAAGAATGCTGAACAATGGTACCACGCAACTGGATGAGATCCTTTAGAATGGGAAAGAAGCTGGAAATGTGCAAGGCCTTGGTTTTAACAATCAAGCAGAGACTTCCAAGAAGATTGTATTGAAGTTTGTTCCTCAGAAAATAAAGCAAGAAGTGGAGATGTCAAATCACATGTTTCAACATCAGATGAAGCATCAGAAAAGAGTTTGTAGATTAAAGTATAAACCATGGAGATGCCATTACTGTGGCAAGATTGGTCACTTAAAGTCCTTTTGCTATAAGCTGCACGGCTATCCCAAAACTGCTCAACAACAAAATAAAGAACAGAGTTGGGGTAAAATGAAGAGAAGATGGATTCCTAGACAAATGATGGCTGGCCTCATAGCACATACTTCTCTTAGAGCATCTGCAAGAGAAGATTGGTACTTTGACAGTGGTTGTTCAAGACACATGACTGGTGTGAAGAAGTTCTTGTCAGACATTAAGCCTCACTCCACCAATTATGTCACCTTTGGGGATGAATCAAAGGGTGAGATAAAAGGCGTTGGAAAGCTGGACTACACAGGACAACCAAATCTGGATCGTGTTCTCTTTGTCAAAGGACTAGCCGCAAACTTAATCAGTATAAGCCAATTGTGTGATGTAGAGCTCAAGGTAAATTTCACCAAATCTGAATGTCTGGTAACCAATGAGAAAGATGAAGTTGTTATGAAGGGTACCAGGTCTAAGGATAACTGATATCTGTGGAATCCTCAAGAACCTGAAAATTTGTCTACTTGTTTGATGTCAAAGGAAGATGAAACCAAACTGTGGCATCAGAAATTGGGTCACTTACACCTGAAAGGGATGAAGAAGGTTATGTCAAGTGAAGCTGTTAGAGGTATTCCCAAGCTGAAGATTGATGAGGACAAAATATGTGGTGAATGTCAAGTTGGGAAGCAAACAAGGGTGTCACACAAGAAGCTTCAACATCTTACCACAACTTCTAGAGTTCTAGAACTTCTTCACATGGACTTAATGGGACCTAAGCAGGTTGAAAGTCTTGGTGGGAAGAAGTATGCATATGTTGTCGTAGATGACTACTCTAGATTCACTTGGATAAGTTTTATCAGAGAAAAGTCTGAAGTGTTTGCAACCTTTAAAGAATTGTGTCAAAGAATTCAACGGGAAAAGGATTGTGGTGTTGTTCGAATCAGAAGTTACCATGGGAAAGAATTCGAAAATAGCAGGTTTGAAGAGTTCTGCTTATCTGAGGGAATCACTCATGAATTCTCATCACCAATCACTCCTCAGCAGAATGGTGTGGTGGAACGCAAGAACAGGACCATACAAGAATGTGCAAGAGTCATGATTCATGCCAAAAAGCTTCCATATCATTTTTGGGCTGAAGCCATGAATACTGCTTGCTATATACACAATAGGGTGACTATCAGATCAGGTACCTCTGTCACTCTTTATGAGCTATGGAAAGGTAGAAAGCCAAATGTGAAGTATTTCCATGTGTTTGGTAGTAGTGCTATATCTTAGCGGATCGTGAGCAAAGGCGAAAGATGGATCCTAAGAGTGAGGAAGGAATATTTTTGGGTTACTCTACAAACAGTAAAGCATATAAGGTATTTAATTCCAGAACTCAGGTGATGATGGAATCCATAAATGTGGTGGTTGATGACTCTGGCAACGATGAAGATGTCCCAGATGATGTTGGAGCATGTCTGCCCATGAACAATGAAAACTCTCAAGACATTGAGTCTGTAGAAGATAATGCTCAAGAAATCAACACCAGACCTGAGAATGAAGAGGTAGAGGATGCTAACAGGGGACCCTCTATAAGGATTCAGAAGGATCACCCTAGAGAATTAATTATTGGGGATCTGAATGAAGGTGTAAGAACCAGAAGAAGGGAGACTGTGTCAAATGCTTGCTTTGTGTCAAAGATCGAACCAAAGAATGTCAAAGAAGCATTGACAGATGAGTTCTGGATAAGTGCCATGCAAGATGAACTGTGTCAGTTCAAGAGGAATGAAGTTTGGGAACTGGTACCACGACCAGCAGGAACAAATGTAATTGGAACAAAATGGGTGTATAAGAATAAGTCTGATGAGCAAGGAGTTGTTACCAGGAACAAAGCCAGATTAGTAGCTCAAGGATACACACAGATTGAAGGAGTAGACTTCGATGAAACATTTGCGCCTGTGGCTCGATTGGAATCCATCAGATTGTTGCTAGGAGTGGCATGTTTGTTGAAATTCAGATTGTTTCAAATGGATGTCAAGAGTGCTTTTCTAAATGGCTATCTTAATGAGGAAGTCTATGTTGAGCAGCCTAAAGGGTTTGTGGATCCAAACTTTCCTGATCATGTTTACAAGATGAAGAAGGCTCTATATGGGCTGAAACAAGCTCCACGAGCTTGGTATGAAAGACTGACTGAGTTCTTAGTTAACAATGGGTACAGGAAGGGTGGTATTGATAAAAAAATCTTTTTGTCAAGGAGAAGGATGGAAAACTAATGATTGTTCAGATTTATGTAGATGATATTGTGTTTGGCAGGATGTCGGATGAAATGGTCCAACATTTTGTCACTCAAATGCAGTCTGAATTTGAGATGAGCTTGGTGGGTGAATTGACCTACTTCCTTGGATTACAAGTCAAGCAGATGGAAGACTCCATTTTTATTTGTTAGAGCAAATATGCGAGGAACATTGTGAAAAAGTTTGGACTGGATAATGCCAAGCATAAGAGGACTCCTGCTCCTACTCACTTGAAGTTATCCAAAGATGAAAAGGGAGTGGATGTTGAACAAAGTCTGTATAGAAGTATGATTGGCAGTCTGCTGTATCTTACAGCAAGTAAGCCAGACATCACTTTTGCTGTTGGTGTGTGTGTAAGATATCAAGCAGAACCCAAGGTCAGTCACATCAATCAAGTGAAAAGAATTCTAAAGTATGTGAGTGGTACATGTGATTATGGGTTGCTTTACTCCCATGACTCAAGTCCCATTTTATTAGGATATTGTGATGCTGATTGGGTTGGAAGTGCTGACGATAGGAAGAGTACCTCTGGTGGATGCTTCTTTTTAGGAAATAATCTTATTTTATGGTTTAGCAAGAAGCAGAATTCAGTATCCCTTTCTACTGCTGAAGCTGAGTACATAGCAGCTAGTAGTAGTTGTGCGCAACTGGTATGGATGAAGCAAATGTTGTCAGAGTATAATGTCACACAAGATGTCATGACATGATTTTGTGACAACCTGAGTGCTATTAATATTTCCAAAAATCCCATTCAACATAGCAGGACAAAGCACATTGACATCAGGCATCACTTCATCAGAGAACTTGTGGAGGACAAAGTCATAACTCTTGAGCATGTGAGCACAGAAAATCAGCTTGTTGACATATTTACCAAGGCTCTGATGCAGTTCAGTTTGAAAACCTGAGGAGCAGATTTGGGGTGTGCATTCATGAAGACCTATAGCAATCAATGTGCTTTCTGGCTGCCAGACTGAAAAGACTAAAGGAGGTTCTGGTAGTGCAGTGTGTGAATGAAGGGAAAATGCTGAAGTTTGTGCATGACATTTAGGCATGTGATGTGGTGTGCATCTACTTTCTGATGCAGTTTACTCTGGATTATTTTGTCATATTTATGGCTAAAAATGGGGAGTAGTATGTTGTGTGATATTATGTGGTTGCTTGTGTGGGGAGTGTGTGTGCTGCAGGTAGATTTTGTGTGCTGCAGGTGGATGGTGTATTGCTGCTGTTGAGGGGGAGTTGCTATGATGAGTTGTTTGTTGTACTGTGTGCAGCTGAGGGGGAGTTTGCAGCTGAGGGGGAGTATTTTTTGCAGATGAGGGAGTTTTTGTTTCTGCTATTAATGGTGTTTTTTCCGCTGCTGATACTGATGGTATTTAAGTGTGTGTGGAGTTTTAGCCAAAAATAAGCCAAAGGGGGAGATTGTTATTTCCTTAGTTTTATGGTTGGCATTATTTTGCTAAAACTCATGTAGCAGCAGATGTTGAATGAAGATGTCTAATAACATGTTTCATTACTCTCTGTTCAACATGTCGAATGAAGATGTTCCATGACTGCTCATAGGACATCGCGCTGTGAAGTCAGTTTTTAATGCAGATTCTGTTACTATGATTTGTAACTGAATATTCTGTGAATATTTGGTTATCCTATGTGGCATCCAAAGCATTTTTGGATTAGGGTTATTTATTGGTTTTTGGATTTGCTGCTGTTTCTAATTATGGAGACAAAATAGGAAACTTTGGATTAAAGACCTATTTTATTGGAGTTAATTTTGCAGATTTGTGAGCAGTCTAATTGCTGCATTTTTGAAGCCCAATTCAGTCCAGATTTCAAGCTATAAATAGACTGATGTAAACCTAGTTTTAGGTGTCGAACTTACATGTATTTTTAGGGTTGTGTGCTTGTATTTTGTGAGCCTAACTGGTATCTTATGATAACAGTATAAGGACTGTAGTGTAAGTTGTGTAAGGTTACTCATAAGCTTTTAAGCATTGAGTGACTGTGTGTTAATTCTCATAAGATGTGAAGTATTGAGAATTTGTGTTTCGACCATTGTTACTTGTCTTGTAAGGAACCAGTCACGGGTTGTGATTGAAGAGGGATTTGAGGAGGGCCTCATACCTAGGGGAGTCTTAGGTAGAAGTCATAGGAAGGATAGTGATTAAGTGAGATGATTAAACCGGGTGTGGTTATCAGTGAATTGATACTGTCGAATATTGATTTCATCCCTGGCTTGGTAGCCCCCAGATGTAGGATAGTTAGATCCGAACTGGGTTAACAATTTCTGGTGTTCTTTACATTTTCTGCACACTTTTGTATTGATCTTGTTCATTGTTGTCGTATATCAGTGTCTTGACATCTCGATAGGACATCTGATATATAGGCCAGAATTTTAGGACCTAAGTGAAACAAGCATTCAAAAAAGTTGCAAAATGAAACAAAAATACACATTTGTACAAAGTACAAAATTCTTAAATCATTCTAACATTCTATGAAGCAGTACAATTTACCTCACAAACATTCAAATCTCACCATCCAGACTCGGTCGAAGCTTCATTGAATACTTTTATACAAATAGCAACCAATCTAGAAGGAGTTCTCATTATTCCTGATCACACTAGAGAAAACATAAAAGAAAACAACTACATATAATATAAACAAATGTACAAAGCTCAAAAATATAGAAACTATCGCAATGCGATTCAATATCTAAACACCGATCCCCAGCAACGACGCCATTTTATTGGTGCGGTATAGTAGCAAGCAAACATTGATTAAGTTCCCAGTTTTGTCATATCCACAGGGATCAGTGCGAGGGAAAGAATGTCGTTCGACGGTATCCACATTTCTAATCTTATGGTTCAAAAGTTTTGGTTTAAAGAGGAACCAAAAGTAAATGCAGAAAATGTAAAGACTGAAAATATAAAGTAAGGACTGAATTATAAACGGAGCCTTGTTGGAATTGGATCTCATCAATTGATAACACATGCATTCTTCTGACCAATTTATACATAAATCAAACATTCGCCTAATATCATCATGTATCACTCACGACATACATATCCTCTCGGTCCCCGCATGTGTGAGTGATTTTATACCGATCAATAATTGCTCTCGCATATCACCAATCAATACAAAGCATTTAAAGCCTACATGAATGCTAAACCTACGTCTATTTCTGACCTCAAGACTCAACAGATATTACTATAACATCAACATCAAACCAATGAGTAATTCATATACAAAGCCAATAATCAAAATACGTACACACGTTTAACCCTTTTTACATGCATTCAACTAATTTTCCAAATGAATGTGAATATCGTTCTTCATCACTATTCTCACGCACCCTCATGATACTGTTCCTCAAGAAATATCGCGGTCTCTTATTGCATTAATTACTAGAAGCTATTCAAACTAACAATCAACACAATTCTAAAAAGTTGAGATGCAAATGAATATCAAATCACAAACCCATGTCAAAAGCTTGCTCAATGATAGATGAAAATCTAAGATTACGGATTTGAAATAGGTTTTGTCAAGACCAACAAATAAGCAATCAAAGACAACAAACAATAGAGAATCAAAACTAGTTCACAAACATAGATTAGATGAAATACATAAGGTATCAAAAGATTACATCCTTTCCCAACAAGAAATCAAAGCTCTTACCTTCTCTCCCTTGAAATGAAAAGATACAAATTTCTGATCTTTAATTTACAAGTTATCTCTATCTAAAATTCTAATAAATATCTCCAATAGTGTGAAAATTCTATTTATAATACATTCAGGAATTTCACAGTTCGCAAAGCGAACGTTTTATTCGCACAACGAATGTCAAAATTAGGCACTTGAGGTGCCTCTGAATAGGTGCCTCAAAATGTAGGAGCCATGTTAGTTAGTTGTAAGTGGATGTTAAAAAATTTTAAGGCAAGGTTTGTTGCTTGGGGGTGTCGCAATGAGAATTGGAGACCTTAGCTATTAAGTTAACTAGGCTCACAAATCTTAATTCACCACTGATCTTTAATTTATCCAAGGGAAGGGAAAAAATGAATAACCCATGAATATGCAATGCAATGCAAAGAAAAAGTGAATCTAAGGTCTGGGGGTTGGTTATACCTATGGAAGGTGCTAGCATCCTAAGTGTCTGTAGTACTCTACAGGAACCTCTTATCTTATTGTGTTATTTGTTATTTTGTCTGCTAAAGGGTAAAGAAAGGTAAATGGGAGGCCTAAGGTGTTATTTTCTAAGTATGCTTGCCAAGACATCGCATCGCGTGCCTACGTATCCTGACGGGAATAGAATCAGAGCATTCGTAGTTCCCCTTAATATGAGTGAGGAACTCTTGACTTTGGTCAAGGTTTCAAAGGGAAGAGGTAAGTGTCTATGGCATAACATCTACATAAAGTTAAGAAACTCTAAACCTAAGGCTAAGTTAAAAGGGAGGTAAGTGTCTATGGAAGGAAGCTTACATAGAGTGCGGTGACTCTAATCCTAAGGATAAGATGAAAGGGAAAGATGAGTAAGTGTCCATGGCAAGAACTTACATAGAGTACGGTGACTCTAATCCTAAGGCTAGGATAAAGGGAAAGGTAAGTTAGTCTTGATCGCGCGGCGGCGTGAGATAAGGGGAGAAGAGCAATGCAAATGAAATGCAATGCATATGACAGGATAGTCAAATACAAGTCCTTCCCTTGGACGCAAACATAGGTAAGCAATCATATAAATTCAAAATCCACGAGTAAATATCAAACAAGACAAACATAATGAAGATAATATACAATGAGTAATTAGCAAAATTAAGAGCATGAACAAATGACAATGTATGTACAAAATATAGATCAAGGCATGGAATCAGCTCACAAAAGCGAGACAACAAGAATGTACATCATCAATGAATCATGACAAAGCATCAAGAATTAATCGAGGAAAATCAGGCCCAAAACAAGGAAGTAGACAAATCATGAATAAAATCGGGCCACGAGGGAATATACAAGATTAGTATCATGAAGATAAATTCAAAAAAATGCACATCAAGAATTAACTAAAAAGAAAATCGAGGATTGTCAAGATTAATTTAAGAATTAAATAAAATCTAATTAAACCAAAATCTAATTAAAAACTAATTAACTAAATAAACTAAAATCTAATTTAAACTAATTAAACAAAATTTTGGTTAAAACTAATTAAAATAAATTCTAAATAAACTAAAATCTAGTTAAAATTAATTAAACTCAAATTCTAATAAAATTAATTGAATGAGTTACATGTTTTTTATACTTTTATGATATTTGATAATTTGTGTATCTACAAAAGATGAATTTATTTTGATTAATACATCAAATAATAATAAATAAACTTAAGTCCAAAAACATTCTATGATTATTATACATAAAGAAGCAATTTATATTATACGAAAAACAAATGTGGTATGGCTACCAATATCATGTGCACGTGATTTGTTAGGAGAAAAGAGTATGTATACTAATAATATTAAACAACTAAAATGGCCTATGCAGCTATTATACAATTAACTAAAACAAATGTTACTACACAGAATGAAGACATGAAAAGCTCACAGAAACACACATACCTTTTTCTTCTTCACGTGCGGAGAGAGAGGGAGCGATTCGGAAAATAACCCAAAAAAAATGGAGGTACACGTCAGCTATCTGGTGACATGGGGTGTGGTGTATTTTGTGTATGTGTGAAGTGTGTATGGGATAGTGGTGAATGAAATGTGTGTACTTTTAAGGTGTGCTTTTATAGGCTTTAGGGATTGAACGCCATCAATTCTCGTTTCCGTTTTCGGCTTATTATGTCCGATTATTCCCTGATTGATGTTTGAAACATGTTTTGATATTTTCCTTTTTAAGTTCGGCATGTCTGATATGTGTTAATTGATCAATTGAATTTGTCCTGATCATTCAGTATGCTTATTTACACAAAAATAAAAAGAAATTAAATATTATGTTTTTGTGTTTTTAGAAGGAGAAACATAATTAAGTATTGATAAAATAGGATGTTTTGTGTTTATAATAAAAGAAGAAAATATTAATAAACAAATTAAAAATAAAATTAATTAATAAAAATTTAAATTTAAATTAAATATATAATTAAATCTAAAAAATTAAATGATTATTTAAATATAAATAAATAAATAAAAATGATTAAAAAAAGAAATAAAAAGTCGGGTAGAAAAGTGCTCGAAAAAATAAAATGAACACACCAAAATAATCAACGCGAAATAAACATATTGGAAAAATACAACGTTTGGTCAGATTTTGAAATAAATTTAGACCAGTTTGTCTGTAAATCCAACAAATTTATTCTGACTGACATTTCAGATACTATGCAAGATGAAGTGCATGATATGCTATGCAGACGATGCGAAATGAAAAACAAGAATCTCAGGGTCAAAAATTACGGTATAACAGGGGATTCACTCAGAAAGAAGGTGTTGACTTCAATGATGTGTTCTCACTTGTTGTAAAGCATAGATCCATTAGAATGTTATTAGCTATGATGGCGAAGTTTGACCGTGAACTTGAACAAATGGATGCGAAGACAACCTTCCTGTATGGTGATTTAGATGAAACGATCCTGATGCGACAACCTGAAGGGTATGCAGAAAAGGATAAGGAAGATTATGTGTGCAAGCTGAATAGGTCTTTTTATGGCCTGAAACAACCTCCTCAATAGTGGAACAGGAGATTTGATAAGCTCAGGGCACACATCGGTTTCACTAGGAGAAAGTTCGATCACTATGTTTACTTCAGATTTTGACTTGGAAACTCACTTGTTATTTTGTTGCTTTATATGGATGATATCCTCATAGCTAGCAACAATGTCGAGGATGTAATGAAGGTAAAGGCTGAACTCAATAAGGAGTTCAAAATGAAGGATCTGGGAGCTGGCACCAGGATTCTTGGGATTGACATCCGGAGAGATAGAAAGTAGTCAAAGTTATGCTTATCTCAAGAGATATACCTACGAAAGATTCTCGACAAGTTTGGTATGTTGAATTCAAAGCCTGTTGTGACTCTGACAAATCCTCAGTTTAAGCTTAGTACTACTCAAAGTCCGAGTACTGAAGCTGAAAGAATCTATATGAGTAGCATGCCATATGCATAGTAGGTTCTTTGATGTATGCTATGGTTTGTGCGAGGCCAGGTATAGTGTATGGAATGAGTCTTGTAAGCAGATATATAGCCAATCTTGGAAAGGCGTAGTAGCAAGCTTTAAAGTGGATTCTTAATTACATAAATGGGTCTCTGAGTGGAGTCTTGATTTATGGTGGAGCCTGTGGTGATGATAGCAAAGTCAAAATCGAAGGATATGTCGACTCTAATTACGAAGGTTGTATGGACTCTAGAAAATCTATTTCTGGATATGTGTTCACTATGTTCGACACATCGATCAGTTGGAAAGTGACACTTCAGAAAGTTGTTGCCTTATCAACCAATGAAGCAAAATACATTTCTCTCACTGAAGCTATAAAAGAAGCATTGTGGCTTGAAGGTTTTGTAAAGGAGATAAAACTTCCAGGTCGACTTATCACTGTTAAATGTGATAGTGAAAGTGCAATACACTTGTCGAAGAAATCAGCATATCATGAGCAAACCAAGCTCATCGATGTGAGGCTGCACTTTGTCAGAGAGATAATCGAGCATAGAAAAGTCCAAGTGCTAAAGGTTTCGACCGATAACAATGCTGCTAATATGATCACCAAGACATTGGCGAGCTGTAAGTTTTTCCACTGTATGCAGTTGATAAAGCTGCATGATGAAAACTAGTTTATTCCCTGTTATTGTAGAGTTTGTTCCAAGGTGGATATTTGTGAGATATTGGGTCGAACTCTAGTGTTTTCGACGGGGATGTTGTCAGCAAGGATAACTTTCAGGTTTCGACAGGAGACAAGCATGAAGTCGAAGATGGTTCACATGCTGATGTCGAAGGGTTACATATTGTAGTTGAAGTTAGTTATAGTATGTATTGTCGAATTGTATTGTCGAATTAAGCCTTGTGTTAAGGATCCAATTGTTTAGATAGCTTGTAATGTAAGTTAGCTAGTCAGTATATAAATAGGCTAGATCTCTCAGGTTGTTGAGAGAGACCAATTGTGTTATTTATTTGTAATCATTTGTAAACCTTAAATGAGAAAGTGAATATAAAACAGTTTGCCCAAAATCCTATTCTCCTTCTTTCTTCTTTATTCTTTCTTGTCTCTCTTTTTGTTTTAACTGTTTCATTGTTCACCTAAGAAACTCCGTTTCTCAATCAAGAATTTGTTAATTGGTATCGTTTGTCACAACACCATGTCTTAAATAAAAAAATCAGTTGGAAATAGTAAATCATTCACTTTAACCAACACATATTCAAGCAGACCATAAAGATAAGTGATTGATCGATTTGCTATTGTGAGAATCATCTTGGTTGGCTTGAATTCATCACAATTAATATTTTTTATCATGGGAAGAGGCATTAAGTTGATGTTTTCCCCTAAATCACAAAGTGCATGTCCTACCTTTAACTTATCAATTTAGCAAGGAATAATGAAACACCGAGAATCTTTGAGCTTTAGTGGAAGCTTCCTTTGAATAATTGCATTGCACACTTTTGTCAATACTATATTTTCATCATATATAGGCTTCCTACTTCTGATTAATAAATATTTCAAGAATTTTTCATACACCGACATTTTCTTTAAGGCTTCACTAAAGGGAAGATTGACTTAAAGCTTTGTAAACAACTACATGGACTTCTTAAACTCCTTTTTTGATATTTTATTTACTATGGATAAGATGTCTTGGCATAATATGGAATATCTAGGTTCTCTTCAGTGAGAATTTTATTCTTGGTCTTCCTCAAAACTGAGTCTCTATAAATTAATATATCAATTGTGTCTCCTTTCATTATGTCTCCCTATATTTTCTCACTTTTTTCTTCCTCTATTTTTTTCTGTTTCTATTTTTCAACTTCTCCCTCATATACTGCTTCCTAATCGGTATCAACTTTTTTCCACTTCAGTTTTCTTTTCAATCTTAATTTATCCTTTCTTCTCACTCCTATGACTTGATATGGTGATAACAAATTTGTTTCTCAACTCAGTAGTCTTGCAACTCCCATTCCTAGGAATATCCATCGTATTTTCATTAAAACCTACACTTGATTGAGATGCCAATTATTTAGATAACTATCCAGTTTAAATTTCAAGATTATTTATGGATGCTTCATGGTTCTTGCTCATTGTTTCAAAGTTTTTATGAGTCATCTTCATGAATTGGTGTATAACTTCTTCTAGAGAAAATGGCTTCCTTAGTTGTGGATTTTAAGAATCTCTTTGATTTTAAATTGGACTATGATTATTACTCCACTTTATATTAGGATGGTATTTCCATCCCTGGTTATAATTGTTGGAGTAAGGGTTTGACTTTTGAAAGTTTCCAGCATAATATACCTCTCTAGTGTGTCCTTCTGGTGTATTTGAACTTTCAAGCCTCATGTAAAATGTTGCATCTGTTCCATGTTGTCCATATTACAATTTGGACGCTTCCCCAACAATAACTTAAAACCTCTCCCAAGCATCATAAAGAGATTCTGATTCACCTTGCTCAAAACTTTAAATTTCTTCTCTTCTCTCCCTGAACTAGGAATTTATATAGAATCATTCCTAGAACTTGTCTTCTAACTTTATCCATGTCTAAATAGTCCCACTAGGTAAACACTCCAACCTATGTTGAGCTCTTCCAATCAAAGTGAAACCAAACAACCTAAGTTTTATCTAATTATCATTTACTCCCTCTGGCCTACACATCAAACAAGTCTCATAGAAATGGGAAAGATGTTCCCATGGATCTCTGATCTCATTATTATTTACAAAGTTATCCCTGAAGCTTGCTAGAACTATATTCTTAATGTCAAAAGCCACAATATTTTCTAGTTGGATCCCAAGAGAAATTTGTACTGGGTCAATCCTTCTACAATAGTCTCATATCCTCCGCCTAGTTGAAACATTTTCCATTATAAATTCTTCTTTATTAGTTTCACTGTCAGAAGGTAGTGATGATACTTCTTCTTTCTGTGCCTCTTCTCCTAAATGTATTAACCAAGCTACATGTTTTATCAGGTTTAGAATCAAATATCAATCCTTTAGAGTTGCCTTCTTACATAAAAAATAGAAAATATAAAAAATTAAAAGGAAAACAAAAACTATAAAAAACAACAACAATAAAATAAATCATAAGCACAATTTAATTGTCTTGTTGAAATTAATCAGCAATTCTGAGTAACGACATCAAAGACTTCATGGATTATTTAGTAAGTCTACGAAATCATCATCAAGTAATAATATTTATAATAAGTTCTTCTCCTAAATGATTGCTTAATTGCAACACAACATTACCATAGTACTATAATTATTAGATGGAGTTTCTGAAAAATTTTGGTTTACAAAAGATAAGAAAGTAAACAGAAAAAAATTATCAAAGATTTAAAACGATTAAGCATTTCTCGAATCCTTATCTATCATTGTTTAGTAGTTGCGTATATTCTCTTAAATTGTTTCTCTAGTATTATGATTAATTAACAAAATAGTTATGCTTAATTCCTTGGTGTATAACCCTCTCTTTTAATAAAAAAAACCCGTAATCGCTTAGGCAAATTCAAAATCAAAACTGGTTTTGCCACACGTTAATTTCTTGATCACAAAGCTATAATTCTTTATTTCTAAAATTATCAATAATTTTGAACTATTAAATTAGAACAAATTTCAAAAGTTAGGCCAGTAATCATTCAAAATGTAACTTCAATTCATACATTTGTCAACATACAAAAGACATTAAACACAAAATTAATTGAATAATATTAGAATTGCATATTTATAAAATTGTACTCATATAATCACATGGTTGAAATAAATAAAAATAAATTCATCTCAAAAGCCCTAATCTAAGGAAGTTTTGCTACTTATAATCAAATTATTCATGCAAAACTTTAGAAAAAAGATACATGAATTAAGAGATATTATTTGATGTTCGATTAGGAAAAGCTTTCAATCCTTACTCCAAAAAACCTTGCAGCCGTCCAAGTCTTTAAAATTTGATGCCTCTCAAAAGAATTCTGAAATTACCTTTTATAGTGGTTAAAATGCGTAAGAAATCATGTGGCAATTTAAACGGATCGCGCAATGATTTCCAAAAGTGTGTCAAAATTGCGTGACTATTTCATCAAATCGTGCAATGGTTTTCAAGTGGTTACCTTAGATTTTTTGCTTTTGAAATTTCTTCTTTTTCTCCTCTTTTGACATCGTTGGTCTTAATCTAACATATTTCCAATTTTATTTTTAAAACCATGCAATTCTTCACTGATTGATACTAGAAACATAAGAAATTCTAATCAAATTACAACATGACTGACTGTAAAAAAAAACTCTTAGAGAAACTCACCCCTAAACTCATATGACAACTTAAAGCTTCTTAGAATATACTTAATAATCCAAAGATTTTGAACTGAAACCTCACCCAAAATAATTGTTTTACATGCATACTCAACGTGTAAGATTTCCAACCCTTTGATGCATAGTTTCAACTAGAAAAGGTGTCAACCGGAACCTTCTTACACCACATTGTCGCTCCCAGGATTTTCATCCAGGTACAAACGCGAGAGCGGCGCGGAAAAACAGAGTCGCCAGCCGTGTAAATTTATCCCGAGAGAGGGAAAGGGAACACTGCATAAACCTTAGGAAGAGGGAAAGGAATGGTCATCGCAACCATAACCTGGGTTCGGGAGTCGGTTACGCGAGGGGAAGGTGCTAGCACCCCACGCGTCCATCGTACTCGATGGGATCCACGCTTGTTGTCTAATCTAAGGGTGAGTTATACTATCATCTAGGGTTGTGCTAAGACGGAGAGGGAAAGACAAAGACCGACTCGGTAGGACGTCGACGTCCTAGGCCTACGTACCCCCTTGTGCAATGGGGAATTCAGAGTCAACGTAGTTCGGACCAAGTTCTTTTTGTGTTTTTTATGAGCGACGTTAAGCTCGCGTCCGGCAGTTAGGGTCGATGCCTGTTTGCGTCTCAGACGGAGGGTAACGTGCCCTTTTTGAAAATAGCCTTTAAGTTGAAGGTCCCGAAGGACAAAAAGGTTTGAGGTTGGTTGGTGTTTTTTAGGACAGAAGTGGCTTAAGTTAGTTCCTAAGCTGCATTGCACCAAAGTCTAGGGCACAGGGGCGAATACTTAACGCATCGTCCCAAGACAGGACGCTCGCTAAGCACTCTAGAAAGATGAGAGGAAGCCCCTCATTTCTCATTCCCCATACTTAAGGCTCGTGCGCAATACACCTTATTCTTATTAAGTGTTTTAAGAGAAATTTGAGATGAGAAGAGAGAAGACACAAGGGTAACTCTAAAGGGGACTATGAATCCTAAAGTTATCATGCATGGGCGACCTACGGTTAGTGAGGTTTGAAGGCAACCTAAATCCTAGAGGAAGAAGATGAGGGAAGGAAAAAGGTAAGGGTAACCATGGATACCTATCCATACCCTTAAGGAACTTACCTTGATCCTGCATAAAAGGTTAGTGAGAAACGGATAATATCAAGGCAAGTGAAAATCAAACTATGGCAAACAATAGTAATTATAATCCAAACATGAATTCAGAAATCAAAGACAATTTAGGGTATGCATGAAATGTGTGATGCAAAAAGAAATTGAATTAAACAATTGGTTTAGATGATAAAAAAAAAATATAAAAAAAAAAATAAAAAAAAAATAAAATTTGTGAAAATTTTATAAAATGGTAAAAATGGTGCATGAATTAAATTCAAAAGGAAATTATTCAAATAATATTACAAAAAAAAAAAAATAAAAAAAACCTCAACAACTTTGCTATCGCGAAAACGCGGTCATCGCAACCGGATCCGAATTGTACGGATCTAAATATAATAAAAAAAGGCAATTCAAAAAAAAGAGAAATTTAGCTTTGAAAAAAAAAACCCTCAACAATATTGCTATCGCGAAAACGCGATCATCGCAACCGGATCCGAATCGCCACACATGTCACGCACTATACATGATTATATGTAAATAGTGTATCGACACGATTCAATCCAAAAATTAAAATCCAAAAATTAACAATATATATATATATATATATATATATATATATATATATATATATATATATATATATATATATATATATATATATATATATATATAGGCGTACTTGATAATTTTAAGAAAATAACTAAAAAAAATGCGGCTACAGTTCATGCTTTGGTATGATACTATGTTAAATATATAACCATGTTTACAAAACCGGCATCCTTCGTTAAACCTTAGTCAAAGTGTCTCAATTCATGGCAATACAATTTTAATTATAAAAAACACACTAAATATTTTTTATTATTTTTTTATATGATAATAATCCATTGAACCTCACCTCACATCATACACAAACAATTTGCCAAGTGACAGCCTTTCTAACCTGTATTCAATCACATCATAGCTCCCAATGGCGGCATATATGCTGACTTGAATTCGGTGGGAATTGGCGCCGGTGATATTAGTGAAGCATAAGCCGTTTTGTATTTTTTTCGCCTCCTTTTTATTTTTTCTTTTTTTCCGGTGTCCTCTCTTTTCCGGTCTTTTTTCTGGTCCTCCGGTCCTCTCCCCCTTTTTTAACAGTAACAACAATATATAGGGACCAAATTAGGGTTAACTTTTAGTTGCCAATAATGTCCCTAATACCCAATTTGAGGCCCAAGTTTAATAATATTAAAAGTTAAATAAAATTTAAATAATTTAATAAATCTGAAATAAAAACTAAACTTACTTATTTATAAAAATAAAAATTTAAGATAAAATTAAAATAAAATGCTAATCACTACTTGTTTATTCTTAAAATTAGTAAAAAATAAAAAATGACTATTAAAAAAATAAAATACTAATTAGCCTATTAAACATTATTTAAATTAAAAATAAAAAATAAATATTTAAAATAAAATTAAAATACAATGCTAGTTATTATAATTATTTATTCTAAATAATATTAGTTTAAAAAAAGGTAATATAAACGGACCCCAAATAAATAAAAATCGGACGCCTAAATAATCGAAAAAAAAACAAACCGCGTACACTAAAACGATTAGTACGAAATATATGACTAAAAAAAATACAGCATTTGGTCAGATTTTAAAATAAATTTTGATCCCTGATTTTGGGCACCGCTGAGACTCAATTTGACCAATCTGTCTGTAAATTTTCGAGAAATTATTCCGACCAATATTTTAGGCAATATGCGAGATGAAAAACACCATGTTATGCTATTTAGATGATGCAGAGTGGAAATACAGTCAGACGAATAAAAATACGAAAATATTAAAAATGCCTGGAATAAGCTGTGAACTCTTGATAATGTAGTAGACCAGATAAGACTTCTCTGAACTGCCTCAAGCACCTTGACCCCATGCTAATGATATGCATACATGATAATGCAAAAAATGAAATGAAACATAAGCCAGTTAGTAAAAAGGTAAGGAGGGCAAATTTTGGGGTGCAACAGCTGCCCCTATTCAATCAACTTGGTCCTGAGTGTATGATAGCAACGACTCTCAGACATTCCAGGATACACGGGGATTGAATACTGAAAGAACTCTAGAAATTTGCAACCAACAGAAGAGGGACGACTCACTAGGGAACGAACAAATATGTTGCACTTGTCACGATACGTACGAGTGTTGAAAACCAAGGTATTGGAAAGTCACGAACACAAACGAATGTTAACTATGCCGGGGATAAACACTGACGGGTGTCAAGGAATTCAGAAAATCAATACGGACGGGTATCTAAAAGGTACACGGACGGGTGTAGAAAGCTCAATACGGACGGGTATCAAAAGGTACACGGACGGGTGTAAAGGTTTCAACACGGACGGGTATCAAAAAGGTACACGGACGGGTGTAAAGGTTTCAACACGGACGGGTATCAAAAAGGTACACGGACGGGTGTAAAGGTTTCAATACGGACGGGTATCAAAAAGGTACACGGACGGGTGTAAAGGTTTCAATACGGACAGGTATCTAAAAGGTACACGGACGGGTGTAAAGGTTTCAATACGGACGGGTATCTAAAAGGTACACGGACGGGTGTAGAAAGCTCAATACGGACGGGTATCAAAAAGGTACACGGACGGGTGTAATACGGACGGGTATCTAAAAGGTACACGGACGGGTGTAGAAAGCTCAATACGGACGGGTATCGAAAAGGTACACGGACGGGTGTAAAGGTTTCAATACGGACGGGTATCTAAAAGGTACACGGACGGGTGTAGAAAGCTCAATACGGACGGGTATCAAAAAGGTACACGGACGGGTGTAAAGGTTTCAATACGGATGGGTATCTAAAAGGGACACGGACGGGTGTAGAAAGCTCAATACGGACGGGTATCAAAAAGGTACACGGACGGGTGTAAAGGTTTCAATACGGACGGGTATCTAAAAGGTACACGGACGGGTGTAGAAAGCTCAATACGGACGGGTATCAAAAAGGTACACGGATGGGTGTAAAGGTTTCAATACAGACGGGTATCTAAAAGGTACACGGACGGGTGTAGAAAGCTCAATACGGACGGGTATCAAAAAGTTACACGGACGGGTGTAGAAAGCTCAATACGGACGGGTATCAAAAAGGTACACGGACGGGTGTAGAAAGCTCAATACGGACGGGTATCAAAAAGGTACACGGACGGGTGTAAAGGTTTCAATACGGACGGGTATCAAAAAGGTACACGGACGGGTGTAGAAAGCTCAATACGGACGGGTATCAAAAAGGTACACGGACAAGTGTAAAGGTTTCAATACGGACGGGTATCAAAAAGGTACACGGACGGGTGTAGAAAGCTCAATACGGACGGGTATCAAAAAGGTACACGGACAAGTGTAAAGGTTTCAATACGGACGGGTATCTAAAAGGAACACGGACGGGTGTAGAGGTTTCAATACGGACGGGTATCAAAAAGGTACACGGACGGGTGTAGAAAGCTCAATACGGACGGGTATCAAAAGGGTACACGGACGGGTGTAGAAAGGTGTAAGGCAACTTTTACCGGGGATTAATCTCGCTGGGGAATGGATAAGTCTAAATAAAAGACTCTGCCGGGGAACACAAATATGAGGAACGCGCCCCTCCAAAACCTCCTGAGTTATGCCATCTCCGCTGAGAAAGAAAAACTGGCAAAGAGAGCGTCAAACCTGGCTTATGCTTCGAATGCAAATGTTTGAATTTTGCCGTAATGCTCCACACGAAGTGGAAATGCTACGCGTTTGAGGATGCAATGCAAGTGCTTATGATATGCAAAAGGGGTCCCTCCAGCAAAATAAATGCCGGAGAGAAAAGAATGATTCAGATCGGGCTGACAAAAATAAATTGTCCTCTGAATCCCAGAACTCCGTTGAGAAGGATCACCGTGACCGACTCTCTGGATCAATAACTTCTGCTGGGGATGAAATCTCAGATGAACATTCGCTCTACTGGGGATTATACATAACTTTTTGAAAAAGGAGACCACGGCCTGGATCAAGAAAGTGTCAAATATCACTTGGATTTTAAAACCTGCTGGGGATACTGCTGGACTTAGCCTGCTGATGGGGGAGAAGGAGCACCTTGACTTTGTGGGGAAATAACGTCTTGACCTGGGGAAAATACCTCCTAAGTCTCCTGCTAGGGAAAGTCTGCTCTGCTGGGGAAAGTACAACCTCAATGCTGGGGAGAGTAAGCTGTTGGGGAAGTACGATCCTGTTGCCCTTCAATCCTGACTTGTTTCTAAGGTCATAGACGGCCCTTTGAACTTTCCACTTGCCCCAGACCACCAGGTCTAATGGAAGAAATCACCTCAGGAGGATTTTACAGAAGACCAGGCGTTCGCACTGCCCCAGGGTCTTCAAACTCTTGGAGAGATTTATCATATCTTGACATAATTGCCCCAGTCTTCATAATCCATGAAGTACACTACTTCGAAAGGGATTTGCAATGACCTGAAATATTCTGCCTTGAAGAGGTGCTTTCAATTAACCATTTTCAGGAGTGGATAATCTCCAACGCTCTGGAGGTGGCCTGCCCCAATATGAGCTTTAAAGTGACTTTGCCCCTGATCTTAGAATGAATGCCCCAAACTAACTGAATTTCAGAGGGACTTCTCGACGTGACTTCCCCAGATTGGCTCCATCTTAACACGACTTACTGGGAGAGCCCACTCTACGCTGAGTCTCTTGGCAGCATGCCTCTTGATATGATTGTCCTTCGGAATTTTCAAGCAACCCAACTTGGCAGGATCAAGCTTCTTGACTGACTTTCACTGTGTAAGCTACATTGATGCTTAGGCACATGTATGCAAACAGAACAAGTTATCTATGAGAATTCTAATGCAACACTCATGTTAACCTTGAAGTTTTTATTGAAAATGCGTCGCCCAACCTTGTGAACGGATCGCTAGCTGGGACGCGACCTTGGTTTTTGAATGGCAAAACAATGCGCACATGCAATACCAACAAATCTTATTAACACAACTTATAGGAGTCAGGAACGCTGTCCTGTTGAAGTACGCCTTCGGAATAAACCCTGTTTCAATTAGGACTTTAGAGGGTTGTAACGTGGTCTGGTTCACGGTTTCAGAAAAAAGGATTTATGGCTCAAAGTTTATCGGTGCCCACCCACTCTTCGTGATGTTCTCCAGTCCTATGTTCAGTTAATCTGACCCAAACGCTCATTTCTCGAAAGATTTATGATCTTCAAGGAACCTATGCCACTAATGGTTTGACCCCTAAGGAGGTTTTGGAGTGACAGTCATCCCTTTTATCTTTTGTGTCTGTAATCACACGAATCTGTTCTTATCGGGGATTTTCTTTTCGCCTTTCGCTTTTTCTTTCTTTTTTTTATCCCTAATTTTTGCCTGGACTGACTCTTTTGAGTTTTTTCGATTTTGAAGTCCAGCGGGATGCCCTAACTTTTGCCTAAGTCGCTTGTTCTCAAGCTTCGACTTAGCGGGCTTTCTCTTTTTATTCCCCTTTTGAACAAAGCGTGTGACACTGGTTGTCTTACTTGCTTGAAAGGGTTGTGACTGCCTTACTCCTTAGTTGTTGACGGATAACCATCGGGGTTTCATATCTCTTGCACACTCTCCTTGGAATTTGAGCGCTCGGTCAAACTAACTGACGCCTACCCTGCCCTTGGGTTAAATATGAGGGTTTTTTCGTACGAAAGAAACTCCTACTCTGAGGCTCAAAGGGGTTAACGAGGGTCTATCTCCTTATCTCTCCAGTGTTTATGGTTTTGAAACAATGCATGTACATCCTCAACAGGGTTCTATCCAAAAGCGTACCATTAGAGACCTGCGTTCTTATTTCGTCATCCTCCCTTAAGAATTCTAGACAAGAAAATTGGTATTGCAGTGCATATAAACATTTAAGAGTGAATACGAATGGATTACTTCAAGGAAAACATAATCATTGCATTAATATCATCATTAAAAAACAAACGAGTCTTACATGCATACGATGCTTTAACAAGAAATAAGAAACTACAAATGAAAACGCAGTAAAGAAGCTGAAGATTGCCATTGCTGAGGAAGCTTAATTCTTCCTGGACGTACTTGCAGACTGAGTGTTCATTTGAGAAAGGAGGCTTCCATTGATGTACATATCATCTTCAGTGAATACAATGATCTCTGAGTCCACCAGGTCTTGCACCTTATGCCTGAATACATTACACTCATCAATCGTGTGCCCGAACGTTCCCGAGTGGAACTCGCACCTAGCAGTCATGTCATAATCGGGAGGAATAGGGTACGGTACTGGCGCGGTACCCCTTGTTTGAATCAGAGACTTCTTAAGCAAGCGCGTAAACAGCTGACTATAAGGGATAGGAACAGGATCAATTATCCTTTTGGGCCTTTTTGGTCTCGACTGCCCCTGTTGCTGATAATTCTGCTGTCGGTGCTGATTTGAGCGCCCAGTCTGGCCCTGCACTTTCCTTTCTACACTCGGTTGAGGCACAAACAAGGGTTGTGGAAGAGATCCCTGACGCGAGGTGGATCCTTTGGCAAAAGAGGGAGTCATCAGTCCCTTTGCAACACTGGGAGTAACATCACTTTGTTTACCAGTGCCAACTGATGTAAACTTGATTGCCCCTGAGTCAATGAGCTCTTGGACTTTATACTTCAGCATCTTACAATCTTCAACAGTATGACTAGGCGCCCCTGAATGGAATTCACACCTATCATGGACATTGGAACCCATACGAAACTTGGTGTGTGGAGGTCCCGCAACAATCAATTCAATCAGCTGAAACTTGAGCAGGTGCTGAAGCAACTGAGCGTATGGCACCGGAATCTGGTCAAACTTCTTTTCAAACTTTTCCTCAAAAAACGGTTGTTGATGAAAAAGTTCAGACGGTGGAGAGGATCCACGAGGCAGTTCATGGTCTAGAGGAGACCCCAAAGAGATGGGAGGAGTGAGATCCTCTGCTGTGGAAGCGGGCACAGGACTGTCTTCCTTTTTCAACACCCTATTCAAAATTTCCATGATCAAACCCATCTGAGTCTTCATCTGATTGATCTCTTCCCTTAGCATCCTCTGCTCCTGGAGCATGTCTTCCCCAAATTGCCCCATCTGGCTTCGCATTTCCCTCAACTCAGCTTGAACTTGCTCCATGATCAACCCTGAACGGCCTGAGGAGTTAAGTCTGCAATTCTGAGATGAGAACAAGATAAGAATACTGGAGATAAACACCTGTCATGCAAAATGATTATGCACAATGATTATGAATATGCAAATGTAAATGAACATGTTTGAATATTAGCAGGGCGATCCACCCCTTGATTCCGGTTTAATAACAAGATACAATGGAACTTCTGCTCATATATTAAGAAAACCAGAGAAAAGCCAAATGTCAACAATCACAAATCCGAGATAACAAGTCTGAATATAAAGACCATAGGTCCCAACCAACAAGCCTGGTGGTGATCCATATACAATGAAAGAAAACAAAAAACTATGGCATATCATCAAAGTTTACAAGCATCAATCCTCCCCATCCACTATGCTTTCTGCACCAGTCTTGAATCTCCTTGAACAGCTTTCTGGTATCGGGATGCTTCAGCCTCTGAATTATCCCTTGAATGAGAAGGTCTCTCCTGTGTATGATCCCATCCAAGTATCGGCAATGTAGCTCCCAAGCGTCTTCTCCAATAGCACCATCTATGCTAGGACCCTCAGGTCTAGGTTTCTTCACTTCAGCTTGGACTTTCAATTCCTCTATGGAGGCTATAGCTTTGTTGAGTTGATCTTGGACAGCTTGTCTCTTGAATATCCCTGATAGAATCTCGGCGTCTTTCTTCTTGAGCGTAGACTTCAACTGATCAGTCTTAGCTAGGTAAGCGTCTTCCTTTCTTTTATTCTCAGCCATGGCAGTTTCTTGGTGATCATTGAACCTGTGAATCTTCAACAAAGCCTTGCCTAATTCCTCCTCCTTGGACCTGAGAATGCTACTGATACCATCCAAAGCTTTTTTCATTCTTTCCCTAGATGCAACCATGTCAGCAAGCTCTTTTTCTGCTTTAGCAAGGAGCTCTGTCTTTAACTTGGCGGTATGAACAGCTTCACCCCGCTCATGCTTCCACTGATAAATTTCTCTCTTTAGCTCATTATTTTCTTCCCGCAACCTTTCCTTTTCAGCCCATAATGTGTTATACTTCTCCAACTCAACGGTGGTAGGAGGCTCGATCACCAAAGGATACAGAGGTGGTTCCACCGGGAATGGGAGAAGCTCCTCTTCTGCTCTCTTCTTAATCCACTCTTTATATGGATGGAAAGCCCGATTGTTACTTTTCCCGAATGGAATCTTACCCTTCTTAGTCACCTGTTTCCAAGCATTCACAACTTTCCTTATCAACCCTTGATCCTCAATACCATTGAAGAATAAGGATTCTCGGACATCTCGCTCTTCGGGTGGATTCTTCAAAGGATAGCCAAACTGTCTGATAGCTAGGGAGGGATTATAGTTAATTCCACCTTTCCTCCCTATCAAGGGAATATTAGGAAATTATCCGCATTTGCAAATAATCTCCATTCCTAGCAAGTCACGATTAATCCAAACGATGTTATCGGCAGTCAAGCCCATAACCCTCTTAGACCACTTCAGAGAGTCTTTCGTATCAACGAAAGCGCCAGATTCAGGGAGACGACTCAAAAACCAAGTAGCTAAGAGCGGCGCACAGCAACTCACAGTTTTCCCACGCCTATTCTCATTCTTATAGTGAACTGAATGGTACACATCACCTAGCAAGGTAGGTATAGGATTCTTCGACATAAAGATCCTGACGGCGTGCACATCCACCAGATCAGGAATATTCGGAAACAGAACAATCCCATAGATACACACAGCTAGAATAGCTTGGAAAGCAGTCCAGTTCTTCTCTTTGACATGCATACAAGCTTGATCAAATAGGAACTTCAATAGGAAACCCTTAACTCCTTGTTTTTCTGCAATATTACTGTTAAGAACAGGCTCACTAATGTGAAGAGCAACAGCCATATCTTTTATACCGGGGTGTTCTTCAGAAAAGAAAACTATATCATGACTAATAGGAATTCCCAAAATAAATGAGAATTCCTCCAACGTCGGAGCCAAGATGTAGTCCGGGAAAGTGAAGCAACGCAGAGGCGGGTCATAAAACTGAAGAAGTGTGTGAATGGCATCCTTCTCATACTGGGAGATATTATAGACAAATTTCAGAAGTCTTCCATACCTTCCATTGAACTCTGTACGAACTCCGGAACCAGCCATATTAATCAATTTGTGAATCAGTGTCAAAGTCGGCTCTGGGAATGAATAGGCAACAGTCTTCTTTCTCTGAACATCCATACTGAAGTAACCTCAGAAAACCGGAATCAAGAGTAAGATGCAAGCCCTGAAAAATGTCAAACACGTCAGAATGCAAGAAAAATGATATGCTCATGCAAACATGGGGTCAAGGCACACTGCTGGATGTGCTGTGCTGTTAGCTGAACGAGAAACCAGATAACCAGAGCTCTGAACCACTGAGGAACCCACATAATCAGACACTGATGAGAAATCCAGAATAGGGGTAGGTTGAAGGTCTCGGTTACCTGCAAACCTGCAAACGCCCATCCCCTCTCACGTGTAGGTACTAGGATGTTCAGTATCCCGGGCTCTCAGGTCGAGAAATGATGATACGTTCACCATTTCTGGTTTGGCATCATCATCAATCGAGGAGGCCTCAACTGATTCTCCAAGGCGGAAGGTCCTCAGCTTTGGCACTGAGGTCGAGAAACAATAGTACGGTGGAGAAATGACTTTTTACTTTTGTTTTTCGCAAAATATGTTGTGGTTAGCAAGAGTCGCCACCGACTTTTCTTTTATCCAATTTATTTAGGAAAGGTGAAAAGAACAGGAAAGAGCGTTTTGAAAAGATTTTTGAGTTCGGGGGGTAAGTTATGAAAAGGGAAGGTGTTAGCACCCCTTTTCATCCGTAGTTATCTACGGGCTCTTAATTGCTAGCTCACTTTAACTTGCCTTTTTTTTTAAATGTGGTGCGTGTTTAGAAAATATTTCGTAAAAGTTGACCTTGTAATAATTCGTGTAAGAACGTATACAAAGTGTTCGTTTTTGAAAATATTTTTGAAAGTTTGAGGTGTGAAAAGTATTTGTTTTTTGAGTTGTGAGCGAGCATTTAAAAGTTACCTACCCTTAATTTATGAGGTCTTTCTTGTACTTATCATTTTCGTTGAGAGATAGCACTATCCATACCATTAGTGGGTAGGTAGTCCTATCTATTGGATGTGGAGGGACAGCGAAGGGTCATCAAATGGTCATAGAAGGCAACATGTAAGGATACCTTAGCAATTCGTAGGGACTACCATCATTTTTCCGTAGGGTCATCGAGGGACAAGATCATTTTTTGTAGGCAACTTGAAGGGTCATCGAGGGACTATGATCTTTATATCGAAGGGACTGTGATGATATTATTCGTAAGCGTCTTTTGCTAAAGTATCCCTACGTTCGAGGGGCATTCATCCCTCGGGGTACAGTACTAAAGTCAATCGAGGAGTGCCTCCGCTGATTCTCTTCAAAACGTAGGGGCCGTCCTATGCGAGTTCCAAAGCGGGCCCTCGGGTGCGAATGGGTATGCCACAGGATGTGGTCTGCCACTGTCACCACTAAAGAGGGATGTTTCCACTAAGGTCCTCAATGATCGGTCACCAGAGTCGACAGCTATCTAGATCAACACCCCAACATGCACAAGACACACACGTTAGAATGCGTCCCAAGATAGCCTCGTCTGGTTGTGAATTTCGTGAACACACAAACTTACCAAGCGCGCACGTAGGTCCCACTACTTTCCAATCTAGTCCTAGGGTATTCTCAAGCCTTGGTATTGGGATTAGCTCTCAAACCCACCCAACCTGCAAAACAAAGACAACCAGCACAGCACAACAGTATGACAGTAATAGAAAATGAAATGCAGAAAATGCGGTAAAAATAAAAATAAAAAACAACACATAAAGAAAAACAAAAACAAAGCACCCCAAAGAGAACAAAGACAAGCAAGCGCTAGGATTGACTCGCTTAGGGATGGACCAGCATAGGTCAACCAGAGTCCCCAGCAGAGTCGCCAGCTGTCGCTCCCAGGATTTTTATCCAGGTACAAACGAGAGAGTGGCGCGGAAAAACAGAGTCTCCAGCTGTGTAAATTTATCCCGAGAGAGGGAAAGGGAACACTGCATAAACCTTAGGAAGAGGGAAAGGAATGGTCATCGCAACCATAACCTGGGTTCGGGAGTCGGTTACGCGAGGGGAAGGTGCTAGCACCCCACGCGTCCATCGTACTCGATGGGATCCACGCTTGTTGTCTAATCTAAGGGTGAGTTATACTATCATCCAGGGCTGTGCTAAGACGGAGAGGGAAAGACAAAGACCAACTCGGTAGGACGTCGACGTCCTAGGCCTACGTACCCCCCTTGTGCAATGGGGAATTCAGAGTCAACGTAGTTCGGACCAAGTTCTTTTTGTGTTTTTTATGAGCGACGTTAAGCTCGCGTCCGGCAGTTAGGGTCGATGCCTGTTTGCGTCTCAGACGGAGGGTAACGTGCCCTTTTTGAAAATAACCTTTAAGTTGAAGGTCCCGAAGGACAAAAAGGTTTGAGGTTGGTTGGTGTTTTTTAGGACAAAAGTGGCTTAAGTTAGTTCCTAAGCTGCATTGCACCAAAGTCTAGGGCACAGGGGCGAATACTTAACGCATCGTCCCAAGACAGGATGCTCGCTAAGCACTCTAGAAAGATGAGAGGAAGCCCCTCATTTCTCATTCCCCATACTTAAGGCTCGTGCGCAATACACCTTATTCTTATTAAGTGTTTTAAGAGAAATTTGAGATGAGAAGAGAGAAGACACAAGGGTAACTCTAAAGGGGACTATGAATCCTAAAGTTATCATGCATGGGTGACCTACGGTTAGTGAGGTTTGAAGGCAACCTAAATCCTAGAGGAAGAAGATGAGGGAAGGAAAAAGGTAAGGGTAACCATGGATACCTATCCATACCCTTAAGGAACTTACCTTGATCCTGCATAAAAGGTTAGTGAGAAACGGATAATATCAAGGCAAGTGAAAATCAAACTATGGCAAACAATAGTAATTATAATCCAAACATGAATTCAGAAATCAAAGACAATTTAGGGTATGCATGAAATGTGTGATGCAAAAAGAAATTGAATTAAACAATTGGTTTAGATGATAAAAAAATAAAAAAATAAATAAAAATAAAAATAAAATTTGTGAAAATTTTATAAAATGGTAAAAATGGTGCATGAATTAAATTCAAAAGGAAATTATTCAAATAATATTACAAAAAAAAAGAAAATAAAAAAAAACCTCAACAACTTTGCTATCGCGAAAACGCGGTCATCGCAACCGGATCCGAATTGTACGGATCTAAATATAATAAAAAAAGGCAATTCAAAAAAAAAAAGAAATTTAGCTTTGAAAAAAAAAACCCTCAACAATATTGCTATCGCGAAAACGCGATCATCGCAACCGGATCCGAATCGCCACACATGTCACGCACTATACACGATTATATGTAAATAGCGTATCGACACGATTCAATCCAAAAATTAACAATATATATATATATATATATATATATATATATATATATATATATATATATATATATATATATATATATATATATATATAGGCGTACTTGATAATTTTAAGAAAATAACTAAAAAAATGCGGTTACTGTTCATGCTTTGGTATGATACTATGTTAAATATATAACCATGTTTACAAAACCGGCATCCTTCGTTAAACCTTAGTCAAAGTGTCTCAATTCATGGCAATACAATTTTAATTATAAAAAACACACTAAATATTTTTTTTTTTTATATGATAATAATCCATTGAACCTCACCTCACATCATTCACAAACAATTTTCCAAGTGCCAGCCTTTCTAACCTGTATTCAATCACATCATAGCTCCCAATGGCGGCATATATGCTGACTTGAATTCGGTGGGAATTGGCGCCGGTGATATTAGTGAAGCATAAGCCGTTTTGTATTTTTTTCGCCTCCTTTTTCTTTTTTCTTTTTTTCCGGTGTCCTCTCTTTTCCGGTCTTTTTTCTGGTCCTCCGGTCCTCCCCCCCTTTTTTAACAGTAACAACAATATATAGGGATCAAATTAGGGTTAACTTTTAGTTGCCAATAATGTCCCTAATACCCAATTTGAGGCCCAAGTTTAATAATATTAAAAGTTAAATAAAATTTAAATAATTTAATAAATCTGAAATAAAAACTAAACTTACTTATTTATAAAAATAAAAATTTAAGATAAAATTAAAATAAAATGCTAATCACTACTTATTTATTCTTAAAATTAGTAAAAAATAAAAAATGAATATTAAAAAAATAAAATACTAATTAGCCTATTAAACATTATTTAAATTAAAAATAAAAAATAAATATTTAAAATAAAATTAAAATACAATGCTAGTTATTATAATTATTTTTTCTAAATAATATTAGTTTAAAAAAAGGTAATATAAACGGACCCCAAATAAATAAAAATCGGACGCCTAAATAATCGAAAAAAAAAACAAACCGAGTACACTAAAACGATTAGTACGAAATATATGACTAAAAAAAATACAGCATTTGGTCAGATTTTAAAATAAATTTTGATCCCTGATTTTGGGCACCGCTGAGACTCAATTTGACCACTCTGTCTGTAAATTTTTGAGAAATTATTCCGACCAATATTTTAGGCAGTATGCGAGATGAAAAACACCATTTTATGCTATTTAGATGATGCAGAGTGGAAATACAGTCAGACGAATAAAAATACGAAAATATTAAAAATGCTTGGAATAAGCTGTGAACTCTTGATAATGTAGTAGACCAGATAAGACTTCTCTGAACTGCCTCAAGCACCTTGACCCCATGCTAATGATATGCATACATGATAATGCAAAAAATGAAATGAAACATAAGCCAGTTAGTAAAAAGGTAAGGAGGGAAAATTTTGGGGTGCAACACACATATTACTAAGTCCTCCAAAAAATAAATAAATAGGAAGGGTGACAACAAGTCATTTTTTCTTAAGCTCACGTATAATATTAGCTTCCTAAGGTTGGGCTCCTATTAACCAGGACAAAGATACTCCTCGAGATAACAATGATTTAATCTAAGCTCACCACCGCTCATCAAATCCAAACCTCTTTAACATATAGGCCACAAATGACCAACTAAATAAGTCGCATGCCTTCTCAAAATCTCCTTTTAATATAAGACATTTTCACTTTGATCTTTTAGCTAAGTCAGTTACCTCATTATGCCCCACAACCCTATCGACAAGTTGTCTGCCTGCCCTTTATAAAGGTTGACTCAATAAGAGAGATAATATTATCCATAACAACAATTAATCTAGAAGACAAAACTTTGGCCACCAACTTATAGAGTGGTCTAAGAAGGGAGACAACCCAAAACCTACATCTTCTCTGGAGAGTCCACCTTTAAAATGAGATCCACAAAGAAAGAGGTGAAACTCCTCGGCAAAACTGCATGAATAAAAAACTGGTCAAATATGACATAAACCTTCTCATTATGCAAGTCCCATAACTTATAAAAATAAAATTTGAACCCATCTTTTCTCGTACTTAGGGATGGCAACGGGTAGGGTCAGGTGCGAGTTTCGCAATACCCAAACCCACGCCTGAAATCACCACCTGAACCCGAACTCAAACCCAAAGGCTATTCGGGTGGCAAAATGACACCCGCGCCCACACCCGTTGGGTTTGGGTTTTTCCACCCAAACCCGAACCCGTAGCAAAAACACAAAAAATACAACATTAACATTGAAATTTGAATTAAGTTTCAACATCTTACAACTTTCCATCATAGAATAGATCTTCAACATCTTAAGTTAACATTACATCCTTGGAATAGGTCTTCAACATTAACATAGAATAGGTCTTCAACATCTTAAGTTAACATTACAATTAAAATACAACATTAACATTAACATAGAATACTTTGTTTGTCAAGCAAATTCCAACAACAACATGGTAACATGCAAGTAAATTCCAAATTCCAGCAACATGCAAGCTAATTCCAAAACAGGCCTGCACCAAAGTTATGAAACAGTAAATTAATATTTCTATTTTTCAATTAGTGTCAATAAATGAAAAATATTAAATTCCATAATCAATATTAAATTCATAGGAATAAGCAATAAATTAATTTCAACAATTCCTATTCTTACAGAAATAGCTGCTGGTATAGCAATTTAATTGATTCCAACAAGTTTTATTAAAAAAAATAAATAGTTGTAGATATAGGTAACTAATTAGTACCAACATTTTTCATTCCTATCTGAATATTCGAAGGTATAGCACTGTTACTTCAAAGAATCATTATTATAGACAAATGGAGATAGACTTTAATTGAATGGAAAATTGTTGGCAGGACCCTGTCAAAAACTTATTTTTCTTAAGTTTATTGAGAATACCAGACCCTCCTTTATCTGCAAGGAACTGAAATTTATTATGAACTATAGAAACAATAGCAAAACAGAAACAACTATAACAACAATAGCAACTAAACCAGAATTCCACTATACCAATATACCACTATACCAAAACAGAAACAATAGCAACTATAGCAACTAAACCAGAATTCCAACAATAGCAACTAAACCATTATACCAAAACAGAATTTATAGCAGATTATAGAATTCTCTTAAATTACTCTCTGACAGAATTCCAAAACAGATGACTAAAATCAAATGAGATTACATGGGATTTGAACATGTTCGAGTTTTGAGAAACCAAACACTGCCACAGCTCACATGTGTCATTTGAGAACTTTTTATGTCGTTTAACCAAAGGCTTGTTGCTTATCAAACTTATTTTTTGACCGAAAGAAAGGGTCGAACTGTTAAGCACCCTCAGTTTTTCTCTAAGAGTGCACAATCAGAGCAGTGAATGATCCAAAAATAGTTTCCCCAACAAAAGATATATCAAACCCCATATGGTCAGTTTTGAATTGTAACTCAAACCAACAATGCTTTCATTATTAAAATAACTGGTTGGAGTGGAACAAACATCTCTAACAAGTAAAATTTTCCTACTATCATACGAACACAAAAATTACCTTCAACTAACAACCATTTTCTCCCACACCATTGGCATATAACATATATATCTCACACCCTAGAAGCAACCAATAAATAAACCAAGTGGAGTTTATTGGACTGGATTGTGCCATGGACAGTTTTATGAGAATATTTCATTTTGTTAAATTGTTGAAATTCATTTTGATATGCTGCACAAAGAAATCATGTATGCCATACATATTCATTGGACTGTAAAAAATACTTTTGTTTATTCCCAATTACAAGAGATTTTATATACAGTTCAATCACACACGCATGTGATAGATTTGGTTTCTATGTTCTGAGAAAGCACTAATTATTGGACTGCAAAGGAATGTTAGGATCATATCCACGAACCTAATACCAGCTTACAAGCACACAGACATAGTGGCATAAACAAAAATTAAATACAACCTAGATTGTTTTGGAAATAGAGAGTAAACTAATCATAAGAACCACATTAATAGACCTCTTGGATGAGAACCAGAAAAATAATCGATTAGATATTCCTCTAATGGAAAGAAGATTTTCCTTATAAATTACTATATGACACGTATCTCCTTCGACACCAAATTCAACAATACCCAAATCAAAGCAAGTTAATTCTCTACTTTTTTCTTGAAAAATATATTGCCTTTCATTCTCATTATAATAATTGTACCTTTTTCCATAACCTAGCAGCAGCAGTGAACGACGGAGAGAGAGTGAAAGACGGTGAAACGGTGAACTGTGAAACCCAGCAGCAGTAGTGAACGACGGAGAGAGAGTGAAAGACGGAGGGAGAGTGAAAGACGGAAGCTGGAAGGACTGAAACGTGAAAGTGAAACCCTCAGCAGCAGCAGTGAGAAAGACGGAGGGAGAGTGAAAAATGGAGAGGAAACAAACTAAAACCCTAATTTGTTTTACAATTATATATATGTAGGGGCAGTTTAGTAAATTTATGGCTAATCGGGTGTGGTTTCAGGTTTCGGGCGCGGGTTTCACACTACTCAAACCCGCACCCGAAATATCGGGTGGCACCCGAACCCGAACTCGAACCCAGTCAACTCGGGTTTTCACCGTTGACTTGGGTTCGGGTGCGGGTTGGCCCCGCAGGTTTGTGTCTGCCCACCATCCCTACTCGTACTTTTATCACCATCGATCCCCACTATAACCGAATACACCTCCAACGACTCAAACCCTTTTATCACCATTACTCCAAGAAATGAGCCTTGAAAAACCTTGTAATTTTCTTCTCCTCGAACCTCTTCCACCTTTTCCAACCAAATGTCACCCACCCTAAGAGGCATAAAGGTATTCCTATGTCTCATATGCTTCACACAAATAGAAAAGAACCTGATGTTAGTGTCTTATTCCTTTAGCCGTACCAACTTGGGTCGTTGGACCGATTGGGAATCCTGATCCTTGAGAAGCTCCCCTAGATCCTATGAGACATTTTTTTCCTCTACCCGCTCCTCAACCTTTAGCAGTGGGGAGTTAACTCTTAGCTCTAAAGACTCGACTATATCCATACAAGTCTTAATCCTAAAATCCACATCGTTAAACACCTTTCTGTTCCAAACTTTATGGGAAACTTTGAGTGCCTTCAACTTGTATCTCAGCAAGTACGCCATCCACCCGACTCCACACTATCCCCCTAAGACTCCTAGATCACATTTTCAAAGTTTGCATTACTGTTAGGTGCTAAAATGTGTTAATATTTAGTTTAGTTTTTGGCACCTTTTGAGATCTTTATTTGTTAATCAATGCTTTTTCCCGTTGTTTCCTGTAAATAATCGTAGTATAGTTTAATTGCAGTATTAGACTTATTTATTTAACTTTTGTGTTTACAATTGTAGGTTTTAGAATTTCAATGGAAGCTTGGAGCCTGGAAGGCTCTTAAGGAGAATTTTTGAAGAAATTGGATTTTTGAAGCATGCTGCAAGCGCGCTCCTAGCGCGAACTGGGAGCATTTTCCAGAAAGTAGCCCGCTTAGCGCGGTCTGTATCCCGCTAAGCACGGTCAAGGGCGATTTAACAATAAAGTGCAGCGCGCTTAGTGCGCTCTGCGTAACTCAGCCCCCTTATAAATAGATTAGATCAGATTTTTTGGGGATGACTATTCATTTTCTTAGAGCAAAAACATTGTAAACACTGTAGTATCCTATTTTCTAAGAATCGGAGCATCATTTGTCGAGTGATCATCGTTGATGCTTGTTTCTCTTCTCCATTTCTCTTGTTTGTGAAGCTACCATGACAATGGGTAGCTAAGCACTTCTAGTGTCAAGATTAGTGGAGGTAATCCATCGTTTTTTTGTATGTATTGATATTGTATTAAGTTTGTGAACTTTGTTAATGATAAATATAGAGAAGAAGCTTTGTTTTTAGGGTTCATCTTTTGTTTTGATTCATGATTGAGAGATATGTGTTAAAACTTGACCTAGGTTTCAATCCATCAATTATTCATGAGGCTAGAGATAGTTTTGAATGTTGATGTTCATAAATATTGTTCTTAAATGTTGTCATATTGATAGTTTGTGTGAGAGATCAACAAAGGATCAATATGATAAATCACACAACAAGTGTTCGAGAGAAACTTGTTGAGAGGATATGTGAGTTTATTTATCGTTAGAAAGTTCACACGCTTTTTCCAAGATATACGTACGAAAGCGGATTACCGGCTACTAATCTTGACATGTTTTTATAAATCTCTAAAACAAATCTTTTTACGGTTCATTACTTAACTTTGAATGCAAACGTTCCGACTGAAAACAACCAAAACCCTTTGTTCCGATTAAAGTTTAAAACCTTTTCAACTGTAGAAAGGCAGTGATATCTCTAACAATCTCTGTGGAACGATAACAAAACCCTAACTCTATTTGTATTCCAACAAATTGGTGCCATTGTCAGGGATTGTTATTTGATATTACAAGCATTGCAATAGTTGTGAAGTTTTAGACTTGTTTAATTTTATCTTGTGCTTGTTAATTTGTTTGGTTTAGTGTGCAGACTTTGTTTTAAGCGAGGAAAACTTCCCGCGGACCAACTTCTTTTTGATCCTGAGATTGAAAGAACCACAAGGAAGTTAAATAGCAAAACAAGGCGAAGGAGGCAAGTAGCTAGGCAAAGGCAAGAACGAGAGGAAAGTTCTACTTCAACACCACCACCACAATTCACGCCAATCATGGAACACCCACCACCTCCACCTCCCGCTTCCACACTATGTGTAAATAGTCCGCGTCACACCGCTCAGTTTGCTCGCAATGCAAACAATGGAAGGCAGGCTAAGATGAAAATGGGAACTCTGAATTTGTTATATGGAAGTCCGTTCACGGGAATGGATCATGAAGACCCTTTCGCTTTTCTCACCAAATTTTACAAGCTAGCGTTAGCGGCCGGAGTGGATCAAGTGCAAGAGTTACCACTATTTAAGAGACTGTTTCCTCATGATTTGCTTGGCAAAGCTAAGGATTGGTATCTTGACCAAACTCCTGTTGTGATGACCGATTGGAATGTTCTAGAGGAGAAATTTATAGAAAGGTTCTTTTCACACAATCGTTTTATGGAATCAAAAACTGCAATTTCTGTGTTCTCTCAGGGTACTAATGAGTCTCTAAATGAAGCATGGGAAAGATTTAAAATTCATGATCCAAAAATGCAAAGGCCACGGGTTTGACGAGTTAACTCAAATTCACATCTTCAGAAATGGTCTCCAACCAAATTACAAGACATTATTCGATGCCACTTCTAGTGGAGCTTTGTTATCAAAGAGTGCCGAAGAAGCTACGGACATCATCAATAGAATGGCTCTCAATGATCTTCAAAGTCAAAGCCGTAACAACTCGCAAAAGAAATCCGGGGTACTTGAATTGGGAACTAATGATGCAATCCTTGCGCAAAACAAGCTTATATCTCAACAGGTGGAACTTTTGACTCAACAAATTAAGGAAATGAAGGAGCAACCGAGTAAGAGTAAACAAGTTGCATGTTGTGAACTTTGCAAAGGAGAGCACGACACCGGATTTTGTCCTCCACCGGGATTTGAAGAAGTGAACTACATGAACAATCAACGAGATTATCAAGGAAGACAACAACAACAACCTTATCAAAACAATCCTCAACAACATTACCAACACAATCAAAGATATCAACCGAGGGGGAACTATCAAAATAATCAAGGTTATGGTGGCGGTTCTTCAAGCCGGCAAAATCCTTATCAACCTCCACCACCTCCGGTTGCTAGCTATAAGTTGGAAGACACTTTGAATCAATTCATTCAAATGTCTATGGCCAACCAAAAGAGTAGCGATGCGGCGATAAAGAATCTCGAAAATCAAGTTGGGCAACTTGCCAAACAACTAGCCGAGCAACAATCGGGTCCTTCATTCTCCGCAAATACTCACGTAAACCCGAAGGAGCATTGCAAAGCAATCGTTACTAGAAATGGGAAGGAGTTAGCAAAAGAAAATGACAAAAGGGTGGAAGAAGAAAGAATTGATGGTATTGTTGAGGAGGATAGTGATGAGGAAGAAGTTGAAAAGAAAAATGATAATGTTGAAGTTGAAAAGAAAGTGGATAATGTTGTGGTTGAAAAGAAAAATGATGATATTGTTGAAGTTGAAAATGAGAGTGTGGAGGAAGTGAAGAAAAAAGAGAAACATATGAGAGTTAAGAGGGAGAAGGAGAAGATGAATCCGATACCGACTCAAAATATGCCTTACCCTCATATGCCGACAAGGAAAGAAAATGCTAGGCAATACTCAAGATTCATGGATATCTTTAAGCAACAATAAATAAACATCCCTTTTTCCGAGCTCTAGAGCAAATGCCGAAGTACGCCAAATTTATGAAGGATATTCTTACAAAGAGGCAGAAATATTCAGAGCCGGAAACCGTTGTACTTACGGCAAATTGTAGTGCTATTATTCAAAGAACTCTTCCGAAGAAGGAAACTGATCCGGGGCGAGTTACCTTACCCGTTACAATTGGTAATGTTTTTGTTGGAAATGGCTTTATTGATTTGGGCTCAAGCATCAATCTCATTCCATTATCTATTGTGAAAAATCTTAGGAACATTGAAATTAAGGGCATCCGGATGACATTGCAATTAGCCGACAAATCAACCACTCATCTGATTGGGTTGGCGCAAGATGTGTTGGTGAAAGTTGATAAATTTTTCTTTCTGGTGGACTTCATTGTTATTGATATGGAAGAGGATGAGGATGCACCTCTAATTCTTGGTCGCCCTTTTATGAAGACCGCTCGCATGATGATAGATGTTGATGATGGCCTTATGAAAGTGCGGGTTCTAAATGAAGATGTGTCTTTTAATCTATTCGAAGCAATGAAGCATTCAACAGACAAACATGATAGCTTTTGTCTCGATGCAATAGAAGAATCAACTTTGGAGGTTTCTAAGCATGTCCATATAGTGTCTCCTTTGGAAATGGCTCTTGATGATTCTTTTGAAGTATTTTCCGATGAAGAAGAAAGAGCTCTTGAAGAATGTTTGAAAGAGCTTGAATCTCTCAAAGAATTACAACCATGGGAAGTTGAGAATGAAGAGTTGAAGAAAGAACCAAGTGATGAGAAAGTTCAAGTTGAATTGAAGGTGCTTCCTTCTAATTTGAAGTATGCATTCCTTGATGAAAGTGGGAACAAGCCGGTTATTATTAGCAACGTTTTGTCCGACAAAGAAGAAACCCATTTGATTCAAGTGTTGAAAAGAAATCAAGAAGCTATAGGGTGGGTTCTTTCCAATCTTAAAGGAATTAGTCCATCATATTGTATGCACAAGATTCTAATGGAAGAGGATTTCAAGGCGGTAGCTCAACCACAACGCCGTTTGAATCCTACTATGAAAGAGGTTGTTCGGAAAGAAGTTGTGAAGCTTTTGGATGCGGGAATGATCTACCCGATCTCTGATAGTCCATGGGTAAGCCCCGTGCACGTTGTTCCTTAAAAGGGTGGCATGACCGTTATCCGAAACGAGAAGGATGAGTTAATCCCAATAAAGATTATGACGGGGTGGAGAATGTGTATTGACTATAGAAGGTTGAATACCGCAACAAGAAAAGACCATTTTCCACTTCCATTCATGGACCAAATGCTCGAGAGGTTATCCGGGCAACAATTCTATTGTTTTTTGGACGGTTATTTGGGCTACAATCAAATTGCGGTTGATCGGGTGGACCACGAGAAGACGGCTTTTACTTGTCCTTTTGGCATTTTTGCCTATCGAAAGATGCCTTTTGGCTTATGTAATGCGCCGACAACTTTCCAAAGGTGTGTTCAAGCTATCTTCTCTGACCTCATAGAAAAGACAATGGAGGTGTTTATGGATGATTTTTCTGTGTTTGGAGCATCTTTCGATTTATGCTTGGAGAATTTGGAAACCGTCCTTGAGAGGTGTGTAAAGACAAACTTGGTGTTGAATTGGGAGAAGTGTACCTTTATGGTGACGGAGGGAATTGTGCTTGGGCATAAAGTTTCTTCCAAAGGCCTTGAAGTCGATCAAGCGAAGATTGAAGTGATTGAAAAGTTTCCTCCTCCTACCAACGTCAAAGGAATCATAAGCTTTTTAGGGCATGCGGGATTTTATAGGCGATTCGTCAAAGATTTTGCAAAAGTAGCAAGGCCACTGAGCAACTTGCTCAACAAAGATCAGGTATTTCTCTTTGACGATGAATGTCTTATGGCTTTCCAAATTTTGAAAGAAAAACTAATTACCGCTCCAATAATCATCGCTCCAAATTGGACTTTAAATTTTGAACTAATGTGCGACGCGAGTGATTACGCTGTTGGAGTGGTGTTAGGTCAAAGGAAGGACAAAACTTTTCATGCTATACATTACACAAGCAAAGTATTAAATGAGGCGCAAGTAAATTATGCCACAACCGAAAAAGAATTGCTTGCGATCGTATATGCACTTGAGAAGTTTCGTTCTTACTTAATAGGGTCAAAAATGGTAATCTACACTGATCATTCGGCTATCAAATATCTGCTCACTAAACCGGATTCGAAGCAAAGGCTCATCCGTTGGATCCTTTTACTTCAATAATTTGATTTGGAAATAAAGGATAAAAAGGGTTCAGAGAATTTGGTGGCGGATCATTTGTCCCACTTGATCAATGTGGAGGTAACTAAAACAGAAAAGGAAATCCGAGAGGAATTCCCGATGAAAAATTGTTTCGAGTTCAAGTTAGGCCTTGGTTTGCGGATATTGCTAACCACAAAGCAACCAGTTGGATACCCGAAGACCTAACTTGGAACCAAAAAAGGAAGTTCTTATCGGATGCGAATTATTATGTGTGGGATGACCCTTACTTGTTTAAGTTAGGAGGTGACAACCTTTTGAGAAGGTGTGTCACGAGTGATGAAGCTCAGAGTATTCTTTGGCACTGTCACAACTCGCCTTATGGAGGCCATTTTAATGGTTTGAGAATGGTCACGAAAGTCTTGCAATCAGGCTTTTATTGGCCTACTCTATTTAAAGAAGCAAATCTCCATGGGCAAAGTTGTGATACTTGCCAAAGAACTGGTGGAAATGGAAAAAGAGATGAAATTCCCCTTCAAAATATCCAAGAGGTTGAAATTTTTTATTGTTGGGGCATAGATTTTGTTGGTCCACTCCTACCCTCTTTTGGAAATGAGTATATTTTAGTGGCGGTTGATTATGTTTCGAAGTGGGTTGAAGCGATTGCTTCACCTAAGGCTGATGGCAAAACGGTAATAAAATTTTTAAAGAAAAACATCTTTGCCCGTTTTGGCACTCCTCGGGTTCTTATAAGTGATGGCGGATCACACTTTTGCAATACATCCCTTGAAAGTGTTTTGAAACATTATGGTGTAACGCATAAAGTGGCGACCCCTTACCACCCACAAACGAACAGTCAAGCCGAGGTGTCCAACCGTGAGGTGAAAAAAATTCTGGAAAAAACCATGTCAAGTTCAAGAAAAGATTGGTCACAAAAATTGGATGAGGCATTGTGGGCATACCGTACCGCTTACAAGGCTCCAATTGGCTTAACTCCGTTTCAATTGGTCTATGGTAAAACATGTCATTTACCCGTTGAAATGGAGCACAAAGCATTATGGGCCCTGAAACTGTTAAATTTTTATAAAAACTTGGCCAGAGAAAAAAGGAAAATACAACTACATGAATTGGAGGAAATGCGGAATGCCGCATATCATTCTAGTTGGTTGTATAAGGAGAAGGTGAAAGGGTATCATGATAAGAAGATCCGGAAAAAGGATTTCAAAGTTTGCCAAATGGTATTATTGTTCAATTCTCGGTTGAAACTTTTCCCGGGAAAGTTGAAATCGAAGTGGTCAGGTCTGTTCCTTGTTAAAGAAGTGAAAAGTTTTAGAGCAATTGTGATCGAAGATATGCAGAAAAAAGATTGTTGGACCGTAAATGGTCAACGTTTGAAAATCTACCTTGGAGGTAATTTCGATCGAGAAAATTGTTCCGTTCTCCTAGACGTTCTATATTGATCATCTTGGACCGTCGAGCTTATCCGACGTTAAACAAGCGCTCGTTGGGAGGCACCCCAATTTTGTAAGTTTTTGTCTTTTTTTGGTCAATTTGCGGTTTAATCGTGTTTTTTGTAAGTTGGTGTGATTTTGCTGCTTGGAGTGATATTTTGTCCTGCTGGAACCATATTTGGAGCTGCTGGTAGTTTTTTGTGTGTTGCAGAGCCCGCTTAGTGCGCTCTGAAGAAAAAGTCACCCCCACTTCTAGTGAGCAGCGCGTTTAGCGCGGCCAGAGCCCGCTTAGCACGGTCTGCGAAATTTTGAAAAAAAATATGGTTTTGTCTGGGCCCAATAGTGCTGACTCGGCCCAGATTTGGCTTTAGAAGCTAGGGTTCTGAGGTTGTGCCTCATTTCCCCCTTTTTTCTCAAAAATCTCAAGTTCTCTCTTCTTCTCCCCAACTTCATTTTTCTCCAAAATTTTTTAGAGTTCCTTGGATTCCTTTGGCCCTAGCTTCATCTTTGTCAATTTCTTGCTCATTATCTAGATTAACAAATGTAAGTTCTTCATTTTCTTTTTAGTTTTTCTTGTAAAAGAACCCATTTTGGGTTGTAGCTTTAATGTTCAATGTTCTTGTTCTTCTTTTTGTTGTCATTTTCCATTATTCTCACTAGACTAGTGTAATTGCATGTGGATAGGAACTTTGATTTTAGAAATTAGGGACTTTGAATGTAGAAATTAGGGTTTTTATGTAGATATTAGGGTTTTAATTTCATGTATTCGTGATTGTAAATATCTCTGTGCCAGGATTAGGGTTTTATCCATTGGATGTTGTCTGTTGCAGAGAGGAATTTTTCTGCAAATCGCAGAGCCCGCTTAGCACGCTCCTGCGCGCTTAGCGCGGTCTGGGATTTTCAGAAAAATTCCCCTCTTCTAAAATTCTGTTTTGATCCCTTGGATTATTTGTTGTATTTGTTTAGGAATTTAGACATATTTTAATGTTATTTTCGTTAATGTATTTGTCTGTTTTTGTGGATGTTTTGTGTTTTTTTTTCAGATGTCTGGTAGAAAGAAACCGCGTGTCGGTTCGACATCAAACCCAGCAAGATGACCTCCATCAGGACAATTTGATCACAATCGGTTTCTTGGTCTTGAACAACAGCTGAGATATCAACAACTCGAGAGAAGAACTGTTTGGCCGGATAGGATTATATAGATTGATCCCTTAGGAAGTTATCAACGCACAGCTTCTCTGGTGCAAAGAGGAGGCTGGGACAAGCTCTCTGAACCTTACCCCGAATATCATCTGGATATTGTTAGGGATTTTTTTGCTAATGCCTTGCCTTCGGGTGATGAGGCTTTCAATTTTAAAACTTAGGTAAGGGGCAAGGAGATTGATTTTTCTAGGGATGCAATTAACACCTACCTTGGGAACCACTTAGAGTTGGCTGAGGATGAGTTGTGTGACTATGGAAAAATGTTAGCTCGAGGAAGATGGAATGCCGAGCAGTTAAGAGAGGTTTTGTGTGTGCCAGGTCAGTCTTATTAATTAAGTGCTACTGGTGCCCCTCTGAAGTTCATGCAAGGTGTGTTGACTACGCAGACTCATATTGTAATGTCGGTTGTCTTGCACAACCTAAAGCCTCGGAGTCACACATCCTCCATTCCCATGCAGACAGCAGGCCTCTTAGCTTGTATTCTTGATGAAGATAAGACCGTGGATTTAGCACGGATAATTTCTAATGAGCTGAAGAGGATTGCTGTGAGTACTACACCGTTAGGAGAAAGGATGGCTTGTACTTTGACTTATCCAGTGCTGATTATGGCATTGTGCCATAAGGCGCGAGTCACCCTTCTAAACCATGGGAATGTGAAATTGGCTGTTTTGGATGACAATTTTATCACCCTTCATTGTTTGCAGGCACACAATGAAGCTGTCCCTGTTGCTGCTGCTGCCCCTGCAGGGCGTGTTCGTGATTCAAGTGCTTAGGCCAATTGGGCCATGCACGAGGCTCACCAGCGTGCCTTTTTGTTTATGCATGATTCTATGATGCAGCTGCAGCTTCAGATCCGAGAGCCTCATGTTGATCACCCTTTGAGGTCTAGAGAGGACCTCATGGCATATGCTAGGTGGCCTGAGGCCAGGCCAGGTTTTGTGGAGGGGGCAGCTGATGATGGTGGTGATGATGGAGTTTCGAGTTCGAGTTCTTAATGATGGGTTTAATTGTTCCACCTTTGTATTTTGTTATGTTTAGTTTGTTGTTAGTATTTTTTACTTTTGTTTAAGATATTGTTGTAGTTCACATCCGGGCGGATGTTGATTTTTGGATAATTGTTAAAATATTTTCTTATTATTAGTGAATTTTCCATCTGGGCGGATGATGTTTTTTGTTTAGAATTTTTGGTACAAAATTTTTTGTGTTTGTTCTCTATTTAAGGTAATTGATTGATGAAGCAAGTTTTAGTTTCTTTGAACAAAAGTGATGTGCTACACCAATCATTGATGGTGATGATATAATTTTGGATTGTTGCACAAAAAGGTACTCTGTTTGTGCTTTGTAGAATGTTAACATGTGTATGAACTTTTTGCTTTACATAAATTTCAAGCTTTGCTTCATTTAGCATGTATGTTCATATGGGAATCAATTAGGACATTACCACATATGTGAGTTTCCTCCACTGTTCACAAATTATTGAGGGATTCAAGTAGTTGTTGCTTACTCAAATAGTTTATGTTTAATCTTGCTTTTGGTTTTGAAATTTTGGAAACTTTGAAATGATCAAGGCAATTTTTTTGAGTACTATGAGTAGAACCACTTTTCCAAAAACCACTTCAAGTCACCTTGTGAGTGTGTGAACATTAGAAACCTTTATTGAGCCTAATGCGAAAATTTTTGTATCTTTGAAGCATGAACCCGGACTTTAACCATTTTGAAGAGCATTTTGATTTAAGTTTATAGTATTGTTGAAGTTGGGGAGATTGGTTCATTGAGAAAAGAGAAGAAGGAATTGTGGACAATGCATTCTCAAGGAAAAATAAAAAATAGAATGAAAAAGATAGAAAATAAAAAAAAAAGAAAAGGAAAAATTGTGGGAATCAAAGAAAGAAATAGAATGCATTGTGAGAGTAAGTTGGAAGTTTGAGCAAGTGAAATTCTGGTATCAGACGTGTGATGTTAAGGTGTGATGTCACAACAACACACTCTGCACAATGGACAACAATAACAGTAAAATAACACCAAGAATTGTTGACCAAGTTCGGTTGCAACCAACCTACTCTGGGGACTACCAAGCCAGGGATGGAATTCACTACTTGTAGATATAATTTACAGACTCAACAACCCGTTGACAATCTCCTAAACTTATACTCTACTAATGACTTCCTACCTAAGAAACCACTTAGGTATGAGAACACCACTCAATCCCTTACAAACACTCAAAGAACCCACTTTGAGTACCCTTGATCTTACTTCACAGCTTCGATCAAGCAACCACTCTCTATTGCTTCACAGCTTCTAGAGAGGACAGAAATATAACACCTATTCAAACCCTAGAATAGTGTAAATACAAGCACTCTAAACAAACTCTAGACACTAAGCCTCCTGCTTCTGATCTTCTGAATGTTTTCTGTACCTTTTTCCTTTGGTCTTGTGCGCTTTATATAGCTCCTTGAATTAGTCTTGGACTTGCTACAATATCTCCCAGATTTGTTATTTAAAACTGAATATTAAAACAAATTTTCTCCTAAAATATTTTTAAATCTTCAACCTTTTAAATCTCCTACAAATCTGCAGCATATCTCCTATGCAGCAGCAAATATCTATCCCAAGATATTCACATCCAATGAGACAGCTTGCTCTCCACAATTCCAGCTAATACGCAACCCTAAAAAACTCACAACCTGCTATTGTTAATTCTGCATATCTGATGTTACAACATCACCTGTGTGACATCAGACATCCAACTTCAGCAATTAAATACTTAACACAGCCCAGTGTTAAGACTTCAATGTTTCAACATCAGCACCTTGACATCAACATTAAATATACTTTGTTTTACCAAAATTCCAGCCAATCCAGGAACTAACAATCTCCCCCTTTGGCTAATTTTGGCTAAAACAATCTCTGCACTCTGCAATCAACTTCTGCACTCTGCACCTTCAGAGATTTCAGCAACGGAATAATCTTCAAGACATTGAACCTCTCAATCAGCAGCAGTTTGACAATACTCATAGTCTTCATTACTTGATCTGCTGCAGCACCATCTTCATTATTGACAACAGTCAATTGGTGCTCCCCCTCAAAAACATGAACCAACATCACAGCTATTCAGTAGTTCACAATGTGCAGCACTTATCTCCCCCTTGATGTCTGCTTGGCTGCACTCTTCAAATGCTATGAAATCTTCACTAGCTTAGTCAAAACTCCCCCTTAATGCAGCAACAACTTTCAACAATGTTGCTTTCACCAATGTTGCTCCCCCACCAGCATAGCAACTGTCAATAACTCCTCTCAATAACTGCATTACCACTTTTCAACTAAACACCTTTTAGTTGCATCAATTTATCTCCCCCTTAATATCTGCATCACATTAGCAGCCTATGGCAATAATACTCTTGACTATCTTGGCTATCTTATTATCTCCCCCTTTTTAGCCACAATTAGGCAATCTTCACCTGGCAGTTGACTACACAATTTCAGAAACACTCCAACTTCCCACAACCCCTCTAACAGATTTAGTCTTCATAAATGCAGATTCCCAATTTGCTTCTTAACCTTTCAAATTGGTTTGCATCTAAGGCTTTAGTGAATATGCTAGCCAGCTGGTTCTTTGTGGCTACATGTTCCAAGGTAACAATTTTTTCTTCAACCAGATCCCTTATGAAGTGATGCCTTATGTCTATGTGCTTTGTCCTACTATGCTGTATAGGATTTTTAGATATATTAATTGCACTAAGATTATCGCAGTATAGTGTTATAACATCTTGTTTAACATTGTATTCACTCAACATCTGCTTCATTCAGACCAGCTGAGAACAACTACTTCCTGCTGCTATATACTCCGCTTCAGCAGTTGAGAGAGATACACAATTCTGCTTCTTGCTGAACCAGGAAATCAGATTGTTCTCTAGAAAGAAACACCCTCCTGAAGTGCTTTTTCTATCATCTGCACTTCCAGCCCAATCAGCATCACAATATCCTTTTAAATCAGTCCCAGAATCATGGCTATATAGCATCCCATAGTCACTTGTGCCATTCACATATTTCAGAATCCTCTTCACTTGATTCAAGTGACTCACCTTAGGATCAGATTGATATCTAGCACACACTCCAACAGCAAAGGAAATATCAGGTCTGCTTGCTGTGAGATACAGTAAACTCCCAATCATACTTCTGTACAAGCTGTGATCCATACTCACTCCATTCTCATCCTTGGATAGCTTCAAATGGGTGGGAGCAGGTGTCCTTTTGTGATTGGCTTTATCCAGGCCAAATTTCTTTACTATGCTCTTAGCATATTTACTTTGAGAAATAAAGATAGAATCCTCCATTTGTCTGACTTGTAATCCAAGGAAGTAGGTAAGTTCTCCAACCAAACTCATTTCAAATTCTGATTGCATTTGTTGGACAAACTGTTTTACCATAGCATCTGACATCCCCCCAAATACAATGTCATCCACATAAATTTGGGCTACCATTAATTTTCTGCCTTCTTCCTTGACAAACAAAGTTTTGTCAATGCCTCATTTTCTATACCCATTTGCTACTAAGAATTCTGTCAACCTCTCATACCAGGCCCTTGGAGCTTGTTTTAACCCATACAGTGCTTTCCTCAGTTTGAACACATGATTGGGGAAGTTTGGATCAGTGAATCCTTTAGGTTAATCTACATAGACTTCTTCATTCAGATAGCCATTTACAAAAGGCACTCTTCACATCCATTTGGAACAGCTTGAATCTTAGGTTATAAGCCATACCCAAGAGTAGTCTGATGGATTCTAATCTTGCCACTGGAGCAAACGTCTCATCAAAGCCAACTCCCTCAACTTGAGTATAACCTTGTGCAACAAGTCTCGCTTTGTTTCTTGTAACCACTCCAAGCTCGTCTGACTTGTTTTTGTAGATCCACTTTGTTCCAATAACATTCACCCTTTCTGGTCTTGGCACAAGATCCCAGACTTCATTTCTTCTGAACTGCTCCAGTTCTTCTTGCATAGCATTTATCCAAAACTCATCTGTCAGAGCTTCCTTGACATTTTTTGGCTCAATTTTGGATACGAAGCATGAGCTAGCGATGATTTCTCTGGACCTAGTTCTTACTCCAGAATTTGGATCACCTATAATTAGCTCCTTAGGATGATCCTTCTGAATTCTGATAGAAGGATCCTTCTGAGGTTGCTCAGGCTCAGTTTCAGCAGTGCCTGGGGATGGATTTTTTTCTTCAACTTCAACAGCTACCTCATCAGCTGATGTTCCAACATCTTCTATGACATCCTCAACTTCATGCTTATCTTCATCATCAATCACAACATTGATTGACTCCATCATTACTTTGGTCCTGGAGTTGAAGACCCGATAAGCTCTGCTATTGATAGAGTACCCCAAAAATATCCCTTCATCACTTTTGGAATCTAATTTTCTTCTCTGTTCTCTATCTGCCAGGATGTAACATCTACTACCAAACACGTGGAAGTACTTGACATTAGGTTTTCTTCCCTTCCATAGTTCATATAGAGTGGATGAAGTGCCTCTTCTTAGGGTAACTCTGTTGTGAATGTAGCAGGCAGTGTTCATGGCTTCAGTCCAGAAGTGATAAGGTAGTTTCTTGGCATGAATCATCGCTCTAGCCGACTCTTGTATAGTTTTGTTCTTCCTCTCAACAACTCCATTTTGCTGAGGGGTGATGGGAGATGAAAACTCATGACTTATACCTTCAGACGAGCAAAATTCTTCAAACTTGCTATTCTCGAACTCTCTTCCATGATCACTTCTTATTCTGATGACCTTACTCTCCTTTTCTCTTTGGAGTTTTTGACAGAGCTCTTTAAAGACATTAAACACCTCAGATTTGTCTTTGATGAAATTCACCCAGGTGTATCTTGAGTAGTCATCCACAACTACATAAGCATATTTCTTTCCACCCAGACTTTCAACCTGCATAGGTCCCATCAAATCCATATGAAGGAGTTCCAATACCTTGGAGGTGGTGTCATGTTGAAACTTCGGATGAGACATCTTTGTCTGCTTTCCTTTTTGACAGTCTCCACACACCTTTCCTTCCTCAATACTAAGTTTGGGAATCCCTCTGACTGCTTCTGAGGAGATAATTATCTTCATTCCCTTTAGGTGAAGATGTCCCAACTTCTGATGCCAGATTTTGACATCATCTTCTTTAGCAAGCACACATGTGGAGGAGTTTGAATTTTCCGGCACCCAAAGATAACAATTGTCCTTAGATTTGGCTCCCTTCATAATGACTTCTCCTTTGTCATCTTTCACCATACATTCGAACTTTGTGAAGTCTACTTTGAATCCTTGATCACAAAGTTGACTAATACTAATCAAATTAGCTGTTAGTCCTTTAACAAGAAGAACATTCTCCAGCTTGGGAGTACTAGCACAGTTTAGTTTTCCAATCCCCTTTATCTCTCCTTTGATCCCATCACCAAATGTAACATAGCCAAAAGACCGAGGTTTCACATCAACAAGCAGATTCTTTACTCCAGTCATGTGTCTTGAACACCCACTGTCAAAATACCAGACATCTTTGGTAGAAACCCTCAAGGAAGTGTGAGCTATCAAGCTGGTAACTTTAGGTATCCATTGCTTCATCACCTTAGGCCTTACCTCTTGCTGTTTGGGTTGAGGAGCAGAATTAGGATATCCGTGAAGCTTGAAGCACGAGGACTGCATATGACCAATCCTGCCACAATAGAAGCATCTGACTCTGTCATTTCTAAAGTGGTTAAATCTTCTCCCACTTTGATAATACTGTGGCTGCCACTCATAATGTTGTCTCTTTATTCCATAGTTGAATTGTCTTCTCCTGTACTGATGCTGCTGTCTCTTAGGCTGTCTTCTATGGTGATGAGGCTTCCTTCTTCCATAGTAATAAGGCACAGCATTGTTGTATGCATAACCATACCAGTTTTCCTGATGTTGAAACCTCTGATGAGACATGTTCTGCTTGAACCTGGCAGCTTGCATCCTCTGATGATATTGGGGAGGCATATACTGACTAGCTCCCTGAGGCTGTATCTTCCTCTGATGAGGACCGTTCTTCTTCTCAGCATTCTGGGGCTGAACAACCTTCTTTGGGGTAGGACCCTGTTTCGTAGGTTGATGTTGAGACAAAGGTTGAGACATCTCCCTTTTTGTTCCTGAAGTGCTGGCCACATATCCTATGCCTGATTTATCTCCATCAGCTTTCTCTAACTGAAGAATCTTATCAAGATTAGCAGTACCACTATTCATCATCCTAACGAATTTTGTCATCTGATCCAGTTGGGACTTAACTAGTATAACTTCGTTTTCCCGATCAGCTTTTTCATTTTCAAGCTGAGCAATCTGTTGCTTATGATACTTGTTTTCTTGACAAATCTCAGCATTTTTTAAACACAGCTCTCGATAAGTAGAAGCTAGCTCCTCATAAGTTATTTCTTCATCACTATCATCATCAGACACAACAATTCCTGTTAAGGCTCTAGCATGTCTTGCTGACTCACCATCACTTTCACTATCAGATTCAGACCAGGAAACTGACATGCCCTTCTTCTGCTTCTTCAAGAATGTGGGACATTGTTTCTTGACATATCCATACCCTTCACATTCAAAGCACTGGATACCTCTATCCTGGGCAGTCTTCTCTTCATCTTTCTCTTTTGGCTTGTTGATGTCAGAAGAACTGTTCTTGACACTAGGCTTGTAGTTATTGTTCCATCTTTTTAACACTTTGTTTAACTGCCTTCCCAACATTGCAATGGCTTGTGACAAATCTTCTGGAGAATCTTTGACTACCTTATCTTCTGTAGGAGTGGAGACCAAAGCAATACCCTTGGGCTTCTTTTCTGGTTCTTCTTCATTTAAACCAAGTTCAAAAGTCTGAAGAGATCCAATGAGCTCATCTACTCTCATCTTGCTGATGTCTTGAGCTTCTTCAATAGCAGTCACCTTCATCTTGTACCTCTTAGGAAGGGACCTAAGAATCTTCCTTACAAGCTTTTCTTCAGACATTTTCTCTCCAAGAGCACTAGATGCATTGGCCAGCTCAAGAACACTCATGTGGAAATCATGAATAGTCTCATCTTCCTTCATCTTCAGGCTTTCAAATTTTGATGTTAAGATCTGAAGTCTCGACATCTTAACTCTAGACGTTCCTTCATGTGTAGCCTGCAAGATATCCCACGTTTCCTTAGCAACTTCACAAGTATTGATTAACCTGAAGATATTCTTATCCACTCCATTGAAGATTGCATTCAGAGCTTTGGAATTTCCAAGGGCAAGCTCATCTTCCTCCTTGGTCCACTCTTCTTCAGGCTTTGGCTTAGAGGTGCCTTCTTTATCTTTGCCAACATCATCCTTCTCACACATGACAGGAGCTTTCCATTCTTTAATAACAGACATGTCCAAGGATTTTAAGAAGGTGGTCATCCTTGGCTTCCAATAGTCATAATTGGATCCATCCAAAATAGGGGGTCTGTTGACGAATCCTCCAACTTCTTTGTCCATCTTTACACTAGAAAGTAACTTCCCTAGATCTCACCCAGAGACAGACAGGATGCCTGCTCTGATACCAATTGAAATTCTGGTATCAGACGTGTGATGTTAAGGTGTGATGTCACAACAACACACTCTGCACAATGGACAGCAATAACAGTAAAATAACACCAAGAATTGTTGACCCAGTTCGGTTACAACCAACCTACTCTAGGGGCTACCAAGCCAGGGATGGAATTCACTACTTGTAGATATAATTTACAGACTCAACAACCCGTTGACAATCTCCTAAACTTATACTCTACTAATGACTTCCTACCTAAGAAACCACTTAGGTATGAGAACACCACTCAATCACTTACAAACACTCAAAGAACCCACTTTGAGTACCCTTGATCTTACTTCACAGCTTCGATCAAGCAACCACTCTCTATTGCTTCACAGCTTCTAGAGAGGACAGAAATACAACACCTATTCAAACCCTAGAATAGTGTAAATACAAGCACTCTAAACAAACTCTAGACACTAAGCCTCCTGCTTCTGATCTTCTGAATGTTTTCTGTACCTTTTTCCTTTGGTCTTGTGCGCTTTATATAGCTCCTTGAATTGGTCTTGGACTTGCTGCAATATCTCCCAGATTTGTTATTTAAAACTGAATATTAAAACAGATTTTCTCCTAAAATCTTTTTAAATCTTCAACCTTTTAAATCTCCTACAAATCTGCAGCAGATCTCCTATGCAGCAGCAAATATCTATCCCAAGATATTCGCATCCAATGAGACAGCTTGCTCTCCACAATTCCAGCTAATACGCAACCCTAAAAAACTCACAACCTACTGTTGTTAATTCTGCATATCTGATGTTACAACATCACCTGTGTGACATCAGACATCCAACTTCAGCAATTAAATACTTAACACAGCCCAGTGTTGAGACTTCAATGTTGCAACATCAGCACCTTGACATTAACATTGAATATACTTTGTTTTACCAAAATTCCAGCCAATCCAGGAACTAACGGCAAGAATGGCTGTTTAGAAAAGAAAATGCTCTTCATGAAATTTTCCCTTTCTTGTTTCAATGGCCGTGTACATATGTCCCTTGTTTCTTAACCCCGACCAAGTTACAACTGATAAAAGTCCTTTTGTGATCTTTGTTTCCATTGTTTTCATTAGTTGTGAGATGTTTGCATAAATTGTTTTGGATGTGGCACAATTGCTTTTGAGTGTGTTTTGTCCCTTGTAAATATTGAGCATGGCTCATCTAAATAAGTAGGTGATTCCCATTTGAACATTTGTTTGCTTTTGATGAGTGATTGTTATTTCTGTTTAGAAGTTAGTTCATAGACATGCTAACATTCTTTGTTGAAGCCGAGCAGTACTTGCGAGCGCATCAATTTAGTTTGAACCATTGATTTTTTATTGTGTTTGCTTATCCGATATTCCTCTTGTTTCTATTCTATCTTACCTTTGTTTGAGGACAAACAAAGAAGCAAGTTGGGGAGAGATGTTAGGTGCTAAAATGTGTTAATATTTAGTTTACTTTTTGGCACCTTTTGAGATCTTTATTTGTTAATCGATGTTTTTTCCCATTGTTTCCGGTAAATAATTGTAGTATAGTTTAATTGCAGTATTAGACTTATTTATTTAACTTTTGTGTTTATAATTATAGGTTTTAGCATTTCAATGGAAGCTTGGAGCATGGAAGGCTCTTAAGGAGCATTTTTGAAGAAGTTGGATTTTTGAAGCATGTTGCAAGCGCGCTCCTAGCGCGCTCCTAGAGCGAACTGGGAGCATTTTCCAGAAAGTAGCCCGCTTAGCGCGGTCTGTAGCCCGCTAAGCGCGGTCAAGGGCGATTTAACAATAAAGTGCAGCGCGGTGCTGCGCGCTTAGCGCGCTCTGCGTAACTCAGCCCCCTTATAAATAGATTAGATCAGATTTTTTGGGGATGACTATTCATTTTCTTAGAGAAAAAACATTGTAAACACTGTAGTATCCTATTTTCTAAGAATCAGAGCATCATTTGTCGAGAGATCGTCGTTGATGCTTGTTTCTCTTCTCCATTTCTCTTGTTTGTGAAGCTACCATGACAATGGGTAGCTAAGCACTTCTAGTGTCAAGATTAGTGGAGGTAATCCATCATTTTTTGTATGTATTGATATTGTATTAAGTTTGTGAACTTTGTTAATGATAAATATAGAGAAGAAACTTTGTTTTTATGGTTCATCTTTTGTTTTGATTCATGATTGAGAGATATGTGTTAAAACTTGACCTAGGTTTCAATCCATCAATTATTCATGAGGCTAGAGATAGTTTTGAATGTTGATGTTCATAAATATTGTTCTTAAATGTTGTCATATTGATAGTTTGTGTGAGAGATCGACAAAGGATCAATATGATAAATCCCACAACAAGTGTTCGAGAGAAACTTGTTGAGAGGATATGTGAGTTTATTTATCGTTAGGAAGTTCACACGCTTTTTCCAAGATATACGTACGAAAGCAGATTACCGGCTACTAATCTTGACATGTTTTTATAAATCGTTAAAACAAATCTTTTTACCGTTCATTACTTAACTTTGAATGAAAATGTTCCGACTGAAAACAACCAAACCCTTTGTTCCGATTAAAGTTTAAAACCTTTTCAACTGTAGAAAGGCAGTGATATCTCTAACAATCTCTGTGGAACGGTAACAAAACCCTAACTCTATTCGCATTCCAACAATTACCCAACCAAAAATTTTCGAACTGACAAAAGGCTTAGGACTTAAAATTGAGAGGCATACTTAAGCACAACCAAACAATGGTCAGAAACTTCTCGAAGAAGAGCCCACAAACTACCATGATCACAGTCATCATTCTAGGCTGCCAAAACTAGGGCACGATCCAACCTAATCATATAGCAACCTCATTCAGATAAAACCTAGTAAACCTCCTCCCCGACAACTAAATATCCAACAAGCGCCCAAAGCCTTAATAAATAAACTAAACTCTAGGGACTCCATTAACTACTAGTCTGAGAGGATACCTCAACGCTTCTTCTATCATGAGATTGTAACACCGAGTTAAAATCATCCAAAACACACCAAACAACCCCCTGAACTTGTTTACGGGCCAGAACCAAATGCTCTCATGTCACCTTCTTAACTAAAAAAGACACGTTTGGAATAAACATTAACCATACAATAAAAAAAGAAATGAACCCCTCCTCCCTTCCCCCACCATTCTAGAAAACCTTGAAATACCCTGGACCAAAATAAATAAATAAAAACACCTTCCTTTTCGACCAGCACAAAAACGAAAGCAGTCCACTGCTAATTCCTACCACTGGGAATAATTTCAATCACATAAAGAATGACCTAATAGAGAATGACATAAAGTCTCATAAACCTTTCCTAACTTGACTTCTTCAATCTCTAAACAATTTAAGTGATGCTCTGTAATAAGCTCTCTAATTTTACCCTTCTTAATCCTACCTTTTAAGCCCATTATAATGAAAGACCCAATAATGGTTGGAATCTTTCATACTCCCTATTAGCCTTAACGAAGGCATCATGAACTTACAATTCTGTCAACCTCTTAACTTCAAACAAATTTTCCCTAATAAACGAAAAAATCAACTGTCTTAGATCTCTCAGAAAATCAAAATGGCTCTTAAATGAATTGGACTACTAGGAGACAAACCACCCAAACCAGAAATTACATAGCTCGACTACATCTTTGGTGGAGGAGGCAAGAAACCCACCACCAGGATCTCAAGCGGACATACCCCAACAACCTCATTTAAAATAATATATTTAGGATTGTAGTTTTAATCCTTGAAACAAATACATCCTAGAAATACATGAATTAATTTACAAAGAAGAAAGAGCTTTTTTTTTCTCTACTTTTCTTTTATAGGCTATGAGGACAATTTATGTGGAATCTTGTGTTCTAATTCGATTCACCATAATTTCCACCCAACAAATGTTTAATAAAGTATTTAGTGTCGACCAATAATAAAAAAAGAGGTTAAAGGAGATGCACTGACAGTGTAAAAAAGTTTTACACTGTCATCCAATAAAAACATATCATTTTGTCATGTCATTTAAATTTTTTAAAAATTGCAGTCTGACTTGGCGGAATTCATGGTCGTGATTGGTTGACAGTGTAAAATTTTTTTACACTGTCGATAGAGTTGTCAAAATGGGCCCAGCCCATTGGGCCAACCCATAAGCCCTAAATTTTAACATGGGTCGGACCATAAAAAAGTATTAAAAAATACAACCATATCTTTTTGGGCCAGCCCATCGGGCCAATGTTTTTTATGGGTCGGGCCGGGCCGGCCAACCGGGCTTCGGACTGGCCCATTAAAAATATTAAAAAATACTAATTTGTACTCATTAGATTACTTTATTTTTCTTTTCAAGCCTACTTTAAATAGTTTTTGCATGTCTAATTTTAAGAATACCATCAAGAAAAGATACAAAGGATTTCAAATGATGGCAAGTCCAAACTTGAAATATACCTGGATGAAAAATGTTTGGATGATGATGTGGATATTCTTCAATATTGGAAATTTAATAGTTTTCGATTTCCTCAACATCCTATAATGGCTTAGGACATTTTAACCATTCCAATCACAACAGTGGCTTCTGAATCTACTTTTAGCATTGGAGGTCGTATTTTGCATAAGTATAGGAATTGGTTACTCCCTGAAACTGTGCAAGCATTAATTTGTACGCGTAATTTATTGCATGATTTTAAAGATGTTGGACCTTCTAGTGAGTTTTTAAATTGTAATTAATAGTCTTTGTATTTTATTTTTAATTTACATTTGTTTTCAAGTTATTAAGTTGTCATTTATGTTGTAACATTAACAAGGGCATGCATGCACCACAAGATGGTAATTTAATGTTCATCTACTAAATTATAAATAAAAGGACCGGATAGAGAGGCTGAAGCATATAAAAACATAACTGCTTTACCATTTGTTAATATAATCATTCCTAGAAAATAAGCTTAAAAAGATTTTCATAGTAGAAGTGGGGGAGATATAATTGTTGGATTCACCAAGTGTTCAAGAGACTTAGGCCACAACATTGTCTACTTTATAGTTAATTTTGTTATATATTTTGAATTGTTAGGTGATTAATTATTTGGTTATATATGTGTGAATGTACTCTATTGTCTCTAAAGTTACACTATGTGACAATTGTTGGAGTCTCTAAATATAAAAATTAAAATTATAATATTGAAATATATAGGCGGGTCTGGCCCATCGGGCTGCACAGCTCATAAAAAACTGGGTCAGGCTCAATTTTAATAGCCCAAGAAGTAATTGGGTCAGTCCACTCCAGCTCATTTATAAGTGTTGGCCCACCGAATCGATGCGGATTAGGCCGGGCCGGCCCATTTGACAGCTCTAACTGTCGATGCATCACCCATTTTCTCATAAAAAAATCTTTTTCGTAAAATATGATTAAATACTTGTTTTAAAAATAATGATCATGCATATTAATTCAACTCAAAGATAAAATTTAACAAAGATATATTTTATTTAAAAAATAATAATTAACAAAATATTAAAACGAGAAAAAATTCTTTTTAAAAAAATATGATTATATGTCTATTTTAAAAATATTCACATGGTCAATGCATATTAATTCAATTCAAAGATAAAGTTCAACAAAAATATCTTTTATTTTAAAAATTATTAACAAAATTAAAAATTAAAAAAAAAAAGTAAAATTTTTCAATAATAAATTCTATCTTTTAATTGATATAAATTCAAAAGAATTTTTATCAAAACAATTAACTTATAAGTACTGTTGCATACAAATCAATGTTTTAAAAACCAGACCGGAGATCGAATCGGTAAAACTTACGGTTTAAGGTTCAATTGGTTAAACCGGTTAAACTTACGGTCGAACCGTTTATTAAATAAACTAATAATATGAAACTAAATTTCATAAATATGTCACACATTATTATATGTTCTCACCTTAATAAAATAAATATTTCAAAAATTCATTGCAAATTTAATACAACAATATCAATAATATATAACATTAACATAATTCTACACTTCATTTCAACCATCAATTTATGAATATTTTGACCAAACTAAAGAATTACAACAAAATAAATTAAATTAATTCAAAGCAAGATTAAAATAATAGAATATAATAACTAAAATAAAGTTTAAATAATTAAGAATACCTAAATTAAATAAGATAGAATATCAAAATATAAATAATACAATATACTTCATTAAACAACAAAAAATCGAATTTGAGTTGAACTACGACAAACAAGTCTTAATAGACCACAAACAATATTGACTTGAACGACAATCAATAGAGTTGGACATCGTGACTATGTTTGAAAGAGACAGCATAATAATGATGGAGTGTGATATAATGGAGTGACAAAACTTAAAAGTTTGTATGGTTGTAAAAAACACACGAAATTTATTTTTGTGATTGGGGAATGTTTGTTAAGTTTTGATATTAACATACTAAAATTTTAAAAAAAATTTTTAAAAATGGTCAATTTGATGAATTTTTTTGAACCGGACGGTTTTACAAAACCGGCTCTAGTTCTTTGGTTCGAATGATTTTGGACGGTTTAATCCGGTTTTTCCGGTTTAACCACGGTTTTGACCCACTAGCGGTTTTGAAAAGTTGATCCAACCGGATTCATCTCTGGGTCCCGATCTAACCGATTGAACCGGCCGGTTCGGTTCGGTTTTTAAAACATTGATACAAATATAGAAAAGAAATATTAATAAAGAAATTTTTCAAAATATAATTCTTTACAAATCTTTATCTTGTTTTACGTAATTGATTGTTTGTTGGTGCTTGTAGGGGATTAGAAATCAGGTAATTTTTAATGATCTTGTTGCAGTTTCCCGAGAAGTTTTTTAATGAGTCATTCTTTTCTCTTGGAGGTAGGTGGTTAGATTTATCTCTTGAAAGTAAATTATAAATAGTGTAAAAGACCTATTAATTTCTTATAAAGTCCAGGTGATCTAGGCTAAAGATTAGTCTTATTTGGTGTCATTTTTTATACTTCAATGTTGCTTGTAATTTTGTTGGCTTAGGACCCTTGGTCTCTTTTTGAATATAATGTTGATTATAAAAAAAATATAGCAATAAAGAAAGAATATCAAATTACTTTTATATTAGTTAAAATATATATTTATTTTATTGAAGTTTAAAGAATCTCTTTATTACTTTTTATAAGACCAAGTCTATACATGCTTCCTTTTAATTATTATTTTTATCATAATACTAACCATCTCTATTTATGGGTGTTGTTTTTCTTTTTTCTCAAATATTAAAAATCTTTATAGTGTAACTAATATGTTAATTTATATATAATTATGAGAAAAAAGAATGTAAGATATTTTTATAGTATATTCTATACGAGATGTATATCCTGTAAAATTATATTTTTATTTTTAAAATACTAATATGACATTACAAATTCAAAGATTTTGATTAATTATATTGTATGTATACTACTTTTAAACTCTATTATTATTACTAAATTACCATTAAAAATAAAATAATAATCTCATATTCAAAGACCAATTAGCAATATATATTAATAAATGATAACAAATGTAGTAGTTTGCAAAGGGCTTTCTATATAAAGATTTGATTCTTTCACTTTCTTCTCATTTCAACACCAACCATGAATATGTTTGAATTAAAAACACAACATTCCTATCCACTTTTTCTTCTTCTTGTATCTGTTGCACTGTTTTCATATTCAGTTCAACCCATGAGATTTGATTTACCACATGATAAAGCAGGAAGATGCTTCTCCGAAGAGATAACAAAGATCAATTCAATGGTACTCGGTAACTACTCAATCGTAAATTCCAACCCGGATCAACCATTACCACCAAACCACACTATGAACGTTCAGGTAAATTGAATTATTGATTCACACCATTTTGTATCGTTCAATTCGATTATTAGATTATATTATACTATATGTTTTAAAAAATTAATGTTGTTTAGGTTTATCCGCCTCAAGGCGTTGTCCCGTATCATGTTGCAGAGCGTGTTCAAGCTGGACAGTTTGCATTTACGGCATATCAAGTTGGTCAGTATGCAATATGTTTTATGGATACAAGTGATGATCGCCAAGTAACATTCTCTGTTGATTTTGAGTGGAAAACTGGAGTTGCAGCAGCAAAGGGTCACCACAAGAATATTGCAAAGAAAAGTGATGTTGATGTAAGTTTCTTAAATATTTTTACTATAAAATTTGACATACAAAAAAATTATAATAAAAAATCATTAGTAATTTTAAATGTCTTTAACATCTCACAGTGGCTGGCATTTGAGGTACAAAAGATGCAAGAAACTGCTTTGGCCATTAAAGAAGAGATGTCTTATCTTCTTGAACGGTATGAATGTATATTTATTTGTTTATTTTTAATTCAATTTTTTGATATATGGCTATTATTTTAATTTTTCTTTTTTTTTCTTTTTCAGAAATACAGAAATGACTGAACTCAATTGGATAACTGATAATCGAATATTCTTGTTGAATTTCTATTCACTTTTTGTATGTTTATCCGTAGCAGTATTACAACTATGGCACTTGAAGACCTTTTTTGAGAAAAAGAAAATCATATAAGTTTTCATGTTATTGCTTGATTATACAACTTAATTTTCTTATGTGCGGTGGAAAATAAACTTGTGTCAATTTGCAGGATGCATATGAAATAACTTGTATTAGATTGACATTTCTTTTTTAAATAAAGTAGTTTCATGGAAAATAATATGATGGGCATTATTGATATTTTATACTTTTTAATGATATATATATATATAAAATATAGAATAATAAAAAATATTTATATAAAGTATTATCATGTCTGGTATTGATATATCAAATAGTATAAAGTAGTACCATAATTATATCAGTTATATCATGATATAAAACTTTAATCATTACCAAATTAAACATAATATTCAACATATTAGGAATTGATCTCTCGTCTTCTTCATTACATTCTTCACTCTTTGACTTTGAGTAGGTAGTTTCAGGTTGAAGCTTTTCTGGTATTTTCGGATATATATATATATATATATAGAATATAGAATAATAAAAAATATTTATATAAAGTATTATCATGTCTGGTATTGATATATCAAATAGTATAAAGTAGTACCATAATTATATCAGTTATATCATGATATAAAACTTTAATCATTACCAAATTAAACATAATATTCAACATATTAGGAATTTGATCTCTCGTCTTCTTCATTACATTCTTCACTCTTTGACTTTGAGTAGGTAGTTTCAGGTTGAAGCTTTTCTGGTATTTTCGGCTTAAACTCCTAGTTTTAAGGCTAGGGGCCTTGGTACTGGTTTAGTTCTCAACCAGCTGCTTGTTCTTAGCTCTCGTTCGAGTGAAGTTTTTGTTTTGTCAGGTGCTAGGTTATGGATTGGACGAAAGTGTCATACAAGAAACTTTATAGAACTGCTACGGGTTTCTCGGTTTGGAAGGAGAGGGGGGGGGGGGGCAGAGGGGCGGAGGATGGTGAACCAGTTACTTCCTTCTTCATCTCCGACTTCCCTGAGAACACGGTGGCGAAAGACTTGTTCGAAATGTTCAAGGTGTATGGAGTCATCTCAGAGGTGTTCATTTTTGGAAGGAAAGACAAAAGAGGCAAGAGATTCGGATTTGCTCGTTTCAGAAAGGTACACGACCCTAGAATCCTAGTGGTTAAACTAGATAGTATTTTCATTCAAGGTAGGAAATTGCATGCCAACATACCTAGGTTCCAGAAGATTAGTGACGAGCCTCAGACTAAAAAGGTTGGTGGTATCAGTGTCAGAGGCGTAGGTTTTTCTAGTAGTTTATCTTTCGCTAATATAGTGAAGATGAATGGTGGCGGTGAGAAAGGTGATGCTCTGAAACAGGTCAGTAGCAACAGCAAGGTTAGTCTTATTGAAATTATGGTATTACAGATCTAAGATGTCCGACAGGATGTCGCGACATCTGGTCTGTTACAGAAAACATGGCAAGGTAATAACAGTACCAAAAAGCATAAACCATACACAGAATTTATTCACCCAGTTCGGTCTAACAACCTACATCTGGGGGCATACCAAGCCAGGAAGGAAGCCCACTATTAGTAGTATCAAATTACAGACTCAACAATCCCAGTTGACAATCTCCTAACTTAATAACTACCCAATGACCCTTCTACCTAAGTCCTCCCTAGGTAAGAGACTCCATCTCACTTCCAATCATCGCAATGATGTCTAGCAGTCAACACCTCAGCCACTGCATCAACAGCTTGATTTCCAACAGCTCTTCAATCACAGAAAAGTAGAAGACACACTTCAATAACAATACCTAGACATGACACACATGACTAAGAACAATACTCAGAGTTGCTTAACAGCTTCCTCCAAGAACAACACTCACTCTTGCTTAAAAGCTTCGACGAGTATAGTGACCATCTCACAATCCGAGTGGTTCACACATACCAACTTTCCTAGAGAGTGGTTCACAAGAACGAAACCCTAATAATTTTACATCTTGGAATCGTTACCAAATCAGGTTACAAACACTCCTATTTATAACCTACATCCCAACTGGATTTGGGCTTCAAATCACAGCAAATAAGCTGCTACCAATCAGCAAAAGATAGCACAACACCAAAAGTACATCATAATGAATGCTGAATATTCTCCAATTAATTTTCCACTCAAACAGCAACAAGCAGTTTTCCTAACAAGGAAAGCGCAGCATCAGCAATGACTGTCCACCAAATTCTCTCTCCAATAACAGAAAGACAACACGCGACAGATTCATATAAAATGCAGCACAAGCACCAAACCAAACTTAACAGGATGTTCTGTCAACAAATGTTAGGACATCGTGTTTGACATCAGTACACAGAAACTACAACCCTAAGTAACTTAACATAACCAGAATGTTAGTAACTCATGTTAAGACATCATACATCAACATTGTTTTACCAAAATTGTAGCCAATTACAAGAACTAACAATCTCCCCCTTTGGCTAAAACAATCTCAGCATCAGCAACATTCACTACACAACCAGCATCAGCAACATCCAACAGCTGCACCAAAAACAAACTCAAACAGCATAACAGCTGTACAAACTAGAATCACACCAGACAACTAGACAACACCTAGGCTAACTCTCCCCCTTTTTAGCCACAATTGGACAACCTCTTAAATTACCAAGGCAGCAAACACGAAGTTATGACATCCAATTTGACAAGTTCCCAAGAAAAACAAGTTCCCAAACCAAAGACCACTTTGACTGGTCAGGCGATACAAACAAAGACTCTTTACGCAGTATAAAAAAAACCAAGCCTCCTTGCTTCTAACAACATATCACAGATAGAACCATGAGTCAGTCTAACAAAGATGCAGGAAAGAGACACATGCAGGAAGTCAAAAAACCAGATCCACAGAAGTTGAAGAACAAAACACTGTCTACAGCTGGGGCAACTCCAGGAGCAACAAGAACAAGAAAAACATCAAAGACAAGGATGAAAACCATAAAAAAACCTCCAGTGCAACTTCATGCTTCTGATGATGAATGGGATGAAGATTGGAAGACTTTTCTTGATTCAGGGGGTTGGGATAATCTTTAGACCCTTTGTTTGTTGCTTTTGATGTACTAAAATCTAATCTTGTATGCTTTCAGCAGTTGAATAAAATTATGTTTCCTTTAAACTAAACATATGCAATAAAGTTCACAACTGCACAAGACACATCCCAGCAATACTCAGGATAGAACAGACTATTCTACATCCTTGAGAAACTGGTTTAAACACAAAATTCAGACTATACTGAACAAACCTACTCTCCCTTTTTGGCAAACAAAGCAACTATGCGATAAGGGCAATCAACCAGTAGCAGAACACATACAACTTTGATTGACAACCCAATGACATGACCAAGATCAACCGGTCAAGTCTACCCAGAACTAAACCAGTCACACAATGTCTTGACATCTTGTCTGACATTACACCCTCACCAGAGGTACACTATCATAGATTTTTGAAATCACAAACAATCTTGATAAAAAATTATACTACTGCAGCAACAAACCCAAAACAGAAGTCCAACTCCCCCTATCTAAGATAACCCGTGCTCCTTTGCAAGAAGAACACCTTAAATGAATGGAAAACATAAGACTTATCTATATGTCTTCAAGAGCGCACCCTCTATTCAACACACCTGCTGAACGCATTCACTTAATGCTTGATCCTCAAGCAGACCAAGTACCACACTAGTACAATTAACAGACAGAAGTTCTCCCCCTATATTTCACGAATGATGCTCCAAAAATCTGCAGCTCATTTGCTCCACAAGCACCAAACTGATCCACTTCTAGCATGTCATATGCACATCAGACATCCAAGACAGTCCTTAACTCATCATTCTCCCGTATGATAAGACAAACACCTCTTAGACAAAAAGTGATCTCAGAAACCTACTCCAAGGATAACTAACCCAAAGATGTTCTAACATTGGTTAGGACATCTTCCATACATCATAGACACCATACCTCATGGTTCTGGATATGCTCCACCATTGCATAGTAATCCAACTGAAGATCTTCAAACAACACTGCGCCACCAGCTTGAACAAAGAAAACTTCAGAAACCCAGAGAGAAAAAAAAACTCTCATTCACCAATAGAAGGTATGCTTCAACCCAGAACTTCTGCCAGAACCTCCTGACAATTTCAACTAACTCCTCTTCAACACAAGAGCAATCCGTTTCAATCATCCTCAAGTTCTAAAGCATAAACCCACTGCCTTCCACTGAACTCTAAGTAAACTCCTCTTACTTAGAATTAATAACACACACCAAGACAAGTGTGACATCTCCAAAATCTACAGAGAAAAATAAATTCTCCCAGACACAAACAAAGTTGTCCTTCACACTCCTCCTCAGAAGCATGTGCGCACATGATTCAAACAATTAGCTTCACACACCAAAACACCATCCAGCAGCCTAATGTCATATCATGTTATCTGACATTATATCCTCACAAGAGGCAACCAAACTCCACAAGCATGCAAGCTTCACAATATATGCACCTTTGCAGCAAAATCCATAGACAAGTACTCCCCCTGTCATGGATAACCAATGCTCTAGATGAAGATTAACATTTGAGCACCAGATCTTCACACAATTGCTGAGCACATTCACATACTGTACTCTTACTCCTAGAGAACACTGACACTGCTCACAAACTCCACGAATTCTCAGCTTACTTACAAGCTTTACTGAGATCTAATCTCTTCAAGAGAAAGAAAAGCTCTTTAACAAACCTTCCTGATCAAATCACCTCATCTGAAAAAGATGCTTGAGCATCCAACTCCACATGCACAGTCTCAATCATATTCCAAATATAACCATCAACAATCATGATATTACAACATCATTTGGGACATCAGCTTCCCATCACCATTCAAAGGACTCATTGCGCATAGAAGTCCTTCAAGAAGCTCCCAATAAAACACAGCCAGAGCAGCTTATTCAGGTTAATATAAACACCTGAACACCATAGAGAGAAATAAACTCGCACACCCTCTCTGAAGCAAAGAGTTCAGACTGCATAATTGCATACTCACATCAGACAAATACTTAGCTCTCGTCAAAATATCTATCATTAGTCAGATAAGACTACCTTCTCTCACCAGGTAGGACAATTGGTCTGACATTCTTCTTTCGCACACATCAGGCATCTGCTGATCCTTCTTCATGACAAACCATCATGACAACCATTCAAAACCAAATCATACACACATGCAGGAACCTGCATACTCTACATATCAAGAATCTTATTTTCAAACTTCTCATGCAGATACCAGGGAACCATAATCCTTTGGTCCCAAATACACCAACTCCTCCTTGCTCCAAACACAAATCTGAAATGCTCATCCTAGATGGTTTGGATGACAACCCAACAATGAATACACCAGCCAACTAGTTAGGTTAATATATCTCCTCTGTGCACAGCCCTTTGAGTTTCTCTTCCACTAGAACAAGAGTTACATGCTCTCATAGACTTGATAGTGATATCAAGTTTGAGTAAACAACCCCCATCCTGTTTTTGAGAGACACCACCAGACATATTGAGAAAAAATAAATTCTTAATACAAAGATGTCAAGACATTATGTCTGACATTTCTTCGAGTTCTTCCATCATTAGATTAAAGACTCTCCTTTATTAATTGCTAAGAACTCCTAAGGGCATTATTCATTCTCCCATCCAATAGCTGCACATCCTTTGGTTGGTACACACATATAACTCAAATAGAATCTGCTCCATGGCCATAAACAAGATTCCATACATCCGGCCCATTAGATCAGAAGGAACTTCCAGATTTCAAAGAGAGTGTCCTTGACATTTGAGCTTGACCTCCACACAAAACAAACACCCTTTGTACTCCTACTTACTTGGATCAAAAATACACTTATCTAAGACATGTTTCTTGATAGAACCTTCTTAGACAGCCAACCCAGATGCCTCCTCTTCCAAGCCAGAGTAGGTTCCAAACAGATGTGATCAATACACATTTGTTTAGCCCCCTAAGCATCTGCTATGCCATACCTTTATCCAACAAGATTCTGTACAATCTGCTGGTTTGATGTTCAACATCTGGTAGGACATTAGTTCCCTTCTCAAGAAACACACCAAGAGATCTTTTATCAAAGCCCAGAGACTGGCCTTTTAGGGTTGGATGTAAGACTAAATTGTTTCTAGATCTCTTTTCAACAAGCTCATATAAAAGTACCTTTATGAGTGGACTTGGGATGAGCCTCAAGTATCTTTGGCAACTCTTACAAGTTAGTTGAATCTATCCTCAAGTATCACCACACCATGTGATACACCTTCAACCAAAACTATCAGGAGTTTTCTAACAGATACATAAGCAGCGGAACACGGAAGAAGAAAACCCATCAACACCCTTCAGGCAAAACTTAATACCTTTGCACAAACACCACAATCCATAGGTTTGAAAATAAATCAAACCACACAGCAGCTCACCACCAAAGCTACAGACAGGTCCAATACACACCATGTCATGAGCAGTCCATCCTCCATTCAACAAACAATATGAACTTCTCCAAGTTCAGACAACTTTTCAGTAGGTACCACCTACCTTGCCCATAACCAGAAAGTATCTTCCCTAGGATCTCACCCAGAAAAATGAACAGGATGCCTGCTCTGATACCAATTGAAATTCTGGTATTACAGATCTCAGATATCCTACAGGATGTCGCGACATCTGGTCTATTACAAAAAACATGGCAAGGTAATAACAGTACCAAAAAGCATAAACCATACACAGAATTTGTTCACCCAGTTCAGTCTAACAACCTACATCTGGGGGCATACCAAGCCAGGAAGGAAGTCCACTATTAGCAGTATTAAATTACAGACTCAACAATCCCAGTTGACAATCTCCTAACTTAATAACTACCCAATGACCCTTCTACCTAAGTCCTCCCTAGGTATGAGACTCCATCTCACTTCCAATCATCGCAATGATGTCTAGCAGTCAACACCTCAGCCACTGCATCAACAGCTTAATTTCCAACAGCTCTTCAATCACAGAAAAGTAGAAGACACACTTCAATAACAATACCTAGACATGACACACATGACTAAGAACAATCCTCAGAGTTTCTTAACAGCTTCCTCCAAGAACAACACTCACTCTTGCTTAAAAGCTTCGAGGAGTACAGTGACCATCTCACAATCCGAGTGGTTCACACATACCAACTCTCCTAGAGAGTGGTTCACAAGAATGAAACCCTAATAATTTTACATCTTGGAATCATTACCAAATCAGGTTACAAACACTCCTATTTATAACCTACATTTCAACTGGATTTGGGCTTCAAATCACAGTAAATAAGCTTCTACCAATCAGCAAAAGACAGCACAACACCAAAAGTACATCATAATGAATGCTGAATATTCTCCAATTAATTTTCCACTCAAATAGCAACAAGCAGTTTTCCCAACAAGGAAAGCGTAACATCAGTAATGACTGTCTACCAAATTCCCTCTCCAATAACAGAAAGACAGCATGCGACAGATTCACATAAAACGCAGCACAAACACCAAACTGAACTTAACAGGATGTTCTGTCAACAGATGTTAGGATATCGTGTTTGACATCAGTACACAGAAACTGCAACCCTAAGTAACTTAACATAACCAGAATGTTAGTAACTCATGTTAAGACATCATACATCAACATTGTTTTACCAAAATTGTAGCCAATTACAAGAACTAACACTTATGATTTCAGATGTTAGCAGATTTGAACAGGCTTATGTGGGTGAAGTTCTGGAGAATATCAATCCGTTTTTGATTCAGCAAAGTCTCTTCGAGGAAGGTTATTTTGACATTTTGACAACTCTTTTAGGAGCTGGGTTGTATCTTATTGAATCCGGTAAGGTATGGGTAGTTCATGGTTTCATTGTGGAAGCTAAAGACTGGTGTGATAAATGGTTTTCCAAGATTCAACCTTGGATTTTAGATATTGTTGATAGAAATAGATTTGTGTAGATTAAATGCTACGGTCTTCCCTGTTTTGCATGGAATTCTGATTCTTTTCGTAGCATCTCTAAGGAGCTTGGTTTTTTCATTAAATGTGACTATGAGACGTTGAAGAATACTAGCTTTGTCAAGGCTAGGTTTATCATTAAAACTACAAGAAGGGGCTTTATTAATGAAGTCGTTGAAGTGGAGATTAATGGTAATGTGTTCAATGTTAAGATGTTGGAGGATCTTTCGAAACCTTTCAGTGGCATGGATTTACAGGAAAAGGATTATGACCGTTTGAAGGGTCCTTCTTCTTCTGATGGTGAGGATAGTATTAGCTCTTGGTCTGAAGGTTTTGAGGAAGACGAAAGAGTCCCTAGTTCTGGCAGCTCTATGGATTCTAGGGTGGCACATAGGCACAGGGAAGTAAGCACTTTTTCTGATAATGTTGATGGCAGAGGAGACGTTTCACAATCCTATGTTAGCAATTCCCAAGAAACCAAAGAGGAGGACAGTGTAAAGGATGTAGGAGCGTTGCCTTTTCTAGCTAAAGTCAACTTGGTGGACCCCTACCTCATGAAGCGATTTTGATAGAAGAGGCTGATGTTTCAGTTATTCCATTTGTCGAGGAAACATTGAATTCTCCTCATGAGAATGGGGCCAGAGCGGATTTGGAGTCCCACCAGGTTTTGGGGCCGTTAGAAGGATTGGACAAGTCTAGTGGGTTGAATGCACTTGAGCTGGACCCTACTGCATCTAATTTTGTTGATCTAGTTGGTAATCTTGGAGGCCCCAAAATCAAAAAGAAGAAAGATTTGGTTGACATCTACGATAGTTTCCAAATCCCCTTTGTACCTTCTTTTTACTCCACTTTATTAAACTCGTCTAGCACGGGGCCCTGTAATACCCCAAATTTTGACCACTTAGATTTCCCATCATTGTGAAAATCATCATCACAATATGGATGTACCTTTATGCTTCATTAGTCTCCCCAAAGATGGGTGAGCATCCACTACAATCAAAATTAGGGTTTCAAGCCCTCTCTGAGTGCTTAGACAAAGGATCAATCAAGAAATGACATGATCCTCAACTTGTCTAATCTCTTAAACATCCACAATGGATCAAAAAGGACTCCCACTTCAAGGATTAAGCACAAGGTTGCTCCCTTCTAGGTGGATCAAGTCTCAAGATCGACAGTGTCACCAAATTAGGGTTTTGGTCGACCAGGGCCTCCAGATGGAAATTTTCATCTGGGCACAAGGCAATGAACCAAAACATAACCTAATATACTTCATGGAACCTCATGAACCCATGCATCAAGTCAATTTTGCCTCAGGGGATGCATTCATCAAAAATCAGGAATTAGGGTTTCTTGACCTAATTCACCCCTAAGTTGACTTTTGGGACAAACCATGAGCCAAGACCTCAAGAGATGATTTAAGGGTCTCTAATATACCATATTGGTCCATTTGGAACAATGGATTGATCCAAGAAGTTTGAGCAACAAGTCTCAATTTCATCTGCACCACAATTAGGGTTTTAAGGGAAAAGTCAACTGTAACTTTGACTTTTGACCAGGACATGCTCCCAAACCCTAATACATGATTGAATATACCCTATGACACCCATGGAACATGTCCATCAAGTTTGATTTAGGTCAAGGACATGATTTCCTGAAGAATTACACAGTTTGGAATTCATCTGATAAAAAGTCAACTGTGCACAAAAGTCAACTTTGACTTTTTGAGATTTTTCACCAAAATGGATTTTTAACCCTAAAATGATGTTAATGTATGATTTGAATCATCATTCATCAAGAAAAATCAAGAAAAGTGAGATAACTTGTAAAAGGAGTAACCATAAAACTTAGAAATTTTTCTAGGTTAAAAATAAAGTGGCAAAGGTACCAACTTTGAAGGACCATAACTCCTAAACCACAAGGCCATTTTTTCTCATCCAAAGATGGATTTGTAGCCCTCATTATCACCTACAAAAACTTCAACTACAAGTCATTCCAATTCATTAAGGATTTTGAGTTATGGAGTGATCAAAGTGGCTGAAAAGTGAAAATGTCACTTTTTCCAACACTTAGTGAAATTTTCACTAAGTCAGATTCTGCCTCACTTTTTGCCAAATGTAGGGGGATTTTTCACTTGGAATCAAAAGAGATCAAAACCAAACTTGTTCAAACAGTTGTTGTATCATGTAAAAGCTTTCCAAAATGGCCAAGAACATTGCCAAATTCAACCTACACCATGAGATACAACATTGCCAAGTTGCCTTGCTGAAATCTGTCAAGGCAAGGCAGAATTTGCAACTTTGGTCGATTTGCCAAAATCAGCCAAATTCAATTGCTCCTATCCACTTGGACACCTCAGAGGATTGAATCTAAAGGGGACAATCACTGAGCCAAGCCTCCAAGGTCCAAGGAACAAGGAATAGCATGTTGAACCTAGAGTTGCCAAAATAGGGACAAGACTTCAAATTTGGAATGAGGCATTCAATGGAACCATCAAGGTGGCATGGACTGAGCCATTCTCATCTGAAATCAGTCAAGACTTATCCAAGACCAAGGGGACCAAAGCTCTGTGCCCTAACCTCTAGTTAATGGCTAGAGGAGACTTGGATTTTCATTTGCCAACATTGGCCAAACCTACTTACCAGCTGCCATGCACTATTCCTTGCAAAACAAACTTGCTCTACTATAAATAGAGCTCAATTGTGGTCAGTTTGAGTACACCAAAGCCATCTAACAGATGCTTTCCTCAAAATCTCTTCTTTCACTCTAATTTTGCCTTCTAAGGCAAGTCACTATCGGGTTTTGAGTTTGAGAGTAATTCCAATCAAACCAATCACTCACACACCTCACATACATCACATATGAGCTGATCAAACACTTAGATTATTTCTGAAACATCAATTTCACAAAATCACCAGCTGGTTGCTCAAAATTTCAAACAAGTTGCAGCTGAGGTACCACAAAGTGATCCAGCCAATTTCAATCAAGTCCAACCATCCAAACACAATCCATAGGGTGTAGGGAAGCTGTTCAGATCATCACAACTCATCTGTAACACCTCCAAATCAAAAATCACTTTGAACTTGCTGTCACGACTTGGAGGTAAGCACATACTTGGTCATCTCTCAATCTATGCATATTTCCTCGCACAATAATTTGGCCATATGTTCATAATCATGCATGGAATGTTTTCCCTCAATTAATTGCATTGTTTGAATCGTGTATCAAAAATCCTAGCCTTCATGCAGAAATTAGGGTTCTTGAGGTTTCTTCGTGATTTCTTGTTGTATGTTTAATTTAAATGAAATTAAAGTACATAGACATGATCGTGAGGTTGAGACGAGCATAATGATATGTGGATTGCATGATATGATTACGTATTCATGGAGATTGGATAGAAAATGCAAATCTGAGAAACCAAGAACATGCGCGTGTTCTTCAGCTGTTCTTGGCGCCATTTTTGAATAATTCAAATATTTGAATTTTGTGATTTTGTTTAATTGATTCAAAAATTAATTTCTCTCTGAGTTTTAATGATTTTGAGTTGATTCTTTTTTTAATAATTCACAAAAATGTTAAAATATTTTATTTTCACAAAAAATCCCAAAAATATTATTTATTTCATATAATTGATATTTTTGCAAAGAATTAATATTTTCATTGTTTTTGGCATTTTAAATATTTTTTCTACATTGATTTTGCAACTTTTAATGCTTTCTAATTATTTTGTAGGTCAATACTTAATTTTTGAAGCATTAATCCAAGATCACAATTTGTTTTCCATGTGTTAAACAATTTTTGATCATTTTAATTGAATTTTTATTCAATTAAATACATTTTGAAGACAAATTAGGGTTTTGGATTAATTCAACCCTCATAAATCATTTTCAAAACACTTTGGGCCTCTATTAGAGTGTAAGACCCAATCCCCCTTTTAACCAAAACATCTTGGGCCTCACTTATTGTATAAGTCCCTCTGCGTTAAAAGAAAACCTCGGCGCGATCGCCATTTTTTAAAACCAAAAAATCATTTGGGCCTACCCTGTGTTATAAGCCCCATTCTCTTTTCTCTAAACTTTTTGGGCCTCTTGAGAGAGTGTAAGACCCATCCCCCCTTGTACAAAAACTTTTTGGGCCTCATCCATTGTATAAGTCCCTCTGTACAAGTAAACGGCGCGATCGTCGTCCTTTTTTGAAATAAACCTGGGCCTACCCTCGAGTAGTAAGACCCATTTCTTTTTCTTAAAACTTTTTGGGCCTCTAATAGAGTGTAAGACCCAATCCCTTTTTTGACCAAATTATTTTTGGGCCTCAGTATATTGTATAAGTCCCGATACCGTCAAAAACAAACGGCGCGATCGTCGCCTTTTCAAAATAACCCTTGGGCCTCTCCTTGAGCTGTAAGCCCCAAATCTTTCTTTTTCAAAGCAATTTCTCCTTTGATTTTGAATATACTGTTGTTTTCAATCTTTCTTTGTTGAACAACTAATCAAACAGCATGGAAGCACTACAACCGAGTAAGTGGTTATCGCTTTCATTTACTGCTTTCATATTATAAACTGTATTGTGGGGCTGCTCACTGTAAGTCTCCTTTCATAAACTCATATCTACTGTGTAATAATAGTATAGATATTTCGAGTTTCCCCGGCTACTACGTCTAGAACTAGGTGACGCCGTTTCACTTATTCGTAGAAATAGACACCTAGATCCCCAATAGGAGCACCAGATACAGTCTTCTCTTCGGCTGTCCTCCTTAGGAATCGTCAAGAAGCTCTACTCCCCAAGATGAATGTATTCTCCGTGAATGGCATCTTTGAGTTTCTTCCCAATTCTCGGACTTTCCTGACTTGATCTATTCCTTGTGGATAGCTTGCCTTGAATGTCTCGGGATTTGGGTACCCACTACGGTCATAATCTTGGACCTTAACTAAGGAACCCTCTTTAAAAGCTAAAAGTCGCTAGATAGTAAACCTCGCACGTTTACCAGTGGTTTTTACCTTTAAAAGAGTTATCTCTCCTAATGGAAGGGAGATGATAGACCCACGGGCTTTTTAAAAGCATCGGCCTCCTCTTGGGCATTATTCAAGGACACTACGGCTTCTTAGAAGTATTCACAGCCTCCTCTTAGGCTTCGTATAATGATCTCTTCCCCCGGGAATGATAGCCTCCTCTTGGGCTTCGTACAAGGACCCGTCGACTTCTTAAAAGTTTCCAGCCTCCTCTTGGGCTTCGTACAAATTGTCCCGACGACCTCCTAGAGGTATAGGAACAGAACCTAGTCATCCTCATAGAACAGTCTTTTCATAGAGTCTACTACTATTTCTCGAAGCATAGTACAAAAGATAAAACTCTAGACATGGACAGTCTAACTTCCTTGAGTCTCAAAGACATTCTCAAGTGACCCATTCGTTAAATAGGAAGGAAACCCGCAGACTCGGATAGTCTCGACACCCTTTGGATTTCCCGTTTCCTCAAAGAGAAGGAAATATCCCTGATCCTCAAATTAAATCCCTGTGTACAGTGTTACTCATATAAGAACTGATTTTCTCTTTTAAAATCAGTATATTGGATCTGTCACTCAACTGAAACAGTTACAATAGCCTCCATCTCGGGCTTCGTGTGAGATACCAAAATTCTCCCCAGTGGAGTCAAACAACGTTTAGCCTCTCTCTCGGGCTTTGTACGAGACACATAAGAGACTCTCTCATTGAGTCGATCACCCTTTAGCCTCCATCTCGGGTTTCGTACGAGATACAAAGACTCTCTTGTTGAGTCAAACTTTTAGCCTCCATCTCGGGCTTCGTACGAGATACAAAAACACTCTCTTGTTGAGTATAAAAGATTCTCTTGTCGAGTCAAAAACTTTTAGCCTCTCTCTCGGGCTTTATACGGGACACAAAATAGCCTCCTCTTAGGCTTTGTATAATGATTTTCCTAGCGGAAAGTAGCCTCCTCTTAGGCTTTGTATAAGAAAACCACTGGTTAATCCAATTAACCTTTTAGCATCAAAGTTGTGCCTCGTTCACAGTACACAAATATCAACAACTCCTTTCCCTTCATCTAATCGCTGTAAGCGGCAAGCCTCTGGATCATCTACATCCATGCCACTGTCCCTCTTTTAGCATGAGAAATTCCTAAGGAAAGATGGCATTGCTCTACACTGAGTTAAAGTCTTCTCCTTCAGGTTAAAACCCTTTCTTCGGAAATTATGGCATTGCTCGGATCCGCGTATCCCAGTTAAAGTAATTCTCCTTCTCCCTCTTTAGAGATGACAAATTCTCTCTAAAGTCGAGGTCTTTCAGCTTCACGTCTTGGGCTTTGAACAAGACACAAATAGACCTTTTAGCTTCACCTCTTGGGCTTTGAACAAGATACAAATCACCTTTCGCTTCACATCTTGGGCTTTGAACAAGACACCAAAAACCAATTTCCTCCCATAGAATAGGAGGAACTACGAACGCTCTGATTTCCCTGTTTCGGTAAACGGGAATACGTAGGCATAAGATCGAAGGAAAAGATCTTAGCGAGCGCAATCAACAAAAAACCCAAATCCCATATCTCCGTCAATTAAAAGCAGTAATTCAAAAGCATCAGTCCTAACATCCTAACCCTTGTTCCCCGTCAGAAACCCTTCGCCTAGATTAAGAGAAAGAAAACCGTATTGGCGAAAATACAAATAACCAGTACAAGGCCCCCCCACATTGATAGCATCCGTAACCTAACAGGCCGCTGTTTAAACTCAGTATGCAAGTAGTGTTAATTGGAGACATCTATTTCCCTTCCTTATTCAGCTCACAATAGGATAAAAAATGAATCGACCTGTAGTTTTAAGCTCAAAACGCAGAGAGCGACCAGCGCTTAAGAACCGCGTCCAAAATCGCTCGCTACAGAAAAGTGGCGCCCACCGTGGGGCCGATTCTTTCTTTCTTACAATTTAAACCTTGGATAAGTCATTTTCATGGCGGTGGTCGCCAACACAGAAAAGTGGCGCCCACCGTGGGGCCCGTCTTTCTTTTTCCTTTTTTCTCTTCACTTATGTGAATACCACAGATTGGGGTTTCCGCCGGGGAACCCATTTCTGTCAGGAACTTAGGATTCATAGCTTTATAAGTCTAGGATGATTAGGACAAATATATATACTGCTTTTCCTAATTGCTATACGTGTTTATTTTTCTGCTACTGGGAATGCGTGTGATGCCGCATGTGGTGAGAATGAGTATACACTTAAGATAAGTGATGGCGACGGGGTCGACCATCAACCTCAGTGGAGGCTGACCAACGCAACCCATTCACTCTTATAGCCAATGGGCCGGTTGTTAAGTCTGAGAAGCTGAGGAGCCAAACCTTTTCGTAGTGCGGAAACTATCGGAAATAGTTGTTACGCGATACTACCATCATTTGAGGCTGGTGATCTATTCTCGGTGAATGGCACTTACTCTAAGATTGCTTTACAACTCGCTGGCGATCCGCTTGTTGTTTTGCTTTCCTGGGAGGAGCTGATGATAATGAGTACAGGTACAAAAATCACCCTAGTATAAACCTTTGGGGATGGGTAGAGCCTTGACTTCATGACAACGACCCTCTGACCCCATGTTTTTTCTATGTTTTTGTGTGCTGTATTCATGCATTCATTTAATAAAACATTAAAACATTCAAAAAACTTCTCTTCTAGTCTCTCTGTTTTTCAAATTAAACTAAGACTGTGATTGCAAATATCAGAAAAGAGGATTACGCTAATGGATTTCGGTAGAAGGAGAACTCACCAGTATACCTTCAAGGTTCCAAAACTAGGGGATTTGAGAAAGTTAGCGAGGATGATCGTTAACCTAGAGGCTTTCAGAGCCAAGCACGGTGGTTTGCTACCACTGTTAAGAGTCCATGTGATTAAGGGGATCATGGACGCGCTCATTCAATTCTACGATCCGGTTTATCACTATTTTACATTCCCGGATTACCAGCTATCACCAACGCTGAAGGAGTATTCTCATCTGACTGATTTACATATCACTGATCGAGCTCCATTTTCTGGACTGGAAGAAATTCCAAAGAATCAGACTATTGCAATAGCAATTCATTTGGACGAGTCTGAGGTCAGGACTCACATGACTACTAAGGGTGGCATCCAAGGTTTGCCAGCCCAGTTATTGACAAAAAAGGCTCTATACTTCGCTAGTATAGGAAACGGGACTGCTTTTGAAAGCATCTTTGTCTTGCTCACCTACGGGTTATTTTTGTTTCCCAACATCAATAACTTCGTCGATATCAACGCTATTAAGGTTTTTCTCATTGGAAACCCTGTGCCGACTTTGCTCGCAGATGCGTATCACTCTGTACACTTGGGAAATTTGTACAGCGGAGGGGAGATCACATGCTGTGTACCTTTTCTCTACAAATGGTTTATCTCTCACTTGCCCAAGTCTGCTGCTTTTTGGGATTGTAAGAGTGTCTTACGTTGGTCGCAGAAGATCATGTCTCTTACCAATTCTGATGTAGATTGGTGTAATAGGATTTATGAGGGAATCAGAATCATTGACCGTTGTGGAAACTTCCCCAGCGTACCCCTCATAGGAACTAAAGGAGGAATCAACTATCATTCGATATTAGTTCTTCGTCAATTTGGATACCCGATGAGACACGTCCCACTGGGTGTTCATCTGGAAGGTCTTTTCTTCAAAGAAGGAGAAAATGACAGAGCACTAAAGATGGAAATAGTGCAAGCTTGGAAACATGTTCATAAGAAAGGACGAGAGTCTCTGGGAAAACCGAACTGTGTCTCGGTGGAGCCTTATCTCCACTGGGTACAAGCCAGAGCTCTCAAGCTAAAAATGCCTTATCCTCGTTACGGAATTCTTCCGCCGAGGGAATCTGTCATGTACTTCATGACGGAAACTGAAAAGCTTCAGGTTACTCTCAACAAAGTTCAAAAGGAGAGGAGGTCTTGGAAGAACAAGTACCGCACCCTCGACGTAGAGTGTATCCAAATACAGCAACTACTAAAAGAGAAAGATGCTCTGATTGAAATTTTGGAGCAGCATGCTGTGGAGAATCAAGATGACCAAAGGAATTTGCTCGCTCCTTTCACCTGGCAAAGGAATGACAACCCGACAACGGCCCAAGCGCCCCGGTCAAAGAAGAGGACTCGGGACCCATTAGTTTAGGTTTCTGTTTCTGCACTTTGTAATCTACTGTATTTCCATTTCTGTAATCCTTTGGAATTCAATAAAAAGGGGTTTCCCCACTGTTTGATATTTGCAATCTAATTGTCGAAGTTTATTTTGATTAAACCAAAAAAACAATTAATATAATCATTGCATTCATCATTCTCACATCGCGTATTCTTCTTACCTACGAATCTCACGTTTGTGACTCGATTCTAGAGTCAAACTGTCTCATTCATATAATACTCGGGCCAATCATCAGAAAAGGATGGATGATCTTGAGGAAGAAAACAGAGAGTTGAAAAAAGAGATCGACGCTCTGAGAGAGGATATGGCAGAAGCTCAGCTACAAAGGACTGTGATCTCAGAGATCACCTCAACGCCCATCATAGAAAAGTATGATCCTAGGTATCAGATACCGAAAGATCGTCCTTAGGGTATGCCTGTTAACTATATCCCGGAAGGATATGTTCCGCCGATCACTGAAGATCAGGGAATCGCAACAGAAGCCGCTGGGCCTGAAGGTTACAAACTTCGAGAAAGCGAAGATGCCAGGGGCATACTCAAGACTCCTGAAGGTTACAAACTTCGGAGGCGCCAAGACTTACTGCCGTAGTCACGGTACCACCCCCTGTGGTGCACACTGTCCCGGAAGGGCAGATTCCACCAACACCTTCTGGTAAGAAGGAAACTATGTTTGACAGAATGGATGAATTCCAGGAGCAGTTCTTGGAAATACAGAAAGAGCTGCAAGCCATTCGCGGTCAGGATCTATTTGGAAAGGACGCCGCAGACCTCTGCTTGGTCCCAAATGTGAAAGTCCCGCACAAGTTCCAAGTGCCCGACTTTGAAAAATACAAGGGTAACTCTTGCCCTCAGAGCCATCTGGTGATGTACGCTCTGCGGATGTCAGCTCAGACGGAGAATCAGGACCTGCTGATTCACTACTTCCAGGATAGTTTAACCGGTGCCGCACTCAAATGGTACATGGGTTTAAACCGTACTACGATCAGTACCTTCAGAGATCTTGGTACTGCCTTCGTCCAACAATACAAGTACAATTTGGACATGGCACCCGACAGAGATCAACTCAGATCAATGTCACAAAAGGACAAGGAAACCTTTAAGGAGTATGCTCAAAGGTGGCGTGGAATTGCCGCTCAAATTTGTCCACCTCTTGAGGAAAAAGAGATGACAAAAATCTTCTTAAAGACCTTAAACTCATTTTACTATGACCGAATGGTTGCCAGTGCGCCCAGTGATTTCACCGAGATGGTCGGCATGGGTGTACGTCTTGAGGAAGCCGTCCGAGAAGGAGTTTGCTAAAAGACACTGGATCGACAAGCGGTACTAAAAAATACGGTAGTGCTCTCCCTAAGAAAAAAGAGCAAGATATTGGGAATATCTCTCTTAGAAAGCAAAGGCGACGTTATCAGCCAGTAGCAGCTGTAACTCCTGCTATCGGCCCCGCGCCTGTTCCTATGTATCAACCTCAGGTTGCGCAGAGCCAGCCTGATCAACAAAGGACACAACAGCCTCTTCAGCAGGCTCGTCCTCCATATAACAACAACCGTACAACACGACCATCAGGGTTTGATCCCATACCCATGTTGTACGCAGAACTATTTCCGTTACTACTGGCTAAGGGGCACATTCAGACTAAGTCTCCACTTACAGTACCGAAAAATCCGCCTTTTTGGTTTAAAGCGGATCAAACATGCCCTTATCATCAAGGAGGTTCAGGGCATAACATTGAGACTTGCCTCAATTTCAAATCCGACGTGCAAAAGCTTGTTAGGAGCGGGCTCTTATCTTTCAAAGATACGAATCCTAATGTTCTTACGAACCCGCTGCCTCAACATGAGAAAGCTGCAGTCAATCTGATTGAGAAAGAGACTAACAATGTCTATCAAATTCACGATGTACTCTTATTGGGGACCAATCTGGTCAAGATGCATTATAGACAGAGTGGATATGGCCATGTGCCACCTCATAATTATCACCAGTGTGATATCTGCTCTAAAGACGACCAAGGATGTTCTGTAGTGCGAGCAGCTCTGCAGGAACAAATTGATCTTGGATGGATCCAAGAGCACCGAGTTCGTGGAGTTAACATGGTTTACACGAATTCCAACGTCATTCAAAACCACGACATCCGTGCGATGAATGTCAACTTGGTGGCGATGCACTCAAGGCAAAGCCAATATCATAATCTGCCGCGGCACGATTACAGTTCCTGTCTGATTTGCTCGGTAAACAAATAGGGATGCTCTTTCATACAAGAGACCCTCCAGCGTCAGATGGATCTTGGATGGATCCAAGACTACCATGATAGGAACTCCTATCAAATCAACATGGTTCAGATCTTTGACATTCGCGTGATGAATACCAACCTGGTAGAGTTACATGCTGAGCAGGTCCGACTCGGATTCTTAATATCACATGATTATCAAAACTGTAAAGCAGGTTGCGAAAATGATCGAGGTTGTACCCTTGTCCAGGAGGCACTTCAGCACTTGTTAAATCACTGGTGGATGCCAATCTACATGGATGAAGATACTCAGCAGATTAGTATCAATAACAGGAATCCTACTCGTCGTCAAAGTCAGGATGTCCGATCAATGGAAGATAACCTAGTGAGGTTACATTGCATTCAAAGTGGGCGTGGCCAGGTGCCACCACACAACTATGACAGTTGTAGCGTCTGTTCAGAAAGTAACCAAGGGTGTTACCTTGTGAGAACAGCTCTTCAGGGTCAGGTCGATCATGGAGAAATCCGTCCATATCCAGGTTCAGGACCCATCGTTTGGTCGCCGAACTACCTTGCCGAGCAAGTTGAGGATGTTTTTGCCATCATCCCTCTACTTGACGAATCTAGAGTTCCCAACTGGGAACGGATCATGGTTACTTATGATGGTCAGAAAAATCAGAAGGTTCCCATAGTCATCTATCTACCGGGGCCACTACCGTATGAATCAGTTAAGGCAATCCCTTACAAATACGGTGCAACAATAATCGAGAATGGAAAGGAAATTCCATTACCCTCCGTCGTGAATATCGCAGACGTCATTCGTGTAACACGGAGCGGTCGAATCTTCAACCGAGGAGTTGGAGAATCCAACAAAGAAAAGGAACTTCAGGCAGAAATTCCTGATCCACCAGTTGGTCAATCTAGTAATCCCGACTTTTCAAAAGACAAAGATGAGATGCTAAAGCTCATCCAAAGGAGTGAATACAACATTGTTGATCAACTGTTACAGACTCCTTCAAAGATCTCGGTATTATCACTGTTACTCAGTTCAGAAGCCCACAGGGAGGCTCTACAGAAAGTCTTGGAGCAAGCCTTTGTGGAACAGGATGTAACAATCAGACAGTTCGATAGTATTGTCTCTAACATCACTTCCTGCAATAATTTGGGATTTAGTGATGAAGAATTACCTGAAGAGGGTCGCCGTCATAACATGGTGCTCAATATTACAGTTAACTGCCAGGGCGATGCTTTAGCCAACGTACTGGTAGACACAGGGTCAACCCTGAATGTTATGCCGAAATCCACTTTGATGCAATTATCAGTCAAGGGCCCTCCGATGAGAGTCAGCGAGGTCGTCGTCAAAGCGTTCGACGGATCCAGGAAAACAGTTATCGGCGAAGTGGATCTTCCCATAACTATTGGTCCTCACACTTTCCAAATCACTTTCCAGGTCATGGACATCCGGGCAACTACAGTTGTTTATTAGGAAGACCTTGGATACATCAGGCTGGAGCGGTTACTTCAACCCTCGACCAGAAGCTAAAGTTCGTCAAGAATGATCAACTTGTCACGGTTTGTGGGGAACAAGCCTTGCTTGTGAGTAGCCTATCATCATCTACTTGTGTGGAACCCGAGGAGGTTATTGGAACTCAGTTCCAAGCACTATCGGTGAGCAAGGACAATCAGTTCAAAGAAGGAACTTCAATTTCTTCATACAAAGATGCTATCAAAGCGGTCGAGAGTACCGATACGACAGGATGGGGACGGCTTGTTGTTCCTATTGACAATAAAACAAAGAAGGGTCTTGGTTTTTCTGCGACCTGTACCCAGACAGCCGCCAACGATGAAAGTCTTCATCCACTTCAAAACTTCTTCCACAGTGGAGGTTTTCTCCACCCAGTGTCTCAGACAGTTCATGCTATCAATGAGGAAGATCCCTCTGACGCAGATGAAGAGTGGAAGTCCTATCTTAATGAGGACGGTTATATGTCTCAGGAAGAGGTGCCTATGCCTTTTTGCTTTCCTACAGAAAGTCTGAGATTTATACCAAGATCAAATGTCGAAATGATCTACGGAGATTGTGATCCGGAAGGATGTCGTGCTCCGCCAAATTCATTAGAGGGAGACACTCTGATGAAAGACAACTTTGACCACAATTACTATGGCCCGATGGATGGTCTGCCAATGTGGCAGCCTTACCCAGGAAACTTGGGGCAAGAAAGTCAGCCGAACAATGAAACTCAGCTGAGCGTCATTGAACAGAATACCTATGTCCCCACCACGTCATGGGATCAACACTCAGGTCATACTCAACATGAAGATGAATTCGCAACATTCGCAGGACTTGAATTCATCAACTATGCTTTTCCTGAGGTCAACGTCATCGAAAGGGATGATTTCTCCAGTTCCAAAGAAGTTTGGGACACTTTGGGACAACCAAGTGGAAAATACGACTTTATGGTCAAGTACACTGCTCCCGAAAGCTCTCGTATCAGGTTCGAAGACATCCAGCCAACTGGATGGGGAGATGTACCTGAGAGCACAAATGATATGCAAAATGCAACAGAGGAATCCTCCTACGACAATTCTACTTGGGAGACAGATTCCAACGATCCAGCTCCACCAGAAATCAGCGTCATTTCTGAAGACAAATCAAGGAAGGTGCCAGACTTTGTGATTCACCGAGGAGTTCGCCGCCAATGGGTTGCCATCGAGGTTCTGAAGGTCGTTCGTCAGTCAAAGTAATTGCCATCTTTAAACCTTTCACCCTGCCCAGGTGAAACGGATATTTTGATAGGGCTCGCTTTTTGTAAATTTCCCTCTTCGCTTTGCCCAGAGCGAGTGAGTTTTGTTTTATAGGGCTGTAGTTTCAAGATTCGACTTGTTCATTAATAAAATAACGTCGTTCTGTAATTTCCGCATTAATTGTTGTTTTCTCTTTTTGCTTTTTCAGAAAATGGTAATCCTAAAAAACATTCAAAAATAAAAACAAGCAGTAAAATCAAAACACTGCACACACTTGCATTTTCTCTATCTCTTCTAAACACGAATCATACCGTCATGCAGATTGCTTGTTTTATACCCCGTTGAAACATACGATCCGATGCCTTCTCCCAACTTTGAGTTCCCGTTATTCGAGGCTGAAGAAGAAAATGACAACGAAATTCCAAGAGAGATCTCCCGACTACTCAGACAAGAGGAAAGGTCCATTGAACCTCACAAAGAACCATTGGAAACGGTAAACTTGGGTTCAGAGCAAGAGAGAAAAGAAATCAGGATTGGGGCACTGCTCAGTCCAACTGCCAGAGAGGGTTTGATAAAGCTTCTCAAAGAATTCCCCGATGTGTTCGCTTGGTCCTATCAGGATATGCCAGGGTTGGATACCAGCATCGTGGAACATCACTTACCACTAAGATCGGAATGTCCGCCAGTAAAGCAAAGGTTGAGACGCACTCACCCGGACATGGCCATCAAAATCAAGGAGGAAGTACAGAAACAGATTGACGCGGGTTTCCTTGCTACGTCTGAATATCCTCAATGGTTAGCCAACATCGTACCCGTTCCCAAAAAGGATGGAAATGTCAGAATGTGTGTTGATTACAGAGATCTGAACAAGGCAAGTCCAAAGGACAACTTTCCTTTACCACACATTGACATGCTGGTTGACAGCACAACAAAGTTCAAAGTATTCTCCTTCATGGATGGATTCTCGGGCTATAATCAGATCAAAATGGCGCCGAAAGACATGGAGAAAACTTCGTTCATTACCCCATGGGGTACCTTTTGTTACAAGGTAATGCCGTTCGGTTTGAAGAACGTCGGGGCAACCTATCAAAGGGCCATGACTACTCTGTTTCATGACATGATACACAAAGAAATCGAGGTATATGTCGATGATTTGATTGCAAAATCAAGAACAGAGGATGAGCACGTTGAACATCTGTCAAAATTGTTCGAACGTCTAAGATAATTCAAGCTCCGCTTGAATCCCAACAAGTGAACCTTCGGTGTCCGTTCAGGGAAACTACTAGGGTTCGTCGTCAGCCAGAAAGGAATTGAGGTTGATCCTGACAAGGTCAAGGCCATTCAAGAAATGCCTTCTCCGAAAACTGAAAAACAAGTCAGAGGATTCCTGGGACATTTGAACTACATCTCCAGATTCATATTCCTTATGACCGCGACATGCGCGCCGATTTTCAAATTACTCAAAAAGAACCAGGATTGTGTTTGGTCAGAAGATTGCCAAACCGCCTTCGACAGTATCAAGGAATATCTATTGATTCCTCCGATTCTATCACCTCCAGTGGATGGAAGACCACTGATCATTTACCTCACAGTCCTAGAGGACTCAATGGGATGTGTACTTGGCCAACAAGACGAAACTAAACGGAAAGAGTCTGCCATTTACTATCTAAGCAAGAAATTCACCGACTGTGAAACTCGGTATACAATGCTTGAGAAAACTTGTTGCGCTTTGGCTTGGGCAGCCAAACGTCTTCGCCAATACATGATTCGTCACACTACTTGGTTGGTCTCCGAGATGGATCCGATCAAGTACATTTTCGAAAAACCTGCTCTCACGGGAAGGATTGCCCGTTGGCAGATGTTACTATCAGAATATGACATAGAGTACCATGCTCAGAAAGCCGTTAAAGGAAGTATTTTAGCCGATCATTTGGCTCATCAACCGATTGACGATCAAGAATCAATCGGGTTTGACTTCCCAGACGAAGATGTCATGTATCTAAAAATGAAAGATTGCGATGAACCGCTACCCAGTGAAGGGCCAGAACCAGGTTCCCAGTGGGGACTTATCTTTGACGGAGCAGTCAATCATTATGGAAACAGAATTGGGGCAATCATTGTTACCCCTCAGGGTTCCCACATTCTTTTCACTGCCAGACTTACGTTCAAATGTACGAACAACGAGGCCGAATACGAAGCATGTATCATGGGTCTCGAAGAAGCGATTGATTTAAGGATCAAAAACTTGGACGTATATGGCGACTCAGCCCTGGTTATTAACCAGATAAAAGGAGATTGGAACACATACCAATCAGGATTGATTCCTTACAAAGACTATGCAAGGAGGTTGTTACCCTTCTTCAACAGAGTCGACTTTCATCACATCCCTCGTGATGAGAATCACATGGCTGATGCATTAGCCACTCTCTCTTCCATGATTAGTGTAGGTCGATGGAATGACATACCTAAGATCGACATAATGCGCCTTGAACGGCCCGCTTACATCTTCGCGATTGAAGCAGTCATAGACGACAGACCTTGGTATCACGATATCAAATGCTTACTTCAGAAACAAGAGTACCCATCTGGGGCACTCAGAAAAGACAGGAAAACCCTCAGAAGATTGGCTGGAAACTTCTTCCTGAGCGGTGACACTCTTTATAAGAGAAATTTTGACATGGTCTTGCTCCGATGCGTCGACAGACCAGAAGCAGACATGCTCATGAAAGAAATTCACGAAGGATCCTTTGGCACTCACGCCAACGGACACACAATGGCGAGAAAAATTCTCAGGGCCGGGTATTATTGGTTGACCATGGAATCCGATTGCTACAAGTACATGAGGAAATGTCACAAGTGTTAGATATACTCCGACAAAATTCATGTACCGCCATCACATCTCAAAGTTCTTTCTTCCCCGTGGCCATTTTCCATATGGGGAATCGATATGATTGGTATGATTGAGCCCAAGGCTCCAAACGGACATCGGTTCATCCTGGTAGCCATTGACTATTTCACCAAGTGGGTCGAAGCAGCGTCATTCGCCAATGTAACCCGACAAGTGGTGGTCCGATTTATCAAAAACAATATCATCTGCCGTTATGGTGTTCCAAGTGAGATCATTACTGATAATGGATCTAACTTGAACAATAAGATGATGAAAGAGTTGTGTGCAGAGTTCAAGATTGAACACCGTAACTCATCTCCCTACCGACCCAAGATGAACGGAGCGGTAGAAGCGGCTAACAAGAACATCAAGAAGAACGTTCAAAAGATGGTTGTAACCTACAAAGATTGGCACGAGATGCTACCCTTTACTCTTCATGGTTATCGCACATCTGTCCGTACTTCAATAGGGGCAACCCCTTTCTCTCTAGTATATGGCATGGAGGCAGTGCTCCCCATAGAAGTAGAGATCCCATCAATTCGGGTATTGATGGAAGCGAAGCTCACCGAAGCTGAATGGTGTCAAAGTCGACACGACGACCTGAACCTGATCGAAGAGAAGCGAATCACGGCACTATGCCACGGTCAGTTGTATCAACAGAGAATGAAGAGGGCGTTCGACAAAAAGGTCCGACCTCGTGTCTTCAGGAAAGGAGACCTTGTGCTCAAGAAGATACAATCATTTCTCACTGACTCTCGGGGCAAATGGACCCCAAATTATGATGGCCCCTATGTGGTCACGAAAGCTTTCTCAGGCGGCGCCTTGAGACTTGCAACCATGGACGGAGAGGAATTTGCCTACCCCACGAATGTTGATGTAGTCAAGAAATACTTCACCTAAACTAAAAAAAAAAAACGTCTCGGTGGATTGAAAACCCGAAAGGGCGGTCCAGGCAAAAGTTAAAGACATGAAAAAAATCATCCCGATGGATTGGAAATCTCATAGTACAATCCAGGCAAAAGTTAGGGATAATGGCAAGTAACTATGTTCAACAGAGGCAAGTCCCTCACCAGTAGTTACATCATCTATCAGAGGAAATCTCCAGTCAAGGTCATCTTCGACAGAAGCTCAGGATGCCCCGAATTCAAAGTTGGTAGAAGGATAGTGGTCGTTATGTTTCAACGTAGCCCTTTTCCCTGTAAATTACCATTTTCTAACTTTGTATATACTCTTTGGAATCACGCGTTTAGCTGATCTCCATCTTATCAATAAAATTTGAGCCCTCGTGCTTTTGTTTGTAATTCTTTACTTGTTTTAGCTTTACAGAACGATGTTGTTTAAACTTAATCAGCGATTCTTGAAATAAAACAAAAATGAATTTACTTGTTAAACTTTTTCTGCTTTTAAATTAGAGATGGCATTTCTTTTGACTGTTGAACATCAGAAGAACATCGATCGCTTCTCCCGAAGTAAGCGAACTTCAAAGTGCAGAATCAAAATACTCCTTCTAAGCCAGTATGCCTGAATAAAGAGATCAACTGTGTCAGAGACCTTGTTTCGTCCGACACGCCTCGGCCGAGTTCTCATCTCCTAAGCCCGATCAACATAGCTCCCAACGGGACTATCTCTCCTAAGCAAGGTGGAATTTCTATTTTGAATCAACGGTACTTCTTCGCCCCGCGATGGTCGAGTATCCAATTGTGTTCATCCATTAGTCTGTATGTCGCGTCTGTTTTGTCAGCATATACATACGTACTTCATGCATTTTTATTTTGCGTTCACATTTCATATTGCATCACTATCACTCTAGTCGGTCTTGTCCCCTAGTGGTAGAAGTCCTCTCAATCGAGTTGTCAGTTCTTGCCTCGTCAGGAAATACTGTGGCTGAACAACCTCGCTTTCAGTTTAATTATGGAAAGAAGTTGGTCCTTGACCACTTTGATAACTTGAACCTCTGAAAAGCCAGAGAAAACCTTCAACAGATATCACTCTTCGCCATCGAAGATGATATCCTTGCTTTCCCGGATTAAGGAAAATCCACAGAGAAAGCCTCGTGATCAGAGATTCGGCGGCACGCCAGTTTTGCTCCGAAAAACCCTGCTGATGAAAAAGTCATCGGCACCTCAAAATTGGACCCCATCATATGGCGTTTCTCCGGGAAGATCCCGAGAAAAGTATGATGAAAGATCCCAAATGAAAACAGTCTCTCAAGAGACTCGCTTTCCCCAGTAGAAACAAATGGCGTCTCCAACAGAGAAGTTTGTACAACTCTACAATTCAGACGAATGGGTTCCCTAGCAAGTCTGACATCAAAACTTTTTCCACTCAAATGGCATCTCCCCAGGAAAATTCGGCGAGAAGTTTGAAGGAAAGCCGCTACGAATAGCGTCCCTTGTCAGTAAAGTTTATTGACAAAAGAAACTGAGACCAGTTCCTTGGTAGGAAACCAAGAACGAGGGGAAGTTCAAAAGAAACCGAGACCAATTCCTTGGTAGGAAACCAAGAACGAGGGGAAGTTCAAAAGAAACCAAGACCAGTTCCTTGGTAGGAAACCAGGATCGAGGGGAAGTTTAACTTTTCTAAGCATCATTGCTTAGCTAAAGAAGATGAATGCGTAAGCTACCATTCATAACCACCATCAAAATTTCGGGTATTCCGATATTTAATCCTCTTGCACCCCGAATGCCCGAATCCCTTCGTCATTCACACCTTCGGGTCCAAGAAGATTAAATAGGGGCATCTGTAATACCCCAAATTTTGACCACTTAGATTTCCCATCATTGTGAAAATCATCATCACAATATGGATGTACCTTTATGCTTCATTAGTCTCCCCATAGATGGATGAGCATCCACTACAATCAAAATTAGGGTTTCAAGCCCTCTCTGAGTGCTTAGACAAAGGATCAATCAAGAAATGACATGATCCTCAACTTGTCTAATCTCTTAAACATTCACAATGGATCAAAAAGGACTCCCACTTCAAGGATTAAGCACAAGGCTGCTACCTTCTAGGTGGATCAAGTCTCAAGATCGATAGTGTCACCAAATTAGGGTTTTGGTCGACCAGGGCCTCCAGATGGAAATTTTCATCTGGGCACAAGGAAATGAACCAAAACATAACCTAATATACTTCATGGAACCTCATGAACCCATGCATCAAGTCAATTTTTCCTCAGGGGATGCATTCATCAAAAATCAGGAATTAGGGTTTCTTGACCTAATTCACCCCTAAGTTGACTTTTGGGACAAACCATGAGCCAAGACCTCAAGAGATGATTTGAGGGTCTCTAATATACCATATTGGTCCATTTGGAACAATGGATTGATCCAAGAAGTTTGAGCAACAAGTCTCAATTTCATCTGCACCACAATTAGGGTTTTAAGGGAAAAGTCAACTGTAACTTTGACTTTTGACCAGGACATGCTCCCAAACCCTAATACATGATTGAATATACCCTATGACACCCATGGAACATGTCCATCAAGTTTGATTTAGGTCAAGGACATGATTTCCTGAAGAATTGCACAGTTTGGAATTCATCTGATAAAAAGTCAACTGTGCACAAAAGCCAACTTTGACTTTTTGAGATTTTTCACCAAAATGGATTTTTAACCCTAAAATGATGTTAATGTATGATTTGAATCATCATTCATCAAGAAAAATCAAGAAAAGTGAGATAACTTGTAAAAGGAGTAACCATAAAACTTAGAAATTTTTCTAAGTTAAAAATAAAGTGGCAAAGGTACCAACTTTGGAGGACCATAACTCCTAAACCACAAGGCCATTTTTTCTCATCCAAAGATGGATTTGTAGCCCTCATTATCACCTACAAAAACTTCAACTACAAGTCATTCCAATTCATTAAGGATTTTGAGTTATGGAGTGATCAAAGTGGCTGAAAAGTGAAAATGTCACTTTTTCCAACACTTAGTGAAATTTACACTAAGTCAGATTCTGCCTCACTTTTTGCCAAATGTAGGGGGATTTTTCACTTGGAATCAAAAGAGATCAAAACCAAACTTGTTCAAACAGTTGTTGTATCATGTAAAAGCTTTCCAAAATGGCCAAGAACATTGCCAAATTCAACCTACACCATGAGATACAACATTTCCAAGTTGCCTTGCTGAAATCTGTCAAGGTAAGGCAGAATTTGCAACTTTGGTCGATTTGCCAAAATCAGCCAAATTCAATTGCTCCTATCCACTTGGACACCTCAGAGGATTGAATCTAAAGGGGACAATCACTGAGCCAAGCCTCCAAGGTCCAAGGAACAAGGAATAGCATGTTGAACCTAGAGTTGCCAAAATAGGGACAAGACTTCAAATTTGGAATGAGGCATTCAATGGAACCATCAAGGTGGCATGGACTGAGCCATTCTCATCTGAAATCAGTCAAGACTTATCCAAGACCAAGGGGACCAAAGCTCTGTGCCCTAACCTCTAGTCAATGGCTAGAGGAGACTTGGATTTTCATTTGCCAACATTGGCCAAACCTACTTACCAGCTGCCATGCACTATTCCTTGCAAAACAAACTTGCTCTACTATAAATAGAGCTCAATTGTGGTCAGTTTGAGTACACCAAAGCCATCTAACAGATGCTTTCCTCAAAATATCTTCTTTCACTCTAATTTTGCCTTCTAAGGCAAGTCACTATCGGGTTTTGAGTTTGAGAGCAATTCCAATCAAACCAATCACTCACACACCTCACATACATCACATATGAGCTGATCAAACACTTAGATTACTTCTGAAACATCAATTTCACAAAATCACCAGCTGGTTGCTCAAAATTTCAAACAAGTTACAGCTGAGGTACCACAAAGTGATCCAGCCAATTTCAATCAAGTCCAACCATCCAAACACAATCCATAGGGTGTAGGGAAGCTGTTCAGATCATCAGAACTCATCTGTAACACCTCCAAATCAAAAATCACTTTGAACTTCCTGTCACGACTTGGAGGTAAGCACATACTTGGTCATCTCTCAATCTATGCATATTTCCTCGCACAATAATTTGGCCATATGTTCATAATCATGCATGGAATGTTTTCCCTCAATTAATTGCATTGTTTGAATCGTGTATCAAAAATCCTAGCCTTCATGCAGAAATTAGGGTTCTTGAGGTTTCTTCGTGATTTCTTGTTGTATGTTTAATTTAAATGAAGTTAAAGTACATAGACATGATCGTGAGGTTGAGACGAGCATAATGATATGTGGATTGCATGATATGATTACGTATTCATGGAGATTGGATAGAAAATGCAAATCTGAGAAACCAAGAACACGTGCGTGTTCTTCAGCTGTTCTTGGCGCCATTTTTGAATAATTCAAATATTTGAATTTTGTGATTTTGTTTAATTGATTCAAAAATTAATTTCTCTCTGAGTTTTAATGATTTTGAGTTGATTCTTTTTTAATAATTCACAAAAATGTCAAAATATTTTATTTTCACAAAAAATCCCAAAAATATTATTTATTTCATATAATTAATATTTTTGCAAAGAATTAATATTTTCATTGTTTTTGGCATTTTAAATATTTTTTCTACATTGATTTTGCAACTTTTAATGCTTTCTAATTATTTTGTAGGTCAATACTTAATTTTTGAAGCATTAATCCAAGATCACAATTTGTTTTCCATGTGTTAAACAATTTTTGATCATTTTAATTGAATTTTTATTCAATTAAATACATTTTGAAGACAAATTAGGGTTTTGGATTAATTCAACCCTCATAAATCATTTTCAAAACACTTTGGGCCTCTATTAGAGTGTAAGACCCAATCCCCCTTTTAACCAAAACATCTTGGGCCTCACTTATTGTATAAGTCCCTCTGCGTTAAAAGAAAACCTCGGCGCGATCGCCATTTTTTAAAACGAAAAAATCATTTGGGCCTACCCTGTGTTATAAGCCCCATTCTCTTTTCTCTAAACTTTTTGGGCCTCTTGAGAGAGTGTAAGACCCATCCCCCCTTGTACAAAAACTTTTTGGGCCTCATCCATTGTATAAGTCCCTCTGTACAAGTAAACGGCGCGATCGTCGTCCTTTTTTGAAATAAACCTGGGCCTACCCTCGAGTAGTAAGACCCATTTCTTTTTCTTAAAACTTTTTGGGCCTCTAATTGAGTGTAAGACCCAATCCCTTTTTTGACCAAATCATTTTTGGGCCTCAGTATATTGTATAAGTCCCGATACCGTCAAAAACAAACGGCGCGATCGTCGCCTTTTCAAAATAACCCTTGGGCCTCTCCTTGAGCTGTAAGCCCCAAATCTTTCTTTTTCAAAGCACTTTCTCCTTTGATTTTGAATATACTGTTGTTTTCAATCTTTCTTTGTTGAACAACTAACCAAACAGCATGGAAGCACTACAACCGAGTAAGTGGTTATCGCTTTCATTTACTGCTTTCATATTATAAACTGTATTGTGGGGCTGCTCACTGTAAGTCTCCTTTCATAAACTCATATCTACTGTGTAATAATAGTATAGATATTTCGAGTTTTCCCGGCTACTACGTCTAGAACTAGGTGACGCCGTTTCACTTATTCGTAGAAATAGACGCCTAGATCCCCAATAGGAGCACCAGATACAGTCTTCTCTTCGGCTGTCCTCCTTAGGAATCGTCAAGAAGCTCTACTCCCCAAGATGAATGTATTCTCCGTGAATGGCATCTTTGAGTTTCTTCCCAATTCTCGGACTTTCCTGACTTGATCTATTCCTTGTGGATAACTTGCCTTGAATGTCTCGGGATTTGGGTACCCACTACGGTCATAATCTTGGACCTTAACTAAGGAACCCTCTTTAAAAGCTAAAAGTCGCTGGATAGTAAACCTCGCACGTTTACCAGTGGTTTTTACCTTTAAAAGAGTTATCTCTCCTAATGGAAGGGAGATGATAGACCCACGGGCTTCTTAAAAGCATCGACCTCCTCTTGGCCATTATTCAAGGACACTACGGCTTCTTAGAAGTATTCACAGCCTCCTCTTAGGCTTCGTATAATGATCTCTTCCCCCGGGAATGATAGCCTCCTCTTGGGCTTCGTACAAGGACCCATCGGCTTCTTAAAAGTTTCCAGCCTCCTCTTGGGCTTCGTACAAATTGTCCCGACGACCTCCTAGAGGTATAGGAACAGAACCTAGTCATCCTCATAGAACAGTCCTTTCATAGAGTCTACTACTATTTCTCGAAGCATAGTACAAAAGATAAAACTCTAGACATGGACAGTCTAACTTCCTTGAGTCTCAAAGACATTCTCAAGTGACCCCTTCGTTAAATAGGAAGGAAACCCGCAGACTCGGACAGTCTCGACACCCTTTGGATTTCCCGTTTCCTCAAAGAGAAGGAAATATCCCTGATCCTCAAATTAAATCCCTGTGTACAGTGTTACTCATATAAGAACTGATTTTCTCTTTTAAAATCAGTATATTGGATCTGTCACTCAACTGAAACAGTTACAATAGCCTCCATCTCGGGCTTCGTGCGAGATACCAAAATTCTCCCTAGTGGAGTCAAACAACGTTTAGCCTCTCTCTCGGGCTTTGTACGAGACACATAAGAGACTCTCTCATTGAGTCGATCACCCTTTAGCCTCCATCTCGGGCTTCGTACGAGATACAAAGACTCTCTTGTTGAGTCAAACTTTTAGCCTCCATCTCGGGCTTCGTACGAGATACAAAAACACTCTCTTGTTGAGTATAAAAGATTCTCCTGTCGAGTCAAAAACTTTTAGCCTCTCTCTCGGGCTTTGTACGGGACACAAAATAGCCTCCTCTTAGGCTTTGTATAATGATTTTCCTAGCGGAAAGTAGCCTCCTCTTAGGCTTTGTATGAGAAAACCACTGGTTAATCCAATTAACCTTTTAGCATCAAAGTTGTGCCTCGTTCACAGTACACAAACATCAACAACTCCTTTCCCTTCATCTAATCGCTGTAAACGGCAAGCCTCTGGATCATCTACATCCATGCCACTATCCCTCTTTTAGCATGAGAAATTCCTAAGGAAAGATGGCATTGCTCTACACTGAGTTAAAGTCTTCTCCTTCAGGTTAAAACCCTTTCTTTGGAAATTATGGCATTGCTCGGATCCGCGTATCCCAGTTAAAGTAATTCTCCTTCTCCCTCTTTAGAGATGACAAATTCTCTCTAAAGTCGAGGTCTTTCAGCTTCACGTCTTGGGCTTTGAACAAGACACAAATAGTCCTTTTAGCTTCACATCTTGGGCTTTGAACAAGATACAAATCACCTTTCGCTTCACGTCTTGGGCTTTGAACAAGACACCAAAAACCAATTTCCTCCCATAGAATAGGAGGAACTACGAACGCTCTGATTTCCCTGTTTCGGTAAACAGGAATACGTAGGCATAAGATCGAAGGAAAAGATCTTAGCGAGCGCAATCAACAAAAAACCCAAATCCCATATCTCCGTCAATTAAAAGCAGTAATTCAAAAGTATCAGTCCTAACATCCTAACCCTTGTTCCCCATCAGAAACCCTTCGCCTAGATTAAAAGAAAGAAAACCGTATTGGCGAAAATACAAATAACCAGTACAAGGCCCCCCACATTGATAGCATCCGTAACTTAACAGACCGCTGTTTAAACTCAGTATGCAAGCAGGGTTAATTGGAGACATCTATTTCCCTTCCTTATTCAGCTCACAATAGGATAAAAAATGAATCGACCTGTAGTTTTAAGCTCAAACCACAGAGAGCAACCAGCGCTTAAGAACCGCGTCCAAAATCGCTCGCTACAGGCCCCCCAGAAGGAATTTTTCCATGAAGAAGAAGAGAACATTTTGTAAGAAGAATATTAACTTTTCCCTTCCTCCTGTTTTTGAGTCAGAGGAGAGCCCTTTTCCTCCGGAAGCTTCTTACTCTATTGATGAGTCAGATGTTGTTAGAAATAATTCAAGATGTAAGGTTGGGTTGGATAGAGTACCTTTGAAAATTTTGGGTTCGGTTAAACTATTGGGGTTGGAAGTTGAGGAAGATGTAGAGGCTTTGGAGAAAGTGGTCAGAACCCTTGAGAATAGGGACAAATCTCAATTAGCTAGTAGCAAGGCTGTGGACAAACTGGTTTCATGATTATTGTAACATATAATGTTCGTGGGTGTAATCTTTCTCTTAAGAGGAGGAGAATTAGGAAAACTTTGTTGGATGGTCAAGCTGACTTATACTTGATTCAAGAATCTAAGGTCAAGCTCATGAAGGATTCTTTAGTCAGAAGTTTATGGGGTAAAGGAGGATTCAAATGGTCAGCTAGTTGTTCAAATGGTGCATCTGGAGGTATTTTGACAATTTGGAGGAAAGGAATTTTGCAATCTATTAGCTCTTATAAAGGATCTGGTTTTTTGTGCTCTGTGTTTTCGTGGAACAACACCACTCTTTATGTGGTCAACGTTTATTCGCCTTGCTCAGTAAGGGATAAACGTAAGCTTTGGGAGGACATTATCGTTTTTAAAGCTAGGAATCCAGGTGGCCGATGGATATTGGGTGGAGATTTTAACTCTGTTAAAAGTATGGATGAAAGGTGTGGCATCAGCTCTTCTCCTGCTCGCGAGTGCGAAGAATTTAGCTCCTTCATTAGAGACTTGGAGTTGGTTGACCTTCCCTTCGTAGGTAACAGATATTCCTGGTTTAATTCTAATGGTAAGTCTTATAGTAAACTTGACCGTTTCTTAGTAGATGAGACTTTGATTGATTGCTGGGATTTTAAGGCTCAATCTGTTGGCAAGCGGGATGTCTCCGATCATCGCCCTGTTTGGCTTAAATCTAATAACAGCGATTCGGGTCCTAAGCCTTTCCGTTTTTTTAACAGTTGGCTGGATCATAAGGAATGTAAGAATTTCATTAGAGATTCGTGGAATTCTTTTTCTTTTCATGGATCTCCTTCTTTTGTGGTTGAAATGGTGGAACACTAACGTGTTTGGCTGGTTAGATCTCAACATTGACTATTATGCTGCGAATTTTAATGAATATGATGAATTGTTGGAAGGAGGACTAGAGGGTTTGTCTGAGTCTCAACTGAAAAATCGAGGAGAGGAGCAGGAAAAATTATGGTGTAACTTGAGACATAAAGAGAGTTTTATTCATCAAAAGCCTAGATTTAATTGGATCAAAGGGAGAGATGTTAACAGCAGATTTTTTTATTCCTTTTTCAAGTTCAGAAACAGGCAGAATTTCATTAGCATAAAAGGCTTGGACGGTGAGTTGCTGGAAGGTCCTGAGTTGGTTAAAGAGGCAGCTTATCAGTTCTTCAAACTGAAATACGAAAAGGATGATTGTGTGAGACTATACTTCAATCTTACTGACTGTTTCAAACTTTCAGAGGATGATAGGGTCAGGCTGGATTCTCCTTTCACTCTTGAAGAAATTAGGAGAGCTGTCTTTGATTGTGATGGAAATAAAGCTCCCGGTCCCAACGGATTTTCGTTTAAATTCTTTAGGGAATACTGGGATATCATAGGGTCAGATTTCTCCAATTGTATTTTACACTTTTCTCTGACTGGTAATCTCCCCAAGGTTTTATCTTCTTCGTTTTTGGCGCTTGTCCCGAAACAAGAAAGTCCTCAAAGTTTTGCCGAGTACAGACCTATCTCCTTGGTGAGTTGTGTCTCTAAAGTGATATCCAAACTTATGGCTACTAGAATTTCATCAGTGATATCCAACTTGGTTTCTCTTATCCAAACGGCATTCATCCCAGGCAGAAATCTTTTGGATGGAGTCCTGCTTGCCAATGAGGTAATCGATATGGCTAATAGGGAAAGGAAGCCATGCCTTCTTTTTAAGGTTGACTTCGCTCAGACCTACGACTGCGTAGATTGGAAGTTCCTGTTACACGTCCTCAAATCTATGAATTTTGGTATGAATTGAATTAGGTGGATAGAAGGAAATATTTGTAATAGTTCAGTTTCTGTTTTGATTAATGGTTCGCCTTCCAAAGATTTTGAGGCCTCTAGAGGTTTGAAGCAGGGCGACCCACTCGCCCCTTTCCTTTTCACTCTTGTGGCTGAATCCCTTGCTATTATGATCAAAAGAGCTTCTGCATTGAATATGTTTTCTGGCTTTAGATTTGGTATTGGCGAAACAATTGATATGCTACAATTCGCTGACGACACCCTAATTTTTAGTGATGGCAGGTATCATAATCTTTAGGCAATCAAGTCTATTCTTCGAGGATTCGAAATGGTGTCCGGTTTAAGAATTAATTTTTCCAAGAGTTGCTTATTTGGTATTGGTATCGAGGAGGATTTTTTAAGGGCTGCTGCTTCTTTCCTTTTCTGCAAGACTGGTGCGTTTCCTATGAAATTTCTGGGAATCCATATAGGAGGCAATCAAAGGAGAACAATGTTTTGGAAGTCCATAATTGACAGTATGAAGGAAAGGTTGAACTCTTGGGTTGGCAGAAACTTTTCTATTGGAGGAAGGGTCACATTAATTAACTCGGTCTTGGGTAACTTACCGATTCATCATTTTTCCTTCTTCTTGGCTCCCTCGAAAATTATTAAAGAATTTATTGCCATACAACGCCGGTTCTTATGGTCGGGTATGGCGGATAAAAGTAAGATAGCATGGATTAAATGGAGTGATTTATGTCAACCCAAGGACAAGGGTGGGCTTGGTTTAAAGAACATTCGATTGTTTAACAAAGCCTTGCTTACCAAGTGGTTGTGGAAGTTTTTGAAAGGCGGTAACAAAATTTGGCGAAACTTTATGGTTGTTCGGTATGGGAACCTTGTTTATTGGGTGATGAACTCAGATCCGAATAATTATACCAAGGATGCTTCATTATGGATGAGGGACATCCTCTATGCCAAGAACAGTGGTGATTCTCCTAATTTTAATTTGTGCGTTAAACCGGTGTTAGGTAATGGCTGTAACGTTCCTTTCTGGAATTCTATTTGGTGTGGATCTCTTCAGCTGAACCTTTCCTTCCCAAATCTGTTTGATGCTGCTGTGAAATGAGAAGGAGTAGTAGCAGATTACGGTTTTTGGCACGAAGGGCTTTGGCTGTGGAATTTTGATAATTGTTGGAAGCAAGGGTCCATTGTCGAACAGGATATGAGGTCTTTTTTGCAGGTGCTTACTGATGGTAGCAGATTGATGCGGATTGAGAAGGATTCTTGGGAGTGGAAAGAGGATCAGAGCAAGGAATTTTTGGTTAAAAGTTCTTACGATTCCTTGTCTCATTCAATACATGCGCTCATCTGCAACAGTCGGAGATCTTGCTTTTGAAAGTGATTTGGAAGACTAAAGTTCCATTGAAGATTCAAATTTTTTCTTGGAGATTAGCTCACGATAGATTGCCGACTCATTCCAATCTAGCGTTTAGAAGTGTTATCTCTTCTTTTCAACATAAGGAGTGCGTGTTGTGTTCCCGTGACGAAGAGGATGCTTCACATCTTTTCTTAAATTGTCCGAGAATTCAATCCCTTTGGTTGAAAGTTTCTAGTTGGTTAGGCGTCCAACCGATCATCGCGGATAGCATAAATAGCAATGTGTTGTTATGGGTTTTGGCTCTTTTTCATAAAGGGAAGGAAGACATGAGCTATTTTATTTGGATTGTTTCAGCTTGGTGTATTTGGAATATGAGGAATAACATTATCTTCAAAGGCCTAGTTTGGGATGAGGATGAAGTTTTCAACTGTATTTTTTCTATTTCTTGGAGATGGTTAGAAATAGGTTGTAAGAGATGTAATTTTTATGATTGGAAGTATCATCCTTTAGATTTCTTGTAGTTTTCTTTGGGTTGTTTATTCCCTTCTCCCTTTGATTGGCTTTTTGTAATGGGTTGGAGAATCCTTGTTTCTCCCTTTTAATACAAATAGCTTATAAAAAAAAAATCATTACCAAATTTTTAATTTATATAAATATTAACAAAATTTTTAATCATTACATAATTTACAAAATTGTTAATCATTACCAAAGAGGCCAACAAATTTTAATAATGCATAGTAAAACTGTAATTAGTCTTAATGTAAATGTCATATTCTCTAACATAAACAAAACAACGTAACTATAATACCAAAAACTTAAAATAAACACACTAAAAATCTGTAGATAGTAGTGATTTCTCTGTTTTTGTTCGTTATTGTTGCTGAGGCCCTAACCAGGATGGTGAGAAAATCTATAGATAATGGTGATTTCTCTAGTTTTTCTCTTAAAATTGGGTGTATGGTCGATATTCTACAATATGTCGATGACACTCTGCTGTTTGGAGAAGGGAATTGGAAGCATATATGGGCTTTGAAATCTGTTTTAAGGGGATTTGAAGTTATTTCCGACCTTGGAGTCAACTTCTTGAAGAGCAGCTTAATTTGGTTTCAATACTAATTTGAATTTCTTGACAACTGCATCCAATTTTTTGTCTTGTAGGATTGAAGATTCGAAGTTTAATTTTCTTGGCATCCCGATTGATATCAACCCCAAGAGGATTTCTTCTTGGGATTTCTTGATTCGTAAAATGAAGAATCAACTTTCTAATTGGAGAGGCGGATTTCTAAGTTTAGGTGGCCGCATTACTCTCTTAAGATCGGTTTGGTCCAGCTTACCGGTGTTTGTTTTATCTTTCTACAGAGCTCCTAAGAAGGTGCATAGAGATATCACGAGGTTGCAAAATGATTTTCTTTGGGGAGGTGCAGACAATAATAGAAAGATTCATTGGGTTGGGTGGGAGAACATGTGTACGCCTCTAGATTTTGGTGGTCTAGATCTCAAGAGGATCCAGGAGTTCAACGTCGCATTGCTTCTAAAATGGAGATGGAGGATTTTGGAGGGCAAAACTGCTTTATGGAGAGATGTTCTTGTTGCTAGATATGGTGCCATCTCCCAACATATATCTTCCTCGGATAATCGTTCTTGGTTCAACACCAGTTCGGTTTGGTGGAAAGATCTTCTTTCCTTGGATAAATCTACAGCAGTGTCAGCGTTTGTTTTGAATTGCAGGTTCACTTTAGGTAATGGCTCTTTGATCCCGCTTTGGTCGTCGGTCTGGACGGGACAAGAGAGATTGAAAGACGAGTTTCTAGATCTTTACTCAGCAGTGCTAAACATTTGATGGTGGCCGAAATGGGAAGTTGGAATAGTGATCAATGGTCTTGGAACAATTTTGGAATTGCGGCGCAGAACCTTGTTTCTTTACAGGAACGACTTCAGTCTTTTAGGAATGGTTTTGCTACTTTTCTCCTTCCAATACTGTGTCAGATTCACTTGTGTGGGAGCCTGATAAGGTTACAGGTTATACTACAAATTCTGGTTATCACCTTCTTTGTTCTGATTTAAATTCCCTTCTGATGGATGACGACAATCAACGCCTCTTCAAGGTTTTATAGAAGCTGGCTATTCCTTTTAGAATTAAAGCTTTTGGCTGGCGCGGTTTTCTCGATAGGCTTCCTACCAAATCTCAACTGATTCACCGCGGTGTTAATTTGGATAACCCGTGCTCTTTCTGTCACAATGTCTGTTTGCTTGGAAAATTCGCAAACAACCGCTGATCTCCTAATTTATGAAAAATTAGTTTGCTTACAGGACCGATCAAACAAATCCTAGGACAGTGTGCTTTAACAATCTTGACAATTTGTGTTAAAAAATCTTTTGTTTATTGAATTCATCATTGTTTTCATCAACTTGTATTTTTTGAAAAAAGTAATAAAAACTTTGCTTCTTGAAATAAATGGCGAAATGTAAATAACTTGCAAGAAAGAAAATTACAGAAATGTAAAGGGAATTGTAAATGAAGAACTTAAAACTTTTATTAAAATGCAAGGAATGAAAACTGGTCTTTTTCAAACGTACACTTTCTCAGTAACTACTATTTTCTCTCTCACGATTACTTTGAATATTTCTTGAGTGATTTGTACAAATTTTGAACACACCCCAAAATCTAACACTAAGACTCCCTATTTATATACAATCGAAATAACTACCAATAACAGCTATTTCTCCTAATGGTGACAAATGGCAATCTGCATGCATTCGTCAACTAGATGTATTCCACGCGTCCTATTTAAAAATTGAAACTCCCTCCTAAATTTGAATTTCAAACATCTGTCGGACGAGGCCTATCACCCCCCTGTAGAAGTATTTCTAATACTTAGAAAAATCTGCCAATGCTTTCCTTTAAGTAACATTTGCCTTCGACTGACTTTCTCCCATCAAAAACACATTCCTGTCAAAATACCCTAGCAGATTTCCAAATTTGTTCTAAACAATTATCTAGGCCTCGAAATTAGCAACCTACAATGTGCAGGAAAATTTTCTGTATATTGTTCTTCATTGCCATCTCTCTGTTAAGGTTTGGCAGGAGGTTTCTACTTGGGTTAGGAATTCGGTTTGTCTCGCATTTGACATTCGCGATCACTTCTTATTATGGGTGTCTCACTTCATTAGGAATAAACGCCGCGAGAGGAATGCTGGGTTTATTTGGTTCGCAGTGGTGTGAAGTTTATGGTTGGTTAGGAACGGCGTGATTTTCAAAGACGAATCGTTTAGCTTGTCGGATATTGTTTGGAATATCAAAGCTTTGGCTTGGAGGTTGACTCTAATAGGTGATATTACTCCTTCCAATTGTAACTTTTATAACTTTTGCAAAGATCCTTTGCTCTTTTTATGTTAAGTTTTAATTGGTGTGTAATTTCTCATTTTGCCTCGCGGCTTCGTTCCGCCTTTTGTAATCGGGATTGAGTACCCCTAATGCTCCGTTAATGAATTCCTTGCTTACAAAAAATCCCCCAAAATAATCCTTTTGCTTCAAAATATCAACAAGCACAATCTAGTTAAGGACATCTAAGGACACAAACCAAGAAAACAAACTAGCACAAGCTAAACAAAGACAACAAAGAACCAATAACAAAAAACCAATATTAAAGACTCCATGACAAACACTTCATCAATCAACATCTATGTCGTGAACATATAAAGCTTCAGATGATACCCTAGTCATTGGATGAAACCTTCTACCATATATCTCCTTATAACCACCCACTATTTTATAGTTATCAAGATTAACAACATCAAAATCAATAGCTTTATCAATGGAAGCACCGCAAAAATAAAACATTCCAAGAAAAATCAAAGTTTCATTATTTAATAATTATCAATACAAATAATAAGCACTTAGTTGAGCATTTTAGTGTCAAAAAATAAATAAAATGAGAACTAAAATAGAACATAATAAGAATCAAAATTTTATTATCATAATGAGAAACAAACCCCTTTGTGTAAAACTTACCTTTTAACTTTAGAACCCGACTCTGATGACAACAAGTAATAGAAAATAGAAAAGAATGTATTCTCTATGTTTTGCAATAAAAACTTTTCCTATTATGAGTGAAAATAAAGAACAAAGCAGAGACCAATTAATGTCTTCAAAATGAGGTGTTTGTGGTTATGTAAAAAATGAATATTAGGGTTTGAAGAAATGAGGGTTGTTTTAAAAGTATGTCTACTAAATACCATGTTAATATTATTTTAATTCCAAGTAAAAAATAATTTTTTTAAACAAAAAGCCTGTGGGTAAAACTCGCCCCGCCCCGCCCCGCCCTCGACCCGTTTTAAAAGTGGGTTAGGCGGGGCGGGCCAACTTAAGACACCGAGCCGAAAACCTCGCCCCGGCCCGCCAAAAATGGTGGGTTAAACGAGCGGGCCCAACCCGTTTTGCCACCCTTAACTGAAACGGTCCCCCACAATCCAAGTTTAGTATATTGTATCATTGATGGACCTAACTAGTAAGTGTACAAGTCTCGTTAAAGTAATAAAATAATTCTTCTCAACAGGGATTGCGAGTTAAAACAAGGAAATATCAATGCGATTTAAACTACATAATCGAGGTGGTTTCAATAGAGATTTATTGTGAAAATAAGAACGAGAAAATTAAGGGAGTAAAGTTCGATATGGAGAGACGATTAGAACTTTGTATCAAATAAATTGTAATTAAGTTATACTCTCACATCGAATTTAAAATACCACCAGACTCAATTTCTTGGTGTAAAACTCACTAACTTACACAATAATTCTCTAATTCCTTAGGCCGATTCAAAGTTAAACTAGGCGTTAATAAGTTCGTTATTCAAAAGTCACAACTTATATTATCTATTCCTAGTTAATTACTAAATCGAATAATTATCCTAATTCGGGTCGGTAGACTTACGAACAATAAACCCTACTAATCTGATATCAATTTGTGTGCTTGTCAAAACACAAACAACATTAAGCATAAGAACAAATAAATAATGATTATATCATAAAAAAATTCAAAAAATATCAAACAATCATATGATCCAACATACTACAATTAGGTTCGTCTCAAAATATCTAATTTAAAAATAACTTAGCTATTCATAGTGTCAATAACAATTACCATGAGTTAATAAGAATTCATCATTAAAATCAATATAAAATATGCTCTCCCATAACTCTAATGCTCTTTAAATCAGTGCTCCAAAACTCCTCGCTGTCACTTTCTATCTCAAATTCAGAATTCTAAAAGATTAGTCAAATTTTCCTTTTAAAGTTGCTAAAAACGTGTCAAGAAATCGCATCATCGTGCCTGCGTTGGTATCCATTGCGAACGCGATGTGAGGTCATCGCGCCCACAATGTCAGCATCGTGGCCGCGAGAAAAACAAAGGCAAAATATATTATTTTCTTCCTTTTTCTTCAAATTTTCTCTAAGTCGCAAATTTCTCACTCTTTATTATTTTTGCTCATTTCTTCCACATTTTAACTTGGCTTTTTCTAATTATTCCACCAATTTGTCCAAATTTTCTTTTGCTCATTATTCCACCGATTTGTCCAAAACTTCTTGCATATATTATGTAATGACCGAGTGTCATCACAACCCTAAACTTACTCTGTTGATTGTCCTCAAATAACTTGTCTGCACACTAAACATTTCAGCAGAATCAAAATGCATACCCTTACCAATGAATGTCACATTTCTTCTTTTGATCAACATGTCTCCTCTCTTCTTCAATCCAATTAACTCAGAAAAGTTCTTCCTAACATACAAGTACTCAACCTATCTCTCATCTCACTTTTATTCACTTAATTTGACAAGGTAATCACACAATCAATGTACAGTAGCATTTTACAATGAGTTTGTAAAATTTCTGTCAGAGTCATATTTGAACACACACTTTTGAGGTCTTTTTACGGTTGTAACGTGGCTTATGTCAGGGTAGAATATTTTGGGATATTAGGCTTAAACCTTTGGATTTAGGTACCTAGTTTTCCTTATGTTGAATGTTTCCCTTCATATCACTATTTTTCTTGTCAATCGGTTATAGGGAATTCAATTTATTGGTCTTATTCGTCTTTTCTTTTTCACAACTTTTTTAAGAAGTCATTTTTATCTTCTTATTTTTCTTTTTCTTTTTCTTTCTCTAGTACCCCAACCCCAAACTTAAATGTTTCTAACTTCCAAGAGCAACCCCAAACTTATTCTTTTGCATCACATAAGGAAAATAAATTTTTCTACCAAACTCCAAAGAGAGTGAAAAGATTTAATCTTTTAAGTCAAATGGCTATATAACATGCTATGTCACCAAAAGAATGACTAAGGCTCAAAGTGCTCAGCAAGAGATATAATGATTTTAATTTAAGTTGGCTTAAAAAGGCTCAAAGTTTTCACATACAACTGCCTCAGTGTGTATACATCAGACCTATAAACTAAGTAGAAACAATGCAAATTCTAGAAAATAACTAATGTACGGATACTCCCATAAGAAGGAAAAGTGAATAATAGAATTATTTGGCTTAAATCTTACTAGATGAGGCACCTGGAGATTGAGTACAAGTAGTTGACTTCTCTTTTCTTCATCAAATGTCAATCTACAAGAGTGTTTCAATGTTGATCACCTTTGTTCATTCTTTTTTTGGTGACTTTGCTTTTCCTTTTTCATACTGGCATTGGTAAGGTAGAAAATCAAAACTGACATAAACAATAGTAGCAAATTGATTCATTAATTCAAAGTAAGAGAAGTAGAAAGGGAAGAGCATTTTCGAGAGCTAGCTATTACTCGTCCTTGGATCATATTACAAAAGGGAAATAAAACAAAAATGCAAAAAAAAAACTCCTAACCCACGTGTTATAAGAGTTGTAGTATTCATGCAATCGATCCATACCATCCTTGAAATATTAATTTTTCCTGTTCCGGGTTGTCCTCATTTTAGCCCTTAGGTTTTTCAAGGCTTGGTCTTGCTCTCTAAAACATGTTTCCATTGCTTCAGTAGTTAGAAATTGCTCCCTTAAGTTCAGAATCAACATATGGTCTTTGTGCTCATTATAGAAAGCCTGGTAACTTGGTATGAATCTGGGTGGTTTGCAATACAAGTTGGGTGCCATTTCGATACTCGTCATGCCTAGATAATACTCCCCTAGCCTTTACAAGCGATCAGTTGCTTGTTGTTGTTGCTGGACTCCCTATGGTTGATTAATCTCTGGATGGTAGAATTGATCTTACTTTTCTTGTTGTGCTTCTTGGTCTCCTTCTTTTGTTGGTTGTGTGGAGATTCTTCTCATGGAACTTTTGTTGAATGACAACATATGACTCACCATCACATCATCAAGGTGACTTGGAACTCCAACTAACCTGCACAACTCAGTAATAATGGAAAAATGCCCACAAGTTCGTTGTGGTGCGTCAACCATAAACTCAATATTATCAGTAATCAAAAACCCAACATCAATAGGCTCTTAGTTTAAAATTTCCATCGGAGCATGACACCGCTTCACAATGAACTCAGATTGGTTGGAAGAGGATTCTAATGTTTGCACAATAAAAGATGTCCATGCCCTTGGTGTAAAGTGCATCTCCTGAGTGTGCAACCACAATGGTTTCCCGTTCATAATTACCCGTTCAAACCCAGGTTGACAAAATTCTTCCAACTTCGTCTCATGCATTCTCTCAGTCAAACTAATATCCCTACTATTTTGGATGTTGTACCTATGAGGAGGTTGAAGATGAAGTAGAGAATTAATTTTATAGGGGTTGTAATCAATACTTTTATCTCGCATGTATGAGGTCTAATGTTTGAACGAACACAAGGCAGCATTGACGTAGAACTCGAACCCAATAGATTGGTTGGTTTCTTTGATCATGCTATTCAACCTTATCCAACCTATCTCTTCCAATATGATGATCAATTCTTCATATCCTTCCAAGTTTTCAACGTCAATTTCTCTCTCTTTCACCACCTTGAAGTCTTTGACCTTGAGATATTTTTCAACATTGACTTGTGAAAATAAGAGGTAGTTTGGGAAGAGAGAAGCATATTGAGTCGGAGGTGTAGATAATGTGAAAGCTTGTAAGATTCAGCTTCTTTTTGGTGCCATGGCTCTACAACAAATTTGACTTAGCAACAACAAAAATATGCAAGCAAAATGAGTAGAAAAGAGTAGAGTAATGTGGTTGTAAGAATGAAATGATGAAAATGTCCTTTATGGGCTCTGCAAAGCGTCCATCACGGCCGCATTAAGGTGCATCGCGACCACAATGCCCAACGCTATGCTATGACGGTCACTTTCAACGTCTCCATCGCAACCGCGTTAAGATGCAATACGACCGTAATGCCCAACTCTATGCTCCAACGGTCACTTTCAATGTCTCCATCGAAACTACGTTAAGATGCATCGCGACCGCGATGAAACACCAACATGACCACGATGGACTCATCGCGCACACGTGAATTCCAATAGCAATTCCTTTGTTTCTCCTTCATTTTTTCATGTTTGCTCTTTTTCACTTCTTTCTTTTTCCCTTTTTTCCTAATATCTCCTTCTCTAAAAATATGCTACAAAATTAATAAACTATTAAAAGAAATAAAAGCAACGATAAAATAAGACTTCACGAAATTTAAATTGCAATAAAAATAAAATTTGATAGGTTGTCTCCAATTAAGCGCTTCTTTAAGGGCATTAGCTTGACTCTTTTATCTAATGCTCTACGAGTACTAGAGATACGTTCTCCGATGCTTTTTCACTTCTCACATAGATCTTTAGTCTCTTGCCTTTCACAGTAAAAATTCATAAATTTCTTGGATCTTTTAATTCTACCGAACCACCTACAACGACTTTGTTAACAATAAAAGGACTAGACTCCCTAGAATTCTACCTACGAAGTGACCCTTTCAAGCGAGATTTATACAGTAAGACCTTTTGTCCAACATGAAATTTTTTACCAGCTTCTTTCCATGATGCCCTTTAGATATTATGTTTACTTGGTAAGACTTAGGGTTTTTTGTGTGATTCATTGCTTCAAACACATTAAAGATAACTTTTTCCTTATTAAAACACAATGTTAACTCACCCACATCAACATCAGTAAGAGTTTTACCAGTTTCTAGGAATGGTCTTCCCATCAATAAGGGGGTCTCAGAATCTTCAGGCATGTCAAGAATTACAAAATCAGTTAGTAACAATAACCCATCGACTCTAACAATGACATCTTCAAGAACTATATAAGGGTATGTGATAGAACGATCAACACAATCTTGTTCGTCCCCTCTGCTTAGGCTCGAAGGTGAGTCTAATTCTTTTATTTTTCATGTGTCCCATAGCGGTAAAATTTTGGCTTTTGTTGTCTTATTGGATTAGTCTTGACATTTTAGCTCAATTCTTTTTTGTTTGTGACCATTTGACATGATTCTTGCTCTTGATCCGACTTAAGGTTAATAAGAATATGTGTTATCTATTTTAGTTGTCTATGGTTTGGTCTATTTGCCTTGTTAGGGATGAAACACCTACTTAAGGGAGGCTGAAAAGGTGAGTCTGAGATTGTTGCTTTGGCTCAAAAAGATCTCCCGGGTATGGTTTGGTTTTAGAAGTGCAGGGAAGTTAAGTTGTAATTGAGGGGATTGGTTGTTGGATCCTATCTTGCTTTCTAGCTTCCTCTTTGTAATTCTCATTGTATATAGGTTATATATATAGGTTGAATATCCCTAGTATTCACTTATATTCAATAATTTGATTATAAAAATAAATAAATAAAAAGTTTTGTGGTTTGAAGAAAAATTCATAAATTTGTTGTATTCATTTTTATAGATCTAAATTTTAGTTGTAGCTACAATCTATCACACTACCAATAAGATATTTTTGCAAAGATTATGCAAATTTCTTGGTCTTGGTTGGAGTATAGTCCTAAATCCTTAACCAAATGTAGTTTTTATAAATGATATAAGTCTCATCTTGATTTTCTAAAGTAGGAGTGTTCTGTATATGTTTTGGGAGTGTTGGTGTTTTATACTTGTAAATGAATTGGTGTTCTCTTAGTATGTCTTATCAATATATTGTTACTTATCCAAAAAAAAACACCTATTTTGCTTATATTCTATTTCATGTCCACAATTGCGAGTTTTTGTCTTAATTTTAAATTTAAAATATCCAATTTAATAATATCAACATTATGGAAAATGAGCCATGTCTTACATTACCAATACCAACATATTATTTCTCGTACTAATACAAAATATTTCATTTATGCTTGTCTAATAAATTGAGACAAGTATATTTTATTGAGCACATAAGAAAACTAAGATGTACTATAATATATCAATAATTAAAATAATTATATAAGCTTCTTTTTTCGAAAAAAAGTCCTCAGGTGCCATAGTTGTAACCCTGTTACTGAGAAAGTGACAAAATACGAAACAAAAATCCACAAGAACATTCTATTGTCAGTTATCCAGTTGAGCTCCAACATTTCTGTGTTTCTGAAAGAAAAAAAAAAAGGAAAATAAAGTAAGAAACATAGGCTTAAAAATTAAAATAATAATTAAAAATGGACAAACAAATCACTTACCGTTGGAGAAGATAAGACATCTCATCTTTAATAGATAATGCAGTTTCATGTAACATTTGTACCTCATATACCATTCTCTGTCAAATGTTAAGAAAATCAAATCAATCCATATTTTTTTATGACACAGATTTTCACAAAGAAATAGAAAAATGAGATCCTATAATATAACAGTAAAATTGGGTTACATTAACAATAATAATATTACAGTTCCTTAAACTCTGTTGATTAAGCATTTAATTTAGTTTATGAATATGTAACACACAAAATGACTAAGGGTAAGAAGGGACCAAGACATTGTTTTAGAGTCTGTTTGGTAAGACCATAAAAAGAGCTTTTAGCTTGTAGCTATTAGCTTTTCAGCTCATTTTGATTAAAAAACTCTGTTTGGTAATGCATTTTAGTTTTTAGTTTTTAGCTTTTTAACTAGCTTTTAGCTTTTTTTTCAAAAGCTATTTGAATTAGCTTTTGAGCTTGTAGCTTTTAGCTTATGACTTTTTATTCCAATTATACACTTATTATTTTAACTATATATATATATATATATATATATATATATATATATATATATATATATATATATATATATATATATATATATATATATATATATATATACACACACATAATATTTACTATTAAAAAAGTGATTTTAAAAGATTGAATTTAGGGAGATTTTGAAGAATGTTATAGAAGATTTTAGATATTATTTTTATTTATTAAATATAAATTATATAATTAATTTAAAAATAGTGTTGATAATTCTTAAATTAGTGAAACATTGGAATAGAATTAATAAAATCAACAAAGATGAAGAAAATTCTTAATATTATTACAGTTTTATTGTAAAATATTAGACAATAAACTTATTTTTGTTATTTTTTTAGATTAATATTACTAAATTCAAAATTACAATGTTATTATTTCACATATTTTATTAAATTTCATTATAAAATTAGGAATTAAAAAAAATTTATATTTTACGAAAGAATGAGTTAATTAGACCAAGTATCGTAGTTATTACGATTACTTTTACTTTTATGTCTTCTTAAATGACTTTATGAAATACCCTTGCTTTATATATGGTTTGCTGGTTTTTTTTTTTCATTGAATTTTGTTGTCAATATATTCATACTAAATAGCAAAGTCCATAAAACTTTTATACAAATTTATATATTTTGATGATATCTTTAATTTTTCATATATATTAAAATTGTTTTGCGTGTTGTTATTAATACATTTACTTTTATCGAATAAAAATTAATTTAATAATATAATATAATAAGATAATGAAATCACCAATTTCTTAATTAAAAATGTCATTTTAAATCATTTTGTAATTATCAGCTAGTGTAACAGCTAATTTACCAAACAGTTAAATTAACTTATCAGCTACCAGCTATAAACTACCAGATATCAGCTACCAACTACTAACTACCAACTACCAGCTATCAGCTAGTTTTACCAAACAGAGCCTTAGGCTTTTAAAAATTAAAGAAATTGTACTTAAAAGTAAATGTTTGATCATTTATTTATTTTGTCAAATTTAAAGTTAACAAAATCATATGAAAATAAATAAATTGAATTTATTGCATAATTAAATACATTAATTTATTATAATTTTGTAAAAAATCAAAAAATATTTTAGTACTTTTCCTAAAATGTTATTACGAACTTTAAAAGAAATAGGCCCCAAAATATACCTTAATGTCCAAGACATTGGTGACACAATATCATAATGGGTTGAAATCGTAAATTTGTACTCAAAGGTCTTTTAAACCAGTAATTTTGATTCTTAAACATCACTTTCCTTATTCACTTTTCGTTAATTATTTTAATTCATAAAATTTAAAAATTTTAAAGAATTTGCAATTTTTGTTATATTTAAAGAACACAATAATAAAATACATTGATAGATCAAAATATCTATTTACTCTTTCTATATTTGTATAATGCATCCCCTCCTCTCAAAATTCTATACAATATTATATAATAATAAAAGTCAAGAATATATATATATATATATATATATATATATATATATATATATATATATATATATATATATATATATATATATATAATTTAAAAGCGAATATTTTTTTTTATAAAACAAGAGGTTAGGGAAAGAGAGTTGAAGGATTTTAATTTAGTTTAAAATATGAAATAAAAAGAGGTGAGAGGGATTTTAGTTAAAAATTAATTTGATTTACATGTAGATAATTTATTTTATTTTTTATTTATGTAATTTTATCTTAACACCCGTGATATTTACCGTTCATAATTTTAACACAAATTTATTTTAGAAATAAAAATATTTAATTAGAGAATAAAATAAAAGATAACTTAAATTCAAATTTATTAACATAATATAAATTTCTGATTAGAGAACAAAATTATATATATATATATATATATATATATATATATATATATATATATATATATATATATATATATATATATATATATATATATATATATATCAAAAGAAAAATATAATGATAATGATATACAATTTAAAATATTATCGAATACAATAAAATAAAATAAAATAAAATATGTTAAAAAGTAACACAATCAATTGAAAATAGAAAATAATTTTAAACACATTCAATGAATAATAAGATTAAAATGTAAAATATAAAATATAAAAAAATCAAAAGAAAGATATTTTTTATAAAAATAGAACTTTTAACAATCTTAATAAATTAAATTTATGTTTAAATTGATAAATAAGAATAATTATGTAATATAATTATTATAATTAATAGGTTTAATTACATTTTTTATTCCCTATTTTATTTGATTCACGAAATTAGTCTCTTATTTTAAATTTAAACAATTTTGGTTCCCTATTTTAAATTTATACAGTTTTTGTACCACTCTCATACTTTTACATTTAAAATTAACTATAGTTTCATTTTTAAATGACAAATTGCTAGTGAAACATTGCAAATCATCGCATATAAATATATTGTTAAACTTTATAAATAAAAATAAAAATTAATAAATGAATATCACGTTGATTTTCTATAAATAAAAAATAGGGAGAAATTGAATAAAACTGTTTGAATTTAAAATATGGAAACCAAAACTGTTTGAAATTAAAATAGGTGGACTAATTTCATGAATTAGTCCAAACAAAAAAAATCAAAACTATAATTTAATCTAATTAATATGAAATACTTCCACTTTCCTCAAAATCCCTCAAAATTGGAAAACAAAAAGTGGTTTAGGAGTTTGCTCCTTCCTCTCCTTTTGAGGGGATCAGAATTCCTTGCAGAATGATTTTTCGTCCCCAAAGAAAGCTAAAATATAATGTATTATATTTACGAAATTATTCTCAATTTTTTATATATCATTTTTTTTATAAAAATTGTATCTCTAAGAAAGAGTTTATGTCTTCTATCCAATTTTTTTCTTATTTTTTAATGTTGGAGTTTTATTTTTTATTGCTAAAAATTTACTCCTGCCTCAAGTAAATCTTTTTTTTTTTATAATTTTGATGTTACTTTTTAATTATGTTTATATTTTTATATAATAACTTTTTTTAGATTTTAATGTATTATCTAATACTTTTAAATTATATATTAGTATCATTACCTTTTTATAAAATATTTTATAATATTTTCTAATTGAATATTTATATTTCGATAAATATAAAAGGTAAATATCATGAGTTTTATGATAAAATTACAAGAATAAAAAAGTAAATTAGTTTTAAAATACATTTCTCTCCACGTGCACCAAACATATTTGTAATTAAAATCTTTTCCCTCTTCTTCCTTCCACTTTTTTATTTTGAACCAAACATATATGTAATTAAAATTTCTTAAAACAGCTCAGTTGATAGTTATGTAGGGACATCAGGTGCAATAATGAGAGTTTGAACCCACAACATCTCAATTGCTCATTTTTAATAAGGTGAACTCTGACCACGAGACTACTTAACAATAAAAAACAAAAACGAAAAAATTCATTCACTCCCTTTCCCTCGTCTTCACTCCCTTCCATGATGAGGTGAAGAGGTTTGGTTCAAAATATAAAATATATATAAGAAAAAGAGGGGAGAAATTTTTATTACAAATATGATTTTTTTTCAACAAAGAATGAAATATATTTTAAAATTAATTTTTTTTATCTTTATCATTTTATCATAATACTCATGATATGTACCATTTATAATTCAAAACTATTTAATTACCGAAATATAAATATTTAATCAAAGAATATCATAAAATATTTTATGAAAATATAACAATAAAAATATATAATTTGAAAAAAATTATCAAATTAAATTAAATTTTAAAAAATTATGATAAAACAACTTTAAATAATTAAAAAGTGACGTCAAATATTAAAAAAAAACAAAAAAAAAAACTTAAACATATTTAATGGATAAAAAATAAGATAAAAGGTATTTAAAAAATATATATAAAAGGAAGATAAAATTTGTATAAAATAAAAATTTGAACATTTTAATAAATAAATTTTATATTTAAATAAATATATAAGAGTGAATATGTAAATATGAAACGCTTTTTCTCTTTCATATCTTCCAAATCAGTGAAAGGAAAAAGTGATTCAAGATGGATGTTTACTCCCCTTCATCTACCTTTCCATCTTAAAAAATTAAATCAAATACATATAATATTAAAGTCTGAGATATACCAGACTTTAATTTTCACTCAAAGTGCGAGAAACTTCACACATAAATCTCAATTTTGCGGACATTCTTCTTCTATTTGCAAGAAAAGACCCCATATTTGTGTAGTTGTTGATGAAAGCGTACAGTGACTTTTCTAAATCCATTGGTCTTATAGTTAATCCAGTAAAATGTAAAGTGTACTATGGTGGAGTGGACGAACCAACAAAGAAAGAGATTCAAAGTATCACTTCCTTTTAAGAAGGCTCCCTACATTTCGGGTATTTAGGTGTTCCTCTGACAACTAAGAAGTTATCTAGTCAACATTGCAAGGTTTTGGTGGATACAACACTAAGATAATCAGGCATTGGAGCACGCATCTTCTAATTTATGTTGGTAGAGTTCGACTCATTAGAAGTGTTTTGTTCGCAACAACAAATTACTGGCTCCAATATTTCCTTTTGCCAAAAAGAGTAATTCATAAAGTTGAGGCAATTTGTAGAACTTTCTTGTGGACTAGTAATGGTGAAATCAAAAGAAAGTCACCTATAACTTGGAGTAAAGTGTGTACACTAAAGAAGCAAGGAGGCCTTAACTTGATTTCGTTGCATGAGTGGAACAATGCAAACATGATAAAGCTTTTATGGAACCTTAGTGGTAAGATGGGTAGTTTTTGGATCAAGTGGGTACACTGCTATTACATAAAAAATGACAATATCATGACAGTGCCGATAAAGACGAGTGGAGCCTCAAAGCTATTCTCAAGTAGAGAGACAAGTCTCAACAAACGCGAGAGTCAAAGCTATTCTCAAGTAGAGAAACAAGTCTCAACAAACGCGGGAGTGGCAGCGGGCTCAAAAATATCATGACAGTGTTGTTAATGTTTTAATATTTAATATTTGAAATGTAGCCATGAAATATTTTTGAGATTGTATTATTTTATTATTTATCATGTAATTTAATATTAGAAAAAATAATTATTTTTATTAAAAAATTAATTTCACTAAATGAAAGATGGTGGACGGGGATATCCGAACCCAGTCTGAACCCATTTGTGACGAGTTTGAATTTTAATTTTTCATCTATAATAGATTTAAGGCGCGAAACAGAGATAACTTAAGGATTTGAGTATGAAAAGATAAAAATCGTCTCCGACCCGTCATGTTAAAATGTCTACTTTACATTTATTCTCAACCAAAGGGGACTTTAGATTTCTTAATTCATCTTTGTCTCCCCGTCCCTTTCATTTATTCCCTACCAAACAAAGTTTAGACTTCTTGATTCATCTTTGAATGTTCATATTTTTCAACATTTCCTCCTATTTCTATTTATTTTCTTCTCAAATAGTATATTTTAGTCTGCTAGAAACTATGGATAAAATATGGATTAGCATAACTGCACATTATAATACACACACAAAAATTTAAAAACTTACATCAATGTTGCTTCTCTTTGCAATATTAGGCCGACCCAATGTGGTGACTCCAATTCTCATATCAAAATCTATGGCCATCATTACTTTATCTTCCGTTTTACCCATGAAACATACCAAGTACTGTTCTGTCTCATCTGCCGTAAACGCAAACTGCCCTAACTGAATCTCATCCGCACGATAAATTATTGCATTCGTAACTCCATGCGTCGACACCTAATCAACATCAACAATTAAATCACATATAATAACTCAATAATCATCTCCACATATCTAGCATAATGTTTTTTAATCAATACCTGAACAGCGATAGTGTGGTTTGGTGGCAAAGGTTGATCCTTGTTATGATTAACGATTGAGTAATTTCCAACTACCATTGAATTCTTAATTAACTCTTCGGAGAAACACCTTGCGTCTTTACCATGTGATAATTCAAACCTGATGGATTGAACTGAATATGAAAACAGTAACATAGTTACAAGAAGGAGAAATGGGAGATAGGATTGTTGTGTGTTTAATCCAAACATATTCATGATTGGTATTGAAAGGAGTTGAAGAAAGTTGAGGATTATTAGTATTAAGGTAGGTGTTAAAACAATTTGTAGTACTAATTAAATATAATTGATTGAATATCAAACATTGACTACATCCTATAATATTTAATTATAAATATTTTTTAAAGAAAAAGTACAAGAAAATTAACACAATGAGATTTTTTTTTTATAAATGTATTTCTAGAAGAGAAGAGATTATTTTTTTAAAACTGAAAGTTTATTACTAGAACACAATTAATTTTTTTTTTTTAAAACTGAAATATTTTTTGTGAGCTTATTATATCATGTCTCTATAATGTAAATTTTTATTTTGAATTTGATGAATTAGAAAATCAGCAGAATAAGATTTGAAGAATGAAATTGAGTGTAAGATTAAACTCTTATTAGAGAGAGGGGCTCCACCTTCTCTCTAAGTTTCTTTTACGGTGCACATCATTCTTCCTCATGGATTGGTAAAAAGCGAAGAGCAAAGTTTTCAGGCATATAGTGCAAAGGTGGGATATTCATCCTGTAGGGAGAAAATACAAGGGAGAGGAGGAGGGAAAGGCTTCCATTTTCTTTTCAGAGATTCCTGATAGGATCAGAGCTTGCGATATTTTTGAGCTGTTTGGTTGTATCGGGGATGTAACAGAAGTAGTGATTCCGGCGAAGAAGAACAAGTTTGGGAAAAGGTTCGGTTTCGCGAGATTCAGCGACGACGTTGACCTGAAGGCATTAGCGGTGAAACTCGACAACGTCTTTATCGACAAAAAGAAGATCCATGCAAACTTGCCCCGTTTCGAGAGGACCACACGTGGTCACGAGAAGAGTAGCCGTATTCCAAGTTATTACCCAAATCTTTCCAACAAATCTGAATCTTTTAACAGGAGGTCAAGATGGCATGATAATAAGGTGGGAAACAAATCTTTCGCCCAAGTGGTTGGTAATACTCTTGAGGCTGGGAATCCAAACAACAAGGTAAATCAGATTTTAAGCTATACCTCCGATAAAGACTTATTATTGAGGATGAAGAAATCTTTTGTTGGAACTGTCAAAAAATTTGGATTGCCTTATAATATTCAATCCTTGTTTAAGAAAGAAGGCTACTTTTTAATCAAAGCAACCTCGTTAGGAGCAAATATCTGTTTATTAGAGGAATTGGAAGAAGGAGCTATTGTCGATTTGATCAATGAAGGAAAGGAATGGTGGATTCAGTGGTTCACTGCTATTAGGCCATGGAAGGAAGTTGATGTTGACAACGACCGACTACTTGGATACGTGTGTATGGCATCCCTTGTCACGCATGGAAGCATGATTTCTTTGAGTTGGTTGCAAACTCAGTTGGAGAATTTGTCTGTTTAGATGATAATACCTTGTCAGCCCAAAGTATGGATACTACTAGGGTGCTGGTGAGGGTTCCTCATGGTGCCAACATTATTAGTGCTATCCGGGTGAGGGTTGATGAAATAGTCTTCAATATTTCTCTGTCTGAAGACTCCTACGGTCCTTTACGTTTCAACTTGAATGGAAGCTGCAATGACAACCAGGTTTTGTCTTCCTCTTCTGCCTCTGAGAAAGACTAGAATCCATTTCACGATGGCTTTTCTCACGATGAAATGCTTGATGGTACCCCTTCCCAAGTATCAGTTTCTTCAGGTCTCCAGCTTGAAGAATCTAACAAAGAAGAAGAAGAGTTGGAAGACACATTGGTCCTTGGGTCTGGGTGTGGGCCAACCGAGGAGAATGGAAAGCGACAGGTCCAAGGTTGCGGCAGCTTTGACAAGGCATTGCTGGCAGCTAAGTTTGCAGGTAATGATGGCTCTAAGGTAGGAGGGACTCCCAACGCGACCACTTTTTCTGATCTTTCTGAGGATACTAGGGTGGAGTGTTCATTAATCAAATCAAACACTAGAAAAGGCAAAAGTAAAAAGTTTGCCTATAAAGCACCTTTGACTTTTAAGAAAAAATTAAGAAGTATTTATGAGGTGTCTGAGCCCCTTTCAGTCCACTCTAAAAGGCCTAAAAAAAGGAACTTGAGGTCCGCTGGAAGATTGGGCTTTCCTTTTCCCCTTACTGGGCTTGCTGAACCTGGTATCCTACACCCTCTCCATTCGAAAGTTCAGTCCTCCCTTTCCCAATCGTCTTCAGTCGGCAGCAGAGGAGATGACACCCTTCCTGCAGGAGGCTTAGCCTGTTGTGAGTCAACAACAGAATCAGATGTTGTCCAATGCAATACCAGATTCTGGCATAACATGGATTCCAACGTTGGGAACAGGGTCCGGAATGCGATTGCTAAGCTGGGCATTGTGTCGAACGGAGCTGTTAAAGACTACAAGAAGAAGATTGATGATATGGAGAAGAGGGACATGGTGAGATCGCAGGGCAGAAGGTGAATCTAATATGTTCACAATGATCTTAGGCTCTATGAACATAAGAGGGGGAGGTAATGCCATCAAGAGGAAGAGAATTAATTCTATAATTCAAGAAGGTAAAGCTGATTTCTTCTTAATTCAAGAATCTAAACTTTCAGTGGTTGATGATGTCTTAGTTAGAAGCTTCTGGAAAACTGATAATTTAGGTTGGTCTTTTTCAAAATCGAACGGTGCTTCTGGGGGCTTGATTACGCTCTGGAAAGAGGGTAATTTTGAAGTTATCAACAACTTCAAAGGTGATGGATTCTTAGGAGTTAAATTAATCAAGGACGGCTTGTTTATCTACATAGTCAATGTTTATTCTCCTTGTTCTCTCACTCTCAAGAGGAAGTTATGGAGGGATTTTTGCTAGAGGCAAAGGCGAGATTTTGTGACGGGGAATGGTGCATAGGAGGCGAATTTAACGCTGTAGTTAACTCTAGTGAAAGGAAGGGCAGATCTACGGGAGATAGGAACACTGAGATGAGAGAATTTGCAGATTTTATAGTCGATATCAACTTGTCCGATCTTCCCCCCAAGGGAAAAAGATACAATTGGTACAGATGCGACAGTTTTTCGATGAGCAGGATTGACAGGTTCATTATATCTGATGTTTTGGTTTCTAGGTGGGATGTTGTCTGTCAAATTATCGGCCAAAGAGACATCTCGGACCACTGCCCAATTTGGTTATCCATCAACAAATCGGACTGGGGTCCGAAACCTTTCCGTGTCAACAACAGCTGGTTCGACGATAAAAATTTTCTCCCTTTTGTTGAGGAAGCTTGGAGGAACATCAGAGTCAGTGGCAGAAGCGACTACGTTTTGATGGAAAAGTTTAGAATCCTGAAATTTAGTTTGCGGCACTGGAACTCAGAGGTGTTTGGCAGGAAAGACTTGGATATCAAGGAAGGTTGCAAATCTATTAATGAGGCCGACGCTTTACTGTGTTGTTGTGATGAGAATCTAGTGGAAGAGGTCGTTCGGAAGAGAAGTGAAGAGACTAGTAGATTGTGGACCAATCTGAAAATTAAAGAAAATATGCTCCTTCAAAAGTCTAGAATCAAGTGGGATTGCGACGAAGATTCGAATAGCAAATTCTTCCACAATCTTATGAAAGGTCGAAGACGAAGAAACTATATTGGCTATCTTCACTCGTAAGATGGGGTGATCGACGACGTTATTGGTGTTAAAAATGTTGTGCATCAATATTTCTCAGAGGCCTTCACAAAACAGGATTTTGATCGTCCTACGCCTGATGGGATCCCTTTCAGCAAGTTATCTTTGGAGGACTGCAGTTTTCTTGAGCAATCTTTTTCAATTAATGAGATCAAAGAAGCCATATGGGGGTGCGATGGATCAAAGAGCCCGGGGCCAGACGGGTTTAATTTCTTTTTTTTGAAAAAATGCTGGAATTTCATCAAGGAAGATATTATTAATCTTTTTACCGACTTTCACAGCAAGGCGTTGCTCTCAAAGTCCATTTGTTCTTCTTTTCTCATTTTAATCCCAAAGAAGGATAACCCTTTGAATCTTGGTAACTATCGCCCGATTTGTCTTGTTGGTTGTTTATACAAAGCGATTGCGAAGTTATTGGCATCAAGGTTGAAATTGGTTCTCGGCAATATCATATCTCCCTGCCAAACCGCTTTTTTTCCTGGAAGGCAATTGCTAGAGGGTGTCTTAGTAACTAACGAAGTGCTGGATTTTGCCGAGAAGGAGAAGGTAGGGTGTTTGCTCTTTAAGGTTGATTTCCAAAAAGCTTTCGACAAGGTTTCTTGGAATTTTCTTAAGTTCATGATGAAAAGGATGGGATTTGGCAATCTTTGGTTAAGGTGGATGGATGCCACGGTCTTCTCTGGCTTTATGTCGGTTATCGTCAACGGAAGCCCGACCAAAGAATTCAAGGTGGGGAGGGGCCTCCGACAAGGAGACCCTCTATCTCCTTTCCTTTTCGTCATTGTGGTCGAAGCTTTATCTGGTTTAGTGAGGAGTTCCACATCCAACGGTGATTTTTCTGGTTTTCGCTTGAAGAATTCTTGTACGGTGGATATCCTCCAATTTGCAGATGATACGTTGTTATTTGGAGACGACAGTTGGAAGCACCTATGGGCCCTCAAGGCTGTTCTTTCAGGCTTCAAATTGATCTCCGGTACAGGCGTTACTTTCTCCAAAAGTAAGTTAATTGGTGTTCATTTGAATCATAATTTTCTGGCTACAGCCGCGACCTTTTTGTCCTGCAGAATTGAAGACAGGTCCTTTAGCTTTCTTGGAATCCCGGTTGGCATCAACCCTAGGCTTGTTAAGTCGTGGTTTCCGTTGTTACGCAAGATGGAAGCCCGAATGGCTAATTGGTATAGCAGAACTTTGAGCCTGGGAGGCAGAATAACTCTTCTTCGTTCGGTTTGGGGCAGCTTGCCGGTTTTCATGATCTCCTTCTACAAAGCTCCAGTTTCGGTGTGCAACGAGATTATTAAAATTCAGAACCGATTTCTCTGGGGTCACAAAGAAAATAGCAGGAAAGTGCATTGGGTTAGCTTCGATAAACTTTGCTTTCCTCTCAAACACGGCGGCTTAGGCTTAAAGAGGATTGGCTAATTTAATTCGGCTTTACTTAATAAATGGAGATGGAACATTATGGAGGGTAAGGAGTCTAAATGGATAGACGTTTTAAGGGCAAAGTATGACATCCCGCAGGCGTTGACCCTGCTGTTCTGAACTTTAATCCCAATAAATGTTCTTTTTGGTGGAAGGACTTTTTATCCTTAGCTAGAAGGCAGCAGTGTGATTTATTTTCAGCTAATATCAGGTTGGTGCTTGGTGAAGGTAATCACGCTTTGTTCTGGCATAGTGCGTGGGCTGGAAACAGAAGCTTACGCATTTCTTTTCCTGGTTTATTTCGGCTCAGTCGGCTTAAGAACGCCAGTGTTAGTGATATGGGATGTTGGGATCACAACGTTTGGCTGTGGGGAGGATTTGGTCTGCCGAATTCGCTTGACGACGATTCAGTAGCCAACCTCTAATCGTTATTATCTCTTTTAACAGCTTTTCAGCTGACAGCGGGGAACAAGGACTCGTATCAATGGATCCCGGATGTGGTAGCCGGATACACAGCCAGGTCAGGATACGACATTTTGACATCCATGTTTCTTACCACTGCTACTGTTGTTGGGGCAGAAAAATCCTACAACAGCTTATGGAAATCGAGCCTCCCGTTTAAAATCAAAGCTTTTGGTTGGAGATTATTTTTGAATAGGCTCCCTTCGAAGGATAATCTCGTCAGAAGAGGTATTCTTAACCAAAATCACGCTCACAGCGCTTTTTGTGATGCAGAACCGGAATCCCTTTTGCACTCTTTTTTCGACTGCCCCATCATGAAAAAAGTTTGGAGCGACATATCTCTTTGGATCGGAATGGACTGGCAGCCTGCTTCAAATGACATTTTCGACAACTATTTGGCTTGGGCGAATTTTTTCAAGGGGAAGAAAGTCAAGACAGGAAGGGAATGGTGCATTTGGCTCATTTCCTGTTGGTGCATTTGGTCTTTAAGAAATGGGATGACGTTCAGAGGCGCGAAATGCAATGTCTCGGATCTTGTCTGGAACATCAAAATTAAGGTTTGGAGATGGAACCATATAGGGGAAATTAATTACTCCAATTGTAACTTTTACGACTTCTGCAAATCTCCTTTGCATTATCTCGCTCAAGGTTCAATTGGTGAATAATTTTTCTTATTCTTTCGGAGATCCTTCTCTTTCTTGTAATCAGGGTTAGAGTACCCCCAGTACTCTCTTAATATAATTCCTTGCTTACAAAAAAAAAATTTATTTATCTTTATAAAATATTATTTAAAATATAAAAAATCAAAATTAAATATGAAATAGGGTTAAATATATTTCACCCCCTGCCAATGTAGCGAGTTTTGGTTTTGTCCCCTGAAGTTTTTTTTTTTAACGCCCCCTCACCAAACCAAGATTCTATTTTCACTCCCTCTGTGCTGACTAGACGAAGGAATCTACACATGTGGCAAAGAAATATGCACATTGGCATTTACTGACTGGATAATTTTTTTTATTCTTTTTTTTTAATTTTTTAATTTTTTAATTTAAAAAAATGGAAAAAAATTTCAAAAAATAAAAAAATAATAATAATAAAAAGAAAAATAAAAAAATAAATATAAAAAATATTTAAAAAAAATTATCCAGTCAGCAAATGCCACATGTGGAGATTCCGTCGCCACATGTGCAGATTCCTTCGTCCAGTCAGCACAGGGGAGTGAAAATAGAATCTTGGTTTGGTGAGAGAGGCGTTCAAAAAAAATACTTCAGGGGGCAAAACCAAATCTCGCCCTAATGGCAGGGAATCGTATAATTAACCCTATGAAATCTAAACAAAAAACATTAAATAATAAATTTAATAATTAATAAGTAATTTATTAAAATTATAATATACAAAAATAAATTTATAATTAAAAAATATAAAAAAAACTTAACATTAATTTAAAAAATTTGAAATAAAATATAATTTTCTTACCATGATAGTTTTGTCATTAATATATAATATATACTAGTATTTTTTTACTTGCCATATCTAACATATATAATTGAATTATATATTTATTCATGGTTTTTAATAAAAAATGAACTTGGTTATCTAATTGTACTAATGAATTTTTATAAAATTTATTTATTTTTTTTTTATTTTATAAATTTTTCAATATTTTTTATTTCGTTATCAAATTTAAAATTTATTTCCAAAATATACATTAATTTTTAAAATAGTACTTTTATAATTTGATTCTTATATTTATCTTATCAAGTCATTATTAAATATAAATCAAGTAGATGAAACAACAACACATAAATAAATAATTTTTCGGTCTTGATATTCATCATAAAGAATGATGTTTATAAATATGAACAATGGTATATATTAGTTAGATTTAAGGAAAAACTTAGTGAATTAATTCTTTTTATAGTTAAATCAGGGTAGCATACTCCACAATTATTAAGGAAATCAATGAAATATATTATTTAATAATTAAAAAAAACTAAAATAAAAAATACGTCACTTTTAAAAAAATAAAAACAAAACAGGTTGCTGATATAATTTGAAGCATGTACGTTGAACTAGTTTACCTTTCGGTTTCTTATAAAACTGATGTAATATATTGTTATTTTGGAAAGAAAAACAAAATATGGCTTGTACATGTATTATATCTCGGGTTTTTATTACGTGTGATGAAATCGTTGTCATAAAATACATTATTTGTAGTACTGGTGTTGATATGTTCATTTGAATTTATTATAACATATGTGAAATTTTTATTTTATCAAATACTCACTAAACCAATTACCTTTCAATTGAATATAGACATTAATAATTTGAAAAATTAAATTATGTTAGAATAACAAGGTACAATGATCAATGTTTTCACAAATTTTCACAAAAACTATCTCTCTGTAATAATTATAAAATCACTAAATAGAAAAATGAGATCCTATACTAAAATTACAATAATATAATAAAACAGTAAAATTGGGTTACATTAACAATAACAATATTACAGTTCCTTAAACTCTATAAAATTTAATTTAGTTTATGAATATGTTACACACAAAATTACTAAGGGTAAGGGACCAAGACATTGTGTTAGACTTTCAAAATTTAAAGAAATTGTACTTAAAGAAAATGTTTAAAAATTTATTTATTTTTCCAAATTTAAAGTTAACAAAATCTTATGAAAATAAATAAATTTAATTTATTGCAAAGTTAAATACATTAATTTATTATAATTTTGTATTCTAAAGCATTTAAAAAACAAAATTTTTGTAATTTTTCTAAATTGTTATTACGAACTTTAAAAGAAAATGATCCCTAAATTTACCTTAATGTCAGAGACATTGGTGACACAATATCATAATGTGTTGAAATAATTTGTACTCAAATGTCTTTTAAACTAGTTATTTTGATTCTTAAACATCACTTTCCTTATTCATTTTAATTATTGATTTTTGTTAATTAATTTAATTCATAAAATTAAAAAATATTAAAGAATTTGCAATTTTGTTATATTCAAAGAATACAATATAATAAAACACATTGATAGATCAAAATAATTATTTACTCATTCTATATTTGTATAATACATCCCCTCTCCCAAAATTCTATACAATATTATATAACAATAAAAGTCATATATATATATATATATATATATATATATATATATATATATATATATATATATATATATATATATATATATATATATATATATATATATATATATATATATATATATATATATATATATATATATATATATATAATTTAAAGATTAGTAAAATATTTTTATTAAATTAATGGGAGGGGAGGGAAAGAGAGTGGAAGGACTTTAATTTGGTTTAAAATATGAAATAATGGGGTGAAAGGGATTTTAGTTCAAAATATGTTTAATTTACGTATAAATAATTTACTTTTTTTCTTGCAATTTTATCGTAATATTCGTAATATTTTCTATTCATAATTCTAATACACATTTATTTTAGAAATATAAGTATTCAATTAGAAAATAAAATAAAAAATAACTTAAATACAAATATATTAACTGATTAAAGAACAAAATAAAATATTGAAAACTTAAATAGTTTTGTGATCTCCTTAATCTTTGTATTTTTTTTAATATGAGTCCTTATATCACACTTTTGTGTTGCCTTTAGTCTTTGACGTTATATTTCTATTAAAAAAAAGCTGATTGAAATAACGATGTACGCGTGGCAATGCTGACATGGCAGGTTTGGATCTTCGAGTTTCAACATGCACACGTTACTACCAAATTATTTGAGTTGCTTGCTTTGTGTTTGTAATATATATATATATATATATATATATATATTACATAGAGGATGCAATTATATAAATAATGATTAATAATTGAAATATTTATATATATTAATACTGCACGTATATTTATTTTATAAATAATATTGTAATTATATTTAATATATAAACTTATTTAGTATAAAAATTATTTTATAAAAGTATTACGACTATTAATATATAAACTTATTTAGTATTAAAATATACTGCACTTATTTATTTTATAAAATATTATGATTATTAATATTAAAATTATTTAGTTTATAAAATAAAAATTTTATAAAATATTTCAATTATTTAATATTTCAAACATTAGTATTTTAATTATTTAGTTTATTAAATAAATATTTTAATTAGTTTATGAATTAAATAGTCTATTTAACAATTCAACTATTTCAATTATTAATTAGTTTATTAAATATTTAATCAATATTTAATAATATTGTGAGAAATACTTATTTAAATAGTTGAAATATTGAATAAATTAAATAAGTTAGGTAAAACTAATAGTTGAAATAATAAATAGTCGACAAAATAACCTTTTTCGTCCCTTAACTTTACCCCAAGATCCAGTTTGGTCCCTTAACTTTAAAAAGTGGCAAGTTCGTCCCTTAACTTTTAAAATGGTGTCAAAGTTAAGGGACGAAAAAGATTATTTTGCCTAAATAGTTTAAGAGAAAAAGGTTGATGCACTGACAGTGTAAAATAATTGTACACTATCAACCAATCACAACCATGTATCCAATTAAATTCCTCTTTTATTTAAAAAAAAAAATTAATGACATGGCAGATTTGTGGTTTTCTATTGAATGACAGTGTAAAACTATTTTACACTGTCAGTGCATATCTATTAAGTCCATAGTTTAATTATTAGAGATTAATTGGAATACACTGTCAGTGTAAAACTACTTTACACTGACATCCAATTAAAATAAAGCATTTTGACACATAATTATGGAATTATGTGTAAAAATAAATAAATTATAACTAAACTATTTTAATAATTAATTCTTCCATGTTTTTCTCTTCTCATGTGTCAAAATGCTTCATTTTAATTGGATGTCAGTGTAAAGTAGTTTTACACTGACAGTGTATTCCAATTAATCTCTAATTATTATTTCAAATAATTAATTAATATAAATATTTTAAATAGTTTATTTAGTATTTAGATATTTAAATTGTTTTAAATAGTTTAATTAGTATTAACTATTTAATTAATTTATATTTTAACTATTAATATTTAATAAATTATTTAATATTTTAATAATTATTATTTAATATACTATTTTATATTTCAACTATTAATATTTAATATTTAATATTTAATATTTAATATTTAATATACTATTTTATATTTTAATTTTTAATATTTAATATTTAATATATTATTCTTACAATATTATTAAATATTAATAAATTAAATAATTGAAATATTAATAATTGAAATATTAAATGATTGAAATATTTTATAAACTAATTATTTAATAAACTAAATAATTGAAATATTAATAGTTGAAATATTTTATAAACTAATTATTTAATAAATTTATTAATAGTTGCCGTATATAAAATTATTAATAAACTAATTATATAAATAGTTGAAATATATATGGCTTAAATATATATATATATATATATATATATATATATATATATATATATATATATATATATATATATATATATATATATATATATATATATATATATATGCATCCAGTATGTATAAACAAGTATGGCTTTTATATATATATATATATATATATATATATATATATATATATATATATATATATGCATTACAATAAATATACAAAGAATCCAAGTGGTTTGGTGGATAGTTGTCATTGTTGTGAGCAAATGGTCTAGGGTTTGAACCATTTTCTCATCTTGATGACTCATTTAATCCTATAAAATATTTATAAAATTAAATTCTACATAATATATAACTCATACTACAATTATATATTGATATGTAATACAATACAACAACTTAAAAAACAATTAAGTTATTACAAACAAAATATTAAATAAAAATTAATAGAATAAAACACATGAAAAAAAATTGAATCATAATGATAAAAATAATGGAGTTGCCGTTAAAAAATATGGAGGAATTCTAATAAGGTGACAAAAATTAAGGTAAAATATTTATAAAGACAACTTAAAATTTTATTGAGAAAAAGTGAGGGTAATTTTATCAATATAATAAAAATAGATTTTATCATAACTCCTCTTCCTCCCCTCCCCTCCGAAAACCCCTAATTCGGAGAAAAGAAAAAGTGCTCCAGGAGGGATTCTGATTACCTCTAATCCCTTCCCCTCCCCTCATAAAATATTGAACCAAACACACCTATTTTAAAATATTCCCTCCTTTCCCCTCCCCTCCCCTCCAAAACCCCCAACCAAATGGACCCTAAGTGACACGCTCTTTTTGTAATAGGAAAAATGGAAAAAATGTAGTTGCTAGGATTCGAAACTTGTAACACTTACTTTATCATCATGGTTGTTT